>OX369261.1:15958711-18358711 GCA_947284805.1 Coleophora flavipennella | reverse complement strand
CGTAATGCTGAAACTAAGAAACAAATAGTCATAATCATAATCGATAACTACCTACTGTGGCACTGAAAAATACCTTTATAGTAAACTATTCACAAGTACAGGATGTAACACAAAGGTGCGAACTGTACGCCATCGCCATACAGTCAAGTGGTCACTTGGGCAGCAGCGGGCGGGGCGCGGTGGCTGCGCTTGCGTCACTTCTAGCGCCGGATTGCGCCACCCGCGAACCACGCCACTATTATTAATGATAAAGATAACGGCTGTCCGACCGTATGTCACTATACCACACCCTGCTCCTATTGTGTTACAATTGTTGATTTGTACTGAACACGAACTTATTTGGTGATTACGACGCGTGCTCAAGAACTTAATAGATGGCCTTTATTAAATGATAATCAACAAGTAATGAAAACTTCATTGCACATGCAGAAATACCCGGTCAATTCTCAGTACCAAAAACCAGTAAAATTCATAATGTAACTGCGAACAAAGGTTTTAAGGCTCAGTGGTACCTGAAAATCCACTTAAACAGGTTTTTAGAATTCATTTTTGAAGTAGTTAACAGTAAATTTAAAATCTAGGAAAACGTACTGGTATTATTGAGAATAGTTACGAGGGACTGTATCGACTGGAAACACGATTTAATAAAGTTGGCTCGATAGAATAATTTCGCAAAGGTACATACCTCTTTTCGAGCCATTTTATCATCGTTTTTATTCTTAAAATAAGTAATTTGATAATATGATTTATTTACTAAAATAAAGTTCATTTGGATTTTTATTTAAGATAAATATGATGAAAATAAAAACGAAAACATCGAAAAAGTGCAAAAGTGTGGTTATTTTCTTAGCTCTTTACACGTAAAGAAAAAGACAAAGACAGATTTTTAAGTACCACAGGGCCTTAAAAGCTGTGTAACTTCTTGACGCGACCTAACGTTGGCATAATCTAAGGAAACAACTTTCTAACTTACGTCGTCGCTCCTACCTACCCGTACATCTTTATTAATTTAATTTAATCGATATTCAAAGAGTAAAATACTTATCGTATTGAATAACAAGGAAAATGAAATCATTTCTAAATGGAACTATTCTGGTTACACAACACAACACAACTAGTGTTCTGGAACCGGTCGAGCCGGTTTCTGTGCAATTAAATTTGCTCATCTTCATTTTTACGGTTTCGTATCCAAAAAGTATCCTTTGCTAAACCTTCTCCTACCTTTGAAATGCTGTTTTTTTTAAACCGTCATGATTTTTCACATTCTCGACCCCATAGTCAAAGTATATGTGTATATAATACATATTAGTACTAACATACAGTGTAGACACTCCCTGCCGCTCTCTAGATTACGACCTCACCCCCTCGTCACCCAGATTGATAGAGATTGGTAGTTACTGTTTGGTTGTCGAACGCATAGGATTTCGCCGCCATTTTCTTTGTTCCGTCATTCGTTTTTTTAAATGTCATTTCTGGCCCGTTGTATGAAGTGTCCAAAGTGTGCCATAGCAGTGTACGGAAGAGCCGGAAAATCGCATTATTTTTCTTTTTTTTTGGATAAACATTATAATAATCATAAGCACAAGAGTAAAAGTCCCAGGTGCACACTCGATATGACTTAGGAAAAAACCGTTGGCAAAATTCTGTATTTTTTACGGTCCATTTAGTAAAAAAAAATATTAATCAGTTAAAATTAATAAAATTGTATTTTGTATTTTTTACCAGACAGAACATTAATAACGATTTTTTGAAAACTTTAAAATAACATAAAAAAGGCAATATGCATATAATATGAAATATTTTTTTCATATTTATAGACTTTTATTTCTTCCAAATTATGGCGTAGTAGCACCTAAAATTTATCTTATTTATACATATTAATATAATAAAACTGTAACGGGGCCGTGTCTGTACGTGAAATATTTTGCGAAAAAGAAAAATGTTGACAAAGGTTGGATAGTAGGTACTAGGTACAGAGCATATAAATACACCGCGATATGTGTTTGTCCCAATTTCGTCGAACATGTTGGACACTCGGCAGTGATTGTATCTAAGTTACGAGTGGTATTGCCCTGGAGGCCTGCAGTGCTGACGCTGCGCTGAGCTCTATTCATTGATGACCCGCATTAGAACCTCTAACGTTAAATTAAAGCTACTCGTACTTACATAGTTCAGCTAAAAGCTAAGCTTTTAAAATTGACAAATGGATGGGTAAATAACCGAAAATTCACAATGTGTGATAAAGCGATGCTCACGCGCTACCTCTTCGTTCCATTCTTGCTTTGCGCTCCATATAAATCCTGAAACAGTGAAAGATAAGTATATATTGGGTTTTTTCCGTACCGAACCCGGTAAAAACAAAACGAAATTACGGGAATCGGGAGTTTCGATTTTTTTAATGAAAAACTTTATAACTTGATTTTTTTAGTAAGTACCATAATAATATAACCGGATAGGTTTCGAGTTATGGTCCTAGAGGCAAATCGACATGGTGGCGTTTATATACAAACACCTTGATACATCGATGTATCGATCGATAGTCAGTTCGGCACCGCACCGCCGCTGGAGAGACTGTTGCACAGCCCAGGCTTCGACCGAATCAAAGGATTTCTCATAGACCACAAGCGCCAAGCATAGTGGCTGATTATATTCTTTGGTTTTCCCTATAATTTGCCGTGACGTATGTTTATGGTACTAATGCTTTTTCGGAAGCCGGCTTGTTCAGGGGCCTGGATGTCGTCGAACCTGCGTGCGAGACGATTCGCAATGACTTTGAGAGTCATGTCATACATATTGTAGACATAGCTCAATAGCAGAAGTGTGATTGGTCTGTAGTTCTTCAATACAGTAATAAAAACGATGTCCTCGCGGGGATACACATTTAACCACTTTGAAGTGTCTCTCGCGCAAACTATTCAGTTTAGAAAAAAATGATATTGGAAACCCCAATATCATTTTTGAAGACCTATCCATAGATACCCCACACGTATGGGTTTGATGAAAAAAAAATTGAGTTTCAGTTCTAAGTATGGGGAACCACCAAACTTTATTGTTTTTTTTCTATTGTTGTGACACATTTAACCACTTTGAAGTGTCTCTCGCGCAAACTATTCAGTTTAGAAAAAAATGATATTGGAAACCCCAATATCATTTTTGAAGACCTATCCATAGATACCCCACACGTATGGGTTTGATGAAAAAAAAATTGAGTTTCAGTTCTAAGTATGGGGAACCACCAAACTTTATTGTTTTTTTTCTATTGTTGTGTGAAAATCTTAATGCGGTTCACATAATACATCTACTCCCCCCAAGTTTCAACAGTATAGTTTTTATAGTTTTGGAAAAAAGTGGCTGTGACATACGGACGGACAGACAGACAGACTTGACGAATACATAAGGGTTCCGTTTTTTGCCATTTGGCTACGAAACCCTAAAAATTGCAAAATTGTACTTAACTTTTGCGATTGAAGAGCGTTCTTCATTACTTCTCTTCTTCGTGCATTTATAGGGATAGACGGCGGGCGGTTGCCTGGTGTTGCATTTAGAATCACCCGCGGTCACGTGTAGGGCATTTAGATTTACACCTACGGACATTTAGGTACGGAATCATGTTTTGGGGTAACAGTACTGGAAAGGAAATGGTTTTCAAAGCTCAAAAAAGATGTATTCGAGCAATCTGTAGCCTTAAGCAAACTGACAGTTGTAGGCCATTCTTTATAGAACTCCAAGTACACACCGTTCCCTGTTTATATATTGTCGAAACAGTAGTTTTTGTAAAGAGTAATTTGAGTTTGTTTGGCCACGTTAGTAGCGAAAGACGACGACACAAATTAAATTTGATACCCTGCAAAACCACCTCACTGCATAAAAGTATATTAGCAATGGCACCGAAACTGTACAATAAGTTGCCAACAAGAATAAAAGAGATTGACTGTTTAGATGTTTTTAAAAAAAAAGTTTGTGATATGTTACTGAAGAAGGCATATTACTCTGTTGACGAATATCTTAATGACTAAAATGGGACATTTCCTACTTTATTATAAACTAGCTGTTTCCCACGGCTTCACCCGCGTGGACCACGTTTCTATGACTTTTCGAGGGTGCGCAGTGCGCGAGCCGCATAGCGGCTCGCGAGTGTGGTAAAAAGTAGTCTATGTCTTAATCCTAGCCCTACTTTATTATAAACTAGCTGTTTCCCACGGCTTCACCCGCGTGGACCACGTTTCTATGACTTTTCGAGGGTGCGCAGTGCGCGAGCCGCATAGCGGCTCGCGAGTGTGGTAAAAAGTAGTCTATGTCTTAATCCTAGCCCTAATCTGTCTACCTACCAAATTTCAACCAAATCCGTTTAGTAGTTTTTGCGGCAAAGCGTAACAGACAGACAGAGTTACTTTCACATTTATAATATTAGTAGGGATTAGTAGGGATTAGACATGTAACTATTTTTATTCATCTGCGACTGGTGCTACCTACCTAATGATTTGTTTCTGTTATTTTTAATTTAATTGACCTCTTGTTAATCAATGAACTTATTATTTTATTATTAAAGTGAATTTCTCTAGTTAATAATTTGAAATGTTTTAACTCCTTTTAATTTTTAAACTATACTAGTGTTTTTCTTTTTATGTAATCATTTAAATTTGTATTTCATCACCATGTTACTAAAGATTTGCATGCCGTTTTACGGCGGAATATTTAAGGCACTATTATTTAAGACTACAACTTTTGTTACCAATATTCTGCAAATAAAGTTTTACTTACTTACTTACTTACTTACGTGTGCAACGCTTAAATTTAGTGACCAATTTAATCATCATTTTTTATTCAGTCGAATTGGTACTCTCTTATTGCGGGGCAAACCTAGGGCAAATGTATTTTTTTTACAAGAAGGTATATAGATCGCAGCACGTAAGTTGAACAGTGCACAGTGTCTTATTCTCAGGTCTAAACACACACCAGCATGCATCTAATACTGACTCAATCATTTTATAGCGCTATAGATATAAAAATAGATCACGCAAGCACGCTCGAGCGAGTCCACACGAATAATGGTCTAAAGATGTCACCTACAATACAAAAACTGATTTTGCTTTACCTAATATAAGAGAGACCTGGAAAGAGCTACACCGACAGGAGCACGGCTCTTAAATTGTGATGATGATGATGAATATAAGGTGAGGGGGAGGGGTATATGTAGATATTGTAATGAGCGCTGCGCCACAGATGAGATATAGTTACTTATTGAGCACGGTTTTAGCTCAGCGTTGTTAAGTAAACGTGATGGTAGCGACCTTGTTTTGATTCCGTGTCTCCACTGACCTTAGCTTAGCACAAAGTTGGTATATATTTGATTTATTTTTAGGGTTCCGTACTTAAAGGGTGCCTATGGGACCCTATTACTAAGCCTCCGCTATCCGTCCGTTCGTCCGTCCGTCCATCCGTCGGTCTGTTAGCGGGCTGTACTATCATAGTAAAAAGAAATAATAGTAGGTTATCTTCATACAATGGAAAATCGCGCGGTTTGTATGTGTGCGCGTCAGTAGGCACGCACGCCTCCTGACGCGCACACATACAAACCGCGCCATGTTTCTATTGTATGAAGATACTTACTATTCTTTCTTTGGTTAAAATTTTCAGTGTGTGTATTTCTTTTGCCTCTATAACAACAAATCTTATATATAAAAATGAATCGCAAAATGTGGTAAGCGCATAACTTGAGAACGGCTGGACCGATTTGGCTAATTCTTTTTTTGTCGAGTTCGTTATTGTCAGGAGAAGGTTCTTATGTACGGTAGGGTAGGGTACGGTAGTGTAGTGTAGGGTAGGGTAGGGTAGGGTAGTGTAGGGTAGCGTAGGGTAGTGTAGTGTAGTGTAGGGTAGTGTAGTGTAGGGTAGTGTAGGGTAGTGTAGTGTAGTGTATGTAGGGTAGTGTAGGGTAGGGTAGGGTAGTGTAGTGTAGGGTAGTGTAGAGTAGTGTAGGGTAGGGTAGTGTAGTGTAGTGTAGTGTAGTGTATGTAGTGTAGGGTAGGGTAGGGTAGGGTAGTGTAGTGTAGGGTAGGGTAGGGTAGCGCAGTGTAATGTAATGTAAGGCGGTACGTAGTTCGCCGGGACAGCTAGTAATGAAAATAAAATAATATCGTAAATCAAAGAGGGCCCCTTACAAATAAACCTTATTTTTAAAGGGTATTTTGTTTCTGGTCTCATTGTAAAAACGATAAAGGTACAAGCGTGAAAATTGGTGTGATTGGTTTTAGTACTAATCTTAAAGTCATCATATCAGCTCATATACGTCCCCACCGAGGGGCTCGAGCCTACCCTGAATTAGGGCGATCGGGCCTTAGTCGAACACGCGGGCCCAGTGCGGGTTGGTCGACTTCACACATAACCTGCGAGTTTATTCGCAGGCGTGTGCAGGTTCCCTCACTGATCTCAAAGTAAAACGACAAATTATAAAAACCCGCCAAGTGTGAGTCGTACTCTTGATAAAGAGTTCGAACTGAATGTTAAAAAAAACGGCATTTTTCTGTCATTGGCGTTGAAGTATTTTGTTTATGATTAGAAACGCACAACACGTTAAAAACCGACTACCATCGCAAAACTTAGTACAATTTTGTATTATTAGTTTTGTTTTTTGTGAATTTCCTAAATGAGTAGTTGAGTACTACACCGATTTTGATAAAATTTATATTGGACCAACTCGGGATCATACAACAACCTCATTTATGAAGTCGGTTGAAAATAAATAAGTATTATTGTTCTAATTGTGTGTCTACATTTGTGTGTACAAGGCGTGCATGTGGTTGTCGGAACCCTTGTGCGCGAGTGCGACTTGCACTTGGCCGGTTTCTGGATGTTTCGTGCTTTAACGTGTCACGTGTCAGCTGTACCTTATTTGTTGTTTTATTGTTTAATAGTGGCTGGTCTCCGGAGGGCTGGGTTCTATAGTTATGCATCATTTTCCAAAAAGTCTTTATTATTGTTTACACGAATAGTTTTAGTATCGTGTTTTGTTTACAGTGCTGGTAGTTACAGTCATGTGTAACAGTGATTTACCTACCTATTACCAACCCTAATAACAAAAATATTTCCTTCCTAAAATCTATCCATTTCCATCATCATCATAATATCAGTCGAAAATCGTCCACTGCTGGACAAAGGCCTCCCCCAAGGATTTCCACGACGACTGCCCGCATCTATCGGCTTCCCGCGATCTTCACCAGGTCGCCGGTCCACCGCGTGGGAGGCCTACCTACGCTACGTTTTCAGGTGCGCGGTCGCCATCTGTTTTACGAACTATGTGCCCTGCCCACAGCCAAAATTAAAAACGAATAGACGTATTACTAGCAATAAAAGGCGCTAATTCAGCATAATTCGTCACTTACCATCTTACATACAATACATTAACTGACCCTGTACCATACCCACCCATATAATAAGATATGAGTAGATACAGAGGCCAGCACATCAAACTGGACACTTTGGACTTTGTACCGTTCTTATGCCGTACACGCATGGATCATAATCCCACTACGAGTGCCTAGCATGATGTGCTGGCCTCTGTACCTACTGTGCGGCCGTTCTATCACAGTATATATATTAGTACTTGGTTCTATGATGGATGACCGCATGCATATTATATTACACACATAGATAGGGATAGTCACCGGTGCGGTAAAATGATACTTTTAATTATTCCCAAGTAGTTTTTAAGTACTTACTAACATAGGCTAGGTCTCTATTGTTACTAACACATATTGTGGATTTTTGTGGTCCGAAATAAACTTATTTATTTATTTATTTATTAACTATTTCACAATATATTTTTTTACACGCATTTTTTTTGTTTAAATAATGCAAGCAAAAGGCAGCATATTTATATGTGACTCACCCTTCAGACAACAAAAAAAGCTGAGTGTACTAAAATAGTGAAATAGTGTCGTGTGTTAGTAGCGTTCATCATAATAGAACGGTCCTACAACAAGCACACCACACACACTAGAAAACTATAATTATGTGAAAACATTAAAATGGTGCTTAGTTGTTATTTAAGATAATTATTTAGATATTGTATCACTGTTTGTTTTCCGAATAAAATAAAATAATTAAATAAAACACAACCAATACATACCCGCTCGCCCCTCGCTAGCCAGACGGAACGCCAACTTGTTCCGTAGCATTAGCATCAGCCTAGCTAGCCTGTATTCACACGCAGCGTGAACTGCGCAGGTATTTATATTCTGAAAAATATTCCCATTAATGACTATTTTTTTGTATGGGATATGATTTTTTTTTCATAAACCTATCGTGTGTGGTATCAAATGAAAGGGCTGCATGAGCCGGTTCTAAAAATTTCACCATTACCTTTCGGTCACCTGTTTTCTAAAAATTCAAAAAATATTGTCAAAACATACCAAGTTTCCTCACGATGTTTTCCTTCACCGTTAAAGCAATCGGTGAGTATATGTACGTAAGTTTCGAAAAACTCATTGGTACATTGGCCGTCCGGATTTGAACCCGGCACCTCTGGTTAGGAGGACCGAGTCGTTACCGGTTAAGCCACCGACACACATCTGCGAAGAAACTCGAAGGTTGTGTGTGCAATCGACCAACCCGCACTGGGCCCGCGTGGTCGACTAAGGCCCGATCGCCCTTATTCAGGGTAGGCTCGAGCCCTTCGGTGGGGATGTATATGAGCTGATATGAATACCAAGTTTGGACTTTTCCAGGTAGGAGACGGCTTCGTAAATTTTTGTAAAACATAGGCCGAATGTCTCTTGAGATAAGATACTCATAATATCTAACCTCAAGAAGGTCTTATTTACTTTCACTTTTTTACCTTTTATTCACAGTAACACGAAATCATTGTAATGTAGTTACTAATACTAATTAATAAGTGTGTGATGGATATGGATGAAGAAAGTTATAATAAAGTGTGTCAGACCATACGTGCGACTTATTCGATAAAGTGGACCTTAGACCTTAACACTTAGATAGAAAACCTCAAACAGTAAGTCTACTGCAGCATTCAACTTGTAAATAAACATAAAATGTGTTTATGCAAGAATCTCTCAGCTATAGTCGGTTACATAAAATTTACGTTGTTTATATGATGCAAACCAGAGATGGGTTTTGCAGTAACAAAAAAAACATTTGAAATTCGAACCCATTTACACACACAATATTATAGGTATACTAGCTGTCCCGGCGAACTACGTACCGCCTTACATTACATTACACTGCCCTACCCTACCCTACCCTACACTACACTACCCTACCCTACACTACACTACCCTACCCTACACTACACTACCCTACCCTACACTACCCTACACTACACTACTCTACCCTACACTACTCTACCCTACACTACACTACCCTACCCTACACTACACTACCCTACACTACACTACCCTACCCTACCCTACATACACTACACTACACTACCCTACACTACACTACCCTACCCTACCCTACACTACCCTACCCTACCCTACCCTACACTACCCTACACTACCCTACACTACACTACACTACTCTACCCTACATAAAAACCTCCTGACAATAACGAACTCGACAAAAAAAAGAATTAGCGAAATCGGTCCAGCCGTTCTCGAGTTATGCGCTTACCAACATATTTTGCGATTCATTTCCCTTCCGTTGCACCGAGTGCTACTGAGAAAGAGATGCCAACTGGCATCATTTTATTTGCCTCACTTTTAGCACGCGGTGACGCACGTAACCTATCTACCTGTCCTTATATTACCACTTTACATATGAAATTGTCGATTGTATAAAAAAAGTTTACACATGAAAATCAATATTAAGAACAATAGTTATTTAAACAAAATTTATTCTCAAAATAGCATTAGACTATTAGAAATTAAATGGTGGTAAATATATGCCTATTGTTTAGATGTTTTGAGAGCACGGTGGCTTTAACCCCATGAAGTCGGGTTTTTTCACCTGAAAAAAATCGCCTTTATTGAGACAAAAAATACACATTTTTAAATTTTAAAGCTCCAGAGTTATCGCAGCAGTTTCTTCGATACTAACTAATGTCATATTTGGGAATACCCTGCATGAGATTTAGTCACTTTCAGGAAAATTAAAGAAAATTAACTCGTCTAAAAAATTGCTCTATCTGACCAGTAAGAAAACGCCTTTGTTCCATTCAATGGTACATAGCTCAGGGGACTAGAACATTAAAGACCATAAGGTCAATAATAAAAAACAATAACTTTTTTATTTTCAATAAAAATTGGCATTGAGCTTCAAAAACTGAATCGGCAATGTCATAGGTAAAGACCTATTATTTATCATATCTCTGAACGAGTAGTGTGTGCCATCCGTCACTTTTAGGACCCATGCAACTCGAAAGTTTTGATCTCTACGCCTCTAGATAAAAATGTTTTAAAATAGTTGATACTTTTGATTTTAGGTTCTTGGTGGAACTTTACATCACTCATATTGGTATATATTTACACTAATTCCACATGAAAGGAATAAAATTGCGTTTATAATTTGTCAGCGACCGGTTTCGAACACCATCTTCAGGCAGACTTCAGTCAATTTAAATATATACCAATATGTGTAAGGTTTTAAAAGTTAACCGAGAGTTAAACTAAAAAATAAATAATCGTGCCTTCTTACCCGACTGCCCAAAAAGGAGGCTAATATTTTTCTAATTTTTTCTGGTGTACTATGTATGTATGTACGCATATAAGTATGTATTTAAAAGTTGCCTGGAAGAAATTGCTATCTAGCAATAAGGCCGCCTATTGTATTTTTTTTTTATTATTAAAAATTTGAGTGCGTTTGACTGCAACTCACCTGATGGTAAGTGATGATGCAGTCGAGGATGGTACACGCAAACTCAAATAATGCCTATTCACTCTTGCCTTGAAGATCCCCAAATTATAGGAATCGGGAAACACTGACGCAGGCAAGGAGTTCCACTCCTGCTCTGTACGCATAATAAATGAAGAAGCGTAACGATTCGTGCGAAAAGGTGGAACATCAACAACAAAGGGGTGCAACCCCTCCCTGCGTCTCGTTGACCGAATTTCGCATTCCTAGCCGGGCGAAATTATTTTTGCTGTTTTTTCTGCTGATAAGTAGGTAGGACTTATTAAAATGTACAGACGACCTGTCCAGAGCTCTGCGAGGGACGCAGAAAGCTAAATAATGTTCATTCTGATATTGAGAGAGGCTTTTGTAGCGGATGTATTAGGTATTAAGTATACGTAATTAAGTAAATATCTCTAAAGACAGACAGTTTTGGTCTGGAGAAGATCGCATGACATTGATAGACCTAAAAGGCACAGGACCATTTATTTTAAAAACAATTCGGGTTGCTTTATCCAAACGGAGTGTCATGGACTGATATGATGACAAAATAAAGGAGTATTCATGATTTGGAATAGGTTTTAATGGTCAACTAATTACATAAAAAAAATATAAAATCTAATTTGATGAGGAAGAATGCCAGGGTTCATCGTCACTTTCTCCGACCTCTTCCGTTTCAGATTCCGAATCTGAATCATCTTCAGATTCTGGAGAAGGTGGCAACAACATAGCTATCGCCTCTTTTGAAAAAGGATGCATCCTGCTCTTTGGCTTTGGCCTCAAACTTGTGAGCAGTGGATCTGAGGATAGTAGAAGGCGATTTATTACATATGCATTGCAATCTGCTCTCGAAAACTTCCTCGCAAAATTATACCTATAATTTCTGAAATGTTTATTCCTAGCTTCAGCAGCCTCTTCCGATAGTAGTCCGATAGGCAATAATGCCTTTTCCATGACTGTAGCACCATGTATTAAAATTTTATGCATAGTCGGACTCATCGGATGCCAGCCATAGAGCGAAACGTAGAGTTTTGCTGTGTTCCAACAGTAATCAGTGGTGGATATGGATAGCACTTTAACTTTTCTTTCTGTATTAAGCTATAACAAGGGTAATATTTCTTATTGGAATTTCTGATAATCTCGTATTGTTTTCTTGAAAGATCTGCTTCAACAAACATTGATAGTGCTTTAAAGGGAGATAATTGTGTTTCACTATCTTGCAAACATTTTAAATAAGCTTGTTTATAGTTTTTTGCTTGCTTCGGTGCCTTCATGACTTCTGACAGTAAACGGGACGCATTTCTATGGCCAGACATCTCTAGACTAGTTTTAGCTGCATGTACTAACACTCCTTTACTAACAGTTGACCGTAGTTCACTGGTTTTCTTTCGCTTGTTCCTGTCAGAGAGTTCATCAAAAGGTTTTGATGGGCGACCGGCACGCTTTTGTGGTAGCGAAACAATGGGTATCTGTTCCTTGAAGCCACGTAGCATTAGCAGTAATAAATTTATGAAGTATTCTATTCGCCTTCAACCACCTTTTTTTTAAATCACTTTTGAAATGTGAAATTTTATGTTTCAAACCCTTTAATTGTTCTTTATTAAAGTTGTCCGACGATAAAAGGTAATTTTCCAAATAATCGACTTTATCGTCAAAGTTGTGCAACTCTTGTAGTTGCATTTTATTAAACAGGTATTCTCTAGTAACAACTTGTAGTTAGAGCTCCCTGGTAACCCTAAAACAATAAAAAATAAAATATTTCATATTTTGCCTGAAAATAACGGTTAATAGTTTTTAGCTAACACCAACACTAACACGTAAGTTTTGTCGAAAGTAGCAAAAAGTAGCACTCAATTCGTGAAATACCTATCAGCTGACAGTTTTTGTCATGCGTTATAACAGAAATCGTTAGTCGGAAGCACTCGGAAGTATAACTTTATTCACTTTGAAATATACAATTCAGATAAAAACTGCTTAAAAAATAGAGACAGTTAAAAATTGATTTTTAACCTAACAAATACAAAAAAATATTTGTGAATCTTAATAAATAAAACTGTTCTTACCTGTTTTATGATCATCCATAGTTGTTTTGGTTAAATAACTCACAATAAAAAAGCACTAAGGTTTCAAACACGGATCTTTTTTAATGTAGCCAGTAAATGACGCGAGCGCATGCGACAACGATCAAGTTCGGACTGGTTTGTGGCTGGCTGGCGCAGGCGCGCGAGCCCGAAAAGGGTCATCTATTGTTCAGTAGCTACCTGCCTCGCAGACAAGTATTATTTTTTTAATTTCTGTTGGAATTTGTTTTTATCAATTTCGCCCGGCTAGGAATGCGAAATACCTGTATGTGCGACGGTGGAATGGAGTAGGGGGAATGAGGTCGTGAAGTTCTTGCGCGCACTCTCCGAAATGAATTCGATAGAATACCGATAGACAGGCGACTTTGCGGCGATGCTCAAGGCTTTGGAGCTTGTCATTGACTAGCTCATCGTCGCCAATAAGTCTCCGTGCGCGTCGGTCGATGGCGTCCAAGGTATCCAGCTGATAGCGGGCTGATCCATCCCATAAGTGTGAACAGTACTCCATACATGAGCGGACCTGTGCTTGATACAAGGTAAGCAGCTGTCCAGGTGTGAAGTACCGTCTCACCTTAGAGAGAATGCCCAGCTTCATTGCAGCAACTTTTGCCTTGGACTCAATGTAACGACCGAAGTTAAGATTGGGTGTTAAATCCACGCCGAGGAGTTCCAGGTGGTCAGATATCTAAATCGGTTCATTCCGGAGAGTTGGAGTCAAGGTGAATGGACTCCTTTTGGCGGAAAAAAGACACGCCTGTGTTTTAGAGGCATTAAACCTTACGAGGTTGGAATCACCCCATTCAGACACTGCCTGAAGTGATAGGTTAAAGCGCTCTATCATGGCCTCTCTCAGAAACAGCGTATCAGCGCTGTTAGCTCGTGCACTGGACAGGTATCTTTCTACAACCGTGCTATCGTCTGCATAACCAATTATACCGGGTTTCAGCAGATTTCAGCAGTTTATGTGAAGCAGAAATAGTGTTGCGGAAAGAACAGATCCCTGAGGTACCCCGGCATCAATCGCCAATAGGTCTTAGGAACAGCCATCAACGACCACTCGAATAGACCGTTCCCTCAGGAAATCAGCTACCCAGTTACACAATCCCAAATGAAGACCATAAGAAGGAAGCTTGCCAATAAGGCTAGCGTGCCAGACCCTATCAAAAGCCTTCGAGATGTCGAGTGACACAGCGAGAGCTTCGCCATGCTTCTCGATGGCCTCGCCCCATATATGCGTAGCATACACTAGAAGATCTCCAGTAGATCGACCTCGGCGAAATCCGTATTGTCGATCGCTAAGGAGGTCATTGTCTTCTAGGTATGCCAGAATGCGGGTGTTCAATACACGCTCCATAATCTTACAGATTATAGAGGTGATTGCTATAGGGCGGTAGTTTGCGGGATCGGCACGACTGCCTTTTTTGGGCACCGGCTGCACGTTGGCCAGCTTCCAGGACTTTGGGACTATACCTGTTTCAAGAGAGAGGCGGTACAGACGTGTCAGAACAGGAGACAACTCAGGAGCGCAGTTCTTTAGCACTATAGCTGGTATACCGTCAGGTCCACTGGCTTTGTTCACGTCAAGATTGCGAAGTGTTTTGAGTACCTCCTTTTGCTTGATACGAATAGGTGGCATTGTAGTATCGCAAGGAGATAACTGGGGTGGTATTCTATTCGCTGTATCGAGACGTGAATTTTCGGCAAACATAGAGGCAAACAGATTAGCCTTCTCAGTTGCCGTGTGAGCCAATGATCCATCAGGTTTCAGCAGTGGAGGCAAAGACGAGCGGCAAAAGTTCGCCTCGACCGATTTAGCCAAGGACCAAAACGCCTTACTCCCAGAAGGGTAGGAGGCAAGTTTTGATCCGATACGGCTTATATGGTCGAGGCGTGCCCTACGCAGCGTCTTTTTGTAGGACTTGGCGGCTTTATTAAAGGCTTTCTTTTTAACTCGCGTGTCCGGAGCTTTACGATTTCGAGCATCTGCCCAAGCCTGGTAAGCTGAATGCTTTAGTGCTTTGGCCACTGAGCAATCAGCATTAAACCACGGGCGAGCTTTGCTCTCGAGAGAAATGTCAGAAAACGGGATATAATATTCCATTGCCTGACATATGACTCTCGAGATTTCTGTCGCACAGCTCGACGGATCACTAGAAGAAAAGCACATTCGCCGCCAAGGATAAGATGCTAAGAAGTGGCGCATCTCATCCCAATCTGCTGATTTGTACTGCCATACCCGTCTAGAACCCCTAGGGCTGGGATCAGGTGGTGAACAAGACAGTACAGACTTCACCAGACAATGATCGGACGTACCCAAAGGTGACGATACTGACACGTTATATCGGTCTGGTTCTGTTGTCAGCAGAAGGTCCAAACAATTTTCCGTTTCGCCTTCAACGTCCGGCACACGCGTCGCCTGGTCTACCAGCTGGGTAAGATTTAGCGACAAAGCGAGTTTGAGCGCTTCTCTCCCAGCATGGTCATATTGTATATAATAGGCTTTCTTCTATTCTATATCGTTAATTTCTTTTTTTATGTTGTGATGCAATAAATAATATTGTATTGAATTGTTTTTATATATGTTTCTTTGGATTCTAGCCTAAACGGCTTGACGGATTTACTGCGAGGGTGGTTAGATTATTCTTGATCCCGTGAGTGACAGAATACATTTTAACCCTACTGCCAAAAAAGAGGGTTAATGATTTCATGCAGTCGGGTTTTGTATAGTTGATTCAGTTGTCTAAGTTATTAAATTATCATCATATTTAATGAAATGTGATGAAAAAGTAAAATGTTATGGGTCCACTGAATACCATTTCACTTCTGATTCAATTCTATTTGCTAAGAAAACAATATAAACAGGTTAGAACAACAAGTAACAGTCAAGGATAACATTCATAAAAATATCTAATGGTGAAACAATAGGTAGGTACGTGTAAAATATATTTCAAACTAACCTACGATACAAGAATACCTAGGTAGGTACTGTTACTACGCTTGCTAAAGCGTAAGGTTAACTCCTAGGTTAACGTAGAACCTAGAATTTATGTAATAATAGCTTTTTCCCGCGGCTTCGCCCGCGTGGACATCGTTTCTACGGCTACCTGTGAGGGTGCGCGGAGCGTGGACATTAATTTTCTCCAGATCCCTCTGGAGCTATGTCAGGATATGCTTATTAGTAAATCATGTCATTTCCCACCCCCCCCAACCATCTCTGTGCAAAAAATCACACAATCCATTTTTCCGATGCGATGTTAAAGAAATTAACCATAAAAGAGTATATTTTCAGTTCCCTCAGCAATTGCATAGGAACTAATTAGTAATCTGTGGCATAGGGCTATGCTATTTTTACGGGATAAAAAGTAGCCTATGGCTACCTGCATACCAAATTTCATTAAGATTCGTCAAGGCGTTGAAGCGTGAAAAGGTAACAAACAAACAAACACCTTTTCACATATATAATACTAGCTTTTTCCCTCGGCTTCACCCGCGTGGACATCGTTTTAATGACTGTCTTTAAAGGTGATTAGTAAATTATGTCGTTTCCCACCTACTCAACCATCTCTGTGCAAAAAATCACAACAATCGAGTATTTTTCAGTTCCCTCAGGAACTGCATCAGATTATGCTATTTTTCCGGGATATAAAGTAGCCTATATCCTTCCCCGTGACGCAGGCTACCTGCATGCTCAATTTTATAAAGATTGGTCAAGGCGTTGAAGCGTGAAAAGGTAACAAACAAACACATTTTCACATTTATAATATTAGTAAGGATTACGCTGGATAGTTGATCAATTTGGCGACCACGCCATGTTTTCCCCCCGCACAGCCTTATTAAAACTTTTTACTACTAAATAATAATTAACATCTAAATTATTTTTACAAAACAATTATTATTACCTTTCGAGAACTGATAGTAAGGGAAGTAACTATTTAGTAATCTGTGGTAAGGGTTCATTCGGCAGCAGCAGTGAAAGTAGCCACTACAAGCGAACTTTCCTTATCTCCACATACAACTAGGTACCTACTTATTAGTTACTACAGCAGTGCCATTATCAAGTATTTACATACCTACCATAGTAAAGTCCATATAGTTGTGTCAGTCAGCTGGGGAAATCGATTTGGTGCGTATTTTAGTTGGGTTAGCTAACGAATTTCACAGCTAGGTAGGTCAGCTTACATTAGAAATGATTTTTTTTACCAAAATATTAAAGGAACTTTCTTTATCGTCACTGGAGCATGGATACCGGTATTCAAAAATATCGAAAAACCGGAATATCGGATTAAAAATCTGATATTGAAAAATCGATATTGCTATCGTGTAATATCGATATTTCGATATTAGATAAGATAGATAAGATAAGATAAAGATAAGATAAATCTTTATTCAGAAAAAAGTTATTAGTTTGAAAAATAAACAGAAAAACATTACTTGTATATTCTGTCTAGTACAGGGGTGGCAGTATGGCCCGTGAGCCAACTCCGGCCCACGGTGGCCTTTAATCTGGCCCGCCAACCTAGCCTTCTAAAGTAGGAGTGTGTGTATGGTTCTCGAAAATATAAATATGAATATAGAAAATATATCGTAATACATAAAAATAGGCGTAAAAAAATCTCAGCTCTCATTTATACCTTATTTGGTTTTACTTAATAGATTATTCAAGGACACGCGCGAGAATTTCAGTTATCTAAAGTCAATCAAAAACTTTTTCTTTTCAAGCGACTTCCAAAAAGGAGGAGGTTCTCAGTTCGACTGTATTTTTTTTTATGTGTGTAACCTCAGTACTTTTGACTGGGTGAACCGATTTTTATGATTCTTTTTTTATTTGAAAGCTAGTGCTTTCCGTGTGGTCCCATATAAATTTTATCAAAATCGGTGAAGTAATTTATTAGAAAATTAACAAAAACTAAAAATAATTATGCAAAATGTACTAAGTTGTTGCGATGGAAGTTGGTTTTTTAACGTGTTTAGTGTTTTCAATTATGTATATCTGTATGGAGAAAAACTATTTAACTCACTTGCCGCGATTGATGTCTTTGTTACCATGTATGAGATCTAACTAACTGAACATATTCAATCAATTTAAAGAAGCTACACAAAGAATTTAAAATCAGGTTCAAGATCTTAAAAGTAGGTACTGAATCATCTCTTAATATTTTTTCAATGCTGCCGTTTAACGAAGACCCTGGCAAGTCTCCTTGAATTTAATAATTAAGTTTCAATGTGGCACTTCATCATGTCAGCTCATATACGTCCCCACCGAGGGGCTCGAGCCTACCCTAAATTAGGGCGATCGGGCCTTAGTCGACCACGCGGGCTGAGTGCGGCACTTATTTGAAACTATTTAAATTCTTCAATAGTACTCGACTTTTATAAAACACTACCCAAATCACAATTTCTAAAGATTTATTGCTGCATGCCCAGAAAATTTTAGCAAATTTTGAGTCGTCATATGATTGCGAACAGAGATCTCTCCACCATGAAGATGCGGAAAAACTGTCATCGAAGCAGGCTAACTGACGAACCCCTTCAGTAACATCGTGTCAGCTCGAACCTGTATACGAGGGCATCTTGGCCAATCAAAACCAGTTCCATATGTCACACGTACTTTCCAATGGCAGAACATTAAAATAAGTATTTTTTTATGTGTAAGTTTCTAACTTTAACATTAGTTATTAAAATTAAAGGATTTCCAAATTAAACGCATTTTTGATCCCACGTGAAATTTTCTATGTTTTTATGGCCCTTTTTGAAAAGAATTGTCCATCCCTTGTCTCAGTATTGTATCATAATATAAAGATAAAACCATTTTCAATCGCGGAAATACTACGCCATTGTTCTTTAATTGTCATCTGTAATGTGTAGCACTGTATAGCATATGTCAATGATGTTAAATATAGGCAGATTCTTACTTATTCTTTACTAAAATTAAGAACTGCAAAAATACTGTTTCCTTAACATCGCAACGTTGTGATTTTTTACACTGAGATGGTTGAATAGATGGGAAATGACTAATTAGCATAGCCTAACATAGTCTCCGAAGGATATGGGTAAAACTCATTTCCACACTCGCGCACGTCGGCGTCGCAACGGACCAATGGATTAACGTAATTTTTTGTATAAATAGTTGAGGGTGGGAAGTGGGTAGTTCCCGAAGGAATGAGGAGAAAACTCATGTCTACGCTCACGAGCCGCTAGCGGCTCGCGCACCTCTCACCCTCGAAGATAAAAACGACATAAAAACGATGTCCATGCGGGCGAAAAGCTAGAATACCGCTAGTTTAAACCGCCTCCGTGACGTAATGGTTAGTCCATTCGCTTCACACCAGGAGATCGCGAGTTCGATCTCGGCAGGGTAAAATTTGTATGTCTCGGTTTGGTTGGTGGTAGGGTATTTTCATAGCCCGCCTGGCTAGCTACCACCATCTTATCTAAGTCTTAACGCCAAACATCAGTGTTAACAGCATTGATGTATTCTGGCTTGAAGATAAGATAGCCAGATCCCCATTGCGTTGGGGAATCTTGGTAAGCCCGTTCCATCTTCGACATCATCGTCACTTACCATCAGGTGAGATGATGCAAAGGGCTTACCAGTAGTGAATTAAAAAAAACTATATACTTACCTATTTCAGAAAGGGGTTTTTTGTATTCTGTCTAATATCATTAAAATAGTATCACAATAAACAGAAAACCATTTTCAGTCGCGGAATTACGACGCCATTGTTTCTAAATTGTCATCTTAATATATATAACTCAAAGGTGACTGACTGACTGACTGACATAGTGATCTATCAACGCACAGCCCAAACCACTGGACGGATCGGGCTGAAATTTGGCATGCAGGTAGATGTTATGACGTAGGCATCCGCTAAGAAAGGATTATGGGAAATTCCCACGGGAACCGCAAAAATCGGGATCTGCGCGGGCGAAGCTGCGGGCATCCACTAATCTGTAATATAGCAGTGTCTCAGAGTCAATAATATTTGTTATAGGCAGATCCTTACTTAATACTATAAATGTGAAAATGTGTTTGTTTGTTACCTCTCCACGCTTGAACACCTCAACCAATCTTGACGAAAATTGGCATGCACATAGTCTGTGTCATGGAGAAGGCAATAGGCTACTTTTTATCCCGAGTCACGAACTACAGAATGTAAAGCACGCCGATAAGAACTCTATGTTATTGAACACGACTCACGAGCCACGGAATTCAAGGCATGTCAATAATTTTCTGTCATTACATGTGTTAGGGGTCCGTGGTCGAGGGACCTGTTGTTTAAGGTTGCGTGGAATGTTCAATGAAAAGTGACCAGGTTTGCAGTTCACGAATTTCCGGATTTATTTTTACATGAATGAATTACATAGGTAGGTTGTTCTTAGGTAGAGTCTATATCTGGACGCGGGTTCGGGACGACTGGCGAACAAAGCCGAGTCGAGCCACGAGCGCTTACGCTGCGATCTATGTGGTAGGTAGGTATGTACCCCTACACATGCAACTCCTGAGAACCCAAAAGCTCATCCAGGCGCGCGTATGATAAGATCCGCAAATAAAAGGCAGGACGCCTTTTCACAACGACCCATTCCGATCTAGTCCGCATAGGACCTCAGTCACAGTATATATATTAGTACTAACCTCAGTAGAATATGTACCCCATGTAACTTTGTACTTCGTAAATAAATGTAATTATTTTTAACTTCTTGTTGATCCAATTCCGTAACTCCTGTGAAAAAAGCATAGTCCGATACAGCTCCTGAGGGAATTGAAGAAAATAAATACTCTTTTTTTCTGCATTTCTTGGATATCGCAACGAAACAAGTGAACGACGAATTGTTGTGATTTTTCCTGCGGGGATGGTTGAGAAAAGGGGAATTAACATAGTTCGACATAGGCACAGTATATATATTAGTACTAACGTAACATAGGTCTGTAAGGGAACTGGAGAAACTTATTTCCACGCTCGCGCACGTCGGCTTCGTAACGGAACAACGGATTGACCTGTTTTGGCATAGAAATAGTTGAGGTGGTGGGAAGTGACAAATACTGCCAATTAGAATAGCCCGATATAGCTCCCGAGGGATCTGGAGAAAACCAATTTCCACGCTTTGTTATTTTTTGAATATAAATAGTAGAGAGGATGGAAAGTGACATAAACTGCTAATCATAATAGCTCGATGTAGGAGGGATCTAGAGAAAACTCATATTTACGCTCGGAAGCCGGTTGCGGCTCGCGCACTACTCATCCTCTAAGACAGTCTTAAAAACTATTTCCACGCAGGCGAAGCCGCGGGCATAATATAGTTTTATATATATATATGCTTCACTTAAGTATACTGTACTATTTCCATAACGTACATTTTTATGGCATAATGTAAAGAATTACGATTTTGTTAGTAATTAAAAATATCCGAAAAGTGACGAAATACCGGAATACCGATGTTAGAAAAAATAATAAAAGAAAATTCGATACTGAAAAAAAGTTCCGATAGTACCTTTGTTTCTTATTTGCTTCTATGTTTACTGAACAACGAAATTGAAACTTAATTTAAAGTGACAAAAAACCAATATATAAATTACAAGGTATATAAAAAAACGGGGTGTGGATGTCGTGGACACATTGTTTTTAACGTTAATGTAAGCAAAAAAAACCCTGGCAGTCGTGGAACTACCGGTAGACATGGAATGATGGGCAGACTTAAGAATAGATAAAGGAATAAATTGTTATTTTTTTAAATCAAGAAAAGTAGGGAAACTGTAGAGTGCAGTCGTATTAGGTTAGCCAGGGGAGGCTACAAATGTGTCAAAGAAAACAAGATTTTGCTGATTCTCGGGAACTCTGTAGACTGCTCCGTAGATTTTTGACGCAAAAAGCTTGGAAATCTTGCCATTGTACTGTACCTATACTCTCTCCTGAACAATCTACGGAGTTCCCGAGCATCTGCAGAATGTTGTACTCTTTGACACATTTGTAGCCTGGGATCTAGCCCAATGAAGCCTAATGATGACCTAATGACTAGCCCAATGAAGCCTAATTACCTAATGACTAGCCCAATGAAGCCTTATGACCTAATGACTAGCCCAATGACTGGTCTTTGTAGTTTCCTTACTTTTTTCTTGATTAAATTAATTAATTGTTACTATTTGGACCACCTCTCTGTATGAAAATGTACTGAGAAAACTTAGTTGGGCGGTTATTTGTGCTGTGTCGCTGTATACAGGGTGTAACAAAATTGGTGTAGGTCCTGTTAACTACGGCTTCTCTTCTACGAATCATACGGAACAACTTTTGTTCTATGACTTTTCTGAAATAGCAAAAAGAAATTTAACTCTTCATACAAATCGATCAGCTGAATGTCCAATTTTGTGCATTTTTGTATAGAGGTTCCAATTTTTTTTGAGAATTGACTATGGGTTCCTGGGGAAAGTTGTTCAGTATGACGAGTAGAACCTCCAGTTAACGGGACCTACACCACTTTTGTTACATCCTGTATAGATAAGTTGAATTTGTTTATACTTCAATAGAGCCCTGATGCTAACATCTACTAGTATCAGAGGCGTTAGCCGATGCCTTTCGGCGGCGGCGGCGGCGCGTAGGCGTGTCAGTTGCATGTAAATCCACAATCCAGAATCACTCAACTTCGTGACTACACAGTAACCATCAGTTTCATTTAATTGAATAGAATCAATGCAAATGGTCTATACTACTAATCAATAGCTACACTATCAGTGGGTATAGTCGGAATTATTTATTCGTAAAGTGAGAAGATATAAAGTGAAGGAATATTTTACGGGGAAATAATAAATTGTGGTCATAATTTTTAAATTGTCATACCACATGCTTTACAACCTAAATACCTGCTTCGGGAAAGGATCTGAACTCCTTACGTCGACCAATATAACAGCTATAGACCGGCCTACACGAATAACGGTTGTGATGACTACAGAAAGAGCAAAGTCGCTTATTTCGTCTCAGTCGGTCTTTAGGAGGCCAAGAGGCCACACGTTCGTATGTTCCAATAATTACGGATTAACTCGTTCACAATGCCTGGCTGTTTTTTTCCAAAGTATTAACGTGTAGAAATATTACGAATAATGGTTTAAGCATCACATCTCATTCCTAAGTAAACGTTTTGTAACAGAATTCTAATTACATTTACTGAAATTTCATTCCTAAGTAAACGTTTTGTAACAGAATTCTAATTATATTTACTAAAATTTCATTCCTAAATAAACGTTTTGTAATAGAGTTCTAATTACTTTTACTAAAATATTATTTATTCAAAATTTCGCATGCTTTGTATTGTTGATGCGTACCTATGTATTGCTTGCTTATGGTTATCTATCGATATCGCGGCGGCGCTCGTGATTGAATTCAGTCTCGCACTCATTCGTACCTGACCTCCTCACCACATTATTCGCGAACCCAACAGTATGTATGTTTGTCCACATATTTCTCAGAAACTAGATATCAAAATGCATTTTTTTAATATTATTAAGTATCTTTCAACTTAAGAGACCAGTGAAAGTTTTATCAAAATCCGTTCAGTAGTTTTCAAAATATGGACTGTTAAGTTGTACCAATCACTTGAAAAATACTTCGTCCATTTGAAGCCGCAGTTTTGTTTTAACGTTGTCTAGAGGTTTTCATTTATACAGGGTGTAACAAAAGTGGTGTAGGTCCCGATATCTGGGGCTTCAGCTCATCATACTAAACAACTTTTGTTCTACGAGTTTGCTGAAATCGCAAAAAAATATTTTACTCTTCATACAAATCGATCAGCTGATCGACCAATTTTGTGCATGTTAGTATGAAGGGACAATTTTTTTTTTGAGAATTGACTAACGGTTCTTTGGGGGAAAGTTGGTCAGTATGATAAGTAGAACCCTCAGTTAACGGGTCCTACACCAATTTTATTACACCCTGTATAGTATACGCAATCCATTCAATTTGGATGTCTTTAGCACTAGTTATTGAATCTGTATGAAAGACTAAGTGGGTACCTACCTAAATGAAAAGTAAATGAACTGTACACCAAGTCACGAATTCCGTTGAACTCTTTTATATAAAAGTTATGCAATTCTTCTTTGAATATTTTTTCTACCGTTATAACTCCATTAATGTTTATTTCATTGCGTATAATGGGGTTTCTTCCGCGCTGAACTGCATAAATTCAGCCCAATGCTATACTCATCTACTGACCAACTCTCGCCAAGAAACCCATAGTCAACACACGAAAAAGCTCGTCAGCTTTTGCCTGATAAGCCGTAGGGTCGTAGGATCGAATCCCTCTCAGGGCAAACATTCGTGTGACGAACAGGTTTGTTTGGTCTGTGTCTGGGTTTTTAATATTTGTGTATGTCATCATATCAGCTCATATATACATCCCCACCGAGGGGCTCAAGCCTACCCTGAACTAGGGCGATCGGGCCTTAGTCGACCACGCGCGCCCAGTGCGGATTGGTCGACTTTACACACAACCTGCGTGTTTCTCCGCAGGCATGTGCAGGTTTCCTCACGATGTTTTGCTTCACCTTTTGGCCCACTCGTGCTTTTAGTTGATAATTTTTTTTTTGGAATTGACTAGGGTAGAAGCCACAGTTAGTTTTGTTTCACCGTGTAGTTAGACTACAGTGCCGTTCTTAGTTAGTGCATCTCTTGGTTAATTGGTTTGTGTGCACATTGCAGGCAAGCCGGGCACGGACTACCCGGTGCTGGGCGCGGTGCCGTACACCAACTTCTACTGCGACGAGCAGCCGTACCCCGGCTTCTTCGCCGACATGGAGACCAGGTGCCAAGGTATACAACATTTATGTAATCCTCTTGTTTTTCTTTATATATCCCTATGTTAGAGGCTGATAAGCACACTTGTATTTAGCACGATCATACCATCCTTTTCTCGTAGTATCTCACGGTACTTTTAAGCCTCCTCTATCTTCATTCTGGATATAGGTAGAAATGTGAAATTTTAGTTGCCAACAGTATTTACTGGACCTACGTACGTCTACCTCCAAATTACAAATTTATATCTAATATAGTTTGCGAAATATCTCAAATCAAAGTTACCTTATTTTGTCTACTACTTCTAGCTTACCTGCAAACTTGAAATTTGGCACAAGGATAGGTTGTATTACTCATACATAGGGAAAACTTTCAAAATGAGATTGAGCCCCCATATAAAGGGTTGCGAGAGATAAATCTCTTCTTCCTTTCGTGTGAAGGATTCAAAGATTCAAATATATTTTTATGATGCCTTGTCACCTCTAACGCCTTTGGAGAAGCGTTTACCAGGTCATCGTAGGTGCACTTTATCGGACAGTTAATGTTGGAGCTGCTTGGCGCCGGCGGCGGAAACAACTATAGTGCGAGTGCAATCTCCTTCATGGGTTTTCCTGTCAAATAGTGAAGCCACTGTCATATCATATCAGCCGAAAAACGTCCACTGCTGGACAAAGATTTCCAAGGATTCAATTCAATTCAATTTAGTATATTTATTCAAAATAGGTGCAAATTACACTCTTTCTGATAGTCATAAAATAACAATAACAATGTCATTTGTGAAGAATCAAGAAATAAACAATAATTAGTTAATAACGTCAAAATTAAATCCTTGATATAAACCAGATTATGTCATTAGAACATGAAAACAATATGACACGAAAAGTTATGCTAGATTTCCACGACGACCGGGGTGTTGCCCGCAGTGTGTGAGGGTTGGCACTTGGCACCCCGTGTACTTCCTACCTACCATGAGCGAGAAGGTTATTCCTTGTTGCAACCTTTTGTTTCGTGTTTAGGCAATGATGTTTGAACGTGAGGGATGTATCGAGTCAGGCCCAGAGAAATGCTGCCATAGCAAAAAAAAAGTTTTCCAGATAATTGTACTTTTGATACAAAAAAATAGGTTAAATCCCAACAAAAATATTCTATAAAAATGTACAGTCTTGATTTGGGGGCTCGGTAGTGTCCCTGCCAAGTCCAGCTCAAAGCAATCACTGTCGTTATATCTTTTCCACAAACATTTCCACTGATTTTTGAGCCTCTGTGTCTTTGCACTATCATCATCATCATATCAGCCACAAATCGTCCACTGCTGGACAAAGGCCTCCCCCAAGGATTTCCACGACGACCGGTCCTGCGCTGCCCGCATCCATCGGCTTCCCGCGACCTTCACCAGGTCATCGGTCCACCGCGTAGGAGGCCTACCTACGCTACGTTTTCCGGTGCGCGGTCGCCACTCGAGAACTTTACTGCCCCATCGGCCATCTGTTCTACGAGCTATGTGCCCTGCCCACTGCCACTTCAGTTTAGCGATTCTGTGAGCTATGTCGGTTACTTTAGTTCTCCTGCGGATCTCCTCGTTTCTGATTCAATCACGCAGAGAAACTCCGAGCATAGCACGCTCCATTGCCCTTTGGGTTAGTACTAATATACAGGGTCTTCGGCAGATGGTTGAAAATACGAAAATGGGGGATAGGTGGGGTCGCCTCCCACCTATTTTGAGAATTAAAAAAAATCTAGGACTTGTAATTTTTTTTACAGGATTTTTTTTCCTTTTTTTAGAAATTTTGCCATTTTTATACCTTTGAACACATGTAACTTTTTGTTTTTTAAAGCTAGCTCCAAAATCTTTTTTTTAATAGACTTTTATAAGATTGTCGGCTCTAAAAAAAATTATGTTTGTTTCAAGTTATTGCTACAAACAAAAATGTGGGCCCCCGAACTTAAAAAAAAGTTGAACAAAAATTTAAAAGTCAACTTTGCGATGCATTTAAAAAAAAAATAATGGGGCTGGAAGGCTTCTGTTTTTTTTAAAACATCTCTAAAGCTTAGGCTTTTGAATGGTATGTAATTTGTTTCGGTATCTTTTTTGTAACCGGAGTTGTTAATTTTTTTTACTCAATTGGACCATGTTGACGAAATTCCACTAGTTACATGTTTTGTGAAATGTATCAAATGCAAAGTTGAAAATAATGTAAATACTTACTGTTGGGACGGTTACAAAGAGCAGGTACGTTTTTTTACATTCTTGCACACACATAATGGCTATCTTTTGTCATTTATTGGCATATTGGAGTTAGCACTTCCATATGCCAATAAAATGTCCGCATATTCCGCATTGGTAAATTGAGCCATTTTAAACCACAACAAAGTCTTAACAAAACGTCTGATAATAACAAAAAGTGACAAACAACAAAAAAACTTAACAAAATCACAAACGTTAATAACGTTAACGTTTTTTTTTTGTTTTCGTTAGTTTCACTTTGCTGTGTTTGTGATTTTGTTAAGTTTTTTTGTTGTTTGTCACTTTTTGTTATTATCAGACGTTTTGTTAAGACTTTGTTGTGGTTTAAAATGGCTCAATTTACCAATGCGGAATATGCGGTCATTTTATTGGCATATGGAAGTGCTAACTCCAATATGCCAATAAATGACAAAAGATAGCCATTATGTGTGTGCAAGAATGTAAAAAAACGTACCTGCTCTTTGTAACCGTCCCAACAGTAAGTATTTACATTATTTTCAACTTTGCATTTGATACATTTCACAAAACATGTAACTAGTGGAATTTCGTCAACATGTCCAATTGAGTAAAAAAAATTAACAACTCCGGTTACAAAAAAGATACCGAAACAAATTACATACCATTCAAAAGCCTAAGCTTTAGAGATGTTTTAAAAAAAACAGAAGCCTTCCAGCCCCATTATTTTTTTTTAATGCATCGCAAAGTTGACTTTTAAATTTTTGTTCAACTTTTTTTTTAAGTTCGGGGGCCCACATTTTTTGTTTGTAGCAATAACTTGAAACAAACATAATTTTTTTTACAGCCGACAATCTTATAAAAGTCTATTAAAAAAAAGATTTTGGAGCTAGCTTTAAAAAACAAAAAGTTACATGTGTTCAAAGGTATAAAAATGGCAAAATTTCTAAAAAAAGCAAAAAAAATCCTGTAAAAAAAATTACAAGTCCTAGATTTTTTTAAATTCTCAAAATAGGTGGGAGGCGACCCCACCTATCCCCCATTTTCGTATTTTCAACCATCTGCCGAAGACCCTGTATATACTGTGCTTTGGGTGACCTTGAGCCTTCTTATGAGGCCCATAGTAAGCGACCATGTCTCACATGTTAGCACTATGTTTGTACAAAAATAATTTAAATCCCAACAAAATCATCCTGTAAAGACGTGTGAAATTCAGATTACTTGGTCATAAAAGGTAGTAAGATGAGATGAAATAAAGAGCCAAGTCTAAGTAAATAAAAACAACGAGCGACTTTGCCGTTAAACATTTTACAATATTAGTAAATCTAAGTATAGGTCAGAATAACTGAATTATTATTAATTATTTCAATAATAAACATAAGAAAATAAAAAATCTAATATTTGGCCAGATTTAGTACTCTTACAAGAATTGATTTTATTCAAGTATTTGCTCCTTATTTCAACTTCACTACTTTTTACGGCCAAGTAATCTTAATCGAGACTTGGCACGTTTTTACAGAATGCTTTTGTTGGGATATACGATTAAATATAGATATTACATTCAGGCACAGAGCAAACAAACCCGTTCGTCAATCGAATGTTTGCCCTTGGTGGTGGCGAACAAATTCTGGGCACGTCATGAAAGTATGTATTCGAATGTATGTATGTCTGTTTATTTGACTGATTGTGTAGCCTAAACGGGTTAATGGAATTTAGAGTGCGACTTGTCGTTAGATTCGTGTTGATCCCCTGAGTGACATAGGATACATTTTTTAAATAGAAATCGGGTTTTAAGTTTAAATTAAATTAGTTAAGTTTTTTGACCTGCAGGTAAGTAATTTCTTCCATTGTAATCTAAATATATATAACTCAAAGGTGACTGACTGACTGACATAGTGATCTATCAACGCACAGCCCAAACCACTGGACGGATCGGGCTGAAATTTGGCATGCAGGTAGATGTTATGACGTAGGCATCCGCTAAGAAAGGATTTTGGAAAATTCCCACGGGAACCACAAAAATCGGGATCTGCGCGGGCGAAGCTGCGGGCATCCACTAGTTTATATATAAAATATAAATGTAGAAAAGAATAAAAAAATTGTCGACGTCATCGAATTGTTTAATAATTCAAGTTATGTTAGAAACCATATTTCTCTTCCGATATTTTGTAAACACTTTAATTTTTAAATGTTCAAATAAATAAAATACATCAACGAGCTGCACACATCAAATGTAGTGATTAGAGTAGAATGCTATCTAAACTGCCCGTGACTCTGATTGATTACTATGATAACATGAAAATGATCATTTTAGGTTATTAATGTAATTATTATAATTCAATGCACTTTGGTGTCCGTCTACGCAGATCGAATGAAACAATTATGATTCTCTAACTTCCAAACATACGAGTATACTCGCACGTATTTTTTTTGCATTATAGGAAAATATGAACAACAATGCTTCCTTCCTCGCTAACTGTATAAGGTACTATCTTAATTAACTACATATAGTAATTAATAACTATAGCTTACCAAAATGGTCGGTTAGATACTCATGTCAAATCTGTAGGTGACATTTGAAATCATCAGTGCAGAGTCATCATTATCATCATTTATGTACAAGATATTATTAAATTTATATAATAAATATTCAAAATAAAATAAATCTTTATCTACGGTTAGTGGGTTTACGTCATTAATATTGTATTGTTCTCTAGACAATGAAGCGCAGGCCTTGAGATGATTAAGTTTGGCCTCATGCGCTTCTAAGGTCACTAAATTATAACAAAAAGTTTTCCCGGAAGATATTAAAAGCTCGCCGAATAAAAATATAGGGTGATCTTTAATTAGTAAGCATACTGACTTCATTGACGGTGCGGCCGCCTTAATAGCAAGATGCGAACTCTGGCGTGAGGAATGCACACTGCCCGCCCCTATTTGTTCCGTTTTCGGAATGCTTCCCCCAGGACACGAATTGGCGAGGCCTGTCTGGAAGTCGATTAATAGACTCCGCACTCAAGTCGGCCGGAGCAAAGACAATCGGTTCAGGTGGGGATTCACGGATGAGTCGGACCTACGATGTAGGTGCTCCACAAGAAATGGACCATCTGATTCATCTACAATGTGCTCAAACACCAGTATTCGGGAGAGGTAATGCACGCCGCCGCCGATAGCGCCGTTAAGGTGGCCACTTACTGGGACTGCTGGGCAGGAGATATATAGACATGTCGACACGATAGAAGAAGTAAATAACACTTAATTAAATGAATTTCATGGGGTGAAGCGCAAAGAAGTCCGTCGCTCCCGGAAGTCAAATTCAAATTTCAAAATAATTTATTTCAAATAGGTGTTTACGCACACTTTTAAATAGTCAAAAAAAATGTATATTACAAATAATGTCATGATTCAGATTACAGTCTCAGGTAATGGTATTTGTTATAGAATCAACATATATATCTTTGTCATTTACATAATCTTTTATTTTATAATATCCTCTAGAGCACAAAACTTTTTTGACATGAGTCTTGAATTTCTTCTCTGACAAACTAGTTACATTTTCTGGAATTTTATTGTAGAATCTTATACACTGCCCCACAAAGTCTAGCAACGACGTCACGCTGCGCCGCGCAACGCAGCTCGGAATACTCCGACATGTATCTAGTTTGCTATCGCGATTTCAATTTGAAGAAAGTCATGTCTCGTTCTGAATTAACTGTATCATGTACGATTCACACTGATTGAACCGCGCCGGAACGCGTTGGAGAGCATTGGAAATTGAACTGTATTTGAACGAGCGAGCGAAGTTCTCCGAGTCTCCGAAAAGAATCTGGAGTTTGTATGTATGTATGTTTTTTCGACGATAACTCGACAACGAGATCGGAACGGCATGAAATTTGGTAGACGAAATAATAAGACAAAAATATTTTTTAAGTTCGCACATCAGCCAGATCGGCCAAGGGGTTGCCGACATATAGATAGGGTGTTTTATATGTTATAGACATGGTTTCTCTTAACACCACTAGATGTTGTTAGACGGATCCTGCATCGTGCAAGCGTTAGTGAGTGCACCTATGTATATTTTTTTAAAACGAGTTCATCGTGACTTCGCAGTTTAGGGCGAACCATTAGTACGTTAGTACTAATATATATACTGTGCCATTAGTGTAAGGTGGCATTGAGTGTGTTGTCTTGTGTCTATAAATGATATTAGTGACATTCTTCCTTAACCGCCTCCGTAGCTCAGAGGCAAAGTTCACTGGCTTTACACAGGAGGTCGCGGATTCGATTCCCGGCGGGGTCAATTGTAAGACTCGGTTTGGTTGGTGGTAGGGCATTTTCTAAGACCGCCTGGCTAGCTACCACCATCTCATCTAAGTCTTGCCGCCAAATATCAATGTTGATATCATTGTTATGTTCCGGCATGCAGATAAGATAGCCAGTTCCCCATTGCGTTGGGGAATCTTGGTAAGCCCGCTTACATCTTCCGCAACATCGACACTTACCACCAGGTGAGATGTTGTATAGGGTTTACCAATTGTGAATAAAAAAAAACCCTATAAAATGTTTTTCTTAATGTACCGTTCATAACTTCCAGCATGGCACTACTGCGACATCGACGGGCGGCAAGCGTCCTTCCTGTGCCCCAACGGGACCATCTTCTCGCAGGGAGTCGCCTCCTGCGACTGGTGGTTCAACGTGCGCTGCTCGCTGTCCCCCGCGCTGTACCCGCTGAACGCGCGGCTCTACCGGAGGAGGAGGAAACAGTCCCGGCCGAAGCCGCATAGGCTGATAGACAAACAGCTAATTGATGAGATATTCCTGTAAATATTAGGATCTGACACAGATGCACCCGTTTCTTTTTTACTTGATCATTTTGTTGTCTCGTAGGTCAAAGTACGCTGTTCGACGTACACAACACTACGTAGAGTAAAGAGAAATCAGTTCAGATCTTAATATTAGACATGTTACCATACCAAGTGGATGTATAGCAGGGATATGATTAAACTAGGGAATACCCCGAGGGATTTGATCATATCCCTCCCTGCGACAGTATAATATAATATTTAGGTACTTAGTGTATTTTCTGAACACGTATTTGGGCTGTGCTGAACTCCGATTGCACAAGAGGAGATTATTGTTTTCGGGTGTATGTATGTCTGTTACTTTGCCAGTCTGTAGCCTAAACGGCTTGATTTAGAGTGGTTAAATGTGTCTTGATTCCCTAAGTGTAATTACGATACATGTTATGCAATCGGGTAATACCACAGATTACTAAATAGTTACTTGGTAATACATTTTAATGGAATTTGTAAACAAATTGGTTAAGGTTTTATTTTTGAGTGAACAACTTAAACTCATAAAGTTGAGTATTTTTTTTATATATAAGTTAAAAAATGATGAAGCAGTGGTAATATTATGATTACGATATGTTAACAATCGTGTTAACAATGTTAATAAACAAACAAAATAATACATTGCGCTCCTACCTGCTGGGCTCGAAGTCGAAGGTAATGGGTTCTATTCCCTTCGTGTGACGAACAGGCTTGTTTGTTCCATGTCCAATATCTGTATATTTATATGTACGTACATAAGTGTGTGTCAGTCTCGTTTTAACAGTACAGGAAATCGTAGTTTGTGTGTCTAAATAAAAAAACTGTGTAAGAAAGATTTGTTACAAGAAAAACACGCAGGGTAGACGTGTAATAGCTAATAATCTGTGCCCTATCGTTAACTAGTATCTCATCTGTGCCCTAGTCCTGAAAAAGGAACGTATGTTTTGCATTTCATGAGTAACATTTACTCCGTTTGCTTTAGCAAGTATGCACTGTGACATTTAATTCGTATCGTTCCCGTAGCGTTGTGACTTGTGTTTGACCCTGATTCAGTAGTAAGTAGTAGACATAGTACAATTTGCGACATATAAGTTGAACACAAATGACAGTCGTTCGCGCAGGTAGGGAGCGGGGGGCGGGGGGGCGTCCCCGTGTCTCGCACTTCGATTGAGACCTGAAAATTTAAAATAAGACACTGCGCACTGTTCAACTTAGATGCCGCGATCTATACATAGATAGCGTTGGTAGTGTACTTTTGAAAACAAATTGGGGTTGACTGTGTCGGAGCGACGGCCGCTTAACTTTTAAGATTCGTGAATTTTAATACCGAAATTAAATGTAAGCATGTTGGAAAATAATTCAATTTGATCTGACCGGTAGTTCAGGATTTATAATTATTTTTAGCACAATTTCGAGACTTTTTAAGCCGGAGAAGGCCGTTTTGAAGGTCTCGAGGTACGACTCTGGTATCTTGTTTTGGCAAGTCGGAAAGTTAGTTGATTTTAGGGCGATGACTCACGTTGCTGTATCTCTTCTACTTTTCGAGATCTAAACCGCCCAAAGTACATAATATTAGTGACGCAACTTTTTTAAAATCCCCCCCCCCCCCCCCCCCCGTAGAGCCCAATGACGTTTCATCAAATTCACGACAAAATCGAAATATAGTCATAATGTTACAGAGGGTTTGAGATTTTGACAAGTTTGAGCCAGTGCGGAAACTGATGTTCACAACAATTTTTCCGCACGCAGATTTGTGAAGTAAGACAGTAAAGACGTATTTTCTGCCTCTTTTTCAAAAAAGTTAAGAAGATACTTACCGAGCAGGTTTAGTACAAATTTTGTAACTTTCCATAGAAAATGCACTGTTCGACTTTATGTGTGGAAGGTGGAAACATTTTTTGTGACTGTTCTAAATAAAACTGACCTCAATTTCCAAAAGAAACACTACGCTGCGGGAAAAAAGCTTATAAAGTATCGCTCTGTATTATTGTAAAATATTTATATTATGTACGTATTGTAAATACTATGTAATGTAAGGCCTACTTTGAAGTTTTCATAGTACAGTCGAGTTCATTAATATATTGGCAGGGCCAATGGTTCTAAACATTGTAAGCGTCGAAATGAATATAAAGTTCTATACAAACATATGTAGATGTCAATAAAATGTTATCATGTTAAACGGTTCATTAATTGTCTGTATAGAACTTTATATTAATTTCGACGCTTACAATGTTTTGAACCATTGACCCTGCCAATATATTAATGAACTCGACTGTACCTATGTCGGCACTCAGGGTCCCCAGGAGGCTCGAGTTTCCATACAAACGTAGTTCCGCTTTAATACAAAAACTACATGCAGGATTGAATCTAAACTTTGCAAATATATTGAGGAGACAATTAACGATTTTTGTAATAAGTGTTCGATGTAATAATATAAAACGGAAACAAATAAGAGAAGTTTCAAACTTTCTGTACAAACCTAATTTAAGCCTTCGTTTAGTTATGTTTCAATTTACTACGATGAAAACTAATTACAAACCTCTATATGTGTCGTCTAATCAATATATTTGCAAAGTTTGGATTTAATCCGGCATGTCATTATTGTATTACAGCGGAACTACGTTTGTATGGAAACAACCTTTCTGGGGACCCTTAAAAGCAGTTTTTTGTTTTGTTGAAATCATTAAACAATAATTAATAATATATTATCTAGGTACTTGTAGGTACAGTCGTTCTTGTTGCTGGAACAATAAAAGTAGATTTAAGGTTATAGGTAGGTACGTTCGTTTTGTTATCTACTTAGTAGATACCCAGATAGAAGTATACAAAACAAAAAAGGAAAATATAAAATAAAAAGGTATTAAGTTTTTGTAAAGGTAACTACTAAATTAAATACATAATGTGTATGAATTATGTATTAAATTTAAATAATTGAAGTCTTGTTTAGGTATCCTATTTTAAATTTAATTTCATGATAACGTTTTTTGTAAATATGTTCCAAATAAAATTTTGTACTGACATTTTTCTTTACATTTTTAGTTTCATTAACATTCATCACAACGACCGGTCCTGCGCTGCCTGCGTCACGCATTTTTTGTTTACTTGCATTAAATAGTCTACTATTTAAAAAAATATATAGTTTACTATTTTAAAAACCTGGCCAAGTTCAAGTCGAACTGGCGCACTGAGTGAGGGTTCCGTACTAAAACACATCATCATCATCATCATATCAGCCGAGGACGTCCACACATAGGCCTCCCCCAAGGATCTCCACGACGACCGGTTTTGCGCTGCCCGCATCCAGCGGCTTCCCGCGACCTTAACAAGGTCATCGGTCCACCGAGTGAGAGGCCTGCCTACACTACGTTTTTCGGTGCGTGGTCGCCACTCGAGAACTTTACTGTCCTAACGGCCATCTGTTCTACGAGGTATGTGCCCCGCCCAATGCCAATTAAGTTTAGCAATTCTGAGAGCTAATCGGTTACTTTGGTTCTCCTACGGATCTCCGCGTTTCTGATTCGATCACGCAGAGAACTAAAACACATTTGGCAAAAACCCCTACACACGTCAACAAGTAGGTACAATTGGATTGAAGAACAAACATAAGTCTAGTTGAAAAAATAATCTCCCATACATCGATATAATATGTAACGGTCAATTTTTCAACAGCAAATGTATTCTTTTCCTCAAAAATGACTGTAACGCTTTTGATGAAATTCGGTACGTTACTATAACTTCCCATGGCCTACAGCACGCGTTAGTTCGTTGTTCCAAGATAATCGGAATAATGTACCTCCAACACAAATCCACGTTGTTTGTTACTTTTTTTTTAAATGGTTAACGATTCTAATGGAGCGTGAAGGACTTATTAAGGCCTACTGCACTGGCTAGTTAATTATTTCAGGAAAATCCGAGTAAGGTATACCTCCCATACAAACCCAAATTATTCGTTAACTTTTATTTACACCTTTACAACGCCATCTCTTAGAGGTGTCACGAAACGCTTCTGAACTCATTCGACGACGGCCCGATGCGTGCGAACAGGGAGTCGTCGGCGTCTGATCGCCTACTTTCTTCAGCAGGCTCAGAGAGGGCGCTACAGTATCTTCAGCAGCTACTGGCTACTGTACAGTACACCCCCCCCCCACCAACCCTGATAATACGATAATAATACGAGTGGGCGTTAGTAAGTAACTGCGACACAGTCACACACAGATGAGATACTAGTTACTTGTACATAGTCCTCGACTAATGCAGTTGCTATCGTACACATTAAATTTGTACCCGTACTTTAATTCCAAATAAATAATTTTAAATATATATTTTTTTAATTGTAATATTGCTAGTAACATCAGAACATACGATTTTTTAAAAAGGATACTGACAATTATCAGGGTTGGGAGAGGAGGGGGAGGCTGACCACAATATTTGTAGGTGTACTGTCTTGTATTATATTATAATGTTCCATATACATACACTCGTAAACTCTCTTCTTTAAACGAAAGCAAAAGAAAATGAGATATTTTACTCAATTAGCGATATGTTTGTTATTTAAATTTAGTATGACTCACTCCGCTAAGAAAAAAAAAACAGACAGACAGACGGGCAACGAAGTGATCCTTTAGAGCAAGGCTGGCCATTAAATTTTTTAGGCAAGCTAAATTTCTTAGACTGTGGCGGCGCGGGCGCCGGGCCACAACTGTAATTTACTTTATTTCTAAATTTCCATTTCTCCATTGCTTTGGAGAATCTTGTTAAGCCCGCTTCCAACTTCGGCATCATCATCACTCACCGTCAGGTGAGATGATGCCGAGGGCTTACCAATTGTGATTAAAAAAAAAGGTAGTTATTCGTATTATTTAATATGACCCGTGGAGAGATTTTCCTGATAAAAATTTGTCGATATTTAGTTTTAAATCTGATTTTGATAGTACAATCAAATATGAAACTTGTTTTGCAGTAAGGATGTGCGATGTTTATTTTTAATGTATGATAGAGTCGAAAACGTTTTTTCACAGTTCACACACACATAGGTGGAACCAAACCTACTTAAAATTTGCATAGCAAGGTCGCGCAATGTTGGAAAATCATCATTAAAAACTCATTCATTCATATCAGCTCATATATACGTCCCCATTGAGGGGCTCAAGCCTACCCTGCATTAGGGCGATCGGGCCCTAGTCGACCACGCGGGCCCAGTGTGGGTTGGTCAACTACATACACAACCGTCGAGTTTCTTCGCAGGTATGTACAGGTTTCCTCACGATGTTTTCCTTCACCGTAAGAGCGTCGGATAAACTTACATATGAAATCTAAATTCGAAAACACATTTGTGTGTGGCAGGACTTGAACCACGACCTCCCGGCTAGGAGGTAGCGGCCCTTGCCGTTGCGCCACCGACGCTTTATTAACTACTTTAACTAATAACTATTTTCCAAAAAATTACAAAACTTTCTGTTAGCTGCTTTGAAGATAAATTTTTCTCAGTGCGATTCTTTCAAGTTTCAACTGACCAATGAGGTGGAAGCGGTACCACCGCGAGCCGGCTAGGCGGCCGACCAAAGACCTAGCGGGCAAATTCAAATGCCTTGGCGGGCCACTTCGTGCCCCGCGTGCCTGCGTTTGGCCAGCCGTGCTTTAGAGGTACGGAACTCAAAAACAGAGTTTTAGCTTATCGAATATAGTATACCTACATCCTTCGACCAAGTTATTATTGGTCGAAGCCTACATCTGATTCTACTTTCGACATACCTATGGCATCCTATGGTGCCTACGTTATGTGACACGCCCAATCCCCGAGGGAAACGAAATAACCCTTGGCTGTTTCTTATAAACAGTCAAGGGTTCTTTCGTTTTCTTCGGGAATTTTGCGCGGTCAAAAGTATGATTTAGTAACATTTAAATTATGAGATGGTATGGTACCATATTTAATATGTATATCTATGTAACAGTGAAGGTTTCATCTTACTTATGTCATGCACATGCATGTCGGAGATATAGTTTTCTTTCCTTCCTGTGGCCTGTGGGAACCATTTAATTATCCGGGATCAATTGTACGTCTACGACATTTAACTACCTCCACGGTCCGTCAGTCCATCCGTTGGTCCATTCGCTTCAACACAGGAGGTTGCGGGTTCGATTCCCGGCGGGGTCAACTTTGTAAGATTCGGTTTGGTTGGTGGTAGGGCATTTTCACAGCCCGCCTGGCTAGCTACCACCATCTTATCTAAGTCTTGCCGCCAAACATCAGTGTTAACAGCATTGATGCGTTCCGGCTTGAAGATAGCCAGTTCTCCATTGCGTTGGGGAATCTTGGTAAGCCCGCTTCCATCTTCACTTACCATCAGGTGAGATGATGCCAAGGGTTTATCAAATGTGGATAAAAAAAAGAAAAAAATGTAGGTATGTCTAATCTTACAGTGAAACTTTAAAAGGTAAAAGTACAAATACTTAGGTAAATATGTACCTACACTTTTCACAAGCTTTTATTTTATTATACTTCGCGGAGAGTTTGTACGTTTCAAATGTTGCATTCTTAGAGCGACTTCCAGGGGTCCAATTATAAGCTGAAATATGGCACAAACATTAAACTACTGAAATGTTACTAACATAAATAATACCTAGTAGTTCAACTATTTAAAAGTGTGTGTAAGCACCTATTTAAAATAAATTATTTTGATTTGATTCGACAATGGGAACAAACCGTATTTCCGGTGACTATTTAAATTTGGAAATATTATGCTTAATGGGGTACCTACCAATAATGGCCGGCTCGATATTGCACGATCATGAGACAGTCAGATATTGGCCGGCTGATAACTCGTGTAATGGACCTTCATGAATTGAATTTATATACAGGAGAGATATTTTACGAGAAAATCTTAGAACTGAAATAGAAGGACATATATTAGTTCTATTGCATTGTGCGCAGAAGCAGGTATGATATGATAAGCAGGCACTATAACATGAAGGTGATTCACGGTGACGAACACTTGACAATTTCAAAATACTTATCGATCACTTAGTACAGACCACACACATGAAGAAGGCTAACACGCAGATGTAGATATTGCTAATTGCGATTGATCACAAGGACAAGCTAACGAAAAATCCTTGACTGTTTTTACGAAAATGCTTACATAATCACTTGTGCATTCTCACATATGCATCATAAATAGGCATACACAGGTAATAATAAGGCTCTCGGCAGTAGCACTAACAATGCCGTAGCGCCAGGGGTCGCCGGCATGAATTGTCCGTTTGTTCAAACTATGCCACACCGTGGGAAACTTTATCCACATGGTACTAAGTACCTACCAGTTTTTCTTAGTATAAATGTGTTGTGAAAAGTAAGGTTGACGTATTATGATGGTAAATGACTACTTACAAGCGTCGGTGGCTCAACCCGTAACGACTCGGTCGTCCTAACCAGAGGTGCCGGGTTCAAATCCGGACGGCCAATGTACCAATGAGTTTTTCGAAACTTACGTACATATACTCTCCGATTGCTTTAACGGTTAAGGAAAACATCGTGAGGAAACCTGCACAACACACCTGCGAAGAAACTCGAAGGTTGTGTGTGAAGTCGACCAACACGCACTGGGCCCGCGTGGTCGACTAAGGCCCGATCGCCCTAATTCAGGGTGGGCTCGAGCCCCTCGGTGGGGACGTATATGAGCTGACATGATGAAATGACTACTTATTTATAAGTTTGTTCTATTCAAGTGAGAACAGTTTATTAATGTTTGAGTTACAGTTTATTAATGTTTGAGTTATTTGAAAGGCGAGACCAAAAATTGTGTGGGTGTAAGTTTTCGTGAGAATCTTTCTATACCCTGTATATAAGACCTGGTTCGGTTGGCGGTAAGGTAGGGTATTTTTTCAAGCCCGCCTGGCTAGCGACCATCTATTTACCTAAGTCTTGCTGCCAAACATCAATGTTAACAGCATTGAAGTGTTCCGGGTAGCCAATTCCTCATTGCGTTGGAGAATCTTGGTGAACTCGGTTCCAACTTCGGGATCATCGTTGCTTACTATCAGTTGAGATGATGCCAACGGCTTACTAATTGTGGATAAAAAATGCTGTATATGTATAGAGTTACAAATCAAATAAAAACTAAATGTATAGCGTGAATTGATACTTTTAGGGTTCCGTACCGGGACCCTCCTACTGTGTGTCTGACCGTCCTTCTAAATGTTGTATCTTTGGAACTGTTATAGGTAGGTTACCTTTAGTAGCAGATGGTAAAAAATTACTTTCCAAAAAGATTTTTTACATAACATGCTTTGTTTTATGGGATTTACCAACAAATAATAAAAATCAGTCACATCAGCTCATATACGTCCCCACCGAGGGGCTCGAGCCTACCCTGAATTAGGGCGATCAGGCCATAGTCGACCACGCGGGCCCAGTGCGGGTTGGTCGACTTCACACACAACCTTCGAGTTCCTTCGCAGGCGTGTGCAGGTTTCCTCACGATGTTTTCCTTCACCGTTAAAGCAATCGGTAAGTATATGTACGTAAGTTTTTGAAAAACTCATTGGTACACTGGCCGTCCAGATTTGAACCCGGTACCTCTGGTTAGAAGGACCGAGTCGTTACCGGTTGAGCCACCGACGCTTTTAAAAAAATATAAATAAAAATGTGAAAAATTTAAGGGAGTCCCCATTGAAGAAACTTGTTTTTAAATGTTTTTTGTTCTATCGTAAAAATGGTATAATGTGTTTGTGTTTATGTACTTACTTTAAGCTCTTGTGGTATTTCAAATAAATAATAAATAAGTTTGAAACTTTCAGTGATTATTGTACTTATCCTAAAGTAAAACAAAAAACTGGCCAAGTGTGAGTCGTACTGTCAGAATTAAGTGTAAGCAAAGAAGTGCGAACTGAATGATAAAAGCATAACACTGTCGCTTGCGTTGATGTCTTTTGTTTGTAATGAATAGGTATCATTGTTATGATACTTGTGTAAAGAGTGTGGTGGTACGGAGTCCTCGCGCACGAGCCCGCTCGCCTTGGGAAGCTTTCCACTAGCTTCTAGCTTAACGATTGTCTTACACCAATAATCTAAAAAACTAAAATAAAAAAAAATATGTGTGTGTGTCGGTGCTCTAGCGCCCAAGCTATTCAATGGTTGAAAATTTGGGTAAGAAAAATCAATATTATATTTATATAGACAGCTTGTTTAAATTTCTAGTGTATTACGATTTTAGGGTTACTATTATAGCAAATAACCACTTTTATTTCCTCAAAAATAGGTCTAACGATTTTGATGAAACTCTGTCTGTTAATCACAGTATATATATTAGTACTAACGTACTGTTAATATAACTTCATATGTTTCACATTCCAGAAAAAATCGGAATGAGGTACCTTTCATATAAACCCGGGTTGTTACTTTTCCACATAAATGATTAAAACGATTTTAATGATACTTTGTGAATCATGAGGAATAATAAAGCATATACTTAATAAGGCTTAAAGAAGCCTACTAAAAAAAGCGTCGGTGGCTCAAACGGTAACGACTCGGTCCTCCTAACCAGAGGTCCCGGGTTCAAATCCGGACGGTCAATGTACCAATGAGTTTTTCGAAACTTACGAGTATACTTACCGATTGCTTGTGAGGAAACCTGCACATCCGATTCCAGATGTGTATAAAGGTATGTGTATAAGGCACGTTGCACACGTGCGTAGGTGTAAATCGAAATGCCACGTGACCACAGGTGATGCTAAGTATAAAACCAGGCAACCACCGTCTATCCCTTGGATTTCACGTTTATTTGTGCCACACGATAAGAGAACTTACTACAAGGGTGAACTTTAGTAGGCTTAATAATTCCTAATATTACAGGAAAATCTGACTAAACCAAGATTCAAGATTTTTATTCAAAATAGGTGCAAATTACACTCTTTCTGATAATCATAAAATAGTGATTACATAATTTCATTTGTAAAAAATCAAGAAATAAACAATCATTAGTTAATTACGTCAAAATGTAATCCGTGATATAAAAAAATGTCATTAGAACATGAAAACAATATGACACGAGAAGTTAAAGGTACATTAAAATTATTGAATGTCATGAAAGCCTTTGACAAGTGTAGGGCAGTTCACACGGACAGCATCCGGTCACGAGTATAACGCGAGAGTCAGCCATCGCTCCTGTCCCAAAGAAACCTCCCATTTATTGTTTTTTTTTATCACGTCTAAAAACGTACGTGTAAAATATAGGGTGACTTTTAATTAGTTCTTGATAGCTAAGTAAAGAATGTACTCGTGATTACAAACAACTTTCCCAAAGAAACTAAAAATATCTGTTATATATGAAAAAATGTGTTGTCCTTTATACATTTTTGCCGATCTTCTAACTTGTTTTATTTTGTATCGAGGACCAAATTTTTTTTTCTTATTTAACATATAGTTTCTTTGGGAAAGTTGTTTGTAATCAATCACGAGTAGGTACATGCATATCTTTTGTTATCAAGAACTATAATTAAAAGTCACCCTGTCTTATACAAGGCGTAATAAAATTGGTGTAGGATTCTACTCATCATACTGAACAACTTTCCCCAAGGAACCCATAGTCAATTCTCAAAAAAAAAATTGGACCCTTCATACTAAAATGCACACAATTATTCGATCAGCTGATCGATTTGTATGAAGAGTTGAAATATTTTTTTGCTATTTCAGCAAAGTCATATAACAAAAGTTGTTCAGTATTATGAGTAGAAGCCGCAGTTAACGGGACCTACATCAATTTTGTAACACCCTGTATATTCTTTGCTGCTAATTAGTACGAGTAATATGTTTGTTGTTTATTTGTGTATGCCCGACTACGTCAGTCAGTGAAGGCTTCGCGCGAAAGTACGCACATTGCGGCTACACAATTTATTTTATGTAACGGATTTAAAAACCTAACATTAAAACTATTCGATTAAAGTAAAAACGCTTTTAAATTAGGGAAACTTATACTAGCTATGTATATATGAGTGGTATTGTGTAGACATAGCTCGTAGTAAGAACTGCCGTTAAAGACTGAAGTACTTGAGTTCTCGAGTTGCGACCTCTCACCGGAAGACGTAGCGTAAGCAGGCCTGTCATTTGGGACCGACGACCTAGTAAAGGTCTCGGAAAGTTGCTGAACGCAGGCAGCGCAGGACCGGTCGTTGTGGAAGGCCTTGGGGCAAAAACCTCGAATTAAGCTACTATGCGGCTATATGAGCGTTGAAATAGTCTATCCTAAGGCACCCATCGGAAAATGTTGATTGTAGCGTCCCGTTGGAAAACAAATGACACAAGCGTTACAGAGTTAGTCATTTTGACAGTGTTACAGAGTCATTCAGTGAGTCAGTGATTAACTGATTAGCGTAAATCTTATATTTAAATAGCTGTCCCGGCGAACTTCGTTCCACCTTACACTACACTGCCCTACCCTACCCTACATACATACACTGCACTACACTACCCTACCCTACCATAACATACCCTACTTTATACTACACTACCCAACTCTACCCTACCCTAACTACACTACCCTACCCTACCATAACCACAGATGAGATACTAGTTACTTCGTACCCTAACTACACTACACTTACACTACCCTAAAACCAATTATTTTTTGACTGATAATTTTTATTTATTGTGGAATATCTTTTAATACTTATTATCTTATTCCGGACGAAGACAAATGCTAAAACACAAAAATTATAAAAATTGGTCCAGCCGTTCTTGAGTTATAAATGGTGTTACACGACTTTCTTTTATATATGTCGCAGGATAATAGCAAAATCCGTCGTTTCGCGAAAATCCTAGGAAAATTGCAAACTGTGGAGTAGAAAACTCCGAATAAAACCAAATCGAACGGAGCCTTGCTATGCGGGGCTCCTTTTTACGGTAGAAAAAGACATGCTAACAAAACCTAACCTATTTAACGAAGCGGGGCTCCATCCGACTTGGTTTTATTAGGAGTTTTCTACTCCATAGTATGCAATATTCCTAGTATTTTCGCGAAACGACTGATTTTGCGATTATCCTGCGACATATATAATATGTATATAGATAGATTTTGACCCTTCCCGGCTGCCCTATACGCAAATCGTTTACACTTTTCCTCTTCGACCAATATAACAGCTATATGGACCAGCCTACGCGAACAGCGGTTTTTAATGTGATGCCTACAGAGTGAGCGCATCGTTCATCTCGCCTTAAGGCCTTAAGATGGGTCAAATGACAATATTCAATTCAAATTATTGAAAGACTGTGTAAAGCTATCACTGTGGAAAAATATATACTGAAAGTAATAAAAAAAATATTTAATTGAATACAATTTTAAAAATATTACCACCTTTGATCTTGATGTAAAAAAAATATACTGTAGACCCGTTTTGGCAATTATTGCAAAATTTATCGAAAACAAATAGTTAATTTTGAATGAAACCAACACACAAAAATCGGTAACTTTCAGACCTTTCATTTCAATTGAACACATTTTTATTAAAAACTTATTTGAAAGTATAGAAAAGTAATAAAAACATGTAAAAATCGAGAATTGGGCGTACGGTTTCAACGTAACAGCCGCGTTGAAGCACGCATTTGAACTTAAAATGAATAGACTTACGTTCGATATTATTTTAGCACGTATCAACCTGCTCGGCATGAGGCAGCTTAATCGATCAGTATTTCCCAAATCGGTTCAAGGTCGAATATTTTCTCATTCGTTAAACATTGTATTTGAGATACTGACTAAATCGTCTGTTACAGATACAGACACATAAGGCCACTGTGTGTGTATGTATGTGCTACATTCCGAGTACGTCTCTCTATGTCTTGTCATTGTTTGTATTCGAACGAGACTCGGTAGACTAGTGGTGTGAGTGTGTGTTTGCGTATTTGACTCATTTTTTTGAGATTAATGTATGGATAGGGCCGGTCCATTATATTTGGTCGAAGCTTTTCCTGCCTAAATCCGATGGTTGCAGGCTGTATTCATAAGCCTCGGCCGGCTATACTAGTCTCGCCGCGCGCGCCAAACGCACGCGCCTACGTCTCGAGTTGCGTCGTCCGTCGGTCACGCGGGGAAATACGAAATTCGAACAAGTTACGTTTTTGTGAAGGATTTTCTACTTCGAGGATTTTTGGATTGTGAACATTGATGTGCCGGCTTCCAACTAGACAGAATGGAGCTCTTCATGCTTGTTTTTTGTGGTACGTAGGTTTTTGGAGTCGATTAACAATAACTAATTATAAGTTAGGTACCTTGCGTTCCCCATTGCATAGGGGAATCTTGGTAAGCCCGCTTCCATCTTCGACAACATCGTCACTTACCACCAGGTGAGATGTTGTCAAGGGTTTACCAATTGTAAATAAAAAAAAAGAACCTTAACTTAAAAACAGTAATATATAATGGTCTAAGCCCACACAGTATGTTAATTTGAATATAAATGTTATAAAAATAACTAAAATTTAAATGCTCAAAGTTTGCATTTAATTTTACGGTAGGTCTACTTCAAGTTCAATGTCGTACATACATACAACATTTTGAATTCCCAACGAGACCAAGTACCTACATGTGCAGCAACGCGATACAAGTTTATGTGAGTAACTCTTTAATGAGACTTAATTATCAAAATAACTAGTATACACACATCCACATGTAGTGGCGCGCGATTGTGACAGCGACCGCGCATGCGCGAGGCGACATAAGGACGCAGTAACGGTTGTGCCATCTCCAGCCGGAATCACGGACCGCAATTAAGCTGACTGTCCGATTGATAAGTTAGACAAGTGATTTTTAACGCATTTTCCTGGAAATCGGGGAACAATGTATTTCTTAATTAGTTAGGTATACCACACCGTTAATAATACGAATTAAAATAGGCTCTACCTTTCAAGGTTGAGCCTACTAATTAGTAAATTTGTTAACAGTTTTAATTATTTCTTTTAATTATAAATAAACAGGTCAGTTGCAAGTGGGACTCGCGCACTGAGGGTTCCGTGCCAACACACTTGGATACGAAACCCTAAAAACATCAACGAGTAGGTATAACAATCTGATTGTAGAACGATCTTAATTTTGTAGTTGAAAAATGTTCTCCCGTACATACATACATCGGTATCCGTCACGTTCAATTCTCGATCTGCAAATGTAAGTCACTTCGTCACTCACCATTAGGTGAGATATAGTAACGTGCGCTCAAATTTTTACAAAAAATAAAATAAAATAAAGTTCGTAATCGCAAAACATACCTTTTTATGTGACATTACTACAAAATTACAGCTTTCGGATTTTCCCAAAGGTAGAAAAAAACTTGTGTTGTGAGACCTTGCTTCTTCCCCATTTTCATGACTAGGTCAACGGGAATCCTACAGATTTTGATTTCCTTTCGAGAATGAAAATATGTGAAGTACCTGGCATACCTAACTTTTATATCGCTTTGACTTTTAATTTTTTGCAACTTCAAGGGACTAACTATATTTGATATCAATTTCAACTTGATACACCCGCGCGTGCCTGAGAAAAAGGGTCTCGACTGACATACAGATCGACAACGAAGTAATCTTCTTTTTTCCTACGGAATCCTAAAAATCAATGCCACAGGGTTTTAAAAGTCTAAATGGGATCATAATAAACTCGAACATTTTCGTTTTTCCGTGTGATTGTAATAAACTGGTAGCCTTAGTATCACAAATTTACGATACAAGTGGTCAAATTACACATTTACAAATTACACATTTACAAATTACACCTGGGTAAGTGACGATAATGCCGAAGATGGAAGCGGGCTTACCAAGATTCCCCAACGCAATGGAGAACTGGCTATCTTATCTTCAAGCCGGAACACATCAATGTTGTTAACACTGATTTTTGGCGACAAGACTTAGATAAGATGGTGGTAGCTAGCCAGGCGGGCTTAGAAAATGCTCTACCACCAACCAAACCGAGTCTTTCAAGTTGACCCCACCGGGAATCGAACCCGCGACCTCCCGGTGTGAAGCGAATGGACTAACCATTACGCTACGGAGGCGGTTGAATCACTCAAAAACAGCTGCTACTGACTCTATGTTCCGATTTCTATGCTCTCCAACGACACAGTATAATAAAGAGTACTCCAACGACCTCACACCGAAATAAATTGCCCGAAAAAGGCTGGAAACGACAACGGTTTCAATGCCAATGTCTTTAGAAAAACTAGAGTGGCAATTGTATGTGTACGTAGTATTACGTTTATACGTGCCCCGCTTAGCCGCGTTTGTTACAGGTGCATGCAGGTAGTGGTTACCTAGGTAGGTAGGCAGTTATGAGTACTTATACCACAGTATATATATTAGCTTATACTAACCTACAGTTTTTGTCCACTATTGATAAATGTATTTTATAACAAAAAAAAGTAACGTTCGAATGATCAAAAACGTTGCATTGGTCGGCGCCAATAGTTCACTTTTCTGTGCTTAAACGTTTGAATATTTTGTTCATTTTAGTTAAAAAAAAAAATATAGCTAAAATGACGCTGTGATGAACTGGGTAACATAATGGGCCATCTAATAAACAGATCTCGAAAACATTAACACTCATCACATCAGCTCATATACGTCCCCACCGAGGGGCTCGAGCCTACCCTGAATGATCGGGCCTTAGTCGACTATGCGGGCCCAGTGCGGGATTGGTCAACTTCACACACAACCTTCGAGTTTCTTCGCAGATGTGTGCAGGTTTCCTCACGATTTTTTCCTTCACCGTAAGAGCGTCGGATAAACGTACCAACATTAGAGATCGAAATTCGAAAACACATTGGTACGTGGCACCTACACCGAATTCGTGCAACCTTTTTGATAAAAAATAGATATTAGAAGACTTACCGTAAGCTCATTTAATCGATTCACTTAAACATATTGATCTTGAATTGAAAGTCCGTAAATTGAAGCTAAAACCTCTCACCTACATGTAATGAGTGAGCTTTTAACAGGCTCCATTTTTTAAACTCGTCATTATGTTGCAACCGACAGTGGTTTGAAGGAATGTGTATAATGTGGAACAATATTTAATAATGTTGTAAAATAATAAACTACATACAGAGTATATGCATAAAACCGCAACCTTGTATACCGACAGTGTTTTTGTTACACAGTTAGTTGTAAGCCTTATATATAGCATATCTCTGGTTGTAAGTGCATAATTTAATGTTCCATTGCAGCACATATATTAAGTTGGTTTAAATCTCCAAACTACTGTTTGGTTTGTGTCAACCAAATTTTATTTTAAATTAAGGTGGCTAGGTAATGGCATTGCAAGTAAGTATTAGTGCTACCTACTGTGAAAAAATTAATGATTAGGCAAACAGTTAAGTACCTTTAAATTATTAATAAATATTTCGGAAGCCCTGTCCGCATTTTGTACGTGTGAAAAATTTGTACACTTTTTACAAATTCAACTGCACATCTTATGTTAGTCGACTATGACTTCTAAACTAAGAAAACCGACTTGGCCGTGATAATCCTTACTAATATTATAAATGTGAAAATGTTTTTGTTTGTTACCTTTTCACGCTTCAACGCCTTGACCCATCTTTATGAAATTTGGCATGCAGGTAGCCTGTGGTCACGGGGAAGGACATAGGCTACTTTTTATCCCGGGAAAATAGCATAATCTGATGCAGTTTCTGAGGGAACTAAAAAAATACTCGATTGTTGTGATTTGTTGCACAGACATGGTTGAGTAGGTGGGAAACGACATAATTTTCTTATCACCCTTAGAGAAAGTCATAAAAACTATGTCCACGCGGGTGGAGCCGCGGGAAAAAGCTAGTTTTACTATAAAATTGATTATATGCTCTACTATTTGCTATACTTTTCACATTTCCTGAAATAGCGGTTTGGCTGGTAGGGGGAGGGGGTGGGGACATGCAACTCATCACTTTAAAACTTTACACTAATTTCAAAATTATGTATCAGAATACAACAATAGCAACAGCTTCTGTAACAAAATTTTTAGGGCTTTACATAGACAGCAATATGAGCTGGAGTACACAAATTGAGAAAGTTTGCAATAAACTAATTAGATTAGGTGATTAGGTGGTTAAAAGCGTCGGTGGCTCAACCGGTAACGACTCGGTACATCTAACCAGAGGTACCGGGTTCAAATCTGGACAGCCAATGTACCAATGAGTTTTTCAAAAACTTACGTACATACTTACCGATTGCTTTAACGGTGAAGGAAAACATCGTGAGGAAACCTGCACACGCCTGCGAAGAAACTCGAAGGTTGTGTGTGAAGTCGACCAACTCGCACTGGGCCCGCGTGGTCGACTAAGGCCTAATCGCCCTGATTCAGGGTAGGCTCGAGCCCCTCGGTGGGGACGTATATGAGCTGTTATAATAATAATTAGATACTCATACGCTCTTTATATGCTGAGTAAAGTGGTAAACCATGAAGCCTTGCTGACTGCATACCATGGTTATGTCGCATCCACTCTGAGATATGGGATAATATTTTGGGGAAACGCAACTGGTAGGGAATTAATATTTAAGGCTCAAAAAAGATGTACAAGATCTATTTGTAACATTTATCGAACTGACAGCTGCAGACCTCATTTCAAAAGACTAAAACTGTTAACTTTTCCTTGTATGTTTATCTACGAAGTAGCTGTATTTGTGAAATCTAATTTGCACCTATTTAAGACTTTAAAATCTCGAAGGCATGGTAACACTCTTTGCACAGTTCCATGTAACACAGCCCTGCTCCACAAAAGTGTATTTACATTAGGTCCTAAAATCCCTACTAATATTATAAATGTGAAAGTAACTCTGTCTGTCTGTTACGCTTTCCCGCAAAAACTAATGAACGGATTTGGCTGAAATTTGGTAGGTAGACAGATTAGGACCTGGATTCAGACATAGGCTACTTTTTACCACGCTCGCGAGCCGCTTGCGGCTCGCGCACTGCGCACCCTCGAAAAGTCATAGAAACGTTGTCCACGCGGGTGAAACCGCGGGAAACAGCTAGTATATAATAAAGTACCTCGAGAAATCCGTGAGTTTGACGACATTACGAGTTTCAAAAACAAGTTACGTGAACTGTTACTAGAAAAGACATAGGTACTATGACATGTACGAATATTTAAATGGTGACATATTGTGAAATTACTTGATTTATTTAAGTTCGACATTATACATTAAATTTATGTTCTTGAGCACAACATTTGACATTAATAATTTAAAATTTAAAGGTATTATGCAATTATTTTTTTTCTATTTTTAATGTATTTTTTTGTGTAAGCTGAAATGTATTGTATGCCTCTTTAGGCAGATTATGTGAAACTTTATATTACTTTAAGATCTTTGTACCATAATCAACAATAAAAACTCTGATTCTGATTCTTACATTTAGTAAAAGAATCATTTATTAAAAACCGGCCAAGTGCGAGTCGGACTAGCACTCCGAGGTATCCGTACCTCCACACCTCTCCACACAACTACATTGTATAATAAAAATGATACCTATTCACATTACAAACAAAATACATCGAAGCGAGCTACTAAAAATATCTTTTTTTGTCATTCAGTTCGGAGTCCTTAACACGAGTACGACTCACACTCTAGCCGATTTTTATTATTTGTTGTTTCACTTCACTATTAGTAATAATCACACCAAGTTTCATGCTTGTGTGTATTTCCGTTTTTAAGATCAAAGTTTTTAAATCAAAAATACTTCTAAATGCCTTTAAAAAACACGTTTTTTGTATGCAGCCCCCCTTATTTTTTTCTAATCTTTAGTATTAGAATAACACATTCTGTGAAAATTTCACCTGTCTACCTATTACGGTTCATAAAATACAGCCCGCAGACGGACGGACAGACGGACAGACAGCGGAGGCTTGGGTCCCGTTGGTCACCAGTAGGGTGCAACGAACCCTAAAAATGATCTTAGCATATATGCCCTCAATAGTTTTCATGATATCCCACACAATAGGGTAAGTGACAAGTAAACGAAAAAAATAATCACCCTCACTCAGTACTAATATATATAAGGTGTAACAAAATTAGCTGAAACTATTTTAACTGGTGCTCCTACTTATGAAACTGAACAAATTTCCCTATAAAACCCATAGTCAAATCTCAAAAAAAAAAATTTGAACTTCCCATACAAAGTTGGCTTATCAGCTGATTGAGTTAGTATGAGAGAGCCAATTTTTTTTTTTGCGATTTGACAATGGCTTCCATGGGGAAAGTTGTTTAGTTTCATGGGTAGAAGCACCAGTTAAAATAATTTCAGCTAATTTTCTTACTTTGCCCTCACTTTACACGTAGGAGTGGAACCCAAAAAACATTTATTTTAAACCTAATAGGGATCCCAGATTTGTATAATCATACCAAATTTCAGCTTCATAGCTGTTGTAATAGTATTTGAGAAAACGGCTGTGACATACCGACGGACGGACGGACAGACAGACATGGCGAAACTATAAGGATTCCTAGTTGGACTACGGGACTCTGAAAAGTATGTCCACGAGGGCGAAACCGCACGCAAAAGCTAGTTTTAAACTAAATAAGGTAGTTACCCTTTTACAACTTTTATACAGGTTTTAGGTAAAGTAGAGCACTACTTACGCAACTATACAACTTCTGTTCTACTACTTTGTTGAAATCGTTAAGAAAAATTTGACTTTCCATGCAAATTTGGTCAATATCAACTGATCGATTTGTATGAGAAGTCAAATGTTAACGATTTTAGCAAAGTTTTTGAACAGAAGTTGTTCAGTTTCACGAGTAGAAGCTCCTCTGAAAACGTGCTCTATTTTATCTTAAAACTTTTATAAGTTTTAATTGATGATGTTGATATGTCCTTCCTTCCAAGCTGAAAGGAAGAACTAATATTTAGAGAGGGAACTGTACAGAACTAATTAATATAATATTTAAGCCGTTAACTAGGATCCGAGCCATTTTTACTTTGTCCAAGCATACGTTTTTAAAAGCTTTTATTTAACTTGGAATATGTTTGTATATTGTTTGTTTAGGCCAAATCTTGCAATCGATTTAAGAGCGACTTCCAGGGCTTCGATTGAGCTGGAATTTGGTATGAAGCCGTATTCCCAGTTACAATAGATCCTTTTGGTGTTTGAAGTAGAAAGAGATCTGATCATGAACTTTGGAGGTAGAATCAAGTCCCAGGATCGTCTTTTGATTTCAATCGCCTTTTTTAAATTTGAAAACGTACACTTACATCCACAGTTGTCTTTTTTCATAAAAAAAACTCTTTAAACAAGCTTTAAATGGGGAATGGGGAATCTCATCTTCATGCCGGAGCACAATAGATATTTTCCGGCAAGACTTAGATAAGATAGTGGTAGAAAATGTCCTACCACTACGTAGTAATATTTAGTATTCTTTGCTACCACCAACTATACCGAGTCTTACAAAGTGAGACCCCACAGGGAATGTGATCCGCGACCTTCTGGAGTGAAGCGAATGGATTAACCATTGCGCCACGGAGGCGGTTACACTAAGATACATGATATGATATAAATTGAACTTTAATTCTGCTTCATTCCTTATATTAATTAAAAGTATTCTAGAATTCATTGATTCTACCAATGTATCCGCAATAAATCCTACAGAAAGGACCGCTTACTTTCTCAAGGTACTACATGTACTTACTGCTTTTTGGTTACTGACAATTGCAATATAAAATGAAATAATTGTATTCTCCAGTTTTAGCCGAAAAATTCTCTCGCGTCTTGAGGGTGCGAAGGGCGCGAGCCGTTCGAAACCTTCGTGCAAAGGGCATTTTGAAAAGTAATTAGAAAGTATCTTGTAGCTGTATAGCTTTTTTTAGTGCAATCGTGAAGGTGAAGAAAGGTGAAGGTGAACGATGAAAGAAAACATCGTGAGGAAACCTGCACATCTGATTTCAGATGTGTATGAAGGTCGCGTTGCACACGTCCGTAGGTGTAAATCTAAAATGCCCTACACGTGACCGCGGGTGATGCTAAGTGCAACACCAGGCAACCGCCCTCTATCCCTTGGATAGCACGGTTAATTGTGCCACACGATAAGAAAGAAAGAAATAAGAGTGCAATCGTTTCAAAAGTAAAAGAGTAATAGGAAGACAGCCACACTTTAGGATTTGTAGTATAGTAACTATTAGAGGGAAGTTAATTATGTCTTGATGGACATTTCGAAGACAAGGAAGTAATGCTTTATAGCGTCCGTCAACTATTTCCAAGAACAGCTTTCTCTGTAGGTATCACACACACAACACTTGCATCTCATACATTACGCGTTACGTAACATGTTGTAGGTTACATACAAAACATAAAACACATACATAGTATAAAATTTCTTACTTAAAAAGATTTCATTAGTAAAGCTGTTATTTCAGTCTATACAGGGTGTAACAAAATTGGTGTAGATCCCGTTAACTACTACTACCCGTTTCTACTCGTCATACTCAACACCTTTCTCCAAGGAACCCATAATTAATTCTCAAAAAAAAAATTGGACCCACCGCTCTAAAATGCACAAAATCGGTCCATCAGCTGGTCGATTTGTATGAAGAGTAAAAAATTTTTTTACGTTTTCAGCAAAGTCGTAGAACAAAAGTTGTTCAGTATGATGAGTGGATGCCCCAGTTAACGGGACCTACACCAATTTGGTTACACCCTGTATATACGTATCCCAAATTATTAAACTATTGGTCACGCATTTTGTAAGTGAATTAAACAAAATTTCTCCACCAGTACGCAATGCAGCAATGCTCATTTAATGATACATTTTGTAATATCGTTACCGTTCGTTTTGTATTTATTTCACTTGTACTCTTTATGTTAATGTGATGGGTTATTATATCACAGTTTTGTATTACACACTGAGTTATGTGGTTATGTCACGGTTAGCGATGGACGACCCAGCAGTTTGTGTAGAGTAGTACGTCGAGCGAGTACTGGTCAACCGTTTAATTAGTTGCAGTTCACCTGCAACTCACCTGATAATATCTAACAAATACGAAATAATAAAGAAGGGTGTTAGGTAGAACAGAACACATTTTTGAGGGGGGCGGGGGGAGGCTTCTAATCGTGAGACTAAACCACTTTTAATTTACAACTTCGCTGAAACCGTAAAAATATTTTTGGCCTAAAATATTTTGGAAAAAAAGGTCAAAATTTTGTCTTTGCGATTTCAGGAAAATGTAGAACATTAATGTTCAGTGTCACGATAGGAAGAACCAGATTTAGAACCAGTCCAATAATTATACACTGTTTTACTTACATTCTGTATAAAGATTACAGTTTTTTTTAATGTAAAATTGATAAGCCCTTGGCATCATCTCTTGTATGGGAATTTGTTACTTGTTAATTTGTAGATGTGAAACTAAATGACTTATTGATAAAATGTTTGCGTATGATACAGGCCTTAGGGTCCAGACACACGGACTGCATGCAAACTGCGAATTTGCAACAATTGCAGGCGTCATCCAACGGCGACGTCTCAAAAGGGCGTTCTTGCGTGCGAGGGCCGAGAGGGGTGAGACGGGGGAGGTCGAGCTACGTTAGTACTAATATATATACTTTGGTCGAGCTCTCCTAACTGTCAGTCACTGTTCGAGACAATTCATTAAGAAACAAGAAGCGCCAGCGCTAGAGGCGACCAGTACTGGTGATGCTCTAACAATCACGTGAGGGCCGAGAGGGGTGAGACGGGGGAGGTGGAGCCCTCCTAACTGTCAGTCACTGTTCGAGACAATTCATTAAGAAACAAGAAGCGCCAGCGCTAGAGGCGACCAGTACTGGTGATGCTCCAACAATCACGTGAGGGCCGAGAGGGGTGAGACGGGGGAGGTCGAGCTCTCCTAACTGTCCGTCACTGTTCGAGACAATTCATTAAGAAACAAGAAGCGCCAGCGCTAGAGGCGACCAGTACTGGTGATGCTCCAACAATCACGTGAGGGCCGAGAGGGGTGAGACGGGGGAGGTCGAGCTCTCCTAACTGTCCGTCACTGTTCGAGACAATTCATTAAGAAACAAGAAGCGCCAACGCTAGAGGCGACCAGTACTGGTGATGCTCCAACAATCACGTGAGGGCCGAGAGGGGTGAGACGGGGGAGGTCGAGCTCTCCTAACTGTCCGTCACTGTTCGAGACAATTCATTAAGAAACAAGAAGCGCCAGCGCTAGAGGCGACCAGTACTGGTGATGCTCCAACAATCACGTGAGGGCCGAGAGGGGTGAGACGGGGGAGGTCGAGCTCTCCTAACTGTCCGTCACTGTTCGAGACAATTCATTAAGAAACAAGAAGCGCCAACGCTAGAGGCGACCAGTACTGGTGATGCTCCAACAATCACGTGAGGGCCGAGAGGGGTGAGACGGGGGAGGTCGAGCTCTCCTAACTGTCCGTCACTGTTCGAGACAATTCATTAAGAAACAAGAAGCGCCAGCGCTAGAGGCGACCAGTACTGGTGATGCTCTAACAATCACGTGAGGGCCGAGAGGGGTGAGACGGGGGAGGTCGAGCCCTCCTAACTGTCCGTCACTGTTCGAGACAATTCATTAAGAAACAAGAAGCGCCAGCGCTAGAGGCGACCAGTACTGGTGATGCTCCAACAATCACGTGAGGGCCGAGAGGGGTGAGACGGGGGAGGTCGAGCTCTCCTAACTGTCCGTCACTGTTCGAGACAATTCATTAAGAAACAAGAAGCGCCAGCGCTAGAGGCGACCAGTACTGGTGATGCTCCAACAATCACGTGAGGGCCGAGAGGGGTGAGACGGGGGAGGTCGAGCTCTCCTAACTGTCCGTCACTGTTCGAGACAATTCATTAAGAAACAAGAAGCGCCAGCGCTAGAGGCGACCAGTACTGGTGATGCTCTAACAATCACGTGAGGGCCGAGAGGGGTGAGACGGGGGAGGTCGAGCTCTCCTAACTGTCCGTCACTGTTCGAGACAATTCATTAAGAAACAAGAAGCGCCAGCGCTAGAGGCGACCAGTACTGGTGATGCTCTAACAATCACGTGAGGGCCGAGAGGGGTGAGACGGGGGAGGTCGAGCTCTCCTAACTGTCCGTCACTGTTCGAGACAATTCATTAAGAAACAAGAAGCGCCAGCGCTAGAGGCGACCAGTACTGGTGATGCTCTAACAATCACGTGAGGGCCGAGAGGGGTGAGACGGGGGAGGTCGAGCTCTCCTAACTGTCAGTCACTGTTCGAGACAATTCATTAAGAAACAAGAAGCGCCAGCGCTAGAGGCGACCAGTACTGGTGATGCTCTAACAATCACGTGAGGGCCGAGAGGGGTGAGACGGGGGAGGTCGAGCTCTCCTAACTGTCAGTCACTGTTCGAGACAATTCATTAAGAAACAAGAAGCGCCAGCGCTAGAGGCGACCAGTACTGGTGATGCTCTAACAATCACGTGAGGGCCGAGAGGGGTGAGACGGGGGAGGTCGAGCTCTCCTAACTGTCAGTCACTGTTCGAGACAATTCATTAAGAAACAAGAAGCGCCAGCGCTAGAGGCGACCAGTACTGGTGATGCTCTAACAATCACGTGAGGGCCGAGAGGGGTGAGACGGGGGAGGTCGAGCTCTCCTAACTGTCAGTCACTGTTCGAGACAATTCATTAAGAAACAAGAAGCGCCAGCGCTAGAGGCGACCAGTACTGGTGATGCTCCAACAATCACGTGAGGGCCGAGAGGGGTGAGACGGGGGAGGTCGAGCTCTCCTAACTGTCAGTCACTGTTCGAGACAATTCATTAAGAAACAAGAAGCGCCAGCGCTAGAGGCGACCAGTACTGGTGATGCTCTAACCAAAAAAAAAACACAACAGACCGATACCGCACACATGTTTAAAAAAAGGCTTTTACTTGACAATTCTAACTGCCTCCGTGGCGTAATGGTTAATCCATTAGCTGCACATCAGGAGGTCGCGGGTTCGATACTCGGTGGAGTCTAACTTTGTAAGACTCGGTTTGATTTTCTAAGCTCGCTTGACTAGCTACCACCATCTTATCTAAGTCTTTCCGCCAAACATCCGGGTTTAATGATAGGATAGCCATCAGTTAACTATTACGTTGGGAATCTTATCAGTCACTTACCATTAGGTGAGATGATGCCAAGTCCATACGATTTTTGAGTAAAAAAAAAATTCGTAGCATTCTATCGGAAACTTTTTTGATCTGAGTAGTGATGTCGGCTTTGACGCCTTGTCGGGACCACTGTAGGGATTCATACACAGTGCTGTAGGTTAACATTATGAAGGGCCAACAATTACTAATATTATTGGTAATATGTTTCTGACTGACACGACACCTATAATCATGTGTTCGCTGTACGTTGAAAAGCTGTTTATGTTATTAACTTAGACAGATATTACTGTAAAATGTCTCGAACTCCTGACCTATAGACACAAGTCGAACTTGTTGACATTTAAGCCATTGTTAGCCTTTAACAATCATTACCGACCTTGCACTTAAAATAACTCCACTATTGCTACCGATAATTAGTCGGATTAATGAGTGGTGTTACGTTAGCTACTTCCGCGTAAGGTTGCGTGACGAAAATAAGTGCACTAAACATATTATTATTTTTGTTTCTAACACAGGATTGTTTTACTGGACGAGACGGATGTCCGGCGGTGTCTGTGCCTTGCTTTCACCAGACGGGGTGACCCTGATGACCCTCACGAATCACTTAAGTGCAAATGTCTTTATAAGTCACGTGTGGGCTTTGGGTCTGATGTTGTATATTAGCAACATTTGTATTTTGCATTTATAATCAACTGATTGAAGTGAAAGCAGGAAGATATCGACGATTCCCTTGATGTTTAACCAAGAGCATAAATTCCTCGAGGGAAGCCTTTCTCCAGCTGTGGACGTTTTTCGGCTGATGTGATGATGATGATGACAAATTCCGGCAGACGGAATTAGCACAATGCAGAAATCTGCCACGGGCGTAACTGATATCGCATCATCTTCATCCAGGATAAGGATCCTCTCTTATCGTGTGGCACAATTAACCGTGCTATGCAAGGGATAGACGGCAGTTGCCTGGTGTTGCACTTAGCATCACTTGCGGTCACATGTAGGGCATTTAGATTTGCGAACGTGTGCAACGCAACCTTCATACACATCTGGAATCAGATGTGCAGGTTTCCTCACCTTCACCGTTAAAGCAATGGGTTGTATGTACGTAAGTTTCGAAAAACTCATTGGTACATTGGCCGTTCGGATTTGAACCTGGCACCTCATGTTATTAGGAGGACCGAGTCGTTACCGGTTGAGCCACCGACTGTTATGAAGTTCAAACTCATTATAATTCATAATGTTTAAAAGTACCAACTCATTTTAATTCATAATGTCTAAAAGGTAATGTGCAAAACTGACGATTGCTCAAGTTGAACAGAACTGGTAAAGTCGCTAGAATTCGATATCGACACGATCAAAATGTACATTTTGCATGAGAATTGATTGCTTCCGCGTCTCGGCCCGGAGTGGGTGCTAGCCATGCTTCGGTACTTTGGTCCAGTTTGACGCAACTGACGCAGTTTGCAGCACATTGAGAGCAACCAACTCCATATTTATCTTTGTTTTACAGTCATCAAGACATAAACCTCTCAATTGCTGTAATTCGACCAGCCGGCCGCTGGAGACAAAACACCACGCTTTACGTAAAGTCCCGGATAGCTCCGTTGTTAAAGTACAGTTCGTAGATTGCTCACTTAACAAACTGTATATTTATCAAAGTTGGAACTATTTGGGAATTTGCTAATCCTTACTAATAATAAATGTGAAAATGTGATTGTTTGTTATCTTTTCTGTTTTTACGCTTAAGAGCCCGCTGGAGTTCATAAATCCCATACAATTCTTTGATTCATTTTTTAACCAAACAACCGATTTTTAAATAATTTTATATCGATAATCGGATGACGTGTATCTGTGTCAGTATCGCATTACTTTTTTGAAAAACGAAACAGGAATATAATTAACCAATAAATTTGTTTTCAAGGTAAAAAAGGGAACACCTTGAATAATCTTTATAAAATTTGGACATTTTATCCGGTGAAAATAGCACAGTCCGATGCAGTTCCTGAGGGAACGGAAAAAAATATCTTTGTTTGGTTATTTTTTTTAACATCGCAACGGAAGAAAAATGATTTTTTTTTTAAATTCACAATTGGTAAACCCTTGAGAACATCTCACCTGGTGGATTGTTGTAATTTTTGGCACAGAGATGGTGGAGGTGGGAAATGACATAATTTACTAATTTGCATATCCTGACATAGTTCCCGAGGGATTATGGGAAAATTAATTTCCACGCTCGCGCTAACGATTTTATTCTGTAAAAAGTAATTTAATAACACTAAATTAACTTTATAATCGTTCGTTGAAATGAGAAGGTACTGGGGCAGTTTTTACGATTGTATTTGGGTCTGTAACGTCATAACTTTTTAACATTTAAAAATCATAAAAATAACCTGTCAATAAAAAAGAAAAAATATTCGAATTAGTTTCGCAGTGTCGGCGTCGCAACGGAGCAACGGGTTTAAATATTTTTGTATAGAATTGGTTGAGTTGTATAGAATTGGGAAGTGACGTAGATTGCTAATCAGAATAGCCCGATATACCCACTTTGTTTCTGAGGGATCTGGAGAAAACTGATATCCACGCTCGCGAGCCGTTCGCGGCTCGCGCACCACTCGCCCTCAAAGACCGTCATAAAAACGATGTTCACGCGGGCGAAGAAGCGGGTAAAAGCTAGTACGTAAATAATTGCATACAATTGCAGTACCTGAAGTATGAACTTCTTATGCGGAACTTTGGAGTCTGATCGATGTATAAAGGTTTGTTTTTAAGGGAACATCCTTACTAATATTATAAACGCGAAAGATTGTATGTATGGATGTTTGTTGGTCTTTCACGTCACAACAGATAAACGGATCTAGATGAAATTTGGTAGGTAGACAGATTAGGACCTGGATTAAGATATAGACTACTTTTTTCCACGCTCGCGAGCCGCTTGCGTCTGGCGCACTGCGCACCTGTGAAGACAGTCATAGAAACTATGTTCACGCGAGTGAAGCCGCTGACAAAAACTAGTCAGTTATAAACACGCTTGTGTTACGGGTAGTTTATGCTAGTATATAAACAAGCTTGAGAAATTTAAACGTTGTAAGTTAAAAACAATGTTTGAAAGACACTTGCTGGTAACTAAAAGATCGGTACATTCGTACACAAAATAACGCTTTGGGAAATCGGTTGCTGGTGGACAAAGGATTAATTAATTCTATCTGATAATAAATTGTACAACTTTATGTGATTGGTGTGTCAGTGTTAATTAGCTACTAAAATGAAAGTAAAACTGAAGAAGTAAAAATACGAATTAAATACATAATGTAGCATATTAAGCTGTTCGCTTCGCAGAGTACTGTCCAACAAAACATTAACCATCGACACGATAGAAGAAGGTGTAACGTATACAAGTTACTTCTTGAACACCCAGTTGCTTTCTTGCCTAACTGCTTACACCGCCGGGCGGGGTGTTACATGTGTGAGACAAATGAAGTAGTTTCATAGTACTACGATATCTACAATTGGTAGTCGGTCAAGCAAGAGTAATAAATAATTTCACGCCCCAAAATTGGTGTAGGACCCATTAACTGGTGGTTCTACTTATCATACTGAACAACTTAACTTTCCATATTAAATTATCAAAAAAAAATTGACCGTCCATACGAAAATATGTACACAAAACTTGTAGATCAGCTGATCGATTCGTATGAAGAATTATGGTTTTTTTTTCGATTTCAGCAAAGTCATATAAAAAAATGTTATTCAGTAATTAGGTTCCTCGGGAAATACTGTTCCTTGAATTATTTTCAGGTACTATTAAAAAAAAACTACTGACTCTTTTTTTTCACCATCAATCTATGCTTATTATTTATGCTATTCACAGAGATATGCTATATATAATTCATTGAAACAATTCCAATGAGCGCAAACATGGGAGTTGGGTATTCTGCAGATTCCAATCCAAAGTTACCATGTTCTTGGTATCGTTGACATAACAGGGATACCAAATTTTGGATCAATGAGACGTGTGAAAGTTGCTCACATCACATCCCTTCATCAACTAGAAAAGAGCTGATGATCTTGGAACGACTGAGTGACTGAACGAATTTTATTGAATCATAGCTATGAACACTCTCGATCAAGTCATCTATCAAACAAAAAAAAAGAAATCAAAATACATTCATCCGTTTGGGAGACACACAGATAGATACACACGTCAAACTTATAATAACACCCATCTTTTTGCGACGGGTGTTAAAAAGGAATTATTAAAAGGTGTTTTACTATTTATTTTGTACTTGTATTTTGTAATTTTTGTAATTGTACAATAAAGCATATTTAATTGATTGATTGACCCTATATATAAAATGTATAATTTAATTGAGATCTAATTCGACTGTATGTTTTTGTTTTTGTGTGTGTGTGTGTGTTACGCGACATCTTCGCAGTTTGTGAACCGATTTCCATGATTATTTTTTTATTCGGTAGGGTATCATTCTCAGTTGGTCCCATATAAATTTTATCAAAATCGGCGTAAAGCTTTTTGTAAAAAATTAACGAAAACCAAAAATAACAATGCAAAATTATGCTAAGTTGTTGCTATTGAAGTCGGTTTTTTAACGATCTCAGTTTACATAGACTTCTGAGTATCGAAGTAAGATGTCTCGGGTGGCCGTGCGCGTGTACGGCACGGACTCTTCTCGAAGAGAAATCGCCTCAGTTTACATTTCCAATATTTGCAATATGTGCTTCGCTTGAACTTCGTAATCGCGTGCGATGTAACACACTCGTACATATAGGTATTTGTTACGCACTCGCACTCCTCACTCTACGAGGCAATTGAATGATATCATTTGAATAATGTATACCTACCTCATATCAGCCGAGAGACGCCCACTGCTGGACATAGGCCTCCCCCAAGGATTTCCGCGTCGACCGGTTCTGCGCTGGCCGCATCCAGCGGCTTCCCGCGACCTTTTCCTACGTTTTCCACTCGAGAACTTTACTAACCCAGCGGCCATCTGTTCTACGAGTTATGTGGCTCACCCACTGACACTTAACTTAAGCAATCCTGAGAGCTAGGTCGGTTACTTTGATTTTCCTATGGATCTCTTCGTTTCTGATTCGATCACGCAGAGAAACACGCTCCATTTGGATGACCTTGAGCCTTTTTATGAGGCCCATAGAAAGCGATCATGTCTCAGTTCCGTATGTCATCACTGGCCGGCACACACTGGTCAAAGACCTTGGTCATAAAACACTGCGGTGTTTGGGACGTGAAGATATTAATACCTACTTATTACATGTGAAATAATTTTAGAAGTAAATTACATTTTATTATTAGTTGACAACTACTAGAATGATTCCTGTTACTTCAAAGTGTAAAACAATGGAAATGTAGGGTTGCTTGTGACTGAGTCATACCTCGCGCAGGGCGTTCCTGAGTATAAATTCAAACTAGCCTTCCAAATTCAAAGATTGCGTCACAAGGCCAAGATAAAGCTTTATAATGTTTCTAATGATACCATTGTAATATTTATGTCAGCAATCAACAATTAATACAATAATCCTTACTTATAGACATAGTATTAAAGCTTTATGCGTTCAGTCAGAGGCTGTGATTTTCAATTTACTACATGCTATGCAATCTTACGTTTTCAACTATCTATAATAATAACTTTTCTTGAAGTTCCAAAGTACACGTATACTTTCTGTCTGGTGTCTACCTCTATATGATAAGGGCTTATTTTTTGTGCATAATTATTACAGCAAGCGCTAATTTACTGAATGATGAACGCAACAAGATACTCGAGTTAGTTCGTACTACTTCGTACGCAACCTGCTGGAGGACTGAATCCAAACGGTGGATTTGAATACACATTCATTCTACATGCTGTTTGGGACTATTGTTGTGTAAGCAGAATATGGAATACAGTACATGTATATTTTATCCCAAAATATAGTCATAATGTTACAACTGTGCCAGTGCAGTGGCGTGTTGCCAGACTGTCTACTGCTACAAACACTAGTACCAGACTGTCTACTGCTACAAACACTAGTACCAGACTGTATACTGCTACAGACAATATAGAGTCATACTGTTACACCTGTGCCAGTGGCGTATAGCCGGACTGTCTACTGCTACTAACAGAAGTACCAGACTGTATACTGCTACAGACAATATAGAGTCATACTGTTACACCTGTGCCAGTGACGTATTGCCAGACTGTCTACTGCTACAAACACTAGTACCAGACTGTATACTGCTACAGACAATATAGAGTCAGAATGTTACACCTGTGCCAGTGGCGCATTGCCAGACTGTCTACTGCTACAAACAGTAGTACCAGACTGTATACTGCTACAGACAATATAGAGTCAGAATGTTACACCTGTGCCAGTGGCGCATTGCCAGACTGTCTACTGCTACAAACAGTAGTACCAGACTGTATACTGCTACAGACAATATAGAGTCAGAATGTTACACCTGTGCCAGTGGCGCATTGCCAGACTGTCTACTGCTACAAACACTAGTACCAGACTGTATACTGCTACAGACAATATAGAGTCAGAATGTTACACCTGTGCCAGTGGCGCATTGCCAGACTGTCTACTGCTACAAACAGTAGTACCAGACTGTATACTGCTACAGACAATATAGAGTCAGAATGTTACACCTGTGCCAGTGGCGCATTGCCAGACTGTCTACTGCTACAAACAGTAGTACCAGACTGTATACTGCTACAGACAATATAGAGTCAGAATGTTACACCTGTGCCAGTGGCGCATTGCCAGACTGTCTACTGCTACAAACACTAGTACCAGACTGTATACTGCTACAGACAATATAGAGTCAGAATGTTACACCTGTGCCAGTGGCGCATTGCCAGACTGTCTACTGCTACAAACAGTAGTACCAGACTGTCTACTGCTACAAACAGTAGTACCAGACTGTATACTGCTACAGACAATATAGAGTCATACTGTTACACCTGTGCCAGTGGCGTATTGTCAGACTGTCTACTGCTACTAACAGAAGTACCAGACTGTCTACTGCTACAAACACTAGTACCAGACTGTATACTGCTACAGACAATATAGAGTCATAATGTTACACCTGTGCCAGTGGCGCATTGCCAGACTGTCTACTGCTACAAACAGTAGTATCAGACTGTATACTGCTACAGACAATATAGAGTCATACTGTTACACCTGTGCCAGTGGCGCATTGCCAGACTGTCTACTGCTACTAACAGAAGTACCAGACTGTATACTGCTACAGACAATATAGAGTCATACTGTTACACCTGTGCCAGTGGCGTATAGCCGGACTGTCTACTGCTACTAACAGAAGTACCAGACAGTATACTGCTACAGACAATATAGAGTCATACTGTTACACCTGTGCCAGTGGCGTATAGCCGGACTGTCTACTGCTACTAACAGAAGTACCAGACTGTATACTGCTACAGACAATATAGAGTCATACTGTTACACCTGTGCCAGTGGCGTATTGCCGGACTGTCTACTGCTACAAACAGTAGTACCAGACTGTATACTGCTACAGACAATATAGAGTCATACTGTTACACCTGTGCCAGTGGCGTATTGCCGGACTGTCTACTGCTACAAACAGTAGTACCAGACTGTATACTGCTACAGACAATATAGAGTCATAATGTTAACACCTGTGCCAGTGGCGCATTGCCAGACTGTCTACTGCTACAAACAGTAGTACCAGACTGTATACTGCTACAGACAATATAGAGTTATAATGTTAACACCTGTGCCAGTGGCGTATAGCCGGACTGTCTACTGCTACAAACACTAGTACCAGACTGTATACTGCTACAGACAATATAGAGTCATAATGTTAACACCTGTGCCAGTGGCGTATTGCCAGACTGTCTACTGCTACAAACACTAGTACCAGACTGTATACTGCTACAGACAATATAGAGTCATAATGTTAACACCTGTGCCAGTGGCGTATTGCCAGACTGTCTACTGCTACAAACACTAGTACCAGACTGTATACTGCTACAGACAATATAGAGTCATAATGTTAACACCTGTGCCAGTGGCGTGTTGCCAGACTGTCTAATGCTACAGACTGCTAAAGACGCGTTGCTCTAAAATAGATCGCAGTTTGCTTTTTTAGGTAGACGGACGTGTAGGCTCTTTGGGTAAAGACCTATACTCGTATTACCAATACATACAACCCATGTAACTATGAATTCCCTATGATTTGAATTAAAATTTATTCTAATACAGAGAATCTGAGTAAAAATACATTAGGTATGCTTTAGAGTATATTAGAGCTAAACATATACGAGTACAGACTGTCTAGGCTGCTGTGGTATTTTATTACGTGCAACTTAAATTTAGCGCAAAGTATCCTTGTAATTTCTTCATGTCCGTCTGTCTGTAGATCCGTATGTCACAGTTATTTTCTCTACCACTATTATATCTACAGTTTTTAGTCGGTCGCTATTTTTTTATCGTACAGAGGTCAGCACATCAAGCTCGACACTCGTAGTGCGATTCTGATCGACATGCATACCGAGTAAGAATGGTACAACTAGCTTGATGTGCTGGCCTCTGTACCTTTTGAGTGCGGTATTTTTGAATAGGTCTCATAAAATGAATTAAAGGTTTCCACACTTTTATTAAAGTAGCGTTTTCGAAATTTTGAGCTCCGAAGTGACGTTTTGTGTTGTCTCTCTATTTTTTGAACACTCAAAAAAAATACAGGTACACTATACAGAACTAAAATGATCAAATTTGTATGAAGGTCAACTTTTACTTGTGTGAAAGTTGTTTTTAACAGCTCCTTCTCATCGTATCATTATTAAATCTGCAGTTATATATAAATATTTGTAGGTAAATTTTAACTTATAAAGCGCAATGAAAATTAAGCCCTTGTGTACAAAAAAAATTGCTTGAAAGTGTATGTATGTATAAAAGCTTCATTACACACAAGGAATAATTACAACATGGTTTTATGGGACTTAATTGCCTTCCATGCAAGATAGCGGCACGCAAAAACATTTTTGGAACCCCTCGTATAGTCGGGTATCCTAGGATAAGCCTTTTGAAACGAAAAGTAGTGCATTTCAACAGAATTTTTTATCAGATGTTCCGTTCTCAAGATATAACTCGACAAAGTATAGTTAATTTTGTCTGCCGTCCTTCCGTCGCTCAAAATACTAAACAACTTATAGCTATAAGAATTTCTATTGTATTAATTATGCAGTGTACTTAATTTTCCGGCAAATAAATATAATAAACCGTTACAAAATACAATAAAACATTATATATAATATATACATTAAAAACAACTAATAAAACAATAAGTTCATGGCTGGCTTTACTATACAGATTGCTCTGTACTCAACAGCATATTGTCACAGTATTACAATTTAACGGCCTACATCGTGATACTGTGATATTGTTCATTTTAGCGGGCACAAAGTAATCCAGTACAGACCATAGTCGGTACTGGTCGGTAGTAGACCACTACCGACTATGCCAGGGATGGCAAACCAATGGCACGTGAGAAAAAAATTTGGGCTCGCCACCGATCGAAAGCATTTGCATTTTAGTGCAAAGTAACAATGCAGCTGATTGATTTCCAGTGTAGTTCAATATTGATTAAAAAATCAATGCAACAAGAGATTAGTTTTAATTTTATTTCCCCAATAGTCACTACTTAGTCAAAATTATTTGACGGCACGTCATGGCCTCAATAAATTCTTCTTTAAAAAAATGGCACGTTGATCCTAAAGGTTTGCCATCCCTGGACTAAGGTCTGTAGTACTACTAGTGGACAGTGGACACAGTGGTATACAGTTTGGCAATGCGCGCGCGCCGCCGGTGCGGTGCTAGACTATACTTATACAATACCTGTCAGGTTTCGCACGCCCTCGCGCCCTCGGCCCATACGGATAATTGCAACTACAAACTATCAATTAGCAGCTAAATTTTGATTCCCTGGGGTAAAGTATGTAATATTGATGGTATTATAAAATAACTATTAAAAATTTGAGTGCGTTTGACTATATCTCGCCTGATGGTAAGTGACGATGTAGTCGAGAATGGTCCTACACGCAAACTCAAATAATGCCTATTCACTCTTTTTTTTATTATTATTCGCTATTGGTAAACCCTTGGCATCATCTCACCTAATGGTAAGTGACGATGATGCCGAAGATAGAGGCAGGCTTACCAAGATTCCCCAACGCAATGGAGAACTGGCTATCTTAACAGATCCCCAAATTATAGGAGTCGGGAAACACAGACGCAGGCAAGGAGTTCCACTCCATCGCTGTCCGCATAATAAATGAGGAAGCGTAACGCTTCGTGCGTACATTATAGGCTAAAATATAATCTTCTTTGCTAGAAATAGAAACTTCTATAAATTCTAGTGAAAAATACTCTTTTATGCTCTCCATTGCATACTTATGTCATGTATGGTGATTAAATAGTTTTAAGGCAATTTATGCTTGAGCAAGTTTTCTTTTAAACAAGACCAGTTATACCTTATTTAGTTTATTTGTACCTACGGCCATGTAAGAGTAAGTGACTCCAAGAAAAAAATAAGTTTTTCAAGTAACTAGCTAACAAGTATTTCATTTATTCACTGACTGAATATATTTTTTTGTTTCGATCAGATACTGTGCGATTATATGTTCTTCTAAACTAGTACAAAATAGCATAACAGGTTAGTTAGGTTAGCGTCGGAGTTAGCTAAAGTTCACAATTAATCGCCTCGTAATTAACGCGGTTTGTACGTAACAGCAAGGTCACAACATATAAGTTAGATTCCTACTTGATGCCTCATCTAGAAAACAGCAATAACTACCTAAAATAAGATTTGAAAAATCTAAAAATTGCAAGACAGAGTATGTACAGTAAAGTAATTTGAAAAACTTTACGTAGCGATATCATCTTTACTATTATCTATCACAGATTTGGTAATTCTAATAATATTATAAATGTGAACGTAAGTTTGTTAACTTTTCACGCATCAAAGCCTCAACCAATATTAACGAAATTTGGCATGCCCGTAGCAGGTAGAACATAGGTTATCTTTTGTCTCGGTTTAATTATTGGTAGGTTCCCCATTATTGGTAGGTTCCCCATTAAGGCCCTAAGATCACTCAATCCGAGCAGGTTGAAACGTGTTTAAATAATATCGAACGTAAGTCTATTCATTTCAAGTTGAAATCAATGCGAGCTTCAACGCGGCTGTTACCACATATTACTAAATAGTTACTTCTTTTACGTTGAAACCGAACGCCCAATTCTCGATTTTTACATGTTTTTATTACTTCTCATCACTTTCAAATAAGTTTAAAAAAATGTGTTCAATTGAAATGAAAGGTCTTAAAGTCACCGATTTATGTGTGTTGGTTTCATTCAACATTTAATGCCAAAAACAGGGTCTACAGTATATTTTTTACATCAAAAGTGGTAATATTTTTAAAATTGTATTCAACTAAATCGATTTTTTATTACTTCAAGTATATTATGTATATTTTCCATGGTGTTAGCTTTACACAGTCTTTCAATGATTTGAATTGAATATTGTCATTTGACCCATCTTAGGGCCTTAAGCAGTTTCTTTAGGTTAGCTGTTTGTTAACTCTCTTTTCTCTCTATCTTTTATTAACTTATTTCTTGTCGCAATGAAACACAGAGATAGTCGAGGGAGTAAAAAGAGGCACAGACTACTAATAATCATAGGGTGACATAGTTCCCGAGGGCTCTGCAGAAAACTCATTTGCACACTTGCGCATGTAGTAGGCAACGGAGCAACGGATCGACGTGATTTTTTTGCACAGACTTACATAGATAGACTAAACTAGCATAGCCCGATATAGCTCCCGAGGGATCTGGAGAATTCCCGAGGGATCTGGAGAAAACTCATTTCCACGCACCCTCGAAGACAGTCATAGAAACCATGTCCAGTCCACACCGGCGAAGCCGCAGGCATAAATGAGTTATTTATAAACAATAAAATATGTATTACCTAATGAGAAAGTAAACTGAAAAATATAATAAATATTTATAACCAAATCATGAACACTTAAGGTGACGATCCACTTATTAATTTCAAAATCACGATCGTTTTGATTTAATTAATAAATTAATGTATTTTACAGTTTCCTTCCAGTAACAAACAGTGGCAACAAAGAGTATTTGACTGGACGTTAATATCGAAGTGATTGACGGAAGTGTATGTACCTATCTGTTACACAATGTTAGTGGTAATTCAGACAACCACTAACCACACTATTATAAACACTAACTTAGCGACAGTGGGTTAACCTGCGTGGTTCAGTTTGTTGTAGTTGCAACAGCCTTGATGACGTCACACGATCAAACTAAGATAGTGCCGGCAGAAAATTGCGAACATGTAAATTGTAAAGCAATTGACTGTTTAATTACCTACCGGCTAAGATTTAGATAGATTTTTGACCAGGTACGTATTTGCTATGGTAACGTGCCTGGGTAGGATTAGTTAACATATTTGCATAACAAGGTTGGATCATAACGAGGCTTCTTATTAGGGATGCCTCGATACGCCTTTTAGCCGATACGATACCGATACTCTTATTAAAATATCGGCGATACTGATACGGATACGTTTATTGAATTCAAAAAGGAAGGTAGAATAAATAAAACACAATTAATGAATAGTTTTAGTAATCAAAATTAATATTAATAAGATTTTTATTTAAAAAAATAAAGCATTCTTAAGTGTTGCGGGCAAAGGCGATTTCGCAAGTCTGTTTAAATAAGACCTGCGGTGGAAAATAGTCTCTGTGATGCGACAGATGCCTCGTTTGCAACGAAATAGATGGGACAACACGCGCGTTTACATTACATTTTTAAAGCGCGAAATTTGAAAAGTATCGTTGAATCTGCCATAAAAATATCGCCGATACCGATATATCGGCAAACCCGAAGTATCGCCGATATATCGGTATCGGAAAATAATATCGAACGTAAGTAGTGATGAGCAAAGCAAGACCAAGACCAAGACTTGGACAGTCTTGGTCTTGGTCTTGCTTATTCAGTCTTGGTCTTGGTCTTGCTCAAATTCGTCTAGTCTTGGTCTTGGTCTCGGTCTTGGTCTTGCTCACTCGGTCTTGGTCTTGGTCTTGCTGAAATACGTTTAGTCTTGGTTTTGGTCTTGGTCTTGCAATAAGGTCTTAACAAACATTTTTCAACAATTTTTTTCAACATTCCGTTTTTTATCGACAAACATTTCTAAATATAAAATATAAATTCACTGTCTATAAATTAAAAAAAAAATAGTTAAAACGTTATTGCTTATTGTTATCTAATCATAAATTATAAATAAATAGTTTAAAATTAATTTTTAACTACTAAAGTACTATATTTTATTGCAGTTTGAAAATATTAAATTTCTTTTGTACTTTATCCATGTGTTATCCAGACGTTGGGACAAGGAATACTTACTCTTGGAACATTTTTTTAAATAATTTTTTTTATCAGTGGTAAAGTTTCTTTGTTTTTTTTTATGTATAACGTTAAAACGTAGAAAACAAACTGACAATTCGACACGCCAACTATATTGTTCCGAGAAAAGCATATGGTAACGCTGTTACAAATATTTTATCTCATATAAACACTGTTAGTAAGAATTTTCGATTGAGTCTTGCGTATTTGGTCTTGGTCTTGCATAATCGGTCTTGGTATTGGTCTTGTTCTTGTTTATTCTGTCTTGGTCTTGGTCTTGCTAGACTAAGGATAGTATTGGTCTTAAGACCAAGACCAATTTTACTCATCACTAAACGTAAGTCTATTCACGTTAAATTCAAATCAATGCGGACTTCAACGCGGCTGTTACGTTGAAACCGAACACCCAATTGTCGATTTTTACATGTTTTTATTACTTTTCTTCACTTTCACTTCAAGTTTAAAAAAAAATATTTTCAATCAAAATGAAAGGTGTTAATGTCACCGATTTTTGTGTGTTGTTTTCATTAAACATTAATTATTTGTTTTCGAGAAATTTTGCAATTAATGCCAAAAACAGGGTCTACAGTAAATTTTTATATATCAAAAGTGGTAATATTTTTTAAAATTGTTTTCGATTAAATCGATTTTTTATTATTTTACGTATATTATATATTTTTTCCAAAGTGCTTTACACAGTCTTTCAGAATATTGTCATTTGACCCTTCTTAAGGCCTAGTTTATCGCTGTTTGTTCTGAGTTCTGACATGACTTTTCAAACTTCATTTCCCAACTGGGTTTTAAACAAGATCTCTATCATTGCAGGAGTAGTTAGAAACTGAAATCAAACATAGAAATAATAATTTTCTTCTATTACCTAGCCAATTCGAAATATCAACAACGTTGGTTGGTTCCTTGATGCTTAACAGCAATTTGCCGGACGAAAGAGCAAATGTGAGCAAAATCGACAGTCTGCGCGTGACTACTGCTCTCCGGGGGTCATTTACAGTTGTTCATAGCAGTTTTTTCACATCATAGAATTTTTGTGTGCTTGTAAGGCGGTAATATTACAGATTACTCCTAAACGATAGAAAACCCAAGTTCGAAAAAAAACCCTTATTGTTGATGAAGTCAAAAGCTATAAGAAACACGATTGAGCAGTTTTGAATCGATAGAAAAATATCTCAAAGATAGGTCTACACCGTTACTTTCAACTCTAGTTATGACTAATATTTTGAAGTATAAATTTAAAAAAAAAATACAACAATATTTGTACAGTATAGTTTAATGTGAGTAATGTTATTATTTTTTATACTTTCATTGTAGTTTTTGATTGAAACGAAAAACCATTGAAAAAGTGTGGTTATTTTCTTTACTCTTTTCAAGTAAAGAAAAAGACAGAGACAACTGTTCCAATCAATATCTCGCCTTAGTGTAGAACCTTTAGGAGCGTGCGAGCGCGCCCCGTGTATAGGTGGAGCGTTTGCAATAGCTCGCAAGAGACAGCGGAATCTGGATGTTCAATGCTTAAGATTTTTTTCTGGACGTTTAGTGCAGAAAAGGTGCGCTTGGTCTATTCCATTTCTAAGTATGGGCTTGAAGATGACACTGCACTTATTTCCCGGTAGGGTATGACCAGGTGAGGTAACGCGCAATCATTCTTAGTTGGAATAATGGAAGTAAAGAAAGAATAATTTAAATTTTTGCCTTTTTTTAACCGATTTCAAAAAAAGGAGGAGGTTGCTCAATTATTTCTTATATTTTTTTGTGTGTGTTCGCGGATAACTTCGTCTTTTATGAAACGATTTTGATGATTCTTTTTTCGTTGGAAAGGAAATATTCCAAGGGTGGTACCAGGAAACAAGGATCTGATGGTGGTATCACAGAGAAATCGAGAGGAACCTTAGTTTCCTATTTGAAGTCGTTTTTTTTTGTTCAAAATTATCGTTTGTTGTTTTGACGTGAATGTGAGTGATGAAGCGTATTTTACAAAAAGTTGCGTCACGGGAATTATATTCTTTAGGCAGCTTAAGCCCATACCGATTTTTATATGCTTTTTCGCAGATTTTGACCTAAGTCCTTAAAACCCGTGAATCCCCTTGAATGTCGTTGTCGTTGGAAAGCAGTCGCGGACAACAGGCAAACCTATCTTCGAGTAAAGTTAAACTTACACGGTGTAGGACTGCTTTTTAGATTCATAATTGAACACTCATAAATTCTAATTCTCTAATTTGATAATTTTATGATGTAAATGTAAAAAAATCACAACAATAACTTGCAAGTTTTTAAACATCAAATAGAAGACGTAATAACTGGGGCTTCTTCTACTCATCATACTGTACAACTTTCCCCAAGAAATACAAAGTCGATTGCTGTAAAAAAATATTCAACGCTCCACTCAAAAATGTACAAAATTGATCAATTAGCTGATTGATTTCTATAGAGTTTTTAGGGTTGTAGATGTTTTTTATCCACAATTGGTAAACCGTTGGCATCATCTCACCTGATGGTAAGTGACGATGATGCTGAAAGTGGAACGGGCTTACGACGATTCCCCAACGCAATGGGATCTGGCTATCTTATCTTCAAGCTGGAACACATCAATGTTGTTAACATTGATGTTTGGCGGCAGGACTTATATAAGATCATGGTAGCTAGCCAGGCGGGCTTGAAAAATGCCCTTCCACCAACCAAACCGAGTTAAAGTTTGACTCCGCCGGGACTCGAACCCGCGACCTCCCAATCGATGTGAAGCTAATGGACTTAACTATTACGCCACGAAGGTGGTTAAGAGAGTGGTTTTACGTGGTGATGATTAAATATAGATCAGACAGAAGGATTTACCAGTAGATTTATTTATTTATTAGATGGTGTCCAATAAATAAATGGTAACAGATTACACTCGCGGGAGTCGGGACGCGCGCGCGGCGGGAATCGACTGGCTAGACTTTAGTAGCCGCGCGCCTGGATTTAAATTTTGCATGATAATTCTTAAGGCCTTAAGATGGGTCAAATGACAATATTCAATTCAAATTATTGAAAGACTTGAAAGAAAGATAGCCGCGCGCCTGGATTTAAATTTTGCATGATAATTCTTAAGGCCTTAAGATGGGTCAAATGACAATATTCAATTCAAATTATTGAAAGACTGTGTAAAGCTATCACCATGGAAAAAATATATAGGGTGACTTTTAATTAGTTCGTGAGAGCAAAGGATATGAATGTACTCGTGATTACAAACAACTTTCCCAAAAAACTATATGTCAATTAAAAAAAAAATATTTGGTCCTCGATACTTAATAAGTTATCAAATCGGCCAAAATGTATGGAGGATCAAATTTTTGTTTTCATATTTGACATATAGTTTCGTTGGAAAAGTTGTTTGTAATCAAGAGTACATTCATATTCTTTGCTATCAAGAACTAATTAAAAGTCACCCCATATAATATACTTAAAGTAATAAAAAATCGATTCAATCCTCTGTAGGTTGGCTGCATTGTCATTTAATGGTACAATAATCACAACGATTCTGATTGGCTAACAAACAATTAACAACACTACCAACTTCCGGGTTCCGGTCTCGCACCGACCACGCCTTGGCCAAAGATGACTTTTATTACTAACCTAGCTAACCGCTTGACGTTTCAAGATAAAACACACGGTGCTTCGACGCATGCATAGGTGGCGCCACGTCCCTGCGCTCCGACATATATGACAGTGATGAAAAGTAATAAAAACATGTAAAAATCGAGAATTGGGCGTTCGGTTTCAACGTAACAGCCGCGTTGAAGTCCGCATTGATTTGAACTCAAAATGAATAGACTACATTCGGTTTTATTGAAATACGTATCAACCTGCTCGGATTGAGTGATCTTAGCGCCTTAATGCTTATGTGTCCCTACAATTTTGTTTGGTGAAAGACTATGGGTCGCATTGGAAAAGTTGTTCAGTATGATGAGTTCAAATCCCAGTGAACGGGTCCTACACCAATTTCGTTATACCGTGCAACTTACGTGTTATTAAAGTATTTTTACCCAACTGCCAATGAAGGGTTATGTTTTTAAATATCTACTAAAAATGTTCAAAATCAAAACAATTTATTTCAAATAGGTTACAAATACAAATACACACACTTTTAAATAGTCAAAAAAATATTTGTATATTACAAATAATGTCATGATTCAGATTAGTCTCAGGTAATGGTATTTGTTATAGAATCAACATATACATACAGTGGTGGTCACATAATTAAGAACGCTTCATAATTAGACATCGCTTCAAAATTTATATGGTCATACTAAAGATATTTAAACCTTATTGAACAATATTGACTATACTGCTGGCTAGTATATTTATGAGGCCCACATAATCAAAAAAGAAAATTTTAGAAATAATATTTGATATTCTATTTAATTAGCTGTTGTTTAGGTATTGTTCACAGATCATATAGGCGAGAAGCTGGACAAATAATTAAGAACGAGTTAAAACTTTATAATAATACTAACAATAACTTTATAATTTGAGTTAATCTTATTTTAAAATTAATTTAACAGCGTTTTTCTTAATGAGATCAACTAGTTTTCTAACAATGGTACTTAGTTAGATGCCCTCTACCGTTAATAACTGAATGACAGCGGCGCGGGCGCGGAATCAATGCAATACCATATTCATTTCAGATGAAACAAAAAAGTTAAAAGTTAGTTAATTTAAAGTTTATTAACTTTGGCAGGTTTCAACTGAAATAGAGTTCCACTCATCTAAAAATGTATTGTAAAGTTCATCCACAGATTTTCTATTGAATTAAAATCTGGGCTATTTGGTAGCCAGTCTAACACAGCTCTACCATTTATCTATTGAGGAATGTTTTTACAGAGTTGGCAGTGTGTTTTGGGTCATTATCGTGCTGGAATGTCCAAATTACCGGGATGTTATCGTCAGTGCATGGCAGAATACGTTCTTTGAGTATCTATTTACATTGGTCCATGTTACCTTGCATCATACTGGTAGGTCCCGCTATAATTGGAAAATTGAAAAATCTACCCCAATTTTTGACGTTTCAACCGCCATGCTTTACATTCTTTTTTGCGTAATTAGTATCGAATTCCTTATTTGCAGGTCAGCGTACGTACTGCTTGCCATCAGAGCATATTCAATTTATTTTGGTTTCGTCCGAAAAAAGTACATTCTTCCATGCTGTTCGGTCAAGTTTACAAACTTCCTTTCAAACGCAACTCAGGCCTGTCTATGGCGTGGTGTCGACATGGGTACCTTTCTGGTTACTCTCCCAAATAACTGTGCCTCCACCAAACGTCTCCGAACGGTGCGCGCCGAAACTGCTTGAGGGTTACTATTCTCACTAAAAACTTCATTATTATCTGAATAAAGTTTTTAAATGGGTCCTGCTTAGCAAAGTGAACTGTCCTAAATTGTGTCGAGGAGACGTTTTTTCTTGGTTTTCGTTTGCAGGGATTATTAGAAGTTGCTTAATGGGTATTAAAATGTATCACAGCCTGGTACACCATCGTATTAGAGCAACCAAATTGATCCGCAATTTTTTTATAAGACCTATTACGACCACGTAACTTTATTATTATTTCTATAATAGCAGTAACAAAATTTATTTTTCCAATGGTTTTTGACGAATAATTGCAAAAAACGAGAAAGAATTCAATAACGGCGTAAAACTACAATAAAAATAGTAAAGAAGAGCATGATGAAAATATGAAAAAAATATTGTTCTCAATTACTTGTCCAAGTAGTGTTCCTGCAAATAAATGAGTTCTTGTAATTTAATAAATAAGTAAATAAACATGCACACTGTTTTGAAAATATTGTGGTACTAAATAAGACAGGATAGTCATAGCAATATTCTACAACATTATTAAATATTTTTTTATAAATGTATTGTACAATTTATTCTGATGACAAAATTAAATTGGCCTCATATCTTCTATCGTTCTTAATTATATGACCACCACTGTATATCTTTGTCATTTACATAATCTATTATTTTATAATATTCTCTAGAGCACAAGCATTTTTTGACATGAGTCTTGAATTGGGTCTCTGACAAACTAGTTACATTTTCTGGAATTTTATTGTAGAATCTTATACACTGCCCCACAAATGACTTTATAACCTTACTCAGTCTCGAAAAGGCTATTTATTTATGTTATATTAAATCCTCCTAATATTATAAATGTTTAAGTTTGTATGTGTGGATGTATGTATGGATGTTTGTTACTCTTTCACACAAAAACTAAAGAACGTATCTGGATGAAATTTGGTAGGTAGACAGATTAGGACCTGGATTAACATATAGGCTACTTTTTGCCGCTAGCCACCGCGCACCCTCGGAGACAGTCATAGAAAAGATGTCCACGCGGGCATCAACTAAGTCAGATATATTTTTTAATAAAACCCGTCTTACTGGTTACTTAGAAACGTCTCGAAACGTCTTCACGGTTGTTTTGATTCGGAGCTCAGGTTAAGTGAGTAATTAAAAATTTTAATTAGTTCTACTCGTTTCACATCGTCGCGTCGATCCACAAACAAGCTATTAGCAATCCAAGCTATTGTCGATTCAAAAAACTTTTCAATGTTTATGTAAATAAGTGTTTGAGAAGTTGCAATTTTGGAGGTGGTTTCTAAGGTAAGCAAGTGGTTATTAAATGGAGGCTGCATTTGATAAGGCCCGATCGCGATCGGAAAGAATGGCGAGAGGAAACAATGGGTGGTGTGGAGAAATAGTGGCCCACACATGTGCTGTATAAAGCAATTAAGTGGGTACATAATATCAGACAGTAAACTGGCGCATTTCGATTTAGTTTGGAGGTTGTCAGCTTTTGGGGCTGTGTATATGTCGCAGCCATTTGTTTAAATCTGCCATTTGATTGAAAGGCTAGCCCGTTGATTAAAATCGTTGAATGCAACGTTCAACGACTTGGCTGAACGTCATTTAGCCAAGTCGTTACTACAAATAAAACCGATGATTTCTTCTTCTGCGATGCATTCTGCTACCCATGGGAGGGAGCCTCGCTTCGCAAAGCTCTTTGACTGTATACATAATCAATTCAAACTGACCGAACTTATATCGCTCGCTTCGCTCGCTCATTTACAGTTTTTTTACTGAGTAGTTTAAAAAAAAATCCACAATTGATAATTACACGCAACACTCTACACGCTACACTGTTGTTCAATCAACGTTCAGGCTAGCTTATAATCAGCGAACTAGTTGAACGTTGAGTGACGCTTGTCCTATCAAAGTTGGGCCTAGTAATTCAATTGAATGTCGTCATTCAATTAACGGCGCCTTTCAATCAAATGGCAGATTTAACCAGATGGCTGCGACATATATACTGCTAGTGAAACTGCCATATGTTATTCTTAATTACTTGTTCTATACTCATAACAAGCGATTAAGTTTGTTATAATTAGATGTACAATGTAATCCCCAAGTTAAATGAGTATTTAGATAAACTCTACCATTTGAATAACATGGCCGTAAATAAGCCGATTCGAATGAAAATTTATACAGTATGTAACAAAATTGGTGTAGCACCCGTTAACTGGGGGTTCTACTCATCATACTGAACAACTTTTTTCAAGAGACCCATAGTTGATTCGCAAAAAATGAATTATTCATATAAATTGATCAGCTGATTGTTTTTTATGTAGAATCGATTTTTTTTTCTTTAATTTACTATGAGTTTCTTGGGGAAAGTTCTTCAGTGTGATGATTAGAAGCCCCCTAGTTAACGGGTACCTACTAAACCAATTTTGTTACACCCTGTATACACCTAAGCAAACTTAAAGTTGAAGGGAACGAACGAATTACTTTTTCGAAATAGGTATACGCGGGCGTGCCGAGGGTTCCGTCATCATCATATCAGCTCATATACGTCCCCACTGAGGGGCTCCAGCCTACCCTTTTTGTTTGACATTTTCTTACAATTTTGTTTGACAGAGGAAAGAAGCGTCATTTCCTCAGCCATACTCATTATAGATTTGAAAGAATGTAATAAGATATTGTTATTGTCATCTTAGATGAAGGTTTTTGTGGTTCTGACGGACTAGACAGATAGAGTGTATTTATGTACTTGGACTAGACAGATAGAGTGTATTTATGTACTTACCAACTAAGTTACCAGATCAAAATTCGAATTTGAGATGTTATTCGACCCACTTGACCTACTTCTCAGTTACGATACAGTTAGTGCGGTAGGCCTCATTACATATCGCAACAATGATTTAATTGCTCTTAGTTTTATTACAGTTTAGTTTCCACACTATCTAATTTGGTTCGATAATTATAATCAAACCGTAATAGGCTATCAAAATCGAGCTTAAATAGAAAGGCTTAATGGTAGAGTGACTTACGAAAGGTAGGTAGGTACCTAGATACCTGTTTATGGTAAGAGCCAACATTTGGATGATGTTACATTAAAATGAATCTAATATTATTTGGGTAAGGATCAAATTAAGAGACAGATATTCAATTCAAGTAACTGAAAAACTTTTATTCTACAACTTTGCCGAGATTTTTTATGATTTTGAATAAAAAAGGGGGTCGGAACATTTTTGTATGGAGCCGGCATAGTGATAAGATAACATAGGTACACCTACTCTATGTAGGTACTAACTTTTTTTTCCACAATCGCACACGATTAAACCTACACATTTATACATATAGGGGAGGCAAATACGAACCGAAAATATATACTTAGGACATTTTGACCTAACGTGACGCATCACGGTTTAAGGTTGTCTAAACACGAGTTTTCCTCTTTATCTCTCAAAATATCTCAATAACGTGACACTTGAGGTCAAAATGTCCTGATATATTTTTGGTTTCCTTTTGCATTCCCTATCGAAATATACAGGGTGTAACAAAATTGGTGTAGGACTCGTTAACTGGGGCTTCTACTCATCAAAATGAAAAACTTATGTTCTACGACTTTGCGGAACACGAAAAAAAATATTTTACTCATTATACAAATCCATCAGCTGATCGACCCATTTTGTGCATTTTAGTATGGAAGGTCCAATTTTTTTTGAGAATTGACTATGGGTTCCTTAGGGAAAGTTGTTCAGTATGATGAGTAGAAGTTAACAGGTCCTACACCAATTTTTTTAGACTCTGTATGGATCATATTCAGTGCGAGTTTCGAAATAAAAAGTGCCTCTGTAAGTAACAATGCCACAGAGGTTCGTACCCATCTTTTGGACTTCTCATGCCTATTGGTCAGGTGATGGGCCAAATGTTTACGATATCAGCACAGTTGTTCCGTCCAAGCTAAAAAAATCCACAGATCTCGTGTCTGCCACGACTTCGGGTAGGTAAAATGAATCTGCCAAATGAACTGAACTTTTTTTAAAAATAATATTTATCAAATAATTACAAAACAGGTAGGTACAGTAAAATTATTAATCTTCTCTATCTATGAGTCATTCGTTGCTACGTCCAAAAAGTTTCGTCCATTTACAATTTGACACTACTCAAATCAACTGTAAGACAATAATATTATTAAATAAAATACCTTGTGTATTTGACTCTGTTATTCAAAATTGGATCTTATATTGTACTTTTAGTTTAAATACATGTTTATTTATTCACAAAGGATAACTTCGCCCAAAAACATGATCATGCTCCAAAACATTTTCATTACCGCGCGCGCGCACTGTCCGCGCGTGAACTCCGCGTCATAAAGGTACAACTTGTGTGTGTGTGCCTTTTCGTCTGTCCGGTGCTCTAGTTCCCAAACCACTGAATGAATTTGTGTAAAATTTGGGTTAGGGCAATGTTATTTTTATATATCCAACCGGTTTTTTTTTCAAATTTTGATTACTTTGATTTTTTAGAGTTGTCAACTTGCCACCATAATAAGAAAATCACTTTTTTTTTCACTCAAAAATGACGATTTGGTAAAACTCGGTATGTTATCATAACTGTATATGGCCTAAAATACTTGATAGTCCATTGTTCCAAGAAAAATCAGAAAAGGGTACCTCCCATACAAATCTAGGTTGTTTGATACTTTTTCTCAAAAATGGCTCGAACGATTTTAATTAAACTTTGTGAATTATTAGAACTTAAAAAGGTATACTGCACTAGATTTTTCATTATTTCAGGAACAATCCGAGTAAAGTACCTACCTCCCATACAAATCTAAATTATTTATAATTTTTTCATCAAGTCTGATATGCATATTTATTCTTTGCTACTAAGTAAGTATAATGTTATTGTTGATTTGCTCACGCCCGACTGCGACAGACGGTAAAAATTTGGCCAGAAAGTATGCACAGCGTGGTTGTACAATTTATTTTAAATGTCATATCTCGAGGGTTTTTTTTTTAATTTTTCGAAATCTCTATGTGTTTTTTTTTCTGCCAAAAACGGGATAAAGCAACTGCATTTTTCTCATTTTTTCGATTAAAAATAGTTCGCGATTTTTTTTGCATTGTTGGCCATTATTGAGACGTATCTTTTGACATCTCAATCAGCCAGTAGTCTGGAAACCCACGCCCACGACACCAGGGCGATGTCGCCCTTTCGCAGAAAATCGGGCCTGTACAAAAGCGACAAGAAAAACCTAACCACTGCCGACAGAAGTGAAAATTTGAACAAAACTTTTTAATGTTTATAAGTTTTCACCCTCCCGAGTGTTCCTGGCGAACGACTAGGTTGACAAAGTTTTGACCCTGCGAGTGTTCCTGGTAAGGTGTCAGTGACGGTGTTGCAAGTTAAATGATTTTTTCCCATCTCAAAAATGCTCAACGCGCCTAAAGAAGATTTCACTTCAAAAACAATGTTAAAATATGCTGTATTTTATTTTGGACTAAATTTATACATTAAATTTGTTAACTAGACTCAAATAGCCATAGACTCGAACATTACAATGTCCAGTTGAATCTAGTATTTAGTACATTATATACAGAGTGTAAAAAGAAATGGGGGTAGGATCCGTTAACTGGGGGGTCTACTCATCATACTGAACAACTTTGCCCAAGGAACCCAGTGAATTCTCAAAAAAAAAAATTGGACCCTGTATACTAAAATGCATAAACTTGGTCGATCAGCTGATCGATTTATACGAAGTTTTTTTTTTGCGATTTCAGCAAAGTGATAAAACAAAAGTTGTTCAGTATGACGAGTAGAAGCCCCGTTAACGGGACCTACACCAATTTTGTTACAGCCTGTATAAGCGAACTGCTTTGTATTCAAACAAGATACGAGTATATGCAGCGTGCGAAACAGAGAAGCCTGTTTGGGAAAATTAGATTAATACAAGATAAGTTGACCGTAACCAGAACCAGAATATTACTATAGTATTAAGCATTCCTGATATTCCTCAGTAGGTACCACAGTGTACTGACTACACACATAGTATTGTGCACAATGACCGGTTTACTCACCTCAAGAATTCAACGAAACATGAACACGAGCTATTACTACGTATAAAAGACATCAACGAGACCTACAAGAACAAAGGAAGTTGTAGAAAACGAATCGTATAGCTACGTGCGTGGTAAGGTAATAGGGATAACGAATGCTAGTTATCTGAGTTACTTTTTATCATCTGTCATTAACGACATTTTGTTCTAAAAATGTTAGAAATACCTAGGCGTGACGTCATAGTTTTTCAGCGTCATTTATGTACTCATTTTATGATTTTGGTTAATTAAAAATCGAAGACTTGATGGAAAACAAAACGAGTAAGGATTTCCGAAGTTTAAGTAGGAGGGCAATTTAGTGATCAAGAGTTCATAATTTATTTCTGATGCTGTCGTCATCCCTATTGTAGATCTATTTCGATCACGCAAATTTCAACTTAATCTTAAGGGCTGTATCTTTTGTACCGTAATGGTGAGCCAGCTGAAATTTTCACAGAAGAAGTATATGTGTTGTTAAAGTGGGCGTAGTAACAAAAGGAGCCACCACCAAGAAACGTGTTATTTAAAAGTATCTGTTTTAGTTTTTTCTCTATTGGAAAACGGTAATATTGTGTTTATAGTGCGAATCCTAAAGTTAAAGAACAAATAATAAAACTGGCTAAAATGAAAGAAAAAACATTAATCCGTCGCTCGCGTTGATATTTTTTGTTTGGAATAAAATAGGTATAATTATTGTTCAATGAGGTGTGGTGGTCCGTGGTACGGAACCCTCAGTGCGCGAGTACGACTCGCACTTGGTCGTTTTTTAAAGGAAGATGATCCTTACTAATATTATAAATGTGAACATGTGTTTGTTTGTTTGTTACCTTTTCACGCTTCAACGCCTTGACCAATCTTAATGAAATTTGGCATGCAGGTAGTCTGTGTCACGGGGAAGGACATAGGCTACTTTTATCCCGGGAAAATAGCATAATCTGATGCAGTTCCTAAAGGAACTAAAAAAATACTCGATTGTTGTGATTTTTTGCACAGAGATGGTTGAGTAGGTGGGAAACGACATAATTTACTAATCACCCTTAACGACAGTCATAAAAACGATTTCCACGCGCGCGGAGCCGCGGGAAAAAGCTAATAATAATATAATATCTTTTGGTTCCTTTAAGTAATCTTTATTGCCACTTCGGCGTATCGTTCTAAATCACCGTCTCATGATGAGCTCATCGGAATTACATGTGTTCACTAAGTGCTGGTCACTGTAATATGCCTTAATATCACCTAATCGGTAAACATGGCTCCACTTATGCAACTTTCGGCGTCGCTAAGTGTGGTCGCGATTCGCTTTCACTATAACACCGCACTTTCTCGCTCTTTCGGCTAATCCAGCTGTGACCTAGCGAGTGTAGCGCGGGACTTGTCTCTGGTTTCCGGGACACAAAAGAGTTCAATTATCTCCACTCTACGTACCGGAGCCGTTTGCGGACCCAATTCAGTGCGATTTTCACAAACGAAGCGCACGCACGTAGTTTAATTTAAATCGTTTTGTTCGTTCGTACGCGTGCCTACGATGCCGTCTGGTGCCTTATGTGCTGTAGATGGGTGCAAATCAAGCAAAAGAAGAGATAAACACCTAAAATTTTTCCATTTACCTGTCAATCAAGAAAGGTAAGTGATAAACTATTACTATTTTTTGTCGTTTTAAAATTATTTTTAATACTAGGTATACTAAGCAATAGCTAGTACTCTTTATTACACTGTGGCAGTAGCTTGCCTTTCAGACACAGATTTTCATTTTTGTTACATAGAAACGTCATACTTACCTTAAACACTATTTTAACACGTTTAAAAAGCTATTTTTATTAAAATAAAATTGTGATAATATGTGAGTCGCAGGCGCGGCGACCTGTCTCAACTTGTCGTGCTGTTAGCGCACACAAAAACTTTTGACATAACTATTTAGTAATCTGTGCTTGTGATTCGGTTTTATGCGATTTGTAAAAAATATACATGGTGAATTTTTTCTATGAGGAATTTCTAAATTATAAGAGATAGAGCAAAGCGCTCTTAAGAACCGTGATCTCAATTTTAGAGAAAACAAAAATTGCGTGTTAAAAAATAAAAAAAATATAGGTCCTGGAGTTTGTACTCCGGAGATATGATTATATTTTTCTTAAATTTTTTTTTTGTTATTTCGATTGTATATCACTATACAAACTAAAAATTTTACGGAGACCATAGGTCTAAAGTGGCTAGAAGTTGTTGAAATAAACGTTTTAAATAGTATGTGGAAACTGAACTTACAGACCGATTTTCAAATGATAAAAAAAATATAAAAACCAATTTATAAAAAAAAAATATATGTTGCCCGCGGCTTCGCCCACGTAGGGGTATGAAAAATAGATAAGAACCTATTCTCAGGCCTACCCGATATGCACACAAAATTTCATAAAAATCGGTCCAGCCGTTTCGGAGAAGTATGATTACTAACACTGTGACACGAGGATTATATATATATATATATATGTCGGAGGGTCATTGAAAACGCGACCAATACCAGCTCGAGATAAGTTTACTTAGTTACACTTTGTTTGGATCAAACGTCAGGTATTAGTACCTGGGTGAAACCGGTGGTGGCGTGACGATCGCTTGTACTCGTGAGACGATCGTTTGTGGTAGCAAAGATGATGTATTAACGAAAGGCTGTTTGTGATGTGATCGACACTGAGTTGAGAATTTATTAGATCTGTGGAGAAGCCATATTAGCTGGACGTCAGTCTCGGAGCAGACACTTTTTGATGGAGCGTCGAGCAGAACACAAGTAGTGGTGATCTGTGAGCAAAACGGACGTGTCACGCTATCGCTGGGATCACCGCGTTTGCATCCATTGTTATCCAAGGCATCCTGTACAATTTCGATTGCTGAATGATCAAGACTATTGAAGAAGGACCTCTGTGATATAGCTGCATTGTTATTTCGACGCCCAATACCGAAATAGTTAAGGACGTGAACCACGAGGCCATACATAACCTAACCACCCCCCCTTCGACATATATATATATATATATATATATATATATATATATATATATATATATATATATATATATATATATATATAATCCTACATATATATATATATAGATAAATGATACAATTTTAAACTACCACCTATAAGTCAAAACATATTCAGTTCTCAATAACATAGACACAAAAAGTTATGTTAATTTAATTTTATCGAAGAGGCAGCCCTGCGATCGCGCGGTGTGAAGCAAGCACTGCGGTTGCTGACGCGATGGAGTAGGCTATTATAGCAGTAGGTATTGGAAATTTACTACTGAGTGAAGTATCTGTTACGTAGTAACTAATTAGTAATCTGTGCCGGAACTCTATTGTCTATGCGCAGTGTTTAAGGATTGCCGCCATTGTTAACTTGAAGGTACTTGTACTTACCTTCATGCATAATCTTTATTCATAACTGTACTGTAGTATACAATTGCCCTTATCTATTGCGTAAAGAACTCGCTTTTATACTTTGCATAGCAAAGTTTTTATTTATTCCAGTCATGTGAAATCTCATTTCCTGTCAACGCGTGACAGTTCAATGACAAATTTCTAAGACAGGTAGGTATGATTAAACAATTTGGTAACATATACCGAATTGTAAAGTAGATATTCAAATCATAGAAACTGCCGGATCACTACTCGGAGTTCGGCAAAGCCATTAGATTTCACCTCCATTATATATTCACTAAGGATTATTCAGTTAAATTTTAACTGCCTTTCTTCTCAAGTGTTTAACGTGACATTCATTTGCAAAATTACTGTCAGTTTCTGTAAATTTTGAAAATCTTCATGAACTTAAATTAAGAGAAATCGTGTTTTCGCCTTAAGTCAGCCCTCAGTCAAAGTCTGTCATCATAATGATTTTTTCTGATTTTTAAACTAAGCATAATTCAGATAAAATCATTTCTAAAATGTTGACTTTGCTTTATACGCCTCTTAACCAGTTTGCGTGTCCACCGAGTACCGAGGAACAATCAACGCCTAGCAATGGTGTCATTCATTTGTTTTGACTACTTATTAGCCATTACGTTCGTAACTGATTGTCGTTTTGTAATTAAATTCTTGAAACGTACAGCATTGACATGCAAGTAGTAATTACAAATAAACTTAAAGGCGTTCCGAAACGTCCGTAAGTTAAGGCGCGATTTTTGTTATTTTTGACGTCAATTACTCGTATAAACGATAGAAAATCCAAGGTTGAAAAAAATACCCTTATTGTTGATGATGTTCCTTAAAATCAAAAGCTATTAGAAACACGATTGAGCAGTTTTGGCACGATAGAAAAAAATCCCAGAGATAGGTCTACACCGTTACTTTTAACTCTAGTTATGACTAATATTTTGAAGTATAAATTTTAAAAAATATACAATAATACTTGTTATGATAATATAATGTTATTTTTATACTTTCATTGTAGTTTTTGATTGAAAAGAAAAACCATTGAAAAAGTGTGGTTATTTTGTTTACTCTTTACACGTAAATAAAAAGCTAGAGACAGGTTATTATACTGGGCGACAAACATCTTGGAACATTTTTCTTGAGACAAAACATTTAGTGGTGGAGACAGGCAGCAACGGTTCGTGTCATCATGACGACCTGGTGACATGGCTGTCCGACCGATCACCGACCAGTCGCAATGATGACTAAAATGTTTTGGCGCAAGGAAAGTGATCAAAATGTTTGCCGCCCAGTATACAAAAAGCATTTGGAGCATCGGTGATGGCGTAACGGCTAGGGCCTCCGCCTGTCCGGAAGGTCGTGGTTCGAATCCTGCCACGTACCAATGTGATTTCGAATTAAGATATCATATGTACGTTTATCCGACGCTCTTACAGTGAAGGAAAACATCGTGAGGAAACCTGCACACGCCTGCAGAAAAACTCGCAGGTTGTGTGTGAAGTCGACCAGCTCGCACTGGGCCCGCGTGGTCGATTATGACCCGATCGCCCTAATTCAGGTTAGGCTCGAGCCCCTCGGTGGGGACGTATATGAGCTGATATGATGATACATAAAACAGATAAACTGTAACATAGGTAGTGCATTTAATTGGAATACTAAGCTGATGATTGATAACATGATTGCATGTACAAAATTATATTCAACATCCTACTAACATGTTTGATGCAAATAAATTATCATTTCATTTCATTTTTGATGAATAAAATGGAAGGAAAGAAACGAAGAGAAAGAAAAAATGTTGCCAAGTGCGTGTCAGTCCACGCGCAAAGTAGGGTTCCGTAGCGTTTGAAATAAATTGTACAGCCACGCTGTGCATACTTTCTCGCCAAGCCTTCACCGTCTGTCGTAGTGGGGCATACATACACAAATCAACAGTAAACATTACACTTAGGTACTAGGGGTGTTCAATAAAAACTGATTAGTGATAATGAGTATGACGCAATTAACATTTGAGGGGTGTAAAAGCAAAGTGACCTCAGTCCATATTTGGTGGTTTTTAATCTGTGAATATCAAGTTTTTCTTTGTGTCTATGGCTATATGTCATCAAAAAATTTTGGTGCAAATACGCTTCAGTCTAGAGTAAATCTATTTTCTAAAACGACTTAAGCAGCAAACACGCCTCATTCCAATAAAAACTGTATTCATGTGAAAACAAAAATGATGGATTGTCGATTTTCAGTGACATAGGACTGAGGTCACTTTGCTTCTATACCCCTCATTTATTAAATGTTATTTTATTTTTTGACATAGGTATTAGGTAGTCACCTTTCAGATTTATACACCTCGTATCTATTTTCTAAACGTAAAATTCCCTTCTGAAAAATCTTCTTTCTGATTCCTTAAAAATCTTGTACGGCGGCGGCGACGATACTGTCTCATCATCTTAAAATTTCTGGCCCCTGAGATGTTCCTTTAAGCATACATCAGACTTTATGAAAAAAATATAAATAATTTGGGTTTGTATAGGAGGTACCTTACTCAGATTTTTCCTGGAATAATGAAGTACCCACCCTGTGTAGTAGGCCTTATCAAGTCCTAGTTATCCACAAAGTTTCATTAACAACCTTAGAGCCATTTTTGAGAAAAAGTAACAAACAACTTGGATTCCTATGGGAGGTACCTTATTCCGATTTTTCTTGGAACAACGAACTACCTTGTACTGTAGGCCGTAAATGAGTATAGTAACATACCGAGTTTCATGAAAATCGTTAGAGCCATTTTTGACTAAAATCAAAAATCAAGAAAATAAAATTTGAAAAAAAAAACGCCTGGATTTTATTTTCAGTAGTTTGGGAACTAGAGCACCTGACGGACGTACACACACACACACACACACACACATTTTTTATTTATTAGACTCTATTAGTGTAAGAAAATCGATCCCCATCAATATCCCAACTTTGATTTTTTTGGCATTTTAATACCTTCTTTAATCGAAAGTAAAAATGTATATTTTAAGAACAAAGTTATTTTTTAGGTTGATTTATTAAGCTAAGAGAGCCCACTCAGCTGTGATAGATAATATTTCTTTTAAGGCGACGCATTGGAAACTTTGGTCGCAGAGATCTCGATTTTTCGAAGCAATTAAAAAACATATGAAAGTGATATTTTGTAACCTGATTCTTCATTTCAATGACTTCGTTTTGTCAGTTGCAGAAACACGAACTTTCTAACAAAAACTTAAGTTTTATAACAGAAAACAACATATCAAATAAACCTCTAACGGCCGTCCTTAAGGGTTAAAACAGAGATTAACATTCTACAGGCAAATCAGCACGATTTAGTACCCCTAAATTTTCTTAGTCGATTAGTCTAAACACACACTTCAATATGCCAGTTAGATTTTTAAAAATTAATTGTAGTTTTTAAAATTGAAACGAAAATACATTGAAAAAGTGCAAAAGTGTGGTTATTTTCTTTACTCTTTACACGTTAACAAAAAGACAGAGACAACTGTTCCAGTTCCAATCAATGCTTATCTTTAAACTCATTAAATTTCAATAAGCTTTTAAGTGGTGATTTTTGTTGATTTACATGTCTCCGCATGTCCAGCTTTCACAATATTTCAGGAAATATGAAAAGCATTTCCAAATGCTTATTCTTTCATAAACGAATCATAAACGTAACGATAGGGTTCGTAAATAAAAAAAAATCACTCCCACTTCACATGTAGGTACATACTAATATTTTTTTACAGCCTTTTTTCCATGTATTTATAGGCGTCACAGATTTGTAATCAATCACCAACACTTCAGCTTTTAAGCTGTTACAGTTAGTATGATCTATCCGACCGATTTCGGTCATGGCGACCACTGCGACTCCTAGTCGGTTTGCCGCGCGTGCGCTCGAAGATGGCACTTTTGTAGCCATTCTTCGCAGCGAAACTCCTCGCGCAATGAGGGCATTTAAGTATGCCACCCTCGTAATTGTATGAAATGGTCGCAGGTGGTCGGGCCTATAACTGAAAGCGTTTAGTATCAGGATTCAGGGCCAGCTGTACGCTGATCCTCGAACTTGCGCACTTGCCTATTCACAATCCTGCGCCATTCTGGCCGCCAGTCTAAGCAAAATGGCTGTGACATACCGACGGATAGACATGGCGAAACTATTAAGGGTTACTAGTTGGAATGCGGAACTTGCAGTCATCATTACAGCTCATATACGTCCCCACCGAGGGGCTCGAGCCTACCCTGAATCAGGGCGATTAGGCCTTAGTCGACCACGCGGGCCCAGTGCGGGTTGGTCGACTTCACACACAACCTTCGAGTTTCTTCGCAGGCGTGTGCAGGTTTCCTTACGATGTTTTCCTTCACCGTTAAAGCAATCGGTAAGTATGTACGTAAGTTTTTGAAAAACTCATTGGTACATTGGCCGTCCAGATTTGAACCCGGTACCTCTGGTTAGATGGACCGAGTCGTTACCGGTTGAGCCACCGACGCGGGGACATGTAAATCAACAAAAATCACCACTTAAAAGCTTATTCTTTCATAAACGAATCATAAGAGTATCGATAGGGTTCGTAAATAAAATAAAAATCACTCCCACTTCACATGTAGGTACCTACGAATATTTTTTTTACAGCCTTTTTTCTATGTATATAAAGGCGTCACAGATTTGTAATCAATCACCAACACTTCAGCTTTTAAGCTGTTACAGTTAGTATGATCTATTCGACCGATTTCGGTCATGGCGACCACTTCCACTCCTAGTCGGTTTGCCGCGCGTGCGCTCGAAGATGGCTTATGTAGCCAATCTTCGCAGCGAAACTCCTCGCGCAATGAGGGCATTTAAGTATGCCACCCTCGTAATTGTATGAAATGGTCGCAGGTGGTCGGGCCTTTAACTGGTCGCGTTTAGTATCAGGGCCAGCTGTACGCTGATCCTCGAACTCGCGCACTTGCCTATTCACAATCCTGCGCCATTCTGGCCGCCAGTCTAAGCAAAATGGCTGTGACATACCGACGGACAGACATGGCGAAACTATTAAGGGTTACTAGTTTGAATGCGGAACGTGCAGTAATATGCAGTAATTGCACGTTGCCATATGTTTCCGTGGAACGCGAACGTCTTTAAAATTAAAGTAGATACTTTTAAATTTCACCTTTAATATGGGTGTCATTTTAAAAATAACCAATCGATTTCGTTCAATATTAATTTTGCATCTTACAATTAGTCAGAGCTTAACTGGACACCACGTAAGACGAAATCAGTCTAGACTCAAGAGATAAGGTCTATCCCTTTGATAGGGTTAATTTTGCCACAAGATAAGAAGAGTTAATCTTCATATTATGTCACCAAAATTTGTGGTAAAAACTGAGCAAGCACGAGTGGGACTCGCGCACTAAGGGTTCCGTACCAAACACATTTGGGTACGAAACCCTACAACAATCGGATTGAAAGACAAACTTTGTAGTTGAAAAAATGTTCTCCCGTATACCGATATACGTCACGTTAATTTTCCAACTGCAAATGTAAGTTTGTAATTGTAACAATATATTTTTATCCACGTCAGATGACATCAGTCAATATTCAAGAGATAAGGTAACTAGAGTTCCGTTCGTCGCCAAAACTCGTGCTAAGAACGGGCCAAGTTCGAGTTGGACCAAAAAACATTCGGGCACGAAACCACAGTGAGATACTAGTTACACGAAACCCTACTACAATAGGATTGAAGGACAAACTTAACTTTGCAGTTGATAAAATGTTCTCCCATACACTAATATACGTCATCACGGTCACTTCTCCAACTACAAATGTAAGTTTGTAATTGCAAAAAATATTCTATACCTAAGTGGTTAAACTACAAATTTAAATTTTTGGACTTTTAAAGTGATTTTAGGCGCGTTGGGCATTTTTGAGATGGGAAAAACCGTTGAACTCGCGACACTGTAATGTAAGCGACACCGTACCAGGAACACTGGCAGGGTCAAAACTGTAAAAAGTTTTCACTTCTGTCGGCACTCTCGGAGTAGTTAGGTTTTTCCTTTACTTGTGCTGTGAGACCTTGCTTCTTTCCCAATTTCATGATTCTAGATCAACGGAAAGTAGGTATCCTACAGGGTATGATTTAAGTACTTGCGATTATCAAAATATGTGATATAAATGGCCGTATCGTTGTAAAGCAAACTAGTTAATTGCATTTAGAAACACGATTTTTTACAACTCTAAGGGACTTAGTATCTATACCTCCAAGCGTTTCTGAGAAAGAGTCTTGCTGGACCGACGGACAACAAAGTGATCCTGTAAGAGTTTCTATTTTTCATTTTTAAATACGGAACCCCAAAGAATCACCATTTTTGTCAAAGCCGACCACAGATTACTGAAGTCGAATTCTAAATTCAAATAACTACACAGTAATCTGTCTTTTTGTTCTTAACAATGGTACATATCTGATTTATTTATTTATTCACGATAGCTTGCGAAAAAAAACAGGCCAATTGCAAGTTAGACTCGCGTGGAGAGGGTTCCACACGTCCGCTGTAATTTTTTCTTTTAGTTAAACAATACATGTGGAAAAAAAGTTTGTGGTATTATGAAACCACTGTAAAAGTGAAACTTTACAGAGGACGAAACGATCATAGCTGCTCTCGCTACGGTACAGAGGACGAAACGATCATACCGTCAGACGAAAGCGACCGTCACGCGACATGCAACACACAGACGAAAAAAAATTAGATTAACATTTCTTTTTACTTTCTGCTTTTAGACGGACGGACACACAGACACACGATTCACCAAATTTCATTTAGATTTTCCAGTAATATTTAAGTAAGATTTTATAAACTGTAAATGGCTTTCACCTTGTAGAGAAGTGGAACTCGCGCTTGACCGGTTCTCATAGGTAGAACACCATGAAATGCGACGTCTCCAGTCTCCTCGCAGCTCCTAATTCGGAGCGTGCGCATTGTGCACGGCCCGCCATGCGTGCACTCGTGCAGGCTGCTCGTGCTCGTGCTCGTGCCGCGCCGCCCGCGCAGCCCGTCGCAGGGTGCCGCGTCTGCCGTCGTCGTTGTCAGGTCTTGCGCAAGCAGCCCTTGATGCATATCTGTCGAGTAGATGTTAGGTTCTTCACCTTTTGTTTAGTATGGGATCTCTAGGGTCAGACTGGCGGATGTCCAGTTTAGGGTTTCTGATTTCTCGAACTATTTTTGTTCTCGAGGCACGAGAATTCTCGAGTTTTTTCGAGTCTCGAGGCTTTTAAAGAAAATCTCAACAAAAAACTCCAAAAATTTACGATATCAGCGTATTTTTATAGCACCAACTGTACTAAACAAAAAGTCGGATTCGTGAAAAGTAGGGTTCCGTAAAAAAAATAATAGGTATATTTAAAAAAACAAAATTATACCTATTTTCATTTGGTAACAGAAAATTTTGTATGGAAAATCTATGAGTTTTTTACAAATCCAACTGCACATCCCAAGTTGGTCGACCACTACTCCTAAACTAAGAAACCCTGCTTAGTTACTTTTAAATTGGTCATATGTTTACCATTAAAAAATCAGATTTTCTTTAATAGCGGTTTAGTTAGCAGGGGGAAACTTGACTCCAACAAAAATAAGCACTTTAATCTCTGAAACGAAAAATGGTGTTAGCAAACCCTCAGTAGTTGTGAAAGACCTATCCAACCACACTATACGGTACGTCAAGGAATAAAAACTCCCATGTGGGGGACGTACCGTAAAAAAATTTTTTTTCCAACATTTTATGGCACTCATTTGTCGTCGTGATTAATAGGTAAAGTGACAAATTCGCACTAAAACTTGGTCACTTTTTGCAAGCTCTATATTAGCTTGCCGTGTTAGTTTGACGAATATTGGAAGCTAAATTAGAACCACTTCCCGATTTCCAATTGAGCTGTAATTTTGCATAAACGTTAAGTTAGGAGCACAATGCATTAGCTAAGTGACGTCATTCTAAATTCAATATGGCGGAGTCCCAAAGATGGCGGACCAATTATTTTTTATGCACCCCCCACGATATGGGTAATAAATAAGAGAGTTTGCTGAGAAAAATGCGAAATAATTAAAATTATTTTCAAATTAAAGCTGTACCTTCAAGTTATGGGTGTTTTGAAAACTATTTAAAACTAAAATATGAGTGCCTTTGACTGCGTCTCACCTGATTCAAAGTGCCATACATCTGAATAAGACATTGAAGCTTTGCATGAATTGTTCCCGAAAAAAGTTATTTTTCGTAGAAGTACCATTCACAGGCGTCTGTGCCAGCAGCGCAATTTAACGGTCGGCAACTGAACAACATATTTATTTGTCACATTTTTCGCCATCGAGAAACATTACCGTCATAACATGGCATGTATGTTTAGCACAAAGGCCTCCCCTAAGGATTTCCACGACGACCAGGCGCTGCCCGTACAAATTGAAAAATATCACATACAAGAATATGTTCACTATGTTCTTCATGTGGGTGGGAGTGCAATGTATGCTCACTTCTTACGCGAAAACACATAAGTACACGTTCTGCGAACACTTCAACTCTACATTCCAGCTCACGACAGAGACACCATTCACCAGCTCCGCGACGATGCACTTAATTGCCTAACGAGCGACGAGCGACGCTTTTCACTGCGACGAGAAACGTATGCTGGTTATTAACATTTTCACTTAAAAATATAACTCGTAATATTACTTCCCGGCTGTTAAACTCGATTTATGAGTTTCGTGAGCCACAAAAGTCACAAAACAGTGTTGTGCAACCCATCGCAGATGGCAATCATGTTCCCGTAGAACACGACAGTAAGGTGAGCAAGGCCGCGGATACTGTCCAATAACCCATGAGTTCTCTTATCAAATAGGTACCTAATAGTGCGCTGCGATGCTTCGTGACTGATTGGCAGCGGATTGAGACAGAGTTGTCGTGTGTCCGGAATTAGAAGTAAACGAACCGATTGATCGAGCGAGATAATATTCATGTTTGTATCTCGATTGAAACCATATAAAGACAGATATTGCATGAATCCTACCTAATCAATAAGATTGTATTTTACCTTACCGCCCTAAACGGAGGGCAACATTTTTAGGTGTATGTATGTATGTATGTGTCTGTTTTTTGGCTGAGCCTGTAGCCTAAACTACTTGGTGGATTTCGGAGTGCGAGGTGTCGTTAGATTCTCTTTGATCCCGTGAGTGTGGAGTAATCACCAATTCTTCCTATCCTCAGCCATCGTCTTAAGGTCTTGACACGACACGCAGCAGCTCTTTCCATTATATGCTCTATGTAGTTTCGCCTATGTCTTCCTCTGTCTCTACTTCCCTCTATCTTTTCTTCTATGGTGCTTTTCAGGAAGCTATCGGGTATCAGGTGTCCTAAGTCCAAAAATATTTCCTCTTCATTTTCAATCATTTGCAGCAGGCTTCTCTTATCTTTCACCTTATCCAGAACCTCTTGGTTTGTTTTCTTATCCGTCCAACTGATTCTTTCCATTATCCTCCAACACCACATCTCAAATGATTCCAATCTTTTTCTTTCCCTCTGCTTTAATGTCTCGTGAGTGACATAAGTTTTTTTTAATCCACAATTGGTGACATCATCTCACCTGATGGTAAGTGACGATGATGCCGAAGATGGAAGCGAGATTACCCAAGATTCCCCAACGCAATGGAGAACTGGCTATTTTATCTTCAAGCCGGAACACATCAATGTTGTTAACACTAATGTTTGGCGAAATTTTAGCCAACTGCCAAAAAAAGAGAGTAGGTATTGTTTTTATGCAGTAGCGTTTACACATTCAACCTACCTACCGTCCGTCTGACGTCCTCGCAATAATTGCGAAAAAACTGCCCAACACTGCGAATTATTTTGCGTGACCATTCTTTTAATATTTTTTTATAAATAAAAATGTAAGGCCTTGACCAATTGGAGCAACGAGTAAAATGTGCTCGCAATTCCGCCATTCGCGCGACCGACGCGTCGATCGAACAGTCGAGCCTAGACGCTCGATTGCTGGATAACATTGCCAGTGCATTTAATAAAAACTTACCTTAAGTATATTAATCTGCGCGTTCATACTGCGCAATACGAGGTCACGATACTGGCATTGTCAGAGTTGATTGATTCATTCAGTATTATTAATTGCAACTGTTCGATATCCTGCTCGATCGAGTTATTCTAAATTTTGAGACAAAAGTGTGGTAAGTACCTACTTAGTGTCGTCTCTTGCAAGGTCACAGCAGAGTCACCAGCGTAGCTGAGGCATTGTCTCATATGCTGAGCTGGGACCTTTTGATGTCGCCGAGCTTATACCTAAATTACCTGTTATATGTATTTACTTCTCGTTTTATTTAAATTGACATGTCTGTCTAGTGTAAGTAAAATGTGTATTTTTAACATAACAGTAACTGTATAATTTTTGCCTGGTGTCTCAATAAACTTATTCTATTCTATTCTATCATCATCATATTATTATTATGAGTCGAAGGACGTCTACTGCTTGACAAAGGCCTCCCCCAAAGATTTCCACGAAGACCGATCCTGCGCTGCCCGCATCCAGCGGTTACCCGCCACTTCACCAGGTCTTCGGTCCACCGAGTGGGAGGCCTGCCTACGCTACGTCTTCCGGTGCGCGGTCGCCACTCAAGAACTTTACTGCCCCAACTTTACTTCTTAGTGTATTGTATTATGTATGTGATTCTAAAGGCTCTGTACCAGGTAAAGATACCCTAGTACTAAGCCTACGATATCCGTCTGTCTGTCCGTCCGTCAGATGGACTTTTCAAAGATTGCCATAGGTAGCCGGCTGAAATATTTTCCAGAATACATGTGTTATTTTTATGGTTTAATAAAAAATAATAAAAATAAAAAGCAGCCAAGTGCAAGTCAGAACCGCACACAAAATGTTCTGTACCATTAAACTAGATGGCGCTAGTACAAAGGGTTCCGTACCGTCATACTAGATGGCGCTAGTTTCTTCGTGTTTCAAAAAATAAACCACGTTTTTTGTATAGAAACCCCCCATAATTTTTCACTTTTTCATTTTTTTGTATTTGTTGTTATAGAGCGGCAACAGAAATACATCATCTGTGAAAATTTCAAGTGTCTAGCTATCACGGTTCATGAAATACAGCCTGGTGACAGACGGACAGACAGATAGATAGTCTTAGTAATAGGGTCCCGTTTTTACCCTTTGGGTACGGAACCCTAAAAATTGAGGGAGTTCCCCATACAATAAACGTGTTTTATAAAGTTTTTACTGTTTCTGCTCTATCGTAAAAACGGTAATACATAAAAAGTTAAACCTGGTGTGATTAACTGATAACAGTACCTACTAATCCTAAATTAAAACAACAAGTAAGAAACCTGTCATGTGTAACTCGTACTCGCGCTGAGAAGACCGAACTGAATAAAACAAACTGCATTTTTCTGTCCCTCTCGTTGATTATTTTGTTTGAAAAAAATAAACATGAAACCATATCATGTGGGGTATAAAATTAAAGGTAAGCCCATTAGGTGAGTACATTACAAATATGTAACATACATTTTTACTACTTGGTCAAACAAATTATTAGTAAACGTCAAAAAAAAACAACAGTTTAGAGTTGACTTTGAACTGCTGAGACATAGACAACCACTAGGATTTTAGTAAACAAATGACTCAAGATATCCTCTTTATATTGACAAAAAATAAGTGTAACCAAAAATGTTAAAAAAATAATAACCAAAAATGTTATAAAAATAAGTAACCAAAAATGTTATAAAATAAGTAACCAAAAATGTTATAAAAATAAGTAACCAAAAATGTTATAAAAATGAGTAACCAAAAATGTAAAAAAAAAACAAAAGATATCTAGAAAAAATAGAAGAACACTCTAAACTGTGTCATTTTGGGATTTTTTTAATAATTTATTTCACCAAGTAGGTAGGTAGTAAAAATGTTATAGTATGTAACATTACTACTTATCTACTCACAAAGCCCTTTCATTTGATATCCACATGATATGTTTCAATGGTTTTTTTTATTTGTACCGCAATCTTCACGACGTCCCGTGTCACCCCCACGATCTGACCGCTTGTCATCTAGTAACAATTGTGTTCAGGAGATCATACTGAACGCATTGATACTATTTAAGCTCATAACCGAGACTCCCTAGGGGGGGGCGTCGCTCCGATATACTTTTAGGGCGGCCTATGCTGCCAAAGTTTTTCAGGGGGTGTTTAGTGGGTAGTGCGGTCTTTGTGCCTGTGTATACATATTCATATATACCTTATGTGTATAACGGGTACGTATGCATATAGGCGCAGAGCTGTGAGTCCCACATAACCGTTGCAGCCTTAGGCTGCACAGGTATGCGTAAACGCATTCACCTCCTCCCCTCCTTCGCAGCCCGAGAGGGAAGAAAAAAAACAAGTTGTGCCAAAATTTTGTAGCTTCGCCGACCTAATAAAACTCAACTTGACATTCATACTACATACATTCATACTATAGACATAAGTACGAGTGCCATACCTCGGTCGGTCTGACTACCTTAACTTGAATGAACTCGGCCTTAAACCTAGTGTGGGCGCGCTATTAGCGTTTTACCGCCGTCGGCAAAAAAAAGTTATTGTTTTGTCAACTATAAACTTTTCAAGGTCACTTCCTCATACTTTCCTAAAACTAATAAAGCGGTGTAAGAATCCGCACCGTCTCTGTTGTTAGTTTGATACCGATGGGTGCACGAAGGGCTGCAGAAAAAAAGAGTGTTGTTAGGTACTAGGCAGGTATTTTTTTTGCAGAAAAACTATGCAAAAATTTTTTCCTACTAATATTATAGATGTGAAAATGTTTGTTTCTTTTTGTTTACCTATTTCTTTGTCCGTCCATATTTTATGTCGCAACAGAGCAACGGATCGACTTGATTTTTGGCACACAGATGTATTTGAAGGGTTAAGAAATGACAACATACGAGTACTATAGGCTACTTTAAAAGGGTAGGTAGGAAGTGACGTACCATAGGCTACTGTGAAAGGGTAGGAAGTGACGTACCATAGGCTACTGTGAAAGGGTAGGAAGTGACGTACCATAGGCTACTGTGAAAGGGTAGGAAGTGACGTACCATAGGCTACTGTGAAAGGGTAGGAAGTGACGTACCATAGGCTACTGTGAAAGGGTAGGAAGTGACGTACCATAGGCTACTTTGAAAGGGTAGGAATCGACATGCCATAGGCTACTTTAAAAGAGTAGGTAGGAAGTGACGTACTATAGGCTACTTTGAAATGGTAGGATGTGACGTACCATAGGCTACTTTAAAAGGGTAGGAAGTGACGTACCATAGGCTACTTTTAAAGGGTAGGAAGTGACGTACCATATGCTACTTTAAAAGGGTAGGAAGTGACATACCATAGGCTACTGTGAAAGGGTAGGAAGTGACTTATCATAGGCTTCTTTGAAAGGGTAGGAAGTGACATACCATAGGCTACTTTTAATGCTTTTTCGGTGTTTTTAAGCGCATTTTTAGTAAAAATTTTGAAGTCGGTTTTTTGGACGATCACACAACCATCTTTTACTCCCTCCTCCATCGAAGATAAAAAAAAAAAACAATTTATTAAGTCTTCTATTTATGAAACTGAACAACTGTCCCCGTGGAACCTAAGTTTTTCTTCACATACCAATATTTGCGAATACACAGGATATGTCTATTCTGGTTCTGGATAAGTTTTATGAGTAGCACTATAACATTTTTTTTATGTACCTAAGGATCCCCGAATTGGTTCCCCTAAATTACACGGAGACATAGTTTATACGTAGGAGTTAGTTTTTGTTATTTATACTCTTACATATTTAAAAACGTCTTGATTTCATATATTAGATTTATTCATCACACGACACAAATTCATAAAATATACATGTCAAATTATAAAATATTTCAATCGTCAGAAAGTAAATTTATAAATTAACAAAAACAAAATGTTAAATTACAAAAACAATCAAAATTATAGTGTCGTTTCACCAGAGTGCTTACTATGTTGACTAAGTGGCGGACCGGACCAGCCATTTTACTGTCAGTACAAGTGCCGTTCGGTAGTCAGTACCTACCTACTGCTGACTGCCAGGATGCGGATCTCAGCCAGTCACCTCTCCAAGGTTTGCCCGTATTCGACACACGAGAGATCCTGCCTTTCTAAAGTGCTTGTTTATTTCATTGTCGGCTGGGACTAACAGTCACGACTGAATCGCATTTATCTCGATATAAATTACCTATTATGATCAATGTAATACCTACCTACAGTCTGGCAAGAAAGGTTAAAAATGGAACTAATGGATTTTTTCCTCGCAACATTTATTTGTAGACAGTTTCAGAGTTTTTTGGCGGGATTTGTGCAGGGGAACGCATTCGTGGTTTTATTTTTGCATGATTTTCTCCAAGAATTTGCTTCAAAAAGTGGTGCGTTTTGGAGAAAATCGTTTTGTGCCAATTCCAGTTTAGCTTCCGATTCAACTTTAACCCGGGGTGGAACCAATTCTATACATCAACAAAAAACACTTCAATCTAGTGCTCCGATGTGACGCCTGGCCGACGTGCGCGAACGTGGAAATGAGTTTTCCCGAGATCCCTTGGGACCTATGTTCGGATATGCTAATTAGTAAATTATATCCTTTCCCACCCCTCAACTATCTCTGTGCAAAAAAACACAACAATCCATTATTTCGTTGCGATATTAAAGAAATTTACCAAAAAAAGAGATTTTTTTCAGTACCCTCAGGAACTGCACCGGACTATGCTATTTTCACGGGATAAAGAGTAGCCTATGTCCTTCCTAGTGACACAGGCTACCTGCATGCCAAATTTTATCAAGATTGATCGAGGTGTTGTAGCGTGAAAAGTAGGGATGCATCCGATACCGATACCGATATATCGGCGATACTTCGGGTTTGCCGATATATCGGTATCGGCGATATTTTTATGGCAGATTCAACGATATTGTTCAAATTTCGCGCTTTAAAAATGTAATGTAAACGCGCGTGTTGTCCCATCTATTTCGTTGCAAACGAGGCATCTGTCGCATCTGAAAGACTATTTTCCACCGCAGGTCTTATTCAAACAGACTTGCGAAATCGCCTTTGCCCGCAAAACTTAAGAATGCTTTGATTTTTAAATAAAAATCTTATAAATGTTAATTTTGATTACTAAAACTATTAATTAATTGTGTTTTATTTATTCTACCTTCCTTTTTGAATTCAATAAGCGTATCGGTATCGGTATCGTATCGGCAAAAAGGCGTATCGATGCATCCCTAGTGAAAAGGTAACAAACAAACACATTTTCACATTTATAATATAGCAAGAATGAATAGGTATCATGTTAGGTATGAAACCTTCGGAGTCCGACTCGCACTTGGCCGGTTTTAATATTTCCTTCGAAGTATTTAGTCAGACGTGTAGGAACGTTGCACTGCCTCAATTTAACAAATGGGGCGCTAAGTAGATACGTCGTAGGCACCATGTATTAATAAATGACCACAAAAACCTTCCTGTCAAGACATGATGGATAACTCTCGTTTCCGAAATGAGGTGCTTAATATACACCTTAGTGGAGTGGAACAAAGTTTCGTAACACACACAAACACACACACACATACCTCACCTAGGTATTGAGATTTATAGCATCTTCCACTTACACGGAATGAAGTCCGTGAAAGTAAATCAGAGTGTTCGTAAATAAAGCTTATTACTTAAGGCTTATACCGCAGCCAACGACCAACTTTGTAATCACTTTTTACTTCAATTAAGGATTTTTTAACGAAAAAAAAAATTATTTTGTTATTTACAGGATATGAGGAGTGATTTTGATTTCCTCGAATTCTATTTTCAAGCGACTTTCAAAAAGGAGGAGGTTCTCAATTCGACTGTACGTTCTTTACTTTTTTTATGTGTGTTACCTCAGAACTTTTGACTGGGTGAACCGATTTTGAAGATTCTTTTTTTATGCGAAAGCTAGTGCTTCCCGTGTGGTCACATATACACTCGAACATAAAAAAAGTAAATTTAAAAATCTGTTAAAAATTTTTTTCATGAAGAGCCTGTAATGTAGTTTTGCTCTTGCATACGACGTACCGATTCACTTAGAATCTTGTTAAGTACCACAGTCTTATCTATGATTGTAACGTATAATTGTGAGACTGTTGATCCCACAGACAAACTGATCATTCAGTTTTGTGGGTCTGATGTTTACCTATGTACTCATTTTTTCGATTAATAATTATATAAATAAAATAAATAAAAATATACATTTTATTAAAATTTGTGCAGTACTTTATTAGAAAATTAACAAAAACCAAAAATAATAATGCAAAATTGTTGGAAGTTGTTGCGATAGAAGTCGGTTTTTTAATACACAAAACTAAAGAAAAAATATGCTAATGCACACTTTTTATCTAGTTGTAACCATAGAACTGCTGCAGTTTTAATCGAAACATTATGATAGTTGGATGCGGGCAGCGCAGAACCGGTCGTCATGGAAATCCTTGGGGGAGGCCTATGTCCAGTAGTGGACGTTCGTCGGCTAATATGATGATGATTATGATATTTTTTTAACAAAACAATATCAAATAAATCATTTTGTTAACTTACATTTTTGAAATTCTTCTTAATTTATTTATAATGAATTAAAATTTAATAATTTTATATCTTCATTTCTATTATTGTTATGTGATTTTGTTGATAATATGATAATTTAAAATGGATATTTTTACTAACAATTCTATGGATTTTAAAATCTAAAATAAAAATTTATTTGATTTGAAAAACCACAAGTTTCGCACGAAACGTCCGCAGCGATTGACGTAACAGCCACGTTGCAGACAAGAACTTTATTTCCAAGCTATTTCGTTCGATGTTTGAAACATCGTGAATCGAGTTGCTAATTTTAAGGACGGAGGAGCCTTAAGAGGCCTTGATAGCAGATCGACGTCCAATAGTGATTAATATTTGACGGTTTCACAAGTGATTAATTACCCATTATAAAAGTACCTACAGCTGCTTGTGAGTAAAGTTGGATGTGTATTTCCTTGAGAGGTGCATCAATAACCAATTGCTGTTACACATGTACAAAATTGGTGTGGGTCCCGTTAACTGGGGTTTCTTAACATCATACTGAACAACTATTGTTCTAAGACAAAGGAAAAATTTAACTCTGCATACAAATTAATTAGCTGTTTAATTTGTATGCAGAGTTAAATTTTTCAAGTTCAATTTTGTGTAATTTTGAATGGAGGGTAGTTTTTTTGAGAATCAAATAATCGATTCGAAAAAAGTGTATAGGGGTTCCTCGGGGAAAGTTGTTCAGTATGATGAGTAGAACTCCCAGTTAACGGGTCCTACACCAATCGTTTTACACACTGCATACCTCTATAAGTATTTTTATGAGCTTTGATATTATTTTGATGTCAATAATCTGGATAAAATAATGGATAGTAACTCATCAATACACGTTTCATCATCACATCAGCGGAAAGACGTCCACTGCTGGACAGAGGCCTCTCCCAAGGAATTCCACAACGACCGGTCCTGCGTTATCAGCATTCAGCGACTTCGCGCGACCAGATGGTCGGTCTACCGAGTGGGAAGCTGCGTACGCTACGTCTGCTGGTGCGCGGTCGCAACTCGAGGACTTTACTGCCCCAACGGCCATCTGTTCTGCGAGCTATGTGTCCCGTTAATGGCTGCCATTTAAGTTTACTGTGAATATAGTTCTTCTATATGTGACCGAAGTTGAATTTTTTCGTTTCTGTGAGCGATGTCGGTTATTTTGGTACGTCTACGGATCTTCTCATTTCTGATTCGATCACGTAGGAACACTCCGAGCATAGCTCTCTCCATTTTTATAGTTTTAACAGTCATAAATTACTAGTAAAGCTATGAAAAATATTATTGGATTCATAACATCAGAAGCCGGAACTTCGATATAATTAATGCAAAATATGTATTAACATAGGTACGTTGGATTAGTGTGTATTGATAATAAAGACTAAAGTAGAGAACATGAATGTTCATCAAGCGAATTTTAATTATCTAATTCCAAGATTTGAACTTTATAACTGTTTTAATAGTCTATAATAGCCTTACTAATGACTTCACACACTATCGTCTAGTATCTTAGGACCAGTGATGAGCGTAATTGCATTGTAATAGAGCAAGCAGGTAGATGTACGGGCGTGATGGGATATTTACACGCATTGTTTCCCAAGGTGAACACAATTTATTACCAATATAGAGCAACTAACAGTTAAGGATGTAGAACAATATGGTTCGTTACATTTTTGCGATCAGATTGAATAAGTGTAATTTAAAATTCAGTGGAACGGACTATTTTTTAGATAAAATTGATTGACTCAACTACTCTATATAATTGTATGGTGGCGCATCGGGAGCCGGGTCGTTCCTTTCCCACTAATATGGTTGAGAGGAGCGATGGCTGACTCTCGCGTTATACTCGTGACCGGGTGCTGTCCGTGTGAACTGGCCTACACTTGTCAATGACATTCAATAATTTTAATGTGTAACTTCTCGTTTCATATTGTTTTCATGTTCTAATGACATTATTTGTTTTTTTTTATATACAGATTGGATTTTGACGTAATTAACTAATAATTGTTTAATTCTTGATTTTTTACCAATGAAATTATGTAATCACTATTTTATGACTATCAGAAAGAGTGTAATTTGCACCTATTTTAATATCTACAATCTTGACTCTAAATAATAAATTTAATCGTGCTTTAACGAGATTATTAATATGATTTCATCTTTGTTTCAGTGATACCAACTATAGTGGCACCAATCACAGTATCGTCCAATGGCAACAGTCCAGAAATAAAGATGATTGGTGGAATGATGGTTGACGTCCAGAAAGGATTTACTCCGTTGGCAATGCAGCCTGCTGAAACCACTTCTGTATCCAACTACGATAGAAGCAACAAACCTAAACTGAATTCGACGAAACTCTCTATCAACGAAAGGTATAGAAGACTTATTCCCTACATGACTTTTTACTACGCTAATGACCTGTCTTCAACAACAGAAGCGGGTAGCGCAAACACTGTGGAAGTTGAGAAAGCAGAAATCATCGAAGCTAAAACTTTGGAACCGTCGACTCAAAGGCAGCAGAAGAAAATTATCTATGCTCCAAACCGCAACATACCTAGATATCAAGGAAATAGATTAACGCAGTTCAACATAGAGTCTGCTAATCCAACTAAGGTTTATTACAAAGCGGTCCCTGTATATCATCAGTTACCAAAAATCAGTTATAACTACCATCCAATGTCGTCCGATCCTTCTATCGGAATCGGTCATCAAGAATTCGATCACGGGAGGTTTGTACAGAAGCACGTGTACAAAAGTCCTATTTCTTCTCAACCAGTACCGACTAGAAAACCTTATTTGAACTTTTATAACAACGATGGACAGTCTAATGTCCAAAATTATTTTTCTAACAAAGATCAAGGACAAAATTTCAGACTGATTCCTTACGAACAAGCTCCTCCCGTTAAAGTTTCTCCTTACAATGAAAACGTATATGAAAACAAAATTCCAGTTCCAGTGTTAGTTCCTAAGGATCCAGTTTACATCAAACCTAGACCAACCCGACCGCAGTATGTTTACGAAAATGTACAACAAGTGATACCTAGAAAGCCTGTTGTTGTATCAGAGAGTTACTATGAGAAACGTCGCCCGACTCCTGCTGTCATACAAACTTTTTCGGAGCCTGTTATCGAGAGTGGATTTAAGCCCATTATCAATGGCGTGGTATCCACGGAAGCTTCAACATACACCACTATATTGCCAGCGATACAAAGTTCCACTGAAACTGTTCGTGAACCCACAGTTCAGATAGTTGGGCCCTCGCCAGTACCGGTAGAGCCAATTAACGAGTACAAACCAAACTACTACCAATACGTAGTAGAAAAGCCCATCAAAACTGAACAGAGTACCCCAGTAATTCCTTCAAAACAAGCCAGCCTTTCAGATCTTCTTAACTCTTTGCAGTTAAACAAGTCAGTTCCAAAGCCGATAACAAGAGAAAACGTCGGGTCTTCTATAAGAACATTATTGCAAGTCCTGAATGCTCTTAAAGCTATGACGCAACAAAACGAAGTGGAACCTCCTTTCCTAAGTACGCCAAAGCCATTTGTAGCGCCAGAAGTGGTGGTGGAAATGACGCCAAGTACAGTAGTGGTATCTACGCCCGAGCCAGTTGTGGACGCTGATCTTCACGAAGAACCTTATCTGGCTCCTGTTAACACGCCTTCGCAGCATTTGGACGGCATAAATGACGGTATGTATAATGTAGATACGACAGAATATATATGAATATATAGATATGATGAGATTCGTCATTTAGATGCAATTTGTTGCCGAAAATACACAGCTTGTCCTTGTGTTCGATAAGTGTGTGTGTGTGCACGTGCGTGTTTGTGAGTGTATGTGAGAGAGAAATATAAAGAGGGAGAGAGACCGAAGTTATGTATCTACGTAAAAACACTACCAAAAATATTTCAGGCTTGTTTTTGGATACAGCAGAGCCAAGGTTTTGGTAAAGGGGCACGCCTAATTGGATGCCTATGTACACATGCCTACACACACACACACACAAACACACACACACACAAACACACACACACACACACACACACGCGCACGCACAGAAATACACACTAAACATATTTGTATTTTCATTACGTTAGTTTTGGTTTTGTTTGCTCGTTTTTATTTTTATTTTTCTTGTAATCGACACAGTCCTCGGGCTGTGGCAGAATTACCAGTGTATTGCTCGCAAGAGCAAATCAACACACTGAGTCACGGCCCTTTTGTACTACTGCAACACACATATGTTTTTGTATTATTATTATTTTTTGCTCTTTTTAATTTGTTTTGTTTTGTTTTATATTATGTATGATTGTAATAATATGTGTGTGATTGCAGTGACAAATAAACGTGTTATCTATCTATCTATCTATCTATGTGCTACAGTCGAGTCGTTCAATCTATTAAACGGATCTCCTCTAAAACTCGGGAAGGTTAGGCCATAGGGTCCCCCCGTGTGTGGAGTATTCCACACACGGGGGGCCAAGTTCGGGTTGGTGGAGCTGGAGGTTGTAGGGCTAGTCTTCGACGAACTAACAGCTATGGGCCGGCTCACGCGAACAACGGTTTTGATATACAGGGTGTTGTTTTGGTCGACAACGAGCTCTTCAGGGGTGATACAGATCATGATACTGATGCCAAAAAAATAAAAAAATCATACCTTAATTTTTCATAAGAAAATCTTAGCAAATATTCTTTTATTGTTACCTTATTTTCATACGATTATGAATGAGAGCGTCAGTGCGGCGGCGAGAGCATCTGAAGGGACGGGGGCGGGGCGCGGGTGCGAGCGCGTGGAGGCGTTTCCATACGAGCATAAGCGCGGTGAGAGGATCGGAGGGGACGGGGGCGGGGGCGGGAGCCATCGACGGCCGGCCGGCCGGCGGCGCTTGCTTGCGTCGCCAATCCGCCGCATACCTCGCCACCGGCTGTACGTGTGCGACGTGCGTGTGTTTCGTTCTGCGCAGGGGCATTCCCGTATACGACTATGGCTCAGGAACAATTTAGTTATCGTGAACTGTACGATGTACTAAGCATTTACTTTACGTGTGGTGAAAACGAAACTGAGTGTGTGAGAATTTGGCGTGAAGAATTCCCAAATCGTAATGGAATAACGCGGCACAAAGTAAGGACAATTGTTTATAACCTCCGTGAATGGGTTTCTTTCGAAAAACCGGCCCACGCTTGATCTAATTGGCGCGGCAAAGTCATGAATGGAGCCGGCAGCCATTGAGCTTGTCGCCCAAACCCCGCCTTCCGCATGCGCCATACGTCTTCGTTATTTTAGGATAATTTGTAAGTGATTTTTTTCAATAATTTCAAATTATAAAAAAAAAGAAAATGTGCTATTAGAACAAGAATTTTTTGTCCTACCACCCCTTAAAAGCCCGTTGTCGACCAAAACAACACCCTGTAGTATGTTCATTTTCGGTTTTTTCTCAGTCGATCTTTTGGAGGCCAAGAGGTCACACATGCTCGTATCCCCGATATTCATACGAAATTCGTACGAATAAAGGTCTAAGCATCACTTTTCATTCGTAATTAAACGTTTTGTAATACAATTCTAATTCATCATTCATATCAGCTCATATACGTCCCCACCGAGGGGCTCGAGCCTACCCTGAATTAGGGCGATCGGGCCTTAGCCGACCACGCGGACCCAGTGCGGGTTGGTCGACTTCACACACAACCTTCGAGTTTCTTTGCAGGCGTGTGCAGGTTTCCTCACGATGCTTTCCTTCACCGTAAGAGCGTCGGATAAACGTACGTACATATTTTCAAAAATACTTTAAAAAAATTCGCACGCTGGATAATTTGGCTCATTTTTACGAGATTAATGTATGGACAGGGCCGGTCCTCGTATTGCTCGAAGTGGCTAGTGATAAACCTCACTGACAGAAATATGTAATAGTTATTCAAGCTGCCTGTAACGAAGCATTGACATGGCTTAGCGACTGCCATCTAGTCTAGTGATAGCAACCGCCACCAATGGCTTAATGTACCTTGCGAAGCATGGAAACGGTCGTCGGAAAATGCCACTAACAGTCGAACCCCTCCAGGTAATGACCGTGCTCCCCTTAAGTTAACCTTTGTGATCGACCCAACCACGCAATAACTACAGTCACCCATACGGGCTTGTGCTGATTATGTTTTACATATCGGTGTTTCACAGGGCATAATAGGTAGATAAAGAATAGAATAGAGTTTTATTCACCAACCAGCACAACTCGCAACAGATAAAATAAAATATTTAAATTTCACCATACTAAGGAAAGTGTGGAAAAGATACAAATTTACTTAATTATAGCCAGGTGAGCTGTGCAGGCTCAGCGAAAAGGATCTGACTCAGCATATGTTGTGGATTACGATGTTCCACAACGCTGGTATTCTGCCAGATCCCATAAGGTGAGTAGTTGTTAAATCTTTGCGGCATACCTTTCCAGAGCCGCCGCTGCCGCCGGGCACGACCAGCCAGCGTTTCCCGCCGCCAGTGCACTCGGACGACGAGGGCGGCACCCCCGGCCGGCCAGGCGTGGACTACCCGACGCTCACCACCATCCCACACACGAGCTTCAACTGCAAGACCCAGCGGTACAAAGGCTTCTTTGCTGATCCGGACACGAGGTGTCAGGTGGGTACAAGTAGCAGAGCTGTGCACGTACATACAGAGATTTGAACTAGGTAAGTAAGTAGGTATAGCGGTAACCTAACCGCCTCCGTGGCGTAATGGTTAGTCCATTCGCTTTACACCAGGTTGGTGGTAGGGCATTTTCTAAGCCCGCCTGGCTAGCTACCACCATCTTATCTAAGTCTTGCCGCCAAGCATCAGTGTTAATAACATTGATGTGTTCGGGCTTGAAGATAAGATAGCTAGTTCTCCATTGCGTTGGGGAATCTTGCTAAGCCCGCTTCCATCTTTAGCATCAACGTCACTTACCATCAGGTGAGATGATGCCAAGGGCTTGCTAATGGTGAATAAAAAAAAACCTAGGCAACCGCTGGGTAGTCTACTTTGTCCCATGACATGTTGATTTTACATTATACAATGAGGTTTTCAAATTGTATAAAACGTTTGCGTTTTCATGAAAAGTGCAAGCTTTCTAATGGTTATTATTATGGGCGTTCCATGGACCAGCCTCAAGGCCCCCACCTCTCCTCTTTTCCCATACCTATATAGATACAGGGTGTTACAAAATTGGTGTGGGTTCCGTTAATTGGGGCTTTTACTCATTAAACTGAGCAACTTTTGTTCTACAAGTTTGCTGAAACCGCAAACATTTTTTTGAACTCCATAAATATAACACGATTAGCTGATTGACCATTTTGTGCATTTTTGTAGGTACGGAGCGTCGTTTTTTTTTTGTGAATTGACTATGGGTTCCTTGAGGAAAGTCGTTCAGTATGATAAGAAGAAGCCCCAGTTAACGGGTCCTACACCAATTTTGACGTGATAACGTCTTATAATTCGATGGAGCCGGCTGTACGCACGAAAAAATGCGTCGTTACCTCGCTCTGAGGCGTTCCGTCGTTACCTCGCTCTGAGGCGTTCCGTTTTCGATATTATGAAACCATTCCATCAGTTTTTTCTTATGACGTTGTCACGTTCAACTATCGTCAGTAAACCGACTTTACAGACAACCATTTTTTTTATACACCGGTATATTCATTAGGGAGTAAAAGAATAAGCAATACGCGCCATATGGAATCTTCTGCGCTTTCTGACTGATTTTTTTTTCAATCTAGTTTTATAAAGTTTCATTGAGTATACAGGGTGTAACAAAATTGGTGTAGGTCCCGTCAATCGGGGCTGCTCTCATTAAACTGAACAACGTTTGTTCTACAAGTTTGTTGAAATCGCAAAAAAAAACTCTTCACACAAAACGATCAGGTGATCGACCAATAATAATTTTGTGCATTTTTGTATGGAGCCTCAATTATTATTTTTGCGAATTGACAATGGGTTCCTTGAGGAAAGTTGTTCAGTACGATGAATGGAAGCCCCAGTTAACGGGTCTTACACCAATTTTTTTACACGCTGTATAATACAGAGTAAAGGTCGTTAAATTGCGGTTTTAGAGGTTACTTTGGAATTAAATTGTATCTAGTGAAGCATTTTAAATCGTGTATCGGTGGCTGTCTCATCAAAGGTAATATCACCATTATTCTTAAATATTTTTCCACGTCTACAAATCTCTCAAAAAACTAAAATCTTGTATGGTTTCTCTTAAAACTAAGATCTTGTATGGGGTATTCGGGGATATCCGACTCACGGAACGGGCCTAAAACATTTGTATGCTAAATAAATACCTATTGTATGCTACACTAGCTTTTGCCCGCGGCTTCGCCCACGTGGACATAGCTTTTATGACTCTTTTTGAGGGTGAGTGGTGCGCGAGCCGCAATCAGCTCGCAAGCGTGGACATGAGTTTTCACCAGGTACCTCAGGAACTGTATCGGGCTATTCGGATTAACAGTCTTTGTCACTTCCCACCCCCTCAACAAATTCTATACAAAAAATCACTTTAATCCGTTGCTCCGTTGCTCCGCGAGCGTAGAAAACAGTTGTCCCCAGATCCCTCGGGAACTATGTCAGGATATACTTATTAGTAAATTATATCATTTTCCACCTCATCTCTGTGATAAAAATCACACCAATCCATTTTTTCGTTACGATTTTAAATAAAACGAACAAAGAGTATTGTTTTAGTTTCCTCAGGAACTGCATCGGACTATGATAATTTCCACAGGTAAAAGGTTGACTATTTCATTCCCAGTGATACAGGCTACCTGCATGCCAAATTTCATCAAGATTGGTAGAGATGTTGAAGTGTGAATAGGTAACAAACAAACAAACACATTTTCACATTTATAATATAAAGTAAGGATTTCTAAATATTAAATAAAATATAGAGCGTCGGTGGCAAAACGGTTAGGGCCACTACCTCCTGTCTGGAAGGCCGTGGTTCGAATCCTGCCACTTACCAATATCTATACGAATATCGATTTCATACTGGTATGTACGTTTATCCGACGCTCTTACGGTGAGAAAAACATCGTGAGGAAACCTGCACACGCCTGCGAAGAAATTCGAAGCTTATGTGTGAAGTCAATCAACCCGCAATGGGCCCGCGTGATCGTCTAAGGCCGGATCGCCCTAACTCAGGGCAGATCGAGCCCCTTGGTGGGACGTATATAAACTGATATGATGAAATATTATCAAAAAACTAATTCAAATCATTATAGGTATCAATCTAGTAATAAAATTTCCTAACAATATTAATATGGGTCAAATCCTCGAGTCGTATCAGCTCCAAAGGAGCCCAAGACGCACTTCTCGTTGCCGCGCTGGATGGCAATAGACAACCTTAGCAGCAGGTAGGACCTCACGTCACATCTCCTCTCTCGGCCTCTGAGGGTTCAGCAGCCGGTTGTCTCACAGACCAGCGGCACAAAGTAGTAATTTGCCTCCAAGACCGAGTACTTATTATGCTTCTTTCTCACCGCAAATTGAGCAGCAGCTTCCCAAAGCAGACACGTTGCTCTCTGCCATAGCACCTGTTTAAACCCTCCGGCCTTTTGCCATCAGATCGACTAAAGCCCGGCCGGCGGCTGCATCAAAGATGGAATATTCCATCTGGCCGAGACCAGTGCCCTCCGAGTGAGGTCATTAAGGAATTGGTGACGTGGTAATCTTCACAAACACGACTGCAACTCAGTGAGTGATGGCCAATTGCCTCCACCGAGGACCCGCAAATACATTGATGAGGTTCACAGCTATTGATATTGCAGGCGGAGAGCAACTGCCACACGCAAATAGTCGCCGTCAGAAGAGTTCCCATATCTGTGCCTCCTGTTAAAAGATGTTAAACTCGATTTATGTGTTTTTATTTTTTTACATGATTGGAATCTGTAAAAAAATACCTCTCTGTTCGTCTATGAAACACATCGCTACGTCCCATAGATCGAGAGTTTAAAGTAGCGTATGCTGAAAAATACATAAAAGAAATCCACTCAAAAGTATGAAATAATATTTTAATGTTTTAATACAACTTAAGCGCGTTTCATTATCCCTGCAGTGCCATCTATTGACATTCTGCAACTATGATTATAATGTTTGGTATGTGTAGCTAATATATAGAAAAAAGTACTCTTTTGTTATTATTGTATGTATCGATAGATAATTTCCCACGGGACCTCTTTAGTTTTCCGGGATAAAGAATACCGACTATACAATGATGGTCAAAACACCCCATCCCAATGTAAAGGTTTCATATTGTTACGTTGAGTAATTCTAAAGATACAATTTTTTGCATTCCTGTAGGAACCCTAATTTTTTTGGGATTCAAATGTCCCAGTTTTAGTTCGCGATAAGGGTATCAACGTGTAAAATTTGATTAAAATAGGTCAAGCCACATTTGCTTGGTGAGCCACTCTATAAATGAATACTTTTGATTTTCCCACGGGAACTCTTGAATTTTCTGGGATAAAAAGTATCCTATATGTTAACCCGGGCTATAAGGAACCACCATACAAAATTTCATCAAAATCGGCCTGGTAGTTTTTGCGTGATGCGCGAACATACAGACAGACAGACAGACAAAAATTCCAAAAGTTGTTGTTTTGGCCTCTGTATCGTTAGTAATGTCCACCACAGTTATTATTTTCCAAAAATATTTCATGTACAGACACGGCCCCGTTACAGTTTTATTATATTATAGATAGATAAAGAGGCTCTGCAGTTAGAGAAAGTGAAAAATGTTTTATTTATGTGCCATCAATTCTGTTCCATCTTTACTATATGTGTCCTGCTTAGACTAGACTGCAAGGCTCCGCAGTTAGAGAGAGAAAGGTGTTTTATATAAGAGGCAAATAATTTTTCTTCCATCTGTATTATCTGTGGCCTAACGTCAACATTTTTTAATAGTAAAGCATCTACACTTCTGAGGGTGCCGTAACAGTTACCTGAACCTTATTAGCCGTACGCTGTCCGTCCTTCCGACCTTTATAAGGCTGTATCTTGTGTACTATAAAAGGTAGCCGGCTGAAATTTTACAGAATAAGTGTTCTTATGGCGGATTCACAAATAATAAAAAAGTATATTATATCAGCTCATATACGTCCCCACCGAGAGGCTCGAGCCTACCCTGAATCAGGACGATTAGGCCTTAGTTGACCACGCGGGCCCAGTGCGGGTTGGTCGACTTCACACACAACCTTCGATTTTCTTCGCAGGCGTGTGCAGGTTTCCTCACGATGTTTTCCTTCACCGTTAAAGCAATCGGTAATGATATGTACGTAAGTTTTTGAAAAACTCATTGGTACATTGGCCGTCCAGATTTGAACCCGGTAACCTCTGGTTAGATGGACCGAGTCGTTACCGGTTGAGCCACCGACGCTTCCATAATCAATAAAAAAGTAAAAAAAAATTAATCATAAAAGAAACGTGTTTTTTTAAAAGATTTTTTATTTTTACTTCATAATCAAAACGGTAATAGATATCTACAAGCATGGAACATGGTGTAATTAAAGTAAAAACCCTAAAATTAAATATAAAAAAATAAAAACCGACCAAGCGAGAGTCGAAGCCCGAGTTAAAAAAAAAGTATGTCGCTCTCGTTGCTGTCTTTAGATTGAAATTAGGAACTATCATTGTTGTTTCTAGTGTAGAGAGATGTGTGTGTGGTGCTCAGAGCAATAACTAAAGCAGGTGGTACGAAAACCTCGGTGCGCGAGTCCGACTCGCACTTGACTGGTTTTTTATACTTACGCATTTCTATCATTTCAGGTGTGGCACTACTGCGACCTTAACGGAGGGCAGGCCTCCTTCCTCTGTCCCAACGGCACCATCTTCTCGCAGGCCGGCCTCACTTGCGACTGGTGGTTCAACGTGCGATGCGCGTCCACCACGCAGCTGTACGTGCTCAACGAGAGCTTGTACAAGTTCATACTGCCGCACTCGCCCAAGTTCCCAGAGGATTACAGTGGCCCTCTAGTCGACAAGTAAGTTTGTAATTTGTATGCTTTTATGTGTTAAAAGCGTTGGTGGCTCAACCGGTAACGACTCGGTCCTTCTAACCAGAGGTACCGGGTTCAAATCTGGACGGCCAATGTACCAATGAGTTTTTCAAAAACTTATGTACATACTTACCGATTGCTTTAACGGTGAAGGAAAACATCGTGAGGAAACCTGCACACGCCTGCGAAGAAACTCGAAGGTTGTGTGTGAAGTCGACCAACCCGCACTGATCGCCCTGATTCAGGGTAGGCTCGAGCCCCTCGGTGGGGACGTATATGAGCCGATATGATGATGCTTTTATGTACTGTTTTAAGTACTTATAAATAGTTGTGCAATAAATATTGTCTCAGGGCTTGTATATTTTATGATTTAATGTTATTAAGTGGAACTCCAGGTCCTTTTTAATTAAAAAATTACATGTAATCCTATATAAAAGACTGTGTTTTTCCTAAATTAATAAAAAAATAAACTTAAAGACACAGGTCATAGCAAGGAATTTACTTTGGGGAAGAAGGACGACAAAGAGCGAACTAAGCGACCGCGAAATTTTCAATTTTATTTGATGTCATCAATTAAAGGATCTGAGTAAGGGTTAATCTTATTGATTAATGGATTAACAAAATTGATTTTTGGGCATAACTGTCTTTAGGTGGTGTCTAGCTTGTGTCCACTATTATTATGTTGCGAAGAGTATGTATGTAGAGAGCGATGCAATGATCTGACTCCTGATTTGACTCCGTAAAGTGACACGAACGTATACTACTTCAGGGCGAGCGAAGCGAGATCTACAATTTTTGGTCTTGTACATATACACACACAGCCAGCTAATAATTTAGTAAGCTTAAAACTATAGATTGACTAACTTGACCGGGATTTCAGAAGGAGTTTGAACTTTGAACCCCCCAGCACAGATTACTAAATAGTTACTTCCCCCAGTCCTCCATCCATAGCATTGATGGTATAGCGTGTCAACTTCGTGCACGATACGCCTGAGCAGCTGCGGCGGGGTGATCTCCGCGGGGGAGCTGGAGGCTAGCGGGGAAGAGCACGAGCCTCGTGCCCTTCCCGCTAGCCTCAAGCTCCCCCGCGGAGATCGTGTCGTGTCGTGCTACCTCGCCCCCGCCTACCCGCCCGCACCGCAGGCGTACCGCGCACTAAGTTCACGGGCTATACTTGTGACGTTTTTTACAATTTTATTTAAGTGCTTCCATGAGTCACTGTTGAAAACTATAATTACAGAAATTAAAAACCCACGACTAAATTTCAGCTCAATCGCTCTGATTCTTCCCTTTCGGCGGCCATTTTGTTTTTTATTGAACCTTAAATATTTTACATTATTTCAGTTAACGCAGCACCTATATCTCTTACCGTTTAAATGGTCAGCTGATCATTATCTCCATGAATGGCAGAAGGGATTTCCATCAAACATGGCTAAGAACCATCTCGGTTAATCTAGCTTTCAAATAAAAAAAACACATTAAATTCGGTCTACCCGTTTGGGAGCTACGATGCCACAGACAGACAAACATATACACACGTTAAACTTGTAACGACCCCCTTTTTGCGTCGGAGGTTAAAAATGTACTGTAATGTATAAAAAAAAAAATTTATCGCAGTTTTTAAAGCCTTTATTTTACGCACGCAGTCTATGTTACCACTAATACCCTATACAATGCAGATCCTCATTAACTGTTTTCGGAACGTTGATTTATTGTTTCAAAAAAGCCAAGTCCCAAACACTCATCATAGTCAAGGTCTTCAATGACAGCTGAACTAATCCGACCGTGGATAATCATACCACCCACCTTCACCTAGGCAACTAACTATACAGGGTGTTAGGCAAAATAGAGCTTGTTTTTTAAGGGGGGGGGGGGGGGGGGAATTCTATTCATGAAACTGAATAACTTATATTCTTTAAATTTTGAAAACATCTGATTTTCGAAATTTGTATGGGAAGTCATGTGTTTTGCGATTGCATCAAAGTCGTAAAAGAAAAGTTATTCAGTTTCAGAGATTTGTTATACCATAGATGGGTTATGCACTAAAAAATAATATTATAGGTATTTCCCTTTTATATAGGTGTACTTCCCTATTTTCCATTTACCGAATGCTACTAAGAAAAAAGATGCCAATTGGCATTCTTTTATTTGCTTCACTTTTAGGACGCATGTAACCTATCTACCTGTCCTTATATATAGCATATCTCTGTTCAGTTTCATAAGTAGAATTCCCCTTAAAATATGCTATATATTAATAAACAGCCTGTATAAAAGATTAATTTACCAGCAAGAGTGATTATTTATTACCTTTTTGTTGTTCTAGATACCTGACTCTGAAGTTCAAGGAGATGGAAGAACAATTCCGTAAGAACAAAAACAAACAAAGTGCCACAGAAAAAGTGGATTCTTCAGATGATGAAGCCACCAGTGAAGATCCTGATGAAAAGGTGGAACTGGAAACAACCAGTCAAAGGAATGAAGACATCATTGACCACGAATTGAGCACAGTTAGCGAGGCAAGTGTTGTCGTAGAGTCTTCCGGCACCAGTGGGAACGTGCAGAGACTAGAAGATTAACCAGTGTGCAGTGGTTTGAGGGATACATAGTTTAAGAATTCATACAGTGGTTCAATATCTTTGTTGTTTGCGTCAAAGCCGACATCACTGGTCACCGCGAGAGCTGCACGAAGCGCTGGTGCTTATGATAGCTTTGCCCGCGTGGACACCTTTTTATGACTGTATTTGAGAGTGAGTGGTGTGCGAACCGCAAGCGGCTCGCGAGTGTGGACATGTGTTTTCTCTAGATCCCCTATCGGGCTATTCTGATTAGCAGTCTACGTTACTTCCCATCGCTTCAAACAATTCTATACAATAAATCACTTCAATCGCCGAAGTGCGCAAGCGAGTAAATGAGTTTTCCCTCGGGAACTATGTCAGGATATGCTAATTAGTAAATTATGTCATTTCCCACCCCCTCAACCAACTCTGTGCCAAAAATGGTGTTGGCAGGAATAGCGGCCCTCACTGTATGTCCAAGGGGTCGGTAAGTGGGGACGCTGTATCATAAACCTGGTAATTTAGCGCATCTGGTAGGTATACGAGAGGAAATGTTCCGTTGCAATGTTGAAAAAATTAACCAAAAAATAGTTTTTCAGTTTTCTCAGGAACTGCATCGGACTATGCTATTTTCACGGGATAAAAAGTAGCATATATCCTTCCCAGTGACACAAGCTACCCGCATGCCAAATTTCATCAAGATTGGTCAGGGTGTTGAAGCGTGAAATGTAACAAACAAACACATTTTCAGTTCACATTTAAAATAATACTAGCTGTTTCCCGCGGCTTCACCCGCGTGGACAATGTTTCTATGACTTTTCGAGGGTGCGCAGTGCGCGAGCCGCAGCGGCTCGCGAGCGTGAAAAAAGTAGCCTATGTGTTAATCCAGGTCCTAATCTGTCTACCTTCCAAATTTCAGCCAGATCCGTTCAGTAGTTTTTGCGTGAAGAAGTAACAAACATAAACACTCACAAACTTTCGCCTTTATAATATTAGTGTGATATTAGTAAGAATAGTCCCCAGTGGCTGCACGACGGTGTCTAGATCAACAAGGGTTCGATCTCCTCCGTCTCGCTCGCCTCTCAAACAATTGCCCTGTCTAGAAGTCTCCGCTTGACGACTGTATGGATTCTTTAGTGTGTTAATGTCGTCTCATCTGAGATCAAGTCTGGTTGCGTCTTGTTTTGCAGCATTTCAGTATCGTCCGCGTGAATATTTGACCTTATTCCGAGATAGGTATTTTTAGCAACTGATTTGGCTTGATAAGGGCGTCGTAAACTGTGATAGTTTGAATACCACTTTATAGTGGTGGCTTCTTCGTCATTATATTTAAAATAAGTCTAAATTAATGTGACATTTTAATGTCACGTATCGTCTAGGTGTTCTAGCTTACATGATAGGTAGGTATTCGTTTTGCTTGTGTGTGAAGGTCAATTAAAAAAAAAACTAGCCATTTGCGTTTTACTGACTGGTTACGTAAAAATAAATAAGTATCTGTAGGTACCTATTCAAATTTATGATACACTTATGTACTTTTGAATTAAATATGCCATAATTCTGCCATGTTTAATTCTTAAACATATAATGCGTTGGTAATTTCGTACAAGTATATGTAGTATTCGTACGTTTAGTAACTTTTACTAGAGATTTGATTTTATACAGGTGTCCCAGAAGTGTCACGCCAGAGTGACACTGGATATAGACTGACTTCAGGTCTATCAGATAAAATGAACATAACCTTAGTAAAAGTCCGCTGCTTTTCGAGATATTCGCATTTGTTTTTTTCTAATTTTGTATGAAAAACGCGTTTGATTTTCCAAGAAAGAGTGATAATACAGTTGGCGTGCAAAATACGGTAAAAACTTCCTCATTTTATCAGCTTTCCGAAAAAGTAAAAAAGTTAATGAAATACAAATTAGTTGCAGCAATAAATAATAATTGCTCTCAAAAGAGTGCCTCAAGTCCCTTAGAAATTTTCAAGAAACATTATTTTTTCTTTTTTTTTCAATTCCTACATTTATCATGTTTTTCGCATTATCATCTGCGAAACCTCTTGCAACATTGACTAACTTCGATCCACAAGCTTATCCAGAAAATTCAAAATTTTCTGGATAAGCTTGTGAATCTTTTTCCACAGAGTTTTTACTCCATTTTTTTCTACATAAAATTGATGTAAAAGTTGTATGGGACTTGATCTGATCACCCTTTTGACAGCAATTATTATTTTTGTTGCAACTAAATTGTACTTTTTAACTTTTTTTTACTTTGTTGGAAAGCTGATAAAATGAGAAGTTCTTATTGGTATTTTGCACGCGAACTGCACTATAAGTTTTTCTTGGGAAATCACAAACCTTTTAAACAAATGCGCAAATAATTAGAAAAAACAAATGCAAATATCTTGAAAACCAGCGGATTTCCACTGGGGTCGTGTTGATGGTATCTGATAGGCCTAGTGTCACTCTGGCGTGTCATTTCTGGGACAACCTGTATATAAGATGGATGAATGCAACGCAAAATTCAGTGATATGTGTGTGTGCAATGTGTAAATAAGGATAGTTTGCCATTTATTAGCCTCATCAATTTAATTAATATTATTGTGCAATATATTATTTATTTTCGTACCAATCTTTTAATTATTTTACCTGTGTATGAACTATGCAAAGAAACACGTTATTAAATGTAGTCATGTAATCATTAATCAATAATGGTTGTATTTACAGCATCAAAATTATTCTTATACTTTATAAACATGTAATTCGAGTTGCATTGTTATACTTAGCATAATATTACTTAGCTAACTAAAATGGGTGTGATTGTGTTACAGGAACATGCTCACAATAAATTATATTCAAACTTAAAAGCTCGGAGGAATGACTTCTTTGAGTATCAGACAGTAAAAAAATTATATAGGTCCCATTAACTGGGACTTCTACTCATCATACTGAACACTTATCCCGAAAACTTGCCAATCCACAAAAATGATCATAAAAAAACCAGTTTACATAGAGTCGTTTTTTTAGAATACCTAGGTGTAAGTCCCTTAGGGGAACGTTGTTCCGTATGATGAGCAGAAACCCTAGAGTTACGGCTTCTACACCCTTTTTGCTCAACCTGTATAAACCACGCCCGACCGTAGAACGAAAACTTCTTAAAAAATTCTTGGAGGGACATAAGAAAATAATTAACTGATTCAGATCGATCGTCAGTGGTTTTTTATAGTACAGCACAGACATTTATACTTATTATGAATTTGATATACCTATCTTATATTTCATACTAACTAGTTAAAATCTATAAAGTCAATGAATTTATGATGGATGACTTAGGTACAGTACAACCAACGAACTATAAATGAGTACAAGAATAATTACATAACGGATTCGTAGTAAACCTGTACAGTGGTCGGCTGACAATGCATTTGGGCCATCATAATTATATCTTGAACCTTACTGCTATGCAATAGGTCGTTTATCTTAACAAGCATAGTAACATCGATTACCTACCTAAGACAAATATCTAAGGTGTTAATTTTAAGGTTGAATTTTTCTCAAGCAGTGATCAAGTTGTTAATAGATTAATTTTTTTTAGGAACGCCGTCCCCGGTATATATAAACACATACCTATATTATTACTTTACACGGTTATCTCGGCATATATATGGGTGTTACGAAATTGGTGTACGTCCCGTAACTGGGGCTTCTATACTCTTTATACTGAACAACTTTTGTTCTATGACTGCTGAAATCGCAAATAAAATTTGTAATACTTCATTTAAATCGATCAGCTGATTGACCAAATTTGTTTATTTTTGTATGGAGGATACAATTTTTTTTCGAGAATTGACTTGGGGAAAGTTGTTCGATTAACGAGTAAACCTCCAGTTAACGGATCCTACAACAATTTTGTTACACCTGTATAAGTTTTTGAAAAAGACAGGGATATACTTACGGACATAGATTTCTCTTATCCGATCGTAAATAAACTGATCTTTTTACAAAACAACATATTGTTTTCAAATTATCACGCGGGGACGGCGCACGAAAAAGTAAATTAATTTGGCCAGGACATTGTGAGACAAGTTTAACCTTTATTTTGTGACGCTCTGGATACTAGTCTTGGGGAATCGACGTACCAACTATACAATATTTAAGTACCTACCTACTTGCAAGTATGTATACAAAAAAATACTCGGATAGGATGTGATTTGACTGACTCGGTGGCTCAGTGGTTAGTGCCCTTGACTACTGATCCGAGGGTTGTGGGTTCGATCCCCACTCAGGGCAAGCATTTGTGTGATGAGCAGATTTGTTTGCTCTGTGTCTGGGTGTTAAATATCTATATATGTATGTATTTAAACGTATATAAGTATGTATATCAGTCTCTGGTAACCCATAACACAGGGAATCCTACTTTGGGGCCAGATGACCATGAGTGATTTGTCCCAGAATATTTATTTTATTTTTATTTTTTATTTATTTGTGAGTCAATAGAGAGTTAGTTATCTGTTAACTACCGGAAATCGCTTAGCTGGTTGTTGTACTCACTGAACAACAAATCGTGTTCTACAACATTGCTGCAACAGAGACAAAAAGTTTAGCAACTGTCTATACAAAGTTGACTAAAATAATCCGATAGATTCGTATGAAAAGTTTATTTTTAGGGATCCGTACCAGGTAACGGACGGAGCCCTATCTATCACTGAACCTGCGATGTTCGCCTGCCTGAGACTTTTTAAATGCTGTATCTTTTGAACCATGATAGGTAGCTGGCTGAAATTTCACCAGAATGCGTTATTATGGGGGATTTACGAACAAATAACAAAAATAAATTAAAAACAGGCCAAGTGCGAGTCGGGCTCCTGCAAAGTAGGATTCCGTAGTCTTTTCAAAAATAAATGAATATTAAAAAAACAAAATTTTATTTTCAGTAGGTAAATAGAACGTTTTGCATGGAAAATCTGGGAAATTTTTACAAATCCAACTGCACAACAAGGTGGTCGATTATTACTCCTTAATTTTTTTATTCAGATGTCCTGAAATAGCGGTTTAGCTGGAGGGGACACTCACGTTACTCTATCAAAAATTAGCACATAGTAATACTTGTGTGGAGAAGAGCCCCCCGCCCCTCATTTTATCCCGATTTTATTATAGATTTTACAGCAAAGGCCAATGCCCAAAATTGGTGGCTTTTTTTTGTTAGCGCGGCCATTGATTAAACCTTCTTATTTGGATACAAGATAACGTAACAAACAGAACTTAATATGGCATCTGTATATCTCTAAAATCAGTCCGAGCTAAGTTATAAAAGTTAGAAGTAAACACTTTATCATCACAATATTTAACCAAAACAGGGGCGTGACGAAGAAAACATATTATGACGCTCTATATCGCTAAACTCAGTCTGAGTTGAGTTGTAAAGAATAGATATAACAAGATTTGGTTAGTGATCGTGCGAATTTTTTTTTTATTTTTTACTTTCATAACTCAACTCGGACTGAGTTTAGCGATATATATCCCATACTAAGTTTTGTTTGTAACGTGTGTCCAAATAACAAAGTTTGGTTAATGGCTGCGCCAAGAAAAAAAAGGCACCACCTTCCATACAAAATCCGGCATTATTTTGTATGGAAGGTGGTGTTGTTTAGTTTCACCAGCTAAGAGGATTCCGGAAAATTACAAACATCCTTGCGTAAATAGATACGTTTATAATCATACGAGTATGTTAAGGTTAGACATTTACAGTTAAACATATAGTTATAAATAGCGAACAGTCCTAAATTCTCAAACTAATAATCCTCAGGGTGTCCCTATTTTCGAGATATTACATGTAGGATTTTGGTAGATAGGTGTCGCTACCTATACAAAATAATTCAGATTTATGAGTGTTAGAAAAATCGATTACGATCGTATGAGATACGTAGTCTTGCAAAAACATACACTTGTTTCTGTAGAGAGCTGATTTTATCAGTTTACTTCACTAAATACTCGAACGCCTTACCAAAACTCGTTTTCGATACAAATTAAAGTTAACAATATCCTGAAAATGGATGAGCCGATTCTAATGAAACTTTATGCACGTAAGCAAAACAGGTACCGAATTATTTAAAGTGTAGACTATTTTATTTAAAAAAAAACCTAAAAATGACAGCGTACCCACGGGTAATAAAGCCTGTCGGGAAATAAGGCTTTAGCAAGACATAGTATAAAAGGAAGTCGCCTCCGCGTCTATGTGTCTGTTTATCCGCTAACTCCTCGTAAACCACGCAACGGATTTCGAAACGGTTTTCACTTATAGAAAAAGCAATAAACGAGAAAGGTTTATACACACCACGTACCAGCTAGTTGGTGATAAAATGAAAAATATTCGATTCTGTTGACCAGTTTCAATGTAAATTATTATTTAAATACATTTTTTATACTAAATTTTTGCTATAATTACCTTGTTTTACTTTAGTCGGCTAGTAAGGTAAGGCCGACGGTTTCACATTCTTACCTAAGTAAACTATACTTGTCCGAAATAGGGGAATACAGCTCTACAAAAATAAAATGTTTTCGTTGCCCTGGATATCTTAGCAAATTTTGACGTTTTCAAGTGCCCAGATTACGAATTTATTCATGAAAGTATTGAATGTGCTCTTGTTTTTATGATTATTGCATATCTTATATTTAGATCAATTATCCGCTTGTTAGTAATACAATTTATTTTCCCTAAATTAAGAGTTCGGCGCAAAAAACGAGAGCAAATCTTACGAAATCATTGATAGTTTCATGAATTGTGAGCATAAATATATTCAAAATGGATCTTGTATCTAGGGCAACAAAACCACTGTAAAACCAGTGTAATTATACAGATCAATAAATCATACGAATGCAGTTATTATAGATATCGTAATTAACGACAGACCTCAACAAATACCAAAAATGTTAAGTATAGTTAACTACTTAAATTTTCGTAGGTTTTCTTCATTACATTACCCAACTATAGTGAAATAAAGCCTACTCGTGACGTGTTCGAAAATCCTTAATTTTGTTTTTGTTTAACGTAAAAGTTGCCAATTTTCGTTTATAGAAAATGTATTTAATTAAGTATTGACATGACATATAATTTTTTAATTATTTTTTATTCTATTACAAATCTCCTTTAGGTGGGCCTTAATTTCCGCAGGTACATTTACACTTTTTTCTTTAAAGTAGTAAATACACTTTGAACATTTCATTGGAATCGGCACATCCATTTTTAAGAATTTGTTATCTTTATTTTGTATTGAAAACCAAATTTCGGTAAGGGGCGTCTTGATCCATGTTATTTATTCCGGTTGGTGCAAAGCTACTTCGTTTCTAAAAGCGATTCTACAGCCAGCCTGATTTGAAACTCAGGAACGACATTTAAAACAATGTTGGTAAAATTACTAAAAACGCACCATTATTTTTGCCTAATTAAATTACCTATACTTACAGGTGTTAGAAAGTAAGAATGAAATTAAAGGTTACTCAGGATCAAGTGAAAAATACAGGAAAAGTATTTTGAAAATGCCAACTTCGAACAAAATTCACTTTAAAAAAACAAGGTCGCGAGCCCGTCCCATTGCTCCATATTCCAAGGCGTTCTTTGTTCGGCTATCTTTACAGGGTCCTCGATTCTAAAAGCTTCGAGTTCTATTCGTTATTTGCAATCAACAAAATAGTCGAACGGATTCGATAAAGGCACAAAAACAATCGAATCCGTTAAATTTTTTCTCCGATTCTGTTCGAAGCGTTGATAATCAGGAGGCAGGTTCCTTACTTTAGCACTCTCCTAGTTTCCTTTTGCCTGCCGGCTTCCGGGTCAACGAACGGCAATCAGCTGTTCGAACGGTGTAGATAAGTACGTTGGTGATTTGTATGAATAAGGTAATTTTTCTAAGATGGAATTCTCAATATTTTTCCTGTAAGTATTCCAATATTACTCGATTCTGAGTCACCCCTTAAAATTTCACTTTTAGTTTTTCTTAACACGTTAACAGTCCAGTGTACCTTAAGTGGTACACGAGGAGCGGTTCCGTCGAGTTCGTGTACCCTATGAGGCACACGAGCCCTGTGTTACTCTACGAGCTCACACATATGGGCATATGGTGTATTTCAGAACACTTTTATGAGGACTGTTAATGTGTTAAACCTGTCTACGGTCAAATAATAAGAAACGGTACAAATTACATCACAAAATCACACACACACACATCTACCTTTACCCTTTACTTATTCAAAATCGATCACAAGCGTTTCCTTCAGTCTTACTTAAGTCACATCCTCTATACAGTCGCATTACTCCACACGTTAGAGAGCACAGAGCCCATAAAATTTTAGACGAACAACATTTTGGATAGGTACATTTTATATCAACCAAAACAAAATTTTCCTAACAAATGCTTAGTTGCCAGCTATAAATTACTAAGATAGATAGTTTGACATTAAAAGTTGAAATGCACATCACCATTTTAGATGGGTAAATTAAGTTTAACATTAATTTAGTTTTACTAGGTAGGCGTAACGTACACGTTAAATAAACCTACTAAATTCACCTTAAATACCCTGTCAGTGGAAACGTAAACACGTACTGTCTTACTTCTTACCTATGTATATTCAACCGCAGATTTTAACTCAACGACAATACTTTAGTGACTTTTCGTTCGCTAAAGCTGAAAAACGGAAAATGTTAGATTCTAACTACTCATGAAACTTAACAACTTTACTAGAGGAATCTAATATGTTTGTTATCCACAATAGAATTTTTGACAGTATCTAAAATAAATTAAAAAATATTGTTCACTAAATAGCATTTCTCTTACAAAAGCATAAAACTTATTTATTTCATATTCAATCCAATTTCAATTTTGTATTTATCAAAATCAATAATTTAGTTCGTCAAAGACAATGACGTCACAAGTTTGTAACACGAACAATTTCAGAACAAAATGTTTTTTTTTGACAGTTGATAAAAAGTAACTCAGATGACTAGTAGTCAAATACCGGATTGGTAAGCCCTTGGCATCATCTCATCTGATGTTAAGTGACGATGATGCCGAAGATGGAAGCGGGCTTAATTACCACGATTCTCCAACTCAACGAAGAACTGAAAATCTTACGCTTAAGCCGAAACACATCAATGATAAAATGGTGGTAGCTAGCCAGGCGGGCTTGAAACCACCAACCGAAAGCGAGCCTTACAAAGTTAGTTGAAATCAGTTAAAAAAAAGTTTTTTTTACTCTTCATAATTGTTAAGCCCTTGGCATCATCTCACCTTATGATTGTAACTTAGTAATTGGAAAGGCATTAAACATTCTGGTAATATTATATGTATGGGTTCCTTGAGGGAAGCTTTCCAGTTTCATGAGTAGAATGTGCCAGTACGAATAAAAAGTCACTCGTGTATTTATATTCAAAATTTTTACAAACGATAAAACCATCTTTTTTTAAATTTTAGCATATTTTACTCATAAAACTGATGAATTTTGTTTTACTTCTTTGCTGAAATCGAAGAAAAGTGGGAGTCTTCACACAAAGTTAATATAAGGCGTATCAGCTGACCGACTCGTATAAAGAATTCATTTTTTTTTAATTTAGTAAAGTTGTAAAACAAAATTTGTTTAGTTTTACGAGTAAAATCACCTAATAACAAATAACACGGGCAAACATCTCGCCAGAGCTCCAGTGCAAAGTAGAGGTCGGGTGGCGTCTCCTCTGGCGAGGGTTTGTTGCTGCTTCTCCTTGCCTGAGTCACGCACTCTGCACGCTGTTGTCCAACTCCATACAGTCGAGCCAGCACGAGCGTGGAGTGTCGTAGACAAAACGAGCGAAGCCTGACTACAAGGGCCCGGCCACGCCCTAGTTAAAAATCGCAACATTCGCGCTTCAAAAACAAATGTAAACGCATGAAGCATTGATGACGGATTGGCAACGGCTCGCAGGGACGTGTCGCACGATTTACATACCGTGGTTTCGCGTGACAGCGAGGAAAACATCGCTACGGATGGAGGCTTAATGTTTGAGCACTAGCGCGGCGTGCTTGAGGCGCAGGTGCGAGCGCAGCGTGTCGATACGGCTGTAGGTGGCGGGGCAGTAGGGGCACAGCGAGCGCTGCGCCGTGTGCGAGTGGAAGTGGTGCCAGCGGTTGGAGACCTCCTTGCCGCACGCCTTGCAGCGCCACAGCGAGGCGCTGTCCACCGCCGCCACGAACATGCTGTGGTACGAGAACTGCGCCAGCGGCCGCATGTTGGCGCGCTCTGCAACAACTGCACGCAACACCCGCGTGATATACCGCGTCACCATCACCGATCACTGGGCGAGCTCCTCGACAGAGCGGCGTTAGGGCTTGCACCTTATCATCACATCAACAAGGCCGAGAATGGAGTGCATTCGAAACAATCACGCCAGAACTATTGCAAGTGGGATGGGAGTGACACGCACAACTGAAACTACACGAATTGTAACATACCACAATTTAATGTAAAAAATTAGTAATAAATACAACAGATAAATGCAGGAGTTTGCAACATGTTAAAATTGCATTAAATAACATCAAACAATGTGAAAAATAAAAATTGCATTAAAACTGCTTGCATAAACAAAACTATTTAAATTAAACTTGTAACGGAGGCATCAAACCAAGACATTAAATAAAATATATGTAAACAACAAATCGTTCATAAAATTTCATGTAAAAATATAACAAGACTGATCTCCAGCTGTTAGGTATACGATTTGACACCCCCTCCAATTAGTATTACACTATTGTGATATAGGACACTATAAATAACAAATTTGCTAATAGGTAGAAACAAAATAAAATAACTATTAGACCATTGCTATCCTGATAAAAACCAGAGCTCATCCTGCACTCCATTGATTTAGACGACAAAATTATTCTCCTCTTGTGATATCACGTGTATTTTAAATTTTAATTTACAATAAATTGGAATTATCGATTAGATTGGCCATAAAAGTGACTAGGTCCACAAGACCTCATTGATCATAAGACTACATATTTTAGTAATTCGTTAATCTTATTAATACAGGATCCAGTATGTCTGGTCTGGGCCGCACAAACTACGACGTGGGTTAACATTCTTCTACGTTCCTACTAAGGACTGTTTTATTGATTGGAAGCACCTTGGGGAGACAGATTTTGATAATTTTAAATCAACATTGATTACCTATTTACTTTTTAAATCTTAATATTAACTATGTAGCGTCAATTTTAAGTACCTACCTATCTACCTCATTTTTTTATATTAAATTTCATTTACTTAGACGTTTCTGATCCGAGTTCAAATTCAAATACAGAAAGTACTATGTTTTTTCCTGATATATGAATGTTTCCCTAGTTTGACTACGAAACCCTAACAGTTTCGCTATGTCTGTCTGTTTGTCCGTACGTATGTTATAGCTATTTGTCTCAGACTACTGAAGCTAGAAAGCTAAAATTTGTTATGGTTGTACAAATCTGTGAGTAAAATAATTTCGGGTCCTCCTCTAGGTAAATGTAAAGTGGGGGTGATTTTATTAACCACTTACCCACCCCATCGCGTGGGATATCGTTGAAAGGTATTTTGAAACTACTGAGAATAAATGATTTGTTTACTAAATATGTATATGGTGATATTTGTTAGAGTTGCTTGTGCCCACTCCCGACCCCCAACAGCTAAACCGTTATTTTATGAAATTTAGAAAGTATCGGAAATAGTAGGGCATATAATCAATATAAAAGGAAAATTTATAATGGCCTAGTTTGCTAGGAGTAATAGTCGACCAACTTAAGATGTACCGTTGGATTTGTAAATGTTTACTGTTTTCTTCATAGGTACAAAGTGTTCCATACCAACTACAAAAATAACTTTTTTTTTAAATATACTTTTAGTTATTGAAAAGACTACGGAATCCTACTTTGAGCATAGTCCGACACGCACTTGGCCACCTTTTTGTTAGACCAACTCGTTTAATTTATTTTTAGAATCCTCTTAAAATACCTTTAATACCCCACACAATAGGTAATTTGTAAAATAACCTGATCTTTGTAAACGAAATGGCGTCCTGTAAAAATGCCCCATGTGATAGATGTCTACACAAGTTTTTTTTTATATCCACGGCATGCCCTAATAGAAACGGAATAAATAAAACTTAGTCCGGTATACTGGATCCTGTGTTATACGTTTAAAATTCCATATGGCATAAAGTTAGCTCTCATTAAGTAATCCAATATTCTAGCATTATAATTCATTAAGTTGCTCACTTTTTGAAAGCTGCAAAAAGAGATCAAAGGAGATGTTCTGAGCCAAACGATGTGATACTCCAAAATTTACTGGCCAGCACTATCGTCCTAACCTAAAATAAAAATCTATGTTACTAACCAATCAATTTGCTATATATAGATAATTTTAATAATATAAATATTGGTCTCGAGTGGTGTATGGTATGATAGAAGCATTCTCGGTCAGATGTGAGCGTGGGTGACTGACCCACATGGAGTCACGTCGCCCCCCCCCCCCCCCCTACTGGATAGCTATGATCTAGTCAACAATACTTACTTGCGCGACAATAAATTATTACTATTACGATTGGCAGAGGTAAACAAGCTATCTTAATATTACCAGCTATAAAAACCTGTACATCACTGTAACACAACTTCTCTACTAGGTAGAAATAGAAACGAGGCGTTGTTATGTAAATACAAATAAGTAGTTCTCTTTCATGACATTAAACTATTTTATACCTTTAAAATATCCTTTAGTTTGGTTACGTAATTAAATACAACTAGTAATATTGCACTGAGTATGAAATGCTATCAAATAATAAAACTAGCGGCCACGTTACAACGATCGGTAAGTAGTCGACAAGTTTAAATTACATCATTCATTTAAAGTAAATATAAAATCTTTGTGGAAGAAATATGTTTGGTGAGATATTTATTATTTATTCTATTAAGTAGATTAAAAGGGACTCCGGAACATGGTGCCTACGATTAGTGGGCCCCTATATTCAATAGACAAATGTATAAACTAGCTATGAATGACTATTTCAAAAATTGCACAAGTGGAATTGCATTCTCACAGCTACTAACAGCGCGGACGCACTGGAGGATCATCACGGACTTACTAGTTGGACACACCCTGGACACTTCATACAACGGGCCAGAAATGACATTTCAAAAAACGAATGACGGAATAAACAAAATGGCGGCGAAATCCTATACGTTCGACAACCAAACTGTAAACAATCTGTATCAATCTGAGTGACGAGGGGGTGAGGTCGCAATCTAGAGAGCGGCAGGGAGTGTCCATACTGTATGTTAGTACTAATATATATACTTTGATTTGGATGTGGCGCTTCTTACACCGCAACGGTTTAGTGTATTTGGTGGACAGGGATGAGATTTTATATAAACTGTGTCTTATCATTCTACGTACGTTAGTGAATTTGAAGATATCTGAAAATATAATGTGAAATCTCGCGAGTGATACTGTAATTTCTGGCGCTGGGGCGCTGGGGCGCGCGGGCGAGGCTGATGCGACCTCAACTGGATGCTAGATGCCTTACGGCAATGGAACATAACTAACCACAACGCTAACAATAATAACATTACAATAGGAGTCGAATCGTAGCGTGTCAACTAACACTCGCTCTTAGTTCTAGCACCATTCCATATTATCACATTTCGGTTACCGTACCACTCTAATGTTTAGCTAAAATTGTAACAATCTTAAATCTTAATTGAAAATACATAATCGCTAGGTTAGTCCCAATCGTAGAATGCCAATATTAGTCAGTAGAGACGCCATCTCGAAACGCTCCGTACTAAATCTTAAAGTAATGAAGGAGGTCTTTGACCCCAAGCACCGATCACACGGGGGCGGCGGCCCGCAGGCGCGCTGCCCGTTATGATTTACATACAACTAAACACCTATCAACGAATAAAACTTGTTAACATCTCAAACACATACATAGCACTTCTATCCGTTAAATGAATAGACTCCAAATCATAATTGTTACTACAGATGAATCAAATGAAAACAAACAACACTAATAAATCATATTACATATCTGTATAGTTCAATAAATATAAAGTATAATATAATATATCTAAGTATAAAAAAAACAATCTCCGTAAATAGATCAACTAGTCTAGTATAAAAAAACTTTTCGTATGTTTCCTTAGGCGCTATCCGTGAATACATCACAAATCCTTAATAAATTATCCATCTTGCAAAGGCCTCATGGAGTTACGAATGCATCTACACTGAGATTCAGTCAATATTTATATGTCGTTGACTAACGACAGATCACAATCTCTATCCAGTCCTTAAATTCCTTTCCGATGTAGTTCCGCCCTTTTGTTGAATGCAAATAAATATAAATAGCTACAGGAAACTCATAATCTCCTATCTAGTGGATAATAAATATAACAAGAAGTGTGTCCGCATCGGACTGTTAATGCCAGCATCACTTCGCGGTCGCACCGCTGCACGTTGCTCGCAGTAAGTATATTACTCTTAATAGCTTAAGGTTCCTATCGATACAATATAAAAAATAATATGGTAATAAAATTAACATCATATTATTGCTTTTGCCCGTTCCCGTATAGCGATTGGTATAGAAAAAATTTGCTTATCTATATATATACCTATAGTACGCTTCGAGTCAATATTTAGTAACATCGATAATATAGGTACATTCCTTACGCGGAATCTTATACAAGGTCACACTGGGGCAAGTCGAATGCACAACCGAGACAACACTAACGAGTCAATCACTAGCTAGACGGCCCAACTCCGAGGCCCGCTTAAGTATTAGCACTTCAGCTTAATCCTAGGTAGGAAGTTTGACGCGAGACGGTCCGTTAAAATTTTGACACATCAACAAGGAGTCTCTGATCTGGCGGCGGCGGTGCGGCGGCTCACAGAGCGTCGAGGCCGAGCCAGTACATGGACAATCAGTCGAAGCCGGCGTCGAGGTGGTTGGCGAAGAGCGGCGCGTGCGCAGACGCGGGCGGCGCGGCCGGCGGCGGCGCGTCGAACTTGCGCGTGTCAGGGTTGTACGCGGGGTGCTTGAACTTGCAGTGCGTGCGCAGGTTGTCCGAGCGCGTGTACGTGGCGCGGCACAGCGGGCACTCGAACCGCCCCGGGAAGTGCACGTGATAGTGGTTGCGGATGTGGGTCACCACCTTGCCGCAGAGCTTGCAGCGGTGCAGGTTGAGCCCGCCCGCCACGCGTTCGAACGTCAGCCGCATGTGCCAGCCCTTCGAGCCTGCAACCAGCCACCCCCGTCACACCTCTCGCCCGCCTGCCTACCTCCCCGCCCCCTGTACTACCCGCTCTCACTCACTCGACACCACACGGCAAAGCCGCAGCGCCAACAATCGATACCAAAACATCGCGAAATATTGGAAATTATTGTTCTCGACGTGCTACATCATTCATTTAAAGGTACACTTGATACCTGTCACGTTGGTAATTATTACAAACTGTTGGTTCTGCAGCAAATGCTATGTAATGCGATTGAATTCCAAAGATATTGATGTACAGGGTCGGCCTTTACTCTGTTCGTGATTTGAATTTGGATTTTTTTTAAAAAAACGGGGCAAAAAAAAAGATTTATACAAGCTTTTATGAAACTTGCAATGTTTGTATGTAAGCAGTTGTCCGCTTCAAAATTTACAAACGATTCCGATTGATTGAGCTGAAATTTGCTATGAAGCCTGGTGATAAACTGATAACAGATCCTATTGGTATTTTGAAGTTGATCTGATGATGAACTTTGGAGGTGGAATTAAGGTCCCAGGATCGTCTTTCGTTTTTAATAGATATGTCATAGGAAATAGTATGTGCTCGCCGTTTTGAATTTGGAAACGTGTAGTATTTATATTCACGTTTGAGCATTTAGTCTTTTTAATTACAAGCTTTTTACCTAAAACTTTGTAGGTTTTTCGATGTTATTTTAAGAAATAGAAAGCCTGGAATTTGTTTTAAAAAAAGTTGTCATAATGGCGGCCGACGGTTTTTAGGCACTGTCGAAACCGAAGTATCCAAGTTTGGAGAACAAGACAAAACGTTATTAATCACTTAATGGAAACGCCGCAAACAAAAATGACAACTGTAGCCAAATACCCATTCCTGGCACAATCGTTTTACACACCTTAATGATGAAACCATATCATGTGGCAACTGGTATTGTTAGGCCATGCTTCTCCGAGGACGAAATAGTAATGAAAGATCCTAAGAGAGAACTTGGCCTCAGTCTTTCAAGAACTTCACGGCACACATTGAACTCAAGGATATGGCTCCATCAAGTGCCACGTGTCACACTGCTTGGGTGCCCGCCCATAGACCTGTTGTTCTCAGGAACTCATTTTGCAGTGGAAGGAATTTTCAATGGCCTCCACGCTGCCTCTATCTAAATGGGATTTTTTTCTGTGGAGAAGCCTTAAAATAGTAGTCTACGAGAATAATCCATCAACTTTAGAACAATAGAAAATGATAATCCGGAAAATTTAGGAAATACCGACAGTGACGTGTCGCCGAGTTTTCCAGAATCTGCACTTTCGGTGTCAATAGTGCATAAAAACCGGCGGCCGTCATTAAAAAAAAATATATTTTTAGGTTAAGGAAATTCGAGGCTTTCTATTTTCCAAAATTTTTTTATACGTTTATTGGTTGAAAAGAATCATAATCAAAAATAACGAACACAGTTAAGGCCCAACCTGTAGAGTATTCAAAAAATAGCAATTTTTACATATTTTGCAAACAAGAAATGGCTCAAATAATACGAATAATTAGCACTATTTCAAGCTTGATTTACGGTTGTACTCTTTGCTTCTCCTAGCTCTATTACTTTTCAAAAAAGCACAAAATAGACAAAATCTCCAAAATTAAAATATCTGTATTCGAGAAAAACAATAGGTAGTAAAAATATTTCGATTGAGACCCATGCACAAATGAATTAATGGAGTTGAAGAAAATGGTGTTTTGTTATTGTTCGTGATTGTTAGACTTAATGAATTTTGTTAATCACAATCGCCACACCTGTAGCCAAGAGGTGACTTAAGTAGAAATAACTAGGTTTGCGAGGGAAATAAACAAAGCAAGGATAGTAGGATAAAAATGAAAAGAAAAGTAGTTATAAATAAAGGAAAAAAAATATATTTGCAACAAACACACAGTAACGAAAATTGGCACAAACTCATTTATAAGTCCATGATGATGAGGTAAAATTAGTAAAACATAAATTAAAATTAATAAGGTGAGTAAGCCTAAAATTAATTAAACTATGTCAGTCTTGGTCAGTTGGCTCTCGGCCACCCGGTGGTTTACGTATACAAGGAACGTAAGTGAGAGATCATAATATTTGATTTGTCTGGGGATATGTTTCATCATGATGAGATGACGATCGGGACTGCATCGTGTTAGCGGTGCGGTGCCAGTACAGTTACACTAAGTGTGGGGCCGCAAGTACTTATTACTTTACGGCCGGCAGACACTGAGACCGTATGGTCCGCGTCTCGCTTCATTAAGTTTATGAGGGAACGCATAGCACTACATCGATTTGCTACAATGATAATTTCTGAATGAATACAATAAGAACAATTTTGATTTGGTTCGAAGGTAGCAATTGGATGCTATTTACATCTAAAATGTTCATTAGTTCATAAAGACTGCTTTAATTGCTCAAGGTATGAAAAAGGTCATAAATAAATAATACAACTGAAAATAATGGGGACATGAAAAGATGATACCGTTGCTCTAAAATAGTTAGGTTTTAAATGAGTATTTTAATCTGGCTAAAATTTAAATTAATTAGGTACCTAATACACAACTAGAAACACATCACACCTTAATTCTAAAAATGCACCTACGTTAATAGACCAATAGAAAAGCGTACTTTTCGGTTAAGAGTTTTTTGGAATGTTAGTGCAATGGAAACTTACAAGGCACAAGTAGAACGCATAGAAAATGCAGTTAATTACAAGATTCAAGTAAATACCACAATTTTACTAAACATATTGCAGTTAACAAGTAGGTACTACCAACAACAATGGCGAACTCTTAGGTGACAACGTCATATCACAAAGTTTTAAGGCCTCGATTACTAGTTACGACAGTTCACATTTGGTTTCGATATTGGACAAGTTGTTAGTTCGTAAGACGGAGCAGTGTTTCATGCGGAGGTGCCTCTTTAGGTTGTCCGCGCGGGTGAGTATTATGGGGCACAGCGGGCATTTGTGTTGTTCGGGGTTGTGCGATTTCATGTGCTTCTTCACGTTAGTAACGAGCTTGCCGCACACGCCGCAAGGCACCGCCCCGGCCGCGCCGCACGCCCGCTGGCTAATCGCTACACCATACGACCTAACTAAATTCTCAATATTAGACAGCTTATGGCTGAGTGGCTCCACGGGTTTACAATTCTCGTCAACGCCGTAGTTTTCACCTGCAATATTCACTGCGTTTACAGTAATGTTTGGATATTTCGACATGCTAGTTTTTTAATTGATAAAATTGAGTCACGTTTCAGCCTTTTCCAATTAAAATTCAAATACAATTTCATTCACATTCATGCAAAAACATTTGCTATATTTTTCCACCTATCGTGTCGTACAATAAGCCTCACCGAACTCCTCAATTTCAATAAATCATAAACACGAAAACAAATAGGTATTTCTCTCACGTATCATACAAAGTCCGAATTAGATTGGCAACAAAATTTCGGACACCTGCCGACCGTACATTCCCTAGGGAGCGCCAAATCATAACCGCAAAGAACACACACCGGTTTCTTCATATTAAAATAAATACATTTTAAAGCCAAAAGAATAGGTTATTAAAAAGCCGTCAATGTGTGCAGAAATGGCAAGCGAGAATGACAGTTATGTCGTGAAATGAGTGCTTTCATGCTTGAAAACCACATGCTTAAAGTCAAGGAATGCTATTATGTCGACGACAATTACACCCTCTGTTTGGTTTTTTATCTATTGAGTTCAAAATAACATTCCTGGATCTTTTAAAATATTAACAATGATAAAAAGCGAACAAAAAAAATTGGGGAACAATGAAAAATCTTTACCACACTATTGTTTCGAAAACTTTATTTTCACTTGTTTTTACAGAGTTAAAGTTGGTAAAGATCTTAAGTCTACAACCACAAACTTAATAGTGTCAAGAGCTAGCCAATTTGTATAAGTCAATAGAGAACCAAGTTGTAAAAGTTGTTTTTTTAGGTCATGCAGAATCTTGCTTTATTAAAAAAAATATTTTTGAGGTCGTTGTAGTTTGTTGTTGACACACGCGAGTAAACAATCGTTTGCTGGCTCAAACTACTGGAACCTCCGTCAAAGTCGGATTCTTGAAAAACTTTTAAGTTGGTGGTTGTTGCGCTAAGTGGAAAGAAACTCACCATCTATGGGGTCAGGGTCGGGATGCTGTTGCAGTATGGGCTCACTCTCGTTGCTACACTCATTCCTGTCCAGTGGATGCTGTGTTAACATTGATGCCATCTCGTTCACTCCCATTGCCTGGAATGTATCATTAGCAGCTGTTTACAAAATGGCACGATGAAAAATTATCGCCCAAAATTAAAACGGTGTAATACGATGTCACACCCTCGGATGTCATACGGTTTAGAAAGTGTGCACCTGATTGTTATCCGCAGTTTATTTAAATTTTTATAAAAAAATATGTAAACAGTAGTCTTATTTATTGGTCTACATTCGACACTGATATACAATAATATCTACAATTAAGTTCAGCGGTACTATTATCCGAGATCGTTAAACAAATCCACTCAGAGTCTGAGCACACTCTAAATAATAACAGTATCACTAAGGCACCAACTTTATTGCACTATAATTTTAGTAAAATTCACTAAGTTTAGTGATCTCAGAGAAAAGCACAACTGTGCACACAGATGAAAATATATCTAGCAACAATGTTTGCATAACCTATTTAACATACACTTGAAAGTAGTAATTAACTAATAAAGTAACCTATTTCACTACAGTGAAATGTCATTAAATACGAAAAGTTGCAAAATAAACTTTAAGATCACAGTCATTTATGCAAAACTTATAATTCTATAATCATTTTATCCTACAAACAATAATTTCAGCTGGAAGAAATTAACTTTTATTTGGACAGAGCCTAACTAGCTACAGTGTGCTCTAGATTCAACGTCACCGGCTGCATCGACATCATACTGCGAAGTCGTGGCCTTCTCAAGTCTCTGACAGAATTGGTGCGCCTTTGACTTCTTGTGGTGATTCACTATTTCCAGCCGAAAGTTGGAGTTGCCTTCTACGAAGGAGGTTCTATTGCTTGCTAGCTCGTGGGACCACTTGCGGCAGTAGCTACAAAACATCATGTTTTGTGCACTGTTGTACTGAAGCCACGGGTACAGAGAAAGCCAGCTATGTCTAAAGCGACTAGGTTTTCTATAACTGACATTTGAATGCAACAGAGGCTTAGGATTATCGCTTTTTTTTTGGGGCGGTTGAGGAAGGATTGAAGTCTGAAGAACTGTGCTGAAGTCCATGGGTGCCGATTGGATTGGATCTAGGGCGTCCACCTCGCCCGCGTGAGAGCACCAGCTCACATTCTGCCAACAAAGTAGGAAAGGATCTGCTTTAGGCCCAATTTTGAATCACATTTTCTCAAAATATTTTTCAAAGGCAGATCCCTTCCTTCCTGTTGAACAACTTTTTCAGTTTTAATGACGCTGTTAATATTTTAATTCTTGTTACAATAACTAAAAGTTACTAATTATGTTAAGAAAAAGAAAATTAAAAGAAGAAAAAGATCCTTCCTTAAGGAATGGAAAAATAAGCATCAATAATAGATCCTTCTAAAATGGTTGGAATAAATGTTAAAGGAGTATGACATGCAGGTGAAAAGCTTTTAATACAGAGCAGCGCAGAAATGTTTACAATCTAAGGCCCATTTGCAATGAGTGTTCAGCGGGAACGGGCAGAAATGGCCTCTAAACATTAAAAAACCCCTGACGCAAAAAGAGGGATGTTATAAGTTTGAAGTCTGTCTGTGTGTCGGTACATGTCACATCAGAGTTCCTAAACGTGTGGTACCGATTCCAGTTTTTTTTACAAGCTTTTATTTAACCTGTAATGTATATACATATGTTTGTTCGGATGAAATCTTGCAAGTTAAATTTGACCCACTTCTCGGTTTCCGATTAAGCTGAAATTTTGCATGGATATGTATATCGCGTGACAATGCAATCTTGCGTGAAAAGCTTGTACCTAAAAGTTTTAGGTTTTTCGAAAATTATTATTTGAAATAAGTTAACTGAGATGGTTCTTAGGCGTATTTCATAGAAATTCATTCAGCCGTTCATGGAGATGCTCGCCAAAATGGTAAGAAACAGAGGAGTGGTGCTTTAACTAAAGTAATGTTTAACCTGAGCTGATTTTAGGAGCAATAAAAAAATAAAGAAAAACAAAATAGTTGCCGAAAGCGAAGTTATTCCGATTTGGTTGTTTGGTTTTAGTTTCAAGAATTTTTTTGAACGTGTTTGAGCGTCCATACTTGCGACAAGAGTCTGATTTTGTTGCCCCCATCGAGCACTTGTGTTATTTAATTTATTACAGAAATCCTACTCGTCAAACTACATACAAGAAAGATTTTCGTCAAACCGCGTATATTGACACAGAAAAAAATTTTCCCCGGGTAGACTAATTTTAGTAGGGCGGGAAGTATAGCTCCACCACTTAGCGAGCTGAAATCTTGTGCCGCGATAGGTCGATTGAGTCATACGCTATCGTCATCATACGCCAGCTCGTTGGATCGTGTGAGCGGGACAACCTAGGATTGCATACAAAGTATAATAAATTGTTTACATGCTCGTGGTTCTGCTGGTATCGAAAATAGGTTACTTAACAATAAGAAAAACAAAAAAATATATATTTTGAATGTATAAAAGGAAACCATGACGACTGACTGACTGATCTATCAACGCACACCTCGAACCAATGGACGGATCGGGTTAAAATTTGGCATACAGATAGCAACTATGACGTAGGCATTCGCTAAGGATTTTGGGTTTCCACGGGAACGGCAAAAAACGGGATCTGCGCGGCCGAAGCCGTGGGCAACAGCTAGTATTTAATAAATAGAATCACTTCTACAATAGCAGAAAAATCTGCTCATTTAAAATTCAAATCACTGTTACATATATTTAAACAGCAAATTAGTTCGTCAGACAATGGCACTTATGACGTCAAGACTACAATTTCAGAAAAAAAAACCGTTTTTGACAATTGACAAAAAGTAACTCAAACACTTATAGTGAAATACGGTCTTGGTGTGCCTTTTACTGCGCAAACGAAAACTGTAACTGAAAAGTTGTGTCAACTACAGTATTACGGGTGTTATGGTGACTAATAGGAGCCACCAAACCAATTATAAAACTGATTTGGTCCTCAACCCTTTCACGGGCAACGCAACTACGGCGAACAAGAGAAAACTGAACCTTATTCGAGGTCAATACAGATTAATATTGACGCAGCATCCCTGGCAAACATATTACCAATGCTCGTGAAAGGTTTAAGTAATGTTTACGTAGTTAAACTGCAACAAAACGCATGCACTCACCGGTAGATGCGTCTGCTCGTATGCCTGATGATGGTGGTGTGCGTTGTAGGGCGGTGGGTGCGCGTCGGGCTCCTGCTTCACGTGCGGCGTGTGCAGCGGGGAGCGGGGGGTGAGCCGCTGCGGCGTGTGCGCCGGCGGCGGCGTCGACGGCTCCGACCCGGACCCCGACCCCGCCTTCACTGATTTTACGTGACCCTGGGAACACATGTACACATTCAATCTCCAAATAATTTCCTTAAAAAAATTGCTAAGCCTTCGAAAAATTGAATCATCATCATCATATCAGCTCATATGCGTCCCCACTGAGGGGCTCGAGCCTACCCTGAATTAGGGCGATCAGGCCTTAGTCGACCACGCGGGCCCAGTGCGGGTTGGTCGACTTCACGCAAAACCTGCGAGTTTCTTCGCATGCGTGTGCAGGTTTTTAATTAATAGTCGGCAAAGTTTATGCTAGACTAGGCTGTATGGCCATAGACGTTTTTAATCGAAATTCTTGGATTTTTTTTATTAAAAATTTGAATGCGTATGACTGCAACTCACCTGATGGAAAGTGATGATGCTTTCGAGGATGGTACACGCACACTCAAATAATACCTAGTCACTCTTGCCTTGAAGATATCCAAATTATAGTAGATATACCGAAAGTCCAAGTTTTTGAACGAAATTTTCTGAAGTAAACATATTTAGGTTTTTTCTTGCACTATTCCACAATTAATGTAAATAAAACAAAATTTTATTAAATAAAGTAGTCTACTGCCTGAAGATGATCACGAAACCGGTTGCAGTATAAACAAATTTTGTTTTATTTACATTAATTGTGGAATAGTGCAAGAAAAAACCTAAATATGTTCAGTTCAGTGTTCCACCAAGAACCTACTATATCAAGCATACAATACTTTTCTGAAGTATTTCGAATATTAACCAAGTTTTGCAAGTGTAATCTAGGGAAGGAGCTGTTAGCACTGATGCAAAGGGGAACAACAAAAATTCCCTTCCACCAACTAAACAGAGTACCACAAAGTTTGACTTTTCTAAGAATCAAACCGGCGACCTCCTGATATGAAGCGAGTCTACAGAATCCGCTAACAATGGCCAAAAAAGGTTTTTACACGACTGCCCACAAAAAGGGAGATTATCGTTTTCAGGTCTAAAGTATGTATGTATATTTCTTTATTTCACAATATCCTCTAAATGGCTTAGTGCAGGGTATTGTTAGATTTGTCTTGATCCGTCAGTGAAACAGGATATATTTTATCTGACTTCCCAAAAAAAGGGGTAATGTTTTTATGTCACCGTATTTTTTTAATTTAAAGTTATTATCGTGCTGTAAATTTGATAATTTAGGACGGTGCTAGTTATTAGAGTTACTTTTTGTCATCTGTCAAAAACATTTTGCTCTAAAAAACTATATGTGACATCACAGTTTTTCAGTGCCATCAATGTAAAAATTTTGTGAATGATATTTAATTATTAAATAAATTAATAGGCGATAGAAAACAAAACGAGTAAGTAAAGTTTATCAGGATTTCAGAAGGAAATAATATTTCATAATTTATTGTTGATTTAGTCATCTACACTATTCTGAATCTCAGTCACATTTCAAGTTGACACTGACTGATGTTAAGCATCAAGTATCTTTGATAACTTGGATAACACCAATGATAATGATTTAACACTATATTTTAATTTTAGACAAAATGGTCCCTCGATCCACTTAAACCGATCTGATGCATGTAAGCAAAACTCTATTGCAATGTCAGAGTTATTTATTCTCCGCATTTCTATAAACACATCCATCCTTAGCCTACATTGATATATTAGATAACATCTGATAAGAATAGGGATGACGAACGCTAGTCATTTGAGTTACTTTTTAATTTTTATCATCTGTCAAAAACGAAATTTTGTTCTAAAAATGTTTGAAATACCTAGGCGTGACGTCATAGTTTTGCAGCGTCATTTATGTACTCATTTTGTGATTTTGGTGAATTAAAAATTGAGGACTTGATGGAAAACAAAACGAGTAAGGTTTTCCGAAGTTTAAGTGGGAGGGCAATTTAGTGATCAAGAGTTCATAATTTATTTCTGATGCTGTCCGTCATCCCTATTGTTGCAACGACATGGCTACCTCATAATGCCGGTAAGCGTCTTCATCCCGTGAGATGTTGGAGTTCTTCCTGCGTCGCTTCTCGGGCGGCACGGCGAGGGAGTGCGGGTGTGGCAGTGCGGGGTGCGGGGGGTGCGCAGGCAGCGGCGCGGGCGCGGGCGGCGCAGGCGGCGCGTGCGCAGCGGGGGGCGTCGCGAACGACTCCCCTCGGGACGATAGGTTCTCTGCTCCCACTGATGGAGTTGATCGCTCTTCCGCCTGTTTTATAATAAAACCCTATGTAAGGGAGGCTTTGAAACATATTGGGCTTCAACTTGGTCGCACATACCTATACTCCACTATACACTATCACAATGTCTTCGTTTTTATGGTCCATCAAAATTAATATAAAGATACCAAAAATAATTATGGAACAGTTATTTTCAAGTTTTTAACAGACTTACAAAAATAGAAGGTTCTCTATTCGACAGTATGTTTTATTTCCTATTTTGTGTGTATGTTACGCGATTACTTCGCCAATTGTAAATCAATTGCCTCCAGAATGGGTCCAGAAATTGAATTAATATGGTCCCGTACAGCGATATGCTATAATAAGGGGAGGTAGATAGGTTAGAAGCGTCCTAAAACTGAAGCCACTAAAAGAAGCCAAATGGCATCTCTTTTCTCAGTAGCATCGGCGCATCGGAAGCACACAACTTTAACATTGTGTGCGTAAACATGTTCAATTTTCAAATATTGTTTGTTAGTGTGTATCCGCCATAGGGCAACAAATCGCTGGTCCCATATCAATTTAATTAAAATCGGTTCACTACATACTCTTTAAGGAAATTAACAATTGGTTGTTGTTGCAAATGAAGTCAGTTTATAAGTGTTATGCGTTTCAAATTACATGTCATACATTTTTGGACGATCTTGAGGAATAAATAATGTAGACTGTCCAAAATGAAATATTCCTTAAAATTGGACATCAAACAAGCTTATCAAAATGTTAAATAATTCGTAGGTACTAAGGTCAGAACGATACAGACAAACAATCAAGGCTAATTAAGAACAAGCCTCTGTGACAGTATTTAAACATTTTCAGTTTGCAAAATTAATTTAATACTAGTTTCAAATACAGGAAGGGGATCTTACCTTAGGATTCAATGTATTATTTTCTGTCAAACCTCTAACTTGTAAACTTTCAGCAGTTTTTAGGAACATCGGTAGCATATTTTGGCCAACATTCACCTCACCCTGTAAGAACACATAATTAATTGAAGAAAGCGTCCACGAAGACCCAACTACATTAAATTGTGCTAAGTACATAAGTTTATTTTTACCTTATACATGAAGTCTAATAATGACTTCATCTCTGAAAACCTTACATCCTTGAGAAATATTATTGGGTGTGGATGATTGTTCTGCAGGAATATTGTTTCGAAATACGGGGAACACGCAGATAGGATTGTTTGATGTGCCTAGAACAAATAAATAACAATATTGAAATATTAGTACATTTTTATTGGCGAAATATTTAAACAAAAGAATTGACGCAGAAGCAATACACACAAAAATATTTGAAGGTCTTTTTCGTTAGGAATAGTTAGTAACAGCATATTATTGGCATTTAGGCGGACCTATTCTTATTTTAATTAGGTATGTCTTTATGGCATAGGTTCTGAGCTGCTCTAAGACATACGCTAGTTTCTTGTCTAGTGTGAAATTGTAGGTGAGTAATGTATTATTATCATACACCATTACAGGTAGGTACATATTTCTGTACTGAAAATTGAAAACTTTTGTTGAAACTGTGTGTGAACATTCGTAAGTTATCCAGTAGCAGAAGGCAACAGTTAAACTTCCGATCGGCGGGTAACGGTTTCTCGGCGATATTGGATTTGATCCTGTTACGCGAAGTCAATCTCGCACATATATACTTGTTTTATTCCAACTATAAAAACGTAGCTGTTATAATATTATACATATTCATGAAGAAATGTACAGCTAGACATTTTATAATTTCGCCGTAGTGTCCGGCTCTAGACCCTAAAACCTGCCAAACCAGTGCCATAAAAAATTAGAAAGTAAAAAACTCTCAGCTAGCTTGCTCTTCTCACCTTATCTAATCTAGATACACTCGCTACAAAACACTGCCTTTTATTAACACTAATACTCAGTGAGGGTGAAACACAATATTTATTTATAATTAACCCTCTGAAAAAAATTGTATTACTTAATAAGATCCCTTTTTACTAATTTAATTTCAATGAATTTAGATTCCAAGGGAATAAATTGAATACAAATAAAAAAATAATATTTTCAAATCTATTTAGACATTTAATTGTAATGAGGCCAAGTCTGTACACTAAATGTTTTTTGAAAAAATAGCTAAGTCTGCCTTTATACCATACTTATCTGTTTTATGTTCTGTATTCAAACATGTCCATAAAGAAACTAGGGCGACATGTCTAAATAAACCAAAACTTTTTTTAAATTTGTCTGTCTGTCCATGCATCACGCAAAAACGTCTGAACCGATTGAGCGAAACTTGGCACCATTATATCTTATACATATTTCAAAGAAACATCCAACATACTGTTTTCCTGGAAAAATCAAGCATTCCCTGAGAAAAAATGACTTTTTTACGTCCACTGCTAGACAAAGGCCTCCCCTACGGATTTCCACGACGACCAGTCCTGCGCTGGCCGCATCCAACGGCTTCCCGCGATCTTTACCAGGTCGTCGGTCCACCGCGTGGGAGGCCTGCCTACGCTACTTTTTCCGGTACTCGGTCGCCACTATTATAAACGTGACGTCAAATTTTGATAACAAATAGTCAAAAGGTTCCCACAGGAAAGAAGGAAACTTGCATCTCTGGAATGGCTTAATGTATCAAGATGAAACTTAGACTGTTAGATTAGGCGTATTCAATATGGTACCATCTGATTATACTTATGAAAGTATACTTTTGTTTAATCCCCGAAAATCGAGGGCTTCCCAAGAGAATTGGAAGAACCCTTTGTGTTTCCTTTAATTGGGTGTGTCGAATATCATAAGTATTTTGGGAATTTCAGTATGTCCAATATACACCTACAATATATACTACCTATATAATATATATTCCCGAGAGAACTTATCACAGGGTATTAGAAATAAAGTGTTAACTGAGAAAACCCAATATCCAGCGAAGTTGCTGGCACTAGCTATACAGTAATAAAATGATATCTTCGCAGGCGAAGCCAGGGGCTAAAGCTAGTTAATAATATAGTCAAGTCATAGTCTAACCATGACAGTTGAGCTTATTTTTAGGTAAACTTTGAAAAGCATCAACACCCCATACCTACTCAAAATTTCAAGATTAATTTATTAAAATATTTGTACCACTCTTTTAAGTTAGTCGTTAATTAAAAATATATGTGTGTTGGTGATTAAAGTCAAGGTAGGAGTGAGGTAGTAAGGTACCGTTAATTTTGCAACTGAGATAAAAAGAGAGTGATAGTTGTGAATATTGATTTTCAAATTAATATTGTAGTTTTAAAAGTGTTTTGCAATTAAAATAGTTAACTAGGTTACAATATTAATTTGAAAAATCAAAAATCATCTCTTGTTTCAGTTGTGTAATTAAGAAAGAATGTAATCCATTGAGTAATATCTAGTAGGTAAGTTATTAACTAGATACTCAGTAATGTTTACTAGTAACTCAATGTGACAAAACAAAAACAATTGTAACACAGTTTCAATATTTATTTACAAACAGTTCCTATATCATGCATGTCATAACTTAAACATTGTGTTTGTAAATAAATAAATAAGTTTTTTTAAAACAAAACTTATTTCAATGATTTGGTACTTTTTTTAACTACTAAAGACACTTTCTTGTACTTAGCAAATTAATTTTTGCTTTATTGTTATTGTATATGAAATGATTTCGTAGGTATAAAGTGAAAAATAAATATCATAAAATTTGCACAACTGTCATTTGCTTAATCACATGTACACAGGTAAAGTAGGTGTGTACTGAGAGACTGAAGAGGATTTTCTAAATAACTTAATAATGGGATTTGCGCATAACTTAAATATGAAGTACCTACTACCTTTACCTACAGTTAAATGAGTAATTTAAGGTCTATTTTGAAAATGAAGTCTGTTGATAAAGGAAAAGATATCAACACAGTACCTACCTTTAGCTACAGTAATGACTTCAATGAGTAATTTATGGTCTATTTTGAAAATGAAGTCTGTTGATAAAGGAAAAGATATCAACACAGTACCTACCTTTAGCTACAGTCAAGACTTCAATGAGTAATTTATGGTCTATTTCGAAAATGAAGTCTGTTGATAAAGGAGAAGATATCAACACAGTATTTAAAAATTTAGAGAAATTGAGAAAACATACAAGATTAAAAAGTAAATTGATAGACACAAATCATGCAATTTTAAACCAAACATACCACAGTTCTCAGGGATAAAGGAATTATTAACTACAGACAGAAAGTACTATAGTGATAGGCACCTTGACCGTCTCTCCATCGCAGGCGAGGGTGACATCGCAGAGCGCCTCTCGCTGCAGCAAGCTTGCGAGCACGTCTGTCAGATTGGTGGGGTGGTTGTTCCAGCGCAGGCAGAACTGCTGGTCCATCTCTGCTAGTGTCAGTGACCGTGCTGCAAACACACACACACATCTCAGCACATCCCTCTGTTCTCCCTACCATACTCTAATTACAGCATTCGCATCAAACATTCAGTTATTAGGCATGTAACTAGAAAAACCTTAAATTTGCAGCACCCAGTAATTAAACAAACGGTAATTAGAGATGCGAGACAGTTATCGCATTTACATTGAGATACCCGGCGGTGCGCAGATACCTACTGCACGTGCAAAAAATGGGCGGCCATAGGGCCTAGATAGGAGAGAGATAAGTGACATCAGCCGCTCGAATTAATGGGGGCCGCGGCCGCGGGCAGGCAGGCGCGGGCAACGGGCTTACTGTACTCCGCATTGACAGTTAGGCGCCGACACATATCTACTTGTTGCATGCTCCAAACGAAACCCATACATTATGTAATTTAGCTCCAAAAGGTCCACCACGGGGGCACCGACCCTTCGGACCGCGGAAGCATCTAGCCGCCTCTAATAAACGAGTTTAAAAAAGAAGTACCGCTCGCCAAAAAAATCGCAACATGCTGACACCGTTATAATCGCCAAGCTGGATGGCCCAGTTGCTAACACCACACGCGCGGCTTCGGGAAATCGAAGATGCACCACTAGTTGTTGATATCACAGAGAACACCGCGTGCCTGGAATTTGGCAATCAGCGATCAACGGGATTTCTAATCGCGTAGTAACTTTGGCTATTCGTAGCGCCATTTGCCGATCCCGTATCTCAGAAATTTTATCAACAATCATCACCACATTGTTCGATTTAATACACTATTATTTCACTAACACAAAAAGAAAATTGGTAGTATAAACATATTCACATTATTTCATAGCTCACCATTTGCAAAAATTTAGCCATCACAAACACCACCCGACCCCTACCTTGCACTGTCTTTTTGACCACACACACATCTCGATTTCCGTGTTCACTCGCGGCCTTCGGAATATCTTTCCCATCAATCGCTACGCTACTATTCGCAACGCGAACTTCATACGTTTCCTATTGCAAGGCGGTAAATTTAAAATTTGCATCATTGCATTGGTTTTAATTTTCGTTACTTATTTAAAAAAATCTCTGTAAACTTCTACTAATTGATGTTCAAAGTGATTGAAGAAGCCGTCTAAAATATTTTAAAATTAAACTATAGTCCAGTTACATACATTTTTGGCAGTTTTTGCGTTTATTTACCTTTCATCTCCGAATTGAGGTTAGAATGCACACAAAATTATCACACATGATTTCCTTACAATTTTACGCAAAACAAAGGCAATTTAATTTACGGTAACATTATATAAATTTAAACAAATGAACATGTTTTTAAAAATAAATAAAAACGTGATAATTTAATTCAACACTGGCCTGGCCTTGACATTAGACAAAATTTTGCACATCCTCCCGAGGCCTGAGTATCCTCCGCGTGCCGCCATCTACAATGAGTTGTTTGTTTGCAACAACTTCCTTGTCTGTAGGATAGGTGGCGTTACTTGCACGAATATAAGAAGTTTTGATCTTCGGACAATGACCCAAAATCAGTAGTCAGTAGGTTATGTAGATAGATGTCCAAATGGAGAGTATGTGTGTGTAGGTACCGCAGTTAGAGGGATAAGTGATACATACCTATAATAGTACATTATTTAGGGTTAGTGCTATGTAGCACAGTGCTCTCGGATTAGTTTTAGACCAAATCGGGATTTTTATTTTTTATAGGAAAAAAGCTGTACCTATTTGTTTCATAAAAGCGTTACACATAATAAGAAAGACAAAGTAATCAGTAGGATTTCATAGAATACTATAATAGGTCGGGGAAAAAGTTTATTCGCATTTTGTAAGTAAGTATAAATTTGTAATCAAATCTCTTTGCTTGTATTATTATTTATTTGCACCTGGCTGGTTATAATTAATTTTGATTCATATTTTTTTACTCTGTATCACAGTTTAGATATGCATTAGGTAGGTACTTCGAAAATATCAAAATATCCTCTAAAAACACTACAGAAAGCAAATTGAGAAAAAAACTTAAGACGTATATATGCTGTTAGAAAACAGTAAAAAAAAACCCGGCTAATTGCGAGTCAGAACCGCACACACAGGGTTCCGTACCATCATACTAGATGGCGCTAGTTATTTCACGTTTCAAAAAAACACTTTTTTGTATGGAGACTTTCAATTTTTTTAATTTTTAGTATTTGTTGGTATAGCGCAAAGGCGTATTTACCCTACTATGTTCAGGGGGGCACTGGGCCCGGGGCGGCAACATGTGAGGGGAGGCCGCCCCTTTTTCGGTTGACCTATCGCCAGTCGTAGTAGAAAAAATTAGAGCAAAATTTTAATTAAGTAGTCGATAATTTCTTATATATTAAAACCATTTAAAAAAATATGGGCGACGAACCACTACGAACATGTAAATAACAGGCAACTGAAATACGGTAAGGTGACGTTTATCGTGTGGCTGTACGGAACCCTTACCGCGCAACTCCGACTCGCCCTTGGCCGATTTTTTTTCACTTAGAGGGGCGGATTTTTTTGTGTGTCCGGGACGCCGGATTCTTAAATACGCCTCTGTTATAACGGCAACAAAAATACATCATTTGTGAAAATTTCAACTGTCTAGCTATCGCGGTTCATGAAATGCAGCCTGGTGACAGACGGACAGACGGACGTCTTAGTCATAGGGTCCCGTTTTACCCTTTGGGTACTCAACCCTAAAAACAGTAAGGAATACTTACCTAAAATGTATAATAATATAACGTAGACATTGATTAAAATTATAGGAATATTAACAGATTACAAATTACATGGCTGTTTGCACTGGAGTCCTAAATGGGGGCACAGAAGTGTGAAGTGGGGGGGGGGGGGGGTTTATAAATAAGTGGGTATTATAAAGGGGTACAGGTTTAACAACACTCACGAATAATGACTTTTAAATAACATTTAGAGGATGTACCTAATATAAATGTTATATATATAATTGTACGCACAACATACAACATTGCTATTTTTTTGAATTTTACTTTGCTTTTAGTGAAGATTTCCGGGGGCTGCAATTAGAAACACAAAACGTATGGGGGCACACAATGGCAGCATAGGTAGGTGGCTATTTGGTTCAACACAAGTTGAATAACAACCAATAACAGCCACGCCTTAAAAATCAAAGATGTCACAAACGTAAAAGAAATAAAAATACGTTAAAAATTGTTAGATTTTATTTTGGATCATGTAAAGATTTGAATTTTTTAGGGTACCCTGTTACTAATCCTACATGTCCAACTGTCTGTCGGTCTGTCTGACCTTTAAAAAACTGTATCTTAAGAACCGTGGTAGGAAGTTAGCTGAAATTTTCACGAAATATGTGTAATTATGGGAGATTTACCCACAAAAAACATAATAATTGAAAAGTTAAGGGGGTCGACCCCATACAACAAAAGTGTTTTTATAGTTCTTTTTTTGTTTTTGCTCTATTGTACAAAATTACATACAAGCGCGAAACTCGGTGTGATTATAGTACTGATTCTACAGTAAAACAAGTAAGAAAAACCGGCTAAGAGTGAGTTGTACTTGCGCTAAGGAATCCGAGCTAAATAAAAATAATAAATTTTTGTGTCGCTCCTATTCTCTCATTCTTATCGTGTGGCACAATTTAACCGTGCTATCCAAGGAATTGACGGCGGTTGCCTGGTGTTGCTCGCATTGATGTCTTTTGTTTGTAATGAATAGGTAAAAGAAAATCACCGGCCAAGTGCGAGTCGCCGAGGGTTCCGTACCACCATACCAGTACTCCACACAAGTATAACAATGATACCTATTCATCACAAACAAAAGATATCAACGCGAGTGACAGAAAAAATGCTTTTTAGGGTTCCGTGTACCCAAAGGGTCACCAACGGGACCCTGTTTCTGCCTCTGCTGTCCGTCCGTCGGTCTGTCAGCGGGTTATATAATAGGTAAATATGTAGTTAAAATTTTCACAGACTGTGTATTGCTATTGTCGCTATAACAATAAACAATAAAAAAATAAAGTGGAATTTATAATAATAAAATAAGTGATAGGTACAAGAAACGTCATTTTTGTTTGTTTTGTCTGTCTGTCATTCACAGCTGTATTTCATGAAATAGGTAGACAGTTGAAATTTTCACAGAGTATGTATTCCTATTGCCACTGTAACAACAAATAAAAAAAAAACGGCAAAGTGCGAGACGCACTAATGATTCCGTACCAAAAACTAGTTTTCATCTACAGCCCCCCATATAAAATTGTAGGCCCCGTTAGCTGGGGCTTCTACTCATCATACTGAACAACTTTTGTTCAATGACTTTAGTGAAATCGCAAAAAAAATTAACTCTTCATACAAATCGATCAGCTGATCGACCAATGTTGTGAATTTTTGTATGGAGGGTCCAAAATCTTTTTTGAGAATTGACTATTGGGTTCCTTGGGGAAAGTTGTTCAGTATGATGAGCAGAAGCCCCAGTTAACGGGACCTACACCAATTTTGTTACACCCTGTATAGATATGTAAAAGGGAACTAATTGCTGTTGTCGTATTACTACGTAAATTAACTATGTAGAAGATACTACCAGATACCACTAGGTGTCGCTAGTTTCTAAACAATCGTACTTTGGAAATATCATTTTTTCTGTAAAAACGGAAGGACTTTAGATTTTCTCACAGACTTTTCTGTAATCTATGTATTTAACCTCATACACTGTGATTCTTTCTGTAATCTATGTATTTAACCTCATACACTGTGATTCTTTCTGTAATCTATGTATTTAACCTCATACACTGTGATTCTTTCAAAATTAAAGCCCAGAAGTTTAGGAGATATTCTTATATAACGTCAAAACTATGTACTTAAAAATTATAAAAAAAACGTATTTGAGATTTCAAGCTGTTTCATTTGATGTCACAATTTTGTAAAACATTTTTTTTATACTTTCTAATTTATTCCCCAAAAGTGGCCCTCATGTTTAAAATGAATTAATTTACCTTACATGTCCGTCTTTGGGTCACCGACTTACATATTATAATGTGTACCAAATTTCAACTCAATCGGTCCAGTCGTTTATGAGCAAATCGGCTGTGATGGACGAATGGACAGACACACGAGTCACGAGTGATCCTATAAGGGTTTAGTTTTTTCTTTTTGAGGTACGGAATCTTAAGAATAATAAAAAAATTAAAGGGCCCCCATACAATTAATAAACGACTCGCATTTGGCTGGTTTTTTTATTCAGTCGTGGCCCGTACGACTCACACTTGGCCGGCTTTTATTATTTGTTGTTTTATTTCAGGATTAGTAACTATTATAATCACACCAAGTTTCACGTTTGTATATGTACCTTTAAAATATTTAAAAGTCCGTCAGTCTAGGGCAGCCGTACTCTAAGTGTGTTCCGTGGAACCCTAGGGTTCCGCGTTACCCCTGTAGAGGTTCCGCAAGAATTTAGAAAATAACACCTATTTCCACCACCACCCACACCACAGTACAATTTTACTATGCCGCCAACGCTGATATCTACTTGTGAGCGCGCGAAACAATTGATGAAAAATAAAAAAACTGTTTCATCCCTTCCATTACTGAGATTTTTTTCTTTTTTAATATCTTCTATTTCTATTATTTTACTTATTTTATTTTTCTTTTTATCATAAAGAATACACTTCTAAAAAGTATTGTTTTATTGTAGGGTTACATCAATTATTTTTCTTTTCAAAAGGGTTCCGTCACCAAAAAAGTTTGAGAAGCGCTGGTCTAGGGCTTCAGCACAGATGAGATACTAGTTACTTGCTTGAGTCCGTGCATTAGATAGTCAGGTAGACATCAGTATAACCACAATGATGTAGGATTGAATGTGTAACCACAATGATGTGTACATGAGTTTTTTACAGGTCTCTATCCCAGATCGGGATCCCAGATCCCAGATCCCTGTCAACCAATTCTATACAAAAAAACACTTCAATCCGTTGCTTCGTTGCGACGCCGACGCGACGAGCGCGAGTGTGGAATTTAGTTTTCCCCAGATACCTCGGGAACTACGTCAGAATATGCTAATTAGTAAATTGTGTCATTTCCCGCCCCCTCAAACAGTTCTGTGCAAAAAATCACAACAATTCATGGTTCCGTTGCGATATTAAAGAAATTAACCAAAAAAAGAGTTTTTTTGAAGTGAAAACTTCTTTAGCGGCGCTGAGCACTTTTTGTTGGATGGGTAAAAACTTCCAAACTCGCGTCAGGGTCACGTGATGCTGATCGAAAAAGCGTAAGATCGAGGGGAAGGGAGAGGAACAAGTATCTCCCACTCTTTCTACCGTGCCTGAGTGTGCTGCTCCGCTTAGGGCGCTTTTCTCAATTTTCCATCTGCCGGTTAGTAGCAAAACTACTCGCCTAGCGACCTAACATCGACATATTGATGTCACTACGTAGTTCAGCTATTTCACACTAGATGTCAATAAGTGTAGAAAGTAATGGGACGTACTCAGAACTATGAGCTTTAAAAAGTTTGTGTAATAAATGAATAAAATGAGGGTTAACATTTTTACTGTTTTGTATGTGTACTGACGTACTTAAAATTTCTAGCACAAAATAATAGACAAATTATTATTACGAACATAATTTTATTTACAAAATTCAATTACCTGCGAAAATAACAGTTTTAGTTAGTTGTTGTCGGTTCGTTGCCCTATCGTTTTGAATGGTTGCGAAATGCTTAAAACGAATATCTATATATTTTTCTGATAAAGATTTAATCAGCAGTATAATATGATTTACAGTCGGTGATTGGTCAAAGCTGTAATTTAAAAAATAAAATGAAATACATACTTATTCTCCTAAAATAATTGAAACTCGGTTATACAAACAATACCGAAACCAACCGACTAATCCAGTTTTAAACTTTCTAGCACAAAATAATAGACAAATTATTATTACGAACATAATTTTATTTACAAAATTCAATTACCTGCGAAAATAACAGTTTTAGTTAGTTGTTGTCGGTTCGTTGCCCTATCGTTTTGAATGGTTGCGAAATGCTTAAAACGAATATCTATATATTTTTCTGATAAAGATTTAATCAGCAGTATAATATGATTTACAGTCGGTGATTGGTCCAAGCTGTAATTTAAAAAATAAAATGAAATACATACTTATTCTCCTAAAATAATTGAAACTCGGTTATACAAACAATACCGAAACCAACCGCCAAATCCAGTTTTAAACTAGGTAAAGTGCCCATCTTTAATTTTTTATGGCCTTTTTTGTCACTATGAAGTCTGCATCATTAAAATGGCAAGAACAAATCTTTGTATATTTTGTCGGAGTCCAATCCGGTCTATTCACTTTTGTGATCCATTGTTGTTTTAAATTATCATCGGATGGAAATCTAAAACAAACAAAAAGAAATAAAATTAACTAGGTGGTAAATTATCTTAATATGAATAAAATTATTATTTAACATTCGAAGTTCTTTCAATTCATGAACAGTCACGGAGAATAGTACGAGTATGTATACAACTCAGATCTTTGTTACTTGAAAATATTTGCTATGAAAATGTTATTTCATTACTGACCATAGCCGTGTGTTATTCGGTAAAATTATTTGAATCTAATTACGGCCCTGGATATTTGGTACGTTGAAAATAGTTGTTCTTGTTGACGATAGATGGCGGCCTGTTTACAATATAATTATAAAAATCACTAAAGTACTGTTTTGGCGACTAAAAAGTATTCAGGTTTAATTGTTTATTGTATACTTTAATTTTCAGTATCCACGTATGATTATAACTATATACCAATGCGGAACTTTACGTACTCGTATTTTTTATTCACAAAAGTTACGCCACCTAGTGTCGAGAAGTATAATTTATACTTGAAAGCCGAGAATTATCTAGAACTATTTTAATAATTACGTATAAAATTACTTACAAATGAAATGTGATACCATTCATAGCATCAGAACGTCTGTCTGAATAACTTCGACACGATAAAACACAACACTTCATCCTTTTCTTCTTAAAAATGCGAAAACACACCAATAATGCGAGTCTCGATACATGGGCACCTGACGAAAATCACAGTGCACAGTTGCTTAGGCCAGCTCCTCTTTGTTTGTGCTCCGTGGTTGTGTAGTAACCACATTGTTGTGTACTCGTATATGTGAATTGTTAAGTTTTCACTTCTGCCGGCACTCCCGGAGTGCTACCGGTGTGTTTTTTTTCAGTTTCATCAGGAACTGCATCGGACTATTCTATTTTCATGGGATAGAAAGTAGCCTATGACCTTCTTCAAAATGCCAAAAGTCATCAAAATTGTATTAGGTCCTTAAATATGAAATCGGCGTTTTGCCGAACTGGCCACTTTGATCATAATTATCTGGCGTTTGTTTAGGAATTCTAAATTCAAATTTATTTCATTGGCTACACCCAAATACACAATTTGGGTTTCGAATTTAGTGATTCATTTGTTTTTGCGCCATTTGATTATTCAGACATCGTTCTGTTTACAATATGGAAAACTTAAAATATCGCGTTATTTACGAATACGAGTTCCAACTGGGTACCAGTGCTTCGGAAACAGCTCGAAGAATTAATGCTCTGTTTTTTGGTTACCACGTTTCTGTTCTGAAAATTTTGACGTACAGAACAAACCCCGTGGACGGCCGGAGACCCTAGTTGACAATGAAGAATTAAAAGTGATCGTGGAAGCGGATCCATCGCAAACCACGTCATAGTTCGCAATAGTCTTCGGTGTGAGTGATAAGACAATTTTAATTATCTTGAAACGAATTGGTAGAGTGAAAAAGCTCGATAAATAGGTACCGCATGAATTGAGTGAAACATACCAACAAACACGCGTCGAGTGCTGCGTTAAATTACTCAATCTCACAATAACGAGCGGATTTTGAATCGTATCGTTACTTGTGACGAAAAATGGATCCTATCATCATCATATCAGCCGAAGGACGTCCACTGCTGGACATAGGGCCTCCCTCAAGGATCTCCACGACGACCGGTTCTGCGCTGCCCGCATCCAATGGCTTCTCGCGACCTTCACCAGTTCATCGGTCCACCGAGTGGGAGGCCTGCCTATACTACGCTTTCCGGTGCGTGGGATCCTATACGATAATCGAAAAAGCTCATAACAATGGTTGAACCCAGGAGAACCGGCAAAATCTTGCCCCAAGCGAAAATTGACTAAGAAAAAGGTAATGGTGAGTGTCTGGTGGACCAGTGCTGGTGTCATGCACTACAGCTTTCTAAGATCTGGCCAGACGATTGCAGCAGAGCTGTATTGTCAACAACTGCAAACCAAGATGAAAAAGCTAGCCGTTAAACAACCAAGACTGGTAAATTGCTCGAGCCCACTGCTGGTTCAGGACAACGATTCCCCATGCACCCACTGGTGGGTGAAGCTGGTGGGTGGACGGGTCGCCGCCGACGCTAGACCACACACTGCACAAGAGTCGGTCGCTAAATTATTGGAGCCGCGATTGGAATGTCTCCGACACCCTGCACCATACTCTCCGGACCTTGCTCCAACAGATTACCACTTTTTTCGGAATTTGGACGATTTCTTGCAAGGAAAAAAAATCAATTCCAATGAGGTAGTCCAAACCGCCTTCAAAGATTTTATTGATTCTCGCTTCCACATTTTTTCCGCAAAGGAATCAATGAACGACCTATAAAATGGCGAAAGTGCACTGATAACAATGGTACATACTTTGATTGATTAAATAAAACATTTCATTAAAAAAATCGTTTTGCTTCTTCTATATAAAACGCCAATTTCATATGTAAGGACCTAATATAATTAAGGATTTTTGTGTTATTTCATGTTTTATATATTCTTTCTTGTTGCCGAAAATAAATGTTGTCTATGTCTATATGTTTTTTGACTAAAATATGTACTTTACTATCATTCATTAGTCAGACAGGCTCCGTGAGGCGCGGTAGGCAGCGGGTTAAATTCCCCGCGTTGGGAACCACGCGTTACTCAATCCGGTTTTGTTAGCGGTAGAACCTGAGGGCATCTTGGAGCCCCATCTCACAGCTTTCACCATCTCTAATTGTTTTGCGATTAAACTATCAATAGATGTAAAAATATTGTATGTTATATATAACTATGAGTATGTAGAATGTAGATATAGGTAGGTATGTATCTACCTATGTATACTGTAGAGATCGTATGTCTCTACATTTATGCACTTCCAACTCCTTTGCTTATTTTCTTGCCAGCGCGAATCGAAGTTAGAATATTAATTTACATTTGAATCGGTTTGTCAAACGAAAGCTTTTCAAAAACAATAGATGTTGATTCTATGGCGGACCGTGAGCCAGGACAGAGGTCCGTTTTTCAATAAGTATATTTTTATTATCCGCGCGTCTGGGCTGAGGTCCCTAAGGTCATGGCAAGAAAGTGAGAGGAATCAATGAAGCTATAATAATCAGTCAGCCCACAGAGCCTTCTATCTTTTTTTTACGTGTTAAATATATGATCATCTCTGATGATTCTTTAATACGTATTCCAAATCTTTTATTCTGAACTACACACCCCAGCGTCCCGTAGACGACGTTACATTTGGTGGAGGTGCGGGGTATTGGTCCGCTAAAATTTTCTTATTAAGCTTCATATAATCAACACAGAAACGCCATGAATCATCAGGTTTTTTTTACTAAAACTACAGGAGAGGCATAGCTACTATTTGATTCCCTTATGACCCCTAACTCCAGCATTTCTTGTACTTGAGCATCTATAATCTCTCGTTGCGCTGGGGACACCCTGTATGGCGGACATCGCACCGGAATCTCGTCTGTTGTACACACGTCCACTGGTAATACACTACATCTTCCCAATTGATCTTTATTAAACGCTAACCTATCCGAGAAATTATTCAATAAACACTTTACCTCTGGTACACAATATAGGTATAGCGCAGAATAAACAGAAGAGGTTATATGATCGTAGGGCTAAAGATCTGACATTTCAAATAGGAGATCGGGTTTGGTTATTCACTCCAAGAAGATTGACAGGGAAGACATATAAGCTTCAGAGATTATATAAAGGACCATATGTGGTGGTAAGACACATTAATGATTGTAATTATATGATTAAGAAACTTAGTGTCGGTGCACGACGATATATTGTGCATGTTAATCGTTTAAAAAAAATCTTTCCTAAGGCACAGTATATATATTAGTACTAACGTACCTAAGGTTAGGGTAGAATAAGGTTGTCATGTGTAAAAAAACTTAACAATTCACATATACGAGTACACAACAATGTGGTTACTACACAACCACGGAGCACAAACAAAGAGGAGCTGGCCTAAGCAACTGTGCACTGTGATTTTCGTCAGGTGCCCATGTATCGAGACTCGCATTATTGGTGTGTTTTCGCATTTTTAAGAAGAAAAGGATGAAGTGTTGTGTTTTATCGTGTCGAAGTTATTCAGACAGACGTTCTGATGCTATGAATGGTATCACATTTCATTTGTAAGTAATTTTATACGTAATTATTAAAATAGTTCTAGATAATTCTCGGCTTTCAAGTATAAATTATACTTCTCGACACTAGGTGGCGTAACTTTTGTGAATAAAAAATACGAGTACGTAAAGTTCCGCATTGGTATATAGTTATAATCATACGTGGATACTGAAAATTAAAGTATACAATAAACAATTAAACCTGAATACTTTTTAGTCGCCAAAACAGTACTTTAGTGATTTTTATAATTATATTGTAAACAGGCCGCCATCTATCGTCAACAAGAACAACTATTTTCAACGTACCAAATATCCAGGGCCGTAATTAGATTCAAATAATTTTACCGAATAACACACGGCTATGGTCAGTAATGAAATAACATTTTCATAGCAAATATTTTCAAGTAACAAAGATCTGAGTTGTATACATACTCGTACTATTCTCCGTGACTGTTCATGAATTGAAAGAACTTCGAATGTTAAATAATCATTTTATTCATATTAAGATAATTTACCACCTAGTTAATTTTATTTCTTTTTGTTTGTTTTAGATTTCCATCCGATGATAATTTAAAACAACAATGGATCACAAAAGTGAATAGACCGGATTGGACTCCGACAAAATATACAAAGATTTGTTCTTGCCATTTTAATGATGCAGACTTCATAGTGACAAAAAAAGGCCATAAAAAATTAAAGATGGGCACTTTACCTAGTTTAAAACTGGATTTGGCGGTTGGTTTCGGTATTGTTTGTATAACCGAGTTTCAATTATTTTAGGAGAATAAGTATGTATTTCATTTTATTTTTTAAATTACAGCTTTGACCAATCACCGACTGTAAATCATATTATACTGCTGATTAAATCTTTATCAGAAAAATATATAGATATTCGTTTTAAGCATTTCGCAACCATTCAAAACGATAGGGCAACGAACCGACAACAACTAACTAAAACTGTTATTTTCGCAGGTAATTGAATTTTGTAAATAAAATTATGTTCGTAATAATAATTTGTCTATTATTTTGTGCTAGAAAGTTTAAAACTGGATTAGTCGGTTGGTTTCGGTATTGTTTGTATAACCGAGTTTCAATTATTTTAGGAGAATAAGTATGTATTTCATTTTATTTTTTAAATTACAGCTTTGACCAATCACCGACTGTAAATCATATTATACTGCTGATTAAATCTTTATCAGAAAAATATATAGATATTCGTTTTAAGCATTTCGCAACCATTCAAAACGATAGGGCAACGAACCGACAACAACTAACTAAAACTGTTATTTTCGCAGGTAATTGAATTTTGTAAATAAAATTATGTTCGTAATAATAATTTGTCTATTATTTTGTGCTAGAAATTTTAAGTACGTCAGTACACATACAAAACAGTAAAAATGTTAACCCTCATTTTATTCATTTATTACACAAACTTTTTAAAGCTCATAGTTCTGAGTACGTCCCATTACTTTCTACACTTATTGACATCTAGTGTGAAATAGCTGAACTACGTAGTGACATCAATATGTCGATGTTAGGTCGCTAGGCGAGTAGTTTTGCTACTAACCGGCAGATGGAAAATTGAGAAAAGCGCCCTAAGCGGAGCAGCACACTCAGGCACGGTAGAAAGAGTGGGAGATACTTGTTCCTCTCCCTTCCCCTCGATCTTACGCTTTTTCGATCAGCATCACGTGACCCTGACGCGAGTTTGGAAGTTTTTACCCATCCAACAAAAAGTGCGGCCTGTTTACAATATAATTATAAAAATCACTAAAGTACTGTTTTGGCGACTAAAAAGTATTCAGGTTTAATTGTTTATTGTATACTTTAATTTTCAGTATCCACGTATGATTATAACTATATACCAATGCGGAACTTTACGTACTCGTATTTTTTATTCACAAAAGTTACGCCACCTAGTGTCGAGAAGTATAATTTATACTTGAAAGCCGAGAATTATCTAGAACTATTTTAATAATTACGTATAAAATTACTTACAAATGAAATGTGATACCATTCATAGCATCAGAACGTCTGTCTGAATAACTTCGACACGATAAAACACAACACTTCATCCTTTTCTTCTTAAAAATGCGAAAACACACCAATAATGCGAGTCTCGATACATGGGCACCTGACGAAAATCACAGTGCACAGTTGCTTAGGCCAGCTCCTCTTTGTTTGTGCTCCGTGGTTGTGTAGTAACCACATTGTTGTGTACTCGTATATGTGAATTGTTAAGTTTACCACCTAGTTAATTTTATTTCTTTTTGTTTGTTTTAGATTTCCATCCGATGATAATTTAAAACAACAATGGATCACAAAAGTGAATAGACCGGATTGGACTCCGACAAAATATACAAAGATTTGTTCTTGCCATTTTAATGATGCAGACTTCATAGTGACAAAAAAAGGCCATAAAAAATTAAAGATGGGCACTTTACCTAGTTTAAAACTGGATTTGGCGGTTGGTTTCGGTATTGTTTGTATAACCGAGTTTCAATTATTTTAGGAGAATAAGTATGTATTTCATTTTATTTTTTAAATTACAGCTTGGACCAATCACCGACTGTAAATCATATTATACTGCTGATTAAATCTTTATCAGAAAAATATATAGATATTCGTTTTAAGCATTTCGCAACCATTCAAAACGATAGGGCAACGAACCGACAACAACTAACTAAAACTGTTATTTTCGCAGGTAATTGAATTTTGTAAATAAAATTATGTTCGTAATAATAATTTGTCTATTATTTTGTGCTAGAAAGTTTAAAACTGGATTAGTCGGTTGGTTTCGGTATTGTTTGTATAACCGAGTTTCAATTATTTTAGGAGAATAAGTATGTATTTCATTTTATTTTTTAAATTACAGCTTTGACCAATCACCGACTGTAAATCATATTATACTGCTGATTAAATCTTTATCAGAAAAATATATAGATATTCGTTTTAAGCATTTCGCAACCATTCAAAACGATAGGGCAACGAACCGACAACAACTAACTAAAACTGTTATTTTCGCAGGTAATTGAATTTTGTAAATAAAATTATGTTCGTAATAATAATTTGTCTATTATTTTGTGCTAGAAATTTTAAGTACGTCAGTACACATACAAAACAGTAAAAATGTTAACCCTCATTTTATTCATTTATTACACAAACTTTTTAAAGCTCATAGTTCTGAGTACGTCCCATTACTTTCTACACTTATTGACATCTAGTGTGAAATAGCTGAACTACGTAGTGACATCAATATGTCGATGTTAGGTCGCTAGGCGAGTAGTTTTGCTACTAACCGGCAGATGGAAAATTGAGAAAAGCGCCCTAAGCGGAGCAGCACACTCAGGCACGGTAGAAAGAGTGGGAGATACTTGTTCCTCTCCCTTCCCCTCGATCTTACGCTTTTTCGATCAGCATCACGTGACCCTGACGCGAGTTTGGAAGTTTTTACCCATCCAACAAAAAGTGCTCAGCGCCGCTAAAGAAGTTTTTAGTTAATTTTATTTCTTTTTGTTTGTTTTAGATTTCCATCCGATGATAATTTAAAACAACAATGGATCACAAAAGTGAATAGACCGGATTGGACTCCGACAAAATATACAAAGATTTGTTCTTGCCATTTTAATGATGCAGACTTCATAGTGACAAAAAAAGGCCATAAAAAATTAAAGATGGGCACTTTACCTAGTTTAAAACTGGATTTGGCGGTTGGTTTCGGTATTGTTTGTATAACCGAGTTTCAATTATTTTAGGAGAATAAGTATGTATTTCATTTTATTTTTTAAATTACAGCTTTGACCAATCACCGACTGTAAATCATATTATACTGCTGATTAAATCTTTATCAGAAAAATATATAGATATTCGTTTTAAGCATTTCGCAACCATTCAAAACGATAGGGCAACGAACCGACAACAACTAACTAAAACTGTTATTTTCGCAGGTAATTGAATTTTGTAAATAAAATTATGTTCGTAATAATAATTTGTCTATTATTTTGTGCTAGAAAGTTTAAAACTGGATTAGTCGGTTGGTTTCGGTATTGTTTGTATAACCGAGTTTCAATTATTTTAGGAGAATAAGTATGTATTTCATTTTATTTTTTAAATTACAGCTTTGACCAATCACCGACTGTAAATCATATTATACTGCTGATTAAATCTTTATCAGAAAAATATATAGATATTCGTTTTAAGCATTTCGCAACCATTCAAAACGATAGGGCAACGAACCGACAACAACTAACTAAAACTGTTATTTTCGCAGGTAATTGAATTTTGTAAATAAAATTATGTTCGTAATAATAATTTGTCTATTATTTTGTGCTAGAAATTTTAAGTACGTCAGTACACATACAAAACAGTAAAAATGTTAACCCTCATTTTATTCATTTATTACACAAACTTTTTAAAGCTCATAGTTCTGAGTACGTCCCATTACTTTCTACACTTATTGACATCTAGTGTGAAATAGCTGAACTACGTAGTAGTGACATCAATATGTCGATGTTAGGTCGCTAGGCGAGTAGTTTTGCTACTAACCGGCAGATGGAAAATTGAGAAAAGCGCCCTAAGCGGAGCAGCACACTCAGGCACGGTAGAAAGAGTGGGAGATACTTGTTCCTCTCCCTTCCCCTCGATCTTACGCTTTTTCGATCAGCATCACGTGACCCTGACGCGAGTTTGGAAGTTTTTACCCATCCAACAAAAAGTGCTCAGCGCCGCTAAAGAAGTTTTCACTTCAAAAATATTAAAGAATTTCAATTATGTTATTTGCTGTAAATATTTAAAGGATATTTATTTCTATTTTTTATAAAAAATATTCAAAAGAAAATAAAAAATATTAAAATGCATTAAAAAATAATAATAAATAAATGCATAAGAAAAAAATTATTAAAAAAAATATATATTTAAGATATTAAAAGAAGTAAAAATAAAATATAAATAAATATTGAGGTATTAGTTAGTATAGAAAGTATTAGAGGAGAATTTCATGCTTATTGGTTGAGAATTTTCAAGTATGTAATATTATAGTTTCTTGTTAGTGAGTGGTAGGTCATGGTGAATGTAATAATGAGGGTATAATTATTTTGCTAATACTGTAACATTTTGTTTCATGTGTCAAAATCGTTTGAGAATATGGCGAATTGGCTGACCATTGAAATGACCGGCTGTGGGCATACAGCACCAAGTAAAAGAATATGGAGGTGTCGAGATAATCCATGGGGATTATCACCCAATCAACAAGCAGTATCCTTCCAGGAACAGGCAGCATAGGTGCCAAGATGTTGGCAAGCCGATAGCTGACCTGACCAGTTTGAAGAGGAGAGGAGATCCAATAATCTTAAATTTTGAATTTTGAATTTCTTGCTTAACTTTGTTCTTAGAGAAAATGGGTATGAGTTCTAGCTATATCGCTATGGAGAGCTTAGTTTTAGCTATAGGCTATCTAAGAGCTCTGATTTGGAGTTTATTCCCCTGGTGCTTGGCTAGGGTTCGTATTGCAAATTTCTTTGAGCCTAATACATTGATTTCTAGTGGATCTCAGTTGATGATTAATTTCTCCTCTGACATCTGGTACTGATTTCGTATTATTGGTGCTTAGAATTTTTTTTATTTGAATCTGAGATGACCACAGATTATCCGGGAACTTTTATGGTCAGACCAATAAGTATTTTTTTATCTCGTAATTAATACCACTTTTAAGATAGTCTTTGCATGGTTTAAACTTTTATAGGTCACAGATAGTATGGTCATTAATTATTTTTGTTTGGTTTTTGTTAAAGGTGGTTTAAGCGACTTAAAGAAAATATTTTTGGGATAGTTAAGTCAGGTGTAGGGAATCAGGCTAGATTTGTTTTATGTTATTTAAGATAGGGAGGAATTAGTTTTGAAATGTATACATGTTAGACAGAGAGCAGTAGGGGTTTAAGGGGTTTAACCTGCTGGGGCAATGGGCGGTTTCAACATTAACGCGGTGTATATGTGTAGTTGGTCTGCACATATACTTTTCCAAATTTACCTCCCATTGTCGGATCAATATCGAAAGATCTCTCTCTGACGACGTCTTCCCCTATAGGTAGGCGCCAAGAGACGTTGGCACTTATAGGTAGGTGTAGACAGGAGGTAGAGAAAAGCATCGCTTCACGGTGCGTTTCTCAATTGGTGGTGGGTGATGTAGAGATCGTATGTCTCTACATTTAAGCACTTCCAACTCCTTTGCTTATTTTCTTGCCAGCGCGAATCGAAGTTAGAATATTAATTTAAATTTGAATCGGTTTGTCAAACGAAAGCTTTTCAAAAACAATAGATGTCGATTCTATGGCGGACCGTGAGCCAGGACAGAGGTCCGTTTTTCAATAAGTATATTTTTATTATCCACGCGTCTGGGCTGAGGTCCCTAAGGTCATGGCAAGAAAGTGAGAGGAATCAATGAAGCTATAATAATCAGTCAGCCGACAGAGCCTTCTATCTTTTTTTTACGTGTTAAATATATGATCATCTCTGATCATTCTTTAATACGTATTCCAAATCTTTTATTCTGAACTACACACCCCAGCGTCCCGTAGACGACGTTACAATACCTATCTGCATTAAATTGTGTATATGAGTAACATAGGTAGACATATACCTACCTACATCCTACATATTGTCCTACATATGTACCTATGTTACTCATTTACACAATGTAATGCGGATGGGTACTATACAGGTACCTACGTAAACAAGGATGGGGCGAAAAATAGAACAGATTTTTTTCTACCTGATTTCTAGGCCCCCTATTACCTAAGCAGTTCGTCTATCAGTCTGTCCGAATGTCTGTTAGCGGGCCTGTTTTTCATGAACCGTAATAGGTAGACAGTTAAAATTTTAACAAAGTGTGTATTTCTATTGCCACGATTGCAACAGATGATATAAAAATACAAGAAACGTGACCTTTTACAGTTTCTTTTTAGAAACTAGCGACATCTATTAGTATCTTCTGCAAAGTTGATTTACCTACGTAGTAATACGACAATAGCAATTAGTTCCCTTTTTGACCGGCGAGCGCAAAGCGCGGGCAAAGCGTCTCCGTTTCAGCTTGTGCAAAATTCCTTTCGTATGTCTGTCCGGATGTCTGGATTTTCTCCTCTGCATGTCGCATTTCCCAACCAACTCTCGTGCAATTTTGTGAGCAGGTTCGACATCTATGTTTTTTTTTGTCGATTCAGTTTTTAGAAATCTTTCAAAATGTTGGAGCCATGGGGGTTGAAAACGTAAAAAATATTACATTTCAGCCATTTCAAAAAAAAAGTAATTGTGTGGTTTTATGAAACCACGGTAAAAGTGAAACTTTACAGAGGACGAAACGATCATGGCTGCTCTCGCTACGGTACAGAGGACGAAACGATCATACCGTCAGACGAAAGCGACCGTCACGCGACATGCAACACACAGACGAAAAAAATTGAGACTATGTAATAAAAGATTCACTTTAAAAACTCGCAAAGTCTACAGCTCACTGAACCACTGGTATATTTATAGATGGCGCTGTAGATGAAAATTAGTTTTATGGTACGGAACCCTTAGTGCGCGAGTTTGAGTCGCACTTGGCCGGGTTTTTTTTTTTTGGATAACGAACGAAGTACACGGTGGTAGATACATACCTACCTACTTAGATACTACATATTTACGACTATAGGAAACCCGCGTGGACGAACGTTTCTATGACTTTTCGAGGGTGCGCAGTGCGCGAGCCGCAAAAAAACCAGTAGCCTATGTGTTAATCCAGGTCCTAATCTGTCTACCTACCAAATTTCAGCCAGATCCCTTCAGTAGTTTTTGCGTGAAGAAGTAACAAACATACACACTCACAAACATTCGCCATTATAATATTCGTGTGATTCGTCTCACCATGTTCCGTCTAATACATAGATATTCCGAGGTTTTTGATTATTTCTCAAAAACATTACTCATTCTTATTATGTCACTTAAAGAAATAACCACAAGTTCAGCATCTAAACTAAACTAAATAGATGGTGAAATCCTCTACGTCTCTCCAATTTACTTCGGCGCGTCGAACAAACGTGCTTGAATCAGTTTCCGAAGTGCAGTGTTTTGTCGGGCTACAATTGTTCATTACCAGTATGATGAGAGTGGCTGTCCGTGTCAGCCGTAATGTAATGCAGTGCAAATGAGTCAATCTCCACGGGGCCGGCTGGTCACACAGTGCCATTAGGAAATCGATTCGTTCTAGGCTAGACCCCTCGCATGCGTTGCTGTTTCCAAGCCGGGCTGAGCGATTGATCGTAATCGAGGAACCTGGTTTAATCAATTACCAACTATATCTTCTGATAGCACCATAGCTATAGTATATGCCAACTTTATTGGTGTCGATAGAAAGACCAAAGAATACTGAATATTAAGCAAGACCAAAGGAAGGCTAAGTAGGTAAAAGATACTTAGAACTCGGGCCTTATTCTTTTACAATCCATTACTTGCCCACTTCTGAGGCTTGGGTCTCGAGAAGTTTTGAACATACTCCCCACATATGGGCCAAGTCCAGATTTTTTCAGGTAGACTTTTATTTATTTTATCAGGGAAGGAGTACCTCCATTATCCATCTTGCTGATTCTTGCTTAAGGAACTTGTCCTTGTGACATCTTGATTGAGGATTTTTATTTATTTATTCGCAATTGGTAAACCCTTGACAACATCTCACCTGGCGGTAAGTGACGATGTTGCCGAAGATGGAAGCGGGCTTACCAAGATTCCCCAACGCAATGGGGAACTGGCTATCTTATCACCATGCCGCAACACAACAATGATATCAACATTGATATTTGGCGGCAAGACTTAGATAAGATGGTGGTAGCTAGCCAGGCGGGCTTAGAAAATGCCCTTAGGATTTGTAATATAATTTGTTACGTCGTTCGTGAGGATCTTGTAACTGTAAGTGGCATCGTGCTTGAAGATCTTGTAATTGTAAATGACATCTTGCTTGAGGATCTTGTATTTGTAAGTGACATCGTGCTTGAAGATCTTGTAATTGTAAATTACATCTAGCTTGAGAATCTTGTATTGTATTGTAAATGACATCGTGCTTGAAGATCTTGTAATTGTAAATGACATCTTGCTTGAGGATCTTGTATTTGTAAGTGACATCGTGCTTGAAGATCTTGTAATTGTAAATGACATCTTGCTTGAGGATCTTGTATTTGTAAGTGACATCGTGCTTGAAGATCTTGTAATTGTAAATTACATCTAGCTTGAGAATCTTGTATTGTATTGTAAATGACATCGCGCTTGAAGATCTTGTAATTGTAAATGACATCTTGCTTGAGGATCTTGTATTTGTAAGTGACATCGTGCTTGAAGATCTTGTAATTGTAAATTACATCTAGCTTGAGAATCTTGTATTGTATTGTAAATGACATCGTGCTTGAAGATCTTGTAATTGTAAATTACATCTAGCTTGAGAATCTTGTATTGTATTGTAAATGACATCGTGCTTAAAGATCTTGTAATTGTAAATAACATCTTGCTTGAGGATTTGTATTTGTAAATGACATCGTGATTGAAGATCTTGTAATTGTAAATAACATCTTGCTTGAGGATTTGTATTTGTAAATGACATCGTGCTTGAAGATCTTGTAATTGTAAATTACATCTAGCTTGAGAATATTGTATTGTATTGTATTGTAAATGACATCGTGCTTGAAGATCTTGTTATTGTAAATGACATCTTGCTTGAGGATCTTGTATTTTTAAGTGACATCGTGCTTGAAGATCTTGTAATTGTAAATTACATCTAGCTTGAGGATCTTGTATTGTATTGTAAGTTACATCGTGCTTGAAGATCTTGTAATTGTAAAAAATTACATCTTATTTATATAATTTATTAAAATTATGTTACATCATATAATGCTTGCTTAAGTATTTTGTGCTTGTAAGTGACATCGTTCTTGAGGAGCTTGTAATTGTAAATGACTTCTTGCTTGAGGATCTTGTATAATTATGTAAGTTACATCGTGCTTGAGGATCTTGTCATTTCTTAATGACTTGTCAATTTACAATCGGAATGAAAGTATATTTTTAATTTAGTAACTACTAGCTGTTGCCCCCGACTTCGTTAGCCTTTAAAAGAATACGTAATGACCTTCATGCTAATCCAGGTCTTAATCTGACTTCCTACCAAATTTAATTCAAATTCGTCCAGCCGTTTGGGCGTGAAGACTAAACAAACACACACACACACACACAAATTTTCGCTAAAGAAACGACGACTTAAATGATATAACGACTTTTAGAAATGTTCTAAATAAAAGATCGAACACCTGGACGAATTAATAAATCCAGGTCCATCCGAGCGAATGCAAATAACTATTATAGTTTAATAACTATAATCACGTAAATAGATAAGCAAATCCAAATTTCAATTCATAAAATACCTCTAAAGCTTTCAGCTAAACAAGACCACTGTTATACGACATCTGCATTCGCCGTAGGACACGTTCGTCACGTCACGTGACACCTGCAATCCAATAATGACGTGAGAGGAAAGGAAAGTCGGCCAGCTCACTTAGTTTTCCAATCTAAACAATAGAAATTCACCGGGTGCACCTCCCTGGGGACGCTGATCTATCTCTATGTAAATTATGCGGCAAATAACAACCGACTTACTCAGTGTTCATTGCACGTGGCACGTGGCGGACGATACCAGGCGCCGCGCAGTGTTGCCAGATGACTTTTGTTAAATGTAGCTTAATAATGCTGAGACATGGTCGCTTACTATAGGCCTCATAAGAAGGCTCAAGGTCACCCAAAGGGCAATGGAGCGTGCTATGCTCGGAGTTTCTCTGCGTGATCGAATCAGAAACGAGGAGATCCGCAGGAGAACTAAAGTAACCGACATAGCTCACAGAATCGCTAAACTGAAGTGGCAGTGGGCAGGACACATAGCTCGTAGAACAGATGGCCGATGGGCCAGTAAAGTTCTCGAGTGGCGACCACGCACTGCAAAACGTAGCGTAGGCAGGCCTCCCACGCGGTGGACCGACGCCCTGGTGAAGATCGCGGGAAGCCGATGGATGCTGGCAGCGCAGGACCGGTCGTCGTGGAAATCCTTGGGGGAGGCTTTGTCCAGCAGTGGACGATTTTTGGCTGATATGATGATGATGAAATAATGTTTAAAAAGTCACTAGAACAATATAAAAATGGCAATTCTGTAGCTAGATGTATGGTGTTACTGTGCTTCAAAAGTCGCTAAAATGTATGAAGCGTTGATTTTTTTTGTCGCTAGACTGCTCCGAAAATACGTTAGATCTAGCTACTAAGTCGCTAAATTGGCAACACTGGCGCCGCGACGGACCGGCGCGACGATTTTTCTAAATCATCGCCAATTAAAGATAATGTAGACATGTGGAAGACGGCTAGGTATTTAGGGCGTTGAAACGATGTGCGCAGTGACACGGATGTACACTGGTTACTGGGCTATGTCTGGTCTAGATTTTATAGATGGGTTCTAAAACTAGCCGCCTCAGTTTGAAAACTCATTTTAAGATGACTATTGCTCACGTTTCCGCTTAGTAATTTTACGAAAGTTTTGAAAAGGTACCTAAAACACTTGTAACGCGGCACGTTGTTATGCGTTCTTTTTTTATTCGACCTTCTTTTCATTCCATTAATATTTTTTTTACGCATGCGCTGTCATCCATCTGCCAATATCATTAAAAATCAAAATTCTATTCACTCTCATACTACTAAATAAAATTAATTAAATACCATGGTACTCTTATAAAACACCCATTTTGGGTCTTTTACTCTTATTTTACGAATAAAAAGAATTGTAAGCACGTATCTATTTTTAAAGAACCTACGCTATCTATTACCTAAGTCATGCTACAATATCTTCAAGAACCTTACGTAGCCAATTTAATTAAAAACGAAAAACTCGACAGATTAAAACAGGGGATAAGGATAAATCTAACGATAACTCGTACTTCAAAATACTTACCTATATCCAGCCAAAAATAATGAAGAATCCCACAAAGAAAGATACACGCGAGAACATAACTCTTCTTTACTGTCGGGCAAAAAAACGCCATTTTCGCTTTTGTCTTAATTAGGTTTACATAAATACTGGGCACATGCAAAAGTGTACAAAACGCATAATAAACTTACCGTTTCCTCGTAGAAGTGATTTGGCAATCGCAGTAGCAAAATGTCTCGCGCAGCAAATATAGGGCATGTGTACATGGAGACCAGTTGGGTCTCGCGAATTCTGCTCCTCGATCCATGACAACTCCTGCGTCGATCTGGACTCTTGTCAGCTGTTGTCCAGGCAGAATCAATTCGCTTGGCATTTTTACAGTGGTTTTGTTTGTGTTGAATTATTTATATCTGTGGGTGTGAATATGATAGCTAAGTATGTAGAATATAATATTAACCTCAAGCGGGTCGCTATTTTTTGTTTATGTAACACGTAAGATATCAAAAATAAATATAATAAAAATGAAAATTTTATCAGCTTTCTAGATCAGTAATTAGTTTTTTTATACAAAAATACTGAGAAAATTTCGTAAATCTGCAGCGTGGGCGAGGCGGCCATGCGCGGCGAAAGTAATCTAATCAGCCCGCTTGAGCCCCATCGACGCGTTTGATGTCCCCACTTGAAAGGTTATGACATGAGCGTCTGTCTCATTAGAGATTTATTTCAATTTCAAATATTTTTGTGTGATGACATTGATGGCGATTTTAAAAGATACAGGAATGGCCTACTGAGATAGAAAAAATATAATGTTACTAAGAAAATGTAGTGGAGATTGGGGAAGAAACAGGTAAAGCAGAAATAAGGTGTCCGACAAGGTTGTCCCCTCTAATTATTATTATATTAAATACAGAATGGAAAAAATACAGAATCTGAGAAGGGGTAGTCAAAATTAATGGGAGAAAAAATACGCTTTATTTGTTTAACGGAAAACATAGCAGCACTTGCAGAAAATACATAATAAATTGAAACGCTGGTAGATTGAATACATTTTGGGAATTCGGTTTAAAAATAAACATAAACACAACAAAAACATTAGCTATTGAAAAAAACTGATTCAAATTCATTTAAACAATAAACCAATAAAACAGGTTTATAGTTTCAGATATTTAGGCAGTTAAATAACCAATGACGCCAGATGCACCTCCGATATTATCTCAAGAGTGGCCATGGATGGCCAAAACTGCATTCTATCATGCAAAATCATTCTAGCATGTAAAGCTACTTATAAAAACCTACATTTGGAGCCATACGTTGTATGGATCTGAGGCGTAAACACTAACGCAGAGGGACAGAGAAAGAGTAGAAGCGTTTGAGATGTGGCGTTGGAGGAGAAGGAAAGAATCAGTTGGACGGAAAAGAAAACAAACCAAGAGGTTCTGTATAAGGTGAAAGAGAAGAGAAGCTTATTGTAAATAATTAAAAATGAAATATGTTAAGACATCTGATAAGATACGACAGCTTTCTGAAAAACATCACAGAAGGAAAGACGGAGAGAAGAACAGACAGAGGAAGACCAAGGCGAAACTACAAAGAGCAAATAAAGGGAAAGGCTGCTGCGTGTCGCATCAAGACCTTAAGACGATGGCTGAGGTTAGGAAGAATTAGCGATAACTCCACATTAAAGAAGAAAGAATACGACATAGCGTAGTCGTCGGAACATTAAACTCTGTGAGTCGAGTATTCATTGGTAGACTTTCACTACGTGTTAGTAGCTACATTGGTTTTAGACTTTAATTATTATAAATTAAATAAGTAACCTATAAGAATGTAAGGATGTAACAACTACCTATGCATCAACTGATTATAAGTTGTTACATAGATAATTATGTCTAATAGGAATAGGATATGTGGTGTAGGATATCGAAGGGCTGTAACTTTTTATGGGTATCGGGTATCGCAATCAAACTATAAATAAATAAATATTCTGGGACAAACACATGGTCATCTGGCCCCAAAGTAGGATTCCCTGTGTTATTATGGGAACCAGAGACTGATATACATACTTATATAAGTTTAAATACATACATATATAGATAGATATTTAACACCCAAACACAGAGCAAACAAATCTGCTCATCACACAAATGTTTGCCCTGGGTGGGGATCGAACCCACAACCCTCGGATCAGTAGTCAAGAGCACTTACCACTGAGCCACCGAGTAAGTCAAATAATTCTTCTGGTATAGACCTTTACAGGTTATGGGCCTAGGGAGCACAATCTACAAAATTTTGCATAATTTTTCAATTGTGTTACGTGTAAGCACATAGGGGAAATGTAATTATAGTGTAGTATAGTTATGTATGACTGTACGTAGTGGTAAAGAGGAACAATTCGCGCAGCGCAATCTTGATCTTTCGCCAGCAGTCCCTGTAAAAAAAAAACAATATCGTTAACAACGCTACAAATGTTGTGTCTTGTCTCCTTCTGGAAGTTTATAACTTCTTATCAGGAGTATCCATCTCTGAGTAGCCAGTTGTACAGTGGAGACCAAATCAAGCTAAACTGCCAGCATAAACGGGCCTCGCGTAGGCTAAATCACGCATAGCGTTGTGTGTCCAGCTTATACTGGCAGTATCTAACTTGATGTGGTCTAAGGTATACCTACGTAGGATTCGTGTTTGTTGTAGCGATGTTATCTTCAGACTAATTTCATCAGGTAAAGACAAAGTCAGAAATAAGCTTTATCTACCTGATTTGCATCCGAGTCCCAGAAATGTTAACAGCATTGATGTGTTCCGGCATGAAGATAAGATAGCCAGCTCCCCATTGCATTGGGGAATCTTGGTAAGCCCGCTTCCATCTTCGGCATCATCGTCAGTTACCATCAGGTGAGATAATGCTTAGAGCTTACCAATTGTGAATTAAAACAAAAGTGACTTATTATTATGAAAAACCAGGCAATAGGGGATCGGACTGCTAGTCATTTGAGTTACTTTGTATGATCTGTCAAAAACGAATTTTTTTTCTAAAAATGTTTGAAATAAGTGACGTCATAGATTTTTAGCGTCATTGACGAACCTAGTTTGTGAATTTGATCAACTAAAAATTTAAGACGCGATAGAAAAACAAAACAAGTAAATTTTTTTAAACTTCAAGAGGAGAGCAATTTAGGAAATCATGTTTCGAATTTATTTCTGATGCAGTCCGATCCCCTATTACTTTTTTATGAACATCAGAAAAAGTGTAATATGCACCTACTTATTATGAAAAAACATTTTTAAATCTTGAAAAATATATGAAATCTAACGAGACCATTCTATCCAACCGATTTGCTTTTTTTGAGTCGGACACACACCAAAACGGTTTCGTCACATTATTATAATATACTAGTGTTTCATTCTAACACACAATACAGGTTTGTCTAAGTTTATGACTTGTTAACTGGGGCTTCTTTCTACGCATCTCTGAATAACTTTCCCCAAGGAATCGATACTATTTTTTTCAACCGACTTCCAAAAAGCAGGAGGTTCTGAATTCGATTGTGTGTCTTTTTTTTTGTATGTTTATTACGCGATATCTTCGTATATTGCAAACAGTTTTTCATGATTCTTTTTTATTCGATAGGTTATGCTTTCTAGTTGGTTCCATACAAATTTAATCAAAATCGGTGTAGTACTTTCTTAGAAAATTTAAAAAAAAACAAAAATAATAATGCAAAATTGTACTTATTTGTAGCGATGGAAGTCGGTTTTTTAACGTGTTCAGCGTTTTCAGTTACTAAAATGACCCTTCTTAATAAACTGCACAAAACTTGCGAATCGGCTAAACGATCTGTAAGAAGTCCTAACATTTTTTTTGCTAACTAAGAGTGATAGTGGGCTGTCTAGGCAAGTTGTTCAATCATCATCATCATCTCCCCAAGGATCTCCATGACGACCGGTTCTGCGCTGCCCGCATCCAGAGGTTTCCCGCGACCTTAACCAGGTCATCGGTCCACCGAGTGGGAGGCCTGCCTACACAACGTTTTCCGGTGCGTGGTCGCCACTCGAGAACTTTACTACCCCAACGGCCATCTGTTCTACGAGCAATGTGCCCCGCCCACTGCCACTTAAGTTTAGCAATTCTGAGAGCTACGTCGGTTACTTTGGTTCTCCTACGGATCGCCTCGTTTCTGATTCGATCACGCAGAGAAACTCCGAGCATAGCACGCTTCAGCTTTCAGCTTAAGTTGTTCAATATGATGAGTTTTGTTTTGTTACAACCTGTATGTTTGTGTTTATATTTAAAACAAAATAATGTGTTCTTTCATTCACTTCGTCGCGAGCTCGACTCACTCTTGGTAACGGCCATGTTATTTTACTTTGAAATTTTCAGTTTTACCGTTTTTTTAACAGAGCAAAAAAAGCTAATACTTAAATACTTTCCATACTAAATGTTCTATACCGACCGCAAAAAGAACTTTGCTTTTTGAAAATCTTTTATTTACTGAAAAGACTACGGAATTCTACTTTGCACGTGGTCCGACACACACATGGCCCATTTTTCATTATTTATTGTTAAGGTATGTAACAATTAGCATATTTAAAAGAAGGTAAACAGAAAAACTTTTTATTACAAATACTGAACTGACGAAAAAAGGAAGGAACTAAAAAGCGAATAATTTTGAACAAAAAAAAACCGACTTCAAACAGGAAACTAAGGTTCCCCTCGATTTCTATGGGATGCCATCGTCAGATCCTGGTTTCCTTATCATGGTATCACCCTTGGAATAGCTCCTTTCCCAAAAAAAAGAATCATCAAAATCGGTTTATAAACGATGAATTTATTAGCGAACGCACATTAAAAAAAAATGTACGGTCGAATTCAGAAACCTCCTCCTTTTTTGAAGTCGGTTAAAAATAAAAATGAACCTTATAGTTTGAGTTATGAGTTAGGGTTTATTCCCGGGAATACTCGTCCCGGGAATTCCCGTGAAATTTCAGGTCCTTGTTCCCGGGAAATTCGGCTCGAGAAGTCGAGAAATCTCTAATTAACTTACAGGTTTGAGAAATATCTTTCTAACGGTTTTTTTGTCATCCACTCTTGAAAAAAAAACGTTTTTCATTGTTTACTTAAATATCTAGTATCTACCTTAAGTGTAATACGTATACGTAAAAAGAGATTAGGTTACGTGTCAGGAGAGAATATGTTGATTTGAATTGAGATTATGTTAATTTTATAAAAAAAAAAGCGTCGGTGGCTCAACCGGTAACGACTCGGTCCATCTAACCAGAGGTACCGGGTTCAAATCTGGACGGCCAATGTACCAATGAGTTTTTCAAAAACTTACGTACATATCATTACCGATTGCTTTAACGGTGAAGGAAAACATCGTGAGGAAACCTGCACAGGCCTGCGAAGAAACTCGAAGGTTGTGTGTGAAGTCGACCAACCCGCACTGGGCCCGCGTGATCGACTAAGGCCTAATCGCCCTGATTCAGGGTAGGCTCGAGCCCCTCGGTGGGGACGTATATGAGCTGATATAATAAAATAATAAATAAATATGTTAATTTTAGAAGAGGCCGTTTTTAGTGAGATTATGTCGATTTTAAAAAGAGATTATGGTGATTTTAGGGGAAACTTTGTTTGTTTTTGATTGATATTTTGCCGGTTTTAGAAGAGACTCTTGATTGGTAGTAAGATTGTTCATTTCCAAAGAAATTGTGTTGATTCTAGTATCATCTTCATCATTCGGAATCATCGTCATTTACCATCAGGTGAGATGATGATGATGATGATGATGCTTACCAATTGTGAATAATTAAAAAACACTATATTTTAGGAATAAATGTTCATTTAGTGACATTTTGTCTGTTTTAAAAAAAATGTTTTAGGAAAGACTGAGTTGATTTTAAGAGATATTATGTTGATTTTTGTTCTATTAGAGAGAAATACATATTTTTATGCCTTAATTCTTTAATAAATACTAAACAAATAAAAATCCAAAATTTCTCGATTTCCCGAGAATTTCCGGGAAATAGCGCTCGAGAATTCTCGAAACCCGAGAGATATAAAAAACTCGAGAAATCATAAAACCTAGTTATGACTGAAGTGAAGATGTTATCTAGGTTTTTGTGATGTTTCTAGAGGTGTTGGGCAATTCCAGAAATTGCGCAAAACGAGTCTAATAAATAAGATATGTCGACACAGATAGAGCTACGACGAGTACGTACCGTTAGAAACGTATTGTGAAGTCGTCGGCAAGCAGGGATGCTGTAAATATTGAGGAAACTCACAACAGTTTCTTCACTTCGTTTTTATCACGCTTTTCAAGCGACTTCCAAAAAGGAGGAGGTTCTCAATTCGTCTGTAAGTTTTTTATTTTTTTATGTGTTTTATCTCATAACTTTTGACTGGGTGAACCGATTTTTATGTTTTTTTTTTATTTGAAAGCTAGTGCTTCCCGTGTGGTCTCATATAAATTTTATCAAAATCGGTGTAGTACTTTATTAGAAAATTAACAAAAACCAAAAAAGTACTAAGTTGTTGCGTTGGAAGTCGGTTTTTTAACGTGTTTAGCGTATTTTTTTATTAGCTTCACCTGTATGTATGTATGTATGTTCGTTTGTATGTTTGTAACCGACTCCTTTGCACTCGATTTTGACCCACTTTAAATGGACAGATTTAATTCAATCTTTGTGAATTTATCAAGAATCAGTGACAATACGATAATTTCATAAGTTTATCTCATTATACTGATCGCTAGAATTAAATGCACATCAAACTAAAAAAAATAATTAATATAGTTTACACAAAGTAAAAAACACGCTTTTAAAGCACATCAAACTAAAAAGTGAAAAATAATTCTTAATATAAGCTGAAAACAATAATGAACGAAAAATAATAGTATTGTAAAAAAGCATGGGACACTTTGTGCCATATTTTTCGTATATCGAGCAACCCACGTTTTTTCACAATAATACTTAGTATTAATATTATTGTGAAAAAAACTTGGGGCGCTTTGTGCCATATTTTTCGTATATCGAGCAACCCACGCTTTTTCACAATAGTACTAGTATTATTTACTATTGTGAAAAAATCTTGGGGCGCTTTGTGCCATATTTTTCGTATCATCATTACAGCTCATATACGTCCCCACCGAGGGGCTCGAGCCTACCTTGAATCAGGGCGATTAGGCCTTAGTCGACCACGCGGGCCCAGTGCGGGTTGGTCGACTTCACACACAACCTTCGATTTTCTTCGCAGGCGTGTGCAGGTTTCCTCACGATGTTTTTCCTTCACCGTTAAAGCAATCGGTAAGTATGTACGTAAGTTTTTGAAAAACTCATTGGTACATTGGCCGTCCAGATTTGAACCCGGTACCTCTGGTTAGATGGACCGAGTCGTTACTGGTTGAGCCACCGACGTTGAGACACGATTTTTCGTATATCGAGCTACAACCCACGCTTTTTTCACAATAAATACATACTAGTATTTTTCGTTCGTTATTGTTTTCAGCATATATTAAAAAATATTTGTAACTTTTTAGTTTGATGTGCTCTAAAAGCGTGTTTTTTATTCTTTTTAAACTATATTTTATAAAAGCTTTTATTTAACTCGCAATGTATGTATGTATGTATGTATGTATGTATTGTATGTTTGTTTAGTTCAAATCTTATCTCTACCGGGACTACGGGGAGGGGACAACATTTTTTAAACGGCAAAAACGAACTTATCGTCATTCAATCCGGAGGTTTTGGTGAATGTAGCTGAATAACCTAAATGCATTTATTAACTGAAATATCGGAATCGAGTGCTGTAATAAAAAGACTAGAGCAAAACCATTGGTACCTACCATATTTTAAATTTTTGCAAACACTTGAAGATATTGCAGTTAAATTGTATTTCATAACGTGCAATCATTACGCAAAACTTTTTCAGACGTCATCATAGATCCTATTATTTATTCCACCCATGCAGCATTGTTTGTTGAAACCTGGGGATGTCGTAGAGACACTTTTGAACTTGATGGTTTTTATGAGGTTTGCAGAGTAGATGGTCCAGCTATATCTAATGCAAATCCGGGCTGGGGATCTATCGCGTATGTACGTCGCAATCTTTTAAGGATGCCGGGACAGATGGATCATGTAAACGATATTATTTAAATAACCCAGGCGCTGCAAACGGCCACTGCGAATGCTTGCATTTTAAAATGTTTAATGTCAGAGTGATAACTGTATACAGGTCACCACAATGTCAAATTATTGTTGCAATAGAATGCATAAATACAACAATATACGGCCGCAACCTCAATAGGTAGGTATACTTCACGTTCTCGTTTGATTGTTGTGGGAAACTTCAGTATCGATCTTAGAATGAATCCCCAAAATGGAATTTCCACATATTTTTCATCCTTAAACATGTTTCCGTGAATAAACACTAGAGCACTAGGTACACGAAGTAGTACAACTATAGATAACGTTATTTCGAACTTTAATGTTCAATGTGGTACTATTCATACCTTTTTCAGTCACCATTTACAGATCTGGTTCAAATTTAATATTTATTTAGTATTTTTGAACCAGATTTCTAAATAGTGACTAAAAAACTTTGTAAATACTTAAATAACCTTGATAAAAGATTTTTTGCAAGGCTGCTGCAAGGCTAGTGTAGATATTTCAGTTATATTATAAAATAAATGATATGTGTTAGTATAAAATAAAGAATTACTGAAAATAGATAAAGATAAAGAGACCTTTGTCTTAAATTTATGCTCCTCCAGCTTTCCACATTGTAATGTTATGGGTTTCATTTAGCAATAAAAATACCATAACCTTTACTTATATACCTACACTACAGGTTTGTGCGGAACCCTCGGTGCGCGAGTCCGACTCGCACTTGGCCGGTTTTTTAATATGTATTTTACTTGGTCCCGCTCAACAATTTTGAAATTTTTAGCTTTACTGGTTACCTAACAAAAGATTAACATCATGTTTATAACTTTAAATATTATGTACAGTTCTTACTTGCTTCCTTACATAAAAAAATGCGATTACAAACTTACATTTGCAGTTGGAGAATTGACCCCGACGTATATTAGATTTATGGAAGAACATTTTTTTCAATTACCAAGTTAAATTTGTCCTTCCATCCAATTGTTGTACTCAATGTTTGTAGGGTATCGTACAAACAAATGTTTAGGAAAGCTCAGTGCGCGAGTCCGACTTAAGTGTTTCAGATAAATGTGTGTTGCGTATTTGCATGTGTGTTTGAGAGTGTGTGTGTGTGTGTGTGTGTGTGTGAGAGAGAGAGAGAGAGAGAGAGAGAGAGAGAGAGAGAGAGAGTGGGTGTCCGTATTGTGTGTGATTGCACGTGTGTGTGTGTGTGTGTGAGAGAGAGAGAGAGAGAGAGAGAGGGTGTGTGTGTCCGTGTGTCCGTATCTTCTCTTTACAGGGAAACAGAACGATTTTGATGGAATCACGTAATTTTTACAAGCTTTTATTTAACTTGCAATGTATTTATGTTTGTTCGGGTGAAATCTTGCAAGTTAAATTTGACCCACTTCCCAATTTCCGATTGAGCTGAAATATTGCATGCTTATGTATATCGGAAAGAGCTACACCGACAAGAGGACGGCTTTTAAATTGTGACGATGATGTGTAACGCGTGACAATGCAATGTTAAAGCTTGTACCTAAAAGTTTGTAGGTTTTTCCAAAATTATTTATTTTAAAAATCTTAAGGGTACCTCCCATGTAAAAAACTGTGATGCAAATTTTTGTCATCAGTGAAACTTATTAACATCTAAAATAAGTATGCCATAATGTGGAATATCAAGAAAAACTCCGAAAGTGGTAATTACCTGTATAATATATATTTTTTATTTACAAGAAATTAATTTAATTAATCAATTTTAGGTTTGGTCAGTCACCACTCACCGGTACCTACTAGCAATTTATATATGGATATAACCTAGTTCGTCCTGTGTGTGTGTGGGTGTGTGTGTGTGTGTGTGTTGGTCCTAAATATGCGAGTTTCTCTTTTAGTCGAATGGACATGTCCGATATCCTGCGGCGTTTGAGCGATTATTCAAAACGGGTTCGATAACTCGAATTAGGGGTTTGCACATGTATTTGTAAACTAGGTCTATTGTACTTCGGTTCTATTTTTTACTCTTTTCTTCCGTCTCAATACACTGGAATATTTATTATTCTTTGACACTGGAAATATAGCCACTATATACACCCTTCGGTCGGTTTGAAAAATAGGATAAGTTGGTGAAGTCACGCTAAGCATGTCCTGTGCTTGAACTTTTAAAATTTTGATATTCATAAAATGCAAAAAAAAAGTTCAATTTATTTTTTTGTCTATTAGGAAATTAATACAATTTAAGATCATGTCATGATCATCAGCGTCGTGGCGTAACGACTAGGGCCGCCGCCTCCTGTCCGGGAGGTCGTGGTTCGAATCCTGCCACGTACCAATGTGTTTTCGAATTAGATAGATGTTATATTTTATATATACGTTTATCCGACGCTCTTACGGTGAAGAAAAAACATCGTGAGGAAACCTGCACACGCCTGCGAAGAAATTCGAAGGTTGTGTGTGAAGTCGACCAACCTGCACTGGGTCCGCGTGGTCGACTAAGGCCCTATCGCGTAATTCAGGGTAGACTCGAGCCCCTCGGTGGGGACGTATATGAGCTGATATGATGAAGATCATGTAAAGCCGGTCAGGAATCTTTATAACAATTTATTGTCCACTTGTTCTACTCGTACTTAATGCGACACAAATGAAATGTTGATTTTTCTGTCTTTAACCTAAACCACACCCTGGACACTTCATACAACGGGCCAGAAATTACATTTCAAAAAACGGATGACAGAACAAACAAATTGGCGGCGAAATCCTATACGTTCGACAACCAAACTGTAACCAATCTGTATCAATTAGGGTGACGAGGGGGGAGGTCGCAATCTAGAGAGCGGCAGGGAGTGTCCATACTGTATGTTAGTAGTACTAATATATTTTAAGCTTTGCCTAAACTTAGGATAGATGCTAGTTTGCCCTGCTCTCTACAGCTTTACGTCTTTTTTTAGATACTATTTGCCGTTTTACAAAAGTACCTATACTGATTTAATGCTACAGCGGTAAGTCCCTCACTGCCGTATATTTCTGTAGAACGAACAAGCAAAATATGAAATAAATTTTCTAAGAATTTTAACAAAAATATTAGTACAATGAATGGTTTTTTAAATTATTACTTTTACTTTCCCTTCATTTCTCATAGGTATTGAGTCCAACCGAAACATATTTTCACTTTCATCATCATCATATCAGCCGAAGAACGTCCACTGCTGGACACAGGCCTCCCCCAGGATTTCCACGACGACCGGTTCTGCGCTACCTGCACCCAGGGGCATTTTCACTTTAACTTAATTTAATTTACCTATTTCTTAGCATTGTTTTTTAGGTACCAAGCCAACCGGTATTGTTGATTTGTAATCTATTCCTGATAACTCTGATACGAGAACGTAAGCAAAGCTGCTGGCGCTAAGGCGATGCCAACCTCTTGTATATTCAAGAAAGTAATCACTAGGGATTCATCAATACCCTTTTTTGTAAAATAAGAGTAGTTTCAAACTTTCAGTACAAAACTAATTTAAGCCTTCGCTTACTTTGTTTCAAATTACTACGATGAAAACTAATTACAAAAATATGTGTCTACTCGATATATTTGCAAAGTTTGAATGAAATAATCCGGCATGAAGATTTTGTGTTAAAGCGGATCTACGTTTGTATGGAAACTCGGGCCTTCTTAAGTAATTTTGTATTTTATTTATCATTGAAAAAGCCAAAACAAAAGCCAACAAAGACTACAGTTTGTGCCTTGTTTCAAGGGAATAGACGAAACAACGTTCACATTACTTTTTTAAAGCGCGAGTTCAGGTGTAGTTGTATCGGCAATGAAAATATCGCCGATGCCGATATACCTATCGGCAAACCCAAAATATCGCAGATATATCGGTATCGGTATCGAATGCATCCCAGGTAATCACAGCGTGGCTGATCATTGATCAGGTACAACAATATTATAGCAACAAATTACCAACAATCATATCGTTATTGTTAACTTTCTACAAAATGAAAACTTCTAGTCCTCGTTGATTTCTTTTCCTACTTGCTTATTAGCCCAAAAATTAAGCTTTCCGATTTTTAGATTTTTTATAAATATACAGATACAGATACACGAGTATAGTTACCTAGTCCGGCCATAATATTCTGTTACAAATGAAAATGCATTTTTGTAATCTTAATTAAACTTATTGAACTCTCAGCAAAAAATAAAAAATTATTCTATTCGAAATGGCCAACTTTGGCTAACTATTTAGTAATCTGTGCTTTGGCTTTGATACAGGATCGGTATGGCCATTAATTTACGCACTGTTTCCATGGGAAATTTTGCCACTGCTTGCTCCAGAGATTTTCTAAGAGACTCAATGTCCGCGTGTCATTTAGAGCAGGCCATGTCCTCTAAAACTTGCCATGTATTGTAATCTAAGGGCTAGACGAGGGCCAGTCTTCAGCTCTTATAAAATCCGGAACGTTGGTGTCAAGCCAGGCTTGTGTAGTTCGTGCCTTGTGACCAGGTGTAGAAAGTCCACGGTACATTTTTAAAAAGTGTATCGCTGAGAATTTTCACAACGCGATCCAAGACGGTCTCTTGATACACTTTGGCAGAAGTCTTCACTCCTTTTTCACAAAAATTTTTTCATCAAACCCATACGTGTGGGGATATGGATAGGTCTTTAAAAAATGATATTGAGGTTTCTAACATCATTTTTTTTCTTAACTGAATAGTTTGCGCGAGAGACACTTCCAAAGCGGTAAAATGTGTGTCCCCCCCCTGTAACTTCTAAAATAAGAGAAATTTATTTATGGATATAACCTAGTAAGGAAACCTGCACACGCCTGCGAAAAAACTCGAAGGTTGTGTGTGAAGTCGAGCAACCCACACTGGGCCCGCGTAGTCAACTAAGGCCCAATCGCCCTAATTCAGGGTAGGCTCGAGCCCCTCGTTGGGGACGTATATAGGCTGATATGATGATGATGAAATATACAGAAATACAATTTAATAGTAATACTGAATCACAAATATCGCAGTATCTTAAGAGCAAGGTCTTTGACCAGTGTGTGTTGCCAGTGATGATATACGGAACTGAGACATGGTCACATAAGGGCCTTATGGTCAATGTCACCCAACAGGCAATGGAGCGTGCTATGCTCGGAGTTTCTCTGCGTGATCGAATCAGAAATGAGGAGATCCGTAGGAGAACCAAAGTAATCGACGTAGCTCTCAGAATCGCTAAACTATCGCTATTGTAAAGAGTAAAGTTCTCGAGTGGCGACTGCGCATCGGAAAACGTAGCATAGGCAGGCTTCCCCCTCGGTGGACTGAGCTGATATGATGATGATGATGATGATGAGTATACTATAACAGTACACAAAAATCACTAAAGACTTACTACAAAAAAAAAACGATAAACATGTTAAAAAACCGACTTCCATCGCAACAACTTAGTACAATTTTGCGTTATTATTTTTGGTATTTGTTAATTTTGTAATAAAATACTACACCGATTTTGATAAAATTTATATGGGGCACTAGCTATCAAATAAAAAAATAATCATAAAAATCGATTCAACCAGTTAGAAGTTCTGAGGTAACACGCATAAAACAAAAAAAAACATACAATCGAATTGAGAACCTCCTCCTTTTTGGAAGTCGTTTGAAAAAGGAAATAAATCGACATTGAACTAGTACAATTTGACTTATGTACATTCTTTGTATAATCTTAACAAAATAGTGCTCTGTCAAATTCATAGGGTCCCCATTATCCTAATGTGCCCAGGGCCTCCTATTGGTTGGTTAAAGATGGCCCTGCCAGCAGTGAACATCTTTTGGGCTGATGTCATCATCATCACATCAGCCAAAGCAAGCTGATCCCCTGCATCAAAAATAAAGAAAGACGTTTCGTCCAAGTCAAAAGATGTTAGGACTATATCAATGTCGGTCGCATAAACAATCGATCTAAAATTAAATTCAGTAGTCCATACAGTTATGCACAAGTTGTTGATGAGTTAGTGTTAATTGGTTATAGTGTAATTTGGTCACAAGTAAATAAATAAGTCGAGACGTAAGGTCTGAGAAAATATAAAAGAGCGTTTGTTATGTAGGTAACTCATTAACTAGATCCTAATATCATCTCCACCGCTTCGCTGGGTTTAAAGACTATTAACAAGAAAACCATAGTAACTTTTGTAACTCAATATATTAATAACAGTACCATGTATAGTCACAATACCTACCTAATAAAACTACCTGGCTCCATCTAGTTTTGTGACGCTATTTGAAATTACAGTCCTGTACGAACGTTAGTAGTCTATTCTGATTTAGAATTATATTTTCTTTACTTGGAGAAAATATTACTGATTAAATGAGCGTATATGTCTATGTCTTTCCATATGGCAAGAAGTTCAGGCCGTAGCATAATTATATTCTCACGGGTGGAAAAAAATGCTTCAAAAGTTTTCTCTATTACACATTAGGAAGAAATGTTAATAAAGATAGATACTGTGAGAAATGTAAAGCCTAAAGATAAAGATATTTTATTTCAGTAAATGTTGTAAATATAATATATCTTACAAAACATAGTGAGGTTCAGCACATTTAGTCATTAGTACGACATACAAAAATTTAAGGAAAAAAAGTAAAAATAAATTATGGCATTCATGCAAAAACAAAATGAAAATATATATATCGCTTCTTATCATGATTTGACATCAACAGAATAATCAAGTGTTTGGTTCAAGTAATTCTTTGATTGAATAGAATATTTTTTCCTTTAGCTATTTTTTGAGGTTTTTACTAAAACGTGGTTGTGGTAAGATTTTTATTTCAGTTGGAAGTGCATTAAATACTTTGACACACATTGCATGACAATTTTTTTGGTACATTGTGGTCAAAGGTCTCACTTCATAAACCAATCGATCTGGTTTTCTAATATTACGGGAATGAATGTCTCCTGCTTTAAGAAATAAATGATTGTTTGATTTAACAAAATAACTCAGTTTTTCGATTTTTTTATATTCTTTTTCTTTGTTTTTATCTACAGTTTCTGTATGCCGAGCGAGTAATTGAAGTAGTTTATCTGATTAGACTGCATCATCACTCACCATCAGGTGAGTTGCGGTCAAACGCACTCAAGTTTTAAAAGTTTTAAAGGGTGTCCTGGGTAAAATAATAAATTCCTGTTTTTAATCATGTACATTTTGAAATATTTTTTTGACATCAGAGTTATGAAACTAAATTAAATAGGACTAAATTATGCTGGGACCAATGTATAAAGCTGAATATGGCCAACCTGCGGGCAGCATTTCATCCGTTCACATCTGTCGGCCCTGCAGTATAAAGCCCACTTACACTCCAGTTACCAGGGTGCGTCAGGCTAGCCGCACCCCCGCAGCCTGACCATGTCCACTCATTACTTATTGACGAACGTTTTACATTTAATTTGACGGCAGATACGTTGCCCGATGATCAAGGTAAATTATTTAGCTTTTATAAACGTGTTTCATGTCGCCGCTCGCGCTCTGCACTGCAACTGTTGATGCGTTTGCGAATCATACGCGACGATCGATTGGAATAGTAATTGAGTTACAGCTATGAGAAGAGATACTTATTTGTTTAGATACACTTTTAAATAATATTTGACGTTTGTGTTTATAATCTGGAGTTTTATTTCTGTTTATAGGAATGTAATATTGTGTACCTATCGATGAGGCAATATTTTTGGCCGATGTGATACAGACCTGTAACTTTAAAGTGCTAATTACCTTTTTAAACGACTTTAAAAAAAGTCATCTCTTCTTCAATTCGATAATTTCTCAATTCGACCGTATAAATATATATATATATATATATATATTTCGGTAGACTGATATATATATCTTAATATATATAAATCTCGTGTCACAATGTTTGTCCTCAATGGACTCCTAAACCACTTAACCGATTATAATAAAATTCGCACACCATGTGCAGTTCGATCCAACTTCAGAGATAGGATAGTTTAAATCTCAAATTATAGTCGGTAGTGTAGGGTAGGGTAGGGTAGTGCAGTGTAGGGTAGTGTAGTGTAGGGTAGTGTAGGGTAGTGTAGTGTAGTGTATGTAGGGTAGGGTAGGGTAGTGTAGGGTAGGGTAGCGTAGGGTAGGGTAGGGTAGTGTAGTGTAGGGTAGTGTAGAGTAGTGTAGGGTAGTGTAGGGTAGTGTAGGGTAGGGTAGTGTAGTGTAGTGTATGTAGGGTAGGGTAGTGTAGGGTAGGGTAGTGTAGTGTAGTGTAGTGTAGTGTAGGGTAGGGTAGTGTAGGGTAGGGCAGTGTAATGTAATGTAAGGCGGTACGAAGTTCGCCGGGACAGCTATCTTAATATATATAAATCTCGTGTCACAATGTTTGTCCTCAATGGACTCCTAAACCACTTAACCGATTATAATAAAATTCGCACACCATGTGCAGTTCGATCCAACTTGAGAGATAGGATAGTTTAAATCTCAAATTATAGTCGGTAGTGTAGGGTAGGGTAGGGTAGTGCAGTGTAGGGTAGTGTAGTGTAGGGTAGTGTAGGGTAGTGTAGTGTAGTGTATGTAGGGTAGGGTAGGGTAGTGTAGGGTAGGGTAGCGTAGGGTAGGGTAGGGTAGTGTAGTGTAGGGTAGTGTAGAGTAGTGTAGGGTAGTGTAGGGTAGTGTAGGGTAGGGTAGTGTAGTGTAGTGTATGTAGGGTAGGGTAGTGTAGTGTAGTGTAGTGTAGTGTAGGGTAGGGTAGTGTAGGGTAGGGCAGTGTAATGTAATGTAAGGCGGTACGAAGTTCGCCGGGACAGCTAGTATATATATATATATATATATATATATATATATATATATATATATATATATATATATATATATATATATATATATATATATATATATATTTTATGTGTGTTCGCGGATACCTGCGTCGCTTATGAACCGATTTTGATGATTCTTTTTTTGTTAAAAAGGAGATATCCCAAGGGTGGTACCATGATAAAGAAACCAGGATCTGATAATGGCATCCCAGAGTAATCGAGGGGAACCTTAGTTTCCTGTTTAAAGTCGGTTTTTTTTAACTTAGCATCGAACATTTTTATAATTCACAATTGGGAGCCCCTGACATCATCTTACCTGATGGTGAGTGACGATGACGCCGAAGATGGAAACGGGCTTACCAAAATTCCCCAACGCAATGGAGAACTGGCTAAACACACAATAAAGATCCAGTCAAGACAATTCGCAAATAAAAGGTCTAAATGCAACACAGGTATGTCAACTCACCCTTAGTAGTCAAATTCATTCGGCCCTCTTCAACGGACGACCAATCAGTGCTGATTGACGGCGCGCGGCGCGGCGGCGGCGGCGGTACCTCCTGCCAAACTCCGGTATTTCGGGTAATTACCCTGTGAATTTGAGAAGGACTCGCGTAAGTACCATATATTAGAGGCAGTACACACACAAGTACATTTGCGGTTAGTAACGAGTGGGTAGCTAATGGAAACACACGTATACCATCGTTACATTTTGTACTAGGCGAACATGCCTCCAAGGGTACTACGAGATACGAAATTAGTGTCCGACTGTTATTGTACTGACTCGGTGGCTCAGTGGTTAGTGCTTTTGACTACTGATCTGAGAGTTATGGGTTCGATCCCCACCCAGGGCAAACATTTGTGTGATGAGCAGATTCGTTTGCTCTTTGTCTGGGTGTTAAATATCTATATATGTATGTATAAAGTGTATCAGTCTATGGTTCCCATAACACAGGGAATCGTACTTTAGGGCCAGATGACCATGTGTGATTTGTCGCAGAATATTTATTTATTTTATCTACTCTCATATCGTAAAGTTCGCATTATCAACTTCAAAACGAGTTTATATTGGCATACTTTATAAACACAATACCGTAATTAAAAAAAATACATTAATTTATAACATTATTTTGTTAGAGAAATAATGTTATAATGTATTTTTTTTCCATTACGATACAGGTTAAACCAAAGAGATAATATCACCAACGAAGTTCCATATATTTTTTTTTATTGGAACGCACATCCGGTTCGCGCCATTTTTACAGCAATACAAAAAGTTTTCATTCCAATTTTTACTTGTCTGTGACAGCGCCCGCTTTAACGCATGCGCGGTGATGTGTTTGTTTTTCATTGAATTTTGTTGTAGATACTGAATTTCGTGGATAATTTCCACTCTTGTTTAAAAATGTCTTTTAAACGTGAAAGCATTGTTTTTACCTGTCTGTGACACCGTCCGCTTCAGTGCAAGCGCGGTGATGCGCTGGGATTCAGCGCTATGACGTTTTGTGTAGATACTTACTGAATTTCATGGGATTTTTTCTTACTCTTAACTTTGATCTTTGTATTTTAGTTGATTCAATCCCAATGTATGAGATTAGATAAAGTAGTCTATGAAACTGCACATAATTTGGTCTTAAAACACTCGTGTAATGCTATAAAAAAACCCGCCCGTTCGTTTTTTTAACTTACACTCGTATTTTAAGAACCCTTATTATGCAACAGTTTCATAAACTACTATTATGTAGGTACGTGATGATGTGATAACATGAAGGAGTTTGTCTCAACGTTTAGTGTAAAGTGTCTTGTTGCAGTTAACTTAACAGTGCCTACCTCTATACATGTTAGTTTTCTAGTGATAACACCTAAGTTTACAGGTATTTGAATGTCTTCACTTCACCAAGTTTGTGAAGACGACGATGTCCCAAGACAAGGAAGATTCGTGCCTGTTCATACATCATTGTTGGCGTCGTTGTTAGCGCATGTCGCCGTGAAATAACTTTGGTTTCAACTTGCAGTCTTAATTAAAATAAATATATATATAAACAGTTATAATTTTACAACTTACGTTTATTTTGTGGTCGGAGCGTTTTATAGCAACGATTTCAGGTTCAATCTGAAAAGAGGAAAATATTATTAATTTATCGATTCTTAAATTGTAAACTGTGTATTCTATCTAACGTATTAGAATAACTACAATATTCGTAGCGGTGATTCAAGAATATACCAAATGCTGTTTATTGTTTTACTAAAATTAAATAGGTCCTAGTATCAATAAAATTGTCTTAAACTGCTGATAAAGGGATGGCAAAAGTTGCACTATAGCAGATGTAGTGAAAAAGCGGGGCAAGATGCTCACGCTGAAGTCTCTCTTATGTCTCTGATTTGTCACGCGTAGCATTGGAGCTCGCGTTGATGTCTTTCCTATGTCGAATACGATAGCGTGGTGTTCGCGTTGTCGTCTTTCCTATGTCGAATACGATAAGCGTGGTGTTTGCGTTGGTGTCTTTCCTATGTCGAATACGATAGCGTGGTGTTCGCGTTGTCGTCTTTCCTATGTCGAATACTATAAGCGTGGTGTTTGCGTTGGTGTCTTTCCTATGTCGAATACGATAGCGTGGTGTTCGCGTTGTCGTCTTTCCTATGTCGAATACTATAAGCGTGGTGTTTGCGTTGGTGTCTTTCCTATGTCGAATACGATAGCGTGGTGTTCACGTTGTCGTCTTTCCTATGTCGAATACGATAGCGTGGTGTTCACGTTGTCGTCTTTCCTATGTCGAATACGATAAGCGTGGTGTTCACGTTGTCGTCTTTCCTATGTCGAATACGATAAGCGTGGTGTTTGCGTTGGTGTCTTTCCTATGTCGAATACGATAAGCGTGGTGTTTGCGTTGGTGTCTTTCCTATTACGGATTTGTGTATGATTGGTGTTCGCAATGTTAACCCCATGAAAAACCAAAGTCTTCGGTTCACCAGTAATTCCGTACGCAGGCGACAGTTGAAGGTTATAGCCCACCCTGGACACTTCATACAAGCGCAGCATACGAAATAGCGGCGAAATCCTATACGTTCGACAACCAAACTGTTACCAATCTGTATCAATCTGGGTGACGAGGGGGTGAGGTCGCAATCTAGAGAGCGGCAGGGAGTGTCCATACCGTATGTTAGTACTAATATATATATATATATATATATATATATATATATATATATATATATATATATATATATATATATATATATATATATATATATATATATATATACTTGACTTCGCTCTCCGTCTGTCTGTCTGTCTGTCACCAGGCCGTATTTCAAGAACCGTGATAGCTAGACAGTTGAAATTTTCACAGATGATGTATTGTATGTTTTTCTGTTTAACAAATGCTAAAAATTAGAAAACGTTAAAAAATAAGGGGGGTCTCCATACAAAAAACGTGTTTTTTTTTAAACATGAAGAAACTAGCGCCACCTAGTATGATGGTAAGCAACCCTTTGTGTGCGGCTCTGACTCGCACTTGGCCGATTTTAAGATTTTGTATAAAAATATGTTTGCTGGACTTTCACGTCAGCTTGTAAAAAATATCATACAATGAACCAGCAAAACACAAGAAAAACTTTTTCATTCAATCAACTTTCCAAAAAGGTAAATACATAAAACAATAAAATATGGGAGTTAACCAAAAGGGTGCATTGAGTTTCATACATTTTCTCCAACAATTCTATAAGAAAAAACCTAGGTCTTATTTTTCGATTATCATGCGAGTCACAGATGTATGATAAAGTCATGATAAATCTTGGAAATTATAGTATCATAAAAAAAAATTTTCTTACAAATATATATTATTACTTGATGCATTCTTTTTACAGAAATATTAATTTTGGTATAATTAGTTTGTATTTCTTTTCAGTTTTATCGATAGATGATAAAATAAGAAAGTTTTTTTTGTATTTGACTGTATTTGTATGATGTTTTTATTCACAAACTGACGTCAAGCCAAGCATAGACATTTTGCATACAAAATCTGAAAATTGGAAAGCGAATATTTTGAAAACCGTGGACTTTCGCAGAACATACATGGGGGTAATTCGGATACCCCTAGATATAACGCATAAAAAAGTGTCTTACCTGGCCATCCTGTATATTAGTTTATGTAATGTCCAAAAAATCTTTAATTGAATAAAACGTCTGTCCATGAGCCAAGTTTTCAAACTTTTTGTAAAAAGATGCACGCAAAGCTCTGTTATTCATTTTGGGAGCTTGTTATAAAACTTTTTGTCACATCATGATGAATGGATAATGGGTAGTTTTACATAATATGTGGGATCTCTGATTCACAATCTAGAGTTTTGGACCAACTTAAAAAAATGGACACATCTTAACAAATACTGTTTGTTTCTTACTTCCCGTGTCATGTTGTTTTCATGTCTAAAGGACATTAAGTATTTGTTTTATGTCAATGACTTTATTGACATTAATAACTGATGATTGTTTTTCTTTTTTTTTCTAAGCCCGCCTGGCTAGCCACCACCATCTCTAAGTCTTGCCGCCAAATAACATTGATGTGTTCCGGCTTCAACAGGTCATCTTAATGCAAAGGGCTTAAGTACCAATTATGGAAAAAAATAATCGGACGTGTAATTTATTCGCTATTTTATGAAAATCAGAAAGCGTGTAAGTAACCTATTTTGAATAACCATTTTGAAATCTTGAAATCCAATATGCACTTCCTGATGTAAGTAGACTCCAGAGGTTTTTTTTTTTATTTTTTTTTATTCACAATTGGTAAACCCTTGACAACATCTCACCTGGTGGTAAGTGACGATGTTGCCGAAGATGGAAGCGGGCTTACCAAGATTCCCCAACGCAATGGGAAACTGGCTATCTTATCTTCATGCCGGAACACACCAATGATATCAACATTGATATTTGGCGGCAAGATTTAGATAAGATGGTGGTAGCTAGCCAGGCGGGCTTAGAAAATGCCCTACCACCAACCAAACCAAGTCTTACAATTGACCCCGCCGGGAATCGAACCCGCGACCTCCTGTGTAAAGCCAGTGAACTTTGCCTCTGAGCTACGGAGGCGGTCCGGCTCCGTAGATTGTCCTTATGATTTTTTTATTTAAAAATATTGAGTGCGTTTGGCTGCACCTCACTCACCTGATGGTAAGTGCCGACGCAGCCGAGGATGTAACACGCAAGCTCAAATAGTGCCTATTCACTATGTATCTTTTCTGGTTCAAAAAGCATCTAATAATAATATACAGGTAAGTTTTTTTAGGGTTAGTATGGAGAAATTTTAAACTATAAGAGATAGAGAAAAACGCTTTTAGGAACCGTGATCTCAATTTTAGAGAAAATAAAAATGGCGTTTTAAAAAAAAAACTTGATCCTTGGATATGGCATTTTTTGAAAAAAATATTTTTTTTGTTATTTCGATTGTATATCACTACACAAACCAAAAATTGTACTGAGACCCTATATCTAAAGTTACTAGAAGTTGTTGAAATTAGTTGAAATTAACATTTTATTAAAGATACATTTTATTATCCAATTGATAGAATGGATAATTGAAATGAAACAAAACCAAAAATCTGCCACTTGCCTTAGTCCCGCGAAACTAAATTTATCCCAAAAAAAATACGAAATGTCCTCTACTTTCGCCTATATAAGCACTCCCCGATTTGTATTTCTCAATGAAATGTATGGTATTGCGTTTAGCATTTGACGGACTGAATATTTTAAATCATCAACAGTGTCATAGCAATTTTTGTACACTGCATTTTTTAAGCGACTCCATAGAAAAAAATCCATGAGCATTATGTATTAGCAGTTTGGGTTTCGGCCCAACCTATCCACGGAAAATGCCATTCTGTGCCTCAAGCACACTGTCCAATACTATACAAACAGAGATACCCCTGTTAATGCTCGTTTCTTGGATCTCTCGAAGGCATTCGATTTGGTAGATTATGATGTGTGTGGCAAAAGCTAAAAGCTGAAACAAGTGTACATGAGGAAGTTATATCAGTACTTAAGTATTGGTATAACAACCAGACGAACTATGTGCGTTGGGCGGGTTCTCTCTCAGACGAGTACAGGGTGGAGTGTGGGGTGAGGCAAGGTGGCCTTAGTTCCCCCAGACTCTTCAGCTTGTATATAAACGGGCTGATTGTTGAGCTCAGTAAGACTAATGTCGGATGTCATATTGACGGTACTTGTGTTAATAATCTTAGTTACGCAGACGACATGGTCTTCCTGAGCCCGACAATCGGTGCCATGAGGAGGCTGCTTCATATATGTGAAACATATGCTGAAGCCCATGGGCTCAGATAAAATGCCAAAAAAAGTGAATTACTTGTATTCAAAGCAGGCACCAAATGCTACTCTATTGTGCCTCAAGTAACACTTTCGGGTGTTCCTCTTAAGAGAGTAGAGAATTTTACGTATCTGGGTCACTGGGTCGATGCTAACCTAAGTGATAACTTGGATTTGGAACGGGAGCGCAGAGTAGAAGTTACAGTAAATTTTATTTGGTATTACGGAAACAATTACGAATAAGAAACCGACCAAGGAGCAGAACATTACTATCGCTATAGGCCGGAAAAGCCTGGCAATGGTCATGGGCATAGTAACAGGACATTGTAGGCTAAATAGATATATGTCCCTAATAGACAGGACCACAGACCCCTCCTGCCCCAACTGCGGAGAACCGGAGACCAGCCAGCACTATTTGGCTGAGTGTGTACTTTACAGCAGGCTGAGTTGGGAGACGTTTGGCGCCCATAGGATCAGGGAAGAGGAACTACGGGACTATGGGACCTGGAAATCAGTCACATAACGGAGTACTATAGTAGGAGCTTAAGGTTTGAGGGGGGGACGCCACCGGGGTCACAGTAACCATTGTACCAACATGGGAATAGGGTGTAGAGAGTCCACTTAGAGACTTCAACACCCGCCTGTACCCCGCAAGTGTCCCACCCAATAATAATAATAATAAAATAAAAAAGGTTCCGCACCAAAACTTTAACTACCAACAGAACGAGCCCTCCCAGTACATACTTTGCTCTAGGTAAATAGGGGTCCACTTATTCTGGACTAAGATATTTCATTTTTCCTGTTGGAACGGTAGTACGTTAGATTTTCTTTATACGGAAGTATGTTAGATTTTTGCAGATTTCGAGGCTGTGTCGCCTCCTACTGCACACGAAAAAGGAAACACGCTGGCCGGCTGATAACGCCTGACATGAACTTGAATTAATAGTAGGTACACTGAAATAAAAGCTTGCACCTTATTTTTTTTACAGTGCGATTATTTGTACTTACAGTAGATAACTATAAAGCATGTGCGTGATAAGGAGCAAAGTTCTAATAATAAAACCTTAATAAAAACGTTTCCCTGACATCCCTTGTCTGAGAATTCACAAAAGACTCAGTGTTCTACAGTATCAAGCTTGTGCGTTGTAAAGGAACCTTTTACCGATACATCAACACTCTTAAGTATGGCGAGGTGGTAAAGTAAAGATAGAATATAATTATATCTTAAAATAAAGAACCGGAGTGTGAAAACTTAATAAGGGCCGCCAGGAGGCTCGAGTTTCCATACAAACGTAGTTCCGCTTTAATACAAAAACTACATGGAAGATTGAATCCAAATTTTGCAAATATATTGAGGAGGCACAATATCGATGTTTGTAAATAGTTTTCTATGTAGGTACTAATTAAAACGGGAAAAAATTAGAGCAGTTTCAAACTGTTGGTACAAAACTAATTTAAGCCTTCGTTTCGTTACGTTAAAATTTACTACAATGAAAACTAATTAAAAACATCGATATGTGTCTACTTAATATACTTACAAAGTTTTAATTTAATCCGGCATGTAGTTTTTGTATTAAAACGGAACTACGTTTGTATGGAAACTCAAGCCTGCTGGAGACTCTTAAGAATAATTGACCACGCTAAGCACGTTAAAAAAACCGACTTCATTCGCAAAATGTATAATTTTGCAACTTTTATGTTTTTGTAAAAACCTGTTGGTCCTTACCAACTACTAACCGAAATAACAACTTTCGTAGATATCTCTTAAAATTAAATGTACCTACTGCGTAAATACTTTATTTATTAGTAGATATGCTAGCATAAAGGAACACATTCACACGATGTTGGCTACTCAGCAAGAGCTATAGGGCATTGGAGCCGCAGGTGATCAAAAGTTCCTCAGCATCGTCATGCTGGCAGGACTTCCGGGGTAATTCCGACCTCTCGTATTGGCTAGACTTATATTGGCTAGACTTATAATATTACTTGCTGGTGAATGGACATCCGTCTGTTTACAGCACAATATTTTTTTTTTAAATAGAGTACTCCAACACAAAAATTACGTCGGAGAATATCGTTGCAGCACTGATGAAGGTCAATGGAGGCAAAAAGGGCAATGCTATGCTATTTTCGGAGTTTCTCTGTGTGATCGAATCAGAAACGAGGAGATCCGTAGGAGAACCAAAGTACGGATACTTTGGTTCTCCTACGGATCTTATCGTTCGTCGTATGTTGGTACAGCTCTCAGAATTGCTAATTTTAAGTGGTAGTGGGCGGGACACATAGCTCATAGAACGAATGGCCGTTGGGACATTAAAGTTTCACATCAGAAAACGTAGCGTAGGCTGCCCTCCCACTCGGTGGACCGATGACCTGGTGAAGGTCGCGGGAAGCCGCTGGATGCGGGCAGCGCAGGACCGGTCTTCGTGGAAATCCTTGGCGGAGGCCTATGACCTGCAGTGGACGTCATTCGGCTGATACGATGACTGATGAAAGGTACTCGTAGATGTCCGTGTCGCACCATCTAACCTGTAAATAGGTAGGTAAGGAGCGTTCCATAATTTATCTAACTAGACATGAAAAAGATATAAAAGTAAAAATAATTTATTTTTATTTTTCAATGTAATCTCCGCTAAGCTCAATACACTTGGCGCACTTCTCTTGCAATGACTTAAAACCCTTAAAAAAATCAAAGTCAAACCATGTGGCCACAGCTTCCTTGACCTCTTTATCAGTAGAAAATCGCTGCCCTCGAAGGATTTTTTTAAAGGTTCGGAACAGAAAGTAATATGACGGGGCTAGGTCAGGGCTGTACTGTCGATGGTTGGATGGTTGAGCTGTTGGAACCAGCAGGCTTGAATGGCGGCCTGTGCTTGTGCACACATGTGCACCAGAGCATTGTCGTAAGGTAGCAGAACGTTTGATGTGAGCTTTCCGCGTCTTTTCTCCTTGATAGAATCTCGCAATGCCTTTATGATACTAATGTAGGTCTCTCCCTTTATGGTAGTCTTATGTGGCATGAACTTCAGCAGTAAAACTCCTTCCTCATCCCGAAATACACTGGCCATGACCTTGCCTGAAGATTTTTCGGCTTTAAACTTTTTAGGGGTGGGTGAAGATCCGTGCTTCCATTACACGGAATCCATTTTAGACTCAGGATCTCTATGGTAAACCCACGTTTTGTTTCCTGTTACCAATCGTTGAAAAAAACTTCCTGGGCTCTCACCAACCAGGTCCAAGTTCTCTTGGGAGCATTCGCGTTGGGCGTTCTTTTGAAGTGGTATCAGAAACCGCGGGACCCACCTGGCGCTAACTTTAGAAATTTTATAAATGTTCATGAATTATATTCCAAACTGTGCCTGCGGAGATGTCCACTTCTTTAGCTATCCTGGAAAACAGTCACTAGCCTATCTGCGAAAATAAATTCTTCCACCATTTTACACATTTCTGGTGTCGTTGCCGTCACGGGCCGCCCCGTGTGAGGGTCATCTTCTATGGACTCTTCCCCATTTCAATTGCTTGCTCCAAGTTTTGACTTTATATTCAAATGGCACAGACCCCTTATTATATATATACATATACAAAGGTGGACTTATCTCTATAAGAGATCTATATTAGAGATATTATATTATTGCCATGCGTTCAAATATTAAAGACGGTAATGACGAACCGAGTTTCTGAACGTAACATCACAATGTAACATTGTGTGTGTTTTTCTTTGAATAGAAAGGGTCTGATTTTAAAAACTTTCCACGCTAGCGAATAAAACGCATTTTTGCGCGCTAAAATGAAATGACTTAAAATTCTTTCCGAGTGTATGTGTGTGGTGAAACATATTTCCTAGTGGCAGTTACAAAGTGATAGGCCCTGTTATTGCCACAGGATCTTGCTATAAAGGTGTGTTTAAGCTAGACGTACACAGTTCGTATGCCTTGGCTACTACTAGCTTGCTTTATCACAGCATAGTCGTTTAGCGCTTTTGAATCCCCAAAGTAATAAGAAATAGAGGCATTAGCGTTAACCATAGCCGAAATTTAAAAAAAGTACATTTTATGCTTACAAGGTAAACTAGCTAAAACCCCTTTTAAAAATTCTACGAGCAAATCAAGTGAAGCTCTACAGCTCATCCATTCGGATTTGTACGGACCAGTGAGTATGCATTGGTGAGGTAGATCTCTTTATTTATCAACATTTACAGACGTTTATAGTCGAAAAACTTTTAGATATTTTTTAATACAGAAATCCAAAGTGTTTTGCAAATTTGTAAAATTCAAACCTTTGGTAGCAAACCAGAGTGGCGAACAACTACGGACAGCGGTCGAGAATACTTTCACAAAGATTTGACATTTTTTTTGAAGAAGAACGGCATCGTGCGTCGAGCCATGGTTCCGTCTACTCCGCACCAAAACGGTGTCTCCGAGCGCACCGTCATTGAAAAAGCCAGTTCCATGCTTCAGAACTCGCAGCTACCACCAGCGTATTGGGGAGAAGCGGTGAAAATTCACAGTTCCTATACAATAAAACCCCGGAAGAACTGTAGACGGGAAAGAAAGATGACCTTACTCACTCGAGAGTTTTCGATAGCGAAGCTCACCTTCTCGTACCGAAGGAAAAGTGCTCGAAACTTGAATCGAGAATGCAAAAGTGCATTTTCGTAGGCTATGCCACGGAAATTGAAGCTTTATCTTAATCACCTTGTTGATTCCCAAAATCCTCGAGCGTTTACTATCGCAAAAGATATCTTCATTGAAGATAAGACGCAATCAGAACCAGTAGTCGAGCGAGACCAACATTGATTTCTCAAACCCTCCATTATCAAGGTGTATAATCCCGATACCCATCAATAATGAAGAACTAGTGTCTCATCAGCCGCAGTCCCAGCTTCAGCTTGCACCACAATCCTAAGAGCAGGTCGTGATAAAGGCTAGTGACTTCAGCATTCCTGTAATTTCATCACAGCGTCCAGATTCTGAGAAAAATATATCTCACTGATGAAGCACGGCACCTGGATTCGTATCAATCGACCCACTGATCGAAAAAATATAGTTTAAAAAAAACTAAAAACCTATTTCAAAAAGAAGTTTTTGTTGGCTCCGCGATTGAACCCAGGGCGGCCCCTCAAACGGAGTATTTGTCGCGCGCGAGCCGGCAGGCAACGTTAAATCCGATCTCTTAGCAGCATGAAAGTTAAGACCTCCCATCATCAGCTCACCTGAATAACCTGAAAGAATACTGCTATCTTCTATATAAAAATAAGCCGGGTTTTCCTTTCTGACGCTATAACTCCAGAACGGCTGGACCGATTTGGCTAATTCTTTTTTGTCGAGTTCGTTATTGTCAGGAGAAAGTTCTTATGTAGGGTAGGGTAGGGTAGGGTAGGGTAGTGTAGTGTAGGGTAGGGTAGTGTAGGGTAGGGTAGGGTAGTGTAGGTTAGGGTAGGGTAGGGTAGGGTAGGGTAGGGTAGGGTAGTGTAGTGTAGGGTAGTGTAGTGTAGGGTAGTGTAGTGTAGTGTATGTAGGGTAGGGTAGGGTAATGTAGGGTAGGGTAGGGTAGTGTAGTGTAGGGTAGAGTAGTGTAGGGTAGGGTAGTGTAGTGTAGGGTAGGGCAGTGTAATGTAATGTAAGGCGGTACGTAGTTCGCCGGGACAGCTATATAGTCATTTTATAAGTACCTACGTAACTACGTATAATGTTGAAAGAATTATTCTCCTGCTCCTAACTGTAAAGGAGTTGTGCCTTCCATCATCAGCCCATCAACATGAGATGATAACTACCAGATGCAAATACTTAAATAGCTTTAGAAAATACATGTAACACGTAATACGTGCCTATAAAATTTTATGGTTGCCCTTGATTTCCCTAAGATCTCATCATCAGATCCTGACTTGATGACGATGGGTCCACCTCGGGAGTATAATCTTTTGAATAAAAAAAGAATTTTGAAAATCGGTTCACAATTGACAGTCATCGGTGAACATAAATAAAAAATATATAATGTAATGGAACATGGAACTTCCTTCTTTTTTGAAATCAGTTAACCCGTCACGCGTAATTCGCTGTTTTTCGCACAAACGACTTGAGCGTAATGGATGAGTCCTGGTTGACGTAATTCTAAACTCTTAATTTTTAGACTAGGCCCTAGTTATTTTAATTTTTGGTAAATATAGAATTAAGTTATATACTATTGTTATATACTGATGTAATCAGTATGAAATTGCCTAACCTTTGAAATTGTTGTGATTAAATATAATTACTTATACCTGATGGTTGTGGTTACAATTTTGTGTTTTTTATCATCAATCCAAAAATAACCTCCAACCTTGTACTATACACCCACTTTTTACATATTTTCACGGAAATTAACACTATCATAATTCATAACATAATACACTATCATAAGTGTTTATAAACGAGATATCTCACTTTGAAACACAATAGTTATACTACAAAATACGATAGGGGAGCGAGGGGGAATTGGCACCTACTAAGGGAAATCTATAATATAATAAAACTGTAACGGGGCCGTGTCTGTACATGAAATATTTTTGGAAAATAATAACTGTGGTGGACATTACTAACGATACAGAGGCCAAAACAACAACTTTTGGAATTTTTGTCTGTCTGTCTGTATGTTCGCGCATCACGCAAAAACTACCAGGCCGATTTTGATGAAATTTCGTATGGTGGTTCCTTATAGCCCGGGTTAACATATAGGATACTTCTTATCCCGGAAAATTCAAGAGTTCCCGTGGGAAAATCAAAAGTATTCATTTATAGAATGGCTCAGCACGCAAATGTGGCTTGACTTATTACAATCAAATTTTACATGTTGATACCCTTATCGCGAACTAAAACTGGGACATTGTGAATCCCAAAAAAAATAAGGGTTCCTGCAGGAATGCAAAAAATTGTATCTTTAGAATGGCTCAACGTAACAATATGAAACCAATACATTGGGATGGGGTGTTTTAAAAATCATTGTATAGTCGGGTATTCTTTATCCCGGAAAACTAAAGAGGTCCCGTGGGAAATTATCTATTGATACTCACAATAATAAATATAGAGTACTTTTTCCCCATATTAGCTACACATACCACACATTATAATCATAGCAGCAAAATGTCAATAGATGGCACTGCAGGAATAATAAAACGCGCTTAAGTTGTGTTAAAACATTAAAATATTATTTCTTACTTTTGAGTGGATTTTTTTAATGTATTTTTCAGCATACGCTTTTTACACAACTATCTGCAACTATGGCACGTAGCAATGTGTTTCATAGACAAACATATAGGTATTTTTTTATAGATTGCAATCGTGTTAAAAAATTAAAAACACATAAATTGAGTTTAGCTTCTTTTAACAGGAGGCACAGATGTGGGAACTCTTCTGACGGCGACTATTTGCGTGTGGCAGTTGCTCACCGCCTGCAATATCAATATCTGTGAACCTCATCAATGTATTTGCGGGTCCACGGTGGAGGCAATTGGCCATCACTCACTGAATTGCGGTCGTTGTTTGTAAAGATTCCCACGTCACCAATTCCTTAATGACCTCACTCGGAGGACACTGGTATCGGCCAGATGGAATATTCCATCTTTGTTGCAGCCACTGGGCTTTAGTTGATGTGATGGCAAAAGACCGGAGGGTTTAAACAGGTGCTATGGCAGAGAGGAACGTGCCTGCTTTGGGAATCTACTTTTTCTGCCTCACTTCTCACCCGTACGGTACTGCTGTTCAAGTTGCGGCGAGAAAGAAGCATAATAAGTACTCTGTTTTGAAGGCAAATTACTGCTTTGTGCCGCTGGTCTGTGAGACAACCGGCTGCTGAACCCTCAGAGGCCTTTGCCTTCACAAAGGAGATTGGCCGTCGCCTTCGAGAGAGGAGATGTGACGTGAGGTCCTACCTGCTGCTAAGGTTGTCTATTGCCATCCAGCGCGGCAACGAGAAGTGCGTCATGGGCTACTTTGGAGCTGATACGACTCGAGAATTTGACCCATATTAATAGTTTTAGGAAGTTTTATTACTAGATTGATACAATGATTTGAATTAGTTTTTCGATAATATAGGTATATGTGTTATTTCATCATATCAGTTTATATACGTCCCCATCAAGGGGCTCGACCTGCCCTGAGTTAGGGCGATCAGGCCTTAGACGATCACGCGGGCCCATTGCGGCTTGATTGACTTCACGCATAAGCTTCGAGTTTCTTCGCAGGCGTGTGCAGGTTTCCTCACGATGTTTTTGTCACCGTAAGAGCGTCGGATAAATGTACCTGTTCGGTCCAAAACTTTCTGGCTGGAAAAATTTGGCGGCTTAAAAAAAAAAAAAAGATGTCATCGCGATTGTCATTTAGTCTGCTTTTTCGAGTCTGGTTTTGGCGTTTCTGTTGGTTGTAGTTTTGATTTTACGGCGTTTTAACGATACGAATCCGGAAAACTTTCAAAATGATCAAATTGGAATATCGTTCCGTGATCAAATTCCTGACTAAGGAAGGGGTCAGCCCGACCGATATAAAAAAAAGGTTGGATGCCGTGTACGGGGATTCTTCTCCATCATTTTCCACGGTAAAAGAATGGAGTAAACAGTTTCGATTGGGGCGGGAATCCATTGACGACGAACCTCGCTCCGGCCGGCCTATAGAAGTACTCACCGAGCAATGTATTAAATTAGTGGAAGAGGAAGTTCTGAGTGATCGAAGACTAAAGACTAAAGAAATAGCGGCAAGAACCGGACTTTCCAAAACTTCAGTACTTAGGATACTACATGATCATCTTCACATGAATAAAGTTAGCGCTAGGTGGGTACCCAAACTTCTTTCGAGCTTGCAGCGTACTGAGAGAAAAGCGTGTTCTCAAGAAGTTTTAGACGCGTATAGGCGTTACGGAAAAAGTTATTTGGAGTCGATTGTTACGGGAGACGAAACCATGGTTTTGTACTATGATCCCCTGTCTAAAAGGGAATCGATGGAGTGGCGTCGTCTTGGTGAAAAGCCACCTAGAAAGGCCAAGGTAACGCAATCCACCAAAAAGATTATGGCAACGGTATTCTGGGATTGTCACGGAATACTAATGATTGACATAAAAGAAAGGAATACCACGGTAAATGGCAGCTACTACGCCACCTTTATTGAGCAGTTGCGAGAGGCGATCAAGCAGAAACGACGTGGAAAACTTAGTAGAGGTGTTCGGCTTCTCCACGATAATGCTCCCGTTCACACTGCTGCAATTGCCAAAGCTGCTGTAGCTAAATGTGGCTTCGAGGAAATTCGCCACCCCCCTTACAGCCCAGACCTGGCCCCAAGCGACTACTACTTGTTCTCGAGACTTAAGGCAGACTTAAGGGGAAGACGATTTTCTTCGGATGATGAAGTGGCCCAAGCAGTTTTTACCCATTTCGAGGACAAAACTCCAGAATATTTTATAAGGGGATAGAAATGCTTATCACGAGATCTGCAAAGTGCGTTGAAATAGAGGGGGACTATATCGAAAAATAAAAATAAAATTGTAAATATATCTACTTGTTTTCTTTGTTAGGCCGGACACTTTTGGACCGCACCTCGTTACATACCAGTATGAAATCGATTTTCGTATAGATATTGTTAAGTGGCAGCATTCGAACCACGGCCTTCCGGACAGGAGATAGTGGCCCTAACCGTTCTGCCACCGACGCTCTATATGTTATTTTATATTTAGAAATCCTTACTTTTTTTTGTTTGTTTGTTACCTTTTCACACTTCAACACAGATCGGTACCAATCGGTACCAAACACAGGTAGAGACCAATCTTGATGAAATTTGGCATGCAGGTAGCCTGTATCACTGGGAATGAAATAGTCAACTTTATATCTGTGTAAATTATCATAGCCCGATGCAGTTCCTGAGGAAACTAAAACAATACTCTTTGTTCGTTAAGTTATTTAAAATCGTAACGAAAAAATGAGTTGGTGTGATTTTTAGCACAGAGATGAGGTGGAAAATGATATAATTTACTAATAAGTATATCCTGACATAGTTCCCGAGGGATCTGGGGACAACTGTTTTCTACGCTCGCGCACGTCGGTGGCGTCGCAACGGAGCAACGGATTAAAGTTATTTTTTGTATAGAATTTGTTGAGGGGGTGGGAAGTGACAAAGACTTCTAATCCGAATAGCCCGATACAGTTCCTGAGGTACCTGGAGAAAACTCATGTCCACGCTTGCGAGCTGATTGCGGCTCGCGCACCACTCACTCTCAAAAAGAGTCATAAAAGCTATGTCCACGCGGGCGAAGCCGCGGGTAAAAGCTAGTCGTCAATAAAACTCTCATTTATTTAAAGTTTAATTTTTTTAATTAATAACATGAACCTTAATACTTATCCGACTACAAAATAATCAAAGCTTCAATGTTTTATAATTAGGCATTTGGTCGATATTAAACTTTTTTCCAATAATAAAAATCGCTCTTATTACCCTCCATGGCGGTAAATGAGAGCCTATATAAATCCCATATGTTTAATGGGAGCCATTATGGTAAATCAGTCTCAAATATTAATTTACAAAATAATTAAGAGTATAATAATTAACATTACGAGTCCAAACAAAAGGCACAAACATAGGCAGCTGGATCATCAGAACCAGAACATTCTTGATGTGCCAAACTGGGTAATGACAGCCACGTAGGCTCTTATTACCCAGCGACCACCATCTTAGAATTAAAACAAAAACTAAATTACACATCAAAATTATCACATTTAAAATGCATAAACATAAAATTAGATAGATCTGGCCACAAGATTAATGTGCTCTAATTGCAATAAACATATATTTTGATACTTGCTTGGGGTTTGGAAAGTCGTGAATTCTTATTAAGGGGGTACTGGAGGGACGAAATCCCATACAAACGTACTTTCGTTTTAATTTCGAAACCATAAAACTCATCGTATTCAAATTTTTTACAAGCATTAAGATGATAAATATCTAGATCTGTAATTAGTTTTGGTTCGAAAATAATAAACAAAAAAAAAGTTATAGCAACTTAAAAAAATTGCCCTTTTTATCGACGAAATCGAGTAATATTAGTAACTTTTTTTTTGTTTATTATTTTCGAACCAAAACTAATTACAGATCTAGATATTTATCATCTTAATGCTTGTAAAAAATTTGAATACGATGAGTTTTATGGTTTCGAAATTAAAACGAAAGTACGTTTGTATGGGATTTCGTCCCTCCAGTTAACCCTTAAGCGCGGAGCGAAAAACCAACAATCGTCTCGAGCAACGAACGACATGCGTGGCACTGTCAAGTCCAGCGAGGGGCGCGAACCTAGTCGATGTTATACGAACGCTTTTGAGTGGTCCACGAGTGAATACGAGTTGTATTTGTGCCTATATTCACACCGCTCCCATTACCCACCCGCTCTCATTACCCCTCGTTCCCCTAAGTTTGCAACGAAAACAAAACGACGGCCGTTGTGCCGTCGTACACAGTACGTCGCATTTCTCACAAATAATTTTTGCAAGTATTTCAAAAACTAACTCAAACTTAAACTCAAATAACTCTTATCATTTACACATAATCTACATTTTTTTCTGAGTAATTTGATATAAAATGTATATAACAAAACGTACCGCTTACGCCTGAAATTAATTTTTCAATTGTTCAACAAAACGAAATTCGCCAGTTTGCCGTTATCAAAAGTTCGTCGCATTTTTCACAAATTATTTTGCAATTATTTTAAAAACTGATCATTTACATAATATCTACATTTTTTCCCAGTAATTTGATATGAAATTTATATAAAAAAACGAACCGTTTACGTCTGAAACTCATTTTCGCACTTTACGAATCTCACGAGACCATTGCAGACCCACCGTACAGACAAACGACACGGCGGGAAAAGATGGCGGAATATGGCCGACCGGCTCGGTTCGTCAGTGAAATGATTTATTTTTGAATAAATTACGAATGGCTGAACGATAAAAAGTGGATAAAACAGGTCACAACATCTTACTGCTGGATTATAAAAATATTGTCTCAAAGTTCAGTCAGTATAGTTCAGTACCCAATGGTGCCAACGCATAAGAGAGTTTTTGAGTCAATTGTTGACTCAAACACGCTCACCGGACAGAGATTTTATTGCATCAACATAGGACGCAAAACCGCTTCTTGGGTTAAAAAGTACGAAATGTAAGAGGGGGCTATTCAAGATTAAAAAGGACACTTCTGGCAACGTAAGCAAGTAAGAGGCCAAGCTAGTGGGTAAAGGCCGGAGTGTTAAGAAGTTCACATGAAGCAGCCAGAAGGTTTTGCTACCAACTCTAGAAAGAAAGTTTGCATACTTTAAAAGGCTATTTATAGTCCTAAACAAGTCCCGCCCCAATGGAACAAAAAAAGTGAAATAAATGTAAGTTTCGATGGATGGATATATGGATAGATGAATAGAAGTGGTTCCCGTGGGAAGCTGTAAAATCTCACTTTTTTGTTAATTTCTTTTTTATTTTTATTTTTTTTATATATGGCTTTATTACAACTTATTAATTACCCAACTGCTCCAAAAGGAGGGTTATTGTCCTTCGGTATGTAACTATGCAAAATATAACACTAAAAGGGATGAAATAAAAGCCCGACCACCTGCGGCTATCCACTACAATTACAGCAACGGTGTCCTGACGTGCCCCAAGTGTGGCCGCACGTTCCGAGCGAAGATTGGCTACAACAGCCACATGCAGGCGCACGAGAAGGCGGAGCAGCGGGACGCTTGCAGCTGAGCCGGACAACTCTGCAGTCGCTGTAGCCGAAAACGGCTAGGACCATCATCATCATCATGTAACTATGCAAGTATTTTGGATATCGATGGATTTTTGAGTGCGCGATGTCGTTAGATTCGTCTTGACCCCGTGCGACGTGAGATAGGATACATAAGAAAGAAGAAAGAAAGAAAGAAATAAAGTTTATTCGGCAAAAAATAAATAGAAAAATAATTACAATATTAGGTACTTAATTGAAATAAAATAAAAATAAATACATATTTACCCGAATGCCCAAAAAAGAAGGTTAATGCTTTTATGCAGCCGGGTTTTGAATTAAATATTAATTTGTTAGGTTTTTATTCCGAAAATAGGCGGCGGCGGCGGCCTAGTTATTGCTGACTGGTAGCGGTCACGGTAACAGCGGGGCATGGAGTGCGAAGAATAGAAGTGTTTGTATGATAAAAGTTAAAAATCTAAAAACCGAAATTAAAAAAAGAAATTCACTCAAAAGAAGGAAATATTTTATTTAGGATAATACACGAAATCATAGGTAGGTATTTTTATTTGAAACTTTTGAGTGAATTTAATTTTTTGAAGTCGGTTTTTAGGTTTTTTGAACCTTAATTTTTAGTGATAATGCTATTTATAGGTTTGTTTGTTGAATTAACTGCACCTTTGACGCCTCGCATCAAAACTCCGTCGAAAGGGCCGCCCTGAGTTCAATCGCGCCGCCCGCTGCGCTCCCGACTTTGTCGACCGAAGTTTTCGGCACCGCGATTGAATTTATGGATCGTGCCTCTCTATCGCTTGTTCCGCGCTCTTGCTTGCACGCTCGGTTTAGGCGGGACGTGACAATAACGTGGCACTTTTTCGTGAGTGCAGCCGGCGTTCATCGATTTTTTTTGACGTTACTACGTCAAAAATATATAAATTGAATGAAACGAAATGATTTGTTGAGCAAAGACAACACGTCTACGCCCCACAGTCGTACTCGGCTTGTAGCGATGTTTAAAACAAGTGCGTTCATGAGCCCCAATAACATTCACATGGATTCCATTACAATTTACAACACAGAAAACCTTAAAAACAGACTTCACTTGCAACTAATTAGTACAAATTTAATACCGGTCGTCGTGGAAATCCTTGGGGGAGGCCTTTGTCCAGCAGTGGACGATTTGTGGCTGATATGAGAGTACAAATGTGATACATTTTTTTGCTTTTGTTTTCTAGTTTTAACTAGTTTTATTCTTCTTTCAATATCGGTAACGAGAGCATCAGAAATAAATTATGAACTCTTGATCACTAAATTGCCCTCCTACTTAAACTTCGGAAAACCTTACTCGTTTTGTTTTCCATCAAGTCTTCGATTTTTAATTCACCAAAATCACAAAATGAGTACATAAATGACGCTGCAAAACTATGACGTCACGCCTAGGTATTTCAAACATTTTTAGAACAAAATGACGTTTTTGACAGATGATAAAAAGTAAATCAGATGCAGAGATATGCTATATATAAGGACAGGTAGATAGGTTACATGCGTCCTAAAAGTGAAGCAAAAAAAAGATGCCAATTGACATCTCTTTTCTTAGTAGCATTCGGTAGGTACCTATTATAATGTGTGTGTAAATGGATTCGATTTTCAAATGTTAGTGCATAACCCATCTATGGTAACAAATCTCTGATCAGATGACTAGCATTCGTCATCCCTATTATTTATAATTAACCGATATTGAAAGAAGAATAACCTGGAACCTATCCGAATAAAATTATCATGAAAATAGGTTCCTTTGCAATTGGTAAGATAACATGTAACAAACATATCTACACAAAAAAGACACACAGTCGAATTAAACCTCCTTCTTTTTGGAAGTCGGTAAAAGATAGCAAATTATGCTACCTTTACTTGTTCCAATCAACACAGTCATATTAATTTCGGTGACAATCTACTCCGGCGCAGATTGCCATTCGCCTCACGCGCCCCGACTAGTTACATCACTTTGACAGCGGCTAGTTGGTTGGCTCTATGATTTAATTCCATCACCAACATTTGCATGTCACAGGGTGGACATACGACCACGGACGCTGTTGGCGCTGCACGCTGGGGGCAATAGATTCCATCGCACACCAATATACCTGGCGCTATTTTCAACAATCACCATACGATTAACTGTGATTCACTTGTGATGTAAACTGATTTTGTATGATAAAATATATAGATTTTTAAAAAGTTTTTGGTTAAAGTAAGATATTATACTGGATTGAAAATTTTATGACGAACGTTGTAAGACTTTTGGGTGCGGGCCAAGTTTAGTATCAGAAGTATTTCTCTTGAAGTATGTGAAGAAATACTTCACGCACTGAGTAAAAGCTTATAATTATAAAGCTACAATTTACGAAAATTTCATCAAATGTATGCCATAGAATACAGAGTGTTAGGTTACGTATACGTACGTAGGGCGCTAAATAAGTTTTGTCGCTTGCAAACTACATATTAACATAATATTGTGATGTGAGGCCACGGCCATAAAATCTAAGTAATTTAAAAACAAAAAAAAACAAATTTAGTGGCAAAGAATCGTTGTTCGATTTTTGAATTATTTTTCTAAATGAAAATGGCGGCCTTTTTTCGTTATGATATTCGTTTAATTATTTCGTATACCTTTAAGCGTGGCTTGAACAAACATAAATGTTTCGAGGAAATGAATAGTGCACTGAGGGAAACTTGTCCATCTCTGAGGACCATAGAACGGTGGTATATTCAATTCAATCGCGGCTATTTTAACTTGGAGGAAGAAGCAAGGTCCGGCAGGCCGATAGAAGTGACTACTGATAATAACATTGAGGCTGTACGAAAACTATTGGATGAAGACCGACGTGTGACATATCGACAGATCGAGGAAACCCTCAAGTTGAGCGCTCCAACTGTTCATCGGATTCTTCACGACCATTTGAAAGTACAGAAACTTTGTTCTCTCTGGGTACCACACTTGATGACTGCAAGTGCTAAGGGAGCAACGTGTGACTTCGTCTCGTGATATGTTAAAAAAAAATTAAGACGGCTGATCTAACTACGTCAACTCGATTGTTACATGTGATGAAACGCGGATGTATTTTCGGTAGTTGGTTTTATTTATCAGACTACGGTGTTGTCATTTAACTGTATGAGAATTGAGTTCTACGCCCTTCTATGCCCTTACTCATAATCATAAGATTATTGCAATAAAAAAATATTACTCTCCAGTTAAAGTATATATATTAATGAGTACTTATTCTAGTAATGAAATTTACATAACACGGGAAGTTTTTTTTAAAAGTTTTTTGACGATCCTGAAATAACGTATTTTCCGTCTTCTTTTTAAGAATGTAAATCAATTATTACATAGCGTCATCATCATCATTATATCAGCCGAGAAACGTCCACGTCCATAGCGTGATTGAATAAAATATTTTCGAGGGGGAGAGGCTTTCAATCGTGAAACTTGTGACGAAGTCAAACTGTTTTTTTTAATTTTCAATTTAATTCTATTATCTATCACATTCTTTTTATCTGCTTTTGTCATCACTTCTGTCAATAATCAAAATTTTGAATATTTAGATTTTGTCATTCTATATTAAATTTGTTTATTGTTTTTTCCTATTTCTTTGCCAGTACCTACCTAAAACGTTTGTTCTAAAAACGTATAAATCGCAAAAAAATGAGTTCTCATACATATCGGTCAGCTGGTTGGCTCATATCAAAAAAAAGTTTAGATAGAATGCTACGAACTGTCAAGTTGAAGCCACTTTTTGAAACATGTGTGCGGTGTCGGTGTGTTATATGTGTGTGCGCTTGTCTTCGACGACGTCTCAGCACATACGATCGAGTATTTGGAGTGGTTTTGATGTCTTATGTATTCATGTAGAGTGTACGTACAGGTTTGAGGTGGTTTTGATTGGCTTCGCATCGAATTCACATGATGTACTATCTCATTTTTTTGATCTGAGGTGGTTGGCCTTTGTATGAGAAGCCAGATTTTTTTTTGCGATATCATAAAGTTATAGAACAGATCTCGTTCCGTTTCAAACTCATGTAACTGAACAAGTTTTGTTACTAGGTACTTGAAGGTGCACATACTTAAGCATATTTATACTAGGTTACTAGATTGCTAATTTCGTATTTTATAAGCATTTATTATATACACAATATTAATTTTGTTATGGTTACAACTTTTATAGACAGAAAATATAAAACTTATTCAGTCACCGTATAATCTGGTCCCGCTCCCGCTGCACCTCACCCTAAAGAAAGACGTCGCAACATACTCATAAATATGCGCTATTTTGATCATTGTAGTGTAGACGTTTGAACTTGAAATGATTTTTTTTGCTTTGCGACTTTTAAACCTGCTGACACATCAAATAACCACTTCTAATTTCAATTTTAGAACAATGGGCTAGGCCCCATCAGAATTAATAGAAGCGAGCGACAGGGAGTGTCGTTCTAATTGACCATTTGGAGTACAGTTACAGACGAGGGATACTACGAGCTGCAGTACTAGTGCAGTAGGCGTGACGCTGCCGCGGCCTGACCCTGCATTATATATTTGCATAGCAAACAAACAAACATCTGCGTATGCACTGATTTGGACATAGATTTCGTGTTTGATGATGTACAGAGGCCAGGTAAATACTCGTAGTGCGATTCTGATCCATGCGTGTACGGCATAAGAACGGTACAAAGTCCAAAGTGTCGAGCTTGATGTGCTGGCCTCTGTACCTTACCGCGGAATGGCATTCTAGGGTTTGTTATTGTATGTAAGGTCTAACAAAATTAGCTGAAACTATTTAAACTGGTGCTTCTACCCATGAAACTGAACAACTTTCCCCATTAAAAATCCATGGTCAAATCTTAAAAAAAATTTTGAACTTCCCATATTAAGCTGGCTGATCAGCTGATCGAGTTAGTATGGGAGAGTCAAGTTTTTTTTTGCGATTTGACTATGGGTTTTAATGGGGAAAGTTGTTCAGTTTCATGGGTAGAAGCACCAGTTAAAATCGTTTCAGCTAATTTTGTTACACCTTAGATACGAGTATCTAAAGTACCTACGTTTTAAACTGCTATAACATATTTTATTTTCAAAAAAACTGCAAAATATTACTTAAATGTTTTTTGGTAATTAGTTAAGAGTTTTTCTTCTACTTCTCCTATGTAGGTAACGCATACAATCCATACAGTGTAGTAGTTTGATAATTGCGTTAAAGGCGACATCACCAGGAACGTGCTTCTGAGTCCTATATATGTAGATATTTTGACCCCCCGCAATGTTACAAATGAATACCTAAACTAAGAGCTTTACCGTATCTACCCACGATAAAGCATGTCTCGATCACTGTATGGTCAAACTGGTCGGTAAATGACGATCCTATGTACTCGATACTGATATCACACCCACAGCCTTCTCTATTGATAGAGAAGGCTGTGGGTGTGATATCAGATCGAAAATGGAACTGTAACCGCACGTAAGAGAAACGTGAATGAAATCTTAAACGAGTATGTTGGCCCATTTTTACCCGACCACGAAAACAGGAGGGTTATGTTTCTAACAGTCTATGTTTGTATGTATGTATGTATGAATGTTCATCTGTTCCCTCGTATTTCCTAAATCACTTTACCGATCTTGTCAAATAAAATTTGCCATGTTCTGTGCTACTAGTGCTAGTGGTGTGGTGCTAAGATAAATATTTCAATTTGTCATGTTCTGTGATACTAGTGCTAGTGGTGTGGTGCTAAGATAAATATTTCAATTTGTCATGTTCTGTGATACTAGTGCTAGTGGTGTGGTGCTAAGATAAATATTTCAATTTGTCATGTTCTGTGATACTAGTGCTAGTGGTGTGGTGCTAAGATAAATATTTCAATTTGTCATGTTCTGTGCTACTAGTGCTAGTGGTGTGGTGCTAAGATAAATATTTCAATTTGTCATGTTCTGTGATACTAGTGCTAGTGGTGTGGTGCTAAGATAAATATTTCAATTTGTCATGTTCTGTGATACTAGTGCTAGTGGTGTGGTGCTAAGATAAATATTTCAATTTGTCATGTTCTGTGATACTAGTGCTAGTAGTGTGGTGCTAAGATAAATATTTCAATTTGTCATGTTCTGTGATACTAGTGCTAGTGGTGTGGTGCTAAGATAAATATTTCAATTTGTCATGTTCTGTGCTACTAGTGCTAGTGGTGTGGTGCTAAGATAAATATTTCAATTTGTCATGTTCTGTGATACTAGTGCTAGTGGTGTGGTGCTAAGATAAATATTTCAATTTGTCATGTTCTGTGATACTAGTGCTAGTAGTGTGGTGCTAAGATAAATATTTCAATTTGTCATGTTCTGTGCTACTAGTGCTAGTGGTGTGGTGCTAAGATAAATATTTCAATTTGTCATGTTCTGTGATACTAGTGCTAGTAGTGTGGTGCTAAGATAAATATTTCAATTTGTCATGTTCTGTGATACTAGTGCTAGTGGTGTGGTGCTAAGATAAATATTTCAATTTGTCATGTTCTGTGATACTAGTGCTAGTAGTGTGGTGCTAAGATAAATATTTCAATTTGTCATGTTCTGTGATACTAGTGCTAGTGGTGTGGTGCTAAGATAAATATTTCAATTTGTCATGTTCTGTGATACTAGTGCTAGTGGTGTGGTGCTAAGATAAATATTTCAATTTGTCATGTTCTGTGATACTAGTGCTAGTAGTGTGGTGCTAAGATAAATATTTCAATTTGTCATGTTCTGTGATACTAGTGCTAGTAGTGTGGTGCTAAGATAAATATTTCAATTTGTCATGTTCTGTGATACTAGTGCTAGTGGTGTGGTGCTAAGATAAATATTTCAATTTGTCATGTTCTGTGATACTAGTGCTAGTAGTGTGGTGCTAAGATAAATATTTCAATTTGTCATGTTCTGTGCTACTAGTGCTAGTGGTGTGGTGCTAAGATAAATATTTCAATTTGTCATGTTCTGTGATACTAGTGCTAGTAGTGTGGTGCTAAGATAAATATTCATTTTGTCATGTTCTGTGCTACTAGTGCTAGTGGTGTGGTACTAAGATAAATATTTGTTTTTTTTTAATTCACAATTGGTAAGCCCTTGGCATCGTCTCACCTGATGATTTGAAGTCCCGTGGTTAATATTTACTTGATATATTTACAAACTTTGACTTCAATCCGATATGTAGGTTTTATATAAATGCGGAACTACCTTGTATGAAAACTCGAGCCTCCGGGGGACCTTTAAGATGTGCAGTTTGATTTGTAGAAATATCACAGACTCCATACATATTATTCTATTACCAACTGCCAAAAAAAATAATATTTAAACTGGTATACATTTAATTTTATTTTTTAAAAGACTACGGAACGCTACATTGGGCTAGCCAAACTCGCACTTGGCTGTTTTTTTTATGACGACAATACTTTCTTTACTCCATCGCTGAAATCGGTCACTCGAAAGTAAAAACCGACGAGAATATTTGCTATAAGTAAGTACAAGAAACTTTCAGGATCGCTTTAAGAAAATAATGTGCTTGGTGAAATAAAAAACAATTATAAAAATTTTCGAAAAACCTAAAAGCTTGTAGGTACATACAAGCTTTTATTTGAAAAGAGTTTTTATGCTCAAAAAGCCAAATGCCCAAATGATATTACAAAATACACGGTTCCAAATTAAAAAAAAGGAAACCACAGTGTTGTGTTTCCTACGACTTTATTGAAAAATAAAAAACGATTCTGGGACCTTGATTCCACCTCCTAAGTTCATCATCGGATCAACATCAAAATAACAAAAGGATCTATTGTCACCGGGAATACGGCTTCATTCCAAGTTTCAGCTTAATCGAACCCCTGGAAGTCGCTCTAAAATCGATCGCAAGATTTGAACTAAACAAACATACATACAAACATTGCAAAAAGCTTTTAAATAGAACTCTCGGGAAAAAGTGGCTTGAATAATTTGCTAAAGGAAAAAACGTGAATGGAGAATTTTCTACGAAGAAATAAAAATTTTTTGGAAAATATTTCTAAACATCTAGGTAAGTGAATTTTTTCTTACGAGTGTCAATACAAAATTTATGTCTACCAATCGGCTGCCTGCATCGTGCACGCAATCGCAGCAGCCCTGGGCCACGCGCAGACCGCAGTACTACCACAGATTACTAAATAGTTACTTCGTACTACACTACATGCTGAGCGCGGTCCGTGATTCATGTACCACACACACGCACGCACGCAGCCACGCACGACCCCCCCCCCACCCCCCCCCCCCCCTACACACACACACATCATACTTTGATAGTCTTTTTTTCCACTTTTAATACTAGGTACTTTTAAATTGATATTTTTCTCCTCTTGTTTTTTTGATTTGTTCCAACATGCTTGGTGAAAAGGAATCAGTCAATCTTATGTCAATTTCGTGAGCTTTTTTTAAAAAAAATAGTCCTATGTTTGTGTTAATGTTACTATGACATGTGTATGTATGTAGATGTTTACAAGTTCACAATAGAACAAATTGATGGGAAGCGCGCTGAAACAATGGCCATACAATCATAGCGCTATTGTTCTCCAAAAAAATTGTTTCATAACTTGATTCTGTCTGGAAATCGAAACTTTTAAAGCATATTATACCTACTAAATCAGTTTTGGGTCTTAACAAAAAAGAAAGGATTTCCTACTTTACCAACAAACTCGTTAATTTTCCACATTCGTTCCCACTTACTTAGCCCCTCTAGAGCGCGGCTAAGAAATAGAAAGTTTGACAGTTATTAACTTAGAAAAAACGAGTGCGTTTATGTCGGTTCAACTTTATAGACAAGACAGACAAGGCATTTTATACTTTAGAAGAATATTTTTCGAATTAATTTCTACTTGCCTTAAGTATATTTTTGAATAAAATGATGACTATATTGTAAATGCTAAACCATGACTATTGTATGCCCGAAATGGGTACACTGATTGATGATATTAATTAATTGTAACAACTATATTATATTTTATCATAACTATATTACTCAGTTTTGACAATAAATAATATCTTATCTTATCCTACAATTACAATGGGACTAAGACAACTACTCGTTTATTTCTAGTTTTCTTGTCTTAATTTATAGAGTTTTTTCTTCAGGCGCATCGGGAGTCGGGTCGTTCTGGGTACTCGTGACCGGGTGCTGTCCGTGTGAACTGGCCTACTCTTGTTAATGGCATTAATGACTATCAATGATTTTTATGTATAACTTTTCGTGTCATATTGTTTTAATGTTCTAATGACATAATCTGGTTTATATCAAGGATTGAATTTTGACGTTATTAACTAATTATTGTTTATTTCTTGATTCTTCACATATGACATTAATAACAATTTAATTATTTTATGACTATCAGAAATAGTGTAATTTGCACCTATTTTGAATAAATATATTGAAAAAAAAAAGAAGCTGACGTGAAAACTTTCCATGATATTTCACCATACTCTGCCATTTTTCATAGCTGTGAAAAATTGTTTTTAACGCGTTCTGTTTTATTTATTTCTTATCGAACAGATGGTAAATAATCTTCAAAAAAGCTAAAAACTTTCAGGTATATGCTTTTATTCGATATTCGAATATGCGGGGTCTGCGCACGCGACGCGCGACGGCGCGGGCGCCACACACACACACGCACCGCGCGCTATTTTAACTATCTACGAGTACTACAATTTAAATTTTATAAAAAGTCGGGATATTTTGTATTTTGCCGGGAGTCACGATATCATATGAAAAGTCGGGATTATCCCGACGAATCCCGACCATCTGACAATCCTAGATTCATCACAACCTAACGACCCGACACGCAATTAGGCACATTTTTAAATTAATTTAATTTAAATATTTTGTTCATAATAATTTTTAATTTTAAACGCCTCCGTGGCGTAATGGTTAGCCCATTCGCTTCACACCAGGAGGTCGCGGGTTCGATTCCCGGTGAGGTCAACTTGTAAGACTCGGTTTGGTTGATGGTAGGGCATTTTCTAAGCCCGCCTGGCTAGCTACCACCATCTTATCTAAGTCTTGCCGCCAAACATCAGTGTTAACAACATTGATGTGTTCTGGCTTGAAGATAAGATAGGCAGTTCTCCATTGCGTTGGGGAATCTTGGTAAGCCCGCTTCCATCTTCGGCATCATCGTCACTTACCATCAGGTGAGATGATGCCAAGGGCTTACCAATTGTGAATAAAAATAATAATAAGAAAGTTAAGAATTAATCGGTGGTCCAACTGCTCTGTCCAACCACTACTGCTACGTTAGACTACGGGCTTTTACAAACGAGGTAACGTTTTGACGTGAATACGTCTTTAAAATTACCTCCATAGGGATGCAATCCAAAAAAACGAATGATAACAAAATCGGGGGATAGAGTTTTGTGTTGTAGCTACATATCTATCATCTCCATCCAAATTTCGTTTACACCACTTGATAGCTAAAGAATCAAAGAATTTATTACGCTAAGTAAGGACTGTAACACATCGCGCGCGGGGTAGGGGGCCGCCCCGCCATTTTGAAGGTCATTTTGCTGCGCATCGAGATTACCATTTAGTATAACTTTCGACTCGGTGAAGCTACGACGTTCATTCAAGTTTCCATCGTCAGCTCTCGTCAAAATCTATCGATTATATATAAAACATTAGTGTAAAATTGTAACTGTGATTATAATAAGGTGTTTAAATAAAAAAATTATATCAAAAAATATATAATGTCGGCCTATACGCGTCGAAAAGCCAAATCGAATTACAGAGATCGTATACGGTTGGAAAGGGCATCTCAACAGCAATAGAATGGTACCAATAAAACACCATATGATCGAGTCAAGCAGTGCCGGCAACGTAAAGTAATGAATGCGGCCGAGCGGATCAACGACGGTGCCAGTACATCTGCAGCGGGGACGGTTGAAATTACGCAGATAATAATATTAATAATAATAATATTTTATATAGAAACTACATATTACCCGTTACGAGACGTATTCACGTTAAAACCAACGGCCGTGTGCCCCGACACAGCCCCACCCGTTTTTTTTCTGCTTTCGCGTAACATAACGATTAAACGACTATTGACTAAGTTTGCTTTAATTAATTTTTGGCTCTAGGGCCAAAACGTTTCACTTTCAACGCGCTTTTTAAATAAACTAAATACTACTTTCCGAGTAGATATTAAGGAGAAATGAAAACATACTTTTTTGCTATCGTCGGAAACATCTTGTAGGCGGTATCGTTACTATTTTTCTTAAATGACACAGTTGGAAATTACCCATCCATTAATGTTATTCAAAACTAAAGCAATATTAATAAAATAAGTAGAGATGAAGTGAAACAGCACTTTGGCGATGTTTCAACCGCTATGGCCAAGTCACGTCGTCGTGCCATTTAAATCTAAATCAGATATCCTAGTTTTTGTGCTTCTGAAAGGCTTAAAAGCTTTGCAGGACGTGGATCATGGTTGCATTTTTACTTTCTAGCGACTGAGGAGCGAGTGTTAGCGAGAGACGAAGAAGTGAGAAGGTATCTTTATCGTAAAAAATCGAAGGTGAGGTTTTGATGGGGATTTGGAGATTGAATGTAAGTAATGTTAAATGTAGTCCAAAAAACATGAAAGAACTGTATTTTTTTGACGTGAATACGTCTTTAAAATTACCTCCATAGGGATGCAATCCAAAAAAACGAATGATAACAAAATCGGGGGATACAGTTTAGTGTTGTAGCTACATATCTATCATCTCCATCCAAATTTCGTTTACACCACTTGATAGCTAAAAAATCAAAGAATTTATTACGCTAAGTAAGGACTGTAACACATCGCGCGCGGGGGAGGGAGCAGCCCCGCCATTTTGAAGGTCATTTTGCTGCGTATCGAGATTTCCATTTAGTATAACTTTCGACTCGGTGAAGCTACGACGTTCATTCAAGTTTCAATCGTCAGCTCTCGTCAAAATCTATCGATTATATATAAAACATTAGTGTAAAATTGTAACTGTGATTATAATAAGGTGTTTAAATAAAAAAATAATATCAAAAAAATGTATAATGTCGGCCTATACGCGTCGAAAAGCCAAATCGAAATACAGAGATCGTATACGGTTGGAAAGGGCATCTCAACAGCAATCGAATGGTACCAATAAAACACCATATGATCGAGTCAAGCAGTGCCGGCAATAATATTAATAATAATAATATTTTATATAGAAACTACATATTACCCGTTACGAGACGTATTCACGTTAAAACCAACGGCCGTGTGCCCCGACTCCCGACACAGCCCCACCCGTTTTTTTTCTCTAAAAACGACAAAATATTCCGGTGAAACTTTGTAAATCCTTTAAACTCTACGTTTCTACTTTGTACTTAGTTTATTTTTCTGGTAAAAATTAGCTTAAGATACCTTCCATACAAATACAAAAAAGCTTAAAGTACCAAATCCAGGTTCTAAGTTAAAGTTAAAAAAGACTTGTTTTTGAGATGAGAAAAAAACATTTAACTCGCGACACTGTCACCGACACCTTACCAGGAACACTCACAGGGTCAAAACTTATTAAAATGTAAAAAGTTTTCATTTCTGTCGTTTTTAAATGGCTAATGACTTTGATAAAACTTTGTACGTTGCTATTTGTTTTATGGCCAACATTACAGGGTAGTTCTTTAATTCAGAAAAACTGTCTGAGGTACCTCCCACCCATACAAACCCAAGTGGATAGTTTTTTTTTTCAAAAACTCGTGCACCGAAGGTTCCGTACTACCACATCTCTCAACACAAGTAGAACAGTGATACCTATTCACATCAATGCGACTGACAGAAGAATGTTTCTTTTTTCATCCAGTTCGGACTCCTTCGCCCGAGTACAAGTGAGATACAAGATACTTCGGTATTACCGTTTTTACGATAGAGTTATTACAAAAAAACCTTATAAAACAAGTTTCTTTTACCACTAATGTTTCACTTTTTTATTTTTTTATGTGTTCCGGCTTGAAGATAAGATAGACAGTTCTCTATTGCGTTGGGGAATCTTGGTAAGCCCACTTCCATCTTCGGGATCATCGTCACTTACCATCAGGTGAGGTGATGCCAAGGGCTTACTAACTGTGAATAATAAAAAAATAAAGTACGACTCACACTTGGCCGCTTTTAATTATTTGTTTTTTACTTTAGGATTAGTACTATATTCATACCAAGTTTCATGCTTGCTCGTATTACCACAGATGAGATACAAGTTACTTCGGTATGACCGTTTTTACGATAGAGTTATTACAAAAAAACCTTATAAAACATGTTTCTTTTACCACCTATAATTTTTCACTTAGAAAACGTCCCATTATATTCTTATTATATTTTGTTACAAATATTCCAATGACATATGTTCGATTTCAATACGCTCGGAAACGCGGCAGTTGTAAGTACATGGTAAACTATCATTCAAATGCATAATACTTGAGTGACGTTCTATTTATAGACTGGTTGCTTTTCGCAGTGGGCCGCGTAACCGGTATGAAGCGGCAATAATCTTAGGTGGTCGGACAGGACCGACCCTCCCAGCAGTGGCGACTTAGTGTTGGTTAAGGATGCCAACCTACAGCCATTGCGTTCTAGGGGCGCATTCTCAAATGGTTTCCGGGTAGTAATGGTACCCCGTGAGCTTTGGAGGTACTGGTGGGAGATTCGGTTCTTACATCAGCCGCGGCTTCCGTGTCACGACTGCTGATTAAGCGGACCGATAAGTGTCGGTCTGTGGCGGTTGACTGTTTGATTTTAATCCGCTCGAAAACGTGGCAGTCGTAAGTACTTGTTAAACTATCATTCAAAATGCATAATACTTGAGTTAAGTTCTATCGAGTGATAGGCCGGCCACGGCGCTAATAGTCGGAAATTTCGATTGTGCTCAGCTCGGAGCTAGCCTAGAACCATTACGGAGTTCAGTAGTAACGTCACACAGCGACACGGGTCGACTGTAGTACATTTTCGCCGGGTTTTTTTTTTTATTTGAGGTGTATGATAGCGAAGTGATTACAGAATACGCCCACAGAATACTGTCGGGATAAGTGAGTATCGCGAGAATTACCTATTTAACGCGGATAAGCCGCATTTGACACTACTGTCGCGAAATATGTTATAGTCTACGTGAGAGATGGACCGCGTGGATATTGCACCACCGCGTGGACCGGCCAGTTTATTGTAAGTGAACAACTGTGTTCAGTATTACGGACTAATCCCTCAATACGACGAACAGTTTGTTAACGACGCGACGGCGTGGTCATATTGTCAAGGTTTCACATTTGTACCTACCAAGGAAGGTACTCACGGAAGTGAAAAATAACTATAACTAAGGGGCTAGGTTTTTGTTTTAGTGTCAAACCAATAGATACGGATGGATACGAAATAAGTAGAACAGTCACACGACGGAGCGTGACCTTATTTGTGGTGAAGAACTTTAGTTATTGTATAATATGTATACCTACGGGAGCTTTACTTGCGTTGGGCAAGTCTCGGACTACGGTTGGCCGGAACTACGGAAGAACCTTAGAGTGGAGCATCGGCAGATCCTACAATGGAGCTGGGGTATCTCACACAATACTCGATATACACACTTGTCATACAAAACTAAACATTTAGCTAGGTATATAGAACACCACTCCCTCTCTTCTGGCAAAGCTGCATCGGAAATCTGCTGGGACGATCGGAGCGGCACTTGGTTAGCTTGTTTATATAACTTTGCATTGTGTAGGATTTAACTCTTCGACGCGTGTAGGCAATTTCTACCACGAGTACCTGGGAATTGGGCGTTTGATCAAATAAGTGAGACCTCGGGCCCGTTTGTCGTATCTTTGTAGGCTATTGGTAGCAAATTTCGTATAATGTCCGAGTGTTATTTAGACTAAGTATGAGAATGTCTGTTTTTAGGTTGAGACATTGGGCATAGTACGAAATCAGTATTAAGTGCCTGTCGGAGCAGTCGGGGTGGGTGCCCTGTATTGATTGATAAGTCATTTCCCTTCCCTTCTGGTTCCAGATAGGCTGGTAGCAGAGACTGTTAGGGATTTTTGTAGATTAATTTTACGTGGTGTTACTGCTTGCGCTTCGATGAGCTTCCCTATGTCCCGTGGACGTAAATCGAACAAAATATATTCTCCGAAAATTTTAGCCAACTATCTATTAATGTTCAAAAGATACAGAATTGAAAATCCGGACAGAGAGACTGGTGGTGCAGATACTTAAAAATGGCGCTAACGATATGAGCTACTAGAACTTAATAAGGCTTGCTACATCGGAATAAGATACTTTTTGTAATTTAATTTTCCATCTTAATATTAATTAAAGCCGCTTGTGGCTCGCGCACCACTAACCCTCAGACAGTCATAAAAACGATGCCCATGCGGGCGAAGCCGCGGGCAAAAGATGCATTTATGAAGTGTGTCATGGGAATAGTAATTTAAACAGTTTTTTTTGTCCAAAATTTACGAAAATAATGTTAAATATCCATGTCGCACCCACCCCTCTAAAGGTTGGTGACTCTACAATCGAATTTGTTGACGAAAATGTATACCTGGGACAAACAGTCCAGTTTGGTATCAAACGACGAATTCAACTCGGCTGGGCAGCGTTCGGGAAACTTTGGACTATCTTCACGTCCAAAATACCGCTGTGTCTCAAGACTAAGGTCTTTGATCAGTGTGTGTTGCCAGTGATAACATACGAAACTGAGACATGGTTGCTTACTGTAAGCCTCATAAGAAGGCTCAAGGTCACGCAAAGGGCAATGGAGCGAGCTACGTTCGGAATTTCCCTACGCGATCGAATCAGAAATGAAGAGATTCGCAGGAGAACCAAAGTAACCGCTATGGCTAGCAGAATTGCTAAACTGAAGTGGCAGTGGGCAGGGCACATAGCTCGTAGAACAGATGCCGTTGGGGTATTAAAGTTCTCGAGTGCCGACCGCGCATCGGAAGATGTAGCGTAGGCAGGCCTAGGTGGACCGACGACCTGGTGAAGGTAGCGCGATGCCGCTGGATGCGGGTAGCACAGGACCGGTCGTCATGGAAATCCTTGGGGAAGGCCTTTGTCCAGCATTGGACGTCTGTTGGCTGATATGATGAATTTAAATTATATTTTTTTTAATTACGTTGGTAGAACATTTGAGAAAACTGTTTAGGACATTTGACTTTTAATCAATGATTATTTATTCATATTCAAAGTTCATAAACTGATGACGCGTCACATTGGCTCAATCGCCCACTATAAAAATAAAAGCCATAGTGATGAAATTAATTTAGCAATTATTTTTAATTTGCCTTTTACACTGTAAAATCTTCATATTTTCAATTTTTTTTGTACTTTCATATCTTTAAAAAAGATGGACAAGTGCAAGTTAATGATATGAGATGATGCCAAGGGCTTATCAATTGTGAATAAAAAAATTAAAAAAACTTGCGTGGAGATAGTTTTGTTTAAAAGCGAATAAAGAATTACTTACTTACGTACTTACTTACGTTGATTGAGAATGATTGATTGATTTCCTGTCTTACTTTAAATACTATAGACTTCTTATAGGGTTTCCTGTAATACGTACGTAAATAATTTTTTTTTTTTCAAACTTTTAGGCTCAGTAGTTTCAGAGATAAGGGGGGGGGGGACGGTTAATTTTCGCCTGTTTTCCAATGAAACTTCAAAACTACTCAAAATAATTTTATAAAAAAACATATTTAAGATTTCCTCAGCAAGCCCTTTCATTTGATATGTTACACGACCATCATATCAGCTCATGTACGTCCCCACCGAGAGGCTCGAGCTTAACCTGTGTTAGGGCGATCGGGCCTTAATCGACCACGCTGGCCCAGTGTGGGATGGTTGACTTCACACACCACCTTCGAGTTTCTTCGCAGGCATGTACTGGTTACCTCGCGATGTTTTCTTTTACCATAAGAGCGTTAAATAAACGTACATATGAAATCTAAATTGAAAAACACATTTGATCGTGGCAGGATTTGAACCACGACCTCCCGGCAGGAGGTAGCGCATAGCGGTCGTAGCGATTACGCCACCGACGCGCTTCGCACCTAATCAAATCACAAGATTTGGTTTGCACAACTTTTATTTTTATATTTTAATTTACTCCCCCAAAAGTGACCCCCTTTTTATAAATTTATTTTTATACACGTTACACGACCATCTTTGGGTCACCGAATTACTTAAGAGTACCTAATTTTGACTCAACGGTCCTGTAGGTTCGGAGCAAATTGACTGTGAAAGACGGACAGACAGACATGCGAGTAATTCTATACTGGTTCTGTTTATTTCCTTTTGAGATATTTTAGAACCTTGAAAATTAATAGTTGTTTTTTTTGCTTGTGTGGGCTCTGAATAAATGCTTATTTTATCCTAGCTTATCTAGTGTTAATTGATAAGCCTCTGACGGTAAGTGACTTTAATGGCGAAGATGGAGCGGACTTACCAAGATTGCCTAACGCAATGGGAAACTTGCTAACTTATCTTCATGCCACTCCAGAATACATCAATGCTAATGACATTGATGTTTGGCGGTAAGACTTGGATAAGATGGTGGTAGCTAGCCAGGCGGGCTTCGAAATTGCCTTACTACCAAACCGAATCTTAGTTTCGCAGAATATTTTTATACATATTTATGTAAATATTCTCGAAGTCGACCAACCCGCACTGGGCCCGCGTGGTCGACTAAGGCCTGATTGCCCTAATTCAGGGTAGGCTCGAGCCCCTCGGTGGGGACGAATATGATCTGAGCTGCAATGTAAATCTTCTAATAAAAAATCTAACAGAGTCCGTCCGGCCGTTCTATCCTACCAATTTGCTAATAAAAAAATGAAAGGTATTATATTGATGCACAGATTTGTCGTGAAGCAAGTAACTCCGCAAGACGCTTGAGGCTTGCGCACCGCGCACCCTTTGTGAAATCGAATCCGAGTCCGTCTAGCCATTATATCCTACGAATTTGCTTATTTAAAAAATGAAAGATATTGAAGCACAGAAAATAACTAGTATCTTATCTGTGGCACAGATTTGTCATGAGGCAAGTAAACCCCGCGAGACACGTGCGGCTCGCGCACCGCGCACCCTTTTTGAAATCTAATCCGAGTCCATCTAGCCATTCTATCCTACGAATTTGCTTATTAAAAAAAGATGCATTCATTACAGAACCCCGCGAGACGCTTGCGGCTCGCTCACCGTGCATCCTTTATTTAAATCTAATAGTCCGTCGGACTGTTCTATGCAATCAATTTGCTTAGTTTTGTTTTTATATGAAAAGTATTGATGGACAAATTTGCTATCAAGCATTGGAAATCACCTCAGTTTCATCCTTTTCAAGTTATACTCAAATTCTTATAAAAGTACGCGGTTCGATTTGATCTAAGAACACTCGCTGGAACTAGCTCTTTCATTTGAGCTATTGCCCACTTCAATTGGTTGAGTTATAGGGAAGCCAGGTCCCCTTGTGGAGTAATAGTGTTCTGTGAGCTAGGTGTGAACATTCAACGCGCGCATTCTCGCCCACCGCGCACCTTCGAAGATAGTTTTTTGTTAAAATACCCAATGCAATATTCAATGCAAATAAATAATTTCAACTTTAAAGATTTGTAAAATTAATAAACGAACGATTCTACATCGACATAAATTTTTCGACTTTCGGCTATACGTGTTGGAAAGTAGAGATGGGCCTAATATTCGTTTTATATTCGGTATTCGGCATATTCGGCAGCTTTACCGAATATTCATATTCGGCCGAATATTCATATTCGGCCGAATATTCGGCTGAATCACCTAATATTCGGCAAAGTGATACTCAAAGTTTTTACTGTTATTGACCCGTGTATTATCATGATTTGAGTGTACAGTGTAATGAGGTAAGTATTTTAGAGTGTCGCTTTCTGTTTTTGTCGTCACTGAAGCTTTATTTTCAATTAAAGTAGGTTGGTAAAAGATTAGCTGAATCAAATCACAAAACCTTAGTAGTTTAGTAGATTATGAATAACATTTTTTTCTAGTTTCTACTCAGCATAGCGTCGCAAAATATATTTATTTATATTAAACGTTTAAACCTATCCTATTCAACCAATATAGATCTTTTTAAAGAAAATAAGTAATTTTTTTGTACTTTTCAGGTTGTAATTTAAGAGATCAATCACTTAATCTACACATTAAGAGTTAGGAACTTAATTAATTTAATTATAGTCTACTGAGATATAAGAAAAATATATATGACATCTCATATAATTATTTAAGATCAATTCAAAATTTCATTAATTACTTATGTATGTAATATAATAATATAGGAACATTATTCCTAAAAATCACAATTCACATCTTCATTTAAATGTTTAGCAGATTCAAGTCTCTTTAATTTTCCCGGGTTGTCAAATTAGTTGGACGTGTCATTCGTCATATCTCGGAAATGTATGTAGGTACTTATAACCCGGCAAAATTGAAGTTTCGTGAATCTGCTAAACAATTAACATCCGTGACCGTACCTAGCTTGACAAAGTGGATGCAACTGAACGTGCCGAAAATCCGTAAGAGATTAAATGAAGAAATATTCTTTTCTCGATCTTTTCTATTGTGGTGTTACGATATTATAACCTATTTATTCACATCATCATATCAGCCACAAATCGTCCACTGCTGAACAAAGGCCTCCCCCAAGGATTTCCACGACGACCGGTCCTGCGCTGCCCGCATCCATCGGCTTCCCGCGACCTTCACCAGGTCATCGGTCCACCGCGTGGGAGGCCTGCCTACGCTACGTTTTCCGGTGCGCGGTCGCCACTCGAGAACTTTACTGCCCCATCGGCCATCTGTTCTACGAGCTATGTGCCCTGCCCACTGCCACTTCAGTCTAGCGATTCTGTGAGCTATGTCGGTTACTTTAGTTCTCCTGCGGATCTCCTCGTTTCTGATTCGATCACGCAGAGAAACTCCGAGCATGGCACGCTCCATTGCCCTTTGGGTGACCTTGAGCCTTCTTATGAGGCCCATAGTAAGCGACCATGTCTCAGTTCCGTAAGTCATCACTGGCAACACACACTGGTCAAAGACCTTAGTCTTGAGACACTGCGGTATTTGGGGCGTGAAGATATTGCGAAGCTTCCCGAACGCTGCCCAGCCGAGTTGGATTCGTCGATTGATCTCTTTCTTGAAGTTGGACCTGCCTAGCTGGACTGTTTGTCCCAGGTATACATATTCGTCAACAACTTCCAGTGTAGAGTCTCCAACCTTTAGAGGAGTGGGTGCGACACGGACATTTAACATTATTTTCGTCTTGTCCATGTTCATTTTAAGACCCACTTGTTGAGAGACCTTACTGAGGCCATCGAGCATTGTGCTTAGGTCTTCCATAGTCTCAGCCATGACCACGATATCGTCAGCGAATCGGAGGTGGGATATGTACTCGCCGTTGATATTGATGCCGAGTCCACCCCAGTCCAGAAGCTTAAAAACATCTTCCAGGGCGGCGGTGAACAGTTTCGGAGATATAACGTCTCCCTGTCTCACCCCTCGCTGCAACTGGATAGGTTTCGAGTTCTGGTCCTGGAGGCGAACCGACATGGTGGCGTTTTCATACAGACACTCCAACACCTCGATGTATCGATGGTCAATTTGGCACCGCTGGAGAGACTGTAGCACAGCCCAGGTTTCGACTGAATCAAAGGCCTTCTCATAGTCCACAAACGCCAAGCATAGTGGCTGATTGTACTCTTCGGTCTTCTGTATAATCTGCCGCAGCGTATGTATGTGGTCTATGGTACTAAAGCCTTTTCGGAAACCGGCTTGTTCGGGAGGCTGGAAGTCGTCAAACCTGCGTGCGAGACGATTCGTAATGACTCTCGAAAACAGCTTGTAGACATGGCTCAGAAGTGAGATGGGTCTGTAGTTCTTCAGCAGAGTGTTGTCACCCTTTTTGAAGAAAAGCACGACCACACTTCTGTGCCATGCCTTAGGCGTTTGTCCCTCGAGTATAACGGAATTAAATAACTTCTGAAGAGCTTTAAGTACCGGTGTTCCACCTGCTTTCAGAAGTTCAGCCGTAATTCCATCATCACCCGTCGCCTTGTTGTTCTTGAGCTGTTTGAGAGCCACTCTAATCTCGTACAGGCTGACGTCCGGGATATCTTCGGTATAGTGTCGGGTTAGTCTGGCTCTTGGGTCTTCAGCCAGATCGCTGACAGGCAAACGTGTGGTCTTGTACAATTGTCCATAGAACTTCTCAACTTCTTCCAGCAACTCAGTCTTAGACGATATGGTCCTGCCGTCCTCAGTCTTCAGCTTGGTCAGTTGACTTTGTCCAAGAGACAGATCTCTCGCGAACACTTTTGAGCCTTTGTTGTGCTCAATCGCCTCTTTAATACAATTTGTATTATATTGGCGTAAATCGCGAGTTAGGGACTTAGAGATCTGCCTGTTTAGTTGCCGATACTGAGTAGCGTCTTCAGAGGACTGCAAAACCAATCTGCGTCTTTCTTCCATGAGGTTGCTGGTGAAGTCGGAGATTTTTTTGGTTCTGTTTGAATGGCGAGTTTTAAAAATCTTAGACCCGACCGTTTGAACAATTTCCACGAACCTGTCATTATAATCGTACACATTCTCGCAGTCTCCTAGGCATTCGAAACGATTGTGCAACTCGAGCTGAAAGCTCTCGGGGTTTTGGAGCTGGATGGGCGCTGGTCGGAGCGTAGACTTCATCAGTCGACATCTTTCTAGCTTGGTCTTTAGATTCAATGTGCCTCTGACCATCCGGTGATCGCTTCCTGTTTTGACTGAATTGATCACGGAGACATCATTGAATATTTGCTTCCTTGTCGACAAGATGAAGTCTATCTCGTTTTTTGTTACGCCATTGGGATGCAACCATGTCCACTTCCGCTGTTTTGACTTTTTAAAGAAGGAGTTCATCATAAAGAGGCCCTCCTTCTCCATAAAGTCGGCCAGCATCTGGCCACGTGCATTTCTTACTCCATATCCAAATTGCCCCACTCTCAGCTCACCATCGCTTCGTTTGCCCAGTTTCGCGTTAAAGTCCCCCATAACAATGGTATAATGGGTCCTGGTGCTATGTAAGGCTGTAGAGATGTCCTCATACATAGTCTCTACCTCGTCGTCGGAGTGTTCCGTTGTCGGCGCGTATACCTGTATGACCTTCATCGAATACCGTTTGGTGATTCTGAGTATAAGGTATGCTACCCTTGTCGAAACGCTCACGATTTGGACCACATTGTTAATGAGGGACTTGTGGACGAGAAACCCGACACCACCCTGGGAATGTTGGTCGCCCTCCCGGAAATAGAGCAGGTTTCCGGATTTAAGGATCATGGTGTCCTCTCCCTCTCTTCGGACTTCACATAAACCTACGATATCCCACCGTAACCTGCTCAATACTTCTTCGAGTTCTGCAAGTTTCTCGTCAGTCCGCAGTGTGCGCGTGTTGTAAGTTGCCAGGGCCAAAGGTCGTTGGGTTTGGTAGCCTGGCATCTGCCGGGGATTCTTCGCACCCCCTACCCCGCCGTTACCATGACTGCTACCGGAGCCAGGAATAGCGGGGCTGCCGGGGACTAGGGGCCGTTTTCTGGGTGTGAAATTCATAGGGGGGGTTTTGCCGTAATCGCCACGCTTGGCAGGCGGGTTGGCGATCGCAGTTTGATTGCAGGTGTGTTGCAATGCACGGAAAGACGCTGCTGCCCATCCTCCGGTTTTAAGTCCCTTAGTCGCCTCTTACGACACCCATTGGAAGAGATGGGATGGTCCTATTCTTAGCCGGGAACCATACGGAACCATTTATTCACATGAACAACAAATAATTGTATTTACTTGACAACTGAATTGTGTTGTTTACACTTTACGTCCAAGTTATTTTTGGTATTATTAGTACCGCTCCGTACGCGCCCACACAGCTTGAATGTCGAACCCACACTAAAGTAAGGTGTACTGTCCGCAGTCAAGTTTAGTCGAACAAACTCAGTGTTCGGATCGCGAAATCTAGTAAGTACATGTATATCGATGAATGTACCGAATATTCGGCCGAATATTCGGTTCGGTAAAAGTTTTACCGAATATTCGGCCGAATGTTCGTATTCGGTGAGACCCATGTTCGGCCCATCGCTATTGGAAAGTATCTTTATATCTGCACCTACGCCATTTCCACAGAGCAGAACCAATGCCATTTCAACCTATTTGTATAGATTTTTTTTTAATAATACATTAACGTCTCTGGGTACAAAAGCCCTTTTGAGACAATGTTAGAGGTAATTAATCTTCATTTGTTTTTTGATTTGCAATGCTAGTGCCGGTGCATTACAAATCTTCTCTTGAGTTCTTGAAAGCATTTGCAGTAGCTTCATTCTGAGGTGGAACACCAGTTTGCAGCAGGGCGTCTATAAAACTGCACCCAGTGCAAATTGGGTTGTCCTCCTTCATTTTATTTTCTTGTTCTAAACATTGCTCACGTGCACTAGACGATTTTCTTCAAAACACACCAATTTTTGAAGCAAATTCTAGCCGAAAACAATGCACAAAATCAATAAAATTAAACTACGAAATTTCACCACAAATCCCGCCAAAAAGCGTTTGTATCGATAGTACTATTAATGTTACTAGCTTATAACGCTAGTACCATTAATTGTATTGGTAACACTACCTTATATCGCTACCCTGGACACTTTATACAACGGGCCAGAAATGACATTTCAAAAAAAGGAATGAAGGAACAAACAAAATGACGGCGAAATCCTATACGTTCGACAACCAAACTGTAACCAATCTGTATCAATCTGGGTGACGAGGGCGTGAGGACGCAATCTAGAGAGCGGCATGGGAGTGTTCATACTGTATGTTAGTACTAATCTATATACAGGGTGGGAAGGAGTATACCGACAGATTTTAACCAAAGATTCTAATGCCTATTTAGACAAAAAAAAGTAATATAAACATGGGCCAGTAAAGCCTAATTTTCGAGATATTATTTTTTTAAATAATTCACAAGTTCAAAAAATCTCAAGGGTAACACGCCCTAATAATCTTATCTGACGTTTGTTGCCTCAAAGTATCATACTGACGTTGACTTCACTCGTCGTTTATCGTATGTTGTCGTGTCGGAGTCGTTCGTGAAGTGTGAAGTTTTCTTTTTCACTCTTCAGACTAAGGTTTCGTTCCGAAGGGATTACTATCGTTAATTGATTTTTTGTTCCAGAAATTAAGTAAGTTAACAAGGCAGTTTTAGACCCATGTTGATATAACGTTATTTACTCATAATACCACCAGGAATCCACGGTTAAAATCTGTCGGTATACTCCTTCCCACCCTGTATACTTTGTCGCTAGTACAGTAAAGAAAAACATTGAATAATGCACCTTAACTTGGTCATTTAAAAAGCTATCTTACAATAAAAACTCCAAAGGAGTGGTTTACGAGAAAAGACACAAACAATAGATTATAGGGAAAATACACTTTATAAATAGTCCTAAAAAGCTATATGTGTGAGTAAAATTGCATACAATTCAACGCTTTTGGCAAGTTCGTATCGACGTATGGCACAAGGCCATCGCTCGCTGTCGAGCGTAACTTAATTTAAACGCGAGGCGAGTGAACTAGTGACCGCTCGCCACTTCATGTGTGAAATTCAATTTTTTTTTACAGAATTTAAATACGTATCTTTTCCCAAACTCAGGAAGGTTGAGCCTTCCTCCTCACATGGGGGCCAAGTTGGTGAACGTTGTGGGGCTAGTGGCAAAGCTCATCGTCAGAACCTTTGAAGCCGCCTGTAAGGCCTTGACCACGACCTAATGGCTGTAATCTAGTGATAGCAATCGCCGTCTCCATAATTAGCAACGTGAATCAAGATGATTCAAATTTTGAACAAAATTGCGTGGAAATAGAGCTCTTGTCAGCTCGTACTGTAATGTGGCTGTTACGTCAATCGCTGCGGCCTAATAGCGCGAAAATTGAGGTTATTACAAATAAAATAAGTTGAATTTCCTAATGTTGAATTGTTTTCGAATTCATTTTTAACCCCCGACGCAAAAATAGGGGTGTTACAATATAAGTTTAACGAGTGTCTCCAACTTGCAGCAGAGGTGTTGTGTTTGGGCTCATTCTAGTAGTCTCAATAAAATAGGTTTTAAATAGAACATAGTAAGCTTGACCTGGTGCTGTACCATCTCCTGGAATCTGCAGGATACCCAACTACTCACCAACTTACAGCAGATGAATCGTATTTGGGCTCATTAGAACAGTCTTAATGAATAGGTTTTAGATAGAACATAATAACCTTGACCTGATGCTGCAGCATCTCCTGGTATCTGCAGGATACCCAACTTCTTACCAACATACAGCAAAGGTATCTTGTTTGGGATACGTAAAGTTTAAAAAGCATGAAATAAAAGATCATTTAAAAAATAAAAATAAACCTACGACAAACAAACCGCCAGAAAGTAGAAAATAATATGTCTTGGCCCTTTAAGTTGAATATAAGTAGCTATATTTTGATCTAAGAGTCGTCGCGTTGGGAGAGCGCTAAGTAACTAACTATTTGGCAAATTTCAGCCAAATCGGTTCAATAGAAATTTTTGTGAAATAAATTATACAGGCATTCTACAGAAATTATGCATTTTCCAGGATGAAAGTTAGTCTGAGTATTGATCCAGTACTTAATTTATCTATCTATTAAATTTAATCTAAATCTGTTTAGCCGTTTAATTTTAAAAATGGACCCAACAGACACACATCCGCACAGATACCGCAGTGTCTTAAGACCAAGGTCTTCGACCAGTGTGTGTGTTGCCAGTGATGACATACGGAACTGAGATATGGTCGCTTACTATGGGCCTCATAAGAAGGCTCAAGGTCACCCAAAGGGCGATGGAGCGTGCTATGGCCGGAGTTTCTCTGCGTGATCGAATCAGAAACGATTCAAATTCAAAAATTCAAATTCAAAAATCTTTGAAATCGTGGTAAACATTGTGATTTTAGATGTTAATAACATAGGAGCTCTCATGTCGAGCTTAGTATACAGCATACAAATTAAAATAATAAAAATATAAAAAATAAAAATTAAGACAATATTGGTACAATTTTATCTAAGGATGTCATTAAATAATGACTAAATAAACAGTAAAAAAATTATCGATTAATAAGCTGGAAATTGATTAAAGTTTAAATTGCTTGTACACTAAAAATTCATTAATACTATAAAAATTCATATCTAGAAGCTACTTAAATAATTTATTACACATTTGATTAAGATTCATTGTTTGTCTGGTATCTTGTTATATATTTTAACACACATACTATAACTGTACTGTATACTATAACGAGGAGATCCGTAGGAGAACCAAAGTAACCGACATAGCTCTCGGAATTGCTAAACTTAAGTGGCAGTGGGCGGGGCCCATAGCTCGTAGAACGGATGGCCGTTGGGGTAGTAAAGTTCTCGAGTGGCGACCGCGCACCGGAAAGCGTAGCGTAGGCAGGCCTCCCACTCGGTGGACCGATGACCTGGTGAAGGTCGCGGGAAACCACTGAATGCGGTCTGCGCAGAACAGGTCCTCGTGGAAATCCTTGGGGGGAGAAAAAACCGAAAACCATCATCGTTCATCCTAACCATCACAAATTAATAATTTATATTTATTTAATTACTATACTTCCTAAAAGACCCATTTCGGGTAATATTTATTTATGTTCTGCGATTTCTATTTTAAATTTAAGTGTGTATCATTTTCTAATTCTTATGTTCTTTTTAGGTCTTATATTTTATCCTCATTAAATTATCTGAACACGCACGGCATCTTTTAAGAACCCACTCCCTACGCCCTACCTAACTAACTACCTGCCGTGCGACAAGTGGACGTCCTTCGGCTGATATGATGAGACACACATCATACTTTGTCGTTTAAAATATTAGTGTGTAGTAACCACAGAAGCCCTCTGTCAATGCCAATAGATCAGACAAAATGCATGTTATGTACGCACACAAAATATTAATTATGTCTGTCTGTTGTATGTAATTTAACAATGAAGGCACAACGCAATTGCGGTGTAACCGCAGGCTACTGCCAGGGCTGTCACATTGTTACATAACGTTCGCTGAATGCTGGCTATTTATATGAACGTTGAAATCAGGATCTAACTATAATATGGAGGACCTAACTATAGAAACTAGAATATGGAGGGCTTGGCAGATGAGTACGTTACTTACATATAAAGGTTGTATATGTATTGAGGCGGTTAGTTCATTCGCTTCACACCAGGAGGTCGCGGGTTCGATTCCCGGTGGGGTCAACTTGTAAGACTCGGTTTGGTTGGTAGTAGGGCATTTTCTATAAGCCCGCCTAGCTAGCTAACACCATCTTATCTAAGTTTTGTCGCCAAACATCTCAGTGTTAACAAAATTGATGTGTTCCGGGTTGAAGATAGGATAGCCAGTTCTCCATTGCGTTGGAGAATCTTGGTAAGCCCGCTTCTATCTTCGCCATCATCGTCACTGACCATCAGGTGAGATGATGCCAAGGGCTTATCAATTGTAATTTTAAAAAAACTGAACAACTTTTGTTCCCCAACTTTGCTGAAATCGCAAGTTTTTGGACTACTTTCATTTCACGCACAAAACGATTTTATGATTTTAGTGGTTTATAGAACTTGCTATTATTAGCAAACCATAGTGAATCAAGAAATACATTAGATACCATTTTGAAGCAAAAAAAAAATAGATTACTATAATTCATCATCATATCAGCCGAAAAACGTCCACTGCTGGACAAAGGCCAATGGATGCGGGCAGCGCCGGATCGGTCGTCTTTAAAATCCTTGGGGGAGGCCCTTACTATAATTATGAAAAATATATTTAATTCGACTTCATAGTATCTGTGGTATCAAAAATTTGGGCGACTAGCAGTGCCCTAGATCTAGATATCTGATTTCTTAACTGATTTTATCTTACGTTGTGTCTCGTTAAACCTTAGACTCACAGGCATAATTAATGTTGAACTTAAACTGAATAAAATAGTTAATTTCTTATAACCTGGCGAAGGTAGCGAGAAGCCGCTGGATGCGGGTAGCGCAGAACCGGTCGTCGTGGAAATCCTTGTGGGAGGCCTATGTCCAGCAGTGGACGTCCTTCGACTGATATGATGATGATGAAGCCAAAACCATAAAACATTGAAGCAGTCCTTGGGAAACATAGTATACACTCAGGTGCACAACGAATCGTCCACAACTCTAACTGGGGCTTCTCCTCATCATACTCAAAACTATTTACAAAAAAACTCACACTGCACTAAACAAGAGTAGTTCGGACAGAATAGTACTTATCTATTCATCCACTTGACCAATCTGATGACCGATTCGTTTCAAAGTCTAAAGAGACCTTTACATTGAGATATGCAGTGTAATTTTAATTTAATTTTAATTAGTACAAAACTTTTTCCGTTTTTTATATAACTACTGTTTATATATCTAACTATACATTGCTTACACTATAATCAATATGATATAGGTAATCCTTTCCATGGTATATCTATTATTATCTCATCATCATCATCATATCAGCCACAAATCGTCCACTGCTGGACAAAGGCCTCCCCCAAGGATTTCCACGACGACCGGTCCTGCGCTGCCCGCATCCATCGGCTTCCCGCGACCTTCACCAGGTCATCGGTCCACCGCGTGGGAGGCCTGCCTACGCTACGTTTTCCGGTGCGCGGTCGCCACTCGAGAACTTTACTGCCCCATCGGCCATCTGTTCTACGAGCTATGTGCCCTGCCCACTGCCACTTCAGTTTAGCGATTCTGTGAGCTATGTCGGTTACTTTAGTTCTCCTGCGGATCTCCTCGTTTCTGATTCGATCACGCAGAGAAACTCCGAGCATAGCACGCTCCATTGCCCTTTGGGTGACCTTGAGCCTTCTTATGAGGCCCATAGTAAGCGACCATGTCTCAGTTCCGTAAGTCATCACTGGCAACACACACTGGTCAAAGACCTTAGTCTTGAGACACTGCGGTATTTGGGACGTGAAGATATTGCGAAGCTTCCCGAACGCTGCCCAGCCGAGTTGGATTCGTCGATTGATCTCTTTCTTGAAGTTGGACCTACCTAACTGGACTGTTTGTCCCAGGTATACATATTCGTCAACAACTTCCAGTGTAGAGTCTCCAACCTTTAGAGGAGTGGGTGCGACACGGACATTTAACATTATTTTCGTCTTGTCCATGTTCATTTTAAGACCCACTTGTTGAGAGACCTTACTGAGGCCATCGAGCATTGTGCTTAGGTCTTCCATAGTCTCAGCCATGACCACGATATCATCAGCGAATCGGAGGTGGGATATGTACTCGCCGTTGATATTGATGCCGAGTCCACCCCAGTCCAGAAGCTTAAAAACATCTTCCAGGGCGGCGGTGAACAGTTTCGGAGATATAACGTCTCCCTGTCTCACCCCTCGCTGCAACTGGATAGGTTTCGAGTTCTGGTCTTGGAGGCGAACCGACATGGTGGCGTTTTCATACAGACATTTCAACACCTCGATGTATCGATGGTCAATTTGGCACCGCTGGAGAGACTGTAGCACAGCCCAGGTTTCGACTGAATCAAAGGCCTTCTCATAGTCCACAAACGCCAAGCATAGTGGCTGATTGTACTCTTCGGTCTTCTGTATAATCTGCCGCAGCGTATGTATGTGGTCTATGGTACTAAAGCCTTTTCGGAAACCGGCTTGTTCGGGAGGCTGGAAGTCGTCAAACCTGCGTGCGAGACGATTCGTAATGACTCTCGAAAACAGCTTGTAGACATGGCTCAGAAGTGAGATGGGTCTGTAGTTCTTCAGCAGGGTGTTGTCGCCCTTTTTGAAGAAAAGCACGACCACACTTCTGTGCCATGCCTTAGGCGTTTGTCCCTCGAGTATAACGGAATTAAATTATTATCTAACGTTATATAAATAATAGTTTTGCTTTTTTGTTTTGATTTAATTTAATATAATTTTGTAAATGATCGTTTAACTGGTTGGTTGGTAAATGTATTTTTGGCGCGACCATCACGATACGGGCTCTGCTTAATGTGGGGTCACAAGGCATACTTTATACTGTACCGTACACCATTCTTTGGAAATAAATATATTTGCATTTAATGTATGTATTTGCGTTGGGGAATCTTGGTAAGCCCGCTTCCATCCTTAGCATCATGGTCACTTAACATCAGGTGAGATGATGCCAAGGGCTTACCGATTGTAAATAAAAAATAATAATTATTTGTATTTGTAAGGAAAATAGAAAATATTTTTTTTTAAAAAGTGCATGTTCTCAAATGCGGCTAACAGACCAATCCAGGTAATTACCGCACTTAGGGTCAGTTAACCATAGTGATTGGAGTGATCACGATAGTCTTACTGAGCTACGATCGCAAGGCCAGCTCAGCCATTGGTGCTGGTTACTATCATAAGAAGGCACTTTAATAAACGACTTGAACACTTCTGACATTGGGCAGAATTTGGCGATACTTTCCTCGCGTAGGTACCAACCAACTGCACGTAGCTACTTCACTTCGTAGAAAATATATCGATAAACAGAGTATGCTATATATAGGAGGAAGATAGGTTACATGCGTCCAAAAAGTGAAACAAATAAAATGATGCCAATTGGCATCTCTTTTCGTAGTAGCATTCGTAGTGTATCGGAAGCGAATTCCCTTTATTATTGTGTGTGTAAATGGGTTCGATCTTCAAATGTTGTTTGTAGTCTATGGTAACAAATCTCTGTCGATAAACTTGTACACTCCCCCGGGACTGTAGTACATTCTGTGGTAGATTCTCGCTGCGCTCGGGAATCTACTAGAGAATCCTTCGCTTAGCTCGCTTCGCTTGAGTAGAATCCTGATCTTAGTGAGGAATTCACACAGTGGAGTGGAGTAGACGCGTCGCCCGAGAATAAAATATTTTGGCCCCGAGTGACACAGATAATTTTTCATCACAACCTATGAGAAAAAGAAATGAAGAGGAAGAAGATTGCACAGGACCATTCTTTTTTTTTAGCGCACATTGCCGCCAAAACCTAACCAACTAGTAACTTGTTCATACATTATGTGTCCCATCTTTTTGATTAACTTCGCATACTAACAAACAAAGAGTTAGTATTTTAATGCCCTTACTAACCAAACACAAAAATGAGAGAATTTATTAATGCAAGTTTGTGATATTTTCATTTTAATTACATTCAACCTTCAAGAACGCTGACCAATCAGAAGAGAGAATCAAAACTCAACCAAGTGAGCAAAGAAGAATTTTATTCGCACTTATTGAGGAACCTATCACTATGCTATCGTCGTTGTTCGAATAGGTGCGATGAAAAGATAGATACGATACAAGTACAAAAGAGCAAACATATTGGGAAATTCTGTTGCAGATATTAACAAGTGCCAAGGTTGTAACGTGTCATAAACACAGTTCGAAATTAAACAAACAGGAAGCGATTTGGTTCGTATCTCAATGATCTACACTACAATAAATGCATAAAAGATAGTGACATTATGTTGTATAAAAGTGAGTTTTATCAGAAAACTACATCTTTGTTTCCAACTTTTCAACCGACTTAAAAAAAAGGAGGAAATAAACATTTTTTGTGTATTTGTTACACAGTTTCTTCACCGACTATAAACCGATCTTTGTGTATTTGTAACGCAGTTTCATCACCGTCTATGAACCGATTTTTATGTATTTGTTACGCAGTTTCTTAACCTACTATGAGCCGATCTTTGTATATTTGTTACGCAGTTTCATCACCGTCTTTGAACCGATTTTTATGTATTTATTACGCAGATTCTTCACCTACTATGAGCCGATTTTTGTATATTTGTTACGCAGTTTCATCACCGTCTATGAACCGATTTTTATGTATTAGTTACGCAGTTTCTTCACCTACTATGAGCCGATTTTTGTGTATTTGTTACGCAGTTTCATCACCGTCTATGAACCGGTTTTTATGTATTTGTTACGCAGTTTCATCACCGTCTATGAACCGACTTTTATGTATTTGTTACGCAGTTTCTTCACCGACTATGAACCGATTTTTGTGTATTTGTTACGCAGTTTCTTCACCGACTATGAACCGATTTTTGTGTATTTGTTACGCAGTTTCTTCACCGACTATGAACCAATTTTTGTGTATTTGTTACGCAGTTTCTTTACCGACTATGAAACGATTTTTGTGTATTTGTTACGCAGTTTCTTCACCGACTATGAACCGATTTTTGTGTATTTGTTACGCAGTTTCTTCACCGACTATGAACCGATTTTTGTGTATTTGTAACGCAGTTTCTTCACCGACTATGAACCGATTTTTGTGTATTTGTTAAGCAGTTTCTTTACCGACTATGAACCGATTTTTGTGTATTTGTTACGCAGTTTCTTCACCGACTATGAACCGATTTTTGTGTATTTGTTACGCAGTTTCTTCACCTACTATGAACCGATTTTTTTGTGTTTGTTACGCAGTTTCTTCACCTACTATGAGCCGATCTTTGTGTATTTGTTACGCAGTTTCATCACCGTCTATGAACCGATTTTTATGTATTTGTTACGCAGTTTCTTCACCGACTATTAACCGATTTTTGTGTATTTGTTTAGCAGTTTCTTCACCTACTATGAACCGATCTTTGTGTATTTGTTACGCAGTTTCTTCACCTACTATGAACCAATCTTTGTGTATTTGTTACGCAGTTTCTTCACCTACTATGAACCGATCTTTGTGTATTTGTTACCCAGTTTCTTCACCGACTATGAACCGATTTTTGTGTATTTGTTACGCAGTTTCATCACCATCTATAAACCGATTTTTATGTATTTGTTACGCAGTTTCATCACCGTCTATGAACCAACTTTTATGTATTTGTTACGCAGTTTCATTACCGTCTATGAACCGACTTTTATGTATTTGTTACGCAGTTTCTTCACCGACTATGAACTGATCTTTGTGTATTTGTTACGCAGTTTCTTCACCGACTATGAACCGATTCCTATGATTCTTACTTTTAAGGTTTATATTATAAGGTTATTAACTGCGTAACAAATACACAAAAATCGGTTCATAGTCGGTGAAGAAACTGCGTAACGAATACACAAAAATCGGTTCATAGTCGGTAAAGAAACTGCGTAACAAATACACAAAAATCGGTTCATAGTCGGTGAAAAGTATGAAATAATATTATTATACTTAAATACACGACATTAACCAACAATAACGAAATCAAAGGTGGGTGCGTATTGAAATAGGGGCTTAATTTTTTTTGAGGTCGGTGTCAGCAAACCATTGAATCTAAAACATTTGATACGTAAGTAGTTGTGTGCTGACACCGAACTCAAAAAAATATATAGGGTGACTTTTAATTAGTTCTTGATAACAAAGGGTATGCATGTACTCGTGATTACAAACAACTTTCCCAAAGAAACTATATGTCAAATATGAAAAAAAAAATTTGGCCGTCGATACAATAATAAGTTATCAAATGGGGAAAATGTATGAAGGACAAAATATTTTTTTTCATATTTGAATCCCTGGGTTGCCTGAAAAAAATGCTTTAAGCAATAAGGACGCCTAAATTGTGCAATTTAAATTTTTACTGCGTATTCTGTACTATTCTCTATATAGCTATAGATAACAAAGGTTTTTTTTTAAATTCACAATTGGTAAACCCTTGACAACATCTCACCTGATGGTAAGTGACGATGTTGCCGAAATTGGAAGCGGGCTTACCAAGATTCCCCAACACAATATTTTGTCCTTCGTACATTTTCCCCATTTGATTACTTGTTATTTACCGACACCAAAATTTTTTTTTCTGATTTGACATATAGTTTCTTTGGGAAAGTTGTTTGTAATCATGAGTACATTCATACCCTTTGTTATCAAGAACTAATTAAAAGTCACCCTATATATTTTTTTGAGTTCGGTGTCAGCACACAACTACTTACGTATCAAATGTTTTAGATTCAATGGTTTACTGACACCGAACTCCAAAAAAAAATTAAGCCCCTAATTTAATTCGTACCCACCTTTGTTTTCGTTATTGTTGGTTAACCCTTAAGTTCCTGCCCGCGGTCACCGTGACCCCGCCGAATATTTGAATTAGATTTTTTCCGTTAAACGGCTGCGCGCGTTGGCGTGCGTCTATGTACCTTCTCTACTTATCGGTTAGTGTCGCGCATGCGCTCAGCGAGGCTACACGTGCGCGCGTTTAGCTTGGGTGAGTAAAACAATCTCGTGCGCGGTCATGGTGACCGCGCGTAGGAAGTTACGTGATTATTTTGTATTATGTGTATTTGTTTTGTTTTAGTGTCAACATGAATAAAAACGACAAAAATATAACAAGATTGTTGGAAGAAGAGATGTCGGATGTAGAGGAGAAACATTTCACCTGTGTTTTATTTGTAAAAAACCCATCTGTTTGGAGTGCGCCAAAAAAATGAGCCAAAATTGTCGTGAAAAATTGTGAACTTTACCCTCTGCAATTTTTATCAAATTTTCATATTTTTTATATTTTTATAACTTTGTTTTGTTCAAATGTTTATAGATATTAAGAAAAAAGTGCAAATTGCTGTAATTTTAAGTTCCTATTTTGATAAATCTCATTATTTGAAGATGATTGTTAATTTTGAGTGAAATATGTCTGCATTTATGTTTTTGTCATTTCATAGAAAGAAATATTGTGTCATTTAGTTTTTTTCTTTTCAATATCATTATTATAATCATAAAGTGCGTTTTATTTATTATTTGTTACAATATTGACTCATATTACATTAAAAAACACGGTTTTAATGTAGGAGTCACTGTGACCGCGGGCAGGTAGTTGCGTTATAAATATAGGTGGCAGGAACTTAAGGGTTAATGTCGTGTATTTAAGTATAATAATATTATTTCATACTTTTGAGTAAATTTTATTTTGAAGTCGTTTTTCAGTTTATTAAACTTTTTTTTTATTTCCTTTATTTTTAGTGATAATGCTGTCTATCTCGCAACGTTAAACCCAATCACCTACTCGCCAATAGGAATGATAAAATCATAATGCATGTGTTTCATTAAAAGATACAGAGTCCTGTGGCTTCCATCATCATCTCAGCAGCATGAGTGAAGGGGATTGTATGAAATGAAACTCCATAGATTTGTTCGAAGTTCGACGTCAGAGCGAGACACATATAGTGAGATAGTTGCAGAGAGAGTATGGCGGTGATTGCCTTTATTTGTAAGTTTTTATCTATCTCGCTATTAGTGGGATCATGGGTGACGGTTTATTTAGACAGAGACAACAGTACAAAAAATACTTAGAAACTAATTATATACATGAACATTTAAAACAAAGGAATATAAGTGCTTAAATAACATTATTTACAAATAGGAGGGATTATTGCCTCTAGTCGCTTACAGTCTCCCCCTCGGTGCGCTTTAGTAGCACCCATAGTGATCGGGGTAGCGACGTTTTCTTCTGTGCTTTCGCCAGTTCACATCTTGCGGTTTTTTCTTAACGTGAGCTGCTATACGATTTTTGTTTTCAAACAGGTTTTTGAACACGGCGATGAACTGCAGGATTCGGGTTGTGGCTCGTAAAAGGCGTAACCATGTAGAGCATCGCGTCGGATCGTGAGTAACAATGGTTACACGTCTAATCGTGTGGGTTGTAAGACGTTCTTCTCCGATTGTTACGGGTACAGTAGCGGATCGGTCAAGCGGCCATTCTGACTCGGACTTTCGTAGGAAGGCGGTGCCGGAAAACCATCTATGGCTTGAGTTGAAGTTTCCTGGGGTGCCGCGGGTTGCGTCCTCAGCCACGTTTTCTTTCGTGGGTACCCATCTCCACTCATCGGATTTGGTATGATCTTCCATCTCGGCTAGCCGGTGAGCTACGAACATCTTGAACGTGCGTGGGTCGGACTTGGCAAGAACGGTGCGTGAGTCGGACCAGTATAATTTTCTCTTTATTTTCTTATCCATTTCTGTCTGTATGGTGGCGTATGCTTTTTCACTGGCATCGCAGAACATGTGTAGCGCCGCCTCTTGGTTCGTTTGCGATACGCATCTTGGTATGTACAAACTAGTTAGTTCGTGTAGGTGCGATAGCCATGCGCGCCATTGCAGGTCTTGTGCGAGCTGCACGGGCTCGTCCCATCTGGCTCTCGTTCTCCACAGATCTTGGATGAGCATCTTTCCTTGGACGAGCGTAGCTGAAGCAAGGCCTAGCGGGTCATATATTGACATCACAGCGCTAGTTATCTCCCTTTTGGTAGGCGCGCGTTGTCCTGTAAGCGCCTCTTCGGGCGTGTGTCGCATGTTAAAAGCGAAATTGAACGTATCTTCTTTTACGTTTTCTCCCTTCGCTAGGGTTTTTATTTCCCTTTCAAAGCAGTCTCGCTGAACAATTTCGAAAAGCCTTTCTTCGGCGTTTTTTATTGTCTCTTCTGACATAGGCACAAGGTCGTTAGTGCGAGCGAGAGAGGTAGCGAGTGAGTCGGGTATATTGTTTCTCATAGACGAGCGAGCGAGAGGTGTAGCGGGGTTGTGTATCTGTCCCTTTCTAGCGTGAGTTAAGTACCAAGCGCGACGCGTAGTAGGCGCGTAGTTCGTAGCAACTTCCGCGTAGCCGCTGTCTATCAATTTTTTCATTTGCTTTTCGTAGCTTTCTTTGAAGTTTTTATCCTTCTTCTTTTTCTTTTCTATGCCGAGCAGTCTTCGCAGAGCGTTGGGTCGGCTTTCAGGCATTCGTGTGTCGTCTGTCTTCCATAATAGCCCGGTTTCGAACCTTCCTTCCTCAGGCACGTACTTGCAGGTGGACTTCAGTATTGTGAGAGCTCGTTCCTCCGGGTCGTTCGCCGGTTTTCTAGGCGTTATTCCGAGCGAATCGATGGCAAAATGTTCTTTTATGAGCTGCTCCACGGTGTCTTCGTGCGTACTGACATGTGTGAGGTGGTTGATGACGTGTATCGACCTTACAGGCTTCGTTATGCTGGATCTACAGCCATGAAGGACCCAGCCTAGGGTTGTAAGCGAAGCGACGGGCCGAGACCTGCTTCCGCTGCGTACGTCTCGTGACACGATCAAGTGCCAGTTATCTTGCCCAATCAGCAGTGAAGGTTTGGCAGTGTCGTACGTGAGCTCGTAGGGCACGTCTTCCAGGTGTGGACATTCATCCAGGTCTTCCTTTCTGACCGCTTGAGGTGCCAGTTTCAGCTTTTCTATTGTAGATGCGGTCATGTCTTCATACTCGCGGCAGTAGAGTCCTCTTATTTTCAGTTCCAGCCGCCGGGAAGTAGCTTCCTTTAGTCTCTGTCCTCCCACTCCCTCGATGAACAGTTCCTCCTTGGGGCCCCGCGCGCCTATCTCGTCGGCTACGCTTTTCTCGATCAGCGTGACGGTGGAGCCCTCGTCGAGAAGAGCGAAGAGTTTCTTTGTTCCCGTTGGACCCGAGATTTCTACTGGAGCGATCTTTAGGTAGGCCTTCGTGGCCACCAACGTGTTGACCGATGCAGTTTGCTTATCTTCTTTGTTTTCCTCCTGTTTTTCTTGCTTTTCAGGCGCTGAGTCTGCGTGCAGTAGCACGTGGTGGCCACGCCTACACTTGGAACACGGTTTCGCCTTGCAGTTGAAACCTCTGTGTTTTGCACTTTGTAAACAGCGAAAGCATACGCGAGCTTTTCTCACTATCTCCCATCTCTTTTCCACGTTAGCGTTTGTGAATATCGCGCAGCTCTTCAGTTGGTGGTCTCTTTCACACGCAGGGCAGGCGGCATCTTTTGTCTCTTTCTTTTGATTAGTAGCGAAGACGTGTTGCATCTCTCTTTCGCATGCTTCGTCCTCGTCACTCGTCGTTCTGCCGCAGTCGTAATCTGACTCGTAACTTGCTTCTTGGACCACTGCTGTAGCTGCGTTCACCCTTCGTGGTTTTCGTAATGCGCCGCCGTTGTTTGTTTCCCGCTTAACGCTCCCTGTGTCGTAAGCTTCAAACTGGTCGGCTATCTTGTTTAGGAATGTTGACAACGCGAGTAGTATGGGTTGCTCCTCGTCCAAAGCTCGATAATCGAACCACCGGAACCGTATGATGGGGCTCATCTTCTCAATGATTTTCTCAGACAAATCGCTCGAGTGTAGAAAGTTGGTCTTCTTCATCTGGACGATGGTGGCTACTGTGTTGGCTACAACACCTGCAAATTGCACTATTTCTCGTGCGTCGTCCGTCATCGGGCGTAATTTGTCGATATTTGCCATCTCGTTCTTTATGAGGTATGATGGGCGGCCGAATCGTCGTTCCAGGGCGGTGAGGATGTCTTCTGGGTCGCTCGCTGTGTAGAGCCTGCCTTTGATTGCCTCTCTCGCTCTACCCTGTACAGCGCGCCGTAGCCTTGCGACATTTTCTATGCCGCTGAAGTACGACTCCGTGTCCCGGTAAGTGGCGCGGAATGCGATCCACTCGTTTGGGTTCCCGTTGAAGGAGTGCAGCTCTGCTATATAGCGCGGCGCGGTCTTCGGTCTGTTGCCCGTGGTACTCGCTTTGATAGCTTCCATTATGGCGTTTGCCAAAGAACTTTCCGTGTCCTTTTTCCTTTCTTCCTTAGGAGCCGGTCGGGGCGCGCTCTCCTCACGCTTCTCCCCTGCCGCCGGCTGCGGCAATATGGCCTCCACTCCAGTAGCAATGTGTGCGTGTTGTCCGACCCACTGGTCTACTCTCTCGTTGACGGTAATGATTTCTTCGTCAGACTCGGAGTCGGAGTTCACCTGCAGTAGTTCCAGACGTAGCCGAGCGCAGTCGGCAGCGGCGCGCGCCTTTTCCAGGTTGAGCTGTTCTAGCTCTAGTTGGGCTTGTATTTCGGCCCTGCGGCGCCCCGCTATTGACTTTCCTCCTCTCGACTTGGTTAGGACGGGCATCACTGAAGTGAGCTTTGATGTGTCTGTGCAATCCTTCGCAACCTTCTCTCTCTCGAGTATAGGTGCGTCTCCCTCTCGCGGCGGTTGTTCCTCAACGCCGGTCTTGTTCTCGCTCATCGTCCGATCCGTCGCGTTCGTTGCTGTGCTAGTAGCTGTAGATTCGGTGCCTGATTCCGTAGATACCGTGCCCGATTCCGTAGATACCGTACCCGATTCCGTAGATACCGTACCCGATTCCGTAGATACCGTACCCGATTCCGTCTCGCTCGTTGTGTTCCCACTACCCGACTTATCAGTTCCCTCGCTTTCTCCCCTTTGCGACCTCGTCTTCATCTCACTGCTACCGAACCGGCTCTTCTGCACGGAACGGTGCGATGAAGAAGCTACCTTGAAAAAGGCCGCCCCACCGCGTACTAAGCCTTGAAAAAGACTGCGGCAGTTACTCCTGCAAGGTTATTGCTGGAGCCTAAATACTCACTAGGAAACTTATGAATTCAGAAACTTTGAGGTCAGAAACTATATGACGGTTGACGGTTGGGTGTCTTCTTTGCCAGCGGTGACCTCTCGACGGTGCGTGGACTCGATGATGCTCTGCTCTGAACGCCGCTGTCCTCTTCTAACCTCGAAGTCAGCTTGCCCGAAGTGAACCTTCTTATTTGAAGATCTTCTATATTGATTCTTCTGTTCTTCGATAATGAATCTTCTGTTCTTCGATAATGAATATTCTTTCTTCTATAATGAATATTCTTTCTTCGATAATGAATCTTCTTTCTTCTTTACTGACTTCTTTCTTCCATGTGCTGTTTCATTCTTCTAAATCCGGCACTCGATGGACCAAAACTGAAGGGGATTGTATGAAATGAAACTCCATAGATTTGTTCGAAGTTCGACGTCAGAGCGAGACACATATAGTGAGATAGTTGCAGAGAGAGTATGGCGGTGATTGCCTTTATTTGTAAGTTTTTATCTATCTCGCTATTAGTGGGATCATGGGTGACGGTTTATTTAGACAGAGACAACAGTACAAAAAATACTTAGAAACTAATTATATACATGAACATTTAAAACAAAGGAATATAAGTGCTTAAATAACATTATTTACAAATAGGAGGGATTATTGCCTCTAGTCGCTTACAATGAGAGTTAAATCTTCCATCATCAGCTCATCTGAATAACCTGAAAGAATACAACTATAGGTCTATGCGTACCTACGTATCTATCTATATTTAAAGAATTATTAACTAACTCATACCCGTTAATGAGTTGTACCTTTCTTAATCAGCTCATCATCATGAGATAATGACTGCCAAATGCAAATATAGCTTTAGAAAACGTATGAAACTTGCCTATAAAATTTGAGGGTTGCCCTCGATTTCCCTGGGATTCCATCATCAGATCCTGGTTTTCTTATGATGGTACCACTCTTGGGATATTTTCTTTCCAACAAAAAAAGAATAATCAAAATCGGTTCATAAACGACGAAGTTATCCGCGTACAAACATAAAAAAAAAGTATTGTATGCTTGCGATAGTAGGTTCTTGGTGGAACACTGAACTGAACATATTTAGGTTTTTTCTTGCACTATTCCACAATTAATGTAAATAAAACAAAATTTGTTTATACTGCAACCGGTTTCGTGATCATCTTCAGGCAGTAGTCTACTGCCTTTTTAAAACAAATTTTGTTTTATTTACATTAATTGTGGAATAGTGCAAGAAAAAACCTAAATATGTTCATAAAAAAAAAATGTACGGTCGAATTGAGAAACTCCTCCTTTTTTGAAGTCGTTTAAAAATGTGGCAAAGTTATACTACAGTACTACAAAATATGATTCACATAATTTCTATTTTGAGCTACAAGTGAAAAATAGAAATTGGGTGAATAGTTCATTTCATTTAAATTCCTACATCAAACTTTTATAAAAATTTAAACTCAATTTGCCTGAAAGTTGTGCTGTAAAGTATTCACAGACGAAAATCCTTGAACACTCAAATGAATGTGTTAAGGCGAGGCACCGGTGGAGAAGCGGAGACACCCGTTTGCTAGATATTTTTTTTTGGGTAATTGTTACTTAATTACGGTCTTGCAAAAAATATTGGACATACATAAGGATATTGTCTGAGGAATGTGCTAATATGTTACACGATAGTGTGTACTTTACTCGATCATAAAAAAATCCCAAAAACAGGTCTAAAAAGTCAAAAAAAAAAGTCTTAAATTGTTTATTAAAAAAAACCTAAATTTGCACATAGTTTTTATATGGAGATATTTCTTTTTAAGTACTACAGAGAATATGCTAAATTTTACTTTTTAAATTCAAGTCTTATGAGAAATAACAACGTAAAACATTGAAAAAGAGCAAAAGTGTGGTTATTATCTTGACTCTTTACACGTAAAGGAAAAAACAGAGACAACTGTTTTACAAATGCCTCGCCATAAGCAACATCTGAAAATCATATGGATATTAATTTGGCTCGCTGGTCCGTAGCGAAGCCGCGTATCAACTGGCGCGGGGGCGCCGCGACCGCCGCGCCGCGTCGTAGGCGGCTGTAACCGCGACGCCACTCAAGAGGCCTGATTGCACTTAAACGTATCTCAGAGTTACACTGTCAAAATGAGATTATGTGACTTGTTAAGAGGAGTGTATCCCTAGCGCGCTCCATACAAACTAAGTTAGGTTCTTACTTCATTAGCTTTCTAGATAAGTAATTAGTTTCACCAGGTTTTTGAAGTAAACCCCTTTGTCGTCAATGTTCCACCTTTTCGCACGAAGCGTTTTGCTTATTCGTTCATCATGAGAACGGCCAAGGAGTGGAATTCCCTTCCGGCGTCTCTCTTCCCCGATTCGTATAATTTAGGAATCTTCAACACGAGAGTGAATAGGCACTATTTGAGCTTGCGTGTTGCATCCTCGGCTGCATCGGCACTTACCATCAGGTGAGGTGCAACCAAACGCACTCAAATTTTTAATAAATAAAAAACGCTTGACTTGGGGATTAAGCTTGATGGACGCGTGACGAGAGCGTAAAAGTATGATCGGGCGAGGCGAACGGAAGTTGAGAGGGATATCTAAATTAGTGACGATAGAAAGAGAGATACTTTTAATTTGTTTACCAACAATATCGGCTGCCTAGGCAACACCATAAGACGTCACCGTAAGAGCGTCGGTTAAACGTACATATGAAATCAAAATTCGAAAACCCATTGGTACGTGGTAGGATTCGAACCACGGCCTCCCGGACAGGTTTGTCTAATTAAGTAGGTAAATCTTAACAGAGAAAAACGATTTCAAGGAAAGTTCATTAAAATTGCTGATGCCTTTAATTCAATACAATTCAAGCTTCCTCAATTAATAATTATAAACTAGGTATCTATATCTATGTCCTACAATACACTGCTGCCTATCCTCGAAGACCTGGCTGACCTAGTGGTAAGCGTTACTGCCTGCTAAACAGAGGTTCATTTTACTTATAGCCATTGACTGACCCGTGGTCTATAGTGGTCAGCGCTCCTGCCTGCAAAATCAAAGTTCATTTTACATACAGCCATTGACTGACCCATGTTCTAGTGGTCAGCGCTTCTGCCTGCTAAACCAATGGGTCAGTAAATGGCTACAAGTAAAATGAACCTCGATTTAGCAGACAGAAGCGCTGACCACTAGACCGTGGGCCAGTCAATTGCTGTAAGTAAAATGAACCTCGATTTAGCAGACAGAAGCGCTGACCACTAGACCGTGGGCCAGTCAATTGCTGTAAGTAAAATTAACCTCGATTTAGCAGACAGAAGCGCTGACCACCCAAGATAAGATACCCAACTTCTCACTAACTTACAGCAGAGGTAAAGGCAGAGGTAAAAAAAAGGGTGTGTGGTTTATGAAACCATGGTAAAAGTGAAACTTTTTTTCACATTATAGACATTTACAGAGCACGAAACGATCATGGCTGCTCTCGTCTTGGAGCTACGGTACAGAGGACGAAACGATCATGTAATAAAAGTTTCACTCCTCTTGGAGCTACGGTACAGAGAACGAAACGATCATGGCTGCTCTGACGAAAAAGTTTGAGACGATGTAATAATCTCTTTGCCGTCACGCAACACACAGACGAAAAAACTTGAGACGATGTAATAAAAGTTTCACTTTAAAAAGTGAATATCGTCAGTCCTTTTTCGCTCATTAAGGAAGTAACTAGTATCTCATCTGTGATTAAGGAGTCTCAGAAACTTCCACAGGTCCAATTGATTTGAAATTTACAGTTATAATGTACATTTAATAGACGCTTCAAACAAGGGAAGTGAGCAAGTTCCACAGGCCTGATAGATTCAAAGTATACATTTCGTGTTTTGTCTCGGAAAGTATTTGTGTAAATGCGGGGATAGATTTTCGATCGTAGCGCTTCTACTAGATAAATGTAAAGTTTTAAAGAGCATGAAATAAAACTTAAATTAAAAATGTATAAAACCCCCTACAAAAAAACCTTTAAGAAGTAAAAAATAATATGTATTGGCACTTTTAAGAATAATAAAAGTAGTAATATTTTGATCCAAGAGTCGTCGCGTAGGGGGACCACTTTGTCAATAAAATAAAAATAGAATAAAACTGATTTATCTACTCTCATATCGTAAAGTTCGCATTATCAATTTCAAAACAAGTTTATATTGGCATACTTTATAAACACAATACCGAAAAAAAAAATCATTATAACATTATTTTCTTAGAGAAATAATGTTTTAATGTATTTTTTTTCCATTATGATACAAGTTAAACCAAAGAGATAATATCACCAACGAACTTCCATATATATTTTTTTATTGGAACGCACATGCGGTTCGCGCCATTTTTACAGCAATACTAGAAGTTTTTATTCCAATTTTTACTTATCCACAGATATGTAAAAATATGCCAAACAGACTAGACTTACAAGTTGACCCCACCGGGAATCGAACCCGCGACTTCCTGGTGTGAAGCGAATGGACTAACCATTACGCCACGGAGGCGGTTAAACCATGCTAGCCTACAAACAAACCTCTTTTAGTTTTGTTTCGGCTGGCAGGGGGTCGTTGACCTGGAGACTTGGGCGCATAGACTGCATATTGTGTATTTGAATTTTCTTGCGGTTGACAACTAAAAATGCTAAAAAAACCTACAAAAAGTGTACTTATTTTTTTTTTAAATACAATATTTTCCAATTATAAGTTACTAAGTCACAGTTTCAAGGTTGAAGGTGTTTAACCTAACAACCTGTAGATGGCCCGGATACTTTTCTTTTGGGCAATGAAGGCTCTGTTTCAGTCAGTGCTATTTCCCCATAATATTACGTAATGAAGATTTCACGTATGCACGCGCACGGTAGAACATAAAAGCCGTTTTTACAAGCTTTTATTTAACTTGCAATGTATGTATGTTTGTTCGGGTGGAATATTGATCCACTTGCCGGTTTCCGATTGAGCTGAAAATTTGCATGCATATGTATATCAAGTGACAACGCAATATTAAAAGATTGTACCTAAAAGTTTTAAGATTTTTCGAAAATTATTTTTAACTGCCTTTAAAGCGTAAACTAATGTATTTACTTATGTGTTTTGTTTATTTTATAAATAGAATTATAAGGAAGTTTAAAAAAAAAATATCTTAATAGATATGGCCAATACCTTATTAATAACGTAACTAATTTAATTAAAACAAAAACCTAGCCAAGTGCGAGTCGGAGTCGTGCAAAGTAGGGTTCCTTCACTTCCGTAGTCTTTTCAAAAAATAAATGTATATTTAAAAAAAACAAAATTGTATTTGCAGCTGTTTTTTTAAGTGCAGAAGGACTTGAACGCCCTCCAGAGACCCGATTTGTTTGAAGGCGCAGAATAGGGACGTGTGGCGACTTTTGGTGACGGAGGCTAAGATCCTCTTTGGGTCGCTGAGCCAGTGAAGTAGGTAAGTAACTAAGTAAGCTGGTAATAGAATATTTTGTATGGAAAATCTGTTAACTTTTTAGAAATCCAGCTGCACATCTTAAATTGGTCGACTATTACTCCTTAACTAAGAAAGCCTACTTAGCCATGATAAGTAGTTCTCTTTTTTATCTGTCCTAACTATTCACATTTTTTTTCATATGTCTTGAAATAGCGGTTCAGCTTGTAGGGTGAAGGACACTTGACTCTAACAAAAATTAGCACTTTAAAGTTTAATATTTGGCAAACTGATTCCTGAGTCGGAAAATAGTTTTAGCAAACCCCCAGTTGTTTAAAAAGACCTACCTCCTACCTCCTACCTCCTACCTCCCTTTTCATATATGAGGCACCCTAATAAAATATTTTTTCTGGAGTTTATTCTATCACTTTGTCGGCATCATTAATATGTAGGTATACCCATGCCAAATTAAAGCTTTCTAGTACTAATAGCCTCTGAGCTAAGTCGCGGACAGACGGACAGACAGACATGGCAAAACTATAAGGGTTAATTCCTTGTTGATTTCTGAAAAAAAAACGAAAATCATTACCAATCTTTTTTTGGGTCAGTCGGGTAACAATGAATCTTACGTTACCCACGGGATCAAAACGAATCTATCGACTCCTCGCACTCCAAATTCTATCAAACCGTTTAGGCTACAGGTTTAGCCAAACAAACAGACATACATACTCGTTCATACCATCCTTTCTCGGCAGGCGGGTTAAAAATAAGTCAATTATGAGCAGATAGGTATTTCATAGTCGGTGAAGAAACTGCGTAACGAATACACAAAAATCGGTTCATAGTCGGTAAAGAAACTGCGTAACAAATACACAAAAATCGGTTCATAGTCGGTGAAAAGTATGAAATAATATTATTATACTTAAATACACGACATTAACCAACAATAACGAAATCAAAGGTGGGTACGTATTGAATTAGGGGCTTAATTTTTTTTGAGGTCGGTGTCAGCAAACCATTGAATCTAAAACATTTGATACGTAAGTAGTTGTGTGCTGACACCGAACTCAAAAAAATATATAGGGTGACTTTTAATTAGTTCTTGATAACAAAGGGTATGCATGTACTCGTGATTACAAACAACTTTCCCAAAGAAACTATATGTCAAATATGAAAAAAAAAATTTGGCCGTCGATACAATAATAAGTTATCAAATGGGGAAAATGTATGAAGGACAAAATATTTTTTTTCATATTTGAATCCCTGGGTTGCCTGAAAAAAATGCTTTAAGCAATAAGGACGCCTAAATTGTGCAATTTAAATTTTTACTGCGTATTCTGTACTATTCTCTATATAGCTATAGATAACAAAGGTTTTTTTTTAAATTCACAATTGGTAAACCCTTGACAACATCTCACCTGATGATAAGTGACGATGTTGCCGAAATTGGAAGCGGGCTTACCAATATTCCCCAACACAATATTTTGTCCTTCGTACATTTTCCCCATTTGATTACTTGTTATTTACCGACACCAACATTTTTTTTTCTAATTTGACATATAGTTTCTTTGGGAAAGTTGTTTGTAATCATGAGTACATTCATACCCTTTGTTATCAAGAACTAATTAAAAGTCACCCTATATATTTTTTTGAGTTCGGTGTCAGCACACAACTACTTACGTATCAAATGTTTTAGATTCAATGGTTTACTGACACCGAACTCCAAAAAAAAATTAAGCCCCTAATTTAATTCGTACCCACCTTTGTTTTCGTTATTGTTGGTTAATGTCGTGTATTTAAGTATAATAATATTATTTCATACTTTTGAGTAAATTTTATTTTGAAGTCGTTTTTCAGTTTATTAAACTTTTTTTTTATTTCCTTTATTTTTAGTGATAATGCTGTCTATCTCGCAACGTTAAACCCAATCACCTACTCGCCAATAGGAATGATAAAATCATAATGCATGTGTTTCATTAAAAGATACAGAGTCCTGTGGCTTCCATCATCATCTCAGCAGCATGAGAGTTAAATCTTCCATCATCAGCTCATCTGAATAACCTGAAAGAATACAACTATAGGTCTATGCGTACCTACGTATCTATCTATATTTAAAGAATTATTAACTAACTCATACCCGTTAATGAGTTGTACCTTTCTTAATCAGCTCATCATCATGAGATAATGACTGCCAAATGCAAATATAGCTTTAGAAAACGTATGAAACTTGCCTATAAAATTTGAGGGTTGCCCTCGATTTCCCTGGGATTCCATCATGAGATCCTGGTTTTTTTATGATGGTACCACTCTTGGGATATTTTCTTTCCAACAAAAAAAGAATAATCAAAATCGGTTCATAAACGACAAAGTTATCCGCGTACAAACATAAAAAAAAAGTATTGTATGCTTGCGATAGTAGGTTCTTGGTGGAACACTGAACTGAACATATTTAGGTTTTTTCTTGCACTATTCCACAATTAATGTAAATAAAACAAAATTTGTTTATACTGCAACCGGTTTCGTGATCATCTTCAGGCAGTAGTCTACTGCCTTTTTAAAACAAATTTTGTTTTATTTACATTAATTGTGGAATAGTGCAAGAAAAAACCTAAATATGTTCATAAAAAAAAAATGTACGGTCGAATTGAGAAACTCCTCCTTTTTTGAAGTCGTTTAAAAATGTGGCAAAGTTATACTACAGTACTACAAAATATGATTCACATAATTTCTATTTTGAGCTACAAGTGAAAAATAGAAATTGGGTGAATAGTTCATTTCATTTAAATTCCTACATCAAACTTTTATAAAAATTTAAACTCAATTTGCCTGAAAGTTGTGCTGTAAAGTATTCACAGACGAAAATCCTTGAACACTCAAATGAATGTGTTAAGGCGAGGCACCGGTGGAGAAGCGGAGACACCCGTTTGCTAGATATTTTTTTTTGGGTAATTGTTACTTAATTACGGTCTTGCAAAAAATATTGGACATACATAAGGATATTGTCTGAGGAATGTGCTAATATGTTACACGATAGTGTGTACTTTACTCGATCATAAAAAAATCCCAAAAACAGGTCTAAAAAGTCAAAAAAAAAAGTCTTAAATTGTTTATTAAAAAAAACCTAAATTTGCACATAGTTTTTATATGGAGATATTTCTTTTTAAGTACTACAGAGAATATGCTAAATTTTACTTTTTAAATTCAAGTCTTATGAGAAATAACAACGTAAAACATTGAAAAAGAGCAAAAGTGTGGTTATTATCTTGACTCTTTACACGTAAAGGAAAAAACAGAGACAACTGTTTTACAAATGCCTCGCCATAAGCAACATCTGAAAATCATATGGATATTAATTTGGCTCGCTGGTCCGTAGCGAAGCCGCGTATCAACTGGCGCGGGGGCGCCGCGACCGCCGCGCCGCGTCGTAGGCGGCTGTAACCGCGACGCCACTCAAGAGGCCTGATTGCACTTAAACGTATCTCAGAGTTACACTGTCAAAATGAGATTATGTGACTTGTTAAGAGGAGTGTATCCCTAGCGCGCTCCATACAAACTAAGTTAGGTTCTTACTTCATTAGCTTTCTAGATAAGTAATTAGTTTCACCAGGTTTTTGAAGTAAACCCCTTTGTCGTCAATGTTCCACCTTTTCGCACGAAGCGTTTTGCTTATTCGTTCATCATGAGAACGGCCAAGGAGTGGAATTCCCTTCCGGCGTCTCTCTTCCCCGATTCGTATAATTTAGGAATCTTCAACACGAGAGTGAATAGGCACTATTTGAGCTTGCGTGTTGCATCCTCGGCTGCATCGGCACTTACCATCAGGTGAGGTGCAACCAAACGCACTCAAATTTTTAATAAATAAAAAACGCTTGACTTGGGGATTAAGCTTGATGGACGCGTGACGAGAGCGTAAAAGTATGATCGGGCGAGGCGAACGGAAGTTGAGAGGGATATCTAAATTAGTGACGATAGAAAGAGAGATACTTTTAATTTGTTTACCAACAATATCGGCTGCCTAGGCAACACCATAAGACGTCACCGTAAGAGCGTCGGTTAAACGTACATATGAAATCAAAATTCGAAAACCCATTGGTACGTGGTAGGATTCGAACCACGGCCTCCCGGACAGGTTTGTCTAATTAAGTAGGTAAATCTTAACAGAGAAAAACGATTTCAAGGAAAGTTCATTAAAATTGCTGATGCCTTTAATTCAATACAATTCAAGCTTCCTCAATTAATAATTATAAACTAGGTATCTATATCTATGTCCTACAATACACTGCTGCCTATCCTCGAAGACCTGGCTGACCTAGTGGTAAGCGTTACTGCCTGCTAAACAGAGGTTCATTTTACTTATAGCCATTGACTGACCCGTGGTCTATAGTGGTCAGCGCTCCTGCCTGCAAAATCAAAGTTCATTTTACATACAGCCATTGACTGACCCATGTTCTAGTGGTCAGCGCTTCTGCCTGCTAAACCAATGGGTCAGTAAATGGCTACAAGTAAAATGAACCTCGATTTAGCAGACAGAAGCGCTGACCACTAGACCGTGGGCCAGTCAATTGCTGTAAGTAAAATGAACCTCGATTTAGCAGACAGAAGCGCTGACCACTAGACCGTGGGCCAGTCAATTGCTGTAAGTAAAATTAACCTCGATTTAGCAGACAGAAGCGCTGACCACCCAAGATAAGATACCCAACTTCTCACTAACTTACAGCAGAGGTAAAGGCAGAGGTAAAAAAAAGGGTGTGTGGTTTATGAAACCATGGTAAAAGTGAAACTTTTTTTCACATTATAGACATTTACAGAGCACGAAACGATCATGGCTGCTCTCGTCTTGGAGCTACGGTACAGAGGACGAAACGATCATGTAATAAAAGTTTCACTCCTCTTGGAGCTACGGTACAGAGAACGAAACGATCATGGCTGCTCTGACGAAAAAGTTTGAGACGATGTAATAATCTCTTTGCCGTCACGCAACACACAGACGAAAAAACTTGAGACGATGTAATAAAAGTTTCACTTTAAAAAGTGAATATCGTCAGTCCTTTTTCGCTCATTAAGGAAGTAACTAGTATCTCATCTGTGATTAAGGAGTCTCAGAAACTTCCACAGGTCCAATTGATTTGAAATTTACAGTTATAATGTACATTTAATAGACGCTTCAAACAAGGGAAGTGAGCAAGTTCCACAGGCCTGATAGATTCAAAGTATACATTTCGTGTTTTGTCTCGGAAAGTATTTGTGTAAATGCGGGGATAGATTTTCGATCGTAGCGCTTCTACTAGATAAATGTAAAGTTTTAAAGAGCATGAAATAAAACTTAAATTAAAAATGTATAAAACCCCCTACAAAAAAACCTTTAAGAAGTAAAAAATAATATGTATTGGCACTTTTAAGAATAATAAAAGTAGTAATATTTTGATCCAAGAGTCGTCGCGTAGGGGGACCACTTTGTCAATAAAATAAAAATAGAATAAAACTGATTTATCTACTCTCATATCGTAAAGTTCGCATTATCAATTTCAAAACAAGTTTATATTGGCATACTTTATAAACACAATACCGAAAAAAAAAATCATTATAACATTATTTTCTTAGAGAAATAATGTTTTAATGTATTTTTTTTCCATTATGATACAAGTTAAACCAAAGAGATAATATCACCAACGAACTTCCATATATATTTTTTTATTGGAACGCACATGCGGTTCGCGCCATTTTTACAGCAATACTAGAAGTTTTTATTCCAATTTTTACTTATCCACAGATATGTAAAAATATGCCAAACAGACTAGACTTACAAGTTGACCCCACCGGGAATCGAACCCGCGACTTCCTGGTGTGAAGCGAATGGACTAACCATTACGCCACGGAGGCGGTTAAACCATGCTAGCCTACAAACAAACCTCTTTTAGTTTTGTTTCGGCTGGCAGGGGGTCGTTGACCTGGAGACTTGGGCGCATAGACTGCATATTGTGTATTTGAATTTTCTTGCGGTTGACAACTAAAAATGCTAAAAAAACCTACAAAAAGTGTACTTATTTTTTTTTTAAATACAATATTTTCCAATTATAAGTTACTAAGTCACAGTTTCAAGGTTGAAGGTGTTTAACCTAACAACCTGTAGATGGCCCGGATACTTTTCTTTTGGGCAATGAAGGCTCTGTTTCAGTCAGTGCTATTTCCCCATAATATTACGTAATGAAGATTTCACGTATGCACGCGCACGGTAGAACATAAAAGCCGTTTTTACAAGCTTTTATTTAACTTGCAATGTATGTATGTTTGTTCGGGTGGAATATTGATCCACTTGCCGGTTTCCGATTGAGCTGAAAATTTGCATGCATATGTATATCAAGTGACAACGCAATATTAAAAGATTGTACCTAAAAGTTTTAAGATTTTTCGAAAATTATTTTTAACTGCCTTTAAAGCGTAAACTAATGTATTTACTTATGTGTTTTGTTTATTTTATAAATAGAATTATAAGTAAGTTTAAAAAAATATATATCTTAATAGATATGGCCAATACCTTATTAATAACGTAACTAATTTAATTAAAACAAAAACCTAGCCAAGTGCGAGTCGGAGTCGTGCAAAGTAGGGTTCCTTCACTTCCGTAGTCTTTTCAAAAAATAAATGTATATTTAAAAAAAACAAAATTGTATTTGCAGCTGTTTTTTTAAGTGCAGAAGGACTTGAGCGCCCTCCAGAGACCCGATTTGTTTGAAGGCGCAGAATAGGGACGTGTGGCGACTTTTGGTGACGGAGGCTAAGATCCTCTTTGGGTCGCTGAGCCAGTGAAGTAGGTAAGTAACTAAGTAAGCTGGTAATAGAATATTTTGTATGGAAAATCTGTTAACTTTTTAGAAATCCAGCTGCACATCTTAAATTGGTCGACTATTACTCCTTAACTAAGAAAGCCTACTTAGCCATGATAAGTAGTTCTCTTTTTTATCTGTCCTAACTATTCACATTTTTTTTCATATGTCTTGAAATAGCGGTTCAGCTTGTAGGGTGAAGGACACTTGACTCTAACAAAAATTAGCACTTTAAAGTTTAATATTTGGCAAACTGATTCCTGAGTCGGAAAATAGTTTTAGCAAACCCCCAGTTGTTTAAAAAGACCTACCTCCTACCTCCTACCTCCTACCTCCCTTTTCATATATGAGGCACCCTAATAAAATATTTTTTCTGGAGTTTATTCTATCACTTTGTCGGCATCATTAATATGTAGGTATACCCATGCCAAATTAAAGCTTTCTAGTACTAATAGCCTCTGAGCTAAGTCGCGGACAGACGGACAGACAGACATGGCAAAACTATAAGGGTTAATTCCTTGTTGATTTCTGAAAAAAAAACGAAAATCATTACCAATCTTTTTTTGGGTCAGTCGGGTAACAATGAATCTTACGTTACCCACGGGATCAAAACGAATCTATCGACTCCTCGCACTCCAAATTCTATCAAACCGTTTAGGCTACAGGTTTAGCCAAACAAACAGACATACATACTCGTTCATACCATCCTTTCTCGGCAGGCGGGTTAAAAATAAGTCAATTATGAGCAGATAGGTATTTCATAGTCGGTGAAGAAACTGCGTAACGAATACACAAAAATCGGTTCATAGTCGGTAAAGAAACTGCGTAACAAATACACAAAAATCGGTTCATAGTCGGTGAAAAGTATGAAATAATATTATTATACTTAAATACACGACATTAACCAACAATAACGAAATCAAAGGTGGGTACGTATTGAATTAGGGGCTTAATTTTTTTTGAGGTCGGTGTCAGCAAACCATTGAATCTAAAACATTTGATACGTAAGTAGTTGTGTGCTGACACCGAACTCAAAAAAATATATAGGGTGACTTTTAATTAGTTCTTGATAACAAAGGGTATGCATGTACTCGTGATTACAAACAACTTTCCCAAAGAAACTATATGTCAAATATGAAAAAAAAAATTTGGCCGTCGATACAATAATAAGTTATCAAATGGGGAAAATGTATGAAGGACAAAATATTTTTTTTCATATTTGAATCCCTGGGTTGCCTGAAAAAAATGCTTTAAGCAATAAGGACGCCTAAATTGTGCAATTTAAATTTTTACTGCGTATTCTGTACTATTCTCTATATAGCTATAGATAACAAAGGTTTTTTTTTAAATTCACAATTGGTAAACCCTTGACAACATCTCACCTGATGATAAGTGACGATGTTGCCGAAATTGGAAGCGGGCTTACCAATATTCCCCAACACAATATTTTGTCCTTCGTACATTTTCCCCATTTGATTACTTGTTATTTACCGACACCAACATTTTTTTTTCTAATTTGACATATAGTTTCTTTGGGAAAGTTGTTTGTAATCATGAGTACATTCATACCCTTTGTTATCAAGAACTAATTAAAAGTCACCCTATATATTTTTTTGAGTTCGGTGTCAGCACACAACTACTTACGTATCAAATGTTTTAGATTCAATGGTTTACTGACACCGAACTCCAAAAAAAAATTAAGCCCCTAATTTAATTCGTACCCACCTTTGTTTTCGTTATTGTTGGTTAATGTCGTGTATTTAAGTATAATAATATTATTTCATACTTTTGAGTAAATTTTATTTTGAAGTCGTTTTTCAGTTTATTAAACTTTTTTTTTATTTCCTTTATTTTTAGTGATAATGCTGTCTATCTCGCAACGTTAAACCCAATCACCTACTCGCCAATAGGAATGATAAAATCATAATGCATGTGTTTCATTAAAAGATACAGAGTCCTGTGGCTTCCATCATCATCTCAGCAGCATGAGAGTTAAATCTTCCATCATCAGCTCATCTGAATAACCTGAAAGAATACAACTATAGGTCTATGCGTACCTACGTATCTATCTATATTTAAAGAATTATTAACTAACTCATACCCGTTAATGAGTTGTACCTTTCTTAATCAGCTCATCATCATGAGATAATGACTGCCAAATGCAAATATAGCTTTAGAAAACGTATGAAACTTGCCTATAAAATTTGAGGGTTGCCCTCGATTTCCCTGGGATTCCATCATGAGATCCTGGTTTTTTTATGATGGTACCACTCTTGGGATATTTTCTTTCCAACAAAAAAAGAATAATCAAAATCGGTTCATAAACGACAAAGTTATCCGCGTACAAACATAAAAAAAAAGTATTGTATGCTTGCGATAGTAGGTTCTTGGTGGAACACTGAACTGAACATATTTAGGTTTTTTCTTGCACTATTCCACAATTAATGTAAATAAAACAAAATTTGTTTATACTGCAACCGGTTTCGTGATCATCTTCAGGCAGTAGTCTACTGCCTTTTTAAAACAAATTTTGTTTTATTTACATTAATTGTGGAATAGTGCAAGAAAAAACCTAAATATGTTCATAAAAAAAAAATGTACGGTCGAATTGAGAAACTCCTCCTTTTTTGAAGTCGTTTAAAAATGTGGCAAAGTTATACTACAGTACTACAAAATATGATTCACATAATTTCTATTTTGAGCTACAAGTGAAAAATAGAAATTGGGTGAATAGTTCATTTCATTTAAATTCCTACATCAAACTTTTATAAAAATTTAAACTCAATTTGCCTGAAAGTTGTGCTGTAAAGTATTCACAGACGAAAATCCTTGAACACTCAAATGAATGTGTTAAGGCGAGGCACCGGTGGAGAAGCGGAGACACCCGTTTGCTAGATATTTTTTTTTGGGTAATTGTTACTTAATTACGGTCTTGCAAAAAATATTGGACATACATAAGGATATTGTCTGAGGAATGTGCTAATATGTTACACGATAGTGTGTACTTTACTCGATCATAAAAAAATCCCAAAAACAGGTCTAAAAAGTCAAAAAAAAAAGTCTTAAATTGTTTATTAAAAAAAACCTAAATTTGCACATAGTTTTTATATGGAGATATTTCTTTTTAAGTACTACAGAGAATATGCTAAATTTTACTTTTTAAATTCAAGTCTTATGAGAAATAACAACGTAAAACATTGAAAAAGAGCAAAAGTGTGGTTATTATCTTGACTCTTTACACGTAAAGGAAAAAACAGAGACAACTGTTTTACAAATGCCTCGCCATAAGCAACATCTGAAAATCATATGGATATTAATTTGGCTCGCTGGTCCGTAGCGAAGCCGCGTATCAACTGGCGCGGGGGCGCCGCGACCGCCGCGCCGCGTCGTAGGCGGCTGTAACCGCGACGCCACTCAAGAGGCCTGATTGCACTTAAACGTATCTCAGAGTTACACTGTCAAAATGAGATTATGTGACTTGTTAAGAGGAGTGTATCCCTAGCGCGCTCCATACAAACTAAGTTAGGTTCTTACTTCATTAGCTTTCTAGATAAGTAATTAGTTTCACCAGGTTTTTGAAGTAAACCCCTTTGTCGTCAATGTTCCACCTTTTCGCACGAAGCGTTTTGCTTATTCGTTCATCATGAGAACGGCCAAGGAGTGGAATTCCCTTCCGGCGTCTCTCTTCCCCGATTCGTATAATTTAGGAATCTTCAACACGAGAGTGAATAGGCACTATTTGAGCTTGCGTGTTGCATCCTCGGCTGCATCGGCACTTACCATCAGGTGAGGTGCAACCAAACGCACTCAAATTTTTAATAAATAAAAAACGCTTGACTTGGGGATTAAGCTTGATGGACGCGTGACGAGAGCGTAAAAGTATGATCGGGCGAGGCGAACGGAAGTTGAGAGGGATATCTAAATTAGTGACGATAGAAAGAGAGATACTTTTAATTTGTTTACCAACAATATCGGCTGCCTAGGCAACACCATAAGACGTCACCGTAAGAGCGTCGGTTAAACGTACATATGAAATCAAAATTCGAAAACCCATTGGTACGTGGTAGGATTCGAACCACGGCCTCCCGGACAGGTTTGTCTAATTAAGTAGGTAAATCTTAACAGAGAAAAACGATTTCAAGGAAAGTTCATTAAAATTGCTGATGCCTTTAATTCAATACAATTCAAGCTTCCTCAATTAATAATTATAAACTAGGTATCTATATCTATGTCCTACAATACACTGCTGCCTATCCTCGAAGACCTGGCTGACCTAGTGGTAAGCGTTACTGCCTGCTAAACAGAGGTTCATTTTACTTATAGCCATTGACTGACCCGTGGTCTATAGTGGTCAGCGCTCCTGCCTGCAAAATCAAAGTTCATTTTACATACAGCCATTGACTGACCCATGTTCTAGTGGTCAGCGCTTCTGCCTGCTAAACCAATGGGTCAGTAAATGGCTACAAGTAAAATGAACCTCGATTTAGCAGACAGAAGCGCTGACCACTAGACCGTGGGCCAGTCAATTGCTGTAAGTAAAATGAACCTCGATTTAGCAGACAGAAGCGCTGACCACTAGACCGTGGGCCAGTCAATTGCTGTAAGTAAAATTAACCTCGATTTAGCAGACAGAAGCGCTGACCACCCAAGATAAGATACCCAACTTCTCACTAACTTACAGCAGAGGTAAAGGCAGAGGTAAAAAAAAGGGTGTGTGGTTTATGAAACCATGGTAAAAGTGAAACTTTTTTTCACATTATAGACATTTACAGAGCACGAAACGATCATGGCTGCTCTCGTCTTGGAGCTACGGTACAGAGGACGAAACGATCATGTAATAAAAGTTTCACTCCTCTTGGAGCTACGGTACAGAGAACGAAACGATCATGGCTGCTCTGACGAAAAAGTTTGAGACGATGTAATAATCTCTTTGCCGTCACGCAACACACAGACGAAAAAACTTGAGACGATGTAATAAAAGTTTCACTTTAAAAAGTGAATATCGTCAGTCCTTTTTCGCTCATTAAGGAAGTAACTAGTATCTCATCTGTGATTAAGGAGTCTCAGAAACTTCCACAGGTCCAATTGATTTGAAATTTACAGTTATAATGTACATTTAATAGACGCTTCAAACAAGGGAAGTGAGCAAGTTCCACAGGCCTGATAGATTCAAAGTATACATTTCGTGTTTTGTCTCGGAAAGTATTTGTGTAAATGCGGGGATAGATTTTCGATCGTAGCGCTTCTACTAGATAAATGTAAAGTTTTAAAGAGCATGAAATAAAACTTAAATTAAAAATGTATAAAACCCCCTACAAAAAAACCTTTAAGAAGTAAAAAATAATATGTATTGGCACTTTTAAGAATAATAAAAGTAGTAATATTTTGATCCAAGAGTCGTCGCGTAGGGGGACCACTTTGTCAATAAAATAAAAATAGAATAAAACTGATTTATCTACTCTCATATCGTAAAGTTCGCATTATCAATTTCAAAACAAGTTTATATTGGCATACTTTATAAACACAATACCGAAAAAAAAAATCATTATAACATTATTTTCTTAGAGAAATAATGTTTTAATGTATTTTTTTTCCATTATGATACAAGTTAAACCAAAGAGATAATATCACCAACGAACTTCCATATATATTTTTTTATTGGAACGCACATGCGGTTCGCGCCATTTTTACAGCAATACTAGAAGTTTTTATTCCAATTTTTACTTATCCACAGATATGTAAAAATATGCCAAACAGACTAGACTTACAAGTTGACCCCACCGGGAATCGAACCCGCGACTTCCTGGTGTGAAGCGAATGGACTAACCATTACGCCACGGAGGCGGTTAAACCATGCTAGCCTACAAACAAACCTCTTTTAGTTTTGTTTCGGCTGGCAGGGGGTCGTTGACCTGGAGACTTGGGCGCATAGACTGCATATTGTGTATTTGAATTTTCTTGCGGTTGACAACTAAAAATGCTAAAAAAACCTACAAAAAGTGTACTTATTTTTTTTTTAAATACAATATTTTCCAATTATAAGTTACTAAGTCACAGTTTCAAGGTTGAAGGTGTTTAACCTAACAACCTGTAGATGGCCCGGATACTTTTCTTTTGGGCAATGAAGGCTCTGTTTCAGTCAGTGCTATTTCCCCATAATATTACGTAATGAAGATTTCACGTATGCACGCGCACGGTAGAACATAAAAGCCGTTTTTACAAGCTTTTATTTAACTTGCAATGTATGTATGTTTGTTCGGGTGGAATATTGATCCACTTGCCGGTTTCCGATTGAGCTGAAAATTTGCATGCATATGTATATCAAGTGACAACGCAATATTAAAAGATTGTACCTAAAAGTTTTAAGATTTTTCGAAAATTATTTTTAACTGCCTTTAAAGCGTAAACTAATGTATTTACTTATGTGTTTTGTTTATTTTATAAATAGAATTATAAGTAAGTTTAAAAAAATATATATCTTAATAGATATGGCCAATACCTTATTAATAACGTAACTAATTTAATTAAAACAAAAACCTAGCCAAGTGCGAGTCGGAGTCGTGCAAAGTAGGGTTCCTTCACTTCCGTAGTCTTTTCAAAAAATAAATGTATATTTAAAAAAAACAAAATTGTATTTGCAGCTGTTTTTTTAAGTGCAGAAGGACTTGAGCGCCCTCCAGAGACCCGATTTGTTTGAAGGCGCAGAATAGGGACGTGTGGCGACTTTTGGTGACGGAGGCTAAGATCCTCTTTGGGTCGCTGAGCCAGTGAAGTAGGTAAGTAACTAAGTAAGCTGGTAATAGAATATTTTGTATGGAAAATCTGTTAACTTTTTAGAAATCCAGCTGCACATCTTAAATTGGTCGACTATTACTCCTTAACTAAGAAAGCCTACTTAGCCATGATAAGTAGTTCTCTTTTTTATCTGTCCTAACTATTCACATTTTTTTTCATATGTCTTGAAATAGCGGTTCAGCTTGTAGGGTGAAGGACACTTGACTCTAACAAAAATTAGCACTTTAAAGTTTAATATTTGGCAAACTGATTCCTGAGTCGGAAAATAGTTTTAGCAAACCCCCAGTTGTTTAAAAAGACCTACCTCCTACCTCCTACCTCCTACCTCCCTTTTCATATATGAGGCACCCTAATAAAATATTTTTTCTGGAGTTTATTCTATCACTTTGTCGGCATCATTAATATGTAGGTATACCCATGCCAAATTAAAGCTTTCTAGTACTAATAGCCTCTGAGCTAAGCCGCGGACAGACGGACAGACAGACAGACATGGCAAAACTATGAGGGTTAACTCCTTGTTGATTTCAGAAAAAAAAACGAAAATCATTACCAATCTTTTTTTGGGTCAGTCGGGTAACAATGAATCTTACGTTACCCACGGGATCAAAACGAATCTATCGACTCCTCGCACTCCAAATTCTATCAACCCGTTTAGGCTACAGGTTTAGCCAAACAAACAGACATACATACTCGTTCATACACCGGAAAATCATTACCATCCTTTCTCGGCAGGCGGGTTAAAAATAAGTCAATTATGAGCAGATACGTATTTGGCCCTTCTTTAAATTTTGTCCTACATCTAGCTACTGCCAGGTTCACTGAACTCTCTAATAAACTTCGTTAAGGGTCCCCGGGAGGCTCGAGTTTCCATACAAACGTAGTTCCGCTTTATTATAAAAACTACATGCCGAATTGAATCCATATTTTATGACACATATCGATGTAATAAATAAGTTTTCGATGTAATAATATAAAACGGAAAAAATAAGAAAAGTTTCAAATTTTCAGTACAAAACTAATTTAAGCCTTCGTTTAGACAGGTTTCAATTTACTACGATGAAAACTAGCTACAAGCATCTTTATGTGTCTACTCAATATATTCGCAAGGTTTGGATTCAATTCGGCATGTAGTTTTTATATTAAAGCGGAATTACGTTTGTAGGGAAACTCGAGCCTCCTGGGTACCCTTAAGAAGCAGAAACTGTGTTCGACTAACAGTACCAGTTCGACTTGGCACCGATCCCACTTAAGGATACGTTCAAAACGTACAAAGGGGAAAGGTGAACTTACACTTCAGTTACGGAATATACATGGGGTTGATTTGGTCGACAACACCCTTTTCGGGAGGGCTTCTGCTCATGAAACTGAACAACTTTCTCCGAGGACCACATACTCTAAAAAAAATTTGGCCTCTCCAGAATACTTTAGGAATCTAAGAGAAAAGAGATGTTACCATAAGACAAAAAAGGCTTTAGGTTTTTTAAAACTGTTTGCACTCTGTGTGAATTTACGGGGATTGGATTTGAACACTAACAATAATAATTTTGAACAAAAAAAACCGAGTTCAAGATTCAAGATTCAAGATATTTATTCAAAATAGGTGCAAATTACACTCTTTCTGATAGTCATAAAATAGTGATTACATAATTTCTTTTGTAAAAAATCAAAAAATAAACAATCTTTAGTTAATTACATCAAACTACAATCCGTGATATAAAAAAAATTGTCATTAGAACATGAAAACAATATGACACGAGAAGTTATAGGTACATCAAAATTATTGAATGTCATGAACGCCTTTGACAAGTGTAGGCCAGTTCACACGGACAGCACCCGGTCACGAGTATAACGCGAGAGTCAGCCATCGCTACTTTCAACCATATTAGAGGAACAAACAGGAAACTAAGGTTCCCCTCGATTTCTCTGGGATGCCATCATCAGATCCTGGTGTCCTTGTCATGGTACTACCCTTGGGATATGTCCTTTCCAATAAAAAAAGAATCATCAAAATTGGTTCATAAACGACGAAGTTATCCGCTAACACACATAAAAAAAATATAGAAATATATACGGTCGAATTGAGAAACCTCCTCCTTTTTTTGAAGTCGGTTAAAAAAGGGCTCAGTACATAAATCTTTTACATCAACCTCCTTGTCACTCAGATATATATGAAATAAATATTTATAGTAAGAGTGTCGTACTGTTTAATAAGTTTCCAGTTGAAATTATTTCATTAAAACGTAAAAGGTAAGGTTAAAAGGTAATCTATATAAAAATATACATTACTGTTTTTATAGTGTTAAAGAATTTTTAGAATTTAAAATTTAATTGTAATTTCCTATTTTAATATTTTCATGCTTTCTTGACGGCTGAATACAGTACTACCTAATAATTATGTAAGACCTTATTGTAAAGTATTCTTGCAAATAAACAATTATCTTATCTTGTCTTGTCTTGTATTGTCGTGTCTCGTCTCGTCTCGTCTTGACTTGACTTGACTTGTCTTATTTTACCTTATCTTATCTTATATCCATATGAAATTGGTGAACCAGCTGATCGACTTGTATGAAGTCTTTTTTTTGCCATTTCGTCAAAGTTGTAAAACAAAAGTTGGTTCAGTTCCATAATTAGAAGTCCTCTTAAAGAGGGCGTTGTCGACCAACTCAACACCCTGTATAATTGGTAAGATTTTTAAATTTAGTACTGTTTTTGATTGTACATTTTTAAGAATATTACAATTACAATTCCAATCATTATTAATTCCGGACCAGGTAATGGGAGCACCCTTTACTAACATGTACTTGTGTCAAACCGTCTGTCTGACTTATAAAAGGCTGTATCTTGTAAACCGTGATAGGTGGCTAGCTGAAAGTGTCACATAATGTTTAATATTATGATGATTAACCAATACCAAAAAAAAAGTCAAAAACTAAGAGGGGTCCTCATACAAGAAACGAGTGTTTTTTACAGGTTTTTGTTTTTGATTTATCGTTAAAACGGTAATACATACAAGCGTAGAATTTGGTGACATTATGTTAATAATCCTAAAATAAAGTAACAAATAATAAAAACTGGCCAAGTGTGAGTCGTACTCGCGCTAAGGAGTCCGAACTGATTTTATAAAAAAAACACAATATATTGGTTTGCGTTGTTGTCTTTTGTTTGAAATCATAATTTTCATTGTTATACTCGTCGGTAACACAATCGGCAACAAATCGGTCCCCTTAACCAGAGGTCCCGGGTTCAAATCCAGACGACCAATGTAGGTACCAATGAGTTTTTGGAAACTTACGTACCTACATACATTACCGATTGCTTTAACAGTGAAGGAAAACATCGTGAGGAAACCTGCACAATTTAACTCCAGATGTGTATGAAGGTCGCGTTGCACAAGTAAGTAGGTGTAAATCTACATGCCCTATAAGTGATCGCGGGTGGTGCAAAGTGTAACACCAAGCAACCGCGTCTATCCCTTGGATAGCACGGTTAATTGTGCCATACGATAAGAAAGAATTATTATACTGGTGTCGGTGTGGTGGTACGGTTCGGAACCCTTGGTGCGCGAGTGCGACTCGCACTTGGCCGGTTTTTTAAGGGCAAACACAACGCGATAGCTCTACTGTTTTAATTTCGTCGTGCAATAACCACTGTAACAAAGTCACACTAATCTAATAATCAATAATATAATCTAATAACAGAATTGCTAACTTAAGTGCAGTGGCAGTGGGCAGTGCACGTAGCTCGTAGAACGGATGGCCGTTGGGGCAGAGTGGCAACCGCGCACCGGAAAATCCACTCGGTGGACCGATGACCTGGTGAAGGTCGCGGGAAGCAGCTGGATGCGGGTAGCGCGGAACCGGTCGTCGTGGAAATCCTTGGGAAGGCCTATGTCCAGCACTGCAGTGCACGTCCTTCGGGTGATATGATGACTAATCTAATACCTAGGTTGTTCTGAAAAATCTTAGCCACAGAATAAATACAAACTCCTTTTTCCAGAAACTATTTTGAATTGACGGCTAATTTAAATACAAATCTCCTTGGTGAAAATCATTGGCCACGTATGTGTAGTTCTTTCTTTAAAATGTTTTGAAAGATTATCTGTCACTCTTCTTTTGTTTGCAACAATAGACGTCTGGCGGGAAACTTTTGGTGCTATGATTTTCTATAATTATAAATGAGGGTTAACCTTCAAGGAATCTCACGAAAACTTACAAGGTGCTTATGGGGAGTCTACTCTGCGTTAGCAACAGTAACTTATTGGTTTCGTGAATTTAACCGTGGTCGAGAGAACCTAAACAATGACCCCAGACCCGGCCGCCCACTCTTGAAAATGTCATCAGGGTAGAGGGGCTATTGCGGGAGAATAGACACATCACACATCGGGAGATTGAGGCTGGATCGCAGGCGGTTTCCGCCTTCCTGCATGAACACCTTAAAGTCAATAGGAAGTTTGCTTCGCGATTGATTGAAGCTTGCCTCATTCTCTCACCCGATGTGTTGATTGGTGCAAATTTATGCTGGAAAAGTTCAAAGGAGGGACTACGCAAAGCGTATCCTATATCCTTAGATTAATGATAGGTCTTCGGTACCGGTCGGAGCGGCAGCGAAGACCTATCATTAATCTAAGCCCACATCCTTACAACTGACGAATCTTGGATCTATAGCTACGATTCTCTCACGAAGCAGCAATCTATGCAATGGGTTTTTGAAGAGGACCAGTTGCCCACAAAAATTGTTCGAGGTCGGAGCGTTAATAAAAAAAATTATAGCGGTTTTTTGCGACACAGTGGACCAGTAGCAGTAATTCCACTAGAAAATCGTAGAACCGTTACTAGTGAATGGTACTGCGAAGTTTGCCTGCCTCAAGCTTTCGGGAGATGAATAGCGAGCGCCCAAGGAGCGGCGTCCGTGGCATTCTTTTTCACCAAGATAACGCGCCCGCCCACACAGCTGTTAGAACCATGGACTATTTGACAATTTCGGGGGTACAAATTTTACTCCATCCTGCGATTTTTTTTACTACTACGTGGGCGAAAATTCATCACTGCAGACGAGGCCGTCGAAGAATTTCGGTGGTTTTTTAAATGTTTTGAAAGCTGGTTTACTCTAATGCATAAGTGCATATGGGTTGGAGAAGAATATTTTTAATTTTTTTTTCATTTAACTGACTATTTTTGGAACAGCCCACGTACACTCGACACCCTTTTTAAATAAGTGTGAATAAAACTAAGAAGGGTTTCATTATGTAAACACTAGGCCCTGTGATTTGACACCATAGAATCCTTCTAATATTATGAATGTGAAAGTTTGTATGTATGGATGTTTGTTACTCTTTCACGCAAAAACTACTGAACGTATATGGATGAAATTTGGTAGGTAGACAGATTAGCATATAGGACCTGGATTAACATATTAACTTTTTTCCACGCTCGCGAGGTGCTTGCGGCTCGCACACTGCGCACCCTTGGAGACAGTCATAGAAACTATGTTCACGCGGGCGAAGCCGCTAGCAATAGCTAGTAACGTATTAATATGTAAATATAACAATTTAAAAAACCGGCACAGTGCGAGTCAGACTGGCACTCCGAGGGTTCCGTACCACCACACTTCTTCATACAAATATGATACCTATTAACATTACAAACAAAAGACATCAACGCGAGCGACAAAATATGCTTTTTTGTTATTCAGTTTGTACTACTTAGCGCGAGTACAACTCACACTTGGCGGATTTTTAAATTTGTTATTAGCCCGTCGGTGCTTTCGTCTATGAGGTTGTTTGTCCCTGAGTACTGTAATCGCACCAAGTTTCACGCGTGTATGTATTACCGATTTCACTATAAGGCTAAATCAAAAATATCTATAAAAATACGTTTTGTGTAAATATACAAACCCCCTTATTTTTCACTTTTTGTAATATTTAGTATTTCGTGGTATAGCGCCAGTATAAATACACATTCTGTGAAAATTTCAACAGTCTAACATGAAATACAGCTCGCTGATAGACAGACAGCTGAGGCTTTATGGGGTCCCATTAGCCACCATTTGGTGGTACGGATCCCTATAAACACACTTTTACCACAGATAAGTTGAGTAAACCATTACGCCATTGAGGCGGCAAAGGAAACAGTTTTTCAGTAAACTAAAACACACTGATATTGATGTGACAAAATGATTTAGAGATATAATAAACAGTGAATTGCAAAGAGATTACATTGATTCCAACCTGTTTATTGTTGCTCTATTATATGGTTTCTAACGTATTAATTGTTGCGTCATCTCTAGTGAAGTGGGACTCAAGAAAATTTAAATTTCAGTTTCCCTTTATTATTATTATTATTATTATATCAGCAGGAGAACTAAAGTAACCGACATAGCTCACAGAATCGCTAAACTGAAGTGGCAGTGGGCAGGGCACATAGCTCGTAGAACAGATGGCCGATGGGGCAGTAAAGTTCTCGAGTGGCGACCGCGCACCGGAAAACGTAGCGTAGGCAGGCCTCCCACGCGGTGGACCGATGACCTGGTGAAGGTCGCGGGAAGCCGATGGATGCGGGCAGCGCAGGACCGGTCGTCGTGGAAATCCTTGGGGGAGGCCTTTGTCCAGCAGTGGACGATTTGTGGCTGATATGATGATGATGATGATGATCAGCTCATATACACGTCCCCACCGAGGGGCTCGAGCCTACCCAATCAGGGCGAATCCGGTTTTGCGTTACCCTTAGCCCCACTGTAATGCAGTGGGTCTATAGGGAAAAAAACATTACCCGTGGGCCCACCAGTGGGTCATAGCGGTGGGACTACGGGTAATTACTACGGGTACCGTTTTATTGGCCACTGCAAACTGGTCTTGGAACCCTCATGGATTTTGTTCTGATAATCCAATCTTTGTACTTTTTTTAATCGTTAGGATAACAAATTTCTTTAATTACAGCATCAGTGGTATGGTTTTTAGGGTTCCGTACCCAAAGGGTAAAAACGGGACCCTATTACTAAGACTTCGCTGTCCGTCCGTCTGTCTGTCTGTCCGTCTGTCACCAGGCTGTATTTAATGAACCGTGATAGCAAGACAGTTTAAATTTCACAGATGATGTATTTCTGTTGCCGCTATTACAAAAAATACCAAAAATCAGAAAAAGAGCAAAAATATTGGGGGTCTGCACACAAAAAACGTGTTTTTTTAAACGTGATGAAACTAGCGCCATCTAGTATGATGGTACGGAACCCTTTGTACTAGCGCCATCTAGTACGATGGTACGGAACCCTTTGTACTAGCGCCATCTAGTACGATGGTACGGAACCCTTTGTACTAGCGCCATCTAGTACGATGGTACGGAACCCTTTGTACTAGCGCCATCTAGTACGATGGTACGGAACCCTTTGTACTAGCGCCATCTAGTACGATGGTACGGAACCCTTTGTACTAGCACCATCTAGTACGATGGTACGGAACCCTTTGTACTAGCGCCATCTAGTACGATGGTACGGAACCCTTTGTACTAGCGCCATCTAGTACAATGGTACGGAACCCTATGTGTATGGTTCTTACTCGCACTTGCCCGCAATTTAATTGGTTGTGATGATACCTTTATTTATGCCTATTGTCATTCCCTCTCGTACATCTACCAGACACGCTAAACTACCAGGTTTATAATATAGCGCACCCGCTGACCAACCCCTTGGGCATACAGCGAGGGCCGCTATTCCTGCCAACACCATAAGGCGAAAGCAAGGACCAACTCGCTTGCCGCCAAGACGCTTGTCCTGGTACTCTGCAAGGCGAGTGCCTCGTGGAAGAGACCACTACCTACTCTCCAGGTAGGTACCGGAGCTGCAGGCACGCTCACCTCATGCCCATGGTCAGTGGTACGGTTTCATTTTCACATTTTTACGAAATCATTATGTTTTGCGCGACATGATTTAGATTTTCATTGGGTCGCTTTACTGTGCTGAAGCTGTTTACGAAGTATCAGTAACTTTTACATAGTTAAATAGCTTTTTTCAACCTTCTCAGCGTTATATAGCTTACTAGCTGTTTCCCGCGGTTTCACCCGCGTGGACAACGTTTCTATGACTTTTTGAGGGTGCGCAGTGCGCGAGCCGCAAGCGGCTCGCGAGCGTGGTAAAAAGTAGCCTATGTCTGAATCCAGGTCCTATTCTGTCTACCTACCAAATTTCAGCCAAATCCGTTCAGTAGTTTTTGCGGGAAAGCGTAACAGACAGACAGAGTTACTTTCACATTTATAATATTAGTAGGGATTTGTAACCTCTTTCAAGTTTATGAGTTATTCACGTGTCAGGGCGACACCAAGTTTTCAGATGTCACTTGCGCGGTCTATGACGTCATCGGCGGGCGATGAGGCGGGTTCAAACATAAATTTTTGTATTTCCGCCAAATTGATCTTATATGCGACATCCTGACTTAATATTATAATATTGAAAATGTGTTTGTTTGTTACCTTTTCACGGTTCAATGCCTTGACCAATCTTAATGAAATTTGGCATGCAGGTAGCCTGTGTCACGAGGAAGGACATAGGCTACTTTTTATCCCATGAAAATAGCATAGCCCGATGCAGTTCCTGAGGGAACTTTAAAAATACTCTTTTCTTGGTTAATTTCCTTAACTTCGCAATAGACAATGGATTGTTGTGATTTTTTGCACAGAGATGGTTGAGAGGGTGGGATGACATGATTTTCTAATAAGCATAACCTGACATAGTTCCCGAGGGATTTGGAAAAAATAATGTCCACGCTCGCGAGCCGCTGGCGGCTCGCGCACCGCGCACCCTCTAAGACAATCATTACAACGATGTCCACGCGGGTGTCGCTGCGGGCAAAAGCTATTAATTCATACATTGCTATCTGCTACAGTTAAGCCGCAAAAAGCCCTCGAAAGTACACGGTAATTTTTTGACCGGGTCGACGAGGAAGACATTAATCGAATTCACGTCAAAACCACGCAGGCGAAGCCGCGGGCAAAAGTTATTTACAAATCAATGATACGAACAAGTTGTATCGCATTTTGCTTCGCATGGCCGAGTCAGGTAAAATTTTCCGCTTGAAAGTTCAGCTTAACTAGATCGCTTACAGCGCGCAGGGCGGGATACCAGGCAAGCAGCAGTGCAAGGGAGGCTCCATTACACGTGCCGCCTGGCGCGCACACACACAAACATTACACCCACTCCATACATCACATCAGTAGATGTCCATGCATCGCTACACCATTACAAGCGTGGCAGACTGGAAAACTCATTTAGCAATAGCTAGTAACGTATTAATATGTAAATATAACAATTTAAAAAACCGGCACAGTGCGAGTCAGACTGGCACTCCGAGGGTTCCGTACCACCACACTTCTTCATACAAATATGATACCTATTAACATTACAAACAAAAGACATCAACGCGAGCGACAAAATATGCTTTTTTGTTATTCAGTTTGTACTACTTAGCGCGAGTACAACTCACACTTGGCGGATTTTTAAATTTGTTATTAGCCCGTCGGTGCTTTCGTCTATGAGGTTGTTTGTCCCTGAGTACTGTAATCGCACCAAGTTTCACGCGTGTATGTATTACCGATTTCACTATAAGGCTAAATCAAAAATATCTATAAAAATACGTTTTGTGTAAATATACAAACCCCCTTATTTTTCACTTTTTGTAATATTTAGTATTTCGTGGTATAGCGCCAGTATAAATACACATTCTGTGAAAATTTCAACAGTCTAACATGAAATACAGCTCGCTGATAGACAGACAGCTGAGGCTTTATGGGGTCCCATTAGCCACCATTTGGTGGTACGGATCCCTATAAACACACTTTTACCACAGATAAGTTGAGTAAACCATTACGCCATTGAGGCGGCAAAGGAAACAGTTTTTCAGTAAACTAAAACACACTGATATTGATGTGACAAAATGATTTAGAGATATAATAAACAGTGAATTGCAAAGAGATTACATTGATTCCAACCTGTTTATTGTTGCTCTATTATATGGTTTCTAACGTATTAATTGTTGCGTCATCTCTAGTGAAGTGGGACTCAAGAAAATTTAAATTTCAGTTTCCCTTTATTATTATTATTATTATTATATCAGCAGGAGAACTAAAGTAACCGACATAGCTCACAGAATCGCTAAACTGAAGTGGCAGTGGGCAGGGCACATAGCTCGTAGAACAGATGGCCGATGGGGCAGTAAAGTTCTCGAGTGGCGACCGCGCACCGGAAAACGTAGCGTAGGCAGGCCTCCCACGCGGTGGACCGATGACCTGGTGAAGGTCGCGGGAAGCCGATGGATGCGGGCAGCGCAGGACCGGTCGTCGTGGAAATCCTTGGGGGAGGCCTTTGTCCAGCAGTGGACGATTTGTGGCTGATATGATGATGATGATGATGATCAGCTCATATACACGTCCCCACCGAGGGGCTCGAGCCTACCCAATCAGGGCGAATCCGGTTTTGCGTTACCCTTAGCCCCACTGTAATGCAGTGGGTCTATAGGGAAAAAAACATTACCCGTGGGCCCACCAGTGGGTCATAGCGGTGGGACTACGGGTAATTACTACGGGTACCGTTTTATTGGCCACTGCAAACTGGTCTTGGAACCCTCATGGATTTTGTTCTGATAATCCAATCTTTGTACTTTTTTTAATCGTTAGGATAACAAATTTCTTTAATTACAGCATCAGTGGTATGGTTTTTAGGGTTCCGTACCCAAAGGGTAAAAACGGGACCCTATTACTAAGACTTCGCTGTCCGTCCGTCTGTCTGTCTGTCCGTCTGTCACCAGGCTGTATTTAATGAACCGTGATAGCAAGACAGTTTAAATTTCACAGATGATGTATTTCTGTTGCCGCTATTACAAAAAATACCAAAAATCAGAAAAAGAGCAAAAATATTGGGGGTCTGCACACAAAAAACGTGTTTTTTTAAACGTGATGAAACTAGCGCCATCTAGTATGATGGTACGGAACCCTTTGTACTAGCGCCATCTAGTACGATGGTACGGAACCCTTTGTACTAGCGCCATCTAGTACGATGGTACGGAACCCTTTGTACTAGCGCCATCTAGTACGATGGTACGGAACCCTTTGTACTAGCGCCATCTAGTACGATGGTACGGAACCCTTTGTACTAGCGCCATCTAGTACGATGGTACGGAACCCTTTGTACTAGCACCATCTAGTACGATGGTACGGAACCCTTTGTACTAGCGCCATCTAGTACGATGGTACGGAACCCTTTGTACTAGCGCCATCTAGTACAATGGTACGGAACCCTATGTGTATGGTTCTTACTCGCACTTGCCCGCAATTTAATTGGTTGTGATGATACCTTTATTTATGCCTATTGTCATTCCCTCTCGTACATCTACCAGACACGCTAAACTACCAGGTTTATAATATAGCGCACCCGCTGACCAACCCCTTGGGCATACAGCGAGGGCCGCTATTCCTGCCAACACCATAAGGCGAAAGCAAGGACCAACTCGCTTGCCGCCAAGACGCTTGTCCTGGTACTCTGCAAGGCGAGTGCCTCGTGGAAGAGACCACTACCTACTCTCCAGGTAGGTACCGGAGCTGCAGGCACGCTCACCTCATGCCCATGGTCAGTGGTACGGTTTCATTTTCACATTTTTACGAAATCATTATGTTTTGCGCGACATGATTTAGATTTTCATTGGGTCGCTTTACTGTGCTGAAGCTGTTTACGAAGTATCAGTAACTTTTACATAGTTAAATAGCTTTTTTCAACCTTCTCAGCGTTATATAGCTTACTAGCTGTTTCCCGCGGTTTCACCCGCGTGGACAACGTTTCTATGACTTTTTGAGGGTGCGCAGTGCGCGAGCCGCAAGCGGCTCGCGAGCGTGGTAAAAAGTAGCCTCTGTCTGAATCCAGGTCCTATTCTGTCTACCTACCAAATTTCAGCCAAATCCGTTCAGTAGTTTTTGCGGGAAAGCGTAACAGACAGACAGAGTTACTTTCACATTTATAATATTAGTAGGGATTTGTAACCTCTTTCAAGTTTATGAGTTATTCACGTGTCAGGGCGACACCAAGTTTTCAGATGTCACTTGCGCGGTCTATGACGTCATCGGCGGGCGATGAGGCGGGTTCAAACATAAATTTTTGTATTTCCGCCAAATTGATCTTATATGCGACATCCTGACTTAATATTATAATATTGAAAATGTGTTTGTTTGTTACCTTTTCACGGTTCAATGCCTTGACCAATCTTAATGAAATTTGGCATGCAGGTAGCCTGTGTCACGAGGAAGGACATAGGCTACTTTTTATCCCATGAAAATAGCATAGCCCGATGCAGTTCCTGAGGGAACTTTAAAAATACTCTTTTCTTGGTTAATTTCCTTAACTTCGCAATAGACAATGGATTGTTGTGATTTTTTGCACAGAGATGGTTGAGAGGGTGGGATGACATGATTTTCTAATAAGCATAACCTGACATAGTTCCCGAGGGATTTGGAAAAAATAATGTCCACGCTCGCGAGCCGCTGGCGGCTCGCGCACCGCGCACCCTCTAAGACAATCATTACAACGATGTCCACGCGGGTGTCGCTGCGGGCAAAAGCTATTAATTCATACATTGCTATCTGCTACAGTTAAGCCGCAAAAAGCCCTCGAAAGTACACGGTAATTTTTTGACCGGGTCGACGAGGAAGACATTAATCGAATTCACGTCAAAACCACGCAGGCGAAGCCGCGGGCAAAAGTTATTTACAAATCAATGATACGAACAAGTTGTATCGCATTTTGCTTCGCATGGCCGAGTCAGGTAAAATTTTCCGCTTGAAAGTTCAGCTTAACTAGATCGCTTACAGCGCGCAGGGCGGGATACCAGGCAAGCAGCAGTGCAAGGGAGGCTCCATTACACGTGCCGCCTGGCGCGCACACACACAAACATTACACCCACTCCATACATCACATCAGTAGATGTCCATGCATCGCTACACCATTACAAGCGTGGCAGACTGGAAAACTCATTTAGCCGGAAAAGATGGGTGTGATCAATACGCTTACGAACATACAATGTGCTTACAATCATACAAGACGCTTTATGCGTTGAAAGGGACTCGCTTACTCTAATTAAGCCCCCATTTAGATATCGTTTCATTCAAGTCGGTAAAACCTGAGTCGGCTCTTTAAGATAAGATAAAGATAAGATAAATACTCTTTATTGTACACACTAGTTAAAAAAAAATATAAACAAATTATAAAAACTTAAAAAAACTTAACTTAAAAAATATAAAAATCTAAAAATATAAAAAAAAAACAATAACAAAATAAAAAAAGAAAATTATATAGTTTCTCGTGTCACAATGTTCGTTCCCGTACTCCTCCGAAACGGCTTGACCGATTCTCATGAAATTTTGTGAGCATATTGAGTAGGTCTGAGATTCGGCCAACATCTATTAATTTTTTTATTTTTTTTAGGGTAGGGTAGTGTAGGGTAGGGTAGGGTAGGGCAGGGTTGGGTAGTGTAGGGTAGTGTAGTGTAGTGTATGTAGGGTAGGGTAGGCTAGAGTAGGGTAGGGTAGTGTAGGGTAGGGTAGGGTAGTGTAGGGTAGGGTAGTGCAGTGTAGGGTAGGGTAGTGTAGTGTAGTGTATGTAGGGTAGGGTAGTGTAGGTTAGTGTAGTGTAGGGTAGGGTAGGGTAGTGTAGTGTAGTGTAGGGTAGGGTACGGTAAGGCAGTGTAATGTAGTGTAAGGCGGTACGTAGTTCGCCGGGACAGCTAGTAGGTATATAAAGGCGTACCGTTAAAATTAAATGCTGTTTGTTATGATAATTGTATAATTTTCTCAAAAATGGTTCCAACGAATCGACCTAATGAAACTAACTAGGTCTTAAGGAGGCCTACTATAGGTACACTAGGTAGCTCATTATTCCAGGAAAAGCCTGAATAAGGTACCCCCCATACAAATTATAAACCCGTCATCATATCAACTCATATACGTCCCCAGCGAGGGGCTCGAGCCGACCCTGAATTAGGGCGATCAAGCCTTAGTCGACCACGCGGGCCCAGTGCGGGTTGGTCGACTTCACACACAACCTTCGAGTTTCTTCGCAGGCGTGTGCAGGTTTCCTCACGATGTTTTCCTTCACCGTTAAAGCAATCGGTAAGTATGTACGTAAGTTTTTGAAAAACTCATTGGTACATTGGCCGTCCAGATTTGAACCCGGTACCTCTGGTTAGAAGAACCGAGTCTTTACCGGCTGAGCCACCGACGAAAACCCGTTTTATTTAAATAAATAAATAATAAATAAATATTCTGGGACAAATCACACATGGTCATCTGGCCCCAAAGTAGGATTCCCTGTGTTATGGGAACCAGAGACTGATATTGACTGATATACATACTTATATATACGTTTAAATACATATATAGATATAATTTAACACCCAGACACAGAGCAAAAAAATCTGCTCATCACACAAATGCTTGCCCTGGGTGGGGATCGAACCCACGACTCTCGGATCAGTAGTCAAGGGCACTAACCACTGAGCCACAGAGTCGGTCACATTTGTAACTTTTCCTTCAAGTATGCTATACCTTTATTCGCTGAATGTCGGTATCTAATAAACTACGTGTACTATACAAGAAAAAAACCCGCCAAATGCGACTCGGGGTCACACAAACAGGGATCCGCACCTAAACTTTAACTACCAACAAAACAAGACCTCTCAGTACATACTTTGCTCTAGGTTAATAGGGGTCTACTTATTCTGGATTTTAGAAATTGAATTTTTCGTGTGGGATAGGAAGGACTAGATTTTCTCATATATTTTCCTGTACTTAATCTATGTATTTAACCTCAAATAATGTGATTTTTCAAGATTTTAGTCCCAATAGTTTCGAAGATAAGGCGGGGAAATGGTCAATTTTCGCTAATTTTTTAAATAACTTCAAAACTATTTATTTTAAAACTTTTGTTGTGGATCAAAATATTTATTATTACAAACCAATAATTAATATTAGTTTCCGAGCAAATTACCTGTTACAGAAGGACGGACGAGTGACTCTATAATGGTTCCGATTTTATCTTTTGAGGTACGGAAACCTAAAAATAATAAAAAAAACAAAAAAATAGTATTGTCCATATAAAACTAATTTGTCAGTAAAAAGAAGTGCAATCCGAACAAAAAAATTCTGTAAAAACGTGCCAAGTTTTGATTAAAATTACTGGGCCATAAAAGGTACTGAGATCAATTCAGGAGCCAATTCTAAGTAAATAAAATAAAAAACGGCCAAGTGCGAGTTGGACTAGTGAACTTAGAGTTCCGTACCAAAACACATTTGGGTACAAAACTCTACAACAAATATCAACAAGTAAAGCAACTGGATTGAAGAACAAACTTAATTTTGTACGTGTAAAAAAAATCTCCCATACGTCGATATAGTACATCACAGTCAACTTTCCAACTGCAAATATAACTTTGTAATCGTAAAGAATATTTTTATGTGAGGTAACGACAAATTCACAGTTTCCGAATTTATTTTTTCTTGCCAAATCTCAGGATTCTAGTTAAACGGGATAGGTTTCATTTACTTTCGAATAACAAAACAAGTGACATAAATGAGTGAGGTGAGATGATGCCAAGGCCTTACCAATTGCGAATAAAAAAATGGCCGTAAAATTATTACTTGCAATTAGAAGCTTGATTACACCTTCAAGGGAATGTAGACCTAAGTAGGTAGGTACTTGATATTAATTTTAACCTAATGCCCCCACGCGTTCCTATGAAAAAGGGTCTTGACAAACAAAAAGGCAGACAGAGAGACAAAACGAGTGACGAGTATAAAAATAATAAAATATAAAAAAATATACATAAATATCAAACCAAATGATTTGATTTTATTGACTTGGCCGTTAAACATATTTTGTAAGAAAAAAAAACAAAAGTATATCTACCCAGACTTACAACTCTTACAAAATGGTTAACGGACAAGTCAATTTTCTTTTATTCACTTAGACTTGGGTCTTTATCTAACAAAGAGCTCGGATGATCGTATTGACGAGTACTTTATCTAACAAAGAGCTCGGATGATCGTATTGACGAGTACTTTATCTAACAAAGAGCTCGGATGATCGTATTGACGAGTACTTTGATGCATAAAAACTCTTTTGAAATAAAAGCTTGTACCAAGAAGCTTTTAGGTTTTCGAATATTATTATTATTATTTTATTCACAATTGGTAAACCCTTGACAACATCTCACCTGGTGGTAAGTGACGATGTTGCCGAAAATGGAAGTGGGCTTACCAAGATTCCCCAACGCAATGGGGAACTGGCTATCTTATCTTCATGCCGGAATACACCAATGATATCAACTTTGATATTTGGTGGCAAGACTTAGATAAGTTGGTGGTAGCTAGCCAGGCGGGCTTAGAAAATGCCCTACCACCAATCTAACCGAGTCTTACAATTGACCCCGCCGGGAATCGAACCCGCGACCTCCTGTGTAAAGCCAGTGAACTTTGCCTCTGAGCTACGGAGGCGGTTAATTTACTTAGACTTGGCTCTTTATTAGATGTCACTATTTTTATAGCCAAGTAAATTTATCGAGACTTGGCACGTTTTCACAGAATATTTTTGTTGAGATACTATAATAAATTGCTTGCGACTGTTTATTCAATGTGCAACCATAGTAATTTATAAGTACGATCAAGTACTTAATAATATCCCAAGACTGCCTAGCTCTAAAATAAAACAGGAAAGTATTACTTAAAACTAACTCTATTCTATGTTTCTAAATGCATTAGAGCATCGGTGGTGTAATGGCTAGGGCTGCTGCTTCCAGTCCGGGAGGTCGTGGTTCGAGCCCTGCCACGTACCAATGTGTTTTCAATTTCGATCTCATATGTACGTTTATCCGACGACGTTCTTATGGTGAACACATCACATCTGAGAAGAAACTCGAAGGTTGTGTGTGAAGTTAACCAACCCGCACTGGGCCCGCGTGGGCGACTAAGGCCCGATCGCCCCAATTCAGGGTAGGCTCGAGCCCCTCGGTGGGGACGTATATATGAGCTGATGTGAAACACACTAAACTTGTTTTGCTATTTCAGTTTGTTTAACCGTAAGTTAACTCGCATTATTTACAATCATCGTCATCATCATATCACGTCCACTGCTGGACAAAGGCCTCTCCCAAGGATTTCCACCACGACCGGTCCTGCGCTGCCCGCATACAGCGGCTTCCTGCTTTAATATTACAATTAAATTTTATTGTTAGAATGTAGGTCGCTTCGCATCTTTCAACCTTCATTAGAAGTCTGCTCATGTATCCATTAAAAAGTAATTAATGAAATTAACCCACGCTGACCAAACTTGGGCTACGGCGAAGCAACTTATTTTTCCGTTGCCATATTGATTTCTGCCATTTTTTATTGCACCTAAAATCTCTTTATCTGTTAACGTTTTTGTGGACCATCTCAGTGAACAGCTGAGTGGATTAAATCAAACATGGCCAGGTACCATCGCGGTTAATCTAGCTTTCAAATAAAAAAAACGCATTGAAATCGGTCCACCCGTTTAGGATCTACGCTGACATGTACAGACACACAGACAGACATAGGCTTTAAACTTATTACTCTTTTTGCTTAGGGGGTTTACGAAGTATCCTAGATATACTTCTGCGCAAGGTTTTAAAAATTGCAGGTCACGATGCTTTCGAAGTCACAGATATTTAATTAAGTCCCAGCTTGGTACTTTCAGTTTTATACCTCCCTCCCCGAACACCCCACGGGGAGGAACCCCCCCTGTAACGCAGGCAAAGGGGACTGTCGCCGTCGTCGCTTGCGTTTGATAACTTTTGACTTTGACTGCTCTTCGATAGCTAAAATACAAGTTCTCAGTCGGTTATACTAGCTAACTAATAAAATAAACGCAGTTGCTAACTGTTACAAGTTTCGTTATACAACTTTCTGACAACCGATAAGTCGTAAATTGAAAGGTGCTTTCGCAAAACAAGGTATAAAATGTTAGGTGATCGTGGTTTCAGTGGTCTCAAAGTGCCCTCTATAACAGTTTACAAAATGTATCAATAGTTTTGTGTTTCATCCACTTTGATAATAGTTTTACTAACTTGTTATGTGTTTATAAATTACAGTAGAACGACATCTGATAATACATCGGATCTAAGTTTATTTGTTACCCATGGTCACTGCCAAAACGCTTCCACACCATAAAATAAATAACAGCCAGTTTACAAAATAAAATCGTTGGTGGCTCAATCGGTAACGACTTGGTCCTTCTAACCAGAGGTACCGGGTTCAAATCTGGACGGCGAATGTACCAATGAGTTTTTCAAAACTTAAGTTCCTAAACTTACCAATTGCTTTAACGGTGAAGGAAAACATCGTGAGGAAACCTGCACACGCCTGCGAAGTAACTCGAAGGTTGGGTGTGAAGTCGACATACCCGCACTGGGCCCGCGTGGTCGAATAAGGCCTGATTCAGGTAGGCTCGAGCCCCTCGATGGGGACGTATATGAGCTGATATGATTACAAAATAAAAGGCCTTGCATAGTATTTTTTTTTTGCGTAGGCAGTTTGCTAATATAACGGACTCGACACATCAGTCGTTCGCCGCCCGCGTCTCCCTATAAAATCAACGCTATAGACATAACCTTTATTTCTTCATCATCATCATATCAGCCGAAGGATGTCTACTGATGGACATAGGCCACCCCCAAGGATATCCGCGACGACCGACTCTGCGCTGCCCGCATACAGCAGCTTTCCGCAGCCTTCACCAGGTCATTGGTCCACCGAGTGGGAGGCTTTCCTACGCTAAGTTTTTTGGTGCGCAGTCGCCACTCGAGAACTTTACTGCCCCAACGGCCATCTGTACTACGAGCTATGTGCTCCGTCCACTGCAACTTAAGTTTAGCAGTTCTGAGATCTATGTCTACTTTGGTTCTCCTATGGATCTCCTTGTTTCTGATTCGATCACGCAGAGAAACTCCGAGCATAGCACGATTTTCTTTCTTATTTATTTCATTTCTTATAATCAGACTTTCGTGAACTGCAAACCTAGTCACTTCATTATCACCAACAACTTCATTATCAACCTTCAACTATTCGACAGCGGCGTACATCCGTAAAGTATCATCTTTGTAATGGAAATGTGCTCTTGTAATTTACAAATTATTAACAACCGTATTCTGATTATACTGCATAGCATCAGAACAACAGACTATACAAAACTTTACAAGACCTATATCGATTCACTGCGGGCTCAACAGCGCCACGTATAACGTCTGTGAGTTACAACACTCGTTTGCCAGCTATTTTTGACCGAACGGAAGTCTCCATTTTTGGCAGATCTCCGAGAGTTACAACACTAAAGCAGAATACATATTAGTACACTGCCTTCCGCTCTCTACATTAAGATCTCACCCCCGTCACCCTGATCGATACAGATTGGTGCTAGTTTGGTTCTCGAACGTTATAGGATTTCACCGTGATTTCGTTTCTTCCGTCATTTCTTTTTCATCATCATCATCATATCAGCCGACAGACGTCCACTGCTGGACATACGCCTCCTCCAATTTCCATGACGACCGGTTCTGCGCTGCCCGCATCCAGTGGCTTCCCGCGACCTTTATCAGGTCATCGGTCCACCGAGTGGGAGGCCTACCTACGCTACGTTTTCCGGTGCGCGGTCGCCACTCGATAACTTTACTACACCAACGGCCATCTGTTCTACGAGCTATGTGCCCCGCCCACTGCCACTTAAGTTTAGCAATTCTGAGAGCTATGTCGGTTACTTTGGTTCTCCTACGGATCTCCTCATTTCTGATTCGATCACGCATTTGTTTTTAGAAATTACATTTTTCGCCCATACGAGGTATGAAGTGTCAATGTTTGTATGTATGTATGTCTAATTCAAATCTTGCGATCGATCTTAAAGCGACTTCCAGGGGTCTGATTGATCTGGAATTTGGAATGAAGCCGTATTCCCGGTGACAATAGATGTTTTGGATTTTTGAAGTTGATTTGATGATGAAATTTACAGGTGGAATCAAGGTCCCACAATCGTATTTTATTTTCAATAGAATCTTAGGAAATACAGCCTTTTTTAAATTTAGTACTGTTTTTTCATATTCATTTTAACATACGAATTTTTGGGCATAAAAACTCTTTCAAAATAAAAGTTTGTACCTAAAATCTTTTAGGTTTTTCGAAAATTATTATTGTAATGGAAAAAAAAACAAAATTCAGATTTTGACGGGGATCGATTTTTTTTATTCACAATTTGTAAGCCCTTGGCATCATCTCACCTGATGGTAAGTGACTATGATGCCGAAGATGGAAGCGGGCTTACCAAGATTTCCCAACGCAATGGAGAACTGGCTATCTTATGTTCAAGCCGGAACACATCAATGATGTTAACACTGATGTTTGGCGGCAAGACTTAGATAATAATATGGTGGTAGCTAGCCAGGCTTAGAAATGCCCTACCACCAAACAAATCGAACCCGCGACCTCCTGGTGTGAAGTGAATGGACTTTAAATTTACGCCACGGAGGCGGATTTATCATCATCATCAGCCAAAAGAAGTTCACTGCTGGATAAAGGCCTCCCCAAGGATTTCCACAACGCCCGATTCAGCGCTGCCCGCATCCAACGGCTCCCCGCGACGTTCGGGGATCGATTGTCTCAAAAAATAGAAAATGTACGTATGTGCCTCCTTCCGGTGTTCTATAGCGCCTAAACTGAACATGAATTTGGGGTTGAGCTGTGGTTCCCAAACTTTTTCACATCGCAGCGTTTGGTAATTTTTCACGGCACCCTGGTTCTATGCCAACTGGCAGTCTGAGTTTAGCTTTTAGATAGAATGAATCCGGCGCCCAGTCAGGCATTCCACGGTTTGAGACTCAAATGAAATTGCATCGTCGTCGGTCCAGCCATTTTGAAGCTACGATGCCAGAAGCTTCTATGAAAGGCAGAACGAAGGCTTATGTAAATCTACAAAACGGACAAAACTGTTCTACAGTGACTTTAAGAGGTATAAAACAACTTTTTAGTTATATAACATAAACTATTTTCTCATATCTTTTGAAAACTTATTTTGCGACCTAAAAGTCAGTAATAGGTCGCGGCACTTCTGACATCTCTCCAGGGCGCCTCAAGACACTGCAGCACACACTTTGGGCAACACTGGGTTAGAGCAATATTATTTCCATATTTTTGCAGCAGTTCCTTTTTTCCAATTTCTCCTAACTTGAAGTTTTTTTTTTCTAAAAAATGACTAACGATTTTGATGAATCTCTGTAAGTTACTATAGCTTTACATGGCCCACTACACGCCGTAGTTTGTAATCCCAGAAAAAATCGGTAAAGATACCTCTCATACAAACCCTGGTTGTTTGTTACTTTTTTTCAATAATTTTAACAAAAAAAACTGACTTCAAACAGGAAACTAAGGTTCCCCTCGATTTTTCTGGGATGCCATCATCAGATTCTGGTTTCCTTATTATGGACCTCCCTTGGGATATCTCCTTTCCAACAAAAAAAGAATCATCAAAATCTGTTCATAAATGACGAAGTTATCCGCGAACACACATAAAGAAGTAATAAAATAAATAAATAAATTAATAAATAAGTAAATTTTGAGAAATCTGTAAACCAATTATGACTGAATAAATAAAAAATTAAACGGTCGAATTGAGAAACCTCCTTCTTTTTTTTTGAAGTCCGTTAAGAATGATTTTTACTATTTTAATGAAATTTAGTGAATAAATAGAAAAAGGGTCTACTAAACTAGGTAGCTCATTATTCCAAAAACATCTGAATAATTAAGGTACTTCCGAAACAAGCCAATATTATATAATTTTTTTTCGTCAAGTCTGACATAACTGTATTCTTTGATATACGTGTAAGTAAGCATATTGTTTACTGTCGATTTATGTACGTTCTGCTACGCGAGATGGTGAAGGCTTCGCGGGAAAGTATGCACACCGTGGCTGTACAATGTTTGCTAATGTTGTACTGTATCTTTTGTCTAGCGATAAGTACCAATTTTAATTTAGAACCATATGTCGACAGGTACCAATTTTAATTTAGAACCATATGTCGATAGGTACCAATTTTAATTTAGAACCATATGTCGATAGGTACCAATTTTATTTAGAACCATACGTTTGCTATCGTTTTTCACAAAACGCCGAGACAGGTAGGACCCAAGGGATTTGTTACTTCTAAAATACCATACAATATTACTTTGGCGGTCAAATTATAACATTTGTAAGTGGAGAACGGCTTTATGCTGTCACATCACAAATAAGATGGTCGTAGCTAGTCAAGCGGGCTTAGAAAATGCCTTTCCACCAACCAAGCCGAGTCTTACAAACCCACGACCTCCTGGTGTGAAGCTACTGGCCTTAACCATTACGCCACGGAGGTGCTCAATTGAATCCAATACGCCGGCAGCCGTTTTAATTTCTTCATCGAGACCCGAGCGAAGCTGCGTAATTATCTGAATGAGCTTGTCTTAATTGACTTGCTAGTAAACAAATGTTACATAGGGTTTGTAAACAAATCTGCACAGGTCCTCTTGTTGAGCGTCATTTTCATTTCATTTCATTTATTTCATAGAAATACTAAAGTTACAGAAAATAGTATCCGAATCGTCAATATCACACTAAAAAACCAAAAGCAAGTACATAAATGGTAATAAAATTATAAATGTCAAAATGTCATATTATCATATTTTATGTCATGGTCAAAATTATACAATTTTACACTATTAAAAAACATATGACATTACAGAAGATAGTCTCCTGTTTAATTCAAAAACTCTCTTACACTCTCTCTACTCATCAAGCATGCCAAGTTGGAGTGGAAGAGATCACAGTGCGGGGCCTCAGCGATTTGAACAGTTCACGTTAAAGCTAAGGGTTCGTCGTTAGGATTTTACGTGTGATTCGAATTGATCATTATATCAGTCGAAATATGTCTACTGCTTTTTCAAAAAATTCAAGATCCAAGGCATTTATTTAAAACTAGCTTTTGCCCGCGGCTTCGCCCGCGTGGACATCGTTGTAATGACTGTCTTAGAGGATGCGCGGTGCGCGAGCCGCAAGCTTGTGAGTGTGTATGTTTGTTACTTCTTCACGCAAAAACTACTGAACGGATCTGGCTGTTTGGTAGATAGACAGATTAGAACCTGGATTAACACATAGGATAATTGTTTTCACGCTCGCGAGCCGCTTGCGGCTCGCGCACTGCGCACCCTCGAAAAATCATAGAAACGTTGTCCACCCAGGTGAAGCCACGGGAAACAGCTAGTTGGTTAATAATGTCAAAATTTAATCCTTAAAATAAACCAGATTATGTCATTAAAACATGAAAACAATATGACACGAGAAGTTATACATAAATAAAAATCATTAAATGTCATTGGTACCTTTAACAGAAGTAGGCCAGTTCACACGGACAGCACCCGGTCACCAGTATAACGCGAGAGTCAGCCATCGCTCCCATCAACCATATGAGAGGAACGATCGCCACAAAGGCTCCCGATGCGCCACCATACAATGTACAACGCGCGCAGTACAACGGCTCTCCCTAGAATTTCTAAAACGCCCAGTCCTGCGCTGCCCGCATCCAGCACCTACCCGCGGCCTGTATCAGGTCGTCGGTCCACCGAGTGGGAGGCCTTCCTAAGCTATATCTTCTGGTGCGCGGTCGCCACTCGAGAACTATACTTTCCCAACGGCCATCTGTTCTACGAGCTGTGTGCCCCGCCCACAGCCACTTGTGTTTAGCGATTCTGTAAAATATGCTTTTAATTAAATAACTAGCAAAGAGTTGGAAGTTTTTTGAACATTAGCGATATCATTTTGATACATGTACCTATGACACAATACTCTTAAGTTAAGATACAACATTTTTAGGGTTCCGGAGCAAAAATGGCAAAAAACGAAAACCTTCTCTGCCACTATTAGACCTACCACTATTTTATTACCTGCAATAATGAAATTTAGTACAGTAGGTAAATTTAAGACAAAAAAAGTAAGTGTTTGGTTTTATGAAACCACGGTAAAAGTGAAACTTTACAGAGGACGAAACGATCATGGCTGCTCTCGCCACGGTACAGAGGACGAAACGATCATACCGTCAGACGAAAGCGACCGTCACGCGACATGCAACACATAGACGAAAAAAATTGAGACGATGTAATAAAAATTTCACTTTAATAAAGTCAATACGAGTATGTAATTTTTTTAGGGTTGGCAAAGAGGGATGAAACTTTTTTTCTAATGTGCCGTTCGAGGGGGTATCGTTGAATAATAATAATAATAAACCCCATTTATTTCCAACTAGCATTTGCCCGCGGCTGCGCCCGCGTGGACATAGCTTTTATGACTCTTTTTGAGAGTGAGTGGTGCGCGAGCCGCAATCGGCTCGCAAGCGTGGACATGAGTTTTCTCCAGGTACCTCAGGAACTAAAACGGGGTATTCGGATTAGCAGTCTTAGTCCCTTCCCACCCCCTCAAAAAATTCTATACAAAAAATCACTTGAATCCGTTGCTCCGTTGCGACGCCGCCGACGTGCGCGAGCGTAGAAAACAGTTGTCCCCAGATCTCTCGGAAACTATGTCAGGATATACTTATTAGCAAATTATATCATTTTCCCCCTCATCTCTGTGCTAAAAATCACACAAACCCATTTTTTCGTTGCGATTTTAAATAAATTTACGAACAAAGAGTATTGTTTTAGTTTCCTCAGGAACTGCATCGGGCTATGATAATTTTAAGAGATAAAAAGTAGACTATTTCCTTCCACAGGCTACCTGCAATGACCTGCATGCCAAATTTCATCAAGATTGGTAGATGTGTTGGAGTGTGAATAGGAAACAAACAAAAAAACACATTTTCAAATATAAATTTGAATTTGATTAAGTAAGGATTTCTAAATCTTAAATAACATAATAGTACTAATATATATACTGTGACATAATAGAGCGTCGGTGGCGTAACGGTTAGGGCAACTTAAAAATACTAAACGGATCTACTGTCACCGGAAATACGGCTTCATACCAAATTTCAGCTCAATCGGATTTCTGGAAATTACTCTAAAATTGTTTGCAAGATTTGACCGAAACAAAGTACAAATATTGCCATATAAATAAAAGCTTTTTAAAAAGGTAGAGCGGATTTTTTTTTCTTATCTGTGGTTAGGGCCACTACCTCCTGTCCGGGAGGCCGTGGTTCGAATCCTGCCACTTACCAATATCTATACGAATATCGATTTCATACTCGTATGTACGTTTATCCGACGCTGTTACGGTGAGGGAAAACATCGTGAGGAAACCTGCACACGCCTGCCAAGAAACTCGAAGCTTATGTGTGAAGTCAATCAACCCGCAATGGGCCCGCGTGATCGTCGAAGGCCTGATGGCCCTAACTCAAGGCAGGTCGAGCCCCTCGGTAGGGATGTATATGAACTGATATGATGAAATAACACATATATTATCAAGAAACTAAATCACATAATTATATCAATCTAGTAATAAAATATACTAAAAATATTAATATGGGTCAAATCCTCGAGTCGTATCAGCTCCAAAGGAGCCCATGACGCACTTCTTCTTGCCGCGCTGGATGGTAATAGACAACCTCAGCAGCAAGTAGGACCCGGAGCGGGCGTCACATCTTCTCTCTCGAAGGCGACGGCCAAACTCCTTAATGAAGGCAAAGGCCTCTGAGGGTTCAGCAGCCGGTTGTCTTACAGACTAGTGGCACAAAGCAGTAATTTGCCTCCAAACCGAGTACTTATTATGCTTCTTTCTCGCCGCAAATTGAGCAGCAGTACCGTACGGGTGAGGAGTGAGGCAGAAAAAGTGGCGTCCCAAAGCAGGCACGTTCCTCTCTGCCATAGCACCTGTTTAAACCCACCGGCCTTTTGCCATCAGATCGACTAAAGCTTGGCGGCTGCATCAAAGATGGAATATTCCATCTGGCCGAGACCAGTGCCCTCCGAGTGAGGTCATTAAGGGCATGATAACGTGGCAATCTTCACCAAAAAACGACCGCAACTTAGTGCTTGATGGCCAATTGCCTCCACCGTGGACCCGCAAATACATTGATGAGGTCACAGGATAAGGTTCACAGATATTGCAGCTCAGGCGGAGAGCAACTCCACACGCAAATAGTCGCCGTCAGAAGAGTTCCCATATCTGTGCCTCCTGTTAAAAGATACTTAACTCGACTTATGTGTTTTTAATTGTTTTACACGACTGGAATCTGTTTAAAAATACCTATCAGTTCGTTTATGAAACACATCGCTACGTGCCATAGTTCCAGAGTTACAGTTGTGTAAAGTAGCGTATGCTGAAAAATACATAAAAGAAATTCACTCAAAAGTATGAAATAATATTTTAATACAACTTAAGCGCGTTATATTATCCCTGCTGCGCTATCTATTGACATTCTGCTGCTATGATTATAATGTGTGGTATGTGTAGCTAATATGGGGTACGTATAAAGTACTCTATTGTTATTATTGTAAGTATCGATAGATCTAATTTCCCACGGGACCTCTTTAGTTTTCCGGGATAAAGAATACCCAACTATGCAATGATGGTCAAAACACCTCATCCCAATGTAAAGGTTTCATATTGTTACGTTGAGCTATTCTAAAGATACTATTTTTTTGCATTCCTGCAGGAACCCTTAATTTTTTTTGGGATTCAAAATGTCCCAGTTTTAGCTCGCTAAACAGGGTATCAACGAGTAAAATTTAATTGTAATATGTCAAGCAACATTTGCGTGGTTAGCCATTCTATAAATGAATACTTTTGATTTTCCCACGGGAACTCTTGAATTTTCCGGGATAAAAAGTATCCTATATGTTAACCCGGGCTATAAGGAACCACCATACAAAAATTCATCAAAATCGGTCCGGTAGTTTTTGCCTCTGTATCCACCACAGTTATTATTTTCCAAAAATATTTCATTTATATGTAGATAGATATACAATTTTTTTACACACATCTTAGCTTTTTTCCTAGATTCGCTCGCGTTGGTCATCGTTTTTATGACTGTTTTGAGGGTGAGTGGTGCGCGAGCCGCAAGGGGTTTGCGAGCGTAGAGAAGAGTTTACTCCATATACATGTGGAACTTCATCTGGCTATTCTGATTAGCAGCACACCCTGGACACTTCATACAACGAGCCAGAAATGACATTTCAAAAAACGAATGACGCAACTAACGAAATGGCGGCGAAATCCTAACGTTCGACAACCAAACTGTAACCAATCTGCATCAATCAGGGTGACGAGGGGGTGAGGTCGCAATCTAGAGAGCGGCAGGGAGTGCCCATACTGTATGTTACTAATATCTATATAGTATATTAAAATGAATTGCTGTTCGTTAGCCTCGCTGAAACTCGAGAACGGCTGGACCGATTTGGCTAATTTTGGTATTGAATTATTTGTGGAAGTTCAGAGAAGGTTTAAACGTAGTGTAGGGTAGGGTAGGGTTGGGTAGTGTAGTGTAGGGTAGTGTAGTGTAGTGTATGTAGGGTAGGGTAGGGTAGTGTAGGGTAGGGTAGGGCAGGGTAGTGTAGTGTACTGTAGGGTAGTGTAGTGTAGGGTAGGGTAGGGTAGTGTAGTGTAGGGTAGTGTAGGGTAGGGTAGTGTAGGGTAGGGTAGTGTAGTGTAGGGTAGAGTATAGTGTAGTTTAGGGTAGGAAAGTATAGGGTAGGGTAGTGTAGGGTAGGGTTGGGTAGTGTAGTGTAGGGTAGTGTAGTGTAGTGTATGTAGGGTAGGGTAGGGTAGTGTAGGGTAGGGTAGTATAGTGTAGGGTAGTGTAGTGTAGGGTAGGGTAGTGTAGTGTATGTAGGGTAGGGTAGTGTAGGGTAGGGTAGGGTAGTGTATGGTAGGGTAGTGTAGGGTAGGGTAGTGTAGTGAAGTGTAGGGTAGAGTAGTGTAGGGTAGTGTAGGGTAGTGTAGGGTAGGGTAGTGTAGTGTAGGGTAGGGTAGGGTAGTGTAGTGTAGGGTAGGGTAGGGCAGTGTAATGTAATGTAAGGCGGTACGTAGTTCGCCGGGCGGGACAGCTAGTATATATATATACTTTCTTAGCAGTCTATGTCACTTCCCACCCCTATCCATGCAAAAATTATTTCTAAGCAAAAATATACAGATCTCGTGTGTCACGACCTTCGGGTACATTGAAATAGTTATTTATACCACTGCCGAGTAATGAGAGCCATTGTAACACGAGTGTTAGTTTGTCTGTTGAGCGAAGCTGACCTTCGAGTTTCTTCGCAGACGTGTACAGGTTTTCTCATGATGTTTTCCTTCACCGTAAGAGTATCGTTTAGCCGATGTTTATACGTACATATGAAATCGAAAACACATTGGTACGTGGCAACAATTGAACCACCACCTCCCGGATAGGAGCTAGCGGCCCTAGCCGTTACGCCACAGACGCTCTTTGGATAGAAATATCCGACAATAATCTTGAATACATTATACTATAGCAAAGTATATACAAGTATATTAGTACTAACATACACTATGGACACTCCCTGCCGCTCTGTAGATTCCGATCTCACCCCCCGTCACCCAGTTGATACAGATTGGTTGAAGTTTGGTTCTCGAACGTATAGGATTTCGCCGTGATTTTGTTTGCTCCGTCATTTGTTTTTAGAAATGTCATTTCACGACCGTTGTATGCAGTGTCCGGGGTGTAAATACAGTTTACTGAATCATAGTAGTCTCGCTGACGTCGATCCTTAAAAGTGACAATAATCGATACGTCTGTAGCAAACTCAGTACCACCAGTAATCAGATCGCAGAAACAAAAGCATCAGCATAAAAACAAGCAATATAATAAAAAGAACAGCCACTCTGTTGGTCTGTTTGTACGGACGGACGTGACCATGGCGAGCGGGGTCGGGTGAGACAATTAGCTGTCCGAAGCATAATGAAATAACAGGTGGCGGGCGCGTGCAGGCCGACAATAACCCTTGTTACGGGATCGAAGTAAGACAATTTTGTGATGAATGTAAAGCAATATGAGAATACCAAGAGTGTTGTTCGTTAATTTGTTTATTTGTCGGCTCCATGAACAGCGTAATATGCGTGTTAATTCACTCAAACTAATTTACTAGAGTAATGATGTGTGCTTAGAACAGATGGCCGTTGGAGCGGTAAAGTTCTCGAGTGGCGACCACGCACCGGAAAGCGTAGTGTAGGCAGGCCTCCCACTCGGTGGACCGATGACCTTGTGGGTCGCGGGAAGCCGTTGGATGCGGGCAGCGCAGAACCGGTCGTCGTGGAGATCCTTGATGATGAATTTACTATTTATATGTCCAGCAATGGACGCAATTGTGTTGTTTACGTACGTTGCTTCTTTCAACTAGCAATTAGAGCTGTCGCAGCTAATCACTGGTATGGAGCAAAGCTTTAAGCTTCAAAAGTGTATTCCGAAGTCAAAACATGCTGAATATAAATATGAATATTCAATCATCGCTATGTGTGTGTGTATATTGCAAATTTTGGCGCTGGAAAATGCTGCTACGCGTTGTACTTGGACGAGAGCGTATTCAGCAATAAAGCTTTAACCCAGTCGTATCTGCAACGCATAGTTATGGCACGAATCAACCCACTCTTATACGCCACGCATAGTTACGGCATATATTAAGAAACCATACAATAAGTGTTTGCGTCAAGTTGCTATTACTAGTCACTGGTTACGTCCTCCTCCTCCGCTTCATGGAATGAATTGTGACTGTGGCTGTTTGGGCTCGGCCTCCCTTGTCTCGCCCCTTACCCTCACACATTACTAGTCACTGGTTACGTCCTCCTCCTCCGCTTCATGGAATGAATTGTGACTATGGCTGTTTGGGCTCGGCCTCCCCTGTCTCGCCCCTCACTCTCACACATTACTAGTCACTGGTTACGTCCTCCTCCTCCGCTTCATGGAATGAATTGTGACTATGGCTGTTTGGGCTCGGCCTCCCCTGTCTCGCCCCTCACCCTCACACATTACTAGTCACTGGTTACGTCCTCCTCCTCCGCCTCATGGAATGAATTGTGACTATGGCTGTTTGGGCTCGGCCTTCCCTGTCTCGCCCCTCACCTACACACATTACTAGTCACTCGTTACGCCCTCCTCCTCCGCCTCATGGAATGAATTGTGACTATGGCTGTTTGGGCTCGGCCTCCCCTGTCTCGCCCCTCACCTACACACATTACTAGTCACTCGTTACGCCCTCCTCCTCCGCCTCATGGAATGAATTGTGACTATGGCTGTTTGGGCTCGGCCTCCCCTGTCTCGCCCCTCACCCTCACACATTACTAGTCACTCGTTACGCCCTCCTCCTCCGCCTCATGGAATGAATTGTGACTATGGCTGTTTGGGCTCGGCCTCCCCTGTCTCGCCCCTCACCTACACACATTACTAGTCACTCGTTACGCCCTCCTCCTCCGCCTCATGGAATGAATTGTGACTATGGCTGTTTGGGCTCGGCCTCCCCTGTCTCGCCCCTCACCTACACACATTACTAGTCACTCGTTACGCCCTCCTCCTCCGCCTCATGGAATGAATTGTGACTATGGCTGTTTGGGCTCGGTCTTCCCTGTCTCGCCCCTTACCCTCACACATTACTAGTCACTGATAACGTCCTCCTCGTCCGCTTCATGGAATTAATTGTGACTATGGCTGTTTGGACTCAGCCTCCCCTGTCTCGCCCCTCACCTACACACATTACTAGTCACTGGTTATGTCCTCCTCCTCCGCCTCATGTTATGAATTGTGACTATGGCTGTTTGGGCTCGTACTCCCCGCCCCTAACCCTCACACATTTGTCATGTATAGATATCTCCGTTGGACGACTGTATGAACTCTTTTGACTGTGGCTATGGTATTGGTATGCTGCGCGTGTCTCTACACACAAAAAGGCCTACGCGGCCGGCGGCGTAGAACGCAGGTCAAGATAATTTATGGATACCTATATCAGTATTGCAAGTATAAGCAACATTTCTACATTTTTTTTTATTCTGGGAATTCATTAGTTACAAATCTACTAGAACTCAAGTAAAGCAAGCGGTGCAAGTTAAGTAGTAACTAGTATCTCATCTGTAGCGCAAGTCTGGAATACTTGCACACGGAGCCAACGCATGAGCGGATCCGTAAAAAAACTAGCCTACCATAGTTTTTTACCGCTCTGTTTAATCATTTTACATCGAGAGCGTTGATGGCATAACGGTTAGGGCTGCTACCTCGGGAGGTCATGGTTCGAATCCTGCCACGCATTTCAAACTTCGAATGTTTTTTTTTATTGATGCCAAGGGATTACCAATTGTGAATTTAAAAAAAATGATTTTATTTGTACGTTTATCCGACGCTCTTACGGTGAAGGAAAACATCGTGAGGAAACCTGCACACGCCTGCGAAGAAACTTGAAGGTTGTGTGTGAAGTCGAACAACCCGCACTGAGCCCGCGTGGTCGTCTAAGGTCCGAACTCCCTGGGGACGTATATGTGCTGATATGATGACAATTTCGCGCTAAAACGATGTTTATTATATAATTCGTGTGATCGAATTAATATTTGTTTTGCAAAGAATCTATATAAGTAAACGGTTTTATGAAAGAATGTAAAGGTCATAATTGTTTATTTTAATTGATTGATCTGTTAAGAACGATATATAGGTAGTTGCCTTTATTAGAAAGCTTTTGTTTCCTTTCGAATATTTGCCTTTCGTGGACCTTTCGTTTTAAATTTTCGTTAAAAACAATACATAAATATAAGTAAAAAAAACCGTCCAAGTGTGACTCAGGGTCACACAAACTGGGTTCCGCACCAAAACTTAAACTGTCAACAGAACAAGACCTTGCTACTTGCTACACACTTTGCTCTAAGTAAATAGGGGTCTACTTATTCTGGACCTTGGATTTTTTTTTCCTGCGGGATCGAAAGGGCTTTAGATTTTCTTGTAGGTTTTCCTGTTATTTTTGTATGCAACCATTTTTCAAGATTTTAGGCCCAGCCGTTTCGGAGATAAGAGGGGGGGGGGGGGGGCATGGTAAATTTTCGCCTGTTTTCTTAATTAACTTAATTTTTTTTATTGCAAATTGTAAAAAAAAAATTAATATTCTTACAACAAGCTTTTCAATTTATTTATTTATTTATTTATTTATTCAATAATAATTGGTTTACAGATTTTTCCAAATCACCAACCTGTCATTCAAAGTTACATAAAACAAAATTAAATTTTATACAAAATCAAAATTAAAAATACAATCATACAATAAGATATGTCACACGGAATAGTTTGAATTTTTTTATTTATTTATAATTTACACCCTCAAAAGTGGCCTCCATGTTTATTTACTAACGTCTACGGGTTACCGACTTACATAATATGTGTACCAAATGTCAACTCAATCGGTCTATTAGTTTCGGAGCAACTTGGCTCTGAGCGACGGATGAACGGACAGGCAGACAGACAAGCTCATAATGGTTACGTTTTTACCTTTTAAGTTACGGAACTCTAAAAAACAATTACGTTAAACTATTTTATTACATATAATAATAAGGCGGAGAGAACTGCATAAAATTTTTTAGAAATAAAACTTTTTAACGGTACCGTCCCGTACAAGTAATGTGGAGATGATTTTTTTTCTCGTCAAACCCAGTCGTGTGTGGTATCGTTGGTTAGAGCTTAACACATTATATGTTGTATTGATTTTCGTGTTTTTTCCATTAAAGCCATGGGGGGCAACCGTTAGTCGACATTTGAATATACCATTCAGGCCGTGGGGGACACCGGTTGACCGCGCACTAACCGCCATTTAAAACTTACCAGTGGAGACGGTGGGCACATTTATCTAACAAATGTCTATAAAACGAGACCCCCACGGCCCCGGAGAGTAGTAAGGTCTAGTTGGTTCTTGAAAATAATTAACACTTAGAAAAATATGAGGGATTTTAATTTTTCTTCTATAGAGCCATATCAACTAATTATAAAGAATGTATTTTTTTCAAATATTATTTGTTTTCTGACGGTTAAATTGCAAATACATATATGAAGACATCTTTTCAAAGATTATGAACTAGAAGGTTAGGGTTAAAATACACGCTTACAAGGCATTATTTTGCTTATAAATTCAGAGTATGTGTACAGATTAGGACAAAAATGGTGGCATTATTGGTTGCCTTGGTAGAAGTATTTAATTGAAGAGGACTCTATATAGAAGTATTTAATTTAACTCTAAATAAAAATAGTTTCGTATTTATTATAATTCTATAAATTTTATTAATACCTAAGCGGACATTCTGTTGAGATCAAAGTAATTGACAAATTAGTAACAATAATCAGTACAAAAATAGTCAACAAAATTAAATTCAAATAATCAAATGAAACTCAATAAGTTTTAAGAAAACATTCAAAACACAGGTATGGTTTGTTAGGACTGGTCTCACAAAAAGTAAAAAATTTATTGTTTTATTTTTTGCCAGTTTTCGGCCCATCACTTAGCATTTTCTTTATAACATTGCTGACAGGTGCGACGGTTTTGCTTGTTTGGTCCATCCCTCTTTGTTAGTATAAACTAACATAAACATAAGTTTCACTCTTTTTGGCGCGGGGGTGCCCGACACCGCGACCCGCGCGGCCCCTTGTAACGGAAATTCGAATTTCTGTCCTGGGAGGCCGCGGGGGATACCTGTTGAGTGACAGTTGTATTTACGTTTATAGAATGTAAAAATCAACAAATTATTGATTACATTATAGGTTTTAATGTATTTCTTGTCATTTAAGCATAAAATAAGGTTGGTTTAAAATTTGTCATTTTTGCATTTTTTGGGTGGCTCAGTGTGTTAAACGAGTGTCGCTCAAATGTAGTCTCCTACGGCGTACAACGTGTTAAAAAATAGTTGTGAGTCTTCTAAGACCATTTTATAATTTAGTGTTCCGTTTTCGAAAAAATAGGCTTGAAAGTGCTATATTTTGTTGGAGTCGAGTGTCCCCACCCCCTAACAACTAAACCGCTGTATTTGGAAATTTGAAAAAAATCATGAAAGTAGTCTATATAATGAATTTAAAAAGGAAAACTATCAAAGCTAATAAGGATTTTCTAGTTGACGAGCAATAGTCGATCAAAAAAATTCGTATATACACTAACCTGCTCAAAAATGTTGCCAGCAGCGCGTTTTAGAATAAATCAAAATGTAAGTAAATCACTATAACAAACATATTGGCAACTACGGAACGAACTTGGTCGGTTTATTATCCTCGATCACATCACGCTAAAAGAGCTTGAGTCTCTTGAAAAGAAGCGGTCGAGCTCCACCAAGGTGGTATGACCAAATAAAGCAAATCCAACTCCACCTGGATGATGCTATCCACACCGCCGCTTTTTCTTCTTCTTATCGTGTGGCACAAGTGAGCGTGCTATCCAAGGGACCTGGTGTTGCACTTAGCATCGCTCGCGGTCACGTGTAGGGCATTTAGATTTACACCTACTGACGTGTGGTGCTATCCAAAGGACCTGGTGTTGCACTGAGCATCACTCGCGGTCACGTGTAGGGCTTTTAGATTTACACCTACTGACGTGTGGTGCTATCCAAGGGACTTGGTGTTGCACTGAGCCTCACTCGCGGTCACGTGTAGGGCATTTAGATTTACACCTACTGACGTGTGGTGCTATGCAAGGGACCTGGTGTTGCACTGAGCATCACTCGCGGTCACGTGTAGGGCATTTAGATTTACACCTACTGACGTGTGGTGCTATCCAAGGGACCTACCTGGCGTTGCACTTAGCATCACTCGCGGTCACGTGTAGGGCATTTAGATTTACACCTACTGACGTGTGCTGTGCGACCTTCATACACACCCGGAATTCCGGAATCAGATGTGCAGGTTTCCCCACGATGTTTTCCTTCACCATTAAAGCAATCGGTAAGTATATGCACGTACTCGTAAGTTTCGAAAAACTCATTGGTACATTGGCCGGCCGGATTTGAACCCGGGACCTCTGGTTGGAGGACCGGTTGAGACACCGCCGCTGATTAGGAAAGATGGAAGTACCTAACTCGACCCCTATCTACACCTATCTGACTCGAACTGATGTATGATGGTCACGGTCCATAATCGACTTGGAAGAAGATGCACTAAAAGCCAGGGATGGGATCTTATTTAAACAGCGACAAAATCATCCTCTATCCTTATCCCGCACACATAGCAGCCAGCCAGGAGTTCAGGAGTTCCAGTAGTTTGCAATGGAATGCGATAGGACGCGCGTGGCGCAAGACAGCCTCTTCGAGTATCCAGCAGCACAACCCCAACTATACGCAGCGTGATTGGACTATCTGAAGTTTGCCGACACACTACCCAACTTATGAATTGAATTTGTTGTACAGAATTTGTAACTTTTAGTTAATACACTTGTAGTTAACATTTTGGATATTTAAGTAAGTACTTATTTAATTATTTATTTAAATTTATAAGATTATTAGCTGTCCCGGCGACCTTCGTTCCACCTTACACTACACTACACTACCCTACCCTACCCTACATTAGTACCCTCTCCTTCACTACTATACACTACTCTATACCCTACACTGCACTACCCCATCCTTCATTTTCATTCATATCAGCTCATATACGTACCAACCAAGGGGCTCAAGCCTAATCGAATTAGGACGATCGGGCCTTAGTCGACCACGCGGGCCCAGTGCGGGTTAGTCGACTTCACACACAACGTGCGAGTTTCTTCACAGGCGTGTGCAGGTTTCCTCACGATGTTTTCCTTCACCGTAAGAGCGTCAGATAAACGTACATATGAAATCTAAATTCGAAATCGGTCCAGTCGTTCTTGAGTTATAAATGGTGTAACGAACACGACTTTCTTTTATTATATAACACGATTTTGTGATGTGTCTTATGTGATGTGTCTAATTGTAACTATTTTTTTTTCTGTACAAGCTAGACTAGACACATCACTAGAGACCACTTTGAGTATAGGTTTTCTTGAATTAATTTGGTAAACCGTTCCCCGATTGTCGGACTACCAAGTACCATACAATGCACAGGCCTACCTCTATAAGAGTACTTATAAACATTATAAACGGATCGTAATAGTACACTTCAGGGGTAGTCTATTTTACCAAGATCGTATACTAGGGATATAATTTACGCAAATCGTCCACTTTAGTGATGAATATTAAATATAAAAAACTTAAGTGGGGTGAAATCAAGTTTAAGTATTCTGAATATGTATGAAAAAAAAATACATTTCAAGGTGCATTTCGCGAGCTGGATCAACATTCAAAAAACTAAATATCGTCTGATATTTAGTAGGGCGGAATGTAATTAAAAAAAAGAAGTAAAAACCAATAAAAATCGAAGTAAAAAAATTAAGCAAAATTATTGCTTGAACTTTATGGAAAAAAAATAGAATTTATTATTAGTATTTAAGCGCAGGACCGGACGTCGTAGAAATCCTTGGCCTTTGTCCAGCAGGGGACGTTTTTCGGCTGATATGATGATGATGATGATGATGAAGCATAAATGGGTGTGTTTAATTGGTTTGCTATTAATAAATAGCATTGGTGTGTTTATCTGAATCCTGTTAATTCGAAAGAGTGTTTGTTTGTCCTTCTTTCACTTCGAAATGGACCAATTATCGACTCCATCATAATTCATAACAGGCATAAATAAACTTTAGTAAAGCACTTTGGCGTCGTTTTCATATAAATATTTAATGCGGAGTTCTCGATAATAAGTCAATTATGGAATTGATGAACAAGTGAATACGAATGAAAACATTCGCGTTATCCATGTCTCGTTATAGTGTCGCTGCCTTTAAGTGCTGCTCTGTTATTAATTTGCACATGTTGACATGTGCACTCGATTACCTATTGTTATATTAAAGATAGGGTAGTACTAGGGATGCAATATGTTCAATTCAATTCATTTTAAACGTAAATTTTTACTTTATTGTAAAAATTAGTTTCACTTTTATGTAGTGATAATACAATAATTACAACTCCCAAAAGGAAAACATTCTTGTTGCTCGCGGGAGCTTCTTAAAAGTTCAATTTATAAGGAAGGTAACTTTTTAGACTTTTCCCAGATATTCCACTAGTGTTATACGAATTACTTGATACCAACGTTTTCTTGATGATAAAAATTTGACGAACACCCCTTGCACCATTTTGGAGATTGCAGAATTTAACGATATCTATCTAATCTACCTAATACCTCCGCCAGGAGGCTCGAGTTTCCATACAAACGTAGTTCCACTTTGATACAAAAACTGCATGCCAGGTTGAATCCAAACTTTGCAATTATATCAAGGAGACACATATCGATGTTTGTATTTAGTTTTCGATGTACTAATATAAAACGGATAAAAAGCAGTTTCAAACTTTCAGTACAAAACTAATTTAAGCCTAAGTTTACTTACGTTAAAAATTTACTACAGTGAAAACTAATTACAAACATCGATATGTGTCTACTCAATATATTTACAAAGTTTGGATTCAATCCGGCATGTAGTTAATCCTGCTAAAGCGGAACTACATTTGTATGGAAACTCGAGCCTCCTGGAGACTCTTAAACGAGCAATTCTTGTATATGATCGGAATCTCGGAAACGGTTCCAACGATTTGCTTCAAAATTAGTACACGGGGATTTTTGGGGGCAAAAAATCGATTTAGATAGGTCGCATCTCTGAGAAAACGCTGTTTTCCAAGATTTTCGCACTGGTGTATGCCGAAAAGTGTATCACAGGTAGCGTATTTTTAAATGTTTTAACGGCTCTGGGTACTATGCCCCGAGCAAAGCTCGGTCGCCCAAGTACTAAACTATTGTAACACACACTTCCCTAGACGCAAATGATGCAAACATCCAGTATAATTTAATAATAATAAGTGGCATTGTTCAAATAAATAAAGGACTATTCATCTAAAGAAAACATTGACTATTTTTAAGAAAAGAATTGGATTTTTTTGTTGTTTTTTTTTTTGTGATTTTGAATGATAAAAAAATTGCGTCCCAGGACTAAATACTATAAAATAACCGACCTCAGTGCTAACTTCAATTGCTTGCCAGTGACATCCTCGGCTGCTACACCAGGCGTCACTTACCATCAGGTGAGGTGCAGCCAAACGCACTCAAATTTTTAACAAAAAAATACGTCGATTATGAAATGAATTGAGTTATTTAGTGTTATTTAATTATTTTTCTCAGTGTAAGCGTTTACATAATACAGACTGATAATGATGATGAACCAACTCTAATGTTACAATTCAGCGATAATGAGTACCTAAGTAGGTACTTATTTATTATTTAGTGTGTCAGCACTGTGCACCGCATGCATATTATAAAATATGTGAATGTCATAAATATTTATATTTTCCGACAAATCAGACGCGGATCCAGCATTTAGGCACAGTATATATATTAGTACTAACATACAGTATGGACACTCCCTGCCGGTCTCTAGATTTCTACCTCACCCACTCGTCACCCTAAATGATACAGATTGGTTACAGTGTGGTTGTCGAACGTTAAGAAAGCCGCCATTTTCTTTGTTACTTTATTCGTTTTTTGAAATGTCCTTTCTGGCCCGTTGTATGAAGTGTCCAGGGTGTGCTTCAGGTGAGGTAACGGCATAGCTGGGCACCGTTAATCAGATAGTTAACTTCGTTAATCGCTAATCCGTTACTGAAAAAGTTAATTGCGTTATACGTTAATGCGTTACATTTCGGAAGATTTACGGAAGTTAACGTAAACGTTAACTCATGATAGCAATTGCAGTTTACATGTCGGTGCGTTAGTAATTTACTTAGAAAAATTAATAGAAGAAGGTCGTACCATTAGGCTTTGTATTAAGACTACATAAAGATCAAATTCAAATAAAATACAGCCACTCATCGCCAACTGACATAAGGTGTACATTCCCCTTCATAAACATCAATATGTTGAAGTTTAAGTCTTTTTTTAGGGTTCCGTTCTTCAGAAGGAAAAAAACCGAACCCTTTTAAGACACTTTGTTGTCCGTCCGTCCGTCTGTCTGTCAAGACCCTTTATCTCGGGAACGCGTGGAGGTTTCGAGTTGAAAATAAAACCATTTACAGTAAAAGCTCCTTATTCGCGCTGCCTTCATTCGCGTTTTCTTTCACTATTCGAGGATAAAAAATATGCATCCCAATTCCTATATTCGAGGCTAAAGATTTCTTTATTCGCGGATCTAATTAGTACATACATAATAATAAAAAGGATTCCAATAGATATCCAATCCAATATCCTTTGTAAACGACGTCAAATGGACTAATAAAAAAGTAAAATAGACCTAATTACAACTCTGCCTAAAGTATGTTGTTAAATGATGTCGCCACTGTATTATTTCGGACTTTGACATAAGCTGCCTTCGCCGCGATCGGTGTTTTATTACTCAATGAATAAAGTATATTTTTAAATGCTGTCACATATTACACGTTCCATCTTTGTCATTGATTTCTTTATGAAAATTGATCCATCTATGGAACGAAGTCTTATTTTTAAGAGGCAAATTGCTAATGCCACACCATTATCTAAAGTTAAGATGTACAACTAGAATTAAGACCTTGTTTTTCTAACTTGTAAACTTTTTGTGAAATAAATTTATTTATTATTATTATAATATATTAATACAAAAAAAAAATGCCACTGCTGAATATCAGTCTGAATTGAAGGAGCTTGTAAAAACTGCCAAGCAAGAAAAATTTACAAAATTCTTCAAACCATCGCCTAAGCATGAAGATAATAATTAATCAATATGGTCAAAAACGCCAATTAAATTGTTTTTTTCATATTGTATTTGTTTATTTATTTTGTCACCTCGGAATGTATCCCCTATAATCCCATATAAATTACCATTCCGTATTCACGGTTTCTGTATTCGCGGCATATTTATGTAACATATACCCCGCGAATTAACAGCTTTTACTGCATTACAAATAAATAAATTAAAAAATCAAACTTGTAAGTTAACGTAAAAAAAGATACGGCCGTTTATGCCGCAAAAAACGTATATTTCGACACCCTCAAGGGAATCAAAATTCATAGGTGTAATTGACCGAAAACAATGAAATTTGGCAAGTAATACCGTCTTATACTAAAAGTATAGGGAAAAATCTGAAAAATATACATTTGGAATTAAATCATAAAAAATATAGTCTTTATTTAAAGTACCTACGTAATCGATCATGCAAGGAACGGCGGCCCAATTTTAGATTGAGTTAACCGTGTCATGTGGGGTATCATATGAAAGCGCTTCATTGGCACAAGCTTAAAATGACTTTTTTATATATAGTTTTCGATTTATGACAAAGAATGAAAAAAGTTATTTTTTTCCCTTTTTTATATGTATAGGTACCTAATAATTTTGGCGTATGTAGTACCCAACAGTTAATATGTACCTACAAATTTGTTCGGAACCCTCGGTGGGCGAGTTCGACTCGCACTTGTCCGGTTTTATTCCAAAGGCCAAGTTTTCGTCTTTAGGCGTCAAAATATCTTTGTCCCTGGAAAAAAAGACGTGCCGTACTTGTGTCATCTATTTCAGCGCGTGCGATTACTAACGACCGGACCGAAATTACTTGTCAGAACGTATTTTTCGCAGCGCGGCGCGGTCCGCACGGTATTCTACTTATTTTAACGGAGTTATGGAAAGTTAACGGAAGTTACCTAATGAATCTGTTAACAATTTTCAACGTTAACTAAATAGTTAATCCGTTACTCTAAACGTTAACTTCGTTAATTAACGATTAACGGATAAATGGTCTTGTGTCTAGCTTTGGGTAGGGGCCACCAGACCAGATCACCTATAAGCATACTAACTTGCAAAATAGGTAAGCAAGATATAGCGAAGCTATCCGTTTTGTGAAAGTAAGCAGCGAGGTTCACTATTCACATCCCTTCTTACTGTCATCTTCGAAATAATTTGAATACACCAGGCAATAAGCAGCGAGCACAAGCGTTGAAATCGCGTCCTTTTGTAACAAAGCGAAAAGCGCAAAATGCATGGGTTGAAAAAAAAGCGAGTAAAGCGAGCATGATTTTTTTGGTAAACATCTAAGGACATCTTAAGGGAATGAGTTTTTGACGTGAAAAGTATTTAAAATCACATCCCTATCAAGTCAAAAACCTTGACTGAGTGACGAAATAGTGTAACGGAAGAGGCGAAACAATATGTTCGCAACTAAGTAACAAAGTGCGGCTCCATAGCAACAGAAGTCAATCATCTTTTATATCAGGAAGGTTAAGGCTCAGTGGTAATACAGCCTAATCCGCGAGGCCGGAGGCGTAGCGAAAAGCTCGAAGCGCTCCCTGCCTTCGTCCGAAGGCAAAAAAAGAAAAAGATAAGAAAAATAATAAAAAAGGCCAAAGGCGTCAAAACTAGACGTTTGACGTTAAAACATCGACAGTGTGCCCCGACACAGAATAATATTTAAGGTGATTTGGGCCTTTGAGTGCACAGTAAATTACCCAAAATTTGTTGAAACACCGAAGTATTTTTCAATTGAAGACTGTAAAAATAGTATGATAGCTTATGATAGCATATGTCTGCTAAGATACTCGAAGGTTGTGTGTAAAATCGACCAACCCGCATTGGGCCCGCGTAGTCGACTAAGGCCCGATCGCCCTAATTCAGGGTTGATTCGAGCCCCACGGTGGGGACGTATATGAGCTGATATGCTGTATGATAGGTTATTCTAACAATCAGACAAACCTGAAATAATAAAACCTGAGTATATAAACCCTTATAAATGAGCTTTAAGAATAAGTAGATTGATATATTTAGTTAAATTGATCTGCCCAGAGTTGAGAGGAACGGGAAGTTTTGCAAAACTATGTTTTAATGTAACAACGGCGCGGTTCGCTCCTCTCACGAAACGTTTGTATCAATTTGCTTCAGAATTATTGGATAAATGCTACGCGATAAAGATATTACAGATGTATTTAAACTCTCAAGTTTATAAAGTGCGCCGTGCGATTTTGCAGACAACAACTGTTTTGAAGTTTGAAACTTTATCTATGTTTTTAATACTAGTTTTTTTGTATTTTTTACCCTCTCAATGGGAGAGTTTGGCAGCAGAACGGCCAGAATGGCACAGGATTGTGAATAGGCAAGTGCGCGAGTTCGAGGATCAGCGCAAAGCTGACCTTGATACCAAACGCGACCAATTAAAGGCCTGACCATCTGCTACCATTTCATACAATTACGAGGGTGGCATACATAAATGATCTCATCCATCTTCGAGCGCACGCGCGGCAAACCGACTAGGAGTCGAAGTGGTCGCTATGACCGAAATCGGTCGGATAGATTTTAGATCATCATCATGTTTTTAATTATTTGATACTTAACGATGACGGCTATGATGACAATGATGTTGGTGTGGTATGTACTCATGTAAGTGCGTCGGGGGCGTAACGTCTAAGGCCCCTGCCTCCTGTCCAGAAGGTCGTGGTTCGAATCCTATCATGTAACCAATGTATTTTCGAATTTCGATTTCATATGTACGTTTATCCGACGCTTTTATTTATTTTATTTTATTTTTTATTTTTATTTATTAGGAAAACTTACAGCTAATTAACATCATTATAGAGAACTAGATAGCAAAATAACATAGCCATTATAAGTTTCCACCTATAGAACGTTAATGTTATTAGAGAGAAAAGAAAAAAATAGTCATATGAACAAGTTGTCCTTTAGAAATATACAGCTAAGTAGGAAGTACCTTTAGAATAAATACATGGTAAGATAGCGTGCACAAAGTGAGCTTAATTACTTGCATGGAGCACAGGTTGTGCTGAATGTATGTACCTATAGTGTAAAGTTGCGAAACAATGAATGCTGATGTCATAGTAGAAACAGATAAACAAATATATAAACAAAAACATATAATCTAAATTTGGTTGTGTTTTGTTACATCAGCCTTGCCCTTTTCGCCGAAAAATACATTGCTTATAATGTTTTTGAAAAAAGAGTCGTTGCAGTGAAAGATATCAGACTTAGAAGAGTACTTTATGTTAAATTTTGCACAAACCCTTGGTATGAACGATTACGGTGAAGGAAAACATCGTGAGGAAACCTGCACACGCCTGCAAAGAAACTCGTAGGTTGTGTGTGAAGTCAACCAATCCACATGGGCCCGCGTGGTCGACTGAAGCCCGATCGACCTAATTCAGGGTTAGCTCGAGCCCCACGGTGGCGACGTATAAGAGCTGATATGATGATGAAGATATTAGACACTTCACTTTGCATTCGATATTCAAATTAAAGATTTTATTTCATTTATTAAATTAAAATACACGCAATACATCATAATAACAGGCATACCCAAGTCGATAATGCAGTAACGATCAATACTTACTTTAATATTATAAATGTGAAAATGTGTGTTTGTTTGTTACCTTTTTACGCTTTAACGCCTTGACCAATCTTTGTGAAATTTGGCATGCAGGTAGCGTGTGTCACGGGGAAGGACATAGGCTTCTTTTTATCCCGGGAAATTAGCATAATCTGATGCAGTTCCTGAGGGAACTAAAAAAATACTCGATTGTTGTGATTTTTTGCACAGAGATGGTTGAGTAGGTGGGGAACGACATAATTTACTAATCACTCTTAAAGACAGTCATAAAGACGATGTCCACCCGGGCGAAACTGCGGGAAAAAGCTAGTATACATAATTATGAAACAGTTGCATAATACCTAGTTATGTGCATTTTCATACACTACTTAATCTAATCTCATACATTGGGATTGAACCTACTAATTAAAACATCAAATTTAAAAGAAATTTATTATTTTGTTAAAGAAAAAGTGCTGAAATTTCGGTATGGTGTTTATAAAGTATGCCAACATAAACTCGTTTTGAAGTTTACAAATCAAATTTTACGTTATGGGAGTAGATAGAATCTATTATTTCAGTAATTCATATATGAACCTATCAGACCTCATTAAACAAATCAAATCATTTAAATAGGTGTTTACACACACTTTTATTAGTTATAATATATTTCAAACTTTACAAAACTTATTATATATTTCGAAGGAGGGGTGTGGTTAGGTTATGGATGGCCTCGTGGTACACGTCCTTAACTATTTCGGTCCTGGGCGTCGAAATAACAAAGCAGCTATATCACAAAGGTCCTTCTTCAATAGTCTTGATCATTCGGCAATCGAAATTGTACAGGATGCCTTGGATTACAATGGATGCAAACGCGGTGATCCCAGCGATGGCGCGACACGTCCATTTTGCTCACAGATCACCACTACTTGTGTTCTGCTCGACACTCCGTCAAAAAGTGTCTGCCTCGAGACTGACGTCCAGCTAATATGGCTTCTCCACAGATCTAATACATTCTCAACTCAGAGTACTCTTTATTGTACTGTGACTCAGTGCTGCCACCTCAATATAAACAAGCAGCCTAGCGTTAATAGGTCATCTTTGCTACCACATACGATCGTCTCACGAGTACAAGCGAATGTCACGCCACCACCGGTTTCACCCAGGTACTAATAAATGTAAACTTATCTCGAGCTTCTTCTTCTTTTCGTGTGAAAGCGTCTTTATATATATTTTATCCAATGCCGTGCCACTTGAACCGCGCTTTGCGTTGCCGACATGAGATCCGCGATGGTACACTGTGGTCCACTTAGGCAGGTACTCAGGTGCGCTGTGGTTTGGGGTAGTCCACAGGAGCATGAGGTATCTACGTTTTCTGGTAGGATGTTCCATTTGCGTAGATTGTCCTTTGTACGGGCTACGCCGGAGCGAATACGATTAAGCGCTCTCCATGTGCACCAATCATTTTCTCCGCCTGGTTGGAGATGTTCTTTTGGCCTGACGAAATCTTTAATGTGCTCAGTTTGGTAGGTCCATGCTTTGTGGCGAAATTCTTCTATTGTGCTATTGAAAAGAGGCTCCGTGGTTATGAAGCTTTTGCGAGATTTAAGGCGGCTGCTTACGGGTTGATACATATGCATGGGATGTCGAGAGTCGCTTATCTGTTTTCGACGTTCGTTTGCAGCTGCTGCTTCTCGACGGACAGGAATGAATGAATGTTTATTTGCAGTAAATATGGTACGAATAAGGTGATACATTGTAAAAGGAATCTCATATTTAGCCATTATACAGTTAGCATGCAAATATTCAACAGGGTTAATAAACCACAATATACACTAATGTCATAAATTAAATGTCAGGAAAAAACTCATAAAAAAATAAATTAATATACTTATTGCATTATTTAAAAAAACTCTTCCTAATCTATCAAATTTATATAATAAAAAAAAAAAAAAAAAAAAACATGTCATAACATAAATCAGATTTACTTAATGAAAATTAAAAAAATCACCTAAACTGTAAAAATTTCTCTCTATCAACCATTTAAATAGCTCGTTAAACATTTTTTTGCCTTTTATATCCTTTATATTCTTTGGCAGTTTGTTGTATATTCTGATACACATATAGTAACTACTATTTAGATAGAGTGATGTCCTCGGATGATATTTAGCAGCTAGTCTATCCGGGTCTCTCTTGTTTCTAGGATTTATCTCTGAGGCAGTATTAAAGAGATTACTATTATTTCTTACCAGTTTGCACATTTCAAAGATATATAAAGATGGTAGAGTTAAAATGTTAAGTTTTTTGAATAAGGGCCTACACGTATCATAAGGGCCAACTCCGCATATAGCTCTGATGCATTTTTTCTGAGCTATAAATGCATTTCTTACGTAGGAACCATTACCCCAAATGACTAACCCATATCTGAGGATCGATGACACATAGCCATGGTAGGCTAGTAAAGAAAGTTTAGTAGAGGCGGCACGTCTTAACCTTCCGAGAACATAAACGAATCTATGCAGCTTGGCACATACTCTATCAATGTGAGTTTTATAGCTAAGATACTGGTCTATTTGGATACCTAAAAATAAAGTATTATTAGCCTCTCCAATATTTGTGCCAGCATAATTTATTTTCATATTTAGTGTTTTGCGTCCTTTTGTTAAAAATTGAGTATAATTACATTTATTCAAGTTAACGTGCAGATTATTATTTACTAGCCAATTTATGATACATTTGGCGGTCATGTTGATTTCATGTTCATAGTTTTTTAGATCATCTGTTTTAGTTGTTACAATAATTGATAGGTCATCAGCAAACAAGATAGAACGGTGCTTAGTCACAACTGGTAGGTCATTAATATAAAGTATGAATAACAATGGACCAAGGATACTACCTTGGGGAACACCGTATTTATTTTGATTATATTGAGACCGATATGTGGTTAATACATTATCAGACCCCAAGTGGTTTAATTCCACACACTGTTGCCTGTCGTCAAGATATGACCGAAACCAAGACAAAGCAAGACCCCTTACTCCATATTTTTCTAGTTTATTCACCAGGATGTCATGGACTACGAAGTCAAAAGCCCTACTCATATCAAAGAACAGTACAGTGGCGTGTTGTTTTGAGTCTAGACTTTCAACAACTGGAGGAGGGGGAGCGATACCAGCCAGCAGGTAGAGTTTCTCAGTCGGAGTTGGTTTGAGACATCCCGTTGTTATGCGGCATGTTTCGTTAAGAGCCACATCGACTTGATGGGCGTGCGCGGAGTTTTTCCATACTGGGCAGGCGTACTCGGCGGCTGAGTAGCTTAACGCCAAGGCAGTTGTACGCATAACGTGAGGATTTGCGCCCCATGAGCTTCCAACAAGGCGTTTCAGGAGATTGTTTCTGCTGCTGACTTTCATCTTCGTGTTAATACAATGTTGTTTGTAGCTCAGGGTCCTATCCAGCGTAACACCAAGATATTTAGGATGAGTTGTATTCTCTAGAAGTTGTCCCTCCCATTCCACTTGAAGTTCACGTTTTGCTTCTCTGTTTTTGAGATGGAAGGCACATAGTTGTGTCTTGGAAGGGTTAGGCCGTAACTGGTTTTCCCTGTAGTAGGAGGACATCCTTTCCAGACTATTGCTCAGCCCCTCTTCCACTTTTTCAAAGGTTGATTCTTGACACGCTACGGCAAGATCATCGGCAAAGAGAAAGTGTTTCATTCCGGGAAATACTGGTTGGTCGTTAGAATAAATGTTAAAGAGCATTGGCGCTAGGACGCTCCCTTGTGGTAGTCCATTTTTTTGATTCCGCCATCTACTGTTTTTGTTCTGGAAAGAGACATAAAATCTGCGGTTCCTCAAAAGTTCTGCTATGACTTGTGTTAGATGGTAATCTTTTGTGGTGTTATAGAGCTTTGCATTTAGTCTACGATGGTTTACTGTATCGTATGCCGCAGTCAAGTCAACCAAAGCAACTCCAGTTACTAACCCCATTTGATATCCATCCTCTATGAACTGTGTGAGATTGAGCACTTGGCTGGTACATGATTTGCCTGGTCGAAATCCAGCTTGTTCATCAATAAGCTTACTTTCCAGGGTTTTTGTGATCCTGTTTAAAATGAGTCTCTCGTAGACTTTATATATGTGGCACAATAGTGAGATTGGCCTATAGCTTTTTGGGTCTTGCGCTGGCTTACCAGGTTTCAGAAGTGCAACGACATGCGTTTTTCTCCATGTTTTGGGAATGGAAATTTTTTGTGTGCAGATATTGAACAGGTTGAGTAACCATCTTCTCGCATTAGGTCCAAATCTTTTAATTTGTTCAGTGCATATATCATCAACTCCGGCAGCTTTCCCATCCTTCAGACATTTGAGAGCCTGGTCAAGCTCTTCTTCAGAAAAGTGAACGAGAAGGTGATTTACCTCTTCTTCCGGTATTCGGGCGGCTTTAAGGCGTTGACATTTTGTAGCAGTTTTTCCGTTAGCAAGGAGCTGTTGAGCGATTTGATCTGCTGTGACGTTTGTCTGTGTGCAGATCTTGGTAGGATCATTATTTAGCTTTCGCATGAACATCCATGCTTTTTTGCTATTGTGTGTCATGTCAATTCCTTTAACGATGTTGCACCATTTTGTTCTGTTTGCCTCTGAGATTACATTCAGGAGCTGAGTTCCCATGTCAATGGTTTCCTGTGCGAAAGGATCACTCTCATAAAGACAATGGTATGTTTCCATTAGTTCCGCAGCTTCCTTCGACAGTCCGGTAACGTGTTGCGTCCTACAGCCTCTCGGTATATGACGTCTCGAGGAAGTTTTCACCTTCTCTATGAAGAGATCATAGTTCTCCGGTATTGGTTCGAGATCTTTTATCTGACATTCGAGGTGTTCAGCAAATTTATCCCAATCTGCCTTTTTAAAGTTATATCTCCGTCTAAAAGGTACTATTCGAGGGTTTATCACAGAGACTAGCTGGCACATGATTGGGCGGTGTTGAGTGCTTGGTATGGATTCGAGAACAGATTTTTTGCATTGCTGTGAGATGGTTTCCGAAACGAAGATAAGATCAGGATTGTAACTCCTCTTCCAGCGTCCGCTGTTAAAGGAAGACGGGAGTTTCGGGTCGTGGATTAGCGTAAGGTTGTTTGACTCCGCCCATTCTTCGACAAGGTCTCCATTTTTGTCACGATCACGATATCCCCAGGATTCACTGTGACTGTTAAAGTCTCCTATAATGAAATTAATAGGGATTTTTTGAAGGTCGTGGCCAAATTGAAATGCTGCAGCTGGTGGTTTGTATACGGAGGTTACTGAACAATTTGGTAGTCCCAGCGTGATAATCTCGATATTATTGCAGTTAGTGTGTTTTACTGAAGTGATGTCCAGGTCAGGCCTTACGAATATGGCACTTCCGTACTGTCGGTGTGGGATCTCGGCAGCCAGCTTCATTCCAGCAACGGTTGGGCGACAGTTGTCTTTTCCTCTGTGCGTTTCTTGCAGGCAGAGGATATCACATTGGTGCTTGCTGCACAGGTCAGAGAGTAGATGTTCCTTCTCTTTAGAGATTCCTTCAATGTTACTTGAGATTATCGTCAGATGTGGCCCTGATAGGGGCAGTTTGTGATTTTCAGGCATTATTCGCATATAAGACGCTCTCGAGCTGGTATTGGTCGTGTTTTCAATGACGCTCCGACATATATATGTATTGCATAATGTCATGATTCAGATTACAGTCTCAGGTAATGGTATTTGTAATAGAATCAACATATATATCTTTATCATTTACAAAATCTTTTATTTTATAATACCCTCTAGAGCACAAGCGTTTTTTGATATTAGTCTTGAATTTATTCTCTGACAAACTAGTTACATTTTCTGGAATTTCATTGTAGAATCTTATACACTGCCCCACAAATGGCTTTTTAACCTTACTCAGTCTCGAAAAGGCTATATCTATTTTATTTACATTTCTTAAATTCAAATTATGCTTGTCACTGTTTTTAGTAAATAAATGCAAATTCTTTTACGAACGTCCATGATGTTTTTATATATAAATTGACTAGCAACAGTTAAAATATTGATTTCTTTGAACTTATTCTGTAACGACTCACGTGAACGCATCTGATAGATTGCGCAGATAGCTCTTTTCTGCAAGATGAAAATAGTTTCTATATCAGCCGCATGCCCCCACAGTAAGATGCCATAAGACTATTACTATGGAAGTAACTAAAATACACTAGTCTCGCAGTACGACTTATTTTGTTAACGGCATATGCAGCTGAACTAAGCCTTCCCGCTAATGTGTCAATGTGTGGTCCCCATTGAAGTGAAACTATTACCACACCCCGGACACTGCATACAAATGGTCATGAAATGACATTTCTAAACACAAATGATGGAGCAAGCATAATCACGGCAAAATCCCATAGGTTTGAGAACCAAACTGTAACCAATCTGTATCAACTTGGGTGACGACCCCTCGTCCCCGTGAGGTCGCAATCTAGAAAGCGGCAGGGAGTGTCCGTACTGTATGATAGTACTAATATGTATACTTAGCTATTACATAACTTTACAGAGCACAATTGAAACCTATCAGACCTCATCAACCTATATATATAGATAACTACAGAACACAATTTAAAATCTATAAAACGCGATGTACTTAGGGTCGGTTGTCAAATGTAAATTAGCCTTGAATTTACTTTATAAAGAGCAAAACGGATTAAACTGCGACGACGACGCTCCAATCCAATTCACCCAATTCACCCCACAAATTACGTAAATCCTCAAAGCTTCTGACTTCCGAGCGCTAGTGGCACGTACATTTACACTGCAGCCTTCGCGGGTGCAATGTAAGTGCGCTTCGCAGTTCGCTTGTGTGGCGGGGTGTACCTATGTAGGCGGCGGCGGCGCGTGTAAGATCAGGGTCATCCATCCCCTGCCGTCGCTGCAACCCTGGTACCCGACGGGGCCTGTAAACGTTCGGACGGGCCCCACGTTCAGAAATACCCCCATCCATACTTTATAGAGAAAAAGATACGACTAACTCTATTCACTAAAATCTCGTGAAGGTTGTTTATGAGGTGTTAAGTGTAGGTAAATTAATATAAATAAAAAGCGGCCAAGTGCGTGTCGGGTTCCGTAGTTGCCATTATCGCGTCCCTACCTAATTTTCAAATTTCCAAATACAGCGGTTTAGTTGTTAGGGGGTGGGGACACTCGACTCCAAAACAATTTAGCACTTTTTAGGCTATTTTTTCGAAAACGGAACCCTAAATTATAAAATGCTTTTTGAAGACTTACAACTATTTTTTAAGCTCTAACTAACGATGCCCCACACGACTGTGTTTGACGAGAAAAAAAAACATCCCCGCTTTACTTGTAGGGGAGGTACCCTTAAAAAGTTTTTTTTACAAATATCTTACAAATAATCAATTTTGCCGATACAAAAAAATGTTAATAATGCCTATAATATATCTATCCTCCATCACTTCTTTCTAAGAGTATACAGGGTGTAACAAAATTGGTGTAGGTCCCGTTAACTGGGGCTCCTACCCATCATACTGAACAACTTTTATTCTATGACTTTGCTGAAATCGCAGAAAACTAAACTCTTCATACAAATCGATCGGCTAATCGACAAATTAATGTGCATTTTTGTATGGAGAATTTTTTTTGAGAACTGATTTTGGGTTTCTTGTAGAAATTTGTCCAGTAACGGTCCTACACCAACTTTGTTACAATTGTATATAATTTTTGAAATGTTTTGTTTGATCTGTGGATGTCTGACTCTCGCATTATACTAGTGACCGGGTGCTGTCCGTGTGAATCGGCCTACTCTTGTCAAAGGCATATTAAATAATTTTAATGCCTAATTTTAACTCCCGTGTCATATTGTTTTCATTTCCTAATGACGTTATTTGTTTTATATCAATGATTTTATTTTGACATTGTTAACTAGTGCTTAAATTTATTTTCATTATTTTTCGCAAACGACATTAAGTATAATGTAAACACTACTTTGTGATGATCAGAAAGAGTGATAAGCACCTATTTTGACCAAACATTTTGAAATCTTGAAATAATGGTTCATCAATGGTTGAAATAAAAGGCGGCTAATGGAAACTCACTGGCTTACCCATCACTATAAGGAAATAAGAAACAGAGGATGTAATTACAAGAAGAAGCATATTTAAAAGAAAAATAGAGGGGAAAATCTGTTGGTGTTTCGATTTGAAAGCGTGAGAAGTGAGTGCAACCTCGGCTCGTATGGCAAAGCCGATTACACGCGGACTACGAGCACATCGCACCGGGGAGTGTTTCCTCGTCTCCCTCTATTGTGAGGGTAGGTTAGTTACTAAGTAGGAGAGAAATATTTTGACCTCAAAATCCTATTGTGTTTAAAACATATTTGTTAACAAATTTGTTAAAGCTTTTTGTTTTCTCTCTGTGAATGCTTGTGAAGGCAACACAATGGAAATTTTAGATAAATTCACAAGGTACACGGTAATGCGTCGGTGGCGTAACTGCAAGGGCTACTACCTTCTATCTGGGAGATCGTAGTTCGAGTCCTGCCACTTACCAATGTGTTTTCGAATTTCGATCTCATATGTACGTTTATCCGACGCTCTTACGGTGAAGGAAAAACATCGTGAGGAAACCTGCACACGTCTGCGAAGAAACTCGAAGGTTGTGTATGAAGTTTACCAACCCGCACTGAGCCCGCGTGGTCGACTAAGGCCCGATCGCCCTGATAAAGGATAGGGTCGAGATCTTAGTGGGGATCAGCTCATATATCATCATTACAGCTCATATACGTCCCCACCGAGGGGCTCGAGCCTACCCTGAATCAGGGCGATTAGGCCTTAGTCGACCACGCGGGCCCAGTGCGGGTTGGTCGACTTCACACACAACCTTCGAGTTTCTTCGCAGGCGTGTGCAGGTTTCCTCACGATGTTTTCCTTCACCGTAAAAGCAATCGGTAAATGTACGTAAGTTTTTGAAAAACTCATTGGTACATTGGCCGTCCAGATTTGAACCCGGTACCTCTGGTTAGATGGACCGAGTCGTTGCCGGTTGAGCCACCGACGCTTTTATATATACGTATATATATGAGCTGATGTGACACGGTAATCACAAGTTTTCGGAGTAAGATATCAAATTTTTTACAGGTGTAACAAATTGGTATAGGATCCATTATTAGGAGCTTCTACGCATCATACGGTACAAGTTTTGTTTTTTAACTTTGCTGGCTGTAATTTTTGATTTCAACAAATTCGTGGCGTAATAGTCAGTCCATTAGCTTCACATCTGGAGGTAGCGGGTTAGATTCCCGGCGGAATCTAACTTCATAAGACTCGGTTTGGTCGGTGGTACGGCATTTTTCAAGCCCGTCTGGCTAGCGACCAGCATCTTATCTAAGTCTAGACGCCAAACATAAATGTTAGCAGAATTTAAGTCTACCGGCATGTAGATAAGATAGCCAGTTCCCCATTGCTTTCGGGAATCTTGGTAAACCCGTTTCCATCTTCGCCATCATTGTCATTTACCATCAGGTGAGCTGATGCCAGGGGCTCACCAATTTTGTATAAAAAAAATTGGTCAGCTAATTTGCTACTTTGTATGGAAAATCATTTTTTTTATCACATATTCAAAAAGAACTGGTTGGTTCAACACAAACAGACCAAAATAGGTTTTTAATCCATAGGGACTTGAAATCTGAATACCGTTAGTTAATGTTCTAATCACCAAAGAGATCGATCACTAACATTGTATGAACGAGTTACTAGCTATTTTATTAAGATTGCGGATGGTGGCGCATTGGGAGCCGGGTCGTTCCTTTCCCTCTAATATGGTTGATGGGAGCGATGGCTGACTCTCGCGTTATACTCGTGACCGGGTGCTGTCCGTGGGAACTGGCCTACTCTTGTTAAAGTCATTCATTGTAATAACTATTCGTGTCATATTGTTTTCATGTTCTAATGACATGATCTGGTTTATTTTAAGGATTGAATTTTGACGTTATTAACTAATTATTGTTTATTTCTTGATTCTTTACAAATAACATTGTTATTATTATTTTATGACTATCAAAAAGAGTGTTATTTGCACCTATTTTGAATAAATATATTGAATTTGAAATTTGAATTTTAAAGAAACCGCGCGCGGACTAAGTAAAAAACGTTGCACTTACTTAAAGAAGGTGATAAAAATAAAGTAGTGTATGCTCCACCTATTTCAAGCTCGAATGCATCAATGCTGTTACCATTGATGTTTGGCGGCAAGATTTGATGATTGAAGATGGTGGTAGCTAGGTAGGCGGCGCATACACTACAGAGTGTCGACCTTGGGAGCTATACTATTTCAAACTCGAGTGACGCACTTTGAATACCTTGCTGCACTCAAGTTTCTACTCTGGAATCCTTTGCCGCGCTCCGGATTCAAAGAAACGCTCTCGCCTTTAATTAGTTGTCCTCTTTAAGTACTCTACTATTTTTTAGTTTTCCGTACCCAAAGGGTAAAAACGGGACCCTATTACTGAGACTTCGCTGTCCGTCCGTCTGTCTGTCTGTCTGTCTGTCACCAGGCTGTATTTATTTCAGAAACCGTGATAGCTAGACAGTTGAAATTTTCACTAATGATGTATTTCTGTTTTTTTCACTAATGATGTATACTTGAAATTAGAAAAAGTTAAAGTCTCCATACAAAAAATGTGTTTTTTTAATGAAACGTGAAGAAACTAGCGCCATCTATTATGATGGTACGGAACCCTTTGTGCGCGGTTCTGACTCGTTTTTTTTTAACTTGAGCAAAGTCGTAGAACAAAAGTTGTTCAGTATGTTGTATGTAATGGTTCCTACATCATTTTTGTAATACTTGTACACTAAGAATTTGAAATTGGTAAGCCCTTGGCGTCATCTCACCTGATGGCAACTGACGATGATGCAGAAGATGGAAGCGGGCTTACCAAGATTTCCCAATGCAAAAACAAAGCTCACCACCGCCGGCAACGCCTGGCGTAAAAAACAGCTAAAGAGAACTTTGATAATATCACCTATCGTACAATTCTCCCTTTGGATGTCCAGGAGCCAGATCTCCATTGCGTTGGGCAATCTTGGGAAGTCCGCTTCCATCTCCGGCATCATCGTCACTTACCATCAAGTGAGATAATGCCAAGGGCTTACCAATTATGAATAAAAAAAAAGCTTTCTGTAGACAGCTTCTATAGCTTTTTACTATATTTGTTACCGTTACGTGATATCTCACGCACAGTAAATTTCGTGCTGTCTAAATCGACTTTTATAAACGATTTATTAGCCCTTGGCATCATCTTGCTTGATGACGATGATGCTGAGAATGAAAGCCAGCTTACAAAGATTACCCAACGCAATAAAGAACTGACTATCTTATCTTCAAGCCGGAACACATCCATGCTGTTAACACTGAAGTTTGGCGGCAAGGCTTAGATAGGATGGTAGTAGCTAGCCAGGCGGGCTTAGAAAATGCCCTTCCACCAACCAAACCTCTTGGTCTTACAAAGTTGACCCCACCAGGAATCTAACCCGCGACCTCCTGGTGTTAAGCAAATATACTAGCCATTTGGCGGTTTGAGGGATGACGAATGCTAGTCATCTGATTTACTTTTTATCATCTGTCAAAAACGACATTTTGTTATAAAAATGTATGTAATAACTAGGCGTGACGTCATAGTTTTGCAGCGTCATTTACGTACTCAATTTGTGATTTTGGTGAGTTAGAAATCGAAAACTTGATATGCTATGCAGATATTGAAACTTGAAAACAAAACGAGTAAGGTTTTCCGAAGTTTAAGTAGGAGGACAATTTAGTGATCAAGAGTTCATAATTTATTTCTGATGCTGTCGTTATCTCTATTACAGAATTATTCGTCACCCCTGATTGAGAACATAAAAGGGCAGAAACATGAGTCGACCTTTGAAAATTTACACGTGCTTATTTATCTATCATGAACGTTAGAGGAACTTTCAATTTTCAATGTACCTAAACATGCTACATAAAAAGCGCGTGAGAGATTTAACTGTTAAATTCTAAGTGAAAACTTTAGCGCAGAACCGGCCGTCGTGGAAATCCTTGGCCTATGTCCAGCAGTGGACGTCCGTCGGCTGACATGATGATGATGATAATGAAAAAATTAAAATCAATTTATATTTTTACTAAGAATTCAATTCAACACAACATTTCAGCTTATACGAGCACTGCATATGTTTTTAATTTCCACACCTATACATGTTTGGACAATGCAAGTTAACCTGAGAGTGTGGAGTTTACTAAATTGAAACTGGCAGCGTAGGTACCGCGTGCCACCATGTAGCTGTGGAACTGCGGACACAATGGCCTTAATCCGGTGAAGTTCAGTGGTATCCACAGTTGGAGCTGGAATGGGCACGTCCCGGGCGTGGTTACTTTGGCGATGGAGCAATTAACTGCAGATACACGACCCGATTAAATCGATCGCGTCGAATAAGATCCTTCGTGGATCCTTTTCAACGTGATCGATTGAAGAGGTACACCTAATTTGTTATGTTAGTTCTCAGTCCCTACACTTAAAACATATGTAAGATATACCAATGAAAATATCACGGATCTCATAAATTACATGACACTAAAAATTAACTAAGGCTAAATTTAAAATATTCTCAAATATGTTTAAATTTAAAATATTCTCAAATATGTTCTTAATGTGTTTTAAATATTTAAAAACCAATAACCCGTCATTTTCGATATTAATAAATCGAGTCCGCATCCATACCTACGAACTGCGGCGATGAACGTCTGCCTCCGCGCGCTCTACTGCGGCGCTGAACGTCCGCCTCCACGTGGTTAACTGCAGCGTTGAACATCTGCCCCCGCGCGCTCTACTGCGACGCTGAACGCCCGCCTTCGCGCGCTCTACTGCGGCGCTAAACGTCCGCCTCCGCGCGCTCTACTGTGGCGCTGAACGTCCGCCTCCGCGCGCTCTACTGCGGCGCTGAACGTCCGCCTCCGCGCGCTCTACTGCGGCGCTGAACGTCTGCCTCCACGCGATTTACTGCGGCGCTGAACGTCCACCTCCGCGCGCTCTACTGCGGCGCTGAACGTCAGCCTCCACGCGCGTTTTTCTGCGGCGCTAAACGTCCGCCTCCGCGCGCTCTACATTATTTTTTTAGCATTCAAAAATGTAGCATAACATCACTCTTCTAGGGGTTCATTTTTCAAATATAATCAATAGTTTTTAAGATATGGGTTTTTTTATGACTTGAGTCGGGAAAATATTTTTAGAAAAACCTAAAAACTTTAGGTACAAGCTTTTGTTCTCAAAAAAAGTTTTTGTGCTCAAAAATTAATGTTGTGCTCAAAAACCCCAATGCTCAGTGTGACAATCTTAAATAAAAATACGCGTTTCCAAATTCAACAAAAGGCGAGCACTACATTTCCTTTTTTTTTTTTTTTCGAAAGGACAAGCTTGTTGTTGGCCATTGGGGCCTTTACAACTTCACCGGGTAGGGGAGGCGAGTACGGAAGGCACTCTGCTGTTTTACTATACTTCTCTTTAAAAATTTGTCTTTAATAAAAGCTCTGCTGTTCTACTGTACACTTAACCAATCTCTTTAAAAATTTGTCTTTAATAAAAGCTCTGCTGTTCTACTATACACTTAACCAATCTCTTTAAAAATGTATCTTAAATAAAAGCTCTGCTGTTCTACTGTACACTTAACCAATCTCTTTAAAAATTCGTCTTTAGTAAAAGCTCTGCTTTTCTACAGTACACTTAACCAATCTGTTTAAAACTTTGTCTTTAACAAAAGCTCTGCTGTTCTACTGTACACTTAACCAATCTCTTTAAAACTTTGTTTTTAATAAAAGCTCTGCTGTTCTACTATACACTTAACCAATCTCTTTAAAAATGTATCTTAAATAAAAGCTCTGCTGTTCTACTGTACACTTAACCAATCTCTTTAAAAATTCGTCTTTAGTAAAAGCTCTGCTTTTCTACAGTACACTTAACCAATCTGTTTAAAACTTTGTCTTTAACAAAAGCTCTGCTGTTCTACCGTACACTTAACCAATCTCTTTACAAATTCGTCTTTATAAAAGCTCTGCTGTTTTACTGTACACTTAACCAATCTCTTTAAAACTTTGTTTTTAATAAAAACTCTGCTGTTCTACTGTACACTTAACCAATCACTTTAAAAAATGTCTTTAATAAAAGCTCTGCTGTTGGAAATTGATTCAACTAAGTACATACTTTGCTATCATCATATCAGCTCATATACGTCCCCACCGAGGGGCTCGAGCCTACCCTGAATTAGGGTGATCGGGCCAATACGGAAAGGTCGACTTGAAACACAACCTTCGAGTTTCTTCGCAGGCGTGTGCAGGTTTCCTCACGGTGTTTTCCTTCACCGTAATAGCGTCAGATAAACGTACATATGAAACCAGAATCTAAAACATTTTGGTACATGGCAGGATTCGAACCACGACCTCCCAGACAGGAGGTAGTGGCCCTAGCCGTTACGCCACGCGCGCTCCGATACTTAGCTAATCGTCTCTGCTATGGTCTCTGCTATTCAACTGTATACTTTGCTAATTGCTTTAAAAATGTTTTGTCTTTAATAAAAGCTCTGCTGTTGGGTATTGATTTAATTATGTAATTTGCCTATCGCCTTAAAAATATTTTTCCTTTATTTGGAGCTGGTCCCTGACTCCATCCAGGCAAAATTTCTGATATTCGGCTACAGAAGAGTTAAAATTGAATTGGTCCGGGGATTGGAAAAGATTAGGCATTAACAGCTAGGGGACAAACATACATTCAGCTATCAATATAAGATATTAGGAAGGATTGTAGTAATGTGCAGACCTTCACATAATGTCTGGTCTGCGGAGACTTGAACACGAGCCAGAATGTAAAATTTTACATGCATGGCTCGGTTGCATTTTATTGATTAATGTAAGAGACCAGACTTTATACTTGACACTTAAAAGGAACCGACTCGCAACAACTACATTTTTTTGTTTTGTATTAATTTGATAAATAATTTTCGAAAAACCTAAAAGTTTTTTGGAAGAAGTTTTTATTTGAAAAGAGTTTTTATGTTAAAAAAGCTAAATTCTCAAATGAATATAAAAAATATACGGTGCCAAATCTGTGTTTCGTACGATCCTATCAAAAATAAAAGATGATTCTAGGACCTGGATTCCACCTCCAAAGTTCATCATCAGATCAACTTCAAAATACCAAAAGGATCTATTGTAACCGGGAATATGGATTCATTCCAAAATTTAAGCTCAATCGGACCCCTGGAAGTCGCTCTAAAATCGATCGCAAGATTTGAGCTAAACAAAGATACATACATACTTTTATACATGCTTTCATACATATAATTATATATACATTTATATATACATTCATACAAATATTGCAAGTTAAATAAAAGCTTTTAGATAGTGCTAAATCGATTTTGATAAAATTTATATGGGACTACTCTGACACTGGGAGCGATGGCTGACTCTCGCGTTATACTCGTGACCGGGTGCTGTCCGTGGGAACTGGCTTACTATTGTTAAAGGCATTTAATGATTTTTATGTATAACTTTTCGTGTCATATTGTTTTCATGTTCTAATGACATAATCTGGTTTATATCAAGGATTTAATTTTGACGTTTTCACTTTTACCGTGGTTTCATAAAACATTTTTTTTGTCTTAAATTTACCTACTGTACTAAATTTCATTATTGCAGGCAATAAAATAGTGGTAGGTCTAATAGTGGCAGAGAAGGTTTTCGTTTTTTGCCATTTCGGCATTATTTTGTACATGTATCAAAATGGTATCGCTAATGTTCAAAGAACTTCCAACTCTTTACTAGCTATATATTTAGAAGCATTCACAGAAAGTCAAGTGGCAGTGGGCGGGGCACACAGCTCGTAGAACAGATGGCTGTTGGGGAAGTATAGTTCTCGAGTGGCGACCGCGCACCGGAAGATGTAGCTTAGGAAGGCCTCCCACTCGGTGGACCGACGACCTGATAAAGGCCGCGGGTAGGTGCTGGATGCGGGCAGCGCAGGACTGGGCGTTTTAGAAATCCTATAGGAAGAGCCGTTGCACTGCGCGCGTTGACATTGTGTGGTGGCGCATCGGGAGCCGGGTCGTTACTTTCCCTCTAATATGGTTGATGGGAGCGATGGCTGAATCTCGCGTTATACTCGTGACCGGGTGCTGTCCGTGGGAACTGGCCTACCCTTGTTAAATGCATCCAATGGCATTTAATGATTTTTATTTACGTATAACTTTTCGTGTCATATTGTTTTCATGTTCTAATGATATAATCTGGTTTATATCAAGGATTGAATTTTGTCGTTATTAACTAATTATTGTTTATTTCTTGATTCTTCACAAATGACATTGTTATTATAATTTTATGACTATCAGAAAGAGTATCATTTGCACCTATTTCGAATAAATATATTGAATTAAATTGAATTGAAGACATAAATCTATCGAGCACAAAAATAATCGTTACAATCGGCAAGGTAATCGCCTAACATACATAAAAAAACATACAGTTTTCCTTCTTTTTTTGGAACTCTGTTAACAATCTTTTATTTTCATCTACAATCTACATGCTCCCATCTCACCTGATGGTAAATACGACGATGATGCCGAAGATGGAAGCGGCTTTACCAAAATCTTTTGAACGCAATGGCAATATATATATAGGTATATATTAGTACTAACATACAGTATGGACACTCCCTGCCGCTCTCTAGATTCCGACCTCACCCGCTCGTCACCCATATCGATACAGATAGATTACAGTTTGGTTGTCGAACGTATAGGATTTCGCCGCCATTTTGTTTGTTCCGTCATTCCTTTTTTGAACATACATGTATCAGCGGACAGCCACTGACGTCTTCCGGCGCACGGTAGCCACTCGAGAATTTTACTGCCCAACCGCGATTAGTTCTATGAGCTATGATCCCCACCCACTGACACTTTTATGTTTACCTTAACGCAGTCATCAGATCATTATCAGAGATCAGTTTCATTAAAAGATTAAAATATATCAACCCGCACCATCGGCGGGCCAATTTATTTGGCATAATAAATTAAATTGCCAAGTAATAATGCATTGTGCAGATTAAGTGTTAACCGCACAGATGACGTTTAATTTTAATCTGTCGTTGAACACGAGAAAAACTGGTTTGTTTGGGCCTCGCCGGGCCCGGCGAGGCGGAGGGTGGGGGCAGCAAGGGTTCGGGCTACTCCCGCTTACCTACTCCTTAATAGGAGATCGGACTGCTAGTCATTTGAGTTACTTTTTATGATCTGTCAAAAACGAAATTTTGTCCTAAAAATATTTGAAATACCCACAAGTGACTTCATAGATTTTAAGCGGCATTGACGAACTTATTTTGTGAATTTGATCTATTAAAAATTGAAGACGTGTGATGAAAAAACAAAAAAAGTAAGGTTTTTTGACAACTTCAAGAGGAGAGCAATTTAGGAAATCATATTTTATTTTTTAAAGCTGTCCGACCCCCTATTCCGTTTATGGTTTAATTATTTAAAACTCAAACCCCTTTCAATATTCAATTTCTTTGATAACACTAGTAGAAATATGAAGGTAATTAAAACCGACTTAACACTAAAGCGATAACCAAAACCAAAGCAACTGTCAAATCTTCGGTTAAAAAAATATAGATTGCACCATTTCAGCATTGGTTAGAATTACGTCAAAACTAACACTAACCATTGCCATTAGATTTTAACTGAATAATGTTATTGTTTCGGTCAAGTAAGTTATTTGTCAAATGACTAATAATACTAGGTAACCCATAAATTGTGTGCAATTCATATCGTTTTCACTATAAAATCGTGTCATGACTTTAGCCCGCGATAGGTTACCATGGTTAATTAAAAGGGCTGCAAGTGTTACGGTTACTTAATTTCCTTCAAATTCGAAGGGGTATTTTTATTCTGGCCACACTTAGGTATAGCCCGCTGTCAAGGTGGAGTTCACATCCGAGAAAGTAGTGATGACCCTAACAGCAGCATAGCCTATTGTAAATCTCTTAAATGTGAAAGGAAACTCTTATCAAGTAAATATTTAATTAATATTTAAGAAATCAAGTTCTTCTTACCTTGAGGTAGTCAAGATGATGACAGTGAGACTAAAATATCCTCGATATTCAAAAGAGAAAAGTTATTTTACCGCGATTTCTATTGAATTGATCGCGTAACAGAACAACAAAATTGACGGCATTGGATGTGTTAAATCAATATTATTATAAATGTGAAAATGTGTGTGTTTGTTGGTTTTTTTATTTTTCACGCTTCAACCCCTCGACCAATCTTGATTAAACTTGGCATGCGGGTAGCCTGTCTCATTGAGAAGGGCATAGGCTACTTTTTATTCCGTGAAAATAGCACAGTCTGTTGCAGTTCCTGAGGGAACTGAAAAAATACTGCTTTTTTGGTTAATTTCTTTTACATTGCAACGGAACAATGAATTGTTGTAATTTATGCACAGAGATAGTTGAGGGGAAGGGAAATGACATATTTTCTAATTAGCATATCGTGACGTAGTTCCCGAGGGATCTGGGGAAAACTCATTTCCACGCTCGCGCACGTCGGCGTCGCAACGGAGCAACGGACTGAAGTGATTTTTTAAATGATTAGTTAGAAATGACATAGACTTCTAATCAGAATATAATTATGGTTCCTGATGGATCTGGACAAAACATGTCCACCTCACCCTCAGACAGTCATAAAAACAATGTCTATGCGGGCGAAGCCGCGGGCAAAAGCATATAAATATTAGTTAAATATTTAGTTGATAGGAGTCCCCTTTCACATTTAAGAGATTTACAATAGGCTATTCTGTTGTTAGGGTCATCACTACTTTCTCGGATGTGTTTTGAAACTCCACCTTGACAGCGGGCTATAAGTGTGGCCATAATAAAAATACCCCTTCGATTTGAAGGAAATTAAGTAACCATTACACGTGCAACCCTGTTACTTAACCATGGTGAAACAAACATTTCGTCAAATTCTTTCGCCAAATTTGTCACAGCTAAAGTTAATTTTGACTGAAACAATAACCGAGCCTAAGGTGCAACCCTCCCTTAGTAGTTATAATTAATTTAGTGAGGCAGCCAGTACCTAAGCTTCGACCAATATAACAGCTATGGACCGGCCCTGTCTATACATTAATCTCGTAAAAAATGAGTCAAATAATCATATTTTAGAAAATAATATCACATCACACTAATATTATAAAGGCGAATGTTTGTGAGTGTGTATGTTTGTTACTTTTTCACGCAAAAACTACTGAACGGATCTGGCTGAAATTTGGTAGGTAGATAGATTAGGATGCTTGCGCACCCTCGAAAAGTCATAGAAACGTTGTCCAGGCGGGTGAAGCCGCAGGAAACAGCTAGTATAATTATAATTGTATTATATTTTTTTTACTTACGAATAAAAAGTGATGCCTAAGCCTTTATTCGTATGGTTATAGGAGCATACGAGCATGTGACGTCTTGGCCTCCGAAAGACCGACTGAGATGAAATTAGTGAATGCACACACATTTTGTAGGCATCAAAAATACCGTTCTTCGCGTGGGCCGGTCCATAGCTGTTATTTGGTCGAAGTACCTAAGTAATGTTTGAAATAACTCATTTTAAGAAGAACATTTTGTGCTATGTGTTCTAAACATTTAAAAAAAAAATTATCAATGTTTCAAGTTGATTACGCGCTCCGCAAGTATTTTTAAAGCCTTCCGACGCAAGCCGGCCATTTAAGATGTATGGTGCTTTACATCAAATTCAAATGTAATATACCTACCTATCTTTAGAGCCGATTTAATTAAATCATTTCCAGCGGTAACAGAAAAGCTCCACAGCAGCGCGAGGTGGCAACGCCCGGGAGAGGGGCGCTAGGCCCGCGATCTAATATAGAGCCTTCTCGACGGCCCTGCGTCCCTGGTACTATTTGGCATTGAGTTGGGGGAGGCCACCGAACACTTGCCGGCCGGTATTTGAAGGATTCCCCGTGATAACGTTATTAATATAGTATCCTAACCAAATCAATTTTTTATTTTGTATTTATTTATGTATTTATGAAGAATTTTACTACACAAATTACAAAAATATAAATATTTACAATACCTAAAATTAAACACCTAAATTACCCAAAATAAAATAAAATAATATGGAAAATTTGGAGATCAACTGCATAAAAACATTACCCTCTTGTATGGGAAGCTGGATAAACATGTATCCTGTGTCACTCAGGGGATCAAGACACGTCTCACAACACCTCGCACTTTAAAATCCATCAAACCATAACTTATTATACAATTTTCATCACACCTATTGTAAAAACGAAGATTGGTTCCTCATTAAGGGCGAACAAAAATCTACTTTCCTCCCTGTTTTGTTTCTCTCTTCTGATTGGCGTTCGTGAAGGTTGAATGTAAAAAAAAATATATCACAAATTATTCTCTATTGTGATTGGTTAGCAAGAAGTTCGTATTAAAATACTAATTCTTTGTTGATTAGTATGTGAAGTTAACCAAAGAGGTGGAACGCATGATATATGAAGAAGTTACTAGGTGGTTAGGTTTTGGCGGCAATGCGCGCTGAAGAAAAAAGAACGGTCCTGTGCATTGTTCTTTCCTTTTATTTCATATTCTCATAGGATAAAATATTTACTATAATTAAAAGGGGCCTAAAATATTTTACTATCGGGCAATGTATAGTGAATTCTTTGCTAAGCTCACAATTCAAACTAAGGCCCTCGGAACAAAATGTTTATTTTGTCCCCTTGTTACACAAATAACTATGTTTTTTTGATGTGTAACATCTTTGCTCTCGCTTTCCTGCAATTTGTGGGAGTGATTTCGTGAAATGGGACGGAAATGTGTCCCAGGGAGTCGCGTTTTTTCAGGCTTTAAAAGCGCGGAAAAGGCAAAGGTATCTATGACCATACAGCCTAGTCTGCCGTATCTTTGCCGTCCTTTTATAAAGTATTTTGTCACATGTTACACATCATAAGCGAGTACTGTAAGTCTCGCTCGAATTTTTTTTAAATTTTTGACCTGAATGGCGGGCTATCTAGAAAAATAGCGTTACCAAAAACCTGTACTTTCGAGAGTTTTGTACGGCTTGCCTGTATCAAATAGAAAAATATTTATTAGACTGCCTGTAAGAACCATTCCGCTGCAATCCAAAAAATATAAATAAATAAATAAATCTTTATTGTACAAGAGAAAGATTTACAAAGTATTGTGATCCTTAACTCCTATACTAGGTAGAAACCTGTATTTCAGGAGTTAATGACTGCCCTGCTGTGAAGAACAATAGACAATAGAATTAAAATATACATTAGGACCCCTTCATTGCCCGCCGATGACGTCATAGATCGCGCAAGTGACCATTGAAAATTACGTGCCGCCGTTGAATTAGTTTATGATAACTTGAATACTTAAAAATCTTGAAACAAACATTCAGTATACCGCTGAAAAAAAGCTATTTAGCTATGTAAAGGTACAAACTAGTTTGGTACAGTAAAGCTACCAATTTAGCATTTAAACTATGTCACGCAAAAAGTAAAAGGCTTCCGTAAGAATCTGAAAATACTGACCATGGGCGTAAATAAAGGTATTATCCCAGCCAATAAAAGAAATAATACAACCATTAGATAATCAGAACACCAAGATAATTCCAATTAGTTTTATTTTAATTTTATTATTAATTTTACAGCAACAAATTAAGATTTTTAGTTTACTGAAGATATGAGAACAGAAAACCATACCACTGACCCTGGATGCCAGACTTAAAACTGCCATAACTCGGAAACTGTTGATCGGTCAACTAGTTTCTTAAGAGAAATGTCAGTTCTCGATGAGTTCTCGATTTTGGATGCCAGACTTAAAACCGTCATAACTCGTAAAGTATTGATTGGACAACTAGTTTCTTAAGACAAATGTCAGTTCTCGATGAGTTCTCGATTTTGGATGCCAGACTTAAAACCGTCATAACTCATAAAGTATTGATTGGACAACTAGTTTCTTAAGAGAAATGTCAGTTCTCGATGAGTTCTCGATTTTGGATGCCAGACTTAAAACCGTCATAACTCGTAAAGTATTGATTGGACAACTAGTTTCTTAAGAGAAATGTCAGTTCTCGATGAGTTCTCGATTTTGGATGCCAGACTTAAAACCGTCATAACTCGTAAAGTATTGATTGGACAACTAGTTTCTTAAGAGAAATGTCAGTTCTCGATGAGTTCTCGATTTTGGATGCCAGACTTAAAACCGTCATAATTTGTAAAGTATTGATTGGACAACTAGTTTCTTAAGAGAAATGTCAGTTCTCGATGAGTTCTCGATTTTGGATGCCAGACTTAAAACCGTCATAACTCGTAAAGTATTGATTGGACAACTAGTTTCTTAAGAGAAATGTCAGTTCTCGATTAGTTCTCGATTTTGGATGCCAGACTTAAAACCGTCATAACTCGTAACGTATTGACTGGACAACTAGTTTCTTAAGAGAAATGTCAGTTCTCGATGAGTTCTCGATTTTGGATGCCAGACTTAAAACCGCCATAACTCGTAAAGTATTGATTGGACAACTATTTTCTTAAGAGAAATGTCAGTTCTCGATTTTGGATGCCAGACTTAAAACCGTCATAACTCGTAAAGTATTGATCGGACATCTAGTTTCTTAAGAGAAATGTCAGTTCTCGATGAGTTCTCGATTTTGGATGCCAGACTTAAAACCGCCATAACTCGTAAGGTGATCATGAACCTAACAAAAGAAACTAGCGATAGTAGACCAACTTGTACCCACTTAATTTTTTAGTCGTGACTAATAAACAAATTAATTAAAAATTAAAAACACGATTACATAAAATCTTCACCTGTTCTTTTTGGCCAGCCGGGTAAAAATGTATCCTATGTCACTCGCGGGGTCAAGACGATTCTATCGACATCCCGCGATCCTAAATTCATCAAGCCGTTTAGGCTACGGAGCATGCCAAAGAAATGTTACAGCGCCATCTAACCTGTAACTCCTTTTCTATGTTCGTCCCGTAACGCCTGCCTTACTATCGATGTACAATATGTAAAGTGCATTTGTCTTACACAAAAATAGTATTTAAAAACACTTTACTGAGTTGTTTCGTCGATTCTCAATCTGCACTTACCGAACAAAATAAAAAACGTATCTGTATTATCAAGACGTGTTTTCTATCTCTTGGTCCCCAATTCTTCAAATAAACATACATACATACATATAGCACCTGCTCAACACAATACCTACACCAGAAAAACATTGCACTTCTTTTAGGTCCGTCGGGTAAAAATTAACATGGAATTAACAATTTTAATGATCTACGCTACGACACTGCGTAGTCGTATCGCGCAGCAATCGTATTGTAGCGCAGTGCACTGTTATTCATTCTCTTTCATCCGATCTTCTTTTCATTCCATTTATTTCTTTTTCACGCCATCTGACAATTTCATTAAAAAAAAAACAAAAAACTCGATCATTAGCTCTCATTACAATAAATTTAATAAATTCATACTTTATTATCTTCCAAAAGACCCATTGCGGGTAAGATTAATTTATGTTTTTATACGTTTGTGATTTATATTTAATATTTCAGTGTTATAACGTTTTTCTAATTTTTATGTTATTTTTAGGTCTTTTACTTATCTTTTACTACTAATAAAGTACACACGGCATTTTTAAGAACCTACGCCCTGCTATCTACCTACCTACCTGTCGTGCGACAATATGGTATAGCGTAGGGAGATTTTTAATACTTTTCTGTAAGGGGCCATTCATGAAATACACAACGAAGATTATATGGAGCCTCCTAGCATATCAAGATTACTCCCCGGACACAGAGATTTAGCATATCTCTGCCCGGACATATAAAATAAGCCACAAGTCGTGTAAAATGAACTTTGGTTGCTGAAACCTTGATAGGTAAGGTATGCACCTACCCATGTATTTTGTTTTTCTGTCACGGTCGTTTTTTTATTTTATCTATTTTCTTACAACTGTATTGAAAAACTTCGTATGATACATGGGTGTAAAAGGAAATAACAAACTCGTGACGACGGTAAACCCTCGCCTGCGGCTCGGGCTCACAAATGTCACTCGTTTGTTATTGACCTTTTTACAACTCTTGTATCATAATTAACTATTGAAGTTTACTTCAAAGAAACGATTTATAGATGGTAAGTGAAATGGAATGTTAACTTTATTTACTAAAGTTTTATGTAAGTTACATTTTATATCAGGAAAGCTAAAAATCCATGGCCATACAGCCTAAACCACGAGGCGACAGGCCAAGATCCGCTTAGAGCGAATCGCGGAGCTCCTTGCGAGTCCGAATAAAAAATAAATTAAGTCTCGTAGTTAATTTTAACGTTACTAAACGAAGGCTTAAATTAGTTTTGAAACTGCTCTTATTTTTTTCCGTTTTATATTAGTACATCGAAAACTAATTACAAACATCCATATGTGTCTACTCAATATATTTGCAAAGTTTGGATTCAATGCAGTTGTATTAAAGCCGAACTACGTTTGTATGGAAACTCGAGCCTCCTGGCGGCCCTTAAAGAGTCTGGATGTGTGAACTCCTCCTGTCGCGCGTCGAAGCTGACACGCACACTATTCTGTGTAAAAACAGATTTTCAGGATAGAGGAGTTGAAATAAACCCATAATCATCGACATCATCGTCACTTACCATCAGGTGAGATGATGCCAAGGGCTTACCAATTGTGGAATAAAAAAAAACAAGTTGAAATAAACAAAAATAAAAAAATTCACGTCTTAGCTGAGGGACGAACCGAGATCTCATAAAAATAAATGGATTTACCATACAAATTGTACAGCCACGCTGTGCGTACTTTCTCGCGTGGCCTTCACCGTCTGGCGTAGTCAAATATACAAATCAATAATTAACATTACCTACGCTTACTAAGTAGCAAATAATAAAGGTGTAGGTACTAGACTTATGAAATATCCTTACTTAATATTATACATGTGAAAATGTGTTTGTTTGTTTGTTACCTTTTCACGCTTCAACGCCTTAACTAATCTTGATCAAATTTGGCATGCAGGTAGTCTGTATCACTGGGCAGGACATAGGCGACTTTTTATACTGTGAAAATAGCATAGTCCGATGCAGTTCCTGAGGGAACTGAAAATAAATTTGTTTTTGGTTAGTTTCTGTAAAATTGCAACGGAACAATGGATTGCTATGATTTTATGCACAGAGATGGCTGAGGCGGTGGGAAATGACATAATTTACTAATCAGCATATTTTGACATGGTTCCCGAGGGATCTTGAGAAAACTCATTTCCGCGCTCGCGCACGTCAGCGTCGCAACGGAGCTACGGACTGAAGTGCATCTTTGTATAGAATTGGTTGAGGGGGTGGGAAGTGACATAGACTTCTAATCAGAATAGCCCGATATCGTTCCTGAGGGATCTGAGGAAAACTCATGACGGCACCACTCACCCTAAAAGACAGTCATAAAAACGATGTCCACGCGGGCAAAGCCGCGGGCAAAAGCTAGTGTACAAATAATTTGCATATTATGTACTTACAGGTACTTAGAGGTACCTTATTTAAATATTTTCGGATAATTTATTAGGAGCACAATGTAGTAGGTCTTATAATTATGCACAAAGTTTAATTAAAATCTTTAGAGACATTTCTAGGGTTCCGTTTAAAGGGTGACCAACGGGACCCTATTACTAGGCCTCCGCTGCTGCGGCCTCAGCGGGCTGTATTTCATAAACTGTAATCGGTAGACATTTTTAATTTTCACAGTGTGTATTTCTGTTGCCGCCATAACAACAATTAATAAAAATTAAAGGGGGAGCCCCCATACAAGAAACGTGCTTTTTTTTCTGTCTGTCTGTCAGCGGGCTGTATTTTATGAAGCGTAATAGGTAGATGGCTGAAATTTTCGCAGTGTGTTTATTTCTATTACCGCTATTACAGCAAATAATTTAAAAAAATACAATAAACATGGTTTTTAGGGTTCCGTACCCAAAAGGTGAAAACGGGACCCTTACTAAGACTTCGCTGTCCGTCCGTCTGTCTATCTGTCCGTCTATTACCAGGCTGTATTTCATGAACCGTGATAGCTAGACTGTTGAAATTTTCATAGGTGATGTATTTCTGTTGCCGCTATAACAGCAAATACTAAAATTTAGAAAAAGTGAAAGTCTCCATAAAAAAAAGTGTTTTTTTTTTAAACGTGAAAAAACTAGCGCTTTCTAGCATGATGGTACGGAACCTTTTGTGCACAGTTCTGACTCGCACTGTACCGTATTTTTTTAATGTGAAGAAACTTGCGACCTAGGTAGTAACTAGACCCTACTAGATTCTAGTATTATCTCTTATATACGAGTAGTTGACTAGCTATTGCCCGCGGCTTCGCCCGCGTGGACATCGTTTTTATGAATATCTTTGAGGGTGAGTGGAATACGTATGCGAAATTTTAAGTTTCTAGCCCTAAGGGTTTGACCTGCGCGTTTATTTAAAATTTTCATCCCCTAATTTACCATCTTAGGAGTTGAATTTTAGAAAACGCTGAAATACGTGACTCATTATTTTTGCCGTACTCAATTCATACGAAATTTCATGCGAGTATGTTCAAGGAATAAAAAGTTTCATACAAACTTTTATACCCTATTTGGTTAAATTTTGAAAAATCCTTCCTTAGTGAATGCCTTCGTCACATGAGGAATGCGTGAGCGAAATTTAAATTTCTAGCCTAAAGGGTTTGGCCTGTGCTTTGATACATCAGTCAATCACTTTTTCCTTTTATATAGATAGAAGATTTATAAAGATGTTTATGTACGGAACCCTTACACTTGGCCGTTCTACTCGCACTTGGCTCGTTATTTGAGAAAAAATAACAAACAACCTGGGTTTGTGTAGAGGTATCTTATTCCCATTTTATCCTGGAATAAGGTAAATAATAAACTTTCGGCGTAAAGTAGATCATAAACAGTAAGAATAACGTACATAGTTTCATTAAAATCGTTAGACCTATTTTTGAGAAAAATTAAGTGATTTTTACCGTGGTAACAACCCTAAATCATCAAGATAAGAAAAATTTGCAAAAAATAACAGCTTTAGAAAAATTAAAAATAAACTTATCCCAAGTTTCACCCAAATACGTCTGGTATTTTGAGCACTAGAGCACCGGACGACGTACAGACAAACAGAAACTCATGCATACTTACTTTTTTAGTTTTTTTGTTCTTAGACTCTTTTGGTTAATTTTTCAACTTTGATATTTTTTGCCATCACAATACCTTCTTCACTCCTTCATCGCTGCACAAGTAGATCAACTGATAGCCAATTTCGTAAGGGAAGTCCATATATATCTTGTCAGGGAAGTCCATATATATCTTGTAAGGGAAGTCCATATATTTTGTAAGGGAAGTCCATATATATCTTGTAAGGGAAGTCCATATATTTTGTAAGGGAAGTCCATATATATCTTATAAGGGAAGTCCATATATTTTGTAAGGGAAGTAAATATATTTTTAATGAATTCATATTTTTTAAAGAAAAGTTGCACAAATAAATGAAGTCCCCTTATAAATCAGCTCCATTGTATTTAAAACCGTAAACAGAAATATTTTTCTAACTTAAAGCCATTAACTTTAACCAAAGTGAATTTCACTCTATTTTATATCAAAAAATTCAATTAGTTTAGTTCCAAGAATGCTATTTTTAATTATAAAACTAATTGTTCGAAGGTAATGTAGTTGTAATGTAACATAGAAATCTTATGTAATTTGTCTTAACCGACCCATTCATAAATTCTGAATGTGTCACAAACTTGATTGTGTCAATTTTTCCCTTTGTAAATAATAGTTTTCAAAAAAGAACCTAAAAACTTTTAGGTTCAAGCTTTGAATATTGCAGTGTCACGCGATATACATATGCATGCAAAATATCAGCTCAATCGGATACCGGGAAGTGGGTCAAATTTAACTTGCAAGATTCCACCCGAACAAACGTACATATACATTGCAAGTTAAATAAAAGCTTGTAATTACAGACAAGCTATATATATATATACTTCAAGAGGAATTAAAACAAAATTACCGGTGCAGTATAGGGAGACAACTTGAAACAGCGACAATTTACATTAAATATTAAATTAGATATTATTTTCGCCGTTTGAAATCGGTTCACCATGTCGAAGTCTAACAGCACTGAATGGCACACTAGTATGGAATTTTCCATAACTTTCATTTTATTATTTTAACAACACGACGAGCTGGTGAAGCTCGCGGGAAGCCGCTGGAAGCGGGCAGCGCAGGACGGTCGTCGCACAAATCCTTGGGGGAGGCCTTGGATGTCTTTCGGCTGATATGATAATGATGATGTTAATTTATTTTTATGTTTTCAAGGACGACTTAAAGGTAAAGATAATAAGAGAATAGGTTACGATAAGAGAAAATGAAATGTAGAGACACGTTTTGTTTTATCTTGTGATCAAACTTTTAAAGTAACCAAAAGGACATCTATCGCGCTACTTTCAACGCCTTCATTAATCATGAAGCGTTACATTGAAAGAGAGAGTTGGGGCACGAAAACCCGCTTTCCCACATTCCAAAGATAAAAGGGAAACTGTGCCAACTTGTTGTACGGGCGAAACGGGGCGACGTTTTTCCGTTAGCGTGAGCAGGAGGAAGCTAACATGTAAGGGTGGGTTGTACGTACCTAGTTAACGGCGCTGGTCTCCTGGTACTCGGTTACAGGGGTCGCGAGGTCTAGCGGGCTGGGCGGCCGTTCGGGTGCACGCGGCGGCTCGGCGGCGCGGACTGCAGCTCCGGCTGCATCCACACCGGGGGGTGGTGCACACTGCACACTGCACACTGCATGTGCAAGTGAGACTGCCAGCCCGCCCACTCGCCTAGTGCCTCACTTTCCCGCCCTTATTCTTTACAAGTCCACTTAATAACTTACCTGGGCTAATTAATCTGTTTAGCAGATGATGTGGTTTCCAAACTGCAATTATTTAGTTGTTGTCCACACACAAACAAAATCTCCTATTTTATTTTAATAACTTTTTTAACGTTATTGCAAAAATTAAATTATTGTAAAGATCTATGATAATAGTTACAACCGTGTACTGTTTGATAGCTGCTGTTAGACTAGTCTTAGGAGTTGTTATCAGCGGTGACGGTGGTGACAGATAAGAGACGGCGGCGGCGGCGGCGGCGGGGCGGAGCCGCCCACGCGGGGTGGCGGCTCGCCTGGGCGCAGCCACGAGGCTACGTGTTGCTAACTCAGTGACACTTCCAATTCAAATTCCATTGCTATTTGCTAAGCTACAGTTTCAAAGGGTTTTTTATATAATTTTAATAAATAAAAATAAAGAAAGAAACAACTTTAATAAATAAATAGTATATTTATTGTCATCATGTCACTGACTAATCTTCACAGATCGACTTAGCGTCACCGCTATCAACAGAAAGCGATCATAATATTTTGTTTATGACTTAAGCGTCTTCACTTCTTTAGGCGCGTTTGGCCTTTTTGAGATGGCAAAAAGCCATTGAACTCGTGACACTGTAACGACACCTGTTAACGTCTCTGGGTTCTGTCGGAACTCTCGGAGTGCCTTTGTGTGTTTTAAAAAAAAACTAATAAAGTGCCACTGCAGGTCACGCAAACAAGGTCCCACACCAAAACTTTATGTACCAACAGAACAACACCTTTTAGTACATACTTTGCTCTAGGTATATATAGGGGTCTACTTATTCTGGACTATAGACATTTTATTTTTCTGTAGGAATGGAAATACCAGAATTTTTCATAGATTTGTATGAATGTAAATTGTACGTCTCTTAGTTTTAATTAAATTTTGCATATGTATTTTGTATTTTGATGTACAATAAAGATTTATTTGATTTGATTTGATTTGTAATCCATGCATTAAACTTCATATACTGTGATTTTTCCAAGATTTTAGGCCAGCAGTTTCAGAGATAAGAGAGGGGAGGGGGGGACTGGTAAATTTTTGCCTATTTTAATAATAAAAAAATGCATTTGAGATTTTCACGACCATTCCTTTTATTTAATATGTCACAAAATATATTTTGAAAAACTTTTTTTTAACGTTCCAATTAACCCCCAAAATTTACCCCCATGTTTCAAATTCATTAATTTACGTTATACGTTCGTTTTTGGGTCACCGATCTATATATGTGTACCAAATTTCAACTCAATCGGTACAGAAGTTTCTAAGCAAATTGGCTATGACAGACAGACACACGAGTGATCCCATAATCGTTCCGCCTTTACCTTTTGAGGTACATAACGCTAAAAACAAAATAAAGGGGGTATCGCGTATTTTTGCGGGTTTTTTGTTTTTGCTCCGTCGTAAAAACGGAAAAACATAAAAGCGTGAACCTTGGCGTTTTTATATTAATTATCCTTATGTATGACAACAATAATAAAAACCGGCTAAGTGTGAGTCGGACCAGCCCCAAAAAAAAAAAAATTCAGACAGAGTCCATGTTTGGTTAGTAACACAAAACTTAATATCTATTGTTAGTTTAGGCAGGTAAATGTACATACTCGAAAGGAGTCTGAACTGTATTTAAAAAAACAAAGTGCGAGTCAGAATACTATATAATGGCCCTTGTTTCTTCACGTTTAAAAAAACACTTTTTTGTATGGAGCCTCCTCTTATTTTAAACTTTAATTCCCTTGTTTTAAAAATTACTAGTTATAGGGTTCTGTTTTTACCCTTTGGGTACGGAACCCTAAAAACAGCATTTTTCTGTCGCTCGCCTCGACATCAACGTCTTTTGTTCGAAATGAATAGGTGTCATTGTTGAACTTGTTTGGAGTGCAGTGGTGGTTTGTATCTCTCTGTGCGCGAGTGCGACCCGCATTTGATCGGTTTATATATTTAAGAACTAAACATACCCCCCATACAAACATTGTTCAGTTTGTATGGGGGTTCCTTTTTTAGCGTTTTCTTAGACAAAGAACTTATGGCATATCATAGATGCTAGTAAGATTTCTAATGCGTAAAAATAAACTTAGAGCCATTTCGGAGAATAAATATTTAGTTATTATTTTTTGTATGCATTTTACCATATGTACTAAGCGCCATTTTGGAAGAATATGTATTTTGTTATTATTTCTTTTATTAATTTTAACATAATATGTACTACATGTGGCATATTTTAGGTGTTAAAACAAATGTTGTCGATGACGAAAATATTAAAAAACATTGCTCCGTTGCGACGCCGACGTGCGCGAGCGTGGAAATGAGTTTCCCCTGTATTGTTAGGGGCGGGCTGGTTTCCGCAACCAGGCGACCACTGCGCCCATATTGCGTGATTCGCCGCTGCCAGCCCAGCTCCTCCAAGAAGCCTAGTAGCCCCCGTAGGTTGCCGACGACTTCCTGAAACGACCTCGGATCACCGAGGTGCAAGACCCTGTAATGTGCTTGCTCCTGGCAATCCAGTAGAATGTAAGCAGCAGTCTCCTTAGCCTCCATCCATACACGCTCTGCATAGTGGGCTGTCGGTGATAGAGCGAATAGATGTTTATTAAAATGGCCATGTCCGGTAATAGCGGCTGTTACCTTGCGGAGCTGAACTCTCCAAGTCTCGGGAGCTTCCTAGGCCAGGGTTAGTTGTCGGCAGGGCCAACCTCGTTGCCTGCAGGTGGTTTGGACCAGACCAGTACACATTGTGTTCGTTTCTTGTCCCCAGATCCATCGGGACCTATGTCAGGATATGCTAAATAGTAAATTTTGTCATTTCCCACCTCTTCAACCATCTCTGTGCAAAAAATCACAACAATCCATTGTTCCGTTACGACGTTAAAAAATTAACCACGCTTTTTTCACAATAATACTAATATTTTTCGTTCATTATTGTTTTCAGCTTATATTAAGAATTATTTTTCACTTTTTAGTTTGATGTCTTTTAAAGCGTGTTTTAGAAGTCAAAACTTCTTTAGTGGCGTTGTGCACTTTTTTTGTAATGGGTAAAAAATGTTAAACTCGCGTCAGGACACGTGACCTGATCGAAAATTCGTAAGACGGATGGAGTTCATTTTTTGTTGATTTTTCTGAGATATAAACTTTTTAATGTAATATAAATTGTCATGTTTGTGTACGATAGCGCAAAAAATAAATATTGTATTCTACCACATAAATGATAGTACTTTTATACTGATTATCAAAGCAATTCGTGCAAAATTATTTCCTAACCATTCCAAAATATCAAAAATGCACAACGTTAATATTCAAGTTTTCACTTTTGCCGGCACTCCCGGAGAGCAACCCGTTTTTTTTAGTTTTTTTAGACTATGTTAATTTTAAAATTTTTAGTTTGGTGAGCTTTTTATCCTGGCGATCCTGATCAGGATAATGAGATAAACATATGATATTATTATATTGTCACAAAGTTAGAATTAAAACTGTCCGTTAAAAGTGGGTCAAAATTGAGTGCGAAGAAGTCGGGTAAAAACATACATACATCAGATGAAGCTAATAAAAGCGTGATAAAATGCTTGTTCTACTTTCACGCCTAAACTGCTAATCAGATTGATATGAAATTTGGTAGATCAAGCTCTGGATTAACGTTAGGCTAAGTTTTATTCCACGATTGCAATCATAAAAACGATATCTACGCGGGCGAAGCCGCCGGCGAAGGATAGCAGAGAATAATTTTGATATTAAACGAGAGATTCGAAAACTAAAATTAAAGCACACCTTCAGGGAAAACGAGGGAAACCGAGAAAAGAGGAAACTCTGCAGGAACTTGAAGAAATGTTAGATAAAGTAGGACAGTTGAAGCTGGAATCCACTCGCCAAGTAGTAGCTGGAACTAGTAAAACATTATAGTTACGACACCTTATACTATACATACAAACATACAGGTATCTAGTACAATAAAATCGAAGACTTTCTTATAGAACATTTTGAAATCTTTTTTTTTTCTCAATTGATAAGCCCTTGGCATCATCTCACCTGATGGTAAGTGACGATGATGCCGAAGATGGAAGCGGGCTTACCAAGATTCCCCAACGCAATGGGGATCTGGCTATCTTATCTTCAAGCCGGAACACATCAATGTTGTTAACACTGATGTTTGGCGGCAAGACTTAGATAAGATGGTGGTAGCTAGCTAGGCGGGCTTAGAAATGCCCTACCTCCAACCAAACCGAGTCTTACAAGTTGACCCTGCGGGGAATCGAACCCGCGACCTCCTGGTGTGAAGCGAATGGACTAACCATTACACCACGGAGGCGGTTATTTTCAAAGAAAATGTGTTAGGTACATTAAAAATGATTCAAGTTCACCTTGCCAACGATAAGATTTTCGATAAAAAAGACATTTTTAATATAAAAACCTTAGTAATTTCTGAAAGCCTTACGAAATTCCAGCAAGCTCTTGAATTACATATTTTCATAATAAAAAGGATTTTTAAGTTTTATTTAAGTAACGAAAATGGTGAGCATCTCATGTTTAGATTTAAGTACCTACTGTCATTTTACAGTACTTATCTTTACAGGATAATAAACTATCACACGTGCCTACATAAACTCGTTACTACACAAAAGATTCAAAATAAAATCTACATAGTTGATTACATTCTAGTAAGCCTCTTTATGGCAACACTATGAATACGTAAATTAAGTATAATATAGGGCCATAAGAGGATGATTAGCTATTCAAAGAGATAGTTTATACCTACAAATGTGAAGAAAGGTCTGATTTTTTTTACAAATAACCTTCATAGGTTTTACTGAAAATGACAAAAGCCGTTTTACCCGACTGCCTCAGAAGGTGAGTTATGTTTTTCGAGTGAATGTATGTATGTATGTAGATTTCTATGTTCTCTGCTACAGCATGAACGGCTTGAAGGACTTTAACGTGTGAGGTATCGTTAGATTCGTATTCATACCGTGAGTGACATAGGATACATTTTTACCCGACTGAACAAAAAGAGGGGTAAAGTTTTACCCAGTCGGGTTTTTATTTTAGAATTTTTAGATATGATATGACAAAATAGGGTCCCGTAGCCTTGAAAAATAAATATATTATTTAAAGAAACAAAATTATTTTTGCCGTCGGTATAGAAAATTGTGTATGGAAAATCTATGAACCTTCTACAAATCCAACTACACATCTTAAGTTGGTCGACTATAAGCACTCCTTAAGGCGAGAAATGATTGCGACCGGCGGGGCAGCGGGCGCGGCAGTGGGGGGCGCGGCGTGACGTCACTCTACTGGGCAACGTTCAGGTTTTGGGATAAATATTAATTTTATACGGTGAAGAAAACACCATGAGGAAAATTGCACACGCCTGCGAAGAAACTCACAGGTTGTGTGTGAAGTCGACCAACCCGCACTGGGCCCGCGTGGTCGACTAAAGCCCGATCGTCCTAATTCAGGGTTCAATCCAATTCAATAAATTTATTTAAAATAGGTGCAAATCACACTCTTTCTGATAGTCATAAAATAATAATAACAATGTCATTTGTGAAGAATCAAGAAATAAACAATAGATAGATATTAACGTCAAAATTCAATCCTTGATATAAACCAGATTATGTCATTAGAACATGAAAACAATATGACGCGAAAAGTTATACATAAAAATCATTGAATGCATTTAACAAGAGTAGGCCACTTCATACGGAGAGCACCCGGTCACGAGTATAACGCGAGAGTCAACCATCACTCCCATCAACCATATTAGAGGGAAAGGAATGACCCGGCTCAAGCTAAAGCCCATCGATGGGTACTACAGATGAGCTGATATGGTAATGAATTTAAAAATATAGGGCTTCAGTTGAAAACTAAAATCCAGCAGCTTTTCTGTAGTACTTAAATAGAAATATCTCCACATGAAAATTATATGCAAAGTCAGAAGTTTTATTAATAAACAAATCGTTTTAGACTTTTGTAGCGACATGAACTACTAATTATTTTATTTGCGCTTCGTAAGCACTCAGCGAATTCACTTTGCAAGGCTCGCCAGTCGTTCCCCACTCGCGACGACGTAAAGTCGTTCCCTACCCGCGCCTCGCTATAGACTAAATAAATAAATAAATTCGGACTTTCGTGAACTGCAAACTTTATCTCTCTTCATATTCTTCACTATAGTACAACCATATATAGCCTTAACTTTGGTGACCCCGACGTGATTTTAGCCTGTTTTCGGGATTTTTACGATCAAATAAAGTACAACTTATCGTGTAACAAATTGGCACAATCTTTAGACAATATCTCTAGTTGTGACTTATTATTTTGTAAGACCGTTATTTGATAGTAAATTCCTTAACCATTGATTAAGTGAAACAGATTGTCACCGCTTCTCCTCCGGCGCGCGCGCGGTGCCTCGCCTTAAATAAGAAAGTCTAGTCAGCCATGATAATTTTCCTTTTTAAGAGGATTGTGAAGCTGCGACTCTTCATACAAACGGCGTTCACGATTTTCACCTTTTAAATGTTAACCGATTTGGACTAATTTTTGATAGGTTATCAGTCAGAAAAAAAGCTGGGTTTTTGTTTTTTCGATAAAGTTAATAAGTTTAATTTTATTGTTGTTCGCGTGTTTTCATACAAAACTAATTTCGGCCATTTGTAGTTTATTTATAATCAGTAATATAAAAAACGAAACGTCTAAGCCTAGCTTTTGTTTTGACTGATAACCTATCAAAAATTGGTCCAAATCGGTTAACTTTTAAGAGGTGAACATCGTTAACGCCGTTTGTATGAAAAGTCGCAGCTTCACAATCCTCTTAATGAATAATATGCTCCACTATTTTCAATACTCTTTAGATTCCATACAATAGCAGTTTAGCTGGTGGAGGGTGGGACATGTAACTGATGATGATGATGATGATCTATCCGACCGATTTCGGTCATGGCGACCACTTCGACTCCTAGTCGGTTTGCCGCGCGTGCGCTCGAAGATGGTTTATGTATCCAATCTTCGCAGCGAAACTCCTCGCGCACTGAGGGCATTTAAGTATGCCACCCTCGTAATTGTATGAAATGGTCGCAGGTGGTCGGGCCTTGTAACTACTCGTATAACAAAACTCACTACTAAAAGACTTAAGATATCGGAAACATATTATTTAACGAAATAAACCGGCCAAGTGCGAGTCGGACTAGCACTCCGAGGATTCCGTACCGCCACACTTCTGCACACACAATTACATCAACGCGAGCGACAAAAATATGCTTTTTTTACCAGCTTTTATTTAACTTGCAATGTATGTATGTTTGTTCGGGTGGAATCTTGCAAGTTAAATTTGACCCACTTCCCGGTGTCCGATTGTGCTGAAATTTTACATGCATATGTATAAAGCGTGACAATGCAAAGCTTGTACCTAAAAGTTTTTAAGTTTTCGAAAATTAATGTTATTCAGTTGGGATTCCTTGGCGCGAGAACGTCTCATACTTGGCCAATTTTAATTATTTGTTGTTTTACTTGAGTATTATTTTATTACTATAATCACACCAAGTTTCACGCTTTTAAATATTACCGTTTTTACGATAAAGCTTGTTCAAAATACTTCTAAAGACCTATAAAAACAAGTTATTTTAGATGACACCCCCTTATTTTTTCACTTTTTAAATTTTTTAGTAATTTTAGTATAGCGGCAATAGAAATACACATTATGTGAAAATTTTAACTGTCTATCTATTATGGTTCACGATATTTCGTGTCAGACGTAAGGACAGACGGACAGGCGGACATACAGTGGAGGCTTAGTAATAGTATATATATTAGTACTAACATACAGTATGGATACTCTCTGCCGCTATCTAGATTGCGACCTCACCCCCTCGTCACCCAGATTGATACAGATTGGTTACAGTGTAGTTGTCGAACGTATGGGATTTCGCCGTGATTTTGTTTGCTCCGTCATTTGTTTTTAGAAATGTAATTACACGGCCATTTGTATGCAGTGTCCGGGTTGTGCCTTTGGATAAGGAACCTGATAAGTGACGATGATGCCAAGGGCTTACCAATTGTGAATTTGAATGATTTTATTAGAAAATGTTGTCAGTTTTATTTTTGTGATATGTGTAAAGGTATTACGACTACATGTCAACAACATAGTTGTACCTCATCAACACTAAGCGGGGCGACAGAGCGTGAAGCGAACAGTGAACACATTATGTGCACTTACTTGAACACTACACAGTACACACTGCCGTCCGTCTTGTACGTAAAGTAGTTATTAATTGAGGAAATTTAAAGCATTAAAGATAATAATAGTCGGTGGCGTAGTGGCAAGGGCCGCTACCTCCTGTCCGGGAGGTCGTGGTTCGAACCTTGCCACGTGCTAATGTGTTTTCGAATTTCGATTTCATATGTACGTTTATCCGACGCTCTTGCGGCGAAGGAAAAACATCGTGAGGAAACCTGCACACCCGCATTGGGCCCGCGTGGTCGACTAAGGCCCGATTGCCCTATATCAGGGTAGGCTCGAGCCCCTCGGTGAGGACGTATATAAGATGTAATGATGAAAGATAAAGATAATTTAACATTTTTAATTCTGGTAGGTACCTATTTTACTTTTGATATCACATTGACACTGAGATAAGTACTAGTTCTTTGTAAGATGTAAAATAATAACTCTTCGCAAATCATAATCACTTGTCTTCTCTGAAATCTTGTGCAACATGCACACATATACAGTCCACACACTCATACAAACACGTGTGTACATATCCAAAGTAGCTGTATTAAAACAATTTAATATGTTCTTAAAAAAAAATATAGTCGGCCAAACCGCACTGGGCCCGAGTAGTCGACTAAGCCCTTATCGCCCTAAATCAGGTGTGGCGGAGCTGCCGACAACTTGCTGGTACCCGAAGGTGAAGTAGCAGGCCAGGAAACTCGACGTTTTGGGTTGCGATGGTCCGGTCCTGATTTAACTTCAGTGCTATGTGTGTGACTGCTGCTATGTGCTGCTGAGGCTTGCTTTACCGGCTGGAGTATCACGTCGGGGGTCACCAGTTTTGGAACGGTGCATTCCTACTCGACGAGAGCAAAGGGAGATATCTCCGCCAGGGGAGGTGGTATGCCTAGGGTCCGGCCATGGACCAATCGTTGATGATTGGTATCTGTATATACACTCAGCGCTGAAGAAATTCTAATAGCGCATTCTAGATTTCGTAATTGTTTTGTTCTCTCGTCGCTTGTGTTAAGGTTCAGTGGCGGAATAGCTATTGCTCTAATTTAATTTAATTCTTACACCTTCCCGGGAACTCCTGCCTCCGCTAAACAGGTTAGGCCCAAACCACTCATTGGGGAAGTACATGAGCTGATATGATGATACACAGTACTTTATAAAACTAACCAAGCTGGGAGTGCCGACATTAGTGAAAACTTTTTACAGTTTTAAAGTTTTGACCCTCTGAGTAAACCTGGTGAACGACTAGTTTGACAAAGTTTTGACCCTTGTGAGTGTTCCTGGTAAGGTGACGGTTAATTTCAGTGTCGCGAGTTTAATGGTTTTCTCCCATCTCAAATATGCCCAAAGCGTCCAAAGAAGGTACTTCAAAAAAGTATAATATCACACTAATACAAACAAAATAAAATAATCGAACATAACTACTAATCTGCATCATCATTATATCAGCTCATATATACGTCCGCACCGAGGGGCTCGAGCCTACCCTGAACTAGTACGATCGGGCCTTAGTCGACCACGCGGGCCCAGTGCGCGTTGGTCGACTTCACACACAACCTTCGAGTTTCTTCGCAGGTGTGTGCAGTTTTCCTCACGATGTTTTCCTTCACCGTAAGAGCGTCGGATAACCGTACATATGGCATCTAAATTTAAAAACACATTGGTACGTGGCAGGATTCAAACCACGACCTCCCGGACAGGAGGCGGCGGCCCTAGCCGTTACGCTACCGACGCTCCCACTACTAATCTTACTAATAACTAATAAAAAAAATGTTTGTCTCCTTTAAAAATATAATAATATAAATATAACTTATATTTTTTAAAATTCGTGGAAATCTGTTTTAATATTTTAGGTTCAAGCATAGTATTGTACTAATATATACTGTGGTATTGATCTATCCATTATCATAAGCTGTTGAACGTTGCTACGCGCTACGCGCTGCTCGCTAAGTGCGGACTACGCGAGCGAGCCATCAGCAGAAAACGTATTAAAACACAACAAGCGATATGTTTATATTTAAATATATACTTGCATTTTGTGCCTTATTTTATGGGGTATTTGAAGCATTTGTTCTACATCTTTTCTAAAGTAAAAAAAGTGGGTATTCTCATACAACTCGATTAGCTGATTAATTAAGTTTGGGTACTAATTAAACAAGCTTCTTTTTAATAGCATTATTCGCCTCAGAAAATATAAGTTACCTTCTAAATTACTAAGTCGGCCACAACCAACGCGCGTCTGAATAATAGTATCTCAGCCACTAGTTATCTTCTATGTAAGCCACTGTAAATATAACTCAGCATGATGGTTATTTTTTAGCATCTAAATTTGTGGCATGCATTCAAATAGCAAACTTTTAAAATAATAATATATGACACCAAAATAGTAATTCTATTAGCTTCTAATTGTATAATTTAGTATGTTTAAAATGTAAGTCATCCTACATTAATTGACGAACCTAACCTAACGGAACCGAACCTAACGGATCCGAGTCGGGGTGCTCCGCAAGTCCTAGCTCGCTTCGCTCGCTCCCGCTTCCATTTAGAACTCCCCGTACCACACTCTTCCTACAGTGTTGAGTTGTCGACGGGAGCCCCGACGGGGCTCCTACTTCTGTGTTCTCATGTTAAACCTAACACTACGACTGTGCGGGGAGGCGAGCTAAGCTCGCCTCCCCGCACAGTCTCCGAACCTAACGGATCCGAGTCGGGGTGCTCCGCAAGTCCGAGCTCGCTTCGCTCGCTCCCGCTTCCATTTAGAACTCCCCGTACTACACTATTCCTACAGTGTTGAGTGGTCAACGGATTAGTGGCCGAGTCAGTAAATTAGTTGGCAATGTATAAATCAGAAGGACAAGTAAAAATAATTGTTATCTTGAGTCGACGCTTTCTTTAACATTTTTAGTTGGCGTTGTAAAGAAGATGACTTAGTTTATTAGAGGCTATCTCATTTTCCCGATGCTTAGTTATTAAATGAGAAGGTTGACCACGTGGCCAAAAAAAAATTCTGTGGCCGAATTTATTATTTCTCATTAAGTTTGTGTGACAAGTACATTTTCAATATATAGTTGCTCGAAATGAGATACTTTATATGCGGGTTTACTGTGCGAAAAATCAATTTTACAGTACACATGCGTTTAACTTTGGCATTCTGTTTCTAATTCTAGGAAATGAAAAATACAGAATCTTCTTTCAGACTTTTGAAGGGATGGATATAAAAGAAGACAGGAGGTTAACTATCATCATAGTAGTAACATATATTATATATATAGCCATATATTGTATATATATATGGCTCAGTGGTTAGTGCCCTTGACTACTGATCCGAGGGTTGCGGGTTCGATCCCCACCCAGGGCAAGCATTTGTGTGCTGAGCAGATTTGTTTGCTCTGTGTCTGGGTGTTAAATATATCTATATATGTATGTATTTAAACGTATATAAGTATGTATATCAGTCTCTGGTAACCCATAACACAGGGAATCCTACTTTGGGGCCAGATGACCATGTGTGATTTGTCTCAGAATATTTTATTTTATTTTTTTATATATACTTTGCTACCACGGTGGCCTGTATCAGAAGGAGACAGATTCATGACGCACGAAGCGCAGAGGTCACACCAGAGAATAGGTCATATTTACCACGGATGTTTTATGCTTACCTATTTATCCCAAGCCTTATTATAATCTATTTATGGTATGCTTTTGCTCGCGGCTTATACATCGTTTTTACGACGGCCTTAAGGTTTAAGCGTGGACATGAGTTTTCTCCAGATCCGTCACGATAGTTCGTGACGGATCTGAAGAAAACTCATGTCGTTGCTCTATTCTGATTAGCAGTCTATGTCACTCCCCACCCTCTCCACCAAGTCTGTACAAAAAATCACTTCAATCCGTTGTTCCGTTGGGACGCCGACGTGCGCGAGCGTGGAAATGAGTTTTCCCCAGATCGGTCGGACACTATGTGAGGATATGCTAATCGTATTATGTACATAAAAGAAAGTCATGTTAGTTACACCATTTATAACTCAAGAACGGCTGGACCGATTTTTATGATTCTTGTGTTTTTGCATTTGTCTTTGTCCGGAATAGGATAATAAGTATTCAGCAATAAAAAAAAAATTATTAGTCAAAAAATAATTAGTTTTAGAGTAGGGTAGGGTAGTAAAGTATAGTGTAGTGTAGGTGTAGTTAGGGTAGGGTAGGGTAGAGTAGTGTTAGTGTAGGATAGGGTAGGGTAAGGTAGTGTAGTGTAGGGTAGGGTAGTGTAGTGTAGTGTAGTGTAGTGTAGGGTAGGGTAGGGTAGTGTAGTCTAGTGTAAGGTAGGACGAAGTTCGCCGGGACAGCTAGATAGTAAATATATCATTTCCCACCTCCTCAACATCTCTGTGCAAAAAATCACAACAACCCATTGTTCCGTTGCGATGTAAAGAAATTAACTAACAAAGGATGATTTTTTCAGTTCCCTGGTATATAGAATATGCTATTTTCTCCTGTTAAAAAGTAACCTGGGTCCTTTCCAGTGACACAGGCTACCTGCATGCCAAATTCCATCAAGATTGATCGAGGTTTTCACATTTACAATATTAAGTAAGAATGTAAAAACTTACGCATGCGTATGTGTGCCTAAGACATTTAATTAGTAATTAAACTGAAATAAGTTGTTTTAGATGTGAACACGAGTTTAATTAATGTAACAAATAAAGGGAGATGACTCCGCCTGACACTCTGTACGAGCCACGCACAGGCCACAAATCGCGCAAAATAAACTTTGGTTACCAAAACCGCGACAGTACTTACTATGTATCCATTTCGTTTTTCTGTTACTGTCTGTCCTTTTAGGGTTCCGTTCACCCAAAGGGTGACCAACGGGACCCTATTACTTAGCCTCCGCTGTCTGTCTGTCTGTCTGTCTGTCAGCGGGGTGTATTTCATGAACCGTTATACGTAGACATTTATTTTTTTTAGAGAATATTCTATTGCCACTATAACAAGATAGAATAAAAATTTTAAAAAAGTAAAAGGGGTCCTCATACATCATCGTCGTATCAGCCGAAAAACGTCGACCGAGCCTGCGCTGCCCGCATCCATCGGCTTCCAGCGGTCTTCACCAGGTCGTCGGTCTACCGCGTGGGAGGCCTGTCTACGCTACGTTTTACGGTTCACACCCGCCACTCGAGAACTTCACTGCTCCAACGGCCATCTCTTCTGCGAGCTATACAAAAAACATTGCCACTTATCCAAAAATACATATTTTTATAGATATATGTATATAGTAGTAATTCTAAAATAAAACGATAAATAATATAATGTAACTGGCCAAGTGTGAGTCGTCCTCACGCTAAAGAGTCCGAACTGAATAAAAAAATATTTTTTGTCACTCGCATTGATGTCTTTTGTTAGTAATGTGAATAGGTATCATTGCCATAGCTATGTGGAGAGGTTGTGGTGGTACGGAACCCTCGGAGCGCGAGTTCGACTCGCACTTGGCAAAATAAAAACCAATTTTGTTGGATTTGTGTTCTCACAACTGTATTTAAAAACGTCCTATGCAACATTTTCTCACAACTGTATTTAAAAACGTCCTATGCAACATTTTCTCACAACTGTATTTAAAAACGTCCTATGCAACATTTTCTCACAACTGTATTTAAAAACGTCCTATGCAACATTTTCTCACAACTGTATTTAAAAACGTCCTATGCAACATTTTCTCACAACTGTATTTAAAAACGTCCTATGCAACATTTTCTCACAACTGTATTTAAAAACGTCCTATGCAACATTTTCTCACAACTGTATTTAAAAACGTCCTATGCAACATTTTCTCACAACTGTATTTAAAAACGTCCTATGCAACATTTTCTCACAACTGTATTTAAAAACGTCCTATGCAACATTTTCTCACAACTGTATTTAAAAACGTCCTATGCAACATTTTCTCACAACTGTATTTAAAAACGTCTTATGCAACATTTTCTTACAAATGTATTTAAAAACGTCCTATACAACATTTTCTCACAACTTTATTTAAAAACGTCAATATGCAACATTTTCTCACAACTGTATTTAAAAACGTCCTATGCAACATTTTCTCACAACTGTATTTAAAAACGTCCTATGTAACATTTTCTCACAACTGTATTTTGTATATTATTAATTTATATACTATCGGTATGTATTATTTATGTGATTAGATCAGGTTAGTTTACATTATATTATATTAGTATTTTATTTAGTATAATTTAAGGTACACATAGGTTTGCCCCCCGTCCTTTGAATTCTCATAACACCCGGTAAGGTTGGCTGGAAGAGATCTCATAGAGATAAGTCCACCTTTGTATATTATGTCCTTTCTAATTGTTTTTCATGTAAATATCTGTGTGCAATAAAGAATATATATATATATATATATATATATATATGTATATTTAAAAACGTCGTATGCAACATAGTCTTAAAAGGTAATTTGCAAAATCGTTAGTTATACATGTTACCACACAATATGTTAACAAAGACCACAGCCTGTAACATTTGACTTATAGATCTTTATGTAATATACAGTGTGTACACTGTCCTGGGTACTAGATTGTTTGCTATGTCCGTTAGTTGATGATAAGGTATTGTACAGCGCGAATAGACGGGCAAAACCATTTTCAGCCGCTCCTCGTCAACTATTATTTGATGTTCGGCTAATTTCAATTTCGCACCACAACACTCTCCGATCATCCATCAAAAAGTCGTTAGGGTTGCATCCTGCAAGAAAATAATGCCACTGTATTTGGCACTACAACACTCTCCGATCATCCATAAAAAGTCATCAGGGTTGCATCCTGCAAGAAAATAATGCCACTGTATTTGGCACTACAACACTCTCCGATCATCCATAAAAAGTCATCAGGGTTGCATCCTGCAAGAAAAGAGTGCCACTGTATTTCGCACTACAGCACTCCCTGATCATCCATAAAAAGTCGTTAGGATATCAATACCTCGCACTATAAAATCCATCAACCCGTTTGGAAGATATCTTGGAATAAAGGAACATTAGTATTACAATACATAAACATTAGACCTGAAAACAAAACACTCCTGTTTAGGATTCCGTATCTCAAGGTAAAACCTTAAACATTACATCAAACAATTAATCGATAAAATAAAAAAAGGATTGTGTGGTTTTATGAAACCACTGTAAAAGTAAAACTTTTTTTCACATTATAGCCATTTACAGAGGACGAAACGATCATGGCTGCTTTCGTCTTGGAAACGATCATACCGTCACGCGACATGCAATAAACAGACGAAAAAGTTTGAGACGATGTAATAAAAGTTATATATTTAGTGACAACACTACTTTTTTGAAAACGTAAGTAAGTATGTCTGTAAGTGCTTTGCTTCTAGCGGGTCTTACATTAAATAATCGAGTTTTCCATCAGGCTGACCAGCCCTATACGTGGCGGTGTTCCCACAAAGATCAGAACGGTCTCGTCGCGAAACGCTGTTAGTGGACAAAATGAGACAATTCCGAGGCGATCGATCACCTAAAACGGTAAGGTAGTACATAATCTGCCTCTTTGTGATTTCAGGAAAAAGTTTATCTAATTTGTAGTAGATACGGGTAAAATACAAAGCGTTTCCTACGAAAATGAAAGGTCAAAGTAATGAATGATATATTCTCTTCAAAACCTATAAAATAGTAATTTTATCCAAGAATAGGGGATCGGACTGCTAGCCATTTGAGTTACTTTTTATGATCTGTCAAAAACGAAATTTTGTTCTAAAACTGTTTGAAATACCCACAAGTGACGTCATAGATCTTTAGCGTCATTGACGAACTTATTTTGTGAATTTGATCAATTAAAAATTGAAGACGTGACGGAAAAACAAAACGAGTAAGCTTTTTTGAAACTTCAAGAGGAGAGCAATTTAGGAAATCATATTTCAGAATTTTTTTTTTTGTGCAGTCCGATATCCTATTATTTAGGTGCGAAGATTCAAGACATTTATTCAAAATTCAGTGCGACAAGGATCTTTTGCACGTGGCAGGAATAGGAACTAACGACGCCATTTTGTAAAATGGCATTCATTGACAGATCGTTCAGTGTGTTGTTTGTTTGTCATTTAATTGCACACCCACGCCCTCCTGTAAATGTCACCTAAGTGCCAAAAGATCCTTGTCGCACTGTAGGTGAAAATTACACTCTTTCTGAGAGTCATAAGATAGTGATTACATAATTTCATTTGTAAAAATAAAAAAAAACAATCATTAGTTATTAACGTCAAAATCCAATCCGTGATATAAAAAAAACAAATAATGTTATTAGAAAATGAAAACAATATGACACGAGAAGTTATACATTAAAATAATTGAATGTCATGAATGCCTTTGATAAGTGTAGGCCAGTTCACATGGACAGCACCCGGTCACGAGTATAACGCGAGAGTCAGCCATCGCTAAGAGAAGATTTTTTTTGCTATAACACTCACCGACATTTTCTTCTAATAATCTGTTGTTCAAATGTATATTGTAAACTGTAGACTTGTATAAAAATAATAATATTGCTAAAGCTAAAGAAACATGATGGACAAACGTTTGCTTCCGTTCAGATCATAGTTCCTAAATTTCGATCACACCGGTTCATTATTCTCGGTCCGACAAAGCTGCTTAAAAGATAACACGTCGATTGCGTGTCGCGTGCACCTGATGTGATTCTGATTATAGTGGACGCTGCCCATGATCAAAATTTGAAGCAGCGTCATAGTCCCTAATCAATTTGATTTTCATCTAAAAAGAGTTTTAGATGTATCCTCTTTTTTTTTATTAAAGATTTGAGTGCGTTTGACTGCAACTCACCTGATGGTAAGTGATGATGCAGTCGAGGATGGTACACGCAAACTCAAATAATGCCTATTCACTCTTGCCTTGAAGATCCCCAAATTATAGGAATCGGGAAACACTGTACGCTTAATAAATGAAGAAGCGTAACGATTCGTACGAAAAGGTGGAACATCAACAACAAAGGGGACGCTATCAGCTTAAGGGTCCCCAGGAGGCTCAAGTTTCCATACAACCGTAGTTCCGCTTTATTATAAAAACTACTTGCTGGATTGAATCCAAATTTTGCGAATATATTGAGCAGACACATATTGATGTCTGTACTTTAGTTTTCGATATACTCACATGAAACGAAAAAAATTAAAAGCAGTTTAAAACTTTCAGTACAAAACTAATTTAAGTCTTTGTTTAATAATTTTTAACTTATTAAAAACATCAATATGTGGCTACTCAATATATTTGCAAAGTTTGGATTCAATACAGCAATTAGTTTTTATATTAAAGCGGAATTACGTTTGTATGGAAGATAGAGCCTCCTGGGGACCCTTAAGTATTAAGATTTGGAAGATAGAAGTAGAAAATTAATTGAAAGACTATCATCATCATCATATTAGCCGAAGGACGACCATTGCTGGCAAGGCCTCCCCCAAGGATTTTCACGACGACCGGTCCTGTGCTGCCCGCATCCATCGGCTTCCCGCTATCTTCACCATGACGTCGGTTCCCGCCTCCAACGCGGTAAAAAACTATAAGTTACAGTAAATTTTTATTAATAGCTGTATGTCATACAGCTATGAAACAATTTAAAGCGAGAGTTCTAATCACATGATTAAAATAAACAGTAGTTGCATAATGTGTAACATCTGAAATAAGTAAAAATCTTCCAGCACCTACAAGCCGTCCGGTCTCGCATTGGGTGGCATGGCCATGTTTCCTTAGCCTTCGTAGCTGAAAAAAAATAAGGCGGCATGGCCATATTTCCTTAGCATTTGTGATTAAAAAAACCCATTTCCTCTTACACGCTTCCTTCACTTGTCACGTAAACACCCATAGTTTGCAGGTAAGTGAGGGGTAGATGTAACACATCAAAACGTTATTTCACCGTAATACTTATCGTACAAAAATGAATGTAACAACCGCAACACACTATACGTATCTATAGTATGAAGAAGATCACTAGCTGTAATCGCGGTATCGGCAAACATCACTCTATATCGGTCTCAAAGCCTATCAGATCAGGTCGGAATGGCCCCGGGCGTGGACACTTCGACACCGCAGTAATTGGAGAGGTACAATCCTCCCCGTGGGTGATTACTCCTGCGTGCCTGTCATGTAGAATGTTACTCGCTTGAATTACTTCTATAGATGATGCCAAGTGGACGGGTGTACATGTGAGTTCAAGTTCTAGACCAAAATTCATAAACATTAAATTACTCATGCTCAGCCTAAGTGTAGTTAACTGCTAATCATTTAAATTACTTTTTCAAGCGATTTCCAAAAAGGAGGAGGTTCTCAATTCGTCTGTATGGTTTTTTTTATGTGTGTAACCTTAGAACTTTTGTCTGAGTGAACCGATTTTTATGATTATTTTTTTTAATTTGAAAGCTAGTGCTTCCCGTGTGGTCCAAATCGGTGCAGTATTTTATTAGAAAATTAACAAAAACCAAAAATAATAATGCAAAAATGTACTTATTGTTGCAATGGAAGTCGGTTTTTGAAGGTGTTTAGCGTTTTCAATTAAATGTTCTAAAAACGTTTGAAATAATAGAGCGTGACTTTATTATATACCTTCCACGTCACTTGTGCAGTTGTTTTGTGATTTTGATAAATTGAAAAAATAAGTTTTAAAAATTCCAGATATATTTTGATATTTCAGTAAAAGGACTATTTATATTTTAATATATACTTAATTCTTTCCGCGGCTTCGTTGCGTGGGCATCGTTTTTATGACTGTCTTCAAAAACAGTCATAAAAACGCCAGCCTCAAGGGTGAGGGGTGCGCGAGTCGCTAGCGGCTCGCGAGCGTAGACAAGAGATTATCACAGATCCCTCGGGAACTATATCGGACTATTCTGATTAGCAGTCTTTTTCACTCCCTCAATTAATTCTATGCAAAAAATCACGTTGTAGCGGTTGTGAAATGCGTGTTTCGGAGCGTAGCTTTGTCAAAAATGTAAGAAACGAACAAGGTTTTTTGGCGGGATTTGTGGTGGACGCATTCGTAGTTTTATTTTGTTGTTTTTTCATTGTTTTCTGCTAGGATATTGTTCAAGAAGTGGTGCATTTTGGATAAAATCTTCCAGTGCACGTGAGCAATGTGGAGAACAAGAAAACAAAACGAAGGAGGACGTGAGAACCCAACTTGCTCTGGGTGCAGTTTTATAGACGCCCTACAGCAACTGGGTGTTCCACCCAGAATGTAGCTGGTGCAAATTCCGTCAAGAACTTCAGAGAAGATTTGTAATGCACCCGCACTAGCATTACAAATCAAAAAACTAATAAGGACACTAATATACGACAGACTAGGCTGTATGGTCATAGTAACCATTGCCTTTTCCACCAAAAAAAATGTAAGAAACGTCACTATGACAGATATCTTGCAAGAGCTCCCCGCGCTACGGTGTGTTCAACCTGAACTGATTATTATTTTCCTTGTGTACTTTTGTAAAGTAAACAGTAAACATTTCAGAAGTTAATCGAGAATTTTTATTATGGTGACCTGCTCCCGTCAATCCGTTGCTCTGTTGCGACGCCGACGTGCGCGAGGCTAGAAATGAGTTTTACCCCGATCCCTCGGGAACTATCTCGGGTTATGCTATTTAGAAGTCTAAGTCAGTTCTCACCTCCTCAACCATTACAGTAACTCATATCTCCGTTGCGATGTTAAAGAAAACAACCAAAAAAGAGCTTTTTCTTTTCAGTTTTCTCAAGGCTGGAGTGACCTGCGTCTTTCATTTTCTGTAACTGCCAAAACTCAGTCATAGTACATTACTGTAGAGGCCGGGAAGTAAGCGATTGCTGGAAAAGTTTAATATATGAAACCAGCAATTGCCGTTCCGGCCGAGGCCTGCATAGTGCTTTACTGAAACAATGCAAGAAAATTAAAACAATAATTAATATTTTTTTAAGTTAAATACACTCGAAATTTAAAACTGTGACTAAAGGAAGGAAACACCGTGACGCACACTTTTGTTTTTCCGCCGATTTACTTTTCGCCGCCGTCTCCGCACTGCCGCCGTCTCCGCACTGCCGCCGTCTCCGCACTGCCACCGTCTCCGCACTGCCGCCGTCTCCGCACTGCCGCCGTCGCCGCACTGCCACCGTCGCCGCGATGCCGCCGGCCCGTTCATTTGAAATAATTTTCGAAAAACCTAAAATCTTTAAGGTACAAGCTTTTAATATTGCATTGTCACGCGATATACACATGCATGCAAAATTTCATCTCAATCGGATACCGGGAAGTGGGTCAAATTTAACTTGCAAGATTCCACCCGAATAAACATACATACATTGCAAGTAGCTTGTAAAAAGCAGCCAGCGAACCTCAGAACAAATAGTTTTTTTATTCGTCGGACTGTGGTGTTGTCACTAGACTGTATGAGATTTGTGTTCTGTGCTTCTCCGTGTGGTAAAACTCATAAAATAGTTACAATAAAAAAAATCTACTCTGCGGAAATAAAATTACATAGCATTACTTTTTTGTTTATTTGACGATCCTGAATTCACGTAATTTCCTGTCTCTTTTTTAAGAAATTAAAGCGAATATTGAAAATGTTTAAGTGTTTTTTTTTTTTTTTTAATTTGAGTGCGTTTGACTGCAACTCACCTGATGGTAAGTGATGATGCAGTCGAGGATGGTACACGCAAACTCAAATAATGCCTATTCACTCTTGCCTTGTAAAGAAGTTTTTTGGTTGCTTCGTTCCTATTCAGTCACAATATGCGTGCGGGCAATGGATTACCCTCGAATTGGATTTATTTATTTTGCCACGAACATAAACATTGATTACTTTACAAAAGTTAATGACAGTTCTACCTGTGATGTAAGGTACAGGCAAATTATCCAGCCGACTCATAACAAGTCAGATCAACGTCCAAAATTCATGTTCTGCATAATAATGTGTCTAGAATCCTGGATTCTACTGTTGGTCTGGTACATGTTCACTAATCCAGCTCACAGTTTCTGGCTTCGGAACAAAGGCAGCGGTACATCGGATCCTAATTAGACGTTATTAGATTTGACCGACATTTAAAACTGCCTGTGGCATGCGAACAGACAAATTGGATTGCTTACTGGAGGCTAATAATGCTGCAGTCCAATCTCTGTTATAAACTTGATAAGTGGCTTAATGTATGCATTGCAACTCTGGAGTGTAACAGAGCGGCTAGGCATAGAATCATTTGATTGATGATTAGCGTAAAAACTAATTGTTCGATTATTCTCACACTAGCTTTTGCCCGCGGCTTCGCTCGCGTAGGCATCGTTTTTATGGCTGTCTTTTAGGGTGAGTGGTGCGCGAGCCGCAAGCGGCTGTATGTTTGTTACGCAATATCTTCGCAGATTATGAATCGATTTAAATGTTTTTCTTTTATTTGCAGCCGAGTTAGTTGCATATAAGTTTTATCAAAATCGGTGTAGTACTTTTTAAAGTAAAATTATCAGAAAGCAAAAATAATAATGTAAATAGTAAGTTGTTGCGATGAAGATCGGTTTTTAAATGTTTTCAATGATGTACAGGAATGTCACCCCTGTGCGCCGAAGCTCACGTAGCTGTTTCAATGATGTAAAGGAATGTCACCCCTGTGCATCAGCGCCGCGCGCCGGAGCTCACGTAGCTGTTTCAATGATGTAAAGGAATGTCACCCCTGTGCAGCGCCGCGCGCCGAAGCTCACGTAGCTGTTTCAATGATGTAAAGGAATGTCACCCCTGTGCAGCGCCGCGCGCCGGAGCTCACTTAGCTGTTTCAATGATGTAAAGGAATGTCACCCATGTGCAGCGCCGCGCGCCGGAGCTCACGTAGCCGTTTCAATGATGTAAAGGAATGTCACCCCTATGCAGCGCCACGCGCCGGAGCTCACGTAGCTGTCTCAATGATGTAAAGGAATGTCACCCCTATGCAGCGCCACGCGCCGGAGCTCACGTAGCTGTTTCAATGATGTAAAGGAATGTCACCCCTGTGCAGCGCCGCGCGCCGGAGCTCACGTAGCTGTTTCAATTATGTAAAGGAATGTGACCCCTGTGCAGCGCCGCGCGCCGGAGCTCACGTAGCTGTTTCAATGATGTAAAGGAATGTCACCCCTGTGCAGCGCCGCGCGCCGGAGCTCACTTAGCTGTTTCAATGATGTAAAGGAATGTGACCCATGTGCAGCGCCGCGCGCCGGAGCTCACGTAGCTGTCTCAATGATGTAAAGGAATGTCACCCCTGTGCAGCGCCGCGCGCCGGAGCTCACGTAGCCGTTTCAATGATGTAAAGGAATGTCACCCCTATGCAGCGCCACGCGCCGGAGCTCACGTAGCTGTTTCAATGATGTAAAGGAATGTGACCCCTGTGCAGCGCCGCGCGCCGGAGCTCACGTAGCTGTTTCAATGATGTAAAGGAATGTCACCCCTGTGCAGCGCCGCGCGCCGGAGCTCACGTAGCTGTTTCAATTATGTAAAGGAATGTGACCCCTGTGCAGCGCCGCGCGCCGGAGCTCACGTAGCTGTTTCAATGATGTACAATAATGTTATCCCTGCGTAGCACCGCGCGCCGTAGCTCACGTAGCTGTTTCAATGATGTACAATAATGTTATCCCTGCGTAGCACCGCGTGCCGTAGCTCACGTAGCTGTTTCGTAGAAATTAGTCGTAGTAAGTGTATTTACTTCTAAGAGCAAAAAGTTTACAGCTGACGGTCTGTTAAGTTTTTAACGGGTTGTTAGTAAGTGAATATATGATTTGATTACATTAGGTATAGATTTGGGAAACGTGATGAAAAATATAATATCAGCGTGGATATACAGGTTGTAACAAAAATAATGTAGATCCCGTTAACAGGGGCTCTGAATCATCATAATGAACAACTTTCCCCAAGGAATCCATAGTCAATTCTCTAAACAAATATTGGACCCTCCATACAAAAATGCACTAAATCAGCTGATCGAATTGTATGAAGAGTTTTTTTTTGCGATTTCAGCAAACTCATAAAACAAAAGTGGTTCAGTATGACGAGTCGAAGACATTATTTTGTGACACCTGTATATTAGTTCATAGACTGTCTTTGAGGGAAGCGCAGTTCACGAGTCGCAAGCTGGGTGGTGAATATTCCAAAATAGGAAATCTGAAGCAGGCCGGGCCGGGTGGATGGTAGAACACTCTTATTGCGATGACATAAAGGTTTTCTTCCACCGGTTCAAGCCGATTCCGTGCGGTATATTGCGGTTGAATCCTTTAGGTAGCATTCTGATATTTACCAAGAAGATGTTTATGAAGTCTTCTTGAGCGAGTTCGAAATATGAATCTTTTAAGGGTTTCGTACATAAAGGGTGACCATGGAACCCTACTACTAAGTTTGCGCTATCCGTCCGTCCGTCTGTCTGTCTGTCTGTTCTTTCATGAACCGTAATAGGCAGACAGCTGAAATTTTCACAGGGTTTATTTCAACATAAAATATGTGATTTCTTTGAAACGTGAAAACACTAGCGACATCAAGTTAGGTCTAAATATAAAGTTGATTTATAAATTACTTAGAAGTAGATTAATAATAAAGTTTCCTTTTTTATCGACAGATGGCGCTTATTAATTACTTTTTGTGTGGAATGATGTATAGAAGAATTTTTCTTAACTACAAATTTAGGACTGTTCCTCAATTTGATTTCTGTATTTATTCATGTTTATAGGGTTTCCTATACCCAAATACTTTTAATACGGAACCCGCGGTGCACGATTCCAACTCGTACTTGGCCATTTTTTTTTTTTTTTTTTTATTTAATAGAAACAAACAGTCATTTAAATAAATCTATAAAACGTCTTACTTCAATATAGACCTATAGTTTCCTTAATTATTAAAGTACTATATTAATTTACAAAAAGCCATCGCTGTGGACGATGCACGATAAACACTTAACAGAACAATTAATAAGAATTTAATAGAAGAAACCAACTAGTCAAAGAAGTTACAAGTAGAGAGATTTAAAAAGAGAAAAGGAGTTTAGTTTTTACTTGACGCTTAAAGTTGTACAAAGAAGAAGAAAACATATCCACATCCATAAGGTGATCATTATAAAACTTACAAGTTCGACGAATGAAACTATTATTAACAAAACACTTTTTACTAACATCTGAAAGAAATAGCATCTTCTTACGACAATTTCTTTCGCGTTGACGTGGTATTCTAAAAGAAATTTTTTGCAATAATGTGGGTGAATCCGTAATGTTGTTCAATAATTTATACAAGATTACCGAATCAAGATAATTGCGACGCTGCTCCAGGTTTTCGACCCTATGTCTCCTTGCCGAAGATTCATAATCGTTGTAAAAACCACCAGTACGATAATCCAAAGCCTTCACGAACTTCCTCTGTAATCTCTCAATTCTTTCTATGTGTATACTGTAAAAAGGACGCCATACACTACAAGCAAACTCCAGATTGCTTCTAACGTAGCTATTATATAGTAGCTTGTACGTACGAGCATGTTTAAAAGGTTTTAATATCCTTAAAATAAAGCCTAGCTGCCTGAATGCCTTATTTAAAACTTTGTCAAGATGTGGTACAAATGTTAACTTTGAATCTATGATGACTCCTAGGTCCCTTACTTGTGTTACTCTTGTCAAATTATTGTTACACAGAGTGTAATTATAGACTATTGGTTTAGTATTTTTGGAGAAAGTTATTACTTGACACTTGTCAATATTAAGATACAATTTATTGTTGTGGCAGTATGATTCAAAATTAGCAAGATCGCATTGAAGTTTTTCACAGTCCTCAACATTACGGATAATTCTGAATATCTTTGTGTCGTCTGCGTAAAGCAACATATTTGAATGTTTAGCAATATTGTCAATATCGTAATATAAAGAATAAAAAGCAAAGGACCTAAATGCGAACCTTGTGGAATTCCGGAACTAATGTATTTGTAATCTGAGTTAAATTTTATATTTTTTATCATTTCGTGCGGAGCCAACCTGACATAAAACGTGACGCCTTCACAAATTTTGTTAACACTCGATATCACCCTCCATCTGTTTACCGTCATCATCATCATCATCATCATATCAGCCACAAATCGTCCACTGCTGGACAAAGGCCTCCCCCAAGGATTTCCACGACGAACGGTCCTGCGCTGCCCGCATCCATCGGCTTCCCGCGAACTTCACCAGGTCATCGGTCCACCGCGTGGGAGGTCTGCCTACGCTAAGTTTTCCGGTTCGTGGTCGCCACTCGAGAACTTTACTGCCCCATCGGTCATCTGTTCTACGAGCTATGTGCCCTGCCCACTGCCACTTCAGTTTAGCGATTCTGTGAGCTATGTCGGTTACTTTAGTTCTCCTGCGAATCTCCTCGTTTCTGATTCGATCACGCAGAGAAACTCCGAGCATAGCAAACTCTGTTTACCGTACCACTCCAAAAATGAACACCCGATTATTTGAAAATGTATTCAACCTACATAATTCTATAACTAAAGGGATCAAGACGAATCTAAAAACACCTTGCCACGGTAGTGTATATATTCTTTGACCTTGCACTCCAAAATGTATCCTACCTACATAGTTATGTCACTCAGGGGATCAAGACGAATCTAACGACACCTCGCACTCCAAAATGTATCCTACCTACATAGTTAGGTATGTCACTCAGGGGATGAGGACGAATCTAACGACACCTCGCACTCCAAAATGTATCCTACCTACATAGTTATGTCACTCAGGGGATCAAGACGAATCTAACGACACCTCGCACTCCAAAATGTATCCTACCTACATAGTTATGTCACTCAGGGGATGAGGACAAATCTAACGACACCTCGCACTCCAAAATGTATCCTACCTACATAGTTATGTCACTCAGGGGATCAAGACGAATCTAACGACACCTCGCACTCCAAAATGTATCCTACCTACATAGTTATGTCACTCAGGGGATCAAGACGAATCTAACGACACCTCGCACTCCAAAATGTATCCTACCTACATAGTTATGTCACTCAGGGGATGAGGACAAATCTAACGACACCTCGCACTCCAAAATGTATCCTACCTACATAGTTATGTCACTCAGGGGATGAGGACGAATCTAACTGTCGTTAGGTGTCCCTCGCACTCCAAAATGTATCCTACCTACATAGTTATGTCACTCAGGGGATGAGGACGAATCTAACGACACCTCGCACTCCAAAATGTATCCTACCTACATAGTTATGTCACTCAGGGTATGAGGACAAATCTAACGACACCTCGCACTCCAAAATGTATCCTACCTACATAGTTATGTCACTCAGGGGATGAGGACGAATCTAACGACACCTCGCACTCCAAAATGTATCCTACCTACATAGTTATGTCACTCAGGGGATCGAGACGAATCTAACGACACCTCGCACTCCAAAATGTATCCTACCTACATAGTTATGTCACTCAGGGGATCGAGACGAATCTAACGACACCTCGCACTCCAAAATGTATCCTACCTACATAGTTATGTCACTCAGGGGATCAAGACGAATCTAACGACACCTCGCACTCCAAAATGTATCCTACCTACATAGTTATGTCACTCAGGGGATCGAGACGAATCTAACGACACCTCGCACTCCACAATGTATCCTACCTACATAGTTATGTCACTCAGGGGATCGAGACGAATCTAACGACACCTCGCACTCCACAATGTATCCTACCTACATAGTTATGTCACTCAGGGGATCAAGACGAATCTAACGACACCTCGCACTCCAAAATGTATCCTACCTACATAGTTATGTCACTCAGGGGATCAAGACGAATCTAACGACACCTCGCACTCCAAAATGTATCCTACCTACATAGTTATGTCACTCAGGGGATCAAGACGAATCTAACGACACCTCGCACTCCACAATGTATCCTACCTACATAGTTATGTCACTCAGGGGATCGAGACGAATCTAACGACACCTCGCACTCCAAAATGTATCCTACCTACATAGTTATGTCACTCAGGGGATCAAGACGAATCTAACGACACCTCGCACTCCACAATGTATCCTACCTACATAGTTATGTCACTCAGGGGATCAAGACGAATCTAACGACACCTCGCACTCCAAAATGTATCCTACCTACATAGTTATGTCACTCAGGGGATCAAGACGAATCTAACGACACCTCGCACTCCACAATGTATCCTACCTACATAGTTATGTCACTCAGGGGATCGAGACGAATCTAACGACACCTCGCACTCCAAAATGTATCCTACCTACATAGTTATGTCACTCAGGGGATCCAGACGAATCTAACGACACCTCGCACTCCACAATGTATCCTACCTACATAGTTATGTCACTCTGGGGATCCAGACGAATCTAACGACACCTCGCACTCCAAAATGTATCCTACCTACATAGTTATGTCACTCAGGGGATGAAGACGAATCTAACGACACCTCGCACTCCAAAATGTATCCTACCTACATAGTTATGTCACTCAGGGGATCAAGACGAATCTAACGACACCTCGCACTCCACAATGTATCCTACCTACATAGTTATGTCACTCAGGGGATCAAGACGAATCTAACGACACCTCGCACTCCACAATGTATCCTACCTACATAGTTATGTCACTCAGGGGATCAAGACGAATCTAACGACACCTCGCACTCCACAATGTATCCTACCTACATAGTTATGTCACTCAGGGGATCGAGACGAATCTAACGACACCTCGCACTCCAAAATGTATCCTACCTACATAGTTATGTCACTCAGGGGATCCAGACGAATCTAACGACACCTCGCACTCCACAATGTATCCTACCTACATAGTTATGTCACTCAGGGGATCCAGACGAATCTAACGACACCTCGCACTCCACAATGTATCCTACCTACATAGTTATGTGACTCAGGGGATCCAGACGAATCTAACGACACCTCGCACTCCACAATGTATCCTACCTACATAGTTATGTCACTCAGGGGATCAAGACGAATCTAACGACACCTCGCACTCCACAATGTATCCTACCTACATAGTTATGTCACTCAGGGGATCAAGACGAATCTAACGACACCTCGCACTCCACAATGTATCCTACCTACATAGTTATGTCACTCAGGGGATCAAGACGAATCTAACGACACCTCGCACTCCAAAATGTATCCTACCTACATAGTTATGTCACTCAGGGGATCCAGACGAATCTAACGACACCTCGCACTCCAAAATGTATCCTACCTACATAGTTATGTCACTCAGGGGATCAATACGAATCTAACGACACCTCGCACTCCAAAATGTATCCTACCTACATAGTTATGTCACTCAGGGGATCCAGACGAATCTAACGACACCTCGCACTCCAAAATGTATCCTACCTACATAGTTATGTCACTCAGGGGATCCAGACGAATCTAACGACACCTCGCACTCCAAAATGTATCCTACCTACATAGTTATGTCACTCAGGGGATCAATACGAATCTAACGACACCTCGCACTCCAAAATGTATCCTACCTACATAGTTATGTCACTCAGGGGATCCAGACGAATCTAACGACACCTCGCACTCCAAAATGTATCCTACCTACATAATTATGTCACTCAGGGGATCCAGACGAATCTAACGACACCTCGCACTCCAAAATGTATCCTACCTACATAGTTATGTCACTCAGGGGATCCAGACGAATCTAACGACACCTCGCACTCCAAAATGTATCCTACCTACATAGTTATGTCACTCAGGGGATCAAGACGAATCTAACGACACCTCGCACTCCAAAATGTATCCTACCTACATAGTTATGTCACTCAGGGGATCAAGACGAATCTAACGACACCTCGCACTCCAAAATGTATCCTACCTACATAGTTATGTCACTCAGGGGATCAAGACGAATCTAACGACACCTCGCACTCCAAAATGTATCCTACCTACATAGTTATGTCACTCAGGGGATCAAGACGAATCTAAGGACACCTCGCACTCCAAAATGTATCCTACCTACATAGTTATGTCACTCAGGGGATGAAGACGAATCTAACGACACCTCGCACTCCAAAATGTATCCTACCTACATAGTTATGTCACTCAGGGGATCAAGACGAATCTAACGACACCTCGCACTCCACAATGTATCCTACCTACATAGTTATGTCACTCAGGGGATCAAGACGAATCTAACGACACCTCGCACTCCACAATGTATCCTACCTACATAGTTATGTCACTCAGGGGATCAAGACGAATCTAACGACACCTCGCACTCCACAATGTATCCTACCTACATAGTTATGTCACTCAGGGGATCGAGACGAATCTAACGACACCTCGCACTCCAAAATGTATCCTACCTACATAGTTATGTCACTCAGGGGATCCAGACGAATCTAACGACACCTCGCACTCCACAATGTATCCTACCTACATAGTTATGTCACTCAGGGGATCCAGACGAATCTAACGACACCTCGCACTCCACAATGTATCCTACCTACATAGTTATGTGACTCAGGGGATCCAGACGAATCTAACGACACCTCGCACTCCACAATGTATCCTACCTACATAGTTATGTCACTCAGGGGATCAAGACGAATCTAACGACACCTCGCACTCCACAATGTATCCTACCTACATAGTTATGTCACTCAGGGGATCAAGACGAATCTAACGACACCTCGCACTCCAAAATGTATCCTACCTACATAGTTATGTCACTCAGGGGATCAAGACGAATCTAACGACACCTCGCACTCCAAAATGTATCCTACCTACATAGTTATGTCACTCAGGGGATCAAGACGAATCTAACGACACCTCGCACTCCACAATGTATCCTACCTACATAGTTATGTCACTCAGGGGATCGAGACGAATCTAACGACACCTCGCACTCCAAAATGTATCCTACCTACATAGTTATGTCACTCAGGGGATCAAGACGAATCTAACGACACCTCGCACTCCACAATGTATCCTACCTACATAGTTATGTCACTCAGGGGATCAAGACGAATCTAACGACACCTCGCACTCCACAATGTATCCTACCTACATAGTTATGTCACTCAGGGGATCAAGACGAATCTAACGACACCTCGCACTCCACAATGTATCCTACCTACATAGTTATGTCACTCAGGGGATCAAGACGAATCTAACGACACCTCGCACTCCACAATGTATCCTACCTACATAGTTATGTCACTCAGGGGATCAAGACGAATCTAACGACACCTCGCACTCCACAATGTATCCTACCTACATAGTTATGTCACTCAGGGGATCAAGACGAATCTAACGACACCTCGCACTCCACAATGTATCCTACCTACATAGTTATGTCACTCAGGGGATCAAGACGAATCTAACGACACCTCGCACTCCAAAATGTATCCTACCTACATAGTTATGTCACTCAGGGGATCGAGACGAATCTAACGACACCTCGCACTCCACAATGTATCCTACCTACATAGTTATGTCACTCAGGGGATCAAGACGAATCTAACGACACCTCGCACTCCACAATGTATCCTACCTACATAGTTATGTCACTCAGGGGATCAAGACGAATCTAACGACACCTCGCACTCCACAATGTATCCTACCTACATAGTTATGTCACTCAGGGGATCAAGACGAATCTAACGACACCTCGCACTCCACAATGTATCCTACCTACATAGTTATGTCACTCAGGGGATCAAGACGAATCTAACGACACCTCGCACTCCACAATGTATCCTACCTACATAGTTATGTCACTCAGGGGATCAAGACGAATCTAACGACACCTCGCACTCCAAAATCCATCATGAAATCTAAAAAACGGGTGGAGCTGTGTCGTTGAGAAAAAAAACAGCCGTTGGTTTAACGTGAAACTTGTAGTTTTACGTCCTTGAGTATTTATTTTTATTATTTTTTTGCCTCCGGCCTCGTGGTTTGTTCCTTGGTTGCAGTGGAGGAAACATAATCTTTCGCCACTTCCGTTACAGTCTGTCGTCACTTCCGGCGCGGTCCAGGTTTTTGACTTGGTACCCTGTATGCAATTTTAAGAGGAAACGCGGGCGCCATTTTTTCCATACTATCGTAGTCCCCTGTTTCCTCCGTGGATAATGACATTAGAGCAAAAATGTTTTTTCCATCATACTTATATCTAATAATATGGCCATGCCCCGATGATTTGTTTTTCCCCATATTCTAATTATAATAGGAAGTAGGAGCTTTCGAAAACTGAGAAATCCGCCCAATTGAAACTTCATTTTCAGACACCCACCAAAAAAATAATACGCATATTAACAACAAAATGATAACATAAAGAGATAGGTGAAGCGTTTTTAAAATTATTTTTGAAAAAAATATTATTGCTCAAGTTTTGGAGGAGGAAGTATAGGACTACGAAATGCTGTTTTGGTCAATTTTAGTGCCTAGTATCGGTCTGCGCTGCAGTTCTCCCTTTCTTGCAGTATGCGGAGAAGTTTGGGGGAGGGGGGAGACAGCAACAATTTATTTAAATACCTATTCTATAGACCGCTTTTCCTCTTAAAGACGTTTCATGCCAAAAACAAACATAACAAGTTTTGAAAATCATGTGATGACAGAGGCGTTTTTACCCTATGTCCAGGGGGGCACTTGGCCCGGGGCGGCAAGAGGTGAGAGGCGGCCGGGCCGGTTATTTGTTTATTTAAGTTTTCGGTTCTTTCGTCAGTCGTAGTAGAAAAAAATAGGGCAAAATTTGAAAATTTTAATTAGGTACCTAATCGATAATTTCTTTAACCCATTTAAAAAAAAATTAGGGTGACGAACCACTACAAACATGCAAACAGAAGGTTACAGTAAGGTGTCGTTTATCGTGTGGCAGTACGGAACCCTTAGCGCGCAACTCTGACTCGCACTTGGCCGATTTTTTGTCACTTACAGGGGCGGTTTTTTTTGTTCCCGGGGCACCGGATTCTTAAATACGCCTCTGTGTGTTGACTTGGTGTCCGCATTTCACTTCAACTTTATAATCGGCTTTGGAGGTCTCTTTGTTTTCGAACACAATGTTTTGTTGCTCTACGCATGCGTAATGCGTATTCATTACCTAGATACGTTTTTCCTTGAAACAACTCGCTTAATTTACAGTACTATGAAGCTCGAACTGTTGAAACACAAACATGGCCATCAAACATCTACAACAAACCAATACGCTTCTAACAGTATCCCAACAAACAAAGAATATAAAACGGGAACGGTCTCCTTAAGAGTTAGTGCGAAGAATGCAAGGTTTACGGTGTTCAGGTCAAATTCTGCGTCGTCAGATACAATTAAAAGTCTTTACGATAGACGAAAACGACGCTGTAAAGAGGCCAGGAGCTAGAATTATAGCGAGGCTTGCACGTCCAAGGACGCATTCAGGCCGATGTAGTATTTTGGTTACGCCAACATTTAGTTTATTCAGTTTCATATTACTAAACCCTACGCCATCCATCCGTCCGTCTATTTACCTGTCTGTATCATATGAACCGTAAAACATATAAAATTATATGGCCCATTGAAATTTTCACAAATAATAATAAGTTATTATGACGGATTCTCTGAGAAATCATCAAAATTATCATTATCAGATCAGCTCCTATATGTCCCCACCAAGAGGCTCGAGCCTACCCTGAATTAGGGCTAGATCATGAAATAATAAATTTTAAAAATACAAAGAGGAACTCCAAACAAAAGATGCGATTTCACCCGACGACACCCAAGAAGGAGGAAATGTTTCTTTAATTATTTAGGGTTCCGTACCTAAAACGGAAAAAAAGGAACCCTAGTTGGTCCGTCTGTCTGTCTGTCTGTCAAGACCCTTTTACTAGGAATACGTGAAGGGATCAAATTACAATTATTGTAAAATACTGAGCTCTAAGGTCCCTTGAAGCTGGGCAAAAATCAAGCTTCTAAGTCAAAGCAATAAAAAGATACCTCCACTTTATGTCCGTTTTTGTCACATATTTTAATACTGGCAAGTAAATTAAAACCTATAGTGTAATTCCCGTTGACCTACAATTATAAAATTTGGCAAGAACCTAGGTCTCACAGCACAAGTAAAGGCAAAAGTCCTAAAATGGAAAATTTGTAGTTGTCACATAAAAAAAATATTTTGCGATTACAAGCTTACATTTGCAGGCGTAGAATTGATCGTGACGTATATCAATACGGGAGAGCATTTTTTAGGGAATTTTTTACCTTAAAAAGGAAAAAACGGAACCATTACAGGATCACTCGCGTCTTTCTCTGTCCATCTGTCAAAGACAATTTGCTCTGGACTGACTGAGTTGAAAGGTAAATATAAGTAAGTTAGTGATCCAAAGATGAACGTGTAACCGTAAATAAATTATTTTTAAATATGTGGGTCAGTTTTGGGGGGTAAATTACAAAACTAAAAAAAGTTTTGCAAACTATATAAAGTAAAATTCAAATGAAAGATCTTGTTATGAGAATCTCAATTATAATTCATTTTTAATTTTAAAATAAATAATTTAGAAGTTATTTAAGTTAATTGGCGAAAATTGACCATTCCGGAAGTACTGGGCCTAAAATCTTCAAATTAAATTTCCTACGTCCATAATAAGTAGACCTCTATTTACGTAAAACATAGTATGTACTGAGAGGTCTTGTTCTGTTGGATATTTTCTTTGCGGAACTCTGTGTGACCCCTAGTCGCATTTGGCCGGTTTCTTTCAAAGTTAAGTTTGTCCTTAAGCCCTATTTTTGTATACGTGTGTTTGCATGGTTTTATACAACACATTTTTACTGTCGGTCTCGACTTGGGCACAGTATATATATTAGTACTAACGTACAGTATGGACACTCCCTGCCGCTCTCTAAATTCGACCTCACCCCCCCGTCACTCAGATTGGATGTAGATTGGGTACCAAACGTAAAGGACGAGCTACGCAAGCGCGATAAACGTCACTTATATTCACTTTGCGCGCCGCTGTGATTTCGTACACCGGAATAAAAAGCAACTAGTTACCGAACCTAAAGGACGAACTACGCATGCGCGATTAACGTCACTTATATTTACTTTGCGCGCCGCTCACCGCTCGACGCCAATAGGCGGCCGCGCCGTCTCGGCATGCCTCGTATCATGATTGGCTGACCACCAATATTATACGACCAAATCTAAGAACAATCAGTTCCAAGAATCTTCATACTAGCTGTATCTTTTTTTTTTAGAAATGTAGTTCCTTTCCCTTCCAGCGACAAACGGCCATATTGGGATGTTTAACGAACATCGCTCCTACGACCAACAACCCATTTGGGTTGTTTTTTACGTACTTTAAGGCGCCCCGATCGCATGGTTGAAAATGGTATACAAAGGTTGGTAAACTTTGGCGAAATGTACGCGAACTATAGGTCCGGCCATTAGTGCACTATTATCAGGCCTTAAACCCAGAGCTAGTAAAATAATTGTGGTATATAAAAAAAAAATAAGCCGGCCATATTTATTGATTAATTACGCGATTGTTGTGTAATTGTGTCTCAATTTTGATGAAATTAGCACGGAATTCTCAGTAAATTGAATTTATTCATATAGTAAGGTGTTATAGCGTTACTGTGAAGTGATTTTTACATAGTTTCCTTTTCGAAAAAACTCTTGTGAAAAAGTTCTGTGTTTTATCAACAAATTAGGGTTCCGTGACCAGTTCGAATCAATTCTGTGGGATTATAAGATGGAATGGTAAGTAAATTGCATGTATTTCTATTCTAAGGTATTACTGCTTTACTGTGTAGTGATTTTATCACCGTATCTTGCTCGAAAAAACTCTTAGAAAAATTATAAAAAACATTGTTTGCATCGGCAAGGAAAACAAATGAAAATCACATTGTAGCAATTTTGTTTTTTATTGTTTTTCCACTAGGCTATCTCTTTTTTGTTTTGTATCATGTAGATACACTACCGAGCCATTATAAAAACATCATTTTTAACTGTATTTATGTAGCATAGAAAAAGAAATAGTAAAACAAAACAAAAAAAAAACAAAAAAAATCAAAGCTTTCAAATTAATCATGTTGTATTTAATTTTTCTGTGATAGAAGAAATCTAAAAAAAATATAATCAAAAAGGAAATTTAATCAGCTTACTAGGTCAGTAACTAGTTTTTATAGGTTTTATACAAAAATACTGAGAAAACCTCGGAAATCCGCAGCGCGGCCGACCCCCGCTAGGCTAGACCGGATGTACCTATCATATAGCAATATTTTTTTAATTTTTTTTTTGCACTAGGCTATCTCTTTTTTGTTTTGTATCATGTAGTTACATTACCTAGCCATTAGAAAACAATCATTTTGAACTGTATTTATGTAGAATATAAATACAAATAAAAAAACAAAACAAAAAAAACAAAGAAAAATCAAAACTCTTAAATTAATCATGTTGTATTTAATTTTTTTGTGATAGAAGAAATCTAAAAAAATATAATCAAAAAGGAAATTTAATCAGCTTACTAGATCAGTAATTAGTTTTTATAAGTTTCATACAAAAATACTGAGAAAACCTCGGAAAGCCGCAGCGCGGCCGACCCCCGCAAAACCAGACCGGAAGTACTTGTCGCGTGGGCGGCGTCGGGGCGTTTGATATGCTCACGGGAAGGGATAAGTTTTTCATATGTCAGATGTCAGTTTGTTATTGTGGCTTGTGAGATAATTTTGTTCGTTTTATTTATTTAAAACGATGATTGTTTGTAATAATTTGATTAGATGGTGTCAAAGTATGAGTTGTATAGAAATATCTAGTGGTGTGATATTATAAAATGTGATCTCGGAATTATAGATTGAGATTGACTATTATTGTAGGTTGCTAAATGAGATTGTTTCACTGACAAAAGCTCCTGTGTTTGAAGAACAAATGAACAATGTTATCCATGTAAGTTACTTAATCATGTAAGATAACTGTTGATTGTTGCTTGCAGCACAGTATATATATCTTGCAGTGTGCATGCAGTAAATAACTAACAAACATTTCGTGACCAATACCGCCGGTGTGATTCAACCCTACCTGCATTCTTGCCTGTAGATACGTCAGTTATAATTATGTATATCATTTCTCGCTCGTTTGTATGGAGTGTCCGGGGTGTGACTTGGGCATACGGTTGGTCAGTTGGTCAGTCTTATTCAGCTATCAGCCATATCATAATACGTTCAACGAAACATGTAAGAGCCATCAAAATTTCTGGCGCACACGATGTTTTGTTCACGAACTCCCGTACGCACCGCATTTTATAACGTGATGCATGTCACGTAACGATTTTTACCAATTCACTTAAACCCCCAAGAAGCGTTCAGGAACATCGTTCCAAAAATCACACGCGCCATCTTTCTTTGGTCTTTAACGGGCCTAAACAGTATTGCAGGTGAGTTGCAGTCAAACGCCTTCAGTGACTATGAGTTGTTAATAATGATTAATGACTGATTACTAGTGATCGAAAATTCGGGGGCAATTATACCTAAAATTGGGGAGCTAGCATAATATGGACATGCCGTTTTTAAATTAACCTTCTAATAAATTCCCGGGACAGTCCTGGGATTTTAGTCTTTTTTTAAACGACTTCAAAAAAGGAGGAGTTTCTCAATTTGACTGTATATAATATTATTATTTTTATGTTTGATCGCGGATAACTTCGTCGTTTATAAACCGATTTTGATGATTCTTTTTTAATTGGAAAGAAGATATCCCAAGGGTGGTACCATGATAATAAAACTTGGATCTGATAATGGAATCCCAGGCAAATCGAGGGCAAACCTCAAATTTTATAGACAAGTATTACATGTTTCATATGTTTTCTAAAGCTATTAAAGTATTTGCATTTGGCAGTCATTATCTCATGATGATGAGCTGATTAAGAAAGGTACAACTCATTAACGGGTATGACTTAGAGGATAATTCTTTAAATATAGATAGATACGTAGCTACGCATAGACCGATAGCTGTATTCTTTCAGGTTATTCAGATGAGCTGATGATGGAAGATTTAACTCTCATGCTGCTGAGATGATGATGGAAGCCACAGGACTCTGTATCTTTTAATGAAACATATGCATTATGATTTGATGATTCCTATTGGCGAGTAGGTGATTGGGGTTTAACGTTGTTAGATAGACAGCATTATCACTAAAACTTAAGGAAATAAAAAAAAAGTTTAAAAAAACTGAAAAACGACTTGAAAATGAAATTTACTCAAAAGTATGAAATAACATTATTATACTTAAATACACGACATTAACCAACCATAACTAAATCAAAGGTAGGTACGAATTAAATTAGGGGCTAAAAAATTGTTTGAGGTCGGTGTCAGTAAACCATTGAATCTAAAACATTTGATACGTAAGTAGTTGTGTGCTGGGATTTATTTTTTTTACATTTAGCACCCCTATCACATGTGTGATAACCCTGTGTTTAAAAAATAAGTTGTGCATATAAACATATAGTTTTCAGTAAGATCAACATTCGCTGCAATCAGATCATTACAATTAAGAATCTTAACGCTTTTTACGATCCCGGTATCCCGGCATATTTGTATGAAAATCTATAAATTTAGTCAAAAAGGCATATCCATACTATATTTCTTGGGAATAAATAAAATTGCCCTCGAATTTCCGATCACTGCTGATTATGTAAATTTTTAGGACATAGATACAGATTTTTATGTTATACAAAAACAATCCTTCAAAAACTACGATTCAATGGAATTCTGGGTTTATGTTTTTTGTTTGGAATCTTCATTTTTTCCCCTAGCGACGGGCCTGGGCATGTCAGTTAATGTCGTAAGGAGTGCGGTACGTACGTCACTGGTTATAGCTCTCCGCCGTCCTGGGGAATATCTGATGAACAAGTACCAAAAGGCCAGGCAAGACTGGAGCATGGGGAATTTCCCAATTTGTCACGATGGTGATGGCACACCCTGGACACCTTATACAACGGGCCAGAAATGACATTTCAAAAAAAGAATGACGGAACAAACAAAATGGTGGCGAAATCCTATACGTTGGACAACCAAACTATAATTCTTCAAAACTGTTTAATACGATTCAGAAATTCTGTTGAGTTTCTTTCATACGTCATGACCATTGTTTATACAAATTTTTAAATGAAAGAATTGCGTCCATCTCAATATCCTAACTAATATTATAAATGTGAAAATATGTTTGTTTGTTACCTTTTCAGGCTTCAACGCCTTGACCAATCTTTATGAAATTTGGCATGCATCAGGTAGCTTGTTTCACGGGGAAGGGCATAGGCTACTTTTTATCCCGGGAAAATAGCATAATCTGATGCAGTTCCTGAGGGAACTAAAAAAATACTCGATTGTTGTGATTTTTTGCACAGAGATGGTTGAGTAGGTGGGAAACGACATAATTTACTAATCACCCTTAAAGACAGTCATAAAAACGATGTCCACGCGGGCGGAGCCGCGGGAAAAAGCTAGTACATTATAACCGAACAATTTTTTTTTACATAAAAATTTCACATATGATTTGTACCTTTTACGATTTAAGTGGACGTGCGATGATATTATCGACATCGCTATTAACGTCGTTTGAATGTTTAACGCGGCCAGTCTTTGGCAAAAACGGACGCAAATTGATATCAACCCGTGTCCGTCCATACACGTACGTAAAAATAAATTGACTCTCCTATGCATATTTAATTCGATCTATAAAAAGGGAAAACTATTTAAAACATTTTTCATATCCAGTCGGGGATTGTGAAATTTTGTCAATTTTCGTGAATTCTAGTAATTATGTGTTTCATAATTGTGCATGTTTAAGCTCGCAGTTTCCCTACGCGATCGAATCGGAAATAAGGAGGTCCGTAGGAGAACCAAGGCAACCGACATAGCCCACAGAATTGCTAAACTTAAGGTTTTTTTATTTTTATTTTTTATTCACAATGGGAAACTCTTGACAACATCTCACCTGAAGGTAAGTGACGATGTTGCCGAAGATGATAGCGGGCTTACCAAGATGCCCCAACGCAATGGAGAACTGGCTATCTTATCTTCATGCCGGAGCACACCAATGATATCAACATTGATATTTGGCGGCAAGACTTAGATAAGATGGTGATAGCTAGCCAGGCGGGCTTAGAAAATGCCCTACCACCAACCACATTGACCCCGCCGGGAATCGAACCCGCGACCTCCTGTGTAAAGCCAGTGAACTTTGCCTCAGAGCTACGGAGGCGGTTATAATTCGGCGGTTCTAATTTAATTTAGAATTCATTCTACTTTCTCGATAATGAATTGGCCGGTGCTAATGAAACTTTGTCCATGGAAGTAAAACACGAAATTGTAGCAAGTGATGTGCAATTTAGATTTTAAAGAAGTAAAGTGCATTTAAAATTAAAAGAAAAACCTAAAATCTCAATACTTTTGTAAAAATATAATGATTCTAAAAATAAATAGAGTTTTATATTTTAATTTATGTATGTATAAAGTTACTTTAGAATAGGTTTTACAATTTTTAAGAAATTTATATAGTTTGTATGGAAGAGGGACTTTTAAGTGCCAGTAGGCGAGGCACGTAGCTTGTAGAACAGATGGGCGTTGGGGTTAAGTTCTCGAGTGGCGACCGCGCTCCTGAAGACGTAGTGTAGGCAGTGCTCCCACTCGGTGGACTGACGGCCCGGGGAAGGTCGTGAGGAGCCGCCGGATGCGGGCAGCACTGGACCAAAGTATATATATTAGTACTAACATACAGTATGGGACACTCCCTGCCGCTCTCTAGATCACCGCACACAAAGGGTTCCGTGCCATCGTACTAGATGGCGCTAGTACAAAGGGTTCCGTACCATAATACTAGATGGCACTAGTTTCTTCGCGTATAAAAAAACTCGTTTTTTGTATGGAGACCCCCTTATTTTTTCACTTCTTCTATTTTTTAGTATTTGTTGTTATAGCTACAGAAATACATGAAAATTTCCACTCTATAGCTATCACAGTTCATGAAATACAGCCTGGTGACAGACAGACGGACAGACAGACGGACGGACAGCGGAGTTTTAGTAATAGGGTCCCGTTTTTACCCTTTGGGTACGGAACCCTAAACATTGAATACAATTATAAAAATGTTACCGCTTTTGATGTTAAAAAAATATCCTGTAGACATTGTTTAAGGCATCATTTGTAAAGTATCTCGAAAGCAAACAGTTTATGTTGAATGAAGCCAACACACAAAAATTGGCGACATTATAGTGCGGCCGTCCAGAGAATGCTGATTTGACACTTCAAGCCAGCGATAGAATGTAACATTCGATGAATCTTAGAAATTGTTAACAAATCAATCTTAAGTTTCTAATCTTAAAAAACATAAAAGAAACATCTTTGTTTACTAAATAATAGTAACAGAATACATATTTAGTTTTATATTTACGTATAAGGAAAACATAATGTGAAAAAGTTTACGTTCTATGGTCATTTTTTCTGAATAATAGTGATGTTACCACATTTAACCACTGAACGTATTTGTAAAAAATATTATGAATTCATTACCATACAAACAATTATTTCTTGTTGCGTCAAATCAACCAACCATAAAATTTTCAGACATAAAAGGGATAATATGTTTATGTAATAACAATAGTAAATTGTACAACAAAAGCATAAAACAAGCCATTTTACCCGAGACGTTCATTTATAGTGGGTTTCATGCTCAAGTTTTACACTCTGCTTTTCACTAAGATTGCAATGAAATAAAAAATATTCAACCGCAATACGACAAATTTGGCTAAATTTGACGAATAATTAGTTTCCCGCCACAAAATGTTTCTTATTTTTCTCCCCATCACCTATTACCACCCCTTAAATCGACGATCTATCTTTTACTATGGATGTCTACGGGCACATCACTAGTTACGTCAAACTAGCTTATGTCAAATCAGCATTCTCTGGGCGGCCGCAGTATAACTCCTTTTTTTAAAATCAAGTGTATATTTATTAAAATTAGGTTACTTAAGTTTAAATGTAATATTAGTTGTATCAAAAAATACATTATTAACGTTTCAACAGAAAATTCATTCAGCTCATTAGATAACGAATATGAGGAGATACAATCCTTCTCCCATGATAACACCAGAAGAAGCTGCCCAGATTTATACAAATGCACAGAAGATGTGGAGGAGCTAAAACAACAACTATTGGAAGTACAAAACCAATTGAACAGCGCAGACCATCAAATAGAACTTCTTATCATGGAAAACAACAGTCTGAAAAAGAAACTAAACAAAAATGAAATGCAGGTTAAATCATTGAAGTCAATATGTAGCTCATCAAAGAAATATATCTGTCAAAATAATACATCCAGAAAAAAGAAAACCAAAAAGAGTAATATACATATGTCACAAATAAATAATTCAATAAATGAAAGCCAAAACAACAGCTATCTTACTTTATATACCGAAATTGAAAACGATTCTGGTGAAGACTCACAGGGGACACCGCTACCAACAGAACATAATTTGATTAACTTAACCACCGATGATGGGCTACACAGTACTATAAATGAGATTAGTTCAAAAGTAGTCACACGAAACGTATATCTCGGAACCAACTCTCGAATACACGAACTGCCTGAAAAAAATAAACGTAAGCGTCCTTGCTGACGAAACAGGAAAAGATGTTCGTAAAATATTGGAAACACTTCTAGAACCAGACTATAGTGTTTTTTCGATTCTGAAGCCCAATGCCTCCCTAACTCACATTTTTACAAACGATATAATTGCTATGTGTAAAGGTTTTACAAAGCGTGACTATGTTATAATTTTAGGAGGAAAACATGAAAAAGACCCATCTACAATTCAAACCATGTTACATAATTTTTTCAATAACTTACCCAATACGAATATATTGTACGGAACCCACAGCGTCAGTCGGGGCTTATCTGAAATGGATTATTATAAACTAAAAGCAGTGAAATCTACGTGCTCGAAATTTTCAAATGTGTACTTAACAAAACTATATTTTACCAAGAGATATGTTTTGCATAGAATAAATTCAGCTAGAGCAATAGTTCGCGACATGATTATGTTAGATTATAATCAAAAAATATGCAATCTGAGTATAAAAAATAAACTATTTAAAGACAATAGCACTCAAACCGAATATTGCCATGAAAACAAAATTATCTCCGCAGAATTCAATAATTTTTTTCGTGCCCAAACTGCAAAAAAAAGTAACTACTAGAAAAGATACAATTATATTATTTCATCAAAATATCCAGGGATTATTGTCAAAGATACATTTACTAGAATTATGCATCCATGAGTTCTCCCAAAATAATGAAGAGATTGACATAATCTGTCTATCAGAAACAATTGTTAAAAAGGGTAGCGAAGCTAATATCACTTTGAGAAACTACATTTTAGCGTCAAATTATAGCAGAATTAGGACTAAACGAGGAGGAACTTGCATCTTTATTAAACAAGGTATACATTTTAAAGAAATAACTCTATGTCAAGATCTATCTATTGAAAGAATATGTGAGTGTTGAGGTATTGAAATCCCCTCTCTTAAGTGTATTATATTGTGCATATACAGAATACCATTAGACACATTACTTGTTGAAATTTTTAAAACAGTTAGAATTAATATTAAGTAGATTATGTATTAATAAGAATAGGAAATTAATTATCGCTGGAGACTTAAATATAGATACCTTAAAAAACACAAGAAAAGTATTAGCATTGCAAGAACTCTTAGATAATTTTAATTTAAAACATCACATCACTGAAGCGACACGTCTCAATGCCTGCATCGACCACATAGCAAGTAATATCCCTGATGCTAAAGGTAGTGTACGTGCACTTTATCTATACGATCATGATAAAAGCCAGATTCTAGAAATTAAAGATTATAATTTAAAAAAACCTCGTAAATTTGTGTATGTCACCAAAAGAGATTACAGTAAAGATAATATCCAAAAGTTTAAAAACTACCTTGGAAGCCTGTCATGGTTCTATGAGTTTTTAGAACAGGACGTTGACAAGGCTTTTAACAGATTCCATGATTTCTTTTGCCTACTCTGTAATCTCTGCTTCCCTGAATATCGAGTAAAAATTAATACAAATTATACAAAATTGCAGTGGATTACGAAAGGTTTAAGGAAATCTAGTACGATTAAACGAAAATTAAGACACGTACACTACAAAAATAAAAATGATAACACCACGAAACATAAATACCAGGCCTATAATAAATTGTTTCAGACCTGCGTGACTACGGCAAAGAAATTAGTAAATAATAAATATATAAAAAAAATAAAAAAATGCAAGGCAACTTGGGAAGTTATTCAAGATAAACAAAATAACCTACAATTTAATAAGGAAATTAATTACATTGAAATGGATGGACTTAGAATAGTAAATCCCAAAAAAATAGCTAACGCCTTCAATGAGCATCTAGTTATTTCTACAAAATTTATACCTCCTAGACTTGTTCCTAATCACACATTTGAATCAAGTACCAATTTAAACAAAAGCCTATTCTTGTTGCCATGTACGACTGATGAATTAATAACAACTGTTCAATCACTGAATAATACCAAAGCAGTAGGTTTTGACCACATTACAACAGAAATTTTAAAAATATGTATAAGATTAATTACCCCAATATTAACACACATCATCAACTTATCTTTTACCCAAGGATGCTTTCCAGAACGCTTGAAACGATCCGTAGTAAAACCAATGCTTAAAAAAGGAAATCCTGAGAATGTCCAAAATTACCGCCCAATAACACTGATCTCAATCTTCTCAAAAAATTTTGAAAAAGTTTTTTACAGTAGAGTATCATCATTCATTGATAAACATAATATATTATTACTGCAGAACAACACGGCTATCAAAAACAAAAATCAACTACTCATGCAGCATATATGTTGATGCGTTTAGTCACAGAATATATTGATAAGGGAATTACTGTACTAGTAACAATATTTGATATGAAAAGTGCCTTTGATTTTGTTAACCACGAAATGTTACTAAAAAAGTGCGAGAGGATTGGGATCAGAGGAAACCCTTTAGAGTGGATTAAAAGTTATTTGCATAACCGTCTACAATGCGTGGAAATTGAAAAAATTAACGATCTTAACGAAAAGGTAACTTACCGCTCTTCTTATTAATATAATAAGACAGGAGTCCCACAGGGAAGTATACTCGGCCCTTTGTTATTCATTATATATTTTAATCTCCTCCCAAAAGTAACAAACTATAAAATTATACTATTCGCGGATGATATATCCCTGGTAATTCCAGACAACGATAAATCGGTTCCCTTTGAAAATAAAGTCAATAGATCTATAAATTGTATAAATGAATGGCTTACAGATAATAACCTAAAACTAAACATTTCGAAAACCCATTATTTACAATTCTCTAATTACAAAACAAAAAAGGAAAACATATCACTAGAAATTGAAGGACAACCTATTAAGCGTATAAAACAAGTAAAGTTCTTGGGTATCATGCTAGACGAATACTGTACATGGAAACAACATGTTCAACTAGTTTGCAGTAAATTGGATCGGTTCGTGTATGCATTGGGGAGGCTAAGAAGAGAGGCCGGAAGGAGCACTGCGTTAACTGCTTACCATGGGTATGTTGTCTCAATCCTTAGGTACGGTCTCCTGATATGGGGAAATTCTACTGATATAAAGAGAGTATTCATAGTACAAAAGAAATGTGTAAGGGCAGTGTCCGGAATAGGCCCCAGAGATTCATGTCTACCTCTTTTCCGAGAACTCAAACTCTTAACACTTACAAGTCTTTACATTCTGGAAGTTGGCATTTGTGTAAGGAAATACCCTGGATATTTCAGTCATCCTGTACCAAATCATAGACTGAGAAATAGAGACCTCACTAAAATTGTAATACCAACGTATAGAACTACGCTCTATGAAAAAATTGCCATCTTAATACTATTAGAGTATACAACAAAATCCCTACTGTATTAAGGCAGCTTACAACTAAGATTTTCATCAACAGGTTACGTGAATGGCTAATTGATAAATGCTATTACTCGCTTAGTGAATATTTCATGGATTCTGGATAAGACTATGACTGACGTAATGGGTAACCAAATATTTGCATGCCATTTTGTGGTAGAATGTACTGAGACTGTAATTATAAATAAGGACAATATCTGTTAAATAACGTATGTTCTCAGCAAATAAATATATTGTATTGTATTGTATTAATTTTGTAATTGTCAATCAATCAAATTCAAAAATAAATGATAAAATTCCTACAGCTAAAATAAACCAGCCCTGAGCGTCCCCGACGCAAAGGTGCCCTAGCGCTCGCAGCGTTGCCGCCTTGTATGGCTATAGACAGCCTTTGCACCAGGAAGGCCCCGGAGCGGGGGTCAAATCCTTTGCCCCGCAGAAGGCGCCAAATGTCTCGTACAAAACCCTTAGCCTCGGTCCCCCATGGGCCAGCCGTTTCGACGGCAAATGGAACAAACATGTAAGTAGATTTTGAGCAATTTTTTTTAAAAACTTATTTGAATGAGAAGAAAAGTAGGCAACAAAAACATGTAAAAATTGAGAACCGAGCGTTTGGTCTCAACGTAACTGCCGCGTTGAAGCCCGCTTTGATTTGAACTTTAAATTAATAATGTTACGTTCGATATTATTTTATCACGGAACGACCTTCTCGTTTCAAGTCATCTTAACGTCTTAATGATAAGTTCAATTGTCTGATTTAACTCCGCACAATCGTTTGAAATTCGAATACCGTCTATAACCCGAGTTTAGTACTCGAGTTACCATGGACGTTGCATCTTTACACGGTACTAGAGGAGTGCTCGTAAAAACTTTTAATTATTTCGGTACAAGGAGAAACGGTCCTCGAGACCACGTCCATAAACCTGCATGCATTCTTTCGTGGCCCGACGATGCCTCCAGTAAGTGCCTTGTTTTATGCTGCGCTCAAGTTTAGCGAACATATTCCGTATACACTGCTGCATTTCTTCAAACCTGTATATTACGACCGCAAAGGAACTCGTCAATGTATAGTAAAATGCGTTTTGTGAGTTAACACGAAGACGGAATATTAAAGTGTTGTAAAAGAAACGTTACCTTTGCTCGGCTAAGCTACAAGCTCTTTCTTCTCTTCCTGAGAAAATGCGGGCTCTTCAGCGTTTCTTTTGTGTTTTACCACCCAAAAAAATATTCTCGGGGCTTTTCGTAGAAATTTCATAAAATGAAATGTGTTCAAAGTCAAAATTGGAATCAACGAAAAGAGTTTTATACCTAATTAAGTTTTGTCATAAATCATGAAAGGGGTTTGAATTTTTTTGTATGGAGACTGGCATAGTACCAGGTCCGCCATTTTCCAAACAGCATCGCACTACTATAATACAACTATAAATTTGAATAGAGAACAGTTAGATAAACAAAAGATGACATTTAGCTTTGTGTCCTAAAACGTCAAGTTACGGATATAATGAAAATATTTCGAAATATTCTGCAATTTCATGTCCAGTTACATCCGTAATTCGACGTTTTAGGACCTTATGCTAAATACATTTTTTTGTTTGTTTATATATGTCTCATATCCAAATGTATAGGCAAAGTATATATAAGGTGTAACAAAATTACCTGAAACTATTTTAACTAGTGCTTCTACCCATGAAACTGAACACCTTTCCCCATGGAACACATAGACAAATCGCAAAAAAAAATTGGCTCTCCCATACTAACTCGATCAGCTGATCAGCCAACTAAGTATGGGAAGTTCAATTTTTTTTTAAGATTTGACTATGGGTTTCATGGGGAAAGTTGTTCAGTTTCATCGGTAGATGCACCAGTTAAAATAGTTTCAGCTAATCATATGTATATATACTCACCTAATATATATGTATATAGATTGATACAGATTGGTTACAGTTTGGTTGTCGAACGTATAGCCATTTTGTTTGTTCCTTCATTCCTTGTTTGAAATGTCATTTCTGGCCCGTTGTATGAAGTGTCCAGGGTGTGCTACAGGTTTCATCGTGCGACACAGTTTTGACAAAAAAGTAAAAATGTGGAGTATGGCAATAACTTTACAACCTAAGGTTACTAAATACTAACTATACTAACCTTATTTTAATTTTCTAATGTTACTTTCAGTAAATGTAAATATCAAAAAAATATTTGAGTTATTTTCACATTTATTGTATCATTGATGCTTTTGTTTTTTATTAATGACGCACAAAGTGGTACGTAAATCAAAGAATGAAACGAAGGGTACATTAATATGTGTAAAGGTAGTCATTTACTTGTGACAATTACAGTGAGTCTTGACGACTACTAACTGTAATTGCGAGCGATTCAGTGCAAAAATTATGACATTATGTTGTCATCAATCCATCGAGGGAACTATACAGTTCGCAGACAACCCCCGCGTCGTAAGCGCAATAGCTAGCAATCATGTCAACAAGCAGAATATTATAAGTACGTAATTACAAAATAAGGACAAGTAATTACATAATAAAACCTGATCAAATACGATTCTCATTTTATATTCCCTGTCAAATTGTAGGGGGCGTTTGTCACGACTCACGACACTCACGAGCTAACCTTTCAGACGAATTGTTAAAATATAAATAAATATTTGTACCTAATAGCCATTTCCAAGGGTTCTTTAGTCCCTACGAGTAACTCTTATAATGTCGTTCTGTCCGTCTGTCCGTCCGTCAGACTTGCAAAAACTCGTAACTTTTACCTACAATTTTCAACATATAATGAGGATGTAGTCCGACTACATCAAAAATAAATTCTGGAATATGATTTCCAAAATTGCTCTCATCTTGAAGGTTAAAAACACCTTATTTGTTTTGTTTTTCCATAACGTCTTCAATTTTAAATCAAAACCACATCACACCTACAACGTACTCACGTAGTCTTTGTTTCAATACATCTAACTTTGTATGCATGTGACTTTTCATAGGTTATAGTTATAATGCTTTTTTCTTTAAGGATGTACAAAAATATTTATTAATACTTACATGATCGCGAAGCTGGTAACTGTCCTTGACTCTCACAGGGCAGGCTTCGCCTAGTGTGGGGGTCGAAAATTTATTTATTTATTTATTTATTATAACAATGAATAAACTAATCGTATATATTTTTGGCAAATAAACTTTCTATTAAATTTTTTTCTTGACCATTTTCGTGCTTAGCAAGCCACGCTAAGACGTTGGTGCCTGTTGATATTTCTAGATGGCCATCTTTAAGCCGTGTCAATGCCTTACAAGTGGCTTGAAAAAATTCTGACAGTGGGTTTTGCCATGACTAGTCCTTCAAGCTCCACTAACCCGGCCTTGGCCCCCGTGTGTGGAGTATGGCCTAATCTTCCCCAGTTTGGAAGAGACTCGTGCCCCAGCAATGGGGGAACGTTTATAGGTTGAACGTGTCAATTTAAAAATATCTAATATGTATTTTTAAAGGTTACCTATCTCCATGCCTACATGTAAAGATAGATGACAATTTTTTTTCCGATTACACTATCGTTAAATAGTTATTTTTAACCAACTTCAAAAAAAGGAGGAGGTTTCTCAATTCGACCGTATATATTTTTTTTATGTGTGTTCGCGCATAACTTCGTTGTTTATGAGCCGATTTTGATGTTTCTTTTTTTGTTGAAACGGAGATAGCCTAAGGGTGGTACCATGATAAGGAAACCAGGATCTGATGGTGGCATCTCAGAGAAATCAAGGAGAACCTTCAAAAATCGCAGTGGCGACTAGTGCGTTTGAAGTCGGTTTTTTTTGTTTAAAATTATTAAAATCATAAAACATATTTTTGATGTATAACATATTTCCTCTTGCTTTCCTACCATCTGTGGGAGTGATTTCGTGAAAAGGGACGGAAGCGTGTAACAGGAAGTGCGTGTTAAGGAAACATGGCCATGTTGCCTAACGCGAGGTCGGAGGCTGAGCTCCGCGTATGGCGAAGCCCAGAGCGCGCCCTGCGAGGTTCGCGCATCGTCCGGTGAAAATAACCGCAAAAGAGAACTTTCATATAACTCGTTCAATTTAATTCAATATATTTATCCAAAATAGGTGCAAATTACACTCTTTCTTATCAGAAAGACTATCGTCATAAAATAATAATAACAATGTCATTTGTGAAGAATCAAGAAATAAACAATCATTAATTAATAACGTCAAATTTCAATCCTTGATATAAACCAGATTATGTCGTTAGAACATGAAAACAATATGACACGAAAAGTTATACATAAAAATCATTGATAGTCATTAATGCCTTTAACAAGAGTAGGCCAGTTCACACGGACAGCACCCGGTCACGAGTATAACGCGAGAGTCCGCCATCACTCCCATCAACCATATTAGAGGGAAAGGAACGACCCGGCTCCCGATGCGCCACCATCCGCACGAACACGATTCTCCCTCCGGATGTCCTGGAGCATAGCGTCCACAGCTTCTACAGCTTTCTTGTACGCCATAGTGACGTAGTGGTTAGTCCACTCGTTTCACATCAGGAGGTCGCAGGTTCGATTCCCGGCGAAGTTTTATTTTGTAACTCAGTTTGGTTGGTGGAAGGGCATATTTTAAGCCCGCCTGGCCAGCTTCTACCATTTTATCTTGTCTTGACGCCAAAACATCAAGAACACTATTAAGGTGTTCCGGCATGAAGATAAGATAGGCAGTTCTCCTATTGAGTTGCAGAATCTTGGTAAGCCCACTTCCATCTTCGGCATGAAAGTCACTCGTCCGGGTAATAACCTTCACGGGTAGGCGTATCTTCACCACCGGCCCTGCAGGTTGGGTCATTCGTCAGGCCAGATGCGAACTTGGCCGGTTCTTTTCTTGGTATAATCAAGTAATTAATTTATTGAATGAGTTATTTTTTTAATCACATTCATTTTTGTTCTTTAGCCCTTAAGCTTCCAAACCATCAAATAATTACAGACTCACCAATTTATTATGACACACAATTTTAGGGTTCTAGAGGCTATTAGTTGCTACTATAATATTTTAATATTGTTATATTTGTATTCCATTTCAATACTAAGTATGGGAGTGTTCTGTGGGTGGATTCAGTTAGCCAATCAGCTGCTCTGTCTCCTTGATTATTTATGCAGCCCCGGCGGAAGCGTTTTCTGAAACTGGAATTAAGCTGAAAGAGACGTTTTTCTTTCAACTTTCTGTATTATAATAGATTAGTCGGCTTATTGCAAGAAGTCGCTAACTGGCAAAAGTCAATATCTGAGTTAGTGTGACCGTCTGAAAAGCATAGGTTAGAATATAACAAAGTTATTGGACAGTAAATTTTTGAATCACTAGAAAAATCTGACTGTAAAATAAAATAAAATTAGTAAATTAAAGATTTTAAGATTTTAAATATTCTTATTGAACTTTAAATAAGAATGTTATAACATAACTTTTGTTGTAAACAACTGCAGAAATTGATGAAACTGTGTCGCAGTAGTTTACGCCTATTCCGATTGTTGAAAAACTTCTTAACTACAGTATTTAAGCAATTATAGAAGAGAAAAAACAAAAATATACTAAAATAAAATCTGAAATACAAGGGCAGTTTGGCAACTCAATGACTTTAAGGTTGACTAAAAACTTTTTTAATTTTCTTTTGTCTCATATTTGGAAACTCACTACGAAGCGCATGCCGTTCTTTTTTCAAATATGGTGAGAAAACAAGCTTTTTAGAAACAAAAAAGTTAGGCGACTTCTAAGTATTCTTTGAAAATGGAGAAAAGCAAGTTTCGAGTGCTAATTAAACACTATTTTTTACGTGGTAAAACTATTAAGCAGACCGAAGACAAATTGAAAAAAAAAAGTATTATGGTGATTCTGCGCCTTCTCATGGGATGGTACATAAGTGGTTCACTGAATTTCGTTGTGGACGTACTAACACTAATGACGCGGAGCGCCCAGGAAGGCCGATTGAGGTCACTACGGAGGGCATGGTTAATAAAATACATGATATTGTTTTGGCAGACCGTCGAGTGAATATACGCGAAATAAATGATGCTGTGCACATCTCGACTGAACGAGTTTTTTATATTTTGCATGATATTCTGGGCATGAAAAAGCTTTCTGCAAGATGGGTGCCGCGTTCACTAACAGTCGACCAGAAACGAAATCGTGTAACAGCTTCAGAGGAATACCTAGCCATGTATAATCGCAATCCGAATGAGTTTATGCGTCAGTACATAACAGTTGACGAAACGTGGGTCCATCAACATACACTAGAGACTAAGCAACAGTCGAAGCAATGGACTTCTACCGGGGAACGTGCCCCAAAGAAGGCAAAAACTGTTTGCTCGGCTGGTAAAGTGATGGCCACAGTCTTTTGGGACAGCCAAGGGGTTATTAATATCGATTTTTTGGATAAAGGCAAGACAATAACGGGAGCTTACTATGCTGCATTGTTAGATAGATTCAATAAAAAGTTGATCAAGAAACGACCGCATCTAGAAAAGAAAAAAAAAAATATTTCATCAGGATAATGCACCGGCCCATTCGTCTGCAATTGCGACATCAAAAATTGTCGAATTAGGATACGAATTATTGCAACACCCTCCGTATTCGCCAGATTTACCTCTCTGTGACTTTTTCCTCTTTCCAAACATGAAGATATGGCTTGACGGGCAAATATTTTTGTCAAACGAAGAGGTGGTAGCCGAAACTCAGGCCTATTTTTCAGGGTTTGACAAAAAATATGTTTTTTGATGGGTGTAAAAGGTTGGAACATCGCTGGGCTAAGTGCGCAGAGTTGAAAGGAGATTATGTAGAAAAATAAAAAATATATATGTAAAAAGATTGTTTCTTCTTTCCAAAGTCATGGACTTATCAAACCGCCCTCGTATATGTACGTAAAGGAGCTAAATGAAATGATGTGAAATACAATTGAAATGATAAAAAAACTGTACAAAAAAGAAAATATGAAATTAAATTAACTGAAAGAGGCAAATGAAATAATTAATATAAATAATATTAATAAACACGATAAACATCACATGTGTGTGTGTGTGTGGATAGTGTATATGAGTATGTACTTATACCAAGTCACATTCACACTTGATTTGCGAGCGCGTTTCAGTCGCATCATAAGTGAGACTCAGCAACCACATTACCAATTTTGTTTTGCACTCGTTAACAGATAGAGGGTAAATGTTTAGTATCTTGTTAATTCTATTAAACTTACAACTTTGGACTAAGAAAGTCATAGTCGCAAAAATTTACACTTTCAATTAAAAACCGTTTTACAATGGCGTGTGGATTTGAAAAATAATTAAAAGGTTTCCATTGTAAACTGTTTCCATGGTTACTATCTAGCAATATCAATAACTAACAAACAAATTAGTACGGCAAAGAAATCACTAAGTGTTATTTAGATTATTTTTGTTGTTACCAAAAGTCATTATCTTTTTCATTTTCTAATAAACAAAAATCTGTTCCAGTTTTTAATAAATAAAGATACTTTCTTTAATATTGCTTTTTCATTTTCCCTCTGAACTTTATTATTTCCTCTCAAAATTAAAAAAAACTAAATGATCTTTAAACGCGGTTTACTCAAAACCGCAAATTTTGAGTTAGTAACTTCTTGCAATAAGCCAAAATAATCCCTTGAAATTTTAATGACCGCCGATCTCCGTGTGACTACGATTCATTTTATTTAAAATGCCCATCATTATTAAGTCAAGTTGTCTAAACTCGGTAATAGATTTAAAGACGAATAGTTTGGTTTGAAAAATATAAACTGTCGAAATGTCAATCTGTGTCTCTATTCAGTGGCAGCGGACAATCAATTATTCAACATAGGGTACAGCGGTACCCAAACTGTTGGTAGGGTGACTACTGCGGCATTGAGAGCTATTTGCATAAAAGTAACGTATTCCATACACAATTTGGAATTGGAAATTGTTTACTAAATAGAGAATTTATGCATCTATATTTCTTTAACTCACAAATCGTTGTATTTCTAGCCGCTACCAGCGACTTCGATATTTTAACCCTGAAAATCTAATTCATCATCATTTTATCAGCCGAAAAACGTCCACTGCTGGACAAATGCCTTTTACTACCGCATTAAAATAAAATAAAAACGAATATAACAAGTTACGCCTCTATTTTATTGATTTTGCCTTGTCACTATTACCACTACCACGACGTTGATAGGAACTGCGATTAACGTTATAGTCACCGGGGGAATTCGTAGCTCAGAGGTTCGCCGTCTTATTTAAGTGAATAAAACTCTGGATTTAACTAAACAGTGAATTCATAGCTCTGGGGATCGCCATCTTATTTAAGTGAATAAAACTCCGGATTTAACTAAACAGTGAATTCGTAGCTCAGGGGATCGCCGTCTTGTTTATGTGAATAAAACTCCGGATTTAACTAAACAGTGAAATCGTAGCTCAGGGGATCGCCGTCTTGTTTATGTGAATAAAACTCCGGATTTACCTAAACCGTGAATTTGTAGCTCAGGGGATCGCCATCTTATTTAAATGAATGAATCTCCGGATTTAACTAAACAGTGAATTTGTAGCTCAGGGGATCGCCTTCTTATTTAAATGAATGAATCTCCGGATTTAACTAAACAGTGAATTCGTAGCTCAGGGGATCGCCGTCTTGTTTATGTGAATAAAACTCCGGATTTACCTAAACCGTGAATTTGTAGCTCAGGGGATCGCCATCTTATTTAAATGAATGAATCTCCGGATTTAACTAAACAGTGAATTTGTAGCTCAGGGGATCGCCATCTTATTTAAATGAATGAATCTCCGGATTTAACTAAACAGTGAATTCGTAGCTCAGGGGATCGCCGTCTTGTTTATGTGAATAAAACTCCGGATTTAACTAAACAGTGAATTTGTAGCTCAGGGGATCGCCATCTTATTTAAATGAATGAATCTCCGGATTTAACTAAATAGTGAATTCGTCGAAACACAAATTTATTCACATTAACTTCTTATTATTGTATCGAAAATCGAAATAGACTTATACTATTGCAACTTTACTATAAATAAATATGATTCGATAATAGAAAGGACCTTCGTCCTGGCTCAGTTTCCAAACAAGAATGACTCTCAACTGTTCCAGAGAATATTCGAGTATATAGGATGACTTTTAATTAGTTCTTGATAGCAAAGGATATGAATGTACTCGTGATTACAAACAATTTTCCCAAAGAAACTATTTGTCAAATATAAAAAAAAAATTGGTCCTTCATACATTTTTGTCGATTTGATAACTTGTTATGTACCGAGGACCTAAAATATTTTTTTCTGATTCGACATATAGTTTCTTTGGGAAAGTTGTTTGTAATCACGAGTACATTCATATCCTTTGCTATTATATATTTTAATTTTAAATTTAGTTAAAATTTAAATATTTATTTTTAAAACGATACGCAATTAGAAAAGTTGCAAAAGAGACGTAATGCCTAAATGTAGCGCTGATCTCTACAGTACGTACCTAATGTAGCAAATAAATTTGAAATTGAGGAAATAGCCTAGAAAGGCCTTTGCTACATGAATATGGTATTATTTCGAAATTTAAGCCGAAAAGTTGAAATTTAGAAAAAGGGAAAAGAAATGTCTCTGTCTTTTACTTTACACGTAAAGAGTAAAGAAAATAACCACACTTTTTTTTGGTTTTTCTTTTTAAATAAAAACTACAATGAAACAATAAAAAATAATAACATTTCTTACTTTGTATTATCATAACAAATATTGTATCATGATCATATCAGCCAAAACCACTGCTGGACAAAGGCCTCCACCAAGGATTTCCACGACGACCGGTCCTGCGCTGCCCGCATCCATCGGCTTCCCGCGATCTTCACCAGGTCGTCGGTCCACCGAGTGGGAGGCCTGCCTACGCTACGTTTTCCGGTGCGCGGTCGCCACTCTAGAACTTCACTGCCCCATCGGCCATCTGCCATCGAGGAGATCCGCAGGAGAACTAAAGTAACCGACATAGCTAACAGAATCGCTAAACTGAAGTGGCAGTGGGCAGGGCACCTAGCTCGTAGAACAGATTGTTGTATATTTTATAAAAATTATACTTCAAAATATTAGTCATAACTAGAGTTGAAAGTAACGGTGTAAATCTTTGGGATTTTTTTTTATCGAGCCAAAACTGCTTAATCGTGTTTTAATAGCTTTTGACTTTAAGGAACATCATCAAAAATAAGGGTATTTTTTAAACCTTTGGTTTTCCATCGTTTAGGAGTAATTGACGTCAAAAATAACGAAAATCTGTAATACTACCGCTTTAAGAGGGGAGCGATAGCTGACTCTCGCGTTATACTCGTGACCGGGCGCTGTTCCTTCCTGTCAACTGGCCTACTCTTGTCAAAGTCATTAAAGACATGATATTCAATAGTTTTAATGTACAACTTCTCATGTCATATTGTTTTGATGTCATAATGACATAATTTGTTTTAAAAATGTCATTGATTTATTTTGACATCTAATGATGATGTTTATTTTTTAATTTTTACAAGTAACATTATGTTTATGTTTTTACTCTTTCTCTTATCGTTTGGCACAATTAACCGTGCTATGTAATTACTAATTACTATTTTATAACCATCAGGAAGAGAGTAATTATGCATATATTTTGAATAACCATTTTGAAATCTTGAAATCTTTAGAGCAGGGTATGACGAAAAATGTGATCTGAAACATAGTTTTTCGGATATAGGTGATTTTCCAACTTTTTATCGCCGTAATGTAGGTAAGATTTTTCCCCTTTTAAAAAGGTTAAAATATTTTTCTCTAGAAGCTTTTTTTTGGTCTTCGAGTTATAGGTGAATAATGAAAATAAAAAGCAAAGTCGAAGGCCTTCCGGGTGGGGGACACCTGGGAGATCTTCCAGCTCTGTCGGCTCACCTCTCAGGGTCTGGTACTTTTAGAATGTTTACCTCCTAATGACCTCCAACCCATCCCTGAAGTCACAAATTCGCCCCCTCCACGCACTCTATAACAATTAGTTGAATGGACTAAGTGAGTTTTTTTTTAATAATATTTTTTTTACTATAGTAAAGACTATTTTTGGACACTAATTTGAATATTTTTCTTTTTGAATCACTTGTTACATTTTAGGATTTTTCAAAAGTTAAAATTGATGACGTCACATCCCCAAACACCTACTACAAATAAATTGTACAGCCATGCCAAAGTATACATATTAGTACTACATACAGTATGGTCACTCCCTGCCGCTCTCTAGATTGCGACCTCACCCCCTCGTCTCCAAGGTTGATACAGATTGGTTACAGTTTGGTTGTCGAACGTATAGGATTTCGCCGCAATTTTGTTTGTTGTGTCATTCATTTTAGTAATGTCATTTCTGGCCCGTTGTATGAAGTGTCCAGGGTGTGGCAATGCTGTGCATACTTACTTGAGAAGCCTTCGTCGTCTGTCATATACAAATCAACATTAGCAAAGAATAAAGATATCAGTCGCTTGGTTGCGGAAACCAGCCCGCCCCTAACCATAACTATACCACAGTCTAAGAATTCATACAGTCGTCCAACGCCTTTGATAATCGCGTCATCGCCGGCATCACGAGGCACTGATCACAGTACCAAGGGTTGTCACAACACTTGAAATTAAATGAAATAAAATGCTATCACGTAGAAAAATAAATTAAATAGTGTAAAATTGATATTTGAAGGTACTTTAGATCTCTGATCAAGAATCCGTTGTCAGAATCAAAAAATGGAGGCCATTTTGATTTTTAGTTACTGAACCGATTGCTTCCAAAATCGATATCTGAAGTCTCATAAGGTCACTAATCACGAATCCGTTGTCAGAATTGAAAAAAGTGGCCGGCATTTTGAACTATTTAGTTACTGGAACAATTGCTTCTAAAATTGATATTTCCCTAATCTGATGATACTTCCCTAATCGCGAAACTGTTGTCAGAATTGAAAAAAATGCCGCCATTTTGAACTTTTTAGTCAATGGACCGATTGCTTCCAAAATCAATATCCGAGGGACCTCAGGGACCCCCAGATATCAATTTTGGAAGCAATTAGTCCAGTAACTAAAAAATTCAAAACGGCGGCCACTTTTTTCAATTCGGGCAACGGATCATAATAAGGGAGCTGAGGGACCCTCAGATATCGATTTTGGAAGCAATCGGTCCAGTAACTAAAAAGTTCAAAATGGCGACCCCATTTTTAAATTCGGGCAACGGTTTCGTGATAAGGGGCCTCAGGGACCCTCAGATATCGATTTTGGGAGCAATCGGTCCAGTAACTAAAAAGTTCAAAAAGGCGGCCACTTTAACTCTGACAACGGTTTCGTGATAAGGGGCCTCAGGGACCCTCCGATATCGATTTTGGAAGCAATCGGTCCAGTAACTAAAAAGTTCAAAATGGCGGCCCCATTTTAAATACGGGCAAAGGATTCGTGATAAGGGACCTCAGCTCAGGGACCCTCAGATATCGATTTAGGAAGCAATCGGTCCAGTAACTAAAAATTTCAAAATGGCGGCCACTTTAACTCTGACAACGGTTTCTTGATAAGGGACCTCAGGGACCCTGACAACGGTTTTGTGATAAGAGACCTCAGATATCGATTCTGGAAGCAATCGGTCCAGTAAATAAAAAGTTTAAAATGGCGGCCACTTTAACTCTGACAACGGTTTCGTGATAAGGGACCTCAGGGGCCCTCAGATATCGATTTTGGGATAAACCGGTCCAGTAACTAAAAAGTTCAAAATGCGGCCACTTTAACTCTGACAAAGGTTTCGTGATTTCGATTTCGTGATTTCGATCGATATCTGAGGGTCCCGATATTGATCTACAAAATGATACATCACGATCTTCAAGGCGAGAGTGAATAGGCATTATTTGAGTTTACGTGTACCATCCTCGAGTACATCGTCTTTTACCATCAGGTGAGATGTCGTCTAACGCACCCAAATTTTTAATTAAAATAAAGTAAAATATTGCTACAATATAATATTTAATATGTTAATTAAATTTTTTAAACACTTTGTTACAATTATTTTTTTTAATTTTGAATTTATAAAAAAAATGTAGCAAAATTAATGATTTTAAATATATTATATAAATAACTGTAACAAAATGTTTTAATATTTATTTAAATTATATTAAATAACTTTTAAAAATTTTAAAAAAATATAAACCAATCTAAATCAAAAGATGAAAATGAGCCGTGCATGAATGATTGATAATAAATATGCGACGTGACGACCTTTATAGAATGTGCCCACCGCACTATACAAACGGTGACAATGATCTGGTGGGCCCTACCCGTCCGCCCGTCTGACGTCCTCCGTTGGAAGTCTGTATGAATTCTTAGACTGTGACTATACTAAGGCTACGCAGTCCCACTGACTGTCCGACCTTTAAATGGGCTGTGGCTGTTTCTTTTGTAGCGATATAGTTTATTATAAGTATTTAAGCGGCACTTCCACGAAATACCTTTGATAAGTCTGTAACTGTCACTTCCAAGACTTACCTTTGTTTGATTTCGAGGAATAAGTGTATAACTGCCACTTCCGCGATATATGTTTTCTATATTTTGCGGAAGGAAGCCGTTACTGCCACGTAGGTACGGGAAAACTCTTTGTTAATTTTTTAACGTATCTGCAATATTTATAATACCAACAGTGTAATAATAATAATAACTTAAATAATAATTAATCACAATATGCATCCTTGTGCAAATTTTCAAAGTTTATTAGTGTCAAAGATATGATGCGACAAACTTATGATAACTTTGTAATCGCTCTACTGGAAAATTTAAGTTTTCAGATACGTAACTATATATAGGGCCCATCGATATCTATCAGACTTGATGAAAAATCTACAAATAATTTGTGTTTTTACGGGAGCTAACTTACTCGGATTATTTTCTTGAATACCTAAATAACTACCCAGCGCAGTAACTTAGTTCGTCCTAGTTATTAAATAACTACCCAGCGCAGTAACTTAGTTCGTCCTAGTTATTAAATAACTAACCAGCGCAGTAAGCCTTACTAAGTCCTAGTTATTCACAAAGTTTCATTAGTCTTAAGAGCAATTTTTGAGAAAAAGTTAAAAAGAACCTGAAATTTTATAGGAGGTACCTTATTTCGATTTTTCTTGGAATAACGAACTACTGTGTTGTTTAGACCATGTTAAGTTATAGTAAAGTACCGAGTTTCATCAAAATCGTTGTAGCCATTTTTGAGTAAAAATTGTGAATTTTTGTATGGTGCTAACTCTAAAAAATCAAGACGGCGAAAACATAATATAACTTTAACCCGAATTGCCAAAATCCGTTTAGTTGGTTGGGAACTAGAGCACCGGACGGACGCACAGACACTCACACACACACACACACATACATTTTACCCCCCCCCCCCCCACCCAAAATCCATCTTTGATATTTTTTCCACACAAAACTTTCTTCACTCGTCCTTCGCCGCTCGTAAGTAAAAAAAAACCCCGAGGTACTATAATTTCAATAGATGATTTTAAAATGAATATAGTTATTTGGAACATCGTTACATCTCCACATGGTTTGTTTATTTACATACCCACCTTATAAAACTGAACAAAGCCCATTAAGAATTATGAATTTCTTATCTTATCGCAAGAACGTAACTCAAGCATCTAGAACACACTATAAAATTATGTCGGACTTAACTTTTATTATAACGAAATTCGCACTGCACTGAACGACCCTCCCGTTTGTCCGAGGTACCTACTTCATCCTAAGATCCGTCCTACTGCAGATTCCCAGTTTTTTATACCCACTTCCTACCAGGACTACGAACCTGTTTGTGTTTTATAGATTACAATAACAATTTGTATGAACAAATAAAAGTTAAAAAAAACTTAAAACCGACTTCAAACAGAAATTCACTCAAAATTATGAAACAATATTATTAGTAATGAATACACGAAATAAAATAAGATCCTGACATGGTGACAAATACAACTATTGGTATTTACGTATCTACATACTTATAATATTTAAAGAATTATCCTACAACTCCTAACCGTTAAGTAGTTGTACCTTCTAACACCAGCTCGTCAACGTGAGATGATGACTACCAGACGCAAATACTTGAATAGCTTTAGAAAATACATGCACGTGCCTATAAAATTTGAGGGTTGCACTCGATTTCCCAGGGATTTCATCATCAGATCCTGACTTGGTGAGAAATACAACTATTGGTATCTACGTATCTACTTATAATATTTAAAGAATTATTATCCAACTCCTAATCGATAAGTAGTTGTACCTCCCATTATCAGCTAATCAATATGAGATGATGAAAATTACGACTCAATTTCGTTATTTCCTATAACAAATCTAGCGATTTGATCAAATTCCTAAACTGGCATCAGTGTTATGATAAAATCATCATCATCATAATATTAGCCGAAAAACGTCCACTGCTGGACAAAGGCTTTCCACAAACGATTTCCACGACAACCGGTCCTGCGCTACCCGCATCCAGCGGCTTCCCGTGATCTTCACCAGGTAATATTTTTTTTACTCTTTGACCAGGTCGTCGGTCCACCGCGTGGGTCGCCTGCCTACGCTACGTCTTCCGGTGCGCGGTCACCAGTCGAGAACTTCACTACCCCAACGACCATCTGTTCTACGAGCTATGTGCCCTGCCCACTGCCACTTCAGTTTAGCGATTCTGTGAGCTATGTCGGTTACTTTAGTTCTCCTGTGGATTTTCGCGTTTCTGATTCATCGCGTAGGGAAATTCCGAGCATAGCTCGCTCCATCGCCCTTTGGGTGACCTTGAGCCTTCTTGTGAGGCCATGTCTCAGTTACGTATGTCATCACTGGCAACACACACTGGTCAAAGACCTTAGCCTTGAGACACTGCGGTATTTGGGACGTAAAGATATTGCGAAGCTTCCCGAACGCTGCCCAGCCGAGTTGGATTCGTCGATTGATCTCTTTCTTGAAGTTGGACCTACCTAGCTGGACTGTTTGTCCCATCATCGGCGAGCACATAACCTACCTCCGATTCGCAGACGATATCGTGGTCATGGCTGAGACTATGGAACACCTAAGTAAAATGCTCGATGGCCTCAGTAAAGTCTCTTAACAAGTGGGCCTTAAAATGAAAGGCGAAAATAATGTTAAATGTCCGTGTCGCACCCACCCCTCTAAAGGTTGGAGACTCTTCACTAGAAGTTGTTGACGAATACGATTGAAATAATGACTGGTGATATTTTTTGTGATCAGTGTATAGTATTACAACTAACTGATGTTTACGCATGCAGAAAGTACTAATGTAGGAGCGAGCGAAGCGACTTCGGGAATAGGAATGATGAAAGCTAGTCATCTGGTTTACTTTTTATCATCTGTCAAAAACGAAATTTTATTCTAAAAATGTTTGAAACACCTAGGCATAGTTTAGAAGCGTCATTAAAGTACTTATTTTGTGATTTAAGACTTGATGGGAAACAAAACGAGTAAGGTTTTCCGAAGTTTAAGTAGGGGGGGGCAATTTAGTGATCTAGAGTTCATAATTTATTTCTGATGCTGTCGTCGTCCCTATTCGGTAAACTCCGACTCGGATGGTTAAGTTCAGAAGACGATGAATGACGATGATGTATGTAAGAGGCGAGTCAAAATATGTTTACTTTAAAATAGTTTTGCGATCGTATTTATGCAACTACGACGCGCTTAGTAGAAAATAAAAATCTCACTTGCACGTTTGCTTGCAAGTCAACTCAGCAAATTATGAAGTTATCTGTATTCTGTATATTGCCGGAACGTGAACACACGGAACTGTATGAAACTTCGGATAAATAACTAGCTGGCGTTAATGTTTCGCTCTTTGTGGAGCTTGCGCGTGAGTGCGACAGGTAAGTCGAACTCCTTTCCGACTCCATTCATGTCTCATGCACAATCTATAAACTTTTCGAGTGCCATCTCGAGCGATGCCTGCTTTGAATTAAAATTGCAGCAGCAGTTTCATCTTTTTTTGTGCCGTCATCGTCTGGTAGCGTAGTTAACAGTTTTGAATCACGTATTGCTACTAGATACATTTACTGTGCTGAATCCCAGTGCAGTACTAGCGATGCGCCAAAAAAGCTGAAAATTTACGATTCAAAGGTACGATTAATCTTCAGAACATATTGATCAGTTTGACCTGTAGCAATAATTGAAAAAAAAAAAAAATCACGGAAATAATATGTTAAAAAAGTCCTAAAGGTTAGTGTTTTAATTGATAATAGCAATAATTGAAGAAAAAATTAAAAATCACGGCAAAAATATGTTAAAAAAGTCCTAAAGGTTAGTGTTTTATTTGATAATAGCAATAATTGAAAAAAAAAACATGGAAAGAATATGTTAAAAAAGTCCTGAAGGTTAGTGTTTTAACTGATAACAGCAATAGTTGAAAAAAAAATTGAAAAATCACTTAAAGTATATGTTCAAAAAATCGTAATTGATTATCAATTAAAACACTAAACTTAAGGACTTTTTTAACGTATTCTTTCGGTGATTTTTTTTTCAATTATTGCTAGAGGTAATTTCTTTTAATTGATTATAATTAATTAAAATACAAAACTTTAGGACTTTCTTAACATCTTCTTTCCGTAGTTTAAAAAAAAATCAATTATTGCTACAGGTCAAATTGATCAATATGGCCTGAAGATCAATCGTAGCGGTTTTTTAGTTTTGATTTTGTAGTTGGTCTATGCTATAGATACAATTTGAAGAATCTAGTACTACCAACGTAGTACGTAAAGTTCACGAGGATATTTTTTTTTAACACTGACGATACAAGTTCCAATTTTTTAACATTATACCAAAAATGTATCAGTCAGCTGCGAGCTAAAAAAATCCACTGACCTGTTACGTGGTGATTCGACTTCACAATAGAGCAAAAAGAAATCTTCAAAAGACACGTTTATTGTATGGGGGCCGCCTTAATTTTTCTTTGTTTTATTAATTTTTGGTAAATTCTTCGTAATATCACATATTCTTTAAAAAATTCAGCCGGCAAATAACAACAATAATAATGATTCAAAAGAAAAAAAGAAAAAAACGGTCAAGTGCGAGTCGGACTCGCGCTAAGAGGTTTCCGTACCACCAAACCATCAACGCGAGCGACGGAAAAATTATGTTCTTTCATTCAGTTCAAACTCCTTAGCGTGAGTACCTACGACTCACACTTAGCGAGATTTTGTTATTTGTTGTTGTTTATTTTATTTATTTATGCCTTATGACCGTCGGTGGCGTAACGGCTAGGTTAGCCGCCTCCTACCCGGGAGGTCGTTGTTCGAATCCTGCCACGTACCAATGTGATTTCGCATTTAGATTTCATATGTACGTTCATCCGACGCTCTTAATACGCTGAAGGAAAACATCGTGAGGAAACCTGCACACGCTTGCGAAGAAACTCGCAGGTTGTGGTGAAGTCGGCCAACCCGCACTGGGCCCGCGTGGTCAACTAAGGCCCGATCGCCCTAATTCAGGTTAGGCTCGAGCCCCTCGGTGGGGACGTATATGAGCTGACATGATGATGATGATTCCTTATGAGCGTCGTTGGCGTAAGAGCGTCGGTGGCGTAACAGCTAGGGCCGCTGCCTCCTGTCCGGGAGGTCTTCGAATCCTGCCACTTAATAACGTGTTTTTGAATTTCTATTTCATATTATGTACGTTTATCCGAAGCTCTTACGGTGAAGTAAAACATCGTGAGGAAACCTGCACACGCAAAAACTCGAAAGTCGTGTGTAAAATCGACCAACCCGCACTGGGCCCGCGTGTCGGGCCGATCGCCCTAATTATGAGATGATATGATGATGATGATTTATTACTTAGCTATTATTATTTATGTCTTACTGCATACAATTTTGAATCCAATTCGTTAATAACTACCTACACCTTGTTTCACGCTTGTGTTTATAACCTATTTTACGATAGAGCAAAAACTAAAAAAAACCTTTAAATAAACATGTTTCTTGTTTGGGAGCCCCTTTTAATTTTTTTATTTTTTTCCTTCTAGCGGCAATGTAATCTTTCACCGTAAGGGTGTCGGATAAACGTACATGAAATCGAAATTCGAAAACACAATGGTACGTGGCAGGGTTCGAACCACGACCTCCTGGACACGAGGTAGCGGCCCTAGCCGTTACGCCACCGACGCTCTACACTACTTGCTTTCCACAATAAATAATTTTAATTTTATTTCATTTAATTTACACCCTTTTTTATTATTATTAAAAATTTGAGTGCGTTTGACTGCGCCTCATGACTCACCTGATGGTAAGTGATGATGCCGTCGAGGACCTCAAAGCATCATCATATCAGCCACAAATCGTCCACTGCTGGACAAAGGCCTCCCCCAAGGATTTCCACGACGACCGGTCCTGCGCTGCCCGCATCCATCGGCTTCCCGCGACCTTCACCAGGTCGTCGGTCCACCGCGTGGGAGGCCTCAAAGCATACTTACCATTAATTATCTGATTATTCTCTTAAGCAGCTAATATGTTACTGTATAAAAAGCTCAAAGTAACTTGTAATGTAATGGGAGTTGTAAAGTGAGTAGGTCGATACCTACCTATCTGAGTACTTACGAAGAAACACAAAATGAGTACAAACCTGTAATTCTTCTTCTTCTTTTCGAATCGATGGTTTGAATCATCATTACAGCTCATATACGTCCCCACCGAGGGGCTCGAGCCTACCCTGAATCAGGGCGATTAGGCCTTAGTCAACCACGCGGGCCCAGTGCGGGTTGGTCGACTTCACACACAACCTTCGAGTTTCTTCGCAGGCGTGTGCAGGTTTCCTCACGATGTTTTCCTTCACCGTTAAAGCAATCGGTAAGTATGTACGTAAGTTTTTGAAAAACTCATTGGTACATTGGCCGTCCAGATTTGAACCCGGTACCTCTGGTTAGATGGACCGAGTCGTTACCGGTTGAGCCACCGACGCTTTTATATGGTTTGAATATTGAAACTTAGTTTCTTTATATCTTATCGGCCCAATAGGTAGCCACGCGTATGCCATTATCAGTGGCCCCCCAGAGGTATGCCATTATCAGTGGCCCCCCAGAGGTCTACCATTGTGCAGGTGTCCGGGCACTCGGGCAAGTCAATAAATGCGTCATAGTTTGTGAGCTGACTCCACATGGGCACTCTTCTCCGTCACAGAAACCCCAGCGACACATATTCTCCCTACATCGGCCAACCTGAGTCCGCAGTCTATTCAGATATTTCCAAATAGACCATGGCAAGCCGCTGCCCGGGGGGAGGGCCTCTCCTTGTGAGGTAAAGCTTTCTGTGACAGGGAAGGTCTGACCTTTAATGATATGTATGTACACACTTAAAAATCCATGAGAAAGGTATAATTTCAGAACGAAAAACATGTTTTCATGCGGTATTAATTTTATGGGATAAATTATGTGATCTGTGGCTACAACAGTGTAACATTATGAACACAATCCAATCAAATAGTAAAATAGCGTCACTGTGCGTCACAACACAACGCTAATGAATGAGATGTGATTTCCATACTGTTTACACTTATTACCTCAATTTACATAGAATTAAGCGAGTATGTACTGTTACATTCTGTAGTTGCAAAGGTTTTGCCTAATTTTCAATGGCCAAAGCTAATCAAAACAAAATAATGTTGTGTTTCAAGCAGCCAAGGTTCATTAACGTCACAGACAATCAATACAAAGAACAGACCACTCGTCAAGCTACATTTCAGAAACTATTCTGTCAAGATTAGAGCAAAGAGAAGCAGAGGGCGCCGGGGGTGACGTCACAGATGCAAAAAATAGAGATGTCACTATGTCAATAGACGATAACCCCATTTTCCTTGTTTCCCTCTATTATTTATGGATACCGGCGAATTCCCCTATTTCTGCATGGGTCCCCAGGAGGCTCGAGTTTCCATACAAACGTAGTACCGGTTTAATAGAAAAACTACATGCCGAATTGAATCCAAATTTTGCAAATACATTGAGTAGACAAATATCGATGTTTCAGCTTAATTTAATAATTTCTAAGTTCGCGTGCACGTATAGGGCCACCTGGCAGATGTATTCGCCAGGGATTGGCAAGATGTTGTACTTAGTGAAGAACGGCCGACACGACTCGTCATCGGCTATCGTTGCCATAGCTCGTACAGCGTGCTTCTGCGTGACGAACGCTCGCTGGATATCGGCAGCGCGACCCCACAGCTCGAGTCCATAGGTCAACCTTGAGTGGACTGTAGCGTAGTAACACGTTCGCACAGCCTCGATGGATGCGGTGGCCGTCAGTCGGCGTAAGGCGAAACACGCGCGACCTAAGCCAGCACAGAGACCGTCTATGTGAGCCTCCCACGTTAGAGCGTCGTCTACCTGGAAGCCCAACAACCTGGTAGTGCGGACCTGTTGAAGGTGTGTATCTCCAACGCATACTTTTACCGGTAGTGGCGCTATGCTCTATAACACAAAATTATTAGCATAAACGTAATTAGTGTAAAAATATTTTGAGCCTAGCAAAACATGCACGCGTCGACGTCCCTACGCGTCCTACGCGTCCCCGCCGCCCGCTGCCCCGCAAGTATCCTTCCGTTGCTCTGCGTAAGTACATTCGTTGCAATACTGTAGGCCGCTATATTGTAATACTGTGACACGGGTGTACTTTTATTTTTAACATTTTGAGATATATTTATAATTGTATCTTAATAAAGGACATAGTCGACACTCACTGGTCATTGCGCAGCGGCGGCGGTGTTTATTTTCCTAAATTCGTATTTTTTTCTGAATGGAATGTCCGATTTAAGTAATTCAAAAAGTTATCTACAGTTATTGAAACAGTTTAAATATGAAATGATTTATTTGGATAAGGATTAATACGAAGGTATGGTTATATGGTCTGATTTTGGTCAGCTTTATTTTTAACTTTTAAAATGTAAAAAGTGGTTATTGTGACATAACTTCAATAGTTGGACATATAGTATCGAAAAGTTTTTTGTAGATATTGATATAATATGATCTCTAGTATTGTAGAACGTTTTTTTATTCTATCGTCAATAGTTTCCGCAGCGTATGCGATTAAAGAAATTTTTAATCAAATTTTGTTACACCTTGGTTCATGTTACTGAAGTTTTAACAAGGATCCTTTATTCTTTTCTAGTATTAAATATAGCCTATATTACTCAGCGATAATGTAGCATTCTAATGGTAAAAGAATTTTTTAAATTGGTTCAGTGGTTTTTGAGTTCATTCGTTACAAACATTCAAAAATACAAAGCTTTCCTCCTTATAATATTAGTATAGATAACCAAGATAAAAGGAAACGAAAGTATCACGGCCAAGTAGGAGTTCGTGTTTTCATATTTCGATTTCATATTTAATAGTTTATCCGAAGTTCTTGAAGGTAAATATCGTGAGGAAACCCGCACACGCCTCGAGGTTGTGTATAAAGTTGACCAACCCGCACGATCGCCCTAATTTAGGGTAGCCTCGAGCCCCTCGGTGGGGACATACGCATATGACCTTAATTTTGTTACACCGTAAACACCTAATGAAAAATGAACTTAAAGACAAGTGACTAAATGGTTTTATTTAGCTTCACGTTCCGTATAGGTACTATCTGTGCTTCAATTGAGTATTGTAGAAGGAGCTCAAGGTTTGGGGGGGGGGGGGACGCCACCGGTGTCACAATAACCATCGTATTGCCATGGGAACAGGGTGTAATAAGTCCACTTAGAGACTTGAACACCCCCCACATCGCCTAGCCAAGTCTGACGTGGTGACAGTGTCGCCGGCTTCGCAAATCCTTTTTTAACACGCTTTTGTTAGCTTCACTTGTAACTAATTATATGTAAGAAAATCTTGGAATCTTAATTTGACCCACTTGCCGGTCTTCGATTAGGATGAAATTTTGCACACGCTCTGAGTTCTGATGACAATACATGACTAGGTAAGGAACGTCATTACAAATCCAATATGGCGGCCTCCCCAAGATGGCGGACTGGCTGTTTGAAATGCACCCCCATGATATGGGTATCAAATGAAAGGGTTTGCTGTCAGGAATACGAAAAAAATAGTCACGTGACTTAAATCCAACATGGCGGACATCCAAGATAACTACTTAACGTCTTTACTAAAAGCGTGTTTTTTAGTTTTTTAAACTAATTGATAATTATTATTGCTAAGGAGGTTAGTCATTTTGAACTTCTGAAATTTTGAAAAGCAACATTTTATCCGCTGTTATTTTTTCACAGATTATAAATAATGATTCCGCTATGATTTAACGCTTTCCAAATTGAATACTTGTTATAATTTTCATGAATTTAAGTTATGTTTATAATTGGGAAGACCCAGTGTTAAACAGGCACTCACATAAGCATTCATCATTGGTATGGCCATAACTTTTAAGATGGTTGTGTCTATATCTTTAACTATCCCAGTACTTAATCTCATTTATACCATGCTTCGGATATAAGAGCGTCGGTGGCGCAACGGCAAGGGCCGCAACCTCCTATCCGGGAAGTCGTGGTTCGAGTCCTGCCACGTACCAATGTGTTTTCGAATTTCAATCTCATATGTACGTTTATCCGACGCTCTTACGGTGAAGGAAAACATCGTGAGAAAACCTGCATACATCTGCGAAGAAACTCGAAGGTTGTGTGTGACCAACCCGCACTGGGCCTGCGTGGTCGACTAAGGCCCGATCGCCCTAATTCAGGGTAGGCTCGAGCCCCTCGGTGCAATGTCTACCTCTTGTCCGAGAACTCAAACTATAAACACTTACAAGTCTTTACATTCTTGAAGTTGGCATTTTTGTAAGGAAATACCCTGGATATTTCAGTCATCCATCCTAATTCAGCATAATTCAGCATCCATCCAGCATAATTCCTGCAGAGCTCAAAAAAGTAAAGATAATACCCCTGTACAAAGGCAAAGGCTCTAAAGCCTCCCTTAAATCATATCGTCCTATATGCCTCGTTCCCGCTGTTAGCAAAATTTTAGAGGTGGGTGTTAAAAAAAGAGTGTTAGCCTACTGATGGACTCCCCTTTTTATTTTATCAGAGCGACAGTATGCCTACCGATCAGGTAGATCTACCACCGATCTAGTCCGCGAAGAGCAGTGGTCCGTGTTAAGGGCGCGTGAGGCGGGCCGCCAAGTCGCAATCGTGTGCTGCGACCTTTCGCGCGCGTTCGACACTGCCGACCATCGCCTTATAGCGGACAAGCTGGCCTATTGCGGAATACGCGGACCTGCTTTAAAATTGATCATGTCTTTCATGTCTGACAGGTCACAGGTTGTGGTGGGCGATGGCGGACGTGCCAGGTCGTCAGAGCTAAACAACTTACTGGGTGTCCCACAAGGCTCATGTCTGTCCAACACTCTGTTTAGCATCCTTCTAAACGATCTCCCCCAGGTAGTCGTAGGGTCAGAAATATATATGTATGCGGATGATGTTACCGCGGTCATCTCAGCCAATACATATCAGCAACTAGAAGAAAAAACTAGTGACACGGTGCAGCGCCTCTGTAATTGGTTCCATCTGAACGGGTTGGCGCTAAACAGAGATAAAACGTATTTTATGCGTTTTAATCTCAATGGGCATCTACCGAAGTCTATGAAGATATTGGCTAGCGGTACCGAGATAAAGCAGGTGACAGAGACGCGGCTGCTGGGTTTCTGCTTGATCAGCGCACTGGGATGGGACTCTCACATAGAGGGGCTATGCGCGAAGCTCGGTCGGGCGTGCTTTGCATTGCGTCGCCTCGCAGCGACAGCAACCAGTGAGGTAGTACGATCGTGCTACTTTGCTACCGTACACTCAATCATATCGTACGGGACCGAACTGTGGGCGAATGCTGCAGACTGGCATCGGGTTTTCGTGATGCAGAAGCGCGCGATCCGTGCATATGGCCGGAATTCCTGACGACGAGTCCGCCCACGGGTATTTTAAACAATTTAAAATATGAACATTGCCCTGCATTCTTATTCAGCAGGTGGCTATGTTTACGTACACAACTGTGAATTATTTAAAACGCGTAAAATTAATATAAATTTTAACTTAAGGAGTAATAAACATAGCAGCCGTCTTGCGTCTGTGCCGCACACACTAAAAAAGAGCGAAAGGTCAGTGTATGTTATGGGACCAGCCGTGTTCAATCGGCTACCAGACGACATCAGGGCTGCACCCTCTACCCACTGTTTTAAGAACAGACTTAAGAAGTGGCTTCTAGAAAAACAGTTTTATGACATAAAAGAATTCTTGCAGACAAAGCTCCAGCTCACGTAGGGTCTGCAGTTATTTTTTAACATATCAATTATCCAGTGACTTATATATTACTGGCGTAAGGACCCGGCCAACGCGCGCGACTAATGGGCCCAGCGAATTGGTGCGAAAATCGAAAGTTTCGCACACTCGCGACTCAGTCGTCTGCGGGACATTGTTCAGTGCGGTGGAAAAATATTCCATATAAAAATGCCTTATTGTGTTGTAAGAGGCCGTAAATATCATAAAAGAAAGGCTAAAAAGGAACATGGGATGTCGTATCATCGATAAGTAACCTTACATTTTATTTTTTCTTGTAAACAAATTAAAAAAACGAATTTTTAAAGCGACAATTCTATCAAGGTTCTTTTAACTCGGCACGTCAGTCAACTCTCGCCCACGCTAGTTCGTAAGAGTTATGTCAGATGGCGCTACTTTTTGCATGTATGAAGAAAATCTGACTAAAATATGAGACGGGCGGATCCTTCTGTTCAAATCTGTGCAATTATCATTTTTTGTATCAAATTCCAGACATTTATTTTTATTGTTCTTGCATTAGCATTTATGTGTATTTTGTGTAGTATTGACTACATTGAGTGTAATAGTAGACTTGCAACAAATGTTGTTAAAAATAAATTTCATTACATTTCATCCTGTACCAAATCATAGACTGAGAAAAAGAGACCTCACTAAAATTGTAATACCAACGTATAGAACTACGCTCTATGAAAAAAATTGCCATCTTAATACTATTAGAGTATACAACAAAATCCCTACTGTATTAAGGCAGCTTACAACTAAAATTTTCATCAACAGGTTACGTGAATGGCTAATTGATAAATGTTATTACTCGCTTAGTGAATTTTTCATGGATTCTGGATAAGACTATGACTGACGTAATGGGTAACCAAACATTTGCATGCCATTTTGTGGTAGAATGTACTGAGACTGTAATTATAAATGAGGACAATATCTGTTAAATAACGTATGTTCTCAGCAAATAAATATATTGTATTGTATTGTAAAAAAAATAAAAAATAAAATTGGGACGTATATATTTTAGTTTCTTACCAGAGAAGTTTTTAAACTTCACTTGTCGGCCTTCAAGTGTGTTAGAGATTTAGATGAAAATATACTCTGTCTATATTACTAACAGACACCAAAAAGTGGTCTAGACAAAATATATGTGTAAGTGTGGGTATGCGTGTGTAGTCCACCTGTTTTGCGGGAAAACTGTTAAATCGATTTTGATGATATTTTACACATTATATATTTTTTCACTATCCAGAGGTTAGTACCTATTTAAGATTTTTTTATTTTCTTAACATTAAATGTAGGTAGGTATTTTTTTCTCAAAATGGTTCCAAGGTATTTTCCTAATTTTTGTCACCGATAATGCTTACTACACCTAAAATATGTCATGTGTGGTATATATCGAAAAACTCTCAAAACAGTAATTGTCATACAAAAAAGGTACAAAATATTATTTTTCCAAAATGACGCTACGTTTTTTTATCAAATTTACACAATCGAGAAATGTACCTACTAGAGAACATTTGAAAACGATTGAAAAATATTGTAGTATCGGATACGGATACGGATACGCTACACCTTTTAACCGACTCCCAAAAAGGAGGAGGTTCTCAATTCGACTGTATCTTTTTTTTGTATGTGTTTGTTACGCGATATCTTCACATATTCGTGAACCGATTTTCATTATTGTTTTTTTCATTTGATAGAGTATGCTCAGGAGTTGGTCTCATATAAATTTTATCAAAATCGGTGAAGTGCTTTTTTAGAAAATTAACAAAATCCAAAATAATAATGCAAAATTGAACTAAGTTGTTGCGATGGAAGTCTGTTTTTTAACGTGTTTAGCGTTTCCAATTATTGGTATTAGGAAAACAAATCCTACAATAAAAACTCTGAAGAGGAAAATGAAAATTGTCAACTCGTAGATGATAAACAACAACACTAAATCAATGATGAAAAACGAAGAATCAATCTTCGCTGCGGAACTTAAAATTAATTTTGCTACCCATTTATTTTCTAAACCAAACAAGGGAAGCATTGTTGAAGCTATCAGCCTCTTGAATCTTGATACTCAAGTTACGGAACTTCGTTCACAAGTTCTGCGCCAAGTTGACACAAAACTAAAACGTTCAAAGGAACGTCAATTTTCTATAGAACTCTCCGTGACGCTACACCTTGGATGTGCGATGTAGTAAATGAAACGATCCTTCGATCTCTTGCACTTCGCAGATTAACTCGAGAGTATGTAAAGGGGAGTGCCCCGGTTTTATATTCTTATTAACTCTATGCAGGACCTGGAACGTATTCTCAGAATTCTTAAACGAAGCACAGGTAAGCGAGTAACAGTAAGTAAGTTCAGTAATATCATCCTGATAAGTTTTCGTTTAAAACACGCATTTTGTAGCAACCTTATTGATTCAACTCATCAGATAAGCCAGCCAATTCCGAAGTATGTGATCGAATTTTCATTTTGAAACTGCGCCCGGTCCGGCTTTCATACAGTATTGAATTACTTCGCCAACAAAATTATAGCTCGCAGAAAAATTATTCAAGGTATCAAAATTTGATAATACTTTTGCATAAAGAGATAGGCGCGATCAAAGGATGCCTCTGAAAGTGCTTTACCTCGCGAGCATATTTAAGTTTTCATGAAGTGAGGAAATGGAAAATAAATTGGATTCGTATAAGTTTCTTAAAGCCACAAGCAAGGAGATAAGTATTTACTTTGTTTCCTGCGTGGATTTGGTACCTACCTAGCTATTCGTTATTATCCTAACTCGGTGAACTAATGGAAGTTTTCGTTGTTGGGAGGTTAAAATAAATAGCCATCCCGTAAGTAGGTAGGGAACTATACTCGTATCTAATTAAGTTTTTATCACTAAGTCGTTAATTTTCATCGAAAGAAATTCAAAATTATGGATTTTTCTTCTATAACAAAAAAATATACGTAGATAGTTATTATAAAATCCAAAATACAGATCTCCATAAGACGAACAAAAAAATAATAAAGATCACAAGATGAGATTGATGATGATGATTCTTAAGAGGTAAGAATAGTACGGCAAGAAGAGCAAGAGCGTCGGTGGCGTAACGGCAAGGGCCGCCGCCTCCTGTCCGGGAGGTCGTGGTTTGAGACCTGTCACGTACCAATGTGATTTTGAATTTCGATTTCTTATGTACGTTTATCGGACGCTCTTACGGTGAAGGAAAACATCGTGAGGAAACCTGCACACGCCTGCGAAGAAACTCGCAGGTTGTGTGTGAAGTCGACCAACCCGCACTAGGCCCGCGTGATCGACTAACCCTAATTTAGGGTAGGCTCGAGCCCCTCGGTGGGGACGAATATGACCTGGTATGAATTAAGAATTGCACGCACTCTCCATACAAAATGAGAAAACTTTTTTCCACCTCTGAATATTATCCGATAATAAGGATTTTAAAATATGTTATTAGCACAATAAAAAAAGCCTAGTGCGAGTCAGAACCGCACACAACGGGTTCCGTACCATCACACTAGATGGCGCTAGTACAAAGGGTTCCGTACCATCACACTAGATGGCGCTAGTACATAGGGTTCCGTACCATCACACTAGATGGCGCTTGTACAAAGGGTCCCGTACCATCACACTAGATGGCGCTAGTACATAGGGTTCCGTACCATCACACTAGATGGCGCTAGTACAAAGGGTCCCGTACCATCACACTAGATGGCGCTAGTACAAAGGGTCCCGTACCATCACATTAGATGGCGCTAGTACAAAGGGTCCCGTACCATCACACTAGATGGCGCTAGTACAAAGGGTCCCGTACCATCACACTAGATGGCGCTAGTACAATGGGTCCCGTACCATCACACTAGATGGCGCTAGTACAAAGGGTCCCGTACCATCACACTAGATGGCGCTAGTACAAAGGGTCCCGTACCATCACACTAGATGGCGCTAGTACAAAGGGTCCCGTACCATCACACTAGATGGCGCTAGTACAAAGGGTCCCGTACCATCACACTAGATGGCGCTAGTACAAAGGGTCCCGTACCATCACACTAGATGGCGCTAGTACAAAGGGTTCCGTACCATCACACTAGATGGCGCTAGTACATAGGGTTCCGTACCATCACACTAGATGGCGCTAGTACAAAGGGTCCCGTACCATCACACTAGATGGCGCTAGTACATAGGGTTCCGTACCATCACACTAGATGGCGCTAGTACAAAGGGTCCCGTACCATCACACTAGATGGCGCTAGTACAAAGGGTCCCGTACCATCACACTAGATGGCGCTAGTACAAAGGGTCCCGTACCATCACACTAGATGGTGCTAGTTTCTTCATGTTTCAAAAAAAATAGGTTTTTTGTATGGAGACCCCTCTTATTTGTTTACTTTTTCTTTTTTAGTGTCTGTTGTTATAGCGGCAACAAAAATACATCATCTATAAAATTTTTAACTGTGTAGCTATCACGATTCATGAAATACAGCTTGGTGACAGACGGACGGACGGATAGACGGACAGCGAAGTCTCAGTAATAGGGTCCCGTTTTTACGGAACCCTAAAAAACTACGGTTATAAGTAATTTCTTTTTTCAATAAGTACAATTATAAAGTTCTTTTTTTATTTGTCGTTCAATGCTTTCATACAAAACTTATTTAGCCATTATTTGTTTACTTTAAAACGAAACCTATAAACCTAGATTGTTACTGTGTCAATAATATATAATATAAAATTTTTAAAGTAGAACGGGATAATATTCAGAGGTGAAAAAATTTTTCCTTTCTCTTTTTGTATGGAGAGTGCGTGTTATCCTTCCCATTTAAACATTACAAACCTAAGTCATATATTTTATGTTTTCTCACGTCCCCACCGTGGGGCTCGAACCTACCCTCAATTAGGGCGATCAGGCCTTAGTCAAGTCATCATATCAGCCACAAATCGTCCACTGCTGGACAAAGGCCTCCCCCAAGGATTTCCACGACCACCGGTCCTGCGCTGTCTGCATCCATCGGCTTCCCGCGATCTTCACCAGGTCATCGGTCCACCGCGTGGGAGGCCTGCCTACGCTACGTTTTCCGGTGCGCGGTCGCCACTCGAGAACTTTACTACCCCATCGGCCATCTGTTCTACGAGCTATGTGTCCTGCCCACTGCCACTTCAGTTTAGCGGTTCTGTGAGCTATGTCGGTTACTTTAGTTCTCCTGCGGATCTCCTCGTTTCTGATTCGATCACGCAGAGAAACTCCGAGCATAACACAGCATAAAATAGTCAAGTAACTATTTTTATTTACGACGTAACTATTTAGTAATCTGTGCCTTAGTCGACCACGCGGGCCCAGTGAGGGTTGGTCGACTTCACACACAACCTGCGAGTCTCTTCGCAGGCGTGTGCAGGTTTCCTCACGATGTTTTTCCTTCACCGTTAAAGCAATCGTTACGTGTACGTAAGTTTTTGAAAAACTCATTGGTACATTGGCCATCCAGATTTGAACCCGGTACCTCTGTTTAGAAGGACCGAGTCGTTACCGGTTGAGTCACCGACGCTTTTTTACATAAAAAATTATACGGAAATCATTATTTGCTAAACAAAATAAACTCCACAGCGGACCGGAGAGACGATACAAAGAGGCAGGCAACACATTAACGTGACTTCAGTCGTGCGCGGGAGTTTCAAACATTTCGACAAACTTTTCTCTATGCGAGTATTGAAAGCGTAGAGATTAGTGCAAAGGATTACTCTACGCGTTATTCTGCCTTGTGTTGTTGTGTTGTGTTGTGCTGGAGTGAGAAGTTGTCTTGTTATGCACATCAACTTTTTAGTTGTTCATTTTCATATTAGACATGAAGCTAAAATGAATAGCTGGCAGCTTAGTTACTGGATACTTAAATTACCTAATGGAAATGATGAGGTCATCTTCTGATACTTAAAAAAAAGAATTGGTAGAGATAAGAACTGATATAATAGGGATGACGACAGCATCAGAAATAAAAAAAACGTGTGGCACTCGGGGACTGCCGCGGTAAAGTTATTGTATAGCATTTTTTATCAACTTATGCAATTATAATTATTTATTTATGCAGTATTTACCAGTACCATATAGTCCTTGGGGCGCGGGATGTTTATGTAATAAATAAACACTAAGAAAGTTACACCAGTAAAATTGAATAAATCGCTAATAGATGGCACTGTAAGTTTTTTAGAACTCGGCCGAGCGTGGGGTGTTATGTTTTATTTTCGTTACGGAATTTCTTGATTCGGTCGCCGCGCTCAAAGCCCGCGATAAAAGCTATGCAATAGCTTAATTAAAAACTCTTGATCACTAAATTGCCCTACCATTTAAACTTCGGAAAACCTTACTCGTTTTATTTTCCATCATGTCATAGATTTTTAGTTCACCAAAATCACAAAATGAGTACATAAATGACGCTGCAAAACTATGACGTCACGCCTAGGTATGTCAAAAATTTTTAGATAAAAATGTCGTTTTTGACAGATGATAAAAATTAAATCAGATGACTAGCATTCGTCATCACTATTATAATAATACTCTAATAATTCTTTTTAGGTACAAGTTTTTATTTCAGTTCAAGTCCAAGACACTAGTTATCGGCCGGCCATTATAGGTCTGTACATTCATAGATCGTGCATTATCATTATCAAACAGAAAAGCAGGTAGGTAAAGGTCGGGTATTATTGGGACCCCATAAAGCAAGTTTCACAATTCAAATAAACTGTACGGCAGCACTAAACTATCTCGAGTTTTTTTTTTCATTCAAAATGAGTAAAAAAAAGTTATTAAGTTATTATTTTTTATAAATGAGTAAATTGAAAGTTTTCAATTTCATACAAGCACGATTTTTCCCAGACCAATAGACAAACACAAGCAACTACGACGTGCAAAGTTTCATCAAAATCGTTAAAGCCGTTTTTTTGTATGACAGCTACTCTTCGGTTTGACGGTACGAAAAAACTTTTGATAATTCCTCGATTTTAATTCGAAAACTCGTAAGTGCCAAATTTGGTCCCAACCGGGCTAAAGATTTAACCTCCAGCAGTGCTCCGTCACTCGCCTATACCACAGTATTACAATACGGCTTACAGTAGCGCAACGCCTTTGATGTCGCACGATGCCAGCACGGCGTAGGTACTAGCAGTACTAGCCATTAGCCAGCCTAGCAAACTCACGGAGTTTGCCGCCGCCCGCTGTCCCGCAAGTAGGGACTATGCTTCCGTTGCTCTGCGTAAGTACATACGTTGCACTACTGTGAGCCGCTATATTGCAATACAATACTGTACCTATACCTATCGAAAAATATACCTACGATTACCGGCCCCCTCGGGCGGGCTCTCGCAAGTCGGGCCACCACCGACCGCTCAAGTAAGCCGCGCGCAACGTTGCCAGTGTTATGCGCCGCCCCGCCGGGTAGAGATTCGTCGCATAAAATTGACAACAATTTCGTTTTATTGTGTTTTATCTATCGAGATAGGTAGGTAGGTAATCATTAGAGGCACATATGTACGAGTATGTAGGTATACATAATATATAACGAATAGATTTAAAAGTTATTTGCTGTTATTTGTTTGATTCTTCTTTTTAGGGTTCTGTACCCAAAGGTTAAAAACGGGACCCTATTACTGTGACTTCGCTGTCCGTCTGTCCGTCTGTCACCAGGCTGTATTTCGTGAACCGTCATAGCTACACAGTTGAAGTTTTCACAGATGATGTATTTCTGTTGCCGCTATAACAACAAACACTAAAAAACAGAATAATATATGTATTTAAGAGGGGCTCCTATACAACTAACGTGATTTTTTTTGCTCGTTTTTGCTCGATATAAATAACAGCAACAGGTAGATGCTTGAAATATTCACAGAATATTTAGTTATATATCCATTTCAAAAAGAAATAATTAAATTAAAATAAATAAATATTTAAGGGGGGCTTCGATACAACAAACGTGATTTTTATAGATAATGGTGCGGAACCCTTCGTGCGCGAGTCCGACTCGCACTTGGCCGTTTTTTTATCTAATGTACTTTCTCTGTTTTTTTTTTGCTCTTTTAATTTGTTAATTTTTTTAATATGTATAATGTACCAGTATCTATGTGTGTGTTTACAGTGACATTTAAACGTATTATCTATCTATGTAGTTTCGTGATTGATTTACGAAAAATTCATTGAAATCTTACAACTGTTTTTGTTAACGACCCACAAACGTGCCTAATGCTGGGGCACGGGTCTAAACTCTCAACCCATAAACTCAGGAAGTTTCAGCCACACTCCACACACGGGGCCAAGTCCGGGTTGGGGAAATTGTAGGGCTAATGGCGGACGCCATTATCAGAAGTTTTTCAAGTAACAAAATTGGTGTAAGACCCATTAACTGGAGGTTCTACTCGTCATACTGAACAACTTTCTCCAAGGAACCCATAGTCAATTCTCAAAAAAAATATATTGGACCCTCCATACTAAAATGCACAAAATTGGTCGATCAGCATTTGTATGAAGAGTTAAATCTTTTTGTGTCTTAATAAAAGTTGTTCAGTATGATGAGTAGATGCCCCAGTTAACCTACACCAATTTTGTTAAACCCTGTATCCTGTATAAGGCATCTGACACGACTTAACGACTCTCATCTTAAAATAACTAGCATCAACGCAACGGCTTAAGCACTTAAATAAGCACGAAAATAGTCGAGAAAGATGCGCCACAGTCAAACCCATCCAGGTAATGACTGTGGTTTAGGTCAGTTAACCTGCGTGATCGACCCAACCACGGAAGTCGCACTGAGCTAGGATCGCTTGTATTAGGTATCTCATCCACATTATACACTAAACTAAAAAACTGTGTACCTACCCACATCTCAATTTCATGTTGCTCTTGTCAAAGTATACAGGGTGTAACAAAATTGGTGTAGGTCCCGTTAACTGGGGCTCCTACTCGTCATACTGAACAACTTTTGTTCTACGACTTTTCTGAAATCGCAAAAAAAGTTTTTTTTTCTTCACACAAATCGATCAGTGGATCGACCAATTTTGTGCATTTTCAAGCGACTTCCAAAAAGGAGGAGGTTCTCAATTCGTCTGTATGTTTTTTTTTATGTTTGTTACCTCAGAACTTTTGACTGGGTGAACCGATTCTTATGATTCTTTTTTTATTTGAAAACTAGTGCTTCCCGTGTGGTCCCATATAAATTTTATCAAAATCGGTGTAGTACTTTAGTAGAAAATTAACAAAAACCAAAAATAATAATGCAAAAATGTACTAATTTGTTGCGATGGAAGTCGGTTTTTTAAAGTGTTTAGCGTTTTCAATTATAGTATGGAGCGTCAAAATTTTTTTTTGAGATTTGACTATGGCTTCCTTGGAGAAAGTTGTTCAGTATGAGTTATGATGAGTAGAACCCCCAATTAACGGGTCCTACCACAGATTACTAAATAGTTACTTCGTAAGTCCTACACCAATTTTGTTCTTGATAGCAAAGGATATGCATGTACTCGTGATTACAAACAACTTTCCCAAAGAAACTATATGTCAAATATGAAAAAAAAATGTTTGGTGCTCCATACATATTTGCCGATTTAATAACTTGTGATGTATCGAGGACCAAAAATTTTTTTCTGCTTTGACATATAGATTCTTTGGGAAAGTTGTTTGTAATCACGAGTACATGCATATCTTTTGTTATCAAGAACTAATTAAAAGTCACCTTAAATATTATTGTAGTGTTTGTATGTTCATATTATATCTGTCGTCTCGAGCAGCGCACGCGCGATTCGCGGGGCGGGAAGCCATTCGGTGGACCGACCGCCGCGGAGTGAAGACGGGTACGCTTGCTACGAGCCGATACAATTGTGTTAGTCTATCTATTTTACTCTAATTCAGTCTTAGTGTTCATTAGTGTACACTAAAATTATATTAGTACTCTTACATACCTACAGTATGGACACTCCCTGCCGCTCTCTAGATTGCGCGCTCACCCCCTCGTCGCCCAGATTGATACAGATTGGTTACAGTTTGGTTGTCGAAACTATAGGATTTTGCCGCCATTTTGTTTGTTCCGTCAATCCTTTTTTGTAATGTTATTTCTGGCCCGTTGTATGAAGTGTCCAGGGTGTGCTCTTGTGTTCTTGTGTTGACTGCACGTGTTTGATACTTGATATGCCCTAACGTCGAAAACTTTGCTTAAACAGTTGGCGCTTAATGACTGGCCATAATCATGGCTGATCTTGTGTTTGTGCAGCCGATTAACAGCCGTTTGCCAGCAGCCACTGTGGTAGACGCAGGCGCAGGTAGTATACGTAAAATACCCGTGCTTGAATTTTAATTAAAGGTAGGTACTATTAATTATTAAATATTAATATATCGATTTCTTTATTAATCATCGGGAATCTTCGCAATATCTTCACGTCCCATATGCCGCAGTGTCTTAAGCTGTGGTCTTCGACCAGTGTGTGTTGCCAGTGATGAATCAATAATCATTATTATTGTGTGTCAGAACCATGCTAAGTGGAAGTCTATGTATGTGCTAGTTGTATATTGTAGGCAAAAAAGAAAAGGTAAATAAAATCTTAAGTAATTTTAGGTAGATAGCTAACAAAAAATATTTAAAAATAGATGTAATAAAAGTGGATAAGTGCACACGCACCGACACCGGTTCAAGGCCAAAGTAGGGCTTTGTAGTGATAAAAAAAATCCAAATTAGAGAAAAAAAAACAAAGCTAAATTTGCAGTTTAGATGTAGACATTTTGCAAGGAGTTGAAATAACCTGACGCAAGAAGAGGGGTGTTATAAGTTTGACACCAATGCCAAATTTGATGTGTGTGTGTGTGTCTGTTCGTCTGTGGTATCGTAGCTCTCGAACGGATGGACCGATTTTGATGCGTTTTTTTAAGTGAAAGCAAGTTTCCTTGTGGTGCATCTTAGCTATAATTGATGAAGATCTGTTCAGCCGTTTTAGGACCATCAGCTCTTATCTAGGTGATGAAGGGATCTGGGCAACTTGTATAGGTCTGATCGATTCAAAATTTGATGCCCTGTTACTGTAATAATATTGCAAAACCATGGTAACCTTGACCAGATGCTGCAGCATCTCCTGGAATCTGCAGTATACCCAACTCCTCACCAAATTTAACAGCAGAGGCATCCTATTTGGGCTCATTTGAAAAGTGTCACTGAATAGGTGTTAGATTGAACATGGTAACCTTGTCCTGAAGCTGCAGCATCTCCTAGAATCTGCAGGATACCCAACTTCTTACCAACTTACAGCGGAGGTATCGTGTTTGGGTTCATTGGAATAGCCTCAATGAATAGATGTTACATGTCACATGGTAACCTTGACCTGATTCTGCAGCATCTCCTGGAATCGGCAGAATACCCAACTCCTCAACAACGTACAGTAGAAGTATCGTGTTTGGGCTCATTAAAATAGTCTCAATGAATAGGTGTTAGATATAATATGGTAACCTTGACCTGATGCTGCATCATCTCCTGGAATCTGCTGAAGCAGAGTTAAAAAAAAAGAGAAAAAAATTCCACAGGTCCAATTGATTTGAAGTTATGACTCATTTAATTGCAGCTTAAAACAAGGGAGGTGAGCAACTTCCACAGGTTTGTTCGCTTCAAAATATGCTAGATTTCGTGTCGCAATGTCGTGTTTCGTCCCGGAAACTATTTGTGTGAATGTGGAGATAGAGTTTCGATTGTATGTAATAGGTATGTTAAGTTTAAAGAGCACGAAATTAAAATTTAATTAAAATTTAAAAACCTCCGACAAAAACCTTCGAAAGTATAAAATAATATGTATGGGCATTTTGAGTTTAATTTAAGTATATTTTAATCCAAGAATCGTCGCGTAGGGGGACCGCTAAGTAAATAAATTAAAAACAGAATACAACTGATTTACTTTACTTCAACTAATTACTAATAATTTCACAACTTAGCGGTCCGTCCCCCTACGCGACGATTCTTGGATTAAAATATTACTACTTAAATTAAACTCAAACTGCCAATACATATTATTTTTTACTTTTTAAAGGTTTTTGTCAGGGTTTTTTTTTAATTTTTAATTTATTTTTTTTAATCTAATTTATTTCAATGTCATTTTAAGTCAAGTTGGTTTAAGGCTTTGAGATGCCTCAATCCGAGCAGGTTGAAACGTGTAAAAATAATATCGAACGTAAGTCTATTCATTTTAAGTTCAAATCAATGCGGGCTCCAACGCGGCTGTTACGTTGAAAGCGAACGCCCAATTCTCCATTTTTACATGTTTTTATTACTTTTCTATACTTTCAAGTCAGTTAAAAAAAATGTAATCAACTAAAATGAAAGGTGTTAAAGTCACCGATTTTTGTGTATTGGTTTCATTCAACATTAACTATTTGTTTTCGAGAAATTTTGCAATTTATGCCAAAAACAGGGTCAACAGTATATTTTTTTACATCAAAAGTGTTAAACTTTACAAAAAAAGATTTAGAGCTATCGATAGGCTTAAGACCAAATATTGCTCGGATACATTGTTATTGATTCCCGAAAATGGTTGTCACACAGTATATTCTGATTTTTTAAATTTTCTTTTTACTCCCTATAAGTGGACCTCAATCTATATAGTATTTTCGTTCCCACAAGAAAAATGAAATTTCTACAGTCTAGAGTAAGTAGACCCCTATTTACTTAGAGCAAAGTATGAGAGGTTCTGAGAGGTCTTGTTCTGTTGGTAGTTAAAGTATTGGTGGAACCCTGTTTGTGTGACCCCGAGTCGCACTTTACCGGTTTGGGTCCGCACCCAAAGGGTAAAAACGGGACCCTATTACTAAGACTTCACTGTCCGTCCGTCCGTCCGTCTGTTTGTCTGTTTGTCTGTCTGTCCGTCTGTCACCAGGCTGTATTTCATGACCCGTGATAGCTACACAGTTGCAATTTTCACAGATGATGTATTTCTGTTGCCGCTATAACAACAAATACTAAAAATGAGAAAAAAAATAAGAGGGGTCTCCATACAAAAAAACGTGTGTTTTAACATGAAGAAACTAGCGCCATCTAGTATGATAGTACGGAACCCTATGTGTGCGGTTCTGACTCGCACTTGGCCGTTTTTTTTTATTTGTCTCAATAAACTTGCCAGTAAAGTTGTATGCAATTTTTTTTATTTAAATGTATATTGAGTGCGTTTGACTGCAATTCACCTGATGGTAAGTAATGATGCAGTCGAGGATGGCACACGCAAACTCAAATAATGCCTATTCACTCTTGCAAATAATTTGACTTAGTTTTTTAAAATATTCTCTGGTTCTAAATTTCCGCGCATGTTTGAAAATGGACATACTATAGGTGTTTTCAATACAAGGAAATGTTTACAGCGCAAATGAAATTGAAAAATACATTTGATTGTTGTCATTCTTTTTTATTGTCCACAATTAGTAAGCGCTTCGTATCATCTGATGCCAAATGACCTGACTTGATGGTAAATGACGATGATGCCGAAGATGGAAGCGGGCTTACCAAAATTCCCCAACGCAATTGGGAACTGACTATCTTATCTTCAAGCCGGAACACATGAATGCTATTAACATTGACTTAGATAAGATAGTGGTAGCTAGCCAGGCAGGCTTAGAAAATACCCTTCCCCAACCAAATCGAATCATATAAAGTTAGACTCCGCCGGGAATCGAATCCGCGACCTCCTGATGTGAATCTAATGGCCTTAACCATTGCGCCACGGAGGCGGTTCTCAAAGGAAAATGGCGTTTAATTATTTTTTTAAAGCAGTAACGAGCAAACGCACGAAACCGTAAACAGTGTGGATTGTTATCGTAACTGGGACCAAGTGCTTTTGTTATGGACCAGAAACAGAAAATATATGTTCCCGTAAGATACACATAAAACAGCAAACGTTTAACACTGAACTGTGAAAATATAAAATAGAAAATCCGTGTGCGCTAACACAATTTTTAAATCAAATATAATTTTAAGCAGAAAACAAGAAACAGTTGGTGAAGTGTAAGTCAGGGGTGCAATATCGTCGAGCAGTGACGCCCCATAACTCAACAACAGCTGTACAGTGAGTATATGTCTTCAAATCTGGAAATACGGATATTTTCAAACACAGGAAGCATTATCCACGAATTCATTTGAAAATTCTTGATATTTTAGTTACAAATGTAGAGTATTCTGTAGCATAGAGAGAGCTTATACGTTGTTCATCGCGCGCGGATACATCAAACATAGCAATGAGCTTGGCACGGAGCGGCGGCGTCATCCCGCAGCTAACTAGATCTTTGAGCGCAGTTGGGACTTCGGTTTGATCGTGTTTATTCGCTGCTCGCTAGTTAGACTACCGAATTGTTAACAGGTTCTTTGTGTTTTAGATTTGAAACTACCCTAACTAGCTGCAGTTCACCTCCTGTTATGTAGTCTAAGCAATAATTGTTTTGTAACCTTATTTTTATCACGCTTTTATTAGCTTCACCTGTATTTTTGTATGTGTTTGTATGTAACCGACTCCTTTGGACTCGATTTTGACCCACTTTAAATGGACAGATTTAATTCAAACTTTGTAGACTTATCAAGAATCAGCGACAATATAATAATTTCATAAGTTTGAACTAAAAAATAAATATAGTTTAAGAAAACTTAAATTCACGCTTTTAAAGTACATCGAACTAAAAAGTAATAAATAATTCTTAATATAAGTTGAAAATAATAATTTACAAATTACTAGTATTATTGTGAAAAAGTGTGGGTTGCTCGATAGACGAAAACATGGCACAGAGCGCCCCACGCTTTTTAACAATAATACTAGTAATTTGTAAATTATTATTTTCAACTTATATTAAGAATTATTTATTACTTTTTAGTTCGATGTACTTTAAAAGCGTGTTTTTTAGTTTTTTTTAAACTCTATTTATTTATGTATTTATATATTCTCAAACACATCGTTAATAATACACATAGCTGTTGTAGAGTGGCCTATAAATAAATCTCATCATCATTTTGTTTACTAAGTCGGATATAAGGGAAACGTGCCTTATTCTAGCTGCGCTTTTATTCCGCGCCAGTAAATGCTGTAAGCCATTGGAGACTTTCCACTTATAACCTTTGGTTTCAGCGTTGGGTAAAAGTGAAACAACTGGGTTCCACCCAATACCAGCACCAGTACCTATATTCTGTTCGTGTTGGGGTATAATCGGTGACGGTATTTGTGAATTCGGCGGATTCATGTGGCCAACTGTTCGGCCAATATGATCATTTCTAACAAATTGATTGTAATAGTCCATTAGAGGGTTCGCGGTAGTATGGTCTTCAGCCCCGGATGGCTGGTCCGACCGACTAATGGGTTTATTTTTCTTTGAACGCCGAGTGAGGTCAACATTCCGCATCCCTTGCATAATTAGAATCTGCTCAATCAACTTGTTGATTTTGTTATACATGTTTGGTCTATCACTATCGCCGGATCTCAAACTCATCTCATTATTTGAACTTTTATGTGATTGATGAGCTTCTTTTTCCTTCTCGCTATTGTTGTAATAAAAATTTTCTTCAGTTGTTCTGTCACTTGGATCTGTTGCTACAACCACTTTTCCAGAAATTCCTTCAGATGATTCCGGTGCCCCTCCGGATATATCTTTGTTAATGTGTTTTTTATTTACTTCTGTCTGACTATTCGCCTCATCGTTCCTTTCTTCAATATCAATTATCCACTCTTCTTTCGAAAACTCGGGAGTTTGATTAAATTTGTCATATTGAGCATTTTCTTGGTCGCGTTGAATTTCAACTACGACTTCTTCTATGGATGCTGGTAATGTAGGTCCAGGTGTCAACGATGTTTTATCAAAGTGATCAAAAATATTATGTCTTTCCAACTTGCCTTCATCCTTTTTATTATGGGGACTACTCGTATTAAAATCCTTATTATTGGGATTACTGGTATTATTTTCATTTTCTTTCCTCAAATAAATTATTCTTGAATTGTTCTTGGATTTTTTGGCCTCAACTGCCCTTTTGTTACTTCTTTCAGCTTGCTCAATGAGCTCATCTAAGACTTCATTAACGCCTTTATTTTCATCTTTATGTTGTGGTGAAGACAGATGAACTAAATATAGAATAGTAAATATGATAACATAGCTTTGACGAATGCCAAGCAATGTCATGTTCATGGCTGATGCCTTGTATCTCTCGTAGTACGAACCGCCACCGTATCGCTAACAAAGTACCTAACTGAATTATGAAAGTCAATCATAATTGGGTTCGTTAATTACGTATTATCGCTGTTACACCTGTTAACGGCTTAATTAAATCTACACTGATTACAGCGCACAATTAAAAAGGCAGTTTAAAACGTAGGTGGGTAGGTTCTTGTATCAACCAGAATAGGTCCGATTTGGTGGTATATCCCGCCTTACAAACTCTGCTTCTCTCAAAGCGAAACTCAAAAGTTTATAAAATATCATTGTACTTTGTTAATGTTATTTGTTTTGCCTTTTTTGCGACAAAGGTGTGAAGAACGTGTGAAGGTGAAGGTGTGAAGAAAGCTAAAAAAACGAGGTTGAGATTTTAATGGGGATCCATTATCTTTATATTAATGGTCTAAAACACAAAAAAAAGAATGTGTGGGTGTTTTCGTGGCCTGTGTGGCCGTCTGGTGTTCTAGTTGGCAAACTACTGAAAGGTTTTTGCTTAAAATTTGAGTTAGGGCAGGTGTTTTTTTTCAAATTCTCCTATCTTGACACTTATTATTTTTTTACTTCAAAACGGCTCTAACGATTTTAATGAAACTTGATATATTATTATAATTTTTACATGGCCTACATCACACGTTAGTTCGTTGTCCAAAAAAAGTAGGAATAAGTTACGTCCCATACAAATTCAGGTTATTTGTTACTTTTTCGCAAAAATAGCTTTCACGATTTTGATGAAACTTTGTCAATAAGTAAGACTTAACGAGGCCTACTACACTGGGTAGTCAAATATTCCAGAAAAAATCCACTTAAAGTACATCCTATATACAAACCCAAATACATAATTTGTAAATTTTTCATCAAGTCTGATTACTTTACTATATACTTTGCTACTAAGTACTGGAAAGTGTAATGTTCATTTAATGTATGCCCGACAATGACAGACAGTGAAGGCTAAGCGAGAAAGTATGCACATCGTGGCTGTACAATTTATTTGTCTTCGAGGTGTAACATTGAACTTACCTGGATGTATATTCTTTTCTATTTTTGCTTGTGCCCTGTAATTATTTTACAATTTTTCAATTTCAATTTCAATTTCAATTTTTTTTTTTTCAATTTCAATTTATTGTCAATAAGAATACAACATAACAGCAGTAGTAACCAATTCGTTGTATAAAAAAAATTATAATAGTAGTATTAACTAATAGTACTTTTCCTCGCATTCGTTTCAAGCATTTTCTTGCACTCAGTGATCAAGCATCCAATCCCTGACAAGAATAAGTCACATTGTGGTGCCGTTGTCATAAAATTATTAATAAGTGTGCGAGCGCGCGTTACGGGTGTGTGTCTACACCATACTGTTCGCATCCGCTGTTCTGCTAGCGGGGGCCGAGCTCGCGGTCTCAGCTGCCGCGTCTGCTTAATATCGGGTACAGTTAGCCTAGTGAGGGCTTCCACTAATGCCGGGCAGTCGATCTTGCTTCTTATTATGTTTAGGGCAAACTTAGCCAGTGCGAGAGAACGCCTAATTTCCAACGACTGGAAGCCCAATTGCCCTAGAAGGAACAATGTAGGGTACATATATGGATAGTGTGTATACATTTTCTTATAGAGAGCTCTGACGAATTTCTTTTGCACCTGCTCTAGCATGAGGATGCGTTTATCACAATATGGACTCCAGATCACACAGCTGTTTTCCAGTATGCTGCGTACTAAAGCTGTATAAATAGTTTTAGTCGCTGCAGGTGTTAAAGGAGTGGCGTTCCGGAGCACAAAACCTAGTCGGCGGTTCGCCGTGTCAACAACACCCTGTATGTGCTTATAGAACGATAGATGTGGATCAAATACAACCCCCAAGTCCCGTACTTGATGGACTCGTGTAACATCAGAATCACCAACTCGGTATTGGTATATGACAGGACTTGGCGATCGTGTAAACGACATGGCTTGGCATTTATTAGGATTAAAAAATAACTTGTTAGCTATACTCCAATCATAGAGAGCGTCTATGTCTAGCTGAAGTTCATGCTGGTCGGTAGTAGTTTTGCACGCTTTAAATATCTTAACATCGTCAGCAAACATTAAAACGGAGGAGTTGCGTACGACGACTGGTAAGTCGTTTACTAGAAGCACGAATAGCAATGGGCCAAGATTTGATCCTTGACTTATTCCAGAGCGTGTACTATAGAGGTCGGATACATAGGGGCCGTACTTCACAAATTGCTCGCGGCCACAGAGGTAACTGGCAAACAGCTTGAGGAGACGAGGGGTGAAACCCATGTTGCCAAGCTTGACCAATAAGGTATCATTGTCAACCCTGTCGAACGCTTTTTGGAAGTCAAGGTAGAGCACGTCTACCTGAAGCTTATTGTCCATGTGATAGGATATCTCATTAACCATTGTGGTTAAATTAGTAACAACTGACCGTTTCGGGAGGAACGCATGCTGCGCATTAGTAATGTGTGGCATACACTGAGGCAAGAGACAGCTGTGAAGGGCGGTTTCAAAAACTTTTGCCAGAGAACAGAGAATCGCAACAGGCCTGTAGTTTTCAACTTTAGTTTTGGAGCCTGATTTTGGCACCGGAGTCACTCTGGATCTTTTCCAGATGAGGGGATACTCTGCAGTGCTTAAAATTAAATTAAATATGTACCTAATTGGAGCAAGCAGCTCAGCAATACAACCTTTAATCACAAATGCAGGCACAGAATCGGGGCCAGGCGACGCATCAGGTTTGAGTTTTTTTATAGCACGCAATATGTCAGTCTCATGGAAGGTAGGTACGTCCACACGACGACTATCGGCAGGCGAAGTAGTGCTAGCAACAGACGGATCGAGAAGGGGTGCATCCGGCAGGAACACTGAACTGAAATGTTCAGCGAACGCAGCCGCCCCACATGCGCCACTGTACTCGACATCCGCGCGAGTCACTTTGGACTCCACACCCCCCCGCGTTCGAAGTGAGTTGACGTACTGCCAAAACTGTTTAGGGTCACTACACATGTTGGTCGATACCAGCGTCGTATAGTCGTCATGTGCACTTTTTATATCTCTCTTAATCTTTCGCCTCAGACTCGTAAAGCTATCTAGCGCCTCCCAGTCATTCGTCCGCTTCCACTGGCGGTGATGGTTCCATTTTTGCTGAATGTCTCGTATTATCGAGCTGGTGTAATAAACCGGATATACACGATTGAAGGCACGCTTACGGTTTTTTTTCGGAACACATTGGTTAAATATATTGTAAATTATTGTGTAAAAGAGGTTCACTACCTCCTCAACCGAATTTAACTTGTATAGATCAACCCAGTTAGCATCCCTTATCAAGTAAAATAATTTGTGAAAATCTCCTTTTGCAAAATTCCAGTCATTAATGGTCGGAATATTAGAAGGATCTAGCTTTGTTACCTGTCCAGTCAAACTGCACCCGAAGCTAGCAACAAGCGGCGGATGGTGGTCATCTATCTTAGATAGTACCTCGGATGGTTCAGCGGCTCGCACGCACACTACGTCACTTAACTTAGAACTGGTCATTATCACATCCAATAACCTACCATTCTTATTATAAACTTTATTGTACTGCTCTATATCACAGAGTGAACAAAAATACACAAAATATTCCTTGATGGAATTACTTGCACTGTAGAGATTTAAGTCACCAAGTAACAATATTTTTGTTGGTGAGTACAAGGCGCAAACACTTTCAACTCTGTTGAACCATTTCAGGTAGGTGTCATCGCTCGCACGCGGTGGTATGTACACGACGCACACGTAATAGCACTGGTTATGTAACTGGAATTTGACCCAAAGGTCCTCGCCGTCATCAGTTTCGTACCGCGAAAGTCGCTCGAGCTGCAACGGGGCACGCGCAGCCAACATGACTCCCCCGCCAGCGCGGTCACACCGGTCTCGCCGTACCACTGTCCAGTCTCCGCCTGCATCGCAAAGCTCAGCATCCATTACTGAACTATTTAAGTTCGTTTCAGTTGCTGCAATCAGGTGAAGATTTCCAGATAATACTAAATTATTTCGCCATTCAAATAGTTTTGTTTTCAACCATCTGACATTTTGGTAGTAAACAATTAGTGAAAATTGTTTACTGAGTGGTCCCGTCGTTGGATGTTGATCTTTCGAGACGAAAAAGCCAGCGCTCTGCGGAGAACCCAGCCGGCCAGAAATCAGGGCTTATACATTCTTGGTACATACCAGCCGGTACACCTACTTTGAAGGACGCGTAGTCGGCCTGTCTCTTGGAAGTCATTTTAGTTACATTATATGAGTCCGACTTCTTTTTAGCGTTTAGATAATTAGATACATTAGCGTCAGTAGTGTCGGGATGTGCACCCCACACATGCAGATAACTGAGCCTATCCGCGGCAGGCAATAGGTCACTCGCTACGCCGCTGCAGCGAACTAACTGCTTACGGCGGCCGTATTCATGACGTTGCTGACTGCGGCGCGCACTACGTTTATCTTTTACAACCACCCACTGCCCTTTGTCTTCACTTTGCGAAAAAGCATTAGACCCGGAAGATGTATTCGCAGTATCATTACTAGTCGACTTAGTCTGGGGACTTTGGGCCGGTATGTACACAGATTTCAGTTGTTTTTGAATACATGCCTGGGATTGTTTCGCAGAGATGTCGTCGTTGTTTTGTTTTGTTGTTGTCTCTTTCTTTTTCTGCGGCACAGGCGGTTTCTTTGTCTCACTTGCACTCACACGCATCTCAGCAAACTTGTTTTCATCACGTATAGTGCGTGCTGATTCACACTTGTCACATTTTGCATGTTTACCCTCACTTAGAGATTTCACTAGAAATGTTAACTCCGTAATTTGGGTTTTTAAGACACTTATCAGGTCATTTTGAGCACTAACTTTTGATTCTAGGTTAGATAAACTTATATTATATAATAAGATTATATACTCCTTATGGCTTTGCAAATAGCCGTTCTTGTATTGAAAATTTCTGTAAATAATTCATGATACTTGTCATGTCAAAATTTGTTAGGAATATTTCAATGTGACTTAATGTTTGAATTTAGTCTTTTTTATTACAAAGATTAGGTATTTTATTGGTGACATATACTTTCAAAATTCTTTTTGTACTAATTTTTATGACTGTCAATCTAAATGTCTCCTCTTATTAGAATTCTTGATTTTGAAATTGTATTTTGGAAATTAGAATTTTGGTACTTGTGTAAGTTTTAACAGTATATCTGTATTGCGCATGTGTGCAAACCCTTATAAGCCGGGGTCACTTCCGAACTCCTCGTCGAACTACTAACATCAAGACGATACTTCATCACTTCACGTCAGACTGGAAGTCACTAACAAGAGCTCTCCCTGCGGCTCGCCATACTTCCCAAGGTGGAGCCTCTCCAGAAATCAGCAGGATAACCATGGCTCCATCTTCGTGACGCGCCAGGAGGTGCCTTCCCGAGGCCACTACGTCGTCGGTCTCTCATCGACGGCGTCCTCTGGGAGGACTTACCGGTGGACCCCACTCCAATTAGGCCCCCTCTCGCCAACCGTACTAGGCCATACACTCCTTTAACATCCAGGTCCACGGTCATTAAGCCAGGAATTCGCTGCCTTCCAGCCACCGCCGCCAATCTACGCGCGAGCCCTCCTTCCGGCCTTTTTACTGCCGACTCCAACTGCTGGTCGCTGCCATTGCCCAGCGCCTCTAGCGCATGCACAGGGCACTCCTGTGTCTCAATGCGCATGCACTCCAACCTCACTAGGCGCATACGCCCGATACGCATACTAAGGCCCGATCGCCCTAATTCAGGGTAGGCGAGCCCCTCGGTGGGGACGAATGCGAGTCCGTCCGGCCGTTCTATAGAACCGATTTGCTTTTTTTTTAATGAAAGGTATTCTTGCACAGATTTGTCATCAAGCATTGGCAATTACCCCCGGCGAGAGGCTAGCAGCTCGCGCACCGCGCTCACGCTGGAATGTAATACGAGTCCATCCAGCCGCTCTATCCAACCGATATACAATATTTTTAAATGAAAGATATTGATGCACAGATTTGTCATTAAACATCGGAATCACGTAACTTTCGCCCTTCTTAATATAGTAATCAAAATTATGAAATCTGAGTCCGTCCCGCCGTTCTGTTCAACCGAGTTGCCAATTTTTTTTAAAGAAAGCTATTTATGCATAAATTTGTCAACAAACATTAAAAATCACATAACTTTTGCCCTTGTCAAATAAATAAAAATAAAAAAAATATGAAATCCAGATCGAGTACGTTCGGCAGTTCTGTTAAACCGATTTGCTAATTTTTTGAATGAAAGGTATTGATGAACAGATTTGTCACCTAGCATTATTGATAATCCCTTAACTTTCGCCCTTCTTAAGTTATACCCAAGACTCGAACGCGATTATCGTAGCTTTATTTCTCAATATCTCCAGTTCTAATTGAACTACTTACGCGATTCATTTTGTTCTAATAACACACGCTGGAATGAGCTCTTTCATTTGAGCTACTGCCCATCTAAATTGGTTAAGTTGTAGGGAAGGTAGGTGCGTTTTTTTTATACCAAGGCGAGCCGCTTGCGCGGGTTGCGGGTCGCCCGCCGCGCACTTTTGGTGCCTATAATTAAAAACGAACAATAAAAAAAAATGGAACGTGCCCTCCTCGTACAAATTGAATAACGTTAGACGCGAATCGGTCAAGGCGAACTTTTTCCGCTCGTCTTTGCCTCCACTGCTGAAACCTAATGGATCATTGGCTCACACGGCAACTGAGAAGGCTAATCTGTTTGCCTCTGTGTTTGCCGAAAATTCACGTCTCGATACAGCGAATAGAATACCACCCCAGTTATCTCCTTGCGATATTACAATGCCCCCTATTCGTATCAAGCAAAAGGAGGTACTCAAAACACTTCGCAATCCTGACGTGAACAAAGCCAGTGGACCTGACGGTATACCAGCTATAGTGCTAAAGAACTGCGCTCCTGAGTTGTCTCCTGTTCTGACACGTCTGTACCGCCTCTCTCTTGAAACAGGTATTGTCCCAAAGTCCTGGAAGCTGGCCAACGTGCAGCCGGTGCCCAAAAAAGGCAGTCGTGCCGATCCCGCAAACTACCGCCCTATAGCAATCACCTCCGTAATCTGTAAGATTATGGAGCGTGTATTGAGCACCCGCATTCTGGCATACCTAGAAGACAATGACCTCCTTAGCGATCGACAATACGGATTTCGCTGAGTTCGATCTACTGGAGATCTTCATATATGGGGCGAGGCCATCGAGAAGCATGGCGAAGCTCTCGCTGTGTCACTCGATATCTCAAAGGCTTTTGATAGGGTCTGGCACGCTAGCCTTATTGGCAAGCTTCCTTCTTATGGTCTTCATGTGGGATTGTGTAACTGGGTAGCTGATTTCCTGAGGGAACGGTCTATTCGAGTGGTCGTTGATGGCTGTTCCTCAGACCTATTGGCGATTGATGCCGGGGTACCTCAGGGATCTGTTCTTTCTGCAACACTATTTCTGCTTCACATAAACAATCTGGTGAAACGCGGTATAATTGGTTATGCGGACGATAGGACGGTTGTAGAAAGATACTTGTCCAGTGCGCGAGCTAACAGCGCTGATACGCTGTTTCTGAGAGAGGTCATGATAAAGCGCATAAACCTATCACTTCAGGCAGTGTCTGAATGGGGTGATTAAAGCTCGTAAGGTTTAATGCCTCTAAAACACAGGCGTGTCTTTTTTCCGCCTTAACTCCAACTCTCCGGAATGAACCGATTCAGATATCTGACCACCTGGAACTTCTCGGCGTGGATTTAATACCCAATCTTAACTTCGGTCGTTACATTGAGTCCAAGGCAAAAGTTGCTGCAATGAAGCTGCGCATTCTCTCTAAGGTGAGACGGTACTTCACACCTGGACAGCTGCTTACCTTATATCAAGCACAGGTCCGCTCATGTATGGAGTACTGTTCACACTTATGGGATGGATCAGCCCGCTATCAGCTGGATACCTTGGACGCCATCGAGCGACGTGCACGGAGACTCATTGGTGACGACGAGCTAGTCAATGACAAGCTCCAAAGCCTTGAGCATCGCCGCAAATTCGCCTGTCTATCGGTATTCTATCGAATTCATTTCGGAGAGTGCGCGCAAGAACTTCACGACCTCATTCCCCAGGCTCCATTCCACCATCGGTCAACGAGATGCAGGGAGAGGTTGCACCCCTTTGTTGTTGATGTTCCACCTTTTCGCAGAAATCGTTACGCTTCTTCATTTATTATGCGTACAGCGCAGGAGTGGAACTCCTTGCCAGCGTCAGTTTTTCCCGATTCCTATAATTTGTGGGATCTTCAAGAAAGAGTGAATAGGCATTATTTAAGTTTGCGTGTACCATCCTCGACTGCATCATCACTTACTCAGGTGATTTCAAATTTTTTATATAAAAAAAAACACGCTCCTGCGAGGAGGTGTTCTCCGTGGGGTTTATTCCCAGTTTATTCCCAACTGCAAGGAAGGGTTAGGTTTTTTTTTTCTTAGGCATGTTGTTAAGTAAAGTAGCATCTAAGCTTCCGGGATGGAGGTTCCAATAAATTATTAAAAATAAAAAAACACTAAACACGTTAAAAAACCGACTTCCATCGCAACAACTTAGTACACTTTTGCATTATTATTTTTGGTTTTTACTAATTTTCTAATAAAGTACTAAACCGATTTTCAAATACAAAAAGAACCATAAAAATTGGTTCACCCAGTCAAAAGTTCTGTGGTAACACACATAATAAAAATAACTTACAGTCGAATTGAGAACCTCCTCCTTTTCGGAAGTCGGTTGAAAAGTAATAATTACGCAATAACAATTTACAAGTGATTGGAGTCGGAAAAAGCAATCTTTGTCGCCCTGGCCGGGCGCGGTCCGTAAACAAGTTGGTCCTGCCCGCCGCCGCTGCATTTCAATCGCAGTGTTTGTGTTTATTGGAGACGTACAGTCAGCCCCCACGTAACACCTAAACCAAAGTATATAATATTAGTACTAACATACAGTATGGACACTTCCTCCTGCCGCTCTCTACCTCACCCCCTCGTCACCCAGATTGATACAGATTGCTTACAGTTTGGTTGTCGAACGTACAGAATTTCGCCGTGATTTTGTTTGCTCCGTCATTTGTTTTTAGCAATGTTATTTCACGACCATTTGTTTGCAGTGTCCGGGGTGTGACCTGAACCAAAGTATATATTATACTAGTGGATGCCCTCAGCTTCGCCCGCGCAGATCCCGATTTTTGCGGTTCCCGTGGGAATTTCCCAATATCCTTTCTTAGCGGATGCCTACGTCATAACATCTACCTGCATGCCAAATTTCAGCCCGATCCGTCCAGTGGTTTGGGCTGTGCGTTGATAGATCACTATGTCAGCCAGTCAGTCAGTCACCTTTGAGTTATATATATTTAGATTAGTACTAACATAGCCTGAACCTTCCACCACAACACTTAAATACTCTGTCATCTCGCTACGACGCGTCTTCACCTTAGTAAAGCATAGACAGCGAATATACATAATGTAACAAAGTTGGTGTAGCACCTGTTAACTGAGGCTTCATACGAAATAACTTTCCTAACGAGACCCGAAGTTAAAAAAAATAATTACTCCATAAATCAGTCAATCTGTGATCGACATGTACTAAGAGACAATTATTTTTGCGAATTGCCTGTTCTGTTCTGTTCTTGTTCAGTGTGGTGAGTAGAAGCCCCAGCTAAAGGGTCCCATATACCAATTTCTGTGCCATGCCTTAGGCGTTTGTCCCTAGAGTATAACGGATTTAAATAACTTCTGAAGAGCTTTTAGTACCGTTGATCCACCTGCTTTCAGAAGTTCAGCCGTAATTCCTTAACTACCCGGTGCCTTGTTGTTCTTGAGCCGTTTGAGAGCCATTCTAATCTCGTACAGGCTGACGTCCGGAATATCTTCGGTATAGTGCCCGGTTAGTCTGGCTCTGGGATCTTTAGCCAGATCGCTGACAGGCAAACTTGTGGTCTTGTTCAACTTCTTCCAGCAACTCAGTCTTAGACGATATGATCCTGCCATCCTCAGTCTTCAGCTTGGTCAGTTGGCTTTGTGCAACAGACAGATCTCTCGCGAACACTTTTAAAGCCTTCGTTGTGCTCAATCACCTCTTTAATACAATTTGTATTATACTAAAGCGTCGGTGGCTCAACCGGTAACGACTCGGTCCATCTAACCAGAGGGTACCTATCTAGGGTTCAAATCTGGACGGCCAATGTACCAATGAGTTTTTCAAAAACTTACGTGCATACTTACCGATTGCTTTAACGGTGAAGGAAAACATCGTGAGGAAACCTGCACACGCCTGCGAAGAAACTCGCAGGTTGTGTGTGAAGTCGACCAACCCGCACTGGGCCCGCGTGGTCGACTAAGGCCTAATCACCCTGATTCAGGGTAGGCTCGAGCCCCTCGGTGGGACGTATATGAGCTGTAATGATGTATTATACTGGCGAAAATCGCCAGTCAGGGACATAGAGATCTGCCTGTTTAGTTGCCGATACTGAGTAGCGTCTTCAGAGGACTGTAAAACCAATCTGCGTCTTTCTTCCATGAGGTTGCTGGTGAAGTTAAAGATTTTTTTGGTTCTGTTTGAACGACGAGTTTTAAAAAACTTAGAACCGACCGTTTGGACAATTTCCACAAATCTGTCAATAAAATCGTCCACATTCTCGCAGTCTCCTAGGCATTCGAAGCGATTGTGCAACTCGAGCTCAACGCTCTTGGGGTTTCGGAGCTGGATGGGCGCTGGTTGGAGCGTAGATTTCATCAGTCGACATCTTTCTAGCTTGGTCTTTAGATTTAATGTGCCTCTTACCATCCGTTGATCGCTTCCTGTTTTGACTAAATTGATCACAGAGACATCATTGAATATTTGCTTCCTTGTCGACAAGCTGAAGTCAATCTCGTTCTTCGTTACGCCATTGGAATGCAACCATATTGTCCACTTCCGCTGTTTTGACTTTTTGAAGAAGGAGTTCATCATAAAGAAGGTCTCCTTCTCCATAAAGTCAGCCAGCATCTGACCACGTGCATTTCTTACTCCGCATCCAAATTGCCCCAGTCTCAGCTCACCATCGCTTCGTTTGCCCAGTTTCGTGTTGAAGTCCCCCATAACAACGGTATAATTGGTCCTGGTGCTATGTAAGGCTGTAGAAATGTCCTCATACATAGTCTCTACCTCGTCGTTGGAGTGTCACGTGGTCGGCGCGTATACCTGTATGACCTTCATCGAATACATTTTGGTGATTCTGAGTATAAGGTATGCTACTCTTGTCGAAACGCTCATGATCTGGACCACATTGTTAATAAGGGACTTGTGGACGAGAAACCCGACACCACCCTGGGACAGTTGGTCGCCCTCCCAGAAATAGAGCAGTATTCCGGATTTAAGGATTATGGTGTCCTCTCCCTCTCTTCGGACTTCACATAAACCTACGATATCCCACCGTAACCTGCTCAGTACTTCTTCGAGTTCTGTTAGCTTCTCGTCAGTCCGCAGTGTACGCGTGTTGTAAGTTGCCAGCGCCAAGGGTCGTTGGGTTTGGTAGCCTGGCATCTGCCGGGGATTCTTCGCACCCCCCGCCCGCCGTTACCTAGACTGCTACCGGAGCCAGGAATAGCAGGGCCGCCGGGGACTAGGGGCCGTTTTCTGGGTGTGGTATTCATAGGGGGTTTCTCCGTAATCGCCACGCTTGGCAGGCGGGTTGGCGATCGCAGTGTGGTAGCAGGTGTGTTACAATGCACGGAAAGGACGCTGCTGCCCATCCTCCAGTTTTAAGTCCCTTAGTCGACTCTTACGAACTCCATTGGAAGAGATGGGATGGTCCTATTCTTAGCCGGGAGCCATAAGACTATTGTTTAATTGTTATTTTAAATTTGTAAATATTAGCAACAAGTCTTGTTTTTCAAAACTGCTAAAAGTGGCCATTTTTGACAATATCGACCAACATAACATATTGCATTTTTAATTGATAATGATAACAATTTAAGGTAAAGTTATACAACATCAATTATAAATACCTTGCAACCTTGAATGTGCGCTAAATACCTACTCAATGATTTCAGTTGAAGTCCTGAATAAGTTTATTAAAGTGAAAGTTTTATTACATCGTCTCAATTTTTTTCGTCTGTGTGTTGCATGTCGCTTGTAGACGTACGCGCCGCGCCGCGCCGAAGATGGCCGAAGCGCGATAAATTAATCGAATTCAGCCGAGCCAAAGTATATATATTAGTACTAACGTACAGTATGGACACTCCCTGCCGCTCTCTAAAGTCATCCAAATTTGGTAAACTGTTCATTTAACTGATGTTTTAGTTCACATAATGATAAATGCAATAAAAAAAAGCTTTTACAGATATCCTTTGGATAAAAAGCAATACAAAAAGCCAGTTCATTATTTAATTTCGTATTTTGTTACACTTATGTAAGTATCTGGTGAAGATTCTTAATACAAAGCATAAGATTATTTGCTAGTGTAGAAATAAAACTGGTCAAGTGCGAGTCTGACTTGCACACGTACAATTCCGTACCATCGTAAAATATATAATACGCCTCCGTAGCTCAGAGGCAAAGTTCACTGACTTTACACAGGAGGTCGCGGGTTCGATTTCCGGCGGGGTCAATTGTAAGACTCGGTTTGGTTGGTGGTAGGGCATTTTCTAAGCCCGCCTGGTTAGCTACCACCATCTTATCTAAGTCTTGCCGCCAAATATCAATGTTGATATCATTGGTGTGTCCCGGCATAATAATAAGATAGCCAGTTCCCCATTGCGTTGGGGAATCTTGGTAAGCCCGCTTCCATCTTCGGCAACAACGTCACTTACCACCAGGTGAGATGTTGTCAAGGGTTTACCAATTGTGAATAAAAAAATATTGCATTCCAAAAAAATATTGACTGTTATTGTAGGTACCTAACCTACCTTTACGTATTTTTTAATTTTATCACCTTATATTTTTTAATCCACAGTTGATAAGTCTTGGCATCATCTCACCTGATGGTGAGTGACGACGATGCCGAAAATGGAAGCGGGCTCATGGTGATTTTCCTATGGGGATCTGGCTATCTTATCTTCAAGCCGGAACATATCAATGCTGTTAATATTGATGTTCGGCGGCAAGACTTAGATAAGATGGTGGTATATAGAGTATAGAGTGTTTTTTATTGCAGGACTTACTGTTACTGCAAAAAGATCACGACTGAACCCAGGACGCGTGAATAAAATTATTTTTATTCATAATAATTACGAGTCATGTAAAGAACACACACAGTAGTTAGTAAGTGCCTAATAAAAGTTTTCATTCGGTCATACGCAATTATTTTTCTTTAATTTAGTAACTCAAAATACTCAAATAGGTACCTACTGCTGGATAGCTGCTAGAATTTTTTTTATAAAAATAAATACCCACGCCGGCGCGGCGCCACCACGCCGACCCCGACAGGTCGGCGCGCCGCCGCTGGGTAACAGTAGCGCGGCGCGCACGTCTAGACTCGCGTGACGGTCGCTTTCGTCTGACGGTATGATCGTTTCGTCCTCTGTACCGTAGCGAGATTAGCCATGATCGTTTCGTCCTCTGTAAAGTTTCACTTTTACCGTGGTTTCATAAAACCACACACTTATTTTTATTTATTTATATTGGCGGCGCTACTGTGCATGTCCAACCGCCTTAAGGGACTGTCTGTACCCAAGGACAGGTCCATGACAACAGCTGGACCTGCGCAATGTTTTATTGAGTCCTAGATTTACTCAATAAAAGACTGTGATATTAAAAGTTGCACTGCTAATTTAGTTTCTGTGAAATGAGTTCTGGAGATTGATTGCTGTCCACTTTTTTTTTATATTATGGTCTTGACAAAAAAAAGGTTTTCTAATTTTATCTGAAATGTTTTCTGCTTATAAAAAAACGAAGAATCAAGTACGAGTCACAACCGCACACGAAGGGTTCCGTACCATCATACTAGATGGCGCTAGTTCACTTTTTCTAATTTTTAGTATTTGTTGTTATAGCGGCAACTGAAATACATCATATCTGTGAAAATTTCAACTTTATTGCTATCACGGTTCATGAAATACAGCCTGGTGACAGACAGACAGACAGACGGACGGACAGCGGAGTTTTCCGTTCCGGGAAATTCCGTTGACGCTACGAGAGCATTCATAGCTCAAAAGAAAATGTATACGGGCAGCTTGCAGAACTCCCAATGGAAATAGGGATTCATGCCGACCATTATTTAGGACTGAAAAGGTGCTTATAGGTGCCTTGCCTTCCATGTGCATCAAACAATTTTGTATCTTTGTAAAAGAGCACCCGGAATATTTTCGTACCCATGGAGAGGCGCTTGAGAGAGAAACAAGACACAAGGACAGACTATGTCTTCCAAAAGTCAGGGTGAACGTCTACAAGAATGGATCTTATTGCATTGCTATCCAAATATATAATAACCTTCCTAGTAGGTTGAAAAACATGTCTAGGTACATACAAATGGACGTTGTTTCGCGTAAACGTTCCATTCCACACCGAGTTCAAATTGAGATAAACGCAAATTTGTGTATTATTGGTATACTTTTTTGTGTTATTTCTTTTGACTAAGTTGTACGGATTATTTAATAGAAATATAAATTTCCTATGTTTACATGTATTGGATTTTTGTATAGTGATAATTTTTGATAATATTTTAATAAAAAAAACTATTTGGAACATTTTTGCAAAAATCCAATTTGTATGGCCAATAAATTGAGATGATTCTGCTAAAACGATCCAATCACATTGTTATTATTTTTATACCCTATTTCAGGAAACTCTTATAAATTACTACGGAAAAAATAACCTTTTATTAAAATAATAAACCAGCGATCGTTAAAAAGTTTAAATAAAATGTAAAAAAATATTATAAAGTTATTGTTATACTGCCTCATCCACTTCAAAATCTGGCACTTCACCAAATCCATCGAAGTCGTAAATAGGTAATGTTCTCTGAGCTCTTTAAATCTTCAATCTAAAATTGGAGACTATCCTCAGGAATTAACTTGTACATCGATTGCAAATCAGACAGTTTTGCTGGTTCAATCGGTTTTTTATTAGGTCACAATAGCAGCAGATCTGTTTTGTCAATATTTTTAGTTTCACCTTTCTGTCTTTTTTCTATATTCCTTGAATTCCTCGTCCATTGATGTTCTCATGAAGCTTAAATTTAAAATTTAAAAAACCCCCGACAAAAAAAAACTTTGAAAATTAAAAAATAATATGTTTTGGTCCTTTAAGTTTATCATAAGTTGTTATATTTTGATCAAACAGTCATCACGTTGGTGGTTTTGAAGTTATTTACTAGTAACTTATTGTAGTAAAATAGTTTAATTCTGTTTTTATTTTTTTATTTACTTATCTTTTATAATTTGGTTTTTTTAATTTTTAATTTAAGTTTTATTTCATGCTTTTTAAACTTTATGTATCTCAAACACGATACCTCTGCTGTAAGTTGGTAAGAAGTCGGAAATCATGCAGATACTAGGAGATGCCGCAGCTTCAGGTCAAGGTTACCATGTTCTATCTAAAACCTATTCATTAAGACTATTCCAATGAGCCCAAACACGATTTAACTGTTGTAAGTTAGTGAGGAGTGTCACGCAAAAGTTATTCGAAGTTCTAGTAATATTTTGCTTTTAGTCAGTAACTCTATCAATAACAGCTCGTTATGCAAAATACAAGTTAGTAAATCTTAGTTGTATTCATTTATACGAGCAAAACATCGAATAGATCAAAATCGATTTAAAATTTATTAAGACCTTATGGCTCCCGGCTTACAATAGGGCCATCCTATCTCTTCCAATAGGTGTCTAAAGAGTCGACTAAGGGACTTAAACCGGAGGATGGGCAGCAGCGTCCTTTCCGCGATTTACAGTCGTTCTGCAACAACACTGCGATCGCCAACCCGCCTGCCAAGCGTGGCGATTACGGCAACACCCCTCAATGATCTGCACAACTAAAAAACAGCCCCTAGTCCCCAGCGGCCCCGCTATTCCTGGCTGTGGTAGCGCTCAAGGTAACGGCGGGGCATGGGGTGCGAAGTAATCCCGGCAGATGCCAAGCTACCGAACAAAAAGACCTCTGGCCCTGGCAACCTACAATACGCGCACACTGTGGACAGACGCGAAGCTGATAGAACTCGAGGAAGAATTGAGCAGGTTACGATGGGATATCGTAATATCGTAGGAATGTGTGAGGGAGAAGAGAAGGGGAGGACACTATAATGCTTAAATCCGGAAACCTGCTCAATTTTCAACTTTCCCAGGGTGGTGTCGGGTTTCTAGTCCACAATGTCTCATCAACAATGTGGTCCGGATCGAGTGTTTCGACAAGGGTAGCGTACCTTATACTCAGAATGAACAAACGGTATTCGCTGAAGGTCATACAGGTATATGCAACGACCGCGGAACACTCCGACGACGAAGTGGAGATCCTATATGAGGATATCTCAAGAACTTGACATAATAACTCCCAGAAGGGACTTTAACGCAAAACTGGCCAAACGAAGTGATGGTGAGCAGAGAGTAGGGCAATTTGGATATGGAGAGAGGAATGCAAGTGGCCAGCTGCTGGCCGTCTTTATGGTAAAGGATGATAAATTCCTTATTCAAGAAGCCTAAACAGCGGAAGTGGACATGGTTGCATCCCAATGGTGTAACTAAAAATGAGATTGACTTCATCTTGTCGACAAGGAGGCGAATATTCAATGATGTCTCTGTGATTAATTCAGTCAAAACAGGAAGCGATCTCCGGACGGTAAGAGGCCAAGAGGCACATTAAATCCAAAAACCAAGCTAGAAAGATGTTGACTAATGAAGTCTACGCTCCGACCAACGCCCATCCAGCTTGAGCAAAACATCAAGAGCTTTCAGCTCGAGTTGAACAATCGCTTCGAATGCCTAGGGGATTGCGATAATGTAGACGACTATAGTGACAGGTTCGTGGAAATTGTCCAAACGGTCGGGTCTAAGATTTTAAAAACTCGCCGTTCAAACAGAACCAAAAAATCTCGGACTTCACCAGCAACCTCATGGAAGAAAGACGCAGATTGGTTTTACATTCCTCTGAAGACGCTACTCAGTATCAGAAACTAAACAGGCAGATCGTTAAGTCACCGACGATAATTGGATAAAGCCAACTGACTAAGCTGAAGACTAAGGATAGATAGATAGATAGATAGATAAAACATTTATTCAAAGCTACATAAATTACAATTTATACACAAAAATAAAATATATATAATATATCTAAGCTTAAATGTAGGATGGTAGGATCATGTCGTGTAAGACTAAGTTGCTGGAAGAAGTTGAGAAGTTTTACGGACAATTGTACACAACCACACACGTTTGCCTGTCAGCAATCTGGTCAAAGACCGAAGAGCCAGACTAAGCTGACACTTTACCGAAGGTATCCCGGACGTCAGCCTGTACGAGATTAGAATGACTGTCAAACAGCTCAAGAACAACAAGGCACCGGGTGATGATGGAATTACGGCTGAGCTTCTGAAAGCCGCTTTTCTCTTAAAAAAAAGGTGACAACACTCTGCTGAAGAACTACAGACCCATCTCACTTCTGAGCCATGTCTAGAAGCTGTTTTCGAGAGTCATTACGAATGGTCACGCACGAACGTTTAACGACTTCCAGCCTCCCGAACAAGCTGGTTTCCGAAAAGGTTTTGCCATAGACCACATACATACGCTGCGGCAGATTATACACAAGACCGAAGAGTATAATCAGCAACTATGCTTAGCGTTCGTTTGAAAGCCTTTGTTTCGGTCGAAACTTGGGCTGTGTTAGACTCTCCAGTGGTGCCAAATTGACTATCGATATATCGATATATGTTCTCGAGTGGCAACCGCGCACCGGAAATCGTAGCGTAGGCACGCCTCCCATTCAGTGTACCCATGACCTGGTGAAGGTCGCGGGAAGCCGTTAAATGCGGGTAGCGCAGAACCGGTCGTCGTGGAAATGCTTGAAGGAGGCCTATGTCCAGCAGTGGACATCCTTCGGCTGATATAATGATTTATTAAGAAAATCAAAAGGTAGTTTATCTATCTAAATAAAAATAATAATAATAACAATTAAAAAAAAATAATAATAATAATAATAATCACTTAGTTTTTCTTCATCTTTCATTATACTACATAAAATAACAATAATAATATAAGCCACATAAAGTTTTGCATAGTGTTTTACTTTTAAAATCAATAAAACCTCCAGAATAAAATTAAAATGACACTTTTATGAGCGAGTGACAGTGCGCGATCAGAAGCGTTCAGTTCAGTGGGGGGATGTAGTAAGCCTACTCGAAGAGCGCCGACAATAACGACAATCGTCGCGAAACTAATTACTACATCACGATGGCAAACCAAGGTCCATGCAGTCCTCTTACAAAGCCGGCTCTGTGCGTCATCTCGGTCAATATCGAACGTTTCTCCTAAGACAAGTAAGAAATCCTTTCTGACCTGTACCGCAAGTTAAACTGTGACATACTTTGTGTTCAAGAGACCCACCGTGAACCGTGAAGAAACACGTAGCCGTCCACACATTCCAGGACTTGCGTTTATCGTTGAAGTTAAACATCAAAAGCACGGTAACGCAGTGTTTTCTCCCCCAGCGTAAGCATAAAATCTATCAAGTGCTCCTGCCAAAACGGTATTGAGATCATCACCGTCGAAACCAGGAACTGTACCATATCCTCAGTTTACAATCCTCCTGGGACACTATTCCAAGTCGACCCTCCGGACAACTTCGTTAACCAACCAGTGAAAGTTGTGATCGGAGACTTCAACAGCCATAGCTCCTGCTGGGGCTACAGGGACACGGACCAGAGTGGACAAGCGGTGGCGCAGTGGGCTGATGCAAACGATCTGAATCTGATTCACAATCCGAAACTTCCGGCTTCCTTTAATAGTCGCCGATGGAAAAGAGGATACAATCCAGATTTAATTTTCGTCTCATCAAACATTAGCTCACAGTGTGTCAAATCCGTGTGTCAACCTATACCTCGCACACAGCACAAGCCCATCATGTGCACAGTACAGCCAGTTGTTTGTCCCATGAATGTCCCATTTAGGCGCCATCTAGGCATCTATCCCCCAGCTCTGGCGAAAGACTAAAGTAATCACGATCTCCAAGCCAGGTAAACCAGCAGATGACCCTAAGAGATTCGGGCCTATATCCCTATTGTGCCACACGTATAAGCTCTTTGAAAGACTGCTGCTAACCCGGCTCACCCGTGTTATCGACCCACAATTAATTCCAGAGCAGGCGGGGTTTAGACCAGTAAAATCACGTAGCAACCAGACCCTAAAACTAGTGCAACACATAGAGGACGGGTTTGAAAGTGGATTGATTACAGGCGCTGTATTCGTGGACCTGTCCGCAGCCTACGATACAGTTAACCTAAAACGACTGTTGTGAAAAGTGGAGTCCATGACTCATGACAGTTTATTATTTGTCAATATACTCCGCGAACTTCTCCACAACCGTCGATTTCAAGTCCATCTCCTTTCAGATAAAAGTCGTTGGAGGGCTCATAAAAACGGCCTGCCACAGGGTAGTGTCCTGGCCCCACTGCTATTTAACATCTACACCAATGACCAACCACCTAGCCCTCACACGTCCCGTTTTCTCTATGCAGATGACTCTCGGTCTCTCAAGCTTCTAGCTTTGAGGAGGTTGAAGACAACTTGTCCAACGCTCTGGATTACTTGGGTCATTATTATGATGTTAACGCATTGAAACCGAACCCGAGCAAAACCCAATGTTGCGTTTTCCACCTTTGCAATAGAGAGGCGAGCCGTAAACTCAACATCTTCTGGCGTGGGGTGCCCATCGAGCACAGTGACTTCCCCAAATACTTGGGAGTTTTTCTGGACCGCTCATTGAACCTTAGGAAAAACTGCGAAAACATCATGCAGAAAGTTCACTCCCGAAACAGCCTGTTTAGCCGTCTAGTTTCGTCCATGTGGGGAGCTTCGCCTGATGTTGTGCGGACTACCGGACTGGCGCTTTCCTTCTCAGCGGGCGAGTATGCCTGCCCAATGTGGAGCCGCTCGGCCCACGCCAAGTTGGTGGATACAGCACTTAACGAAACGTGCAGGATTATCACTGGATGTCTTATGCCGACACCTGTGCAATTGCTGTATCCGCTAGCTGGAATTCCGCCGCCGGAAGTCCGCAGGTCTGTGGCAAGCTCTCTTGACAGAACCAAAATGGTGAGCGACACTCGGCACCCTCTACACAATCATACTTCTGTGCCACAAAGGCTGAAAAGCCGTAAAAACTTTGTAAACCGTGTCGCCCCCCTGACAGATGACCCTCCAGAAACGAGAGTTGAGCTATGGAAGAATAGTATCTCTATTACTGGTCCCTTCGTTCCGATCTCCGAGAATCCCTCAACTGGATATAAGTTGCCATGGTCGACCTGGAAATATCTTAACAGACTCCGGACTCAGGTCGGCCGAATTAAAGAAAACTTGTTCAGGTGGGGATTAGGATTTGATGGAGTGAAGGTGTGGTGCGGTCTCTCAAACGATGGACCACCTCATTACTTGTCCTTCTTGCCCTGTCACCTGCACGCGGGAGGACTTGTTGCAGACCACTGACAAGGCAATTTGCGTGGCTCGGTTTTGGGATGGGACTATCTGAGTTTGCCGTCGACTCGAAAAGAAGAAGAAGAGTAGCGTTCACACATGTTTGTTTACTTATAGATTCAGCTATCATATGAGGTAACTCGTACACAAAATAGACGACGCACACACACGCTTACATGAAAACTATCTCGATTTCTGAGAATGTATACAGGTAAGTTACGTTTCTATGAAACAATAAGTACTTTTAAATTTATAAATATTATTAGAATGCAATTAAAACTACACTGTTTTTTTTTATAAAACCATCAAATTAGTTTTTTATATAACTTCATTCCATATAATAATTAAATTAAAAATAATGTTTCAGAACTAGTTGAAACGTTTAAATCGATTGGCACATTTGTCAAAAACGTTCAAGTTGATTCTGAAATGTTTTTGAAATTTGATAATTAAATAAAAAAAATGTTTCAGTCCTATCTGAAACGTTTAAAAATGATTGAAAAATTTGTCTCAAACGTTCCAGTTGATTGTGGAACGTTATTGAAATTTGATAATTAAAATAAAAAGAATGTTTCACACCTATCTGAATCGTTAAAAGACGATTGACAAATGTGTCTAAAAAGTTCCAGTTTATTTTGAAACGATTTTGAAATTTGATTATTAATGAAACCAAAAACGCTTTATAACGAGATGGATCATTCGATAAGAATAACTAAATTTGCTCAAAGCGTTTCAGTTTAATTTGAAATCATTATTCGATACGTTTCACTATCGTAAAGATACTCTTAAAGCAAGTTGAAATATTTAGCATAAAATAACAGTCTGGTCTAAACTGTTTCAGCTTGTTTTGAGACCTAATTTTCATCCGAATTTGCACTCATCTTGTTAGTTGTAGTGACTCATAAACTTATAAGGATTTCGTTAAATATAAATTTAAAGCTACAAATACTCAAATCTATCAACAATATTTAGAACATTATCAGAGTGTTGATTTTCTGTTTTTAATGTATATCAAAGCCTACTTTCATCTCTTTCCTGGACAAAAGGCAGTGGCTCTAGCCACTATAAACGCTTTCTCATTAGACTGAAATGTTTTAAACGTTTGGGATGTTTTATTTTGTTAAAACATCCAATTTGAAACATTATACAAATAAAAGATAACAAATTATTTTTCTGCTAAAATGTTTCATAACTATTGAGTTAGTCTAGCAATAATAGTGTCCAAGAGCTGAATCTGAATAAAACGTTTCAAAGACACTGGTAATACTGGTATGTTTTTCCATATTAAACTTTGATGTAAGTGTGGGTTAGAACATTGGGTACAGGAAAAATAACGGAAAAACGGAAAAAAGAGGGCTCTCTGTTCAAGTCACATGATGTATGGTACCTAAGTGTATACATTGGTCACCTCAGATGAACTTTGAGAACCTTGTGGATTGGAACGTTTTTGCAAAACAACGTCCAAATTTAAGCAGAAAATTACAGAGTGGCTATTAAACAAATGATTATTATTCGATTGATGAGTTTTTAAGTGATAAAGAAATATAATTATTACATTTTTAATATAATATGATTTACATTATTTATTTAGTAAGATTTTTTTTTGTTGTTATTTGTGCTTATTTTGTTTTAAGTCTATATACATTCTATATACATATATACATATTGATGATAATTTATTTATTTTTGGATACTGTATGACATTGTCACAGTATTGCGATATAGGCCATATTGAAATTCTGTGACATTGTGATAGCATAATGTATTAATACTTATTGTGTTTACCTGATTTAGGTAGAATTTAACTTTACTTTATCTATTATTATATGTTCGATCTATATATTATACTTAAATTCCTGCACAATAAATGACTTGAACTTGAACTTTTAGTAATAGGGTTCCGTTTTTACCCTTTGGGTGCGGAACCCTAAAAAAAACATACAAAATAAGTAGCTGGTCTAGGCAAACTTTCTCAGTCGTGAGACCTTATTGCGAATTAACCACAAAAATCGGAATAATATGTGGAATCAACCGTAGGTTTCTCGAGGGAGATTGTTCAGTTTCTTCAGAAGAAACTCTACATAAATTCAGATATTTCAATTGACGTATAATAATCCTTAATCCTTACTAATATTATAAATGTGAAAATGTGTTTGTTTGTTTTTTTGTTTGTTACCTTTTCACGCTTTTACACCTCAACCAATCTTGACAAAATTTTGCATGCAGGTAGCCCGTATCACGGGGAAGGACATAGGCTACTTTTTATCCCGGGAAAATAGTTTAATCTGATGCAGTTCCTGAGGGAACTAAAAATACTCCTTTTTTGGTTAATTTCTTTTACATCGCAATGGAACAATGGATTGTTGTGATTTTTTTGCACAGAGGTGGTTGAGGAGGTGGGAAACGACATAATTTACTAATCACCCTTATAAACAGTCATAAAAACGATGTCCACGCGGGCGGAGCCGCGGGAAAAAGCTAGTAAGTTATAAATGAATCCCACATATTAGAGTACCACTGTTTGTCCACTACCGTAGGTTTGAATAATTGAGGTGTACATTTTCACTTTGTTCCGTTTCCATTCGATTAAAACCGTTGTACCGCACTTGTACCGCCGGCTCGGTGTTTACTAAACGATTTGAACGGCTCGACGGGTGGGTCAGTGAAGCGCACTCGTTTTTGCACTGTTTTTAACCGCCCCCTGTATGCACCTTGCGCCCCTTGTGAAAACTTCCACATGAATTGCTAAACAATTGCTGTTAAAAGTCAATAAGCGCAGCATAATCTTTTATGCTATGATGGGACTTCGGCTAGTACCTAGTTAATAAAATACAGTGTAAACTCTGTAAAACGTCACTCGATATAACGATTCACTCTTGGAAACGTCAAAATTTTCGGGCTCCAGTTGGTTTAATTTGACGCTAATTTCTCTTTGTATAACGAAAACTCTCAATAACGTCAGAAAATACCCGGTTCCTTGAGTGTCGCCCAAAGCCCATTTAATTTTTCAATTTTGTATGTAAAACGCATTTGTTTAAATGTTTTGTGATTTTCCAAAAAAAAATATATAGTTGACTTGAAAAATACGATAAAAACTTCCTTATTTTATCATATTTCCATTAAAATAAAAAAGTTAAAAAAATAGAAATGATTGCAACAAAAAACAATGATTGTTGTCAAAAGGGTGTCTCAAGTCCCATACTAATTTATCCAACAATTTTGTATGAAAAAAATCAAGTTCGAATTTTTGGATGAGCCTGTAAATCAAAGTTAGTCGATGATGGTAGAGGGTCATAGATTTTTGTTAATGCGAAAAATATAATAAATCTTTGAATTTAAAAAAATAATTCTTGAACATTTGTATGGGATTTGAGGCACCCTTTTGACAGGAATCATTGTTTTTTGTTACATCTTATTTGTATTTTTTTTAACTTTTTTTATTTTAATGGAAATATAATAAAAAAAGTAAGTTTTTATCGTATTTTGCAAGTCAACTAACTATATTTTAGTTTTTATTTTTTGAAAATCACAAAACATTTAAACAAATGCGTTTTACATACAAAATTGAAAAATTAAATGGGCTTTAACTCGAAAACCGTTGATTTCCGACCCCCAGTTAATATGACTTTCTTTGTTCTAAATTAGATGTAGTTTATCCCCTTAAAAGGATTTGCACTACTTAGCAGTCACCCTGTATATTAAGGCTTAACCAATATGTCACGTAGGGGGAGGTGAGTCATTTACACACTACACCCATTAGTAACAAGAAAAACGCTAAACAAGTTAAAAAACCGACTTCCATCGCAACAACTTAGTACATTTTTGCATTATTATTTTTGGTTTTTGTTTATGTTTGGTTTCTAATAAAGTACTACACCGATTTTGATAAAATTTATATGGGACCACACTGAAAGCACTAACTTTCAAATAAAAAAATAATCATCAAAATCGGTTCACCCAGTCAAAAGTACCGAGGTAACACACATAAAAAAAACCTACAGTCGAATTGAGAACCTCCTCCCTTTTGGAAGTCGTTTGAAAAACAGAAAGAACAACACAATAATAAGTTAAAAGGCACAGTTACATGGCGCAGTTGAATATATTGGCTACTGGGCTGCTGGTGAGTCGTCTCCGTACAGTTTACGGGCATCTAATAAAATTTTTATCGTGTAACAGTAAAGAAGCAATCAGTCGGTCGGTTATTGGCCGACGCGGGCGCGTCCGTAAACACGCGCGCTTTACTGCAACCGATGCAGTTAACGGGATTCATAGATTACGTGCAAGGAAATATACTTACTCACCCGGCGTTATTATCATAGGGTCAGTACGTTTATCTGACGCACTTACGGTGAAGAAAAAAAAATCTTGAGAAAAATCTGCACACGCCTGCGAAGAAACCCTAATTCAGGGTAGGCTCGAGACCCTCAGTAGAAATAGAAAATAATTTATTTTCCGTAAACACGGTATACAGGGTGTAACAAAATTGGTGTAGGTCCCGTTAACTGGGGGTTCTACTCGTCATACTGAACAACTTTCTCCAAGGAACCCATAGTCAATTCTAAAAAAAAATTGGACCCTCCATTCTAAAATGTACAAAATCGGTCGATCAGCTGATCGATTTGTATGAAGAGTAAAAAAAAATGTTTTCAGCATAGTCGTAGAACAAAAGTTGTTCAGTATGATGAGTAAAAGCCCCAGTTAACGGGACCTACACCAATTTAGAGCCTGTATAGAGATCTTTAAATATAAAGTTATGGCACTCATGTTAAGCGATTAAAAACAGCATACAAATGTTAAGGTTATTATTCCAGTGATATTAAGGTATGTCCCAAACCTTAGATTAATAATAGGCCTTCGCTACCGCTGAGCGGCAGCGAAGGCCTATCATTAATCTAAGGTTGTTCCTAAACATTAGGTATAAATTAGTCACACTATAATCAATTACAATTTTAAGTCAAAAAATTCATTTAAAATATAAAAATTATGAGATATTCTAAGGTTGTTCCTAAACATTAGGTATAAATTAGTCACACTATAATCAATTACAATTTTAAGTCAAAAAAATCATTTAAAATATAAAAATTATGAGATATTCTAAGGTTGTTCCTAAACATTAGGTATAAATTAGTCACACTATAATCAATTACAATTTTAAGTCAAAAAAATCATTTAAAATATAAAAATTATGAGATAGTAACCACTTCTGCATTTTCTTAGTCGTTAGTGTCAGTGGAAGGCTTACGAATTCATTTGGTAATTTAACAAATATTGTTTTATTTTATTATCGCCAATTAAATATTTACATGTCAGATGGCTGAAATGTCAAAGATTAAATACAACATAGACTAGATGAGAATTTATTTTTAATTTTTGTTTTATTGGCAACTGCCGAGTACTTATTCAAAAAGCTGTGGAGCGTCCCCAATGCATTTAAAGCTTCTTGCTTCTTTGGATTGTTCTTTACGTCTGTATCCAAAATGTAACCAACTTTCTTTGCAAGTGATACTGATAAACAGTATAAGCGAACAAAATTCTTTAGATTTTGGATACAGTTACATTAGTAAGTTCGACAAATAGTATGGTACACACACGCACATGTGGCCATTCGAAAATAAGACAACTACGAAATAAAATACGCTACGAAACCAATGGTAGTTAGTTTCAGAAAATTTAAGAATTTTCTGAAACTAACTAAGAGATTTATTTTTACTATGCAAACTGTAACTAATCTGTATCAATCTGGGTGACGAGGGCAGAGAGTGTCCATACTGTATGTTAGTACTAATATATATACTTTGATCTTGTAGTGGTTCCTGTTTCTTACTTACTTATTGAGGTTTTGTAGGGTTAACGCCCCTCTTTTTGCGTCGGGGGTTAAAAATAAAGGAACTTGGCAATTGTCTCCTCTCACTTGAAGAGTTGGATAAGTAGGTATAAGAAGTTATAGATGTAAGTCATCTTGCATCAAAATCAAGACTGCATTGCTTTGTGCTAACCGCCTCTGTTGCGTAATGGTGAAGTCCATTAGCTTCACATCAGGAGGTCGCGGGTTCGATTCCCGGCGGAGTCTAACTTTGTAAGACTTGGTTTGGTTGGTGGAAGGGCATTTTCTAAGCCCGTCTGGCTAGTAACCACCATCTTATCTAGGTCTTGCGTCCAAACATCAATGTAATTGATGTGTTCCGACCGAGATAAGATGGCTAGTTCCCCATTGCGTTGGGGAATCTAAGTAAGTCCGCTTTCATATCATCGTTACTTACCGTCAGGTAAAATGGTGGCAAGGGTTTACCAAATTGTGGATAATAAAACACTCCCATTTAATTATGGGTTTGTTAGGATAATGTCTTGCAATCTTGTCAATGATTTTTATGTATAATTTTTCGTGTCATATTGTTTTCATGTTCTAATGACATAATCTGGTTTATATCAAGGATTGAACTTTGACGTTATTAACTAATTATTGTTTATTTCTTGATTCTTCACAAATGACATTGTTATTATTATTTTATGACTAACAGAAAAAGTGTGATTTGCACCTACTTTGAATCATCATCATCATATCAGCCGAAGGACGTCCACTGCGGGACATAGGCCTCCCCCAAGGATCTCCACGACGACCGGTTCTGCGCTGCCCGCATCCAGCGGCTTCCCGCGACCTTCATCGGGTCATTGGTCCACCGAGTGCGAGGCCTGCCTACACTACGCTTTCCGGTGCGTGGTCGCCACTCGAGAACTTTACTACCCCAACGGCCATCTGTTCTACGAGCAATATGCCCCGCCCACTGCCACTTAAGTTTAGCAATTCTATTATATTTCTATTCTATTCTATTTTGAATAAATATTAAATTGAATTGAATCTTGCATTGTCTCAGTATAGATAGCCCCAAGGTCCCTCAATCCAAACACAGAACAACAATACCACTGTCCAAATTACCAAATAATTCCTTGACATGACACCGCCCTAACAACAGGCGCGTGCCCAGCGGCGTACAAACAAGCCACTGGGCTCTGAAGGCCAGGCAAATAGGTCCTTGGGCGGTGTGGATGGATCGGTGCCCGTCCCGTAACCCCTCCCGTGCAGGCGGCATGCCGAGATCCCGGCGACGGAGCTACGATCACGCACGCCGTGCCCACGGTTTGGTTAGGCTTTGCCACAGTATGGTAATGTGTTTGGATGGTCAATAGGTTACGAGTTAAAGGGGCTATAATACGTTAATACGTCTGTCTGTAGGTAGATCATCTTAGACTGTATTGATGGGAACCTCTAGGAGTTATTTTGATACCTAATTGATGTATTACCAAAGTTTATATCATACACCCTGGACACTTCATACAACGGGCCAGAAATGACATTTCAAAAAAGAAATGAGGGAACAACATAATGGCGTCGAAATCCTATACGTTCGACAACCAAACTGTAACCAATATGTATCAATCTGGGTGACGAGGGGGTGAGGTCGCAATCTAGAGAGCGGCACCGAGTGTCCATACTGTATGTTAGTATTAATATACAGGGTGTTTGGGAGATAGTGCAGAAAACTAAAAGGGGAGCCCCAGAGGCGGTAATTCAGAATAGATTTGACTTAATACACTTGTAGCCTAAGTCTCACAGTTTTCGAGATATTCGCTTTTTAATTTTCAGATTTTGTATGAAAAACGCATTTGTTTAAATATTTCGTGATTTTCCAAAAAAAAGTTATATACTACAGTTAAGGTGCCAATTACGGTGAAAACTTCCTCAGTCTATCAACTGTCCAACAAAGTTAAAAATTTAAAAAAATACAAATGAGTTGCTACAAAAAACAATGATTGTTGTCATAAGGGTGCCTCGAATCCCATACTAATTTTACAACAATTTTCTAAGGAAAAAATTAAATTCGAAATTTTTGAATGAACTTGTGAATTCAAAGTTATTCAATGATTCTAGAGGGTCACAGATGTCGGATAATGTGAAAAACATGATAAATTTTAGAATTAAAAAAAAACATGAAAATATTTTTTTTTGGTAATTTTATTGGACTTAAGGCACCCTTTTGACGGCAATCATTATTTTTGGTTGCAATGAATTTGTATTTTTTTACCTTTTTTACTTTGTTGGAAAGCTGATAAAATGAGGAAGTTTTTACCGTAATTTGCACTTCAACTGAAGTATAATTTTTTTTATGGAAAATCACGAAATATTTAAACAAATGCGTTTTTCATACAAAATCTGAAAATTTAAAAGCGAATATCTCGAAAACTGTGAGACTTAGGCTACAAGTGTATTTAGTAAAATCTATTCTAAATGACCGCTTCTAGCTCCCCATTCAGTTTTCTGCACTATCTCCTAAACACCCTGTATATACTTTGGTATTTCAATGTGTACTGATGGATAAAAACTGGTTGTCTATAAAATCGGTTTACGGACGATAATTTTACGTGATAACGTGTCACAAGTCAAACGATTAGGCCGATCGTGCTTCTCTGTCGCTTGTTCCGCGCTATCGCTTGCACGCTCGGCTCAGGCAGGACGTGACAAGGACGTGACACTTTTTCGTGAGTGCACACGAAGTTCATTGATTTATAAGACGTTATCACGTCAGAAACGGAATGTTTACAAACAAAACGTGGATTAGGTACAGTCGAGTTCATTAATATATTGGCAGGGCCAATGGTTAAAAACATTGTAAGCGTCGAAATGAATATAAAGTTCTATACAAACAATTAATGAACCGTTTACATGATAACAGCTTATTGATATCTACATAATATGTCTGTCTGTATAGAACTTTATATTCATTTCGACACTTACAATGTTTTGAACCATTGGACCTGCCAATATATTAATGCAGTCGACTCTACCTACCTAAAAAAAAGTTAATATCATAATACTCGTATCAGTAATTTTACCTGCATTTTTTTTAAAATTCACAATTGGTAAACCCTTGACAACATCTCACATGGTGGTAAGTGACGATGTTGCCGAAGATGGAAGCGGGCTTACCAAGATTCCCCAACAACAACATGCATACAACTATTAAATGAATATCTATACCTCTAAAAATGGAAATCGGAATAATATAGGCACTGAATGGCATGCTAGTTTCTTTCGAGATTGTGTCGCCTCAAGGTCAGGTATCCCACCCGCGCGTCCACTACTACAAACGCATGATACACAGGGTGTAAAAAATCGAAGTGTAAGAAGAGTTAAACATTTTTTGCGATTTCAGCAAAGTCGGAACAAACGTTGTTGAGTAAGATGAGTAGAAGCCCCAGTTAACGGGACCTTACGCCAATTTTTGTACATCCTGTGTTTAAATGTAGAGCAACGCGTTTGCACCGACATAGTGCCCTCGCCCCGTTTCTTGCGCTTGCCAGAGCGCTATCGGCATGTTCCAGGCCGCTTCTCTCCCTTCCAAGCAACGACCTAAAGCCGAGGTCCGTGGCCCGTGCCCACCTGGGCGCCCTTAGGCAGTTACTTATTTTAGATTTGAGTGCCCTACGTGCCCGGTGAAGTTGTGAAGACCCAACGCCCAACAACAATAAAGTCATTTTCAAAAAAAAAGTGGGGCAACGCACACTATACCATGATTCGTTTTCACACATTCACAAAAGCTTGGCCACTTATCCATAAAAAGGTTTAATGTGCGCTAGGGATTATAGAAAAAATAAAAGTGTTCGATATTACGAAAATACTTATCGATATTGAAAAAAAAACATATTTAGTAAAGGATATAAATCATACCAAAATTATTTTCATTAGACTAATATTCTATTTTTGGGTTGCGTACCTACAGCGTGCCAATGGGACCCTATTACTAAGCCTACTCCATACGTCCGATGTCTCGACGTCTGTCCTTTGAAAAACTGTATCTTTTGAACTGTTTTAGTAAGTTGGTTGAAATTTTTAAAGAATATGTGTTATTATGGCGGAATTACTAAAAAAAATCATTAAAAAATAATAAAAAATTAAGTAAGTAATTAAAACTGAACGAAAAAAAAATCTATTACATAAACTCTCGCTACTTTATTTAGATTGAAAGAATACCTAGGTATCATTACATTAATGTAGGTACCTAAACGTTGATCCTGATGTGTGGTGGTACAGAAACCCCCGTGAAGGAGTCCGACTCGCACTTGGGCGGATTATTAATTTACTTTTATAACAGAAATTTATATTCTACAGAAGAATTCGGTTACCTACCTACATCAAAAACGATAGAAGGTATCAAATATATAACTTCAGTTTTGAAAAAGTTAACAAAAAGGAAACATTAACAAACAGTGGGGGAGCCTATGTGTAAATCCAGGTCATAATCTGTCTACCTTCAGAATTTCAGCCAGATCCGTTCAGTAGTTTTTGCGTGAAAATTGGTGTAGTCCCGTGAACTGGGGCTTCTACTCATCATTCTGCAAAACTTTCACAAAGGAACCCATAAGTCAATTCGCAAAAAAAAATTCGACGCTCCATACATAAATGCACAAAACTGGTCGTTCAGCTGATCGTTTTGTATTATTTTTTTTGCGATTTCAGCAAACTTGTAGTACAACAGTTGTTCAGTTTGATAAGTAGAACCAGTTAACGGAACGTACACCAATTTTGTTACATCCTGTATACGAAACATTTTGCCGATACATAATTATTGAACCAAACCGAACGTAGTCACATCACTAACTTACGACACAGATGAGATATGAGTTGCTCCGTAACAGATACAGCACTTCCTTATAAAACGTTAATACCTAAGTGTTTATTTACCTACTCCTTCCCACTGTCAGACAATACACGGTATTAAGGCGCTTGACTTAGCTGTTATAACTGCGTACACGGGCGGCGCAGGCGCCCGAATTGCTCGCGGCGATTCTAGGACATTCTAGCACTGGGGTTGTCTCACCATATCAACTCATATACGTACCCCGAGAAGCTCAATTAGGTGATCGGGCCTCACTCGTAATACGCGGGTAACGATTGCTAACCTCCTTTTTTGAATACGGTAAGAAAACATACGTATAAGTGTTCTAATACCCAAACTCCATAAGACTCTAACTCCACGTAGCTTCACGCAGTTTTCAAAAACAAGTAGGTGAATAAAGTAAGTGTCGTGGCGAAACACCACGGCCGGTCGCTTCAGCTAATGCAACTCGGAGCGTTTCAGAAAACAACGCCACAATGTGCAACTTATAATAGTGTTCGTTGCATTTGGCAGCTAATTTCTTGTTCGCCAACCCCCCCTCCCGCCCCCTGTGTATTGTGGTGGATTTTTAATCCGAACCGGAACCGACCACCTTGTTAAAAAGTTCAACCACCTAATACAAACCTATAGATCGATTTTGAAGCGGTCGTAGCACAGTACCTTCAACTTGTGTGTTGCGTCGATCACGCTGGTATGCTCTCTTTAATTATTATTATTTGTTGTTATAGCGGCAATAGAAATACACATTCTGTGACAACTGTCCACCTATTACGGTTCATGAAGTACAGCCCGCCGCTGACAGAAAGACGGACGGACAGCGGAGGTTCAGTAATAGGGTCCTGATGGTCCCATTTTAGGTTTACGAAACACTTAAAAGTTTGCTAGGTTAGGTATACATTATTATGTTGCGTTTAGGGATGCATCGATACGCCTTTTTGCCGATACGATACCGATACCGATACTCTTATAAAAATATCGGCGATACCGATATATCGGCAAACCCGAAGTATCGCCGATATATCGGTATCGGTATCGGATGCATCCCTAGTTGCGTTGTTATGAGTACTTACACAATAATTAATTACGTACAAAGAAATTAATGAAAAGCTCTTGCAATAATAAGTACATAAATTATTAACAAAAGAAAATTAAAGGGCTTACCAATTGTGAATAATAGTTATTTATGATACAAGGGTGGTAAAAAGGTCAATAACAAACGTGTGACATTTGTGAGCCCGGCCCCTCCGAGACGAGTTTGTTATTTCCTTTTACACGCATGTATCATACGAAGTTTTTCATTACAGTTGTGAGAATATAGATAAAAAAAACGACCGAGACAGAAAAAACAAATACATGGGTAGGTCAGCAACCAAAGTTCATTTTACGCGACTTGTGGCTTATTTTAAATGTCCGGGGAGTAATCTCAGTTTGTTTTTTCTTATACAATACACATTAGTATATTTTTATTACATTTATATTAACTATTCTTAATTTTATTAGTTTTCAAATCTAAATATCTCAATTCAGTTTTACGAAAATTGCGCCATATTTTAGCTAGCACACGTACGCATGCGTAAGTTTTTTTTTATTATCATAATAAAAAAAAGTTTAAAAAAACTTAAAACCGACTTCAAAATGAAACTCACTCAAAAGTGTGAAATAATATTACTATACTTAAATACACAACATTAACTAACAATAACGAAATCAAAGGCGGGTACGAATTAAATTAGGGGCTTAAATTTTTTTTATAGTAATATTATTTCACACTTTTGAGTGAATTTCATTTTGAAGTCGGTTTTAAGTTTTTTTAAACTATTTTTATCGTCTATTTTCGTTTTTTTTTACTAAAATATATTTTTTAATTTTCTTTATTTTTAGTGGTAATGCTATCTATCTAGCAACGTTAAATCCAATCACCTATACTCACCAATAGGAATTATCAAATCATAATACATGTGTTTCTTTAACAGATACAGAGTCCTGTGGCTTCCATCATCATCTCAGCAGCATGAAAGTTAAGGAGTTAAATCGTCCATCATCAGCTCATCTGAATAACCTGAAGGAATACAACTATCGGTCTATGCATACCGTATATATCTATGTATAACATTAAAAAGAATTTTCCTGCAACTCCTAACCGTTAAGGAATTGTACCTTCCTACATCAGCTTATCAATATGACGAACAGACGCTTTAGAAAACATATGAATCACGTAATTAGTGCCTTTAAAATTCTAATTTTTCATTATTTTTGAAGGGTTTAAAATTTCCCTTTCAAAAGTCTTAAAGAAGATTATGTATATTTGGTCATTATATTTTTTATTTGCTCGATATGTCTTGTTCCTCCGAGCTAGAAAAAAAAGTGGTAAAATAAAAGAACGCGTGCGGTAAAATCAATTTTGCGCACACTTGACTGGCATATAACGGACCACTTTTCGAGCAACTGTATTTAAAAAATAATAAAATAAATAATAAATAGAATTACAGAAATTGGGCATTATCATATCAGTTCATATACGTCCCCACCGAGAGACTCAAGCCTACCCTGAAATCTGGATTAGGGCGATCGGGCCTTAGTGGAACACGCGGGCCCATCATTGCGGGTTGTTCGACTTCACACACAATCTCCGGGTTTCTTCGCAGGCGTGCGCAGGTTTCCTCACGATATTTTCCTTCACCGTAAGAGCGTCGGATAAACGTACATATAAATCTTAATTCAAACAATATTGGTACGTGGCAGGATTCTAACTACGACCTCCTGGACAGAAGGTAGCGGCCATTGCCGTTACGCCAATGACGCTTCTACGGGTATACCTGCTAAATAAAAGTATTTCTACAGTCAAATTTTCCTAAAGTTTGTGATCACATAAGACATATTTTTACCACCTCAAATATAACCGTCGAAAATTCGAAATTAACAGTAGCCCAGTCGCAGCTACACAGGTGTCATAAACGTCGTATAATATTACTTTTAATATGCCCATACTTGGTGAGGTAATAATATTTCCGTCTAGTGGAGTTCCGTCTCTGGCCACGTCTGTCTGTGCTGCAATAAAAACCCGCCCATGTCATAATATGCATATGTGATGAACCAAGACTATGAACGATCTAAACTTAGACGAATCGTTCAGTTCATGGCTCCTGACACTTGGATGGAACTCTGTTTAATGATATGAAACGTAAAATTACGAGTTAATCCTCGCGAGAGATGTGCGGAAATAAACAAGTTGATTTCATATTGCGTAGTGACGTGGTAAAATAACCTGTCAGCTGTTAACTACCTATATTAATACTAGCTGTTTCCCGCGGCTTCACCCGCGTGGACCACGTTTCTATGACTTTTCGAGGGTGCGCAGTGCGCGAGCCGCAAGCGGCTCGCGAGCGTGGTAAAAAGTAGCCTATGTCTTAATCCAGGTCCTAATCTGTCTACCTACCAAATTTCAGCCAAATCCGTTCAGTAGTTTTTGCGGGAAAGCGTAACAGACAGACAGAGTTACTTTAGTAGGGATTAACCACCTCTGTGGCGTAATGGTTAAGGCCCTCAGCTTCACATCAGGAGGTTGTGAGTTCGATACCCAGCAGAGGCTAACTTTGTAAGACTCGATTTAGTTGGTGGAAGGGTAATTTCTAAGCCCCCCTGGCTCGCTACCACCATCTTATTTAAGTCTTGCCGCCAAACATCAATGCCAGCAAAATTGAAGATGAGATGGCCAGTTCTTCATTGCGTAGGTAAATCTTGGTAAGTCCGCTTCCATCTTCGGCATCATCATCACTTACCATCAGGTGAGATGATGCCAAGGGCTTACCAATTGTGAATAAAAAAAACATGTATAAGCAGTTCAAGAAAAATTGACAACGTTAAAAAACGACATGTATCCCAAAAATGCGGCGTAAAACGACGGTGTGTTTTTCTAGTGCGTGGTACACACTTAACGTTACAATCTCTTGAAAAAACTACTGAACCTGTTTTGATGAAATCTGCACTGCTCCCTAAGTTAAAAAAGATACCAGAAAAAATATTGCATTTTGATTTCCAGTTTCTGAGATATACGTGGACAAAAATGTTGGTGAATCCAGAACTCTTGCACCAATTTATAATGCCTAAAACAAGGAAGGTAGAACAAGTAAAGTTAAAAAAATATGAAAAATATAGAGCAAACTTTTGAAACCAATGAAGGTGAAGAAATGGAAAATGAAGAGCAAATAAGTTCGAATAGTGCTATAACTAGAAAGACCAATAATATGATAACAGGGAGAAAAGGACAAGGGAAAGGAATACATTTAACGGAAATGATGAAAAATGTTTTTTTGAATAGTTCAAAAAAAGGGATAAATTAATGAAATAAAGAGAGTTAGAAAATTTAATAAAAATGAATTATGGAAAATCAGACGGAGAAAGTAAATGAAAAAATTAAAAATGGTGAATAATATTTTTTGAAAAAGAGAAAGACGTATCTACTTTAGTATATTAAAGTAAAAGGAAGGGATTTAATAAATTTGTGAGATGAATCTTTGAAATTTTAAATTATATTGGTTAGTTGAAATGAAGAAGATGGAGAAAGAAATTTGAGGAAAAAAGGGAAACAGCAAATTGACGTTGAAAGCAAGAAGATAGAAGAATACATTTAGGAAAAGAAGGAAACGGCAAAAGAAATGGCACTGAAACATTTAAAAGCGTATATTACAAAAGCATACATTCATAAATGAATTTGAAAATAGGAATGCTTGATAGAAAAGGTGTGCAAGCTCCTGAAGTGCAAGGATTTGCGAACAATAATCTGAAATTCAAGGAAAAGAAAGAATAGAAAAAAAGAAAACACGAGAACTAATTTTTAGTGTTTCGTACCTCAAAAGGAATAAACAAAACCCTTACAGGATCACTCGTGTGTTTGTTTGTCTGTCCGCCTATCACAGCCGATTTGCTCAGAAACTACTAGACCGATAGAGTTGAAATTTGGTAAACATATGCTTGTCGGTAACCCAAAAACGAAAATATAACGTAAACAAATTATTTTTCCACATGGGCACTTTTGGGGAGTAAATCCCTAATATTATAAATGTGAAAGTAACTCTGTCTGTCTGTTACGCTTTCCCGCAAATACTACTGAACGGATTTGGCTGAAATTTGGTAGGTAGACAGATTAGGACCTGGATTCAGACATAGGCTACTTTTTACCACGCTCGCGAGCCGCTTGCGGCTCGCGCACTGCGCACCCTCGAAAAGTCATAGAAACGTTGTCCACGCGGGTGAAACCGCGGGAAACAGCTAGTAAGAAAATAATTTAAAAAAGTTTTGCAAACTATATCATGTGATATATCAAATGAGAGGGCTCGTTGTGAGAATATGTTTTTGTTAACTTTAAGATAAATAGTTTTGAAGTTACAGTGTAAACTCTATATAACGACACTCAAGGAATCGGGTATTTGGTGAAGTTATTGAGAGTTTTCGTTTCGAGAGCAAGAAAATTTTGACGTTTCAAAGAGTGAATCTTTATATCGAGTTACGTTTTACAGAGTTAACACTTTAAGAAAATAGGCGAAAATTGTCCATCCTCCCCTCCCCCCCTTATCTCCAAAACTACTGCGTCTAAACTACTGCGTCTAAAATGAAATTTCCTAAGTACGATTGTTTAGAAACTAGCGACACCTAGTGGTATCTAGTAGTATCTTCTACATAGTTAATTTACGTAGTAATACGACAACAGCAAATAGTGCCCTTTTACCTATATCTATAGATGGCGCTGTAGATGACAATTATTTTATTGGTACGGAACCCTTAGTGCGCGAGCTGGACTCGCACTTGGCCGGTTTTTATTAAAGTGAAACTTTTATTACATCGTCTCAAGTTTTTTCATCTGTGTGTTACATGTCGCGTGACGGTCGCTTTCGTCTGATGGTAAGATCGTTCGTCCTCTGTACCGTAGCGAGAGCAGCCATGATCGTTTCGTCCTCTGTGAAGTTTCATAAAACCATACACTTACTTTTTTTTAACCAATGTCCTAGCGCATAGCAGCAATCATAACAGTCGGGGTAGCTGGTCGTTTGCTGAGCTGCACGTCGTGCTGTCAGAAGCCCATGCAGTACCTGAGTTTCTGCCAACGTGCCTAAGGGACCTGTGGCTGGCTAAATGACTTTGCAGCCATGAGGTAGAACTGCGTCTGATTAAATCATCCTTTTACCAGCACGCTGCCGTGTTGATCAGTAGGATGTTACAGTCTGCTTTTGTAAACAAAACTAGACTTATGTGCTGAACGAGAGAATGATTTCCGAGCGCTTAGTATTTATTTATTTATTTACACTTATAGTACACCAAAACAATAAAAATAAAGAGCCCAGTGAAATCATCCTTTGCTCAACATGCCTGCGTAATTAATAGTAGAGACAAGTTGCTTACCAAAATTTTTCATAAACCTGTGAATTATTTGATAGGTAGGGTAGGGTAGGGTAGTGTAGTGTAAGGTGGAACGAAGTTCGCCGGGACAGCTAGTTAATTATAAATTGATTTTTAAGCTCATTAGCCATACTGCCTTGTCTTCAGTATACATATTTGTAGAAAATAATTTAAGTACATAACATATACAACTCTTATCTCATATACAAATCTCATATACGTCGCTGAGTTGCAAATTTTAGGGACGGATGCAGCACTAGATCGCCACAGAGTATAGTCTTGCGACCAAAACGTCTTAATTTCATGACACTTTCAGCGTTTTGGTTACCGTATTACGATATTGCTGATAACTTCAATGATTAAAAACGGACGATAGTTCTATTACGTATTCCTTTTTATATAAAATATTAAATGTTTTTTTTTATTTCATAAGTTCCTTTACATTATTGGCCTTGGAAAAATTATATACCTAAACTAAAATTAGGGAAGTACATTCAAATAAAAAAAGATTTTTCCAACTCGGTTTATAAATAACGGAGTTCTGAGGTAACAAACATTTTGAAAAATGGAACCGAATTAAGAATCTTCGTCCTTTTGTGCTTGATGCGAACAGCAGCTAAGTGTACGAACGGCAACTAAGTGTACGAACAGCAGCTAAGTGTACGAATAGCAGCTGAGTGTACGTCATATAAGAATGCTAAAGGGTACATTACCAAACAAAAGCAAATCAGAAATAATGATGATTGATTCCCTCAGCCTAGGGCTATAGTAGGGGGATCTATTAGAAGGAAACTTTGACACAGACACAATGTCCAAAGTAGTCATTTTGATCCGCCACAGGTTGCGATACATTAACAACTTGGCCATTAATGTTTTAGACATCGGCATTAAATTTATGAATGATTAATAGAGCATATTTCGACTGGTAAGTGGCCAGATGGAAATGCACTCGGCAAATTTACTGAAAACCACATTCGACAGAGGCTAAATACTAGTTTATTGGCAGTATCATCGATGCTCTCAGCCGCATTTGGATACCTAATAAAGCTGATGTGTGTAACTTTGACTATTTGAAGTGGCTTTTTTTATCCACTACATTGGTAAGCCCTTGGAAGCGTCGGTGGCTCAACCGGTAACGACTCGGTCCTTCTGACCAAAGGTACCGGTATCAAATCTGGACGGCCAATGTATCAATGAGTTTTTCAAAGTTTACATACATACACTTACCGATTGCTTTAACGGTGAAGGAAAACATGATAAGGAAACTGCGAAGAAACTCGAAGGTTGTGTGTGAAGTCGACCAACCCGCACTGGGGCCGCGTGGTCGACTAAGGCCTGATCGCCCTAATTCAGGGTAGGCTCGAGCCCCTCGGTGGGGACGTATATATGAGCTGATATGATGATGATAATGATTGGTAAGCCCTTGACACCATTTCACTTGACGTGAAGTGACGATGATACCGAAGATGGAAGCGGGCTTACCAAGATACCCCAACGCAATGGGGAACTGGCTATCTTATCTACATGCCGGGACACATCAATACTGTTAACATTGATGTTTGACGGCAAGACTTAGATTAGATGGTGGTAGCTAGCTAGGTGGGCTTAGAAATTGCCCTTCCACCAACCAAACTGAGTCACACGAACCCGCGACGCTTCGTAATACATAGGTAGGTACTATAATATAGTAGTGCAGAGAACATATTATTCTCTATGAAAAAGTTTCGTGTTGTGCATAAACTCATGAATAAAATATCAATAAGGACTATATTTGTCAGAACAACACAAGTTTTAACCACCTCCGTGGCGTAATGGTTTAGTCCATTAGCTTCACATTAAGAGGTCGTAGGTTCGATTCCCGGCGGAGTCCAACTTTGTAAGACTCTGTTTGGTTTATGGAAGGATATTTTCTAAGCCCGTCTGGCTAGCTACCACCATCTTATCTAAGTCTCGCCACCAAACATCAATGCCAACAACATTGATGTGTTCCGGCTTGATTATTGATGATGACTTTACCTTTTTTTTTATACCTCTTTAGGTAGATTATGTAAAACTTCATATTAGTATCAAATCAAATTTAATCAAATTTCATTTATTTGTGTTATGTTACAATAGATGTCCTATCATATAATCTGTCTATACTACAAGATCTTTGCTATTATTAAAACGTCCTTGGATCTTTGTACCATAATCAACAATAAAAACTCTGATTCTGATTCGGATTCTTGAAGATAAGATAGCTAGTTCCCCATTGCGTTGGGGAATCTTGGTAAGTCGGCTTCCATCTTCGTAATTTACCGTCAGGTGAGATAATATCATGTGTGAATAAAAAACAAGTTAATAAAAATACTACGATTACATACACAAAAGTGCGCTTAGATGAATGAACTTGATGAAATTATTTGCAAAAGAATTGAATGACATAACGGATAACGGATTTACTCTGTCAGACTTATCAGCCCCCACCAACTGCATTGCTGGTAGTATACTAGAGAACACTGGTTCCTGTTATACACAAGTCATCATCATCATCATTTATCAGCCGAAACACGTAAACTTCTGCACTCTGCACTCTCGAGGATTTCCACAACGACCAGGCGTGCGCTTCCGCATCCAGCGGTTCCCCGCTACTGCCCCATCATCATATCCCCCACTGAAAGCCTACCCTGAATTAGGGCAATCGGGCCTTAGTCGACCACGCGGGTTGGTCGACTTCACACACAACCTTCGAGTTTCTTCTCAGGTGTGTGCAGGTTTCCTCACGACGTTTTCCTTCACCGTAAGAGCGTCGGATAAACGTACATATGAAATATAAATTCAAAAACACATTGGCATGGGCAGGATTCAAACCACGACCTCCCGAACGCGTCAAAGGCGGATGCAACACAGGCAGTAGCTGTTCTGTAACGAAGCCGGGTTCGTATACGTAAATAATTACAAACACGAGTACTGTGGTGTGGTGAACCCGGCTGCGTTACAGAACATACATTTGGAGACTGTCTGCCCTGTGATCTGTTTCGGAAGACATTGATTTAACAAAAAACGGCTGCAATACACGACAGTTTACTGGTGATATCGTCAAACGCTGAGCGAGCGATAATAGGTTCGTTCATCATGTCAGCTCATATTCGTCCCCACCGAGGGGCTCGAGCCTACCCTGAATTAGGGCGATCGGGCCTTAGTCGACCACACGGGCCCAGTGCGGGTTGGTTGACTTCACACACAACCTTCGAGTTTCTTCGCAGGTGTGTTGTGCAGGTTTCCTCACGATGTTTTCCTTCACCGTTAAAGCAATCGGAGAGTATATGTACGTAAGTTACGAAAAACTCATTGGTACATTGGCCGTCCGGATTTGAACCCGGCACCTCTGGTTAGGAGGACCGAGTCGTTACCGGTTGAGCCACCGACGCTTGGTTGGACAATAGGTTCGTTAGATTTGATTTATTAAATTGTCAAAGAGCCTCGCGAACATATTTTTATAACATTATTTAAAACACAACGGTGGTGTTACGGAACCCTCGGTGAGCGAGTTCGAAAGATTGGTTAAGGTGTTGAAGCATGTAAGGTAACAAACAAACACATTTTCACATTTATAATATTAAGTAAGGATACAGTAAGGACTAGTTGATAGCCCCGGCTCCGCCTTCGTGGACATAATTTCTATGAGTGCTCCGAGGCGGCTCGCAAGCGTGTAAAAAAGTAGCCTATTTGTTAATTCAGGTCCTAATCTGTCTACTACCAAATTTCATCCAGATACGTTCAATAGTTTTTGCGTGAAAGAGTAACAAACATACAAACTTTCACATTTATATTATTATTAGGAAGTAAGGATATCAACCATAATTATGTTGTTTCAAGTAGGCACATACATTGCCATTTACCGCGTGTGTATCTAATGTGGAGCTCATCCATTTAGTGGAGCTCGATGTAAAATTTAATCGAATTGTCGCTCTCTGAAATTTGTACAAACACATCAGCGGGCGCGATCGGGAAATCTAACTAAACACTAACAAAACCAAATTGGGATTTGTTCACAATTCACAAAGCCTGCACTGTAACGTTGCACTGTAACGGCACTGTTAACATGGCTCTAAGTGTAAAAATATAATATGAAAAAAATTATAATACAAATGACGCAGGAAGTACGTACGTAATGAGTACGTAAGCTATAATGAGGTTTCTGATGTACCACATCGTGTCTCAGCTGAGAATTACAAATTAAATTAAAAGTAATTATTGTAAATAAAATAATTGTAAAATAAGTGTCATACCTACTGCTCTGAAGGTTGGAGGCTCTACACTCGAAGTTGTTACCGAATATGTACACCTGGGACAAACAGTCTAATTAGGTAAGTCCAACTTCAAGAGAGATCAATCGTCGAATCCAACTCGGCTGGGCAGCGTTCGGAAAGCTTCGCAATATCTTAACGTCCCAGATACCGCAGTGTCTTAAGACCAAGTTCTTCTACGAGTGTACCAAAGTAACCGACATTGCTAAACTTAAGTGGCAGTGGGCGGGGCATATAGCTCGTAGAACAGATGGCCGTTAGGGGCAGTAAAGATCTCGAGTGGCGACCACGCAGCGGAAAACGTAGTGTAGGCAGGCCTCCCACTCGATGGACCGATGACCTGGTGAAGGTCGCGGGAAGCCGCTGGATGCGGGCAGCGCAGAGCTGGTCGTCGTGGAGATCCTTGGGGGAGGCCTATGTCCAGCAGTGGACGTCCATCGGCTGATATGATGAAGTACGTACGTAGGTACCTATAATGAGGTTTCTGATGTAGCACATCGTGTCTCAGCTGAGAATTAAAAATTTAATTAGAAGTAATTATTGTATACATAAAGTAAAATTAGAGAAAGTTAAAGTACCTACCTAAATACGGATTTCAGACTAAAAAATCATCGATATGTCTTCTATTCCAATGTAGCGTTGCAGCTGCGACTTTTCATACAAAAGGCGGTAACGATTTACACCTTATAAAAGTTAACCGATTTCGACCAATTTTTGATAGTTTTTCTGTCAGAATAAAAGCTAGGTTTATATTTAGGATTTTGTTTTTTCAATAAGTTTAACTTTATTTTTCATTCAGTTCAGTTCAGATCATTTATTCATAAACAATGTAACATTGTGTTTGAAATTGTGAAATTACAATTTGTACAGATAAAAATAAAATGCAAATTAAAAAAAAACTAAATTAAAACACAATTACAGTCTTATAGCATGATGTACAAGAAAACGATTCAATTTGGAAACCGATTTAGATGGATTCAATTTTTAGGGTTCCGTAGACCCAAACGGGACACTATTACTAAGCCTCCACTGTCCGTCTGTCTGTCTGTCAGCGGGCTGTATTTCATGAACCGTAATAAAGCATTATATCGGGTTTAATGCTCTAAGCTAAGTGAACCGTAATAGATTCTTATTAAACTTTCACAGGGTTTATTTTTCTATTACCGCTATTATAAAAAATAAGTAAGAAAAAGTTAAAATTTAAGGAAGGGAAAATTAATTTGACACAAAAAAAACATGTTTTAAAGGGATTTTTGTTTTTCTCTATCGTAAAAGAGGCAATAATACAAGCGAGAAACATGGTGTGTTTAAGGTACTAACCCTGAAGTAAAACAACAAATAGTAAAAACTGGCTAAGTGTGAGTCCTACTTGTGCTAAGGAGTCTAAACTAAATAAAAAAAAAATCTGTTGCTCGCGTTGATGTACATATTTTGTTTTTACTGTGAATAGGAATCATTGTCATAGTTGTGGATAGGTTTGGTGGTAAAGAACCCACGAAGCGCGACTCCGACTCACAATTCACAAAGTCGACTGGAGTTAAATCGGCGCGATGTTAGTGGCCACGAGATGTCACGAAAGCAGCTTATGATTTTGCCTTGAAATAACTCTGGAAAGGCCCTAGCTCAGCATGTATGCCTTTGCTGCGCCAGCGTCTTGTATGCTGCATCACGGTACGATGGCATCAAGAAAAGCTGCAACGATTTGCTATCGAATGTTACCTCTCCCATCCCTATAGCCAAAGTATATATATTAGTACTAACATACAATAAAGACACTCCCTGCCGCTCTCTAGATTGCGACCTCACCCCCTCGTCACCCAGATTGATACAGATTGGTTACAGTTTGGTTGTAGAACGTATAGTATTTCGCCTCCATTTTGTTTGTTCCGTCATTCCTTTTTTGAAATGTCATTTCTGGCCCGTTGTATGAAGTGTCCAGGGTGTGCTATAGCCCTGCAGCCCTCCAATTTATTTTAGGCCCAGTGGTACCTAAAAATCCACTTAAACGGGTTTTTAAAATTCATTTTTGAAGTAGTTAACAGTAAATTTAAAATCTAGGAAAACATATTGGTATTATTGAGAATAGTTACGAGGGACTATATCGAATGGAAACACGATTTAATAAAGTTGGCTCGATAGAATAATTTCGCAAAGGTACTTCTTTTCGAGCCATTTTATCGTCTATTTTCGGTTTTATTCTTAAAATAAGTAATTTGATAATATGATTTATTTACTAAAATAAAGTTCATAGGTGACTGAAGGGAAAACATCGAATGGATTTTTATGTAAAAATAAAAATATGATGAAAGTAAAAACGAAAACATCGAAAAAGTACAAAAGTGTGGTTATTTTCTTCCCTCTTCACACGTAAAGAAAAAGACAGACAGATTTTTAAGTATACCATTGGGCCTTTATTTAAAATTCTGAAATGTGGCACCTGTATTTCCTTTATCTTCAACTTATTTTAAAACATTTTTAACCGATCTTTGGAGAGTACACAGTATGTAGGGTAAAAGCCGGATAGTTGCCACACTTTTTGAAATCACTCTACGTATATCTCTCAGTACAAAAAGCAAAATACTTTATTTGTAAAACTGACCGGTACTTTGGTTTTTTATCTACAAATTTATGAAAAGTAAAAAACATTATCTTTAATATTATATTTAAAGTATTAGCTCTATATTTAGGAACATCTATCCCACATAGGGGATAGTTGTCTAATCCATGTAAATTACGTTTAGGATAGATGCCCCGACGAAAAACAGTGAATCTTTCCCGCAAAAACATTGATAACATTTTGCCTTCCCGTGCAATCACACTGAGACATGAAAAATAGTCAACTTAGTGGTAGTTGGAGAATCTTTAGATAGGTTAATAAAATAGCATGCGATTCATCCGCGAAACTAGAGTAACTACAATCGGGGCAACTATCCTGATTTTACCCTACAAGTTCAGAATACATATTTATTGATGTGGATGTATAAATGTAAGCTATTGCTTCTCCAGCCGTTGTCATGGATAGTTTGAGAATAGAATAGCGAGGCCCTTGTCATGATTTGCCGACACGGAACACTACCCCAATGGGACGAGCAAGCCTTTCGCCTGGGACCGAGTCAAGTGCCGCCACAGGGATCCGTTTGCCGACCTATTCATTACAATATCTATACAATACATACACGTACTCATGCAGTATGCAGTGATATGTTCAACCTATCCAACTAGTATCTATCAAATGCACACGCACGTACATTAAGGATTAGTGCATTAATGGGACAATCATCACATTGCATTCAGATTCCAGTCCAAAGGTTATTTCTAAAATAGAGAAAAAAACGGCCTAGTGCTATACACTCAAGCACTGAGGGTTCATCTTCATGAGTCAACTTTAATAGAAGATACTACTAGATTCAACGTATCCAACTCGGCTGGAAAGCGTTCGGGAACCTTCGCAATATCTTCACGTCCCAAATACCACAGTGTCTCAAGACTAAGGTCTTTGAGCAGTGTGTGTTGCCAGTGATGTCTTACGGAACTGAGACATGGTCGCTTACTATGGGCCTCATTAGAAGGATCAAGGTCACCCAAAGGGCAATGGAGCGTGCTATGCTCGGAGTTTCTCTGCGTGATCGAATCAGAAACGAGGAGATCCGCAAGAGAACGAAAGAAACCATCATAGCTCACAGAACCGCTAAACTAAAGTGGCAGTGGGCACATAGCTCGTAGAACAGATGGCCGTTGGGGCAATAAAGTTCTCGAGTGGCGACCGCGGACCGGAAAACGTAGCGTAGGTAAGCCTCCCACGCGGTGGACCGACGACCTGGTGAAGATCGTGGGAAGCCGATGCATGCGGGCAGCGCGGGGCGGGTTTTAATAGATCCTACTAGATGTTGCTACTGTATGTTGTCCGTATCGCACCCACCCCTCTAAAGGTTGGTGACTCTACACTGGAAGCTGTTGACGAATATGTATACCTGGGACAAACAGTCCAGCTAGGCAGGTCCAACTTCAAGAAAGACATCAATGCACGAATCCAACTCGGTTGGGCAGCGTTCGGGAAGCTTCGCAATATCTAACTAAGGTCTTTGACCAGTGTGTGTTGCCAGTGATGACTTACGGAACTGAGATATGGTCGCTTACTATGGGCCTCATAAGAAGGCTCAAGGTCACCCAAAGGGCAATGGAGCCTGCTATGCTCGGAGTTTCTCTGCGTGATCGAATCAGAAACGAGGAGATCCGCAGGAGAACTAAAGTAACCGACATAGCTCTCAGAATCGCTAAACTGAAGTGGCAGTGGGCAGGGCACATAGCTCGTAGAACAGATGGTCGATGGGGCAGTAAAGTTCTCGAATGGCGACCGCGCACCGGAAAACGTAGCGTAGGCAGGCCTCCCAAGCGGTGGACCGACGACCTAGTGAAAATCGCGGGAAGCCGATGGATGCGGGCAGCGCAGGACCGGTCGTCGTGGAAATCCTTGGGGGAGGCCTCTTTCCAGCAGTGGACGATTTCTGGCTGATATGATGATGATGATGAGATGTTGCTATAATTTCTTCACGTCTCAAGAAAACCACGTTTTTTGTATGGGGCCCCCCCCAATTCAAATCAAATCAAAAATATTTATTTTAAATAGGTGTTTTTACACTCTTTTAAATAGTCAAAAATGTCATGGACAGATAATCATGATCCCCTTTAACTTTTTTTATTTATTAAAAATTTGAGTGCGTTTGACTGCAACTCACCTGATGGTAAGTGATGATGCAGTCGAGGATGGTACACGCAAACTCAAATAATGCCTATTCACTCTTGCCTTAAAAATCCCCAAATTATAGGAATCGGGAAACACTGACGCAGGCAAGGAGTTCCACTCCTTATTCTTATTATTTGTTGTTATGGCGGCAATAGAAATGCACACAGTGGAATTTTCATCAACATACTTCATCATCAGCTCATATTACGTCCCCACCGAGGGGTTGGAGCCTACCCTGAATTAGGGTGATCGGGCCTCAGTCAACCACGCAGGCCCAGTTAGTCGAATTCACACACAACCTTCGAGTTTCTACAATCTACCTGTTCCTAAAATTCAGCCCGCTGACAGATAGACAGACGGATAGTAGAGGCTTAGTAATAGCAAGTAATAGGGTCCCGTTGTCACCCTGGACACTTCATACAACGGGCCAGAAATGACATTACAAAAAAGGAATGACGGAACTAACAAAATGGTGGCGAAATCCTATACGTTCAACAACCAAACTGTAACCAATCTGTATCAATCTGGGTGACGAGGGGGTGAGGTCGCAATCTAGAGAGCGGCAGGGAGTGTCCATACTGTATGTTAGTACTAAAATATATATATATATATAGTTTAACGAAACCTAAAAAGGGAAATAAAAGGTACATAAGGAAACGTTAACAATATTTGTTTCTGTCAAAACATTCGCGATAATAAAGGCTGTTACGCTCCGATAGGCCCCAGTGGGTCCCGTTTGATAATGTTCGTATACATGTCACAGCTTTAACAGAATGAATCTGTGTCCACGGCTGAGGTTTAACGCGAGGCAAGAGTAAAACAGTTGTCTCTGTTTTTTCCTTTACGTGTAAAGAGTCAAGACAATAACCACACTTTTGCAACTTTTTCAATGTTTTACATTGAAATTTCTCTTAAGACTTCAATTTAAAAACTAAAATTTAACAGATTCTCTGTAGTACTTAAAAAGAAATATCTCTATATAAAAACTATGTGCAAATTTAGAAATTTTATTAATAAACAATTCGGTTTAGACTTTTTTTTTGTCGTTTTAGACCTGTTTTTGTGATTTTTTATGATCGAGTAAAGTACACACTATCGTGTAACATATTAGCACATTCCTCAGACAATATCCAATATTTTTTGCGAGACCGATATTTAGTAGTGATTACCCAAAATTATCATATATTATCTAGCAAAAGGATTTCTCCGCTTTTCCACCGGTGCCTCGCCTTAAACACCCCTACTAATTTTAAGATGAGTTCAGCTCCACTGACCTCTGCTGGGGTAAAAAAAGAAAGCTTTATTCAACGATAAGAAAGCGCTTAAAAGTTTTAGAGTATCTGTTGACGAATGTATCTAATGACATTGTTTATAAACAAACTTAATTACTTATAATCTTGCGATATAAACATATTTTTTTCATAGTAATAAACTCAGCTAGGCAGCGTTCGGGAAGCTTTGGTTACCACAAAGTTAAAAAAAATTCGCGGAGGGAAATCCAATGTCTTTGATATTTACGTATCACAAGCAAGACTAAGGTCTTTAACCAGTGTGTGTTGCCAGTGATGACATGCAGAACTGAGACGTGGTCGCTTAGTTTGGCCTCATAAGAAGGCTCAAGGTCACCCAAAGGGCGACAAAGCGTGCTATATGCTCGTAGTTTCCATACGCGATCGAATCAGAAAATTAGACTATCCATATTAGAACCAAGGTAACTGACATAGGTCATAGAATCGCCAAATTTAAATGGGAGTAGACGTGGCACATAGCGTGTAGAACATATTATGGCCGATGGGGCAGTAAAGTTCTCGAGTGGCGACCGAACTCCGCCTCCCACTCTCTTGACCGACCATCTGGTGAAAGTCGCGGCAAGACACAGTATGCGGTCAGGGCAGAACCCGTCGTTATGGAAATCCATGTGGGAAGCCTTTGTCCAGCAGTGGATGTCTTTCGGCTGTTTTAATAGCTGTTATGATAAATAAGAAAAACTGTTTGATAGCGCTCTAGGCATGCTATTGCTAAGGTCTGTAAGAGTACCGTACCCTTTAAATTCGTCTGTTGGTAGGTGCGTAGGTTCTTCAATTTTTTGTAAGGCATATAGACACAAAATCATTTAATTCGATTTCATAGTGAAAAAAGAAAATTAAAAATAAATAATAATGAAGTTCATTTCATATTCGTCAATTGATTAACATTGACGCTGTTTTTTAGGATTGCGTACCTAAAGGGTGCCAACGGGACCCTATCACTAAGCCTCCGCTGTCCGTCCGTCCGTCTGTCTGTCAACGGGCTGTATTTCATGAACCGATTACCATTTACCTATTGAGTCTTCTTTTGAATCTTTACAAAGTATGCATTTCTATTGCCGCTATAAAAATAAGTAATATATCTTCATTAAATGAAATTGAAAATTAAATGGTGCGGAACCATTCGTGTGCAAGTCCGACTCGCACTTGGCTGGTTTTCTTTATAGTGTTTGTACATGTGACATCATAAGTTTACATATTTAAAAAAAACATGAAAAATACTAGTAATTCTTGAAAAAAAAACAAATTGCCTATTTCCATAAAGTAGTCAACATTTTTATTTAAAAAAAAAAAAATTAAACTAGTGCCAGCGACCAACTTTTTAACCACCTTTTACTTCATTAAAGGATTTTTTTATCCGAAAAAAAAGTTTTGTAATTTACTGGATATGTGGAGTGATTTTGATTACCTCCAATTCGATTTTAATATACAGAACTAAAGAGGGGCTTACCAATTGTGAATAAAAAAAATATTTAAAAAATATCCTAATATACATACTCTTTTTTTCTAGTTGTTACCAAAGAAATGCTGCAATTTTAATCGAAACATTATGATAATTTATGAACTTCATAACAAAACAATATAAAACGATTTTGTTTTTGGAAATTCTTATTATTTTATTAAACCATAACTTTCGCACTATTCGTCCTCAGCGATTGACGTAACAGCTGACAAGAACTTTATTTCCAAGCTATTTCGTTCTATGTTTAAAACATCGTGAATCGAGTTGCTAATTTTAGAAACGGAGGAGCCAGGATCACAATGTATGTAAGTAATTCATAGTGATTTTCACAGCTGTTTTGTTACAAGTTTTCAAAATGCAAAATTTCTAATCGCTGATTTTTTTTTAATAATATTTTTTTTTTAATAAAAATTAATTATTTTTATTTTTAAATTATTTTTTTATTCACAATTGGTAAGCCCTTAGCGTCATCTCACCTGATGGTAAGTGACGATGATGCCGAAGATGGAAGCGGGCTTACCAAGATCCCCCAATGCAATGGGGAACTGGCTATCTTATCTTCCAGCCGGATAAGATGGTGGTAGCTATCCAGGCGGGCTTAGAAAATGGCCTACCACCAACCGAAACAACATATAGGTACATATTTAACTTTCAACAGTGTTTTGTTTGTTGCTCTCATAGGTGTTAATTCTCTACAGCAAACAAATAAGTACATCGCTCATCCTTCACATCCTTTATAAACGGTAAAACAATTAAAGAGACTTGCATGGTGAAATTAAGCCTTCAGGCGGCTGGTCCGAGCCGCATCCGTCGTAATAAAATGCATGCAAAGTTTTTATTTGCTAAGGGAAGCGGCATCAGCAAACGGAAGTGGAGCAATAGGCTTGATTAAAACACGTGTTTACGTAACGCACATCCTCCAGTCCAGCCCGCTCCGGTGCACAGCTACACAAACGCAATAATCTAACCCCACCCGTTTCAGCTTTGAGCGCCTTATGCAGCTTTTCAGTTATTCTGGTACGATGAGAACCCGTGCGGAGTACGCAGCATTACTATTTTTTTATTTTTAAGGTTTCGTACCTCATAAGGAAAAAACGGAAGCCTTATAGGATCAATTTGTTGTCCGTCCGTCTGTCTGTCGAGACCCTTTAACTCGGGAATGCGTAGAGGTATCGAGTTGAAATTAAAGTTAAAACCATATACTTGTCTTGAAGCTATGAAAAAATCTAACTTCTGAGTTAACGTAAATAAATACGGCCGTTTATTCCGCAAAAAACGTACATTTCGATTCCTATAATTTGGGGATCTTCAAGGCAAGAGTGAATAGGCATTATTTGAGTTTGCGTGTACCATCCTCGGCTGCATCATTACTTACCATCAGGTGAGTTGCAGTCTAACGCACTCAAATAAAATAAAAAATCGACACTCTCATGGGAATCAAAATTCATAGGGTATTTTCCTATGAACCTAGGAACCACAGTCTAATAATCCATACAGTCGTCCAACGGAGGGCGTCAAGACGGGCAATCGTGCGGGGGCTGCGGGGCGGGTAGGCCCCCTAGGCCATTGTCACCGTTTGTATAGTGCAGTGGGCCCATTCAATAAAGGTCGTCACGTCGCATTTTTATTATCAATCATTCATGCACGGCTCATTTTCATTTTGATTTATTTGGTTCATTATTTTTTCATTAATGAAATAAATATAAAAACATTTTGTTACAGTTGTTTGTTTTTATTTTTTTTATATAAATAGTAGCAAAGTGTTTTAATAATGTAATTAATATATTAAATATTATATTGTAGCAATATCGATACTTTTTTTAAATAATTTTTTTTGTGTGCGTTAGACGACATTTCACCTGATGGTAAGTGACGCGATTTACTCGAGGATGGTACACGTAAACTCAAATAATGCCTATTCAATCTGACCTTAGAGATCTTGATGTGGATCATTTTATAGGTATTAATGGGGTGTTTTTTTTACCAATGTGACATATTCTATAGTCCGTTGCCCGAATTGAAAAAAGTGGCCGCCATTTTGAAATTTTAATTTACTGGACCGATTGTTTCCAAAACCGATATCTGGGGGTCCCTGAGGTCCTATATCACGAATCCGTTATCAGAATTGAAAAAAGTGGCCGCCATTTTGAACTTTTTAGTTACTGGACCGATTGCTTCCAAAATCGATATCTGAGGGTCCCTGAGGTCCCTTATCACGAATCCGTTGCCCGAATTGAAAAAATTGACAGCTATTTGAACTTTTTAGTTACAGCACTGATTGAGTCCAAAATCGATATCTGGTTCCTGAGGTCCCTTATCACGAATCCGTTGTCAGAATTGAAAAAAATGGCGGCCATTTTGAACTTTTTAGTTACTGGGCCTATTTCTTCCAAAATCGATATCTGAAGTCCCTTATCAAGAGTCTGTTGCCAGAATTTAAAAAAGTGGCCGAGATTCGGAACTTTTTCAAAATCGATATATAATGGACCTCAAGGACCCTCAGATATCAGTTTTGGAATCAGTCCTGTAACTAAAAATTTCAAAATGACGGCCACTTTTTTCAATTGCGGCAACGGATTCGTGATAAGGGACCTCAGCAGGGACCCTCAGATATCGATTTTGGAAGCAATCGATCCAGTAACAAAAAAATTCAAAATGGCGGCCGCTTTTTTCAATTCGGGCAACGGATTCGTGATAAGGGACCTCAGGGACCCTCAGATGTCGATTTTGGAAGCAATCAGTCCAGTAACTAAAAAGTTTAAAATGGCGACCACTTTTTTCAATTCTGATAACGGATTCGTATAAGGAACCTCAGGGATCTCCAATATACATATATCGATCTTGGAAGCAATCGGTCCAGTAACTAAAAATTTCAAAATTGCGGCCACTTTTTTCAATTTGGGCAACGGATTCATGATAAGGGACCTCAGGGACCCTCATATATCAATTTTGGAAGCAATAGTTCCGGTAACTAAAAAGTTCTAAATGCCGGTCACTTTTGTCAATTCTAACAACGGTTCGTGATTAGTGACCTCAGGAGACTTCAGATTATCGATTTTGGAAGCAATCGGTTCAGCAACTAAAAAATCAAAATGGCCGCCATTTTTTGATTCTGGCGACGGATTCATGATCAGAGATATAAGGTACCATCAAATATAGATTTTACACTATTGAAGTAATTTTTCTACGTAATGGCATTTTCTTTCATTTAATTGTCAAGTATTGTGACAACCCTTGGTACTGTGATCAGTGACTCGTGATGTCGGCGATGACGCGATTATCAAAGGCGTTGGACGACTGTATGGATTCTTAGACTGTGCTAGAACTATGAAATTTGGCAAGTAATACCGTCTTATACTACAAATATAGGGAAAAATCTGAAATTATTAAATCATAAAAAATATAGTCGGCGGCGGGCGGTCCGAAATTTGAATTGAGTTAACCGTGTCATGTGGGGTATCGTATGAAAGGGCTTCATTGGTTTTAATTATTTTTATGATGTAGTTTTCGATTTTTTATTTTTGAAGTTCCTTATCCCGAGATGTGGTGATACGAAACCTTTGGTGAGCGAGTCCTACTCGCACTTGGCAGGTTTTGTTTTCTCGGCTCACCATCGAAGGTGCGCGGTGGGCAACCCGCGGTGTGCGAGTATGTGCGCGTTGAAACTTCTCCCTCCAACTCAACCAGTTTAAATTGGTAATAGCTCAAATGAAAGAGATCGCTCTAGCGAGTATCTAAGACCGCGTTAAAAGGAGCCGCGCACTTTAAATGAGGGGTATAGAAGCAAAGTGACCTCAGTCCTATGTCACTGAAAATCGAGAATCCATCTTTTTTGTTTTCACATGAATACAGTTTTTATTGGAATGAGGCGTGTTTGCTGCTAAAGTCGTTTTAAAAAATAGATTGACTCGAGACTGAAGCGTATTTGCTTGACATTCACAGATTAAAAACCACCAAATATGGACTGAGGTCACTTTGCTTTACACCCCTCAAATAAAACCGGAGATATTGAGAAAGAGAGCTAAGAAAATCACGTTTGGGTATAACTTGAGAAGGGCGAAAGTTAATGTCCAATGTTGATGACCAATCTGTGCATTAATACCTTTTATGTCAAAAAAAACGGCCAAGTGCTACTTGGGGTCATATAAACAGGGTTCCTCGCCAAAACTTTTACTACCAACTGTAGCAAAAATTAAATAAAACGGCTTTAAATATCACCATTGACTTTGCCACATCAAACGTGGAATTTGGGAAGGTCTGCCTAAAAGAGGAAATTGGCAAAGAAACAAATTTTGGGTAAAACCGAATACTATTATGTATATGACGGCGATGATAAAAAAGCAGTAAAAAATATAAAAAGTTGTCACATCCTGAAAACTACCTAAATTTACAAATATTTTAAATTAAAAAAAACCGAATTACCCAATTTTAAATAGACAGCCGGTTTGGCAACGATCGTTAAGCAATAATAATAATTATTATTATAATATGCAAATGTTAAAAATTTTAAATTTATAAAATTTTCCTGAAATACCCTTAGTTAGTTTATATTATTAAAATATAAGTGATTTTTTTTAAAAAAGAAATAAAATTTGTGGCCACTTTCCTTTAGGCGAATGTCCGGAGAAACAGCACCGCGATGAGCCAGGTGGTGGATGGGAGAGCTCCGCCTCACTGTCTTTGGGCGTACTCTCGGTGAAGCAGCGTAACTGATGGCCAGCTGGTGGAGGGCACGGCTCTGTTCCCGGTGTAGCCAAAGGAAAGTAGCTGGTTGGGTTTTAAAGCTCGAGGGCGGCGGGTAGGGCCCTACGAAAATAAGTAAAACTTATTTGCAGCAGAACCAAAAACATATACAAAGCGGAATCCTTGCACAAAACGCTTACCTCAGATAAAACTTGATATGATACACAATAATTTAAATATTTATAACACGAAATAATACAAAATACGACAACACACCGTCATCTATTTTCTCTATCTTGTCAAAAGGTAACAGTTATTTCAAAATAAGTACTTCGGAATCAAAAAGATAATTATATCTTATGTTAATGAAGCGGAAAGCAAGGAAAATTACTTTGAAACGAACATAATATTTGCGTTTCAAATTACCCACAAACTCACAAAAAACAATTTAGGCGAAAGTCCAAAAAAAAATCTTAAAGTTTGGACAACCCTAAAGTCGTTGGACAGCCCTGAAGAAGAAAAATTAAAAAAAAACTCTCTAAGTAACTAGTTAACTACAAACGTTTACTTGAAGTTGGTAGAAATTGACATTTATATACGAAGCTACACATACAAACGACAAAACTCCGCCTAATAGTGAACAAACTTAATAACCCTAACAACACACAAATGTTAAGAGATCGCTGTGCATTGAGCCTAAAACTAGTCACTTAAGAAAAACAGGAGAAACCCCACAGCTAGTAAAACATTAAAGACCAATAGGGTTGTCAAAAACTGAAAAAAACTTGCAAAACATTGTCGGTTACCCCAGCGAAAATGTGGACAAAAGCGGTAAAGGCGGATGCGTGAAAATCCGACTCACGGATAAAATTAACACCGGAAGTCTGAAACGTGATACGCAAAAGTCCAAAGGGACAACTCTACCGAAAAATAAACCATTTGAGGTACGATAAGGGCAAGATTAATGAAAGAAATTTTTTAAATGGGAAATTGTTATAAGACCGCAAGAAATCTAAACAATACTGTGGAATACAGAAACGTTGTCACATAAAAGTGAACAGGGTACGCCAAAAATTTAAGGAGTACCTCGCATAGCAACGCGTAAAAATATTCCAAACAGTACTTAACCCTCAAAGATTTTTCCCTTAAACCAACGTTAAATAATCGTAAAGTAAAGGTAAGTCGGTCCCGACTTTCGATTGAAAGAAATCTAGAGTCTGGCCATTGGCTACATAAATAAAAATTCTCTTGGAATCGTTAGGGAATGATAATACACAACAGAATAAGACCTCTCACTACATACTTTGCTCTAGGTAAATAGGGGTCTACTTATTTTAGACATTAGAAAATTCATTTTTTCCTGTGGGAACGGAAGGACTTTAGATTATCTCATAGATTTTTCTGTAATCTTTGCGTTCAACCTCATGTACTGTGATTTTTTCAATGTTTTAGTCTATTTTCACCTATTTTCTTAAATAACTTCAAAACTATTTATCTTAAAATTATGAAATGTATATTCAAGATTCGTAAAATTAGCTTTTTCACTTGATGTGTCACACAACATATTTTTGAAAAACGTTTTTATAAAAATGTTATTTACTCCTCAAAAGTGGCCCCCGTGTTTAAAATTGTGTTACACGACTTACACGTCCGTCTTTTGTCACCGATTTACATATGTGTCTCAAATTTCAACTCAATTGGTCGAGTAGTTTCCGAGCAAATTGCCTGTGACAGACGGACGGACAGACAGAATTACAAGTGATCCTATAAGGGTTTCATTGTTTCCTTTTGAGGCACAGAACCCTAAAAAATAAGCGAATCGGTCGGATAGAACGGCCAACGGACTCGCATTAGATTTTCATAGTTTTTGGAGTTCACTGCCTGTGTGTTTTTTTTAACTGGGACAGTATGAGGAAATACAAAACCATAGAAGATACAGGGAAACTGTCGTAGCAACCACTAGGTCTTTTTTTGTGAAATAGCGTTTTTTTGGTCAAGCGTGAGTTGTCCATAAAAATAATGCGGGTCGACTCAGTTTATTTTACTGTACTGGAAGAAAAAAATTGAGCAGCAGAAGTTAATCAAATTTAATAAAATGTTTTTCATTGCAACAGACCAGTGCAAAGTACTTACCTACCGAATCACAGTCGATACTTACCTACACGCACAAAAAGTGTTAAAAATGTGATTTTATTTGCACTCTGGAAATTGAACAGGACCTCCATGGTCTTACGAGTTTTGTGAAAATGAATTAAAAATATTTAAATTTACAACGAACATTGTTCTTATTGCGACTTTCATTTGTTATTATCAGTTTATTTGTGATTCATCATGGCGTTATCCAATGCACATAAATTTAATTTAATTGATTAAGCCCAGTCAATGCATTAAAGTGGTATCGGTAACGCTATCCTGATCGCTAACTACCAAAATGCAAGGTATTTGAAAAACCTGTTCAAAATTTAAGACAAGAGGGTTCTTTTAAATCTTAACGTAAGAGACCAACGACAGTAGTGAATGAATTCATAACCATTGACATCCTATTAGGATATTTTTAAGCTTATCCAAAAGCATTATTACGGGAAGCTGCTGAAAATGTCGGCGTGCATAAATCAACTGTAAGAAAGGTACTGAAGACGCACAAGTACAAGTGTTACAGAGAGAGTCGACTTGTACAAGCATTGCTTCCAGTAGATATAGACCGCAGATTAACATTTTGTCGTTGGTTTGTAGCAAGGTCTATTGGAAACCTTTCTTTTCCAAATCTGATAGTTTAGACACATGAATGCAATTTTTTGAACAACGGTATGTACAACAGGTAAAACTATAACCATTACTGGTCACGTATGCATCCACTTAGAACTACAAAGACCCATAAACAAGTCCGCTTTTCGTTTAATTGTTGGTGTGTGATATTACATAATAAAATCTTTGCTATTAAGATTTACCACGAAACGTTAAATAGTGAAAAATATCAAGAGATATTGAATGTGGTCATAGATATAGTGGATGATAGCATTTCCTTAGGCAATTTAAATAATGTCATTTACCAACAGGACGGTGCACCTGCACATAATATTCATCATCACCCTGAATTAGGGCGATCGGGCCTCATTCGACCACGCGGGCCCAGTGCGGGTTGGACTACTTCACACACAACCTTCGAGTTTCGTCGCAGGTGTATGCAGGTTTCCTCACGATGTTTTCCTTCACCGTAAGAGTATCGGATAAACGTACACATATGAAATCAAAATTCGAAAACACATTGGTACGTGTCAGGATTCGAACCACGACCTCCCGGACAAGAGCTAGCGGCCCTTGCCATTACCACAGTATATATATTAGTACTAACGTACAGTATGGACACTCCCTGCCGCTCTCTAAATTCGACCTCACCCCCCCGTCACTCAGATTGGATGTAGATTGGGTACCAAACGTAAAGGACGAGCTACGCAAGCGCGATAAACGTCACATATTTACTTTGCGCGCCGCTCACCGCTCGACGCCAATAGGCGGCCGCGGTGTCTCAGCATGCTTCGTATCAATGATTGGCTGACCACCAATATTATACGACCAAATCTAAGAACAATCAGTTCCTATGAATCTTCATACTAGCTGTATCTTTTTTTTTAGAAATGTAGTTCCTTCATGTTTTTCATATTAACAGTTTGTTATTGTGGCTTGTGAGATATTTTGTTCGTTTTATTTATTGTTTGTAATAATTTGATTAGATGGTGTGAAAGTATGAGTTGTATAGAAATATCTAGTGGTGTGATATTATGAAATGTGATCTCGGAATTATAGATTGAGATTGACTATTATTGTAGGTTGCTAAATGAGATTGTTTCACGGACAAAAGCTCCTGTGTTTGAAGAACAAATGAACAATGTTATCCATGTAAGTTACTTAATCATGTAAGATAACTGTTGATTGTTGCTTGCAGCACAGTATATATATCTTGCAGTGTGCATGCAGTAAATAACTGACAAACATTTCGTGACCAATACCGCCGGTGTGATTCAACCCTACCTGCATTCTTGCCTACAGATACGTCAGTTATATATATGTATATCATTTCTCGCTCGTTTGTATGGAGTGTCCGGGGTGTGCCATTACGCCACCGACGTCTCAGAATAGTACCGCGAGTACACGGTTTTTAGATGAACATTTTCCCGGCCATTGGATGGGCATATATTTTCTTATTAAATGGCCACTACGTTCCACCGACATGACGCCGATGGACTTTTTTGTATGGGGACACCTTAAGGAAGTTATGAAGGAGTTTATGAATCTCGATACAATACCGTACAAGATTAAAAGACGCAGATTCTTTTTTTTTATTATTCACAATTGGTAAGCCCTTGGCATCATCTCACCTGATGGTAAGTGACGATGATGCCGAAGATGGAAGCGGGCTATCTTATCTTCAAGCCGGAACACATCAATGTTGTTAACACTGATGTTTGGCGGCAAGACTTAGATGAGATGGTGGTAGCTAGCCAGGCAGGCCTAGAAAATGCCCTACCACCAACCAAACTAAGTCTCACAAGTTGACCCCACCGGGAATCGAACCCGCGACCTCCTAGTGTGAAGCGAATGGGCATACCATAACGCCACGGAGGCGGTTAAAATCTCACATATCCTTGGCTAAGGCAACGGGAGGTGTTCTAAAACGTGCTCCTAACTGTATACTCAGCAAGAAGGAGGCCATATTGAACGCGTTGTTAGTTTTATTAAAGTAGGTATTAAGTATAAGATAACTTAAGATAATTGCTTTAAGCAATAAGGCCGCCTACATTGTACAATTTATAATTTTACTGTTTATTCTGTACTATTTATTATCTGTATATTTTTGTAATTGTACAATAAAGCATATTTGATTGATTACTTGATTGATAACTTAAAAATTGTATGAGAAAAAGTTCATGTTATTAAATTTGACTAACTTCTGCTGCTCAGATTTTTTTCTTCCAGTACAGTGAAATATTCCTTAGGTATATGAAACTGAATCGATCCGCATTAATTTTTTTTGTCAAAATGACTCATTCATTATGGACAACTCACGCTTGACCAAAAAATAGTACTATGTCAAAATTGTTTTCACAAAAAAAAACCTAATGGTTGCTAAGACAGTTTCCCTGTATATTCTATGGTTTCAGATTTTCCCATACTGTCCCAGTTAAAAAAACACTGTATAGAGCCCTATATGAAAAATATAGGGGTTAAATCGAGTGTTGATCAGTAACGCGTTACCGTTACTTTTACCGTCATAACATTTTTTTTGTCACGAAGGCTAAAGCAACATGGCCATGCCATGCGAGGGCGAAGCCCGGATCCTTGCACGTAGGGCGAAACCCGGAACGCTCCCTGAAGGCCGAAGGCCGAGCTCCGCGTAGGGCGGAGCCCGGAGCAGTCTGTGCGAGGCCGAAAAAAAAGTTTCTTGAGTAAACTCCTGTCGCGCGACGAAGCTGACTCGCACACTTTTTTGTATTTTAATGGTATTTATGAAGTGCGAAAGTTAGGTGATTTCCAATAATTGATGTAAATCTGTAAATCAATACCTTTCATTAAAAAAATTAAGCAAATCGGTTGAATAGAAAGGCCGGACGGACTCGTATTAGCACCTAGAGGATGCGCAGTGCGCGAGCCGCAGAATTTTCACACAAACTGTTGTCACTAAATAAAAGTGATTTAAGGTTTTCATATTAATCTTAAAATTCACTTGTCTTTTTTTAAATAAAGTAGGTAACTATGTCGAAAATATAATTTATCCACAAACTAAAATTTCGTAACTTACATGTGTATAAAGCTGGGTACGAAATTATCAAGATAATTATTTTCTTAAATAATTATCATGATAATTCTCCGATAATGATCATATAATTTTCCGATTATTATCGGCGTAGATTTTTATTTTTGGCTCTTTAATTTTTCACTAAAAATGAAAATACAAAAATATTGTGGAGAAACAGTAATAAGATTTTAATTGTTTGAGTGCAAGTTTAATAACGGTTATTACTTAATTTCATTTTGTGACGTTTTTCTTCGGAGTAGAGGTTTGACGCGTTCCGATTACGTCACGACACATCAAATCTTGTTTGTGTAAACATAGCACGACAGAGGCAGGACATAGCGCGAGGCTAGCGCTTTGTAAAGATAAATTTTGTATTACTGTTTTGTTTTTGCAATTAATTTTATAACTATCAAGATAATTATTACTTCGAACCCTAAATTACAGTTTTCAACCGACTTCAAAAAGGAGGAGGCTCTCAATTCGACTGTATGTTTTTTTTTTGTAAGTTTGTTACGCGATATCTCCGCCGATTGTGAACCGATTTTCAAAATTCTTTTTTTATTCCATAGAGTATACTCCTGAGGGGGTTCCATTGTCACCAAGTCATGATCTGATGATGGGATCCTAGGGAAATCGAGGGCAACCCTCAAATTTTATAGGACAGTTTTTCAGTTTTCAGTTTTTTTAGTATTCGCGTCTGGTAGTCATCATCTCATGTTGATGAGCTAATGAAGGAAGCTACAGCTCCTTAACGGCCTAGGATAATTCTTCAAATATTTTGCGTAGATACGAAGGTAGGTATAGACCAATAGTTGTATTATTTCAGGTTATTCAGATGACCTGTTGATAGAAGATTTAACTCCTTAACTTTTATGCTATTGAGATGTTGATGGAAGCCACAGGAATATGTATCTGTTAATGAAACACATGCATTATAATTTAATGGTTCCTGTTGCCGATTGGGTTTAACGTTGTTAGTTAGATAGCAATGTCACTAAAAATAAAGAAAATAAAAATAAAAGTTTAAAAAACTAAACACCGACTTCAAAATGAAATTCACTCACAAGTATGAAATAATATTATACACTTGACGCACGACATTAAGAGCAGGCTCCCAGTGCGCCACTAGCGTACAACCTGATATTTAACCTAATGGAATCAGCTTTACAGTTGAATTTCGCATAAGTGTTTTCACGCGACTTACGTCCTTTATTTCGGGCAAAAATGATCCCGTACACATTCGTCACTTTTCGACTAAGTTCCTAAAAACGCGTTTATGTATTTTTAGTGCACTTTCGTCAGCAGTGACGAATCTGTACTTAAGTTTTCATTTCTGTTTGTTTTTGACACTAGTGACCAAAACGAACTTACAATTTTGGGTACATTTTCGTGTGCAACAGACAGTCGTTTTATAAAGTGACGAATCTGTACTTAAGTTTTCATTTCTGTTTATTTTTGACACTAACTTAGAATATATTTTCGTCTGCAAAAAAGTTACATATTGTTATAGATGTCATATTCAACCTTACTCCACTTCACTTCCACAGTCATGGCTGGAAATAGATTTATTATCTTGCTATCTAGGTACTTCTTGTTTATGATTATGATTAATGATGACATAGAATTGTCATATTTTCATTGCCCGTTTTTACAATATCGGTTACTGTTGCGAATGCAAAATAATAATTATAGTTGTAAGAAATGGATTGTGCGGAAATTTTTATAACGCCTGGTAAAAGAAACAAAGATTCTGTTTTTACTAATGGATACAGATATACTTTATCAAGAAAAAATCTAGACGGTACGACAAGATGGAGATGCGAAAAGCGAAATTTGTGTAATGCATCTATTACTTTAAATACAAATCGAGATTCAATCATAAGACAGTCTGAGCATTCAAAACATTGCACCGCCAATTTTGAGAATGTCGAATTCGTAAAACAATTTGAAATCTGTAAAAAAAGAGTAATGGAAGAATTTACGCCCATACAGCAAATTTTTGAAGACTGTATGCTACCACTTCTCGACAAGGGAACACAATTTGTGCAGAATATACCGTGTTTTGAAGAAAAAAAGACAGGATTATATAATTTAAGAAAACGTCATAACAAAATAAAAAAACTTAAATTTACGTCTCGGAAAGAAGTGGAAATACCGGAAAAATTTAAACCAAATCTATTAAATGAGGTTGATGACGGAATGTTGATCTTTGTGAGCCGTAATACGAGAGGAATATTTCAAAGGGCAAAAATAATTCTAGACGATGGAACATTCAAAATTGTACGGCACCCCTTCAAACAACTTTACACATTCCACGCAGACCTGGGTAGTACTTCAGAAAAAAATGTTATAGTGCCCCTTGTTTACGCAATCTTGCCAGACAAGAAACAAAAAACATACGAAAAATTATTGATGATTTTAAAAGAAAATTTACCTCTGTGGAACCCATCAATTTTTGAACTCGATTTTGAGATCGCGATGTCTAACGCTATAAACAAAATTTATCCAGATAGTAAAACATCCGGCTGCTTCTTTCATTTTATGAAAGCGATTAAAAAGAAAGCTAAAAAATTAATAAAACCAAAAAGGGAAAAACATTTATAAAATGCTGTCAATCTCTATGTCACCTACCCGAGGACTTGATCGGAGAAGGATGGTTGTCCATAGTCGATATGCTGCCGAATAATATGAAAACAAACAAGTTTATGGATTATTTTCTGGATCAGTGGCTATTTAACGACTCAAGAAAAACATTCAGTTGTTTTAATGAACGCCATATTACAACCAACTCAATCGAGGGTTTCCATAGCCGGCTTAATAAGAAGATCCCAAGAAAAGCAAGTTTATTAAGACTTATGCATGGCATAAATAACGAAATTAGGATAAACGATATCAAAATTATAAAAATACAATCAGGCACACTTAAGACCGAGAACCGCAGAAAAGTCGATGTAGAAACAACAAAACAAAGAAAACATTTAGTTGACTTGTTGCTGAAAGGTAAAATTAATGTAAAAATATGCTTGACACGCTTAAGTCGGGTGTGGCATGGAGCAAAATGATTGTTATATTTTTATACTCCTTACCTACCTATAAATTTATGACAGAGTTTGAAGTAATTTAGTTTAATGAAAATTAATGTTTATTTTTATTAATTATATAATAAGGGTTAATTTTAAAAGTGTTTTATTGCAATAACCACATTTGCTAGTATCTACCTACCTAAAATACTTTAACCCTTTCGCCGCCAATGGCTTGATATGAAGTCACAGCATTTCGTGCCCCACACGCTACTACTTGATATCAAGTCACTAAATTCAAAATAAATTGAAGGGTTAAATAAATAAATTGTAAAAATACCTAATGAATTTTATTCTAAGTTCGTTTTGGTCACTAGTGTCAAAAACATACAGAAATTAAACTTGAGTACAGATTCGTCACTGCTGACGAAAGTGCACTAAAAATACATAAACGCGTTTTTAGGAACTTAGTCGAAAAGTGACGAATGTGTACGTGCACATTTTCGTTTATTGCGAGCTCAGTAAACATTCTGGGAAAATTTCGTCTTAGCCATTTTATCAATACCTTTATTCTTTTACTGTCAGTATTTCTTTCATGCGATTTTTCTCCTACATTCCATAAATAAGGCACTTATGGAATGTAGGAGAAAAATCGAATAATCCCTCAAAACTACATAGTTTTACAAAATGAAAATTATCGAGCGAAAACCAATAAATCGTGTTTTTGTTTTAGCCATACCTAAGAAAAAGGTTCAAAGAATAAGTCCACGTTCACCAAGCTTGCGGCTGACTCAAAATATTCTAGCCAAAATGCACTTATTTTGGGAGCCTGCTCTTAACCAACAGTAACGAAATCAAAGGTGGGTACGAATTAAATTAGGGGCCTAAATTTCGAAGTTATTTTGAAGTCGGTTTTTAGTTTTTTAAACTTTTATTTTTTAGAATCATTTTCATTTCAAGAAGTATCACGAGTAATTTAAGTTTGTATGGGAAACGATTTTGTGAATATGCTGTTAAAGCGGTAATATTACATATTTTTGTTATTTTTGACGTCAATTACTTCTAAACGATAGAAAACACAAGGTTGAAAAGAATATACCCTTACTGTTGATGATTATCCTTATAGTCAAAAGCTATTAGAAACATGATTGAGCAGTTTTGGCTCGATAGAAAAAAATCCCAAAAATAGGTGTACACCGTTACTTTCAACTCTAGTTAAGACTAATATTTTGAAGTTTAAATTAACAATAATACACAACAATATTTGCTATGATAATAAAATGTTATTATTTTTTATACTTTTATTGTAGTTGTTGATTAAAACGAAAAACCATTGAAAAAGTGAGAAAGTGTGGTTATTTTCTTTACTCTTTACACGTAAATAAAAAGATAGAGACAACTGTTCCAATCAATAGCTCGCCTTAAGAGATAGGTATTATGTGACAAATACAAAATTGCCGTAGGTGCTGGAGATAATCTTACTGAGATGTAATCGATAACCTACGTCTTTTATGATTTTAACAGAAAATGATATCGCAATTTCATTTCTTTCAGCCCCACTTTTAACTCCGTATCTGAGACTTAGCGTAACATAACTCTGCGCATTTTTACGTCTGTAAATTATACTTTTACGATCGAAAATCATTTTTATGTTTTCGAAGGAATTTAATATCACGCCAGCCATGCTCGGCACATTCGCTCTTTTACTGGGCTGTAATTTTATTGTTTTCTCAATTTTATTTAGGTACTGAGTACTGTATCTGCTACGTAAGTACTATTTTTATCAATACAGGATATGGACAAAAATCAATAGGGATGACGAATGCTAGTCATCTGAGTTACTTTTTATCATCTGTCATAAACGAAATTTTGTTCTAAAGATGTTTGAAATACCTAAGCGTGACGTCATAGTTTTGCAGCGTCATTTAAGTACTCATATTGTGATTTTGGTGATTTAAAAATCGAATACTTGATGGTAAACAAAACTAGCAAGGTTTTTCAAAGTTTCAGCAGGAGGGCAATTTAGTGATAAGAGTTCATAATTTATTTCTGATGTTGTCGTCATCCCTATTGCGATAGGGGTGAAAACTGTGCCAAAAGTCATTAAGAAATAGGACGGGACTATGAAATAACCAAACTGAATTGTTTTAAACCCCCGACGCAAAAGAGGGGTGGTTTAAGTGTAAAGCCGTATGTCTGTTTTTTACGATTTCAGCAAGTTGTACCTATAAGAAAAGATTTTCCTATTTTACATAGCGCCCCGTAGAAACATGTATTGTATAATGATTAGTTTACACGGTATTGTGTAACGGAGTAATTTTATAATAACTTATAATTGGAAACACAAAACACGTTAGAAAAAACTTCAATTATAAAATTAAAAAACCCCTGACAAAAACCTCTAACAAGGAGAAAATAATAAAATTTTGCCCTTTTAGTTTAAAATCAGTATTTATTTATCTAATTAATATCCTCCTTCGCATCGACCAACAAAAGAGGAGGTGGACCACAAACAAGGAAAATGGTGTAAGGCAGTTTCAGAGTGGTATCCAAGAGATGGGAAGAGAAGCCGTGGAAGACAATGTACAAAATGGGAGGATGACATAAACACGACTGCTGGCCCAAGGTGTAGACGGGAAACTCAGGACGGCCCACAGTGGAAATTGTTACAGGAGGCCTATGCCAACAGGCACACTGAGATTAGAGATATTTTATAAGATGCGAATGATGCAATCGCTACATCATCTCTTATTCCAGAATTAAGGGCTTTATTATTATTTCAAGATATAAACTTAAGCTAATCTGCTCACTTGGCACGAGGCAAAGTGGCAGGAGCACCTCCAGCGGAAGCACAGTCGGCTGGAGTTCAGTGCGACGGGGAGAGAAAGCGTCGAACTATCCGGGCATTGTCAAGGAGGACTGCTTTCTGCATTGCTGCAATTATTGGTCTGCCTCGGAGATCCAGCCGCCTTAGGTGACGTTCAAGGTCGGCTGAAATTAGCCCGTTCACGGATAGGACTACGGGGATGATTTCAGTGGATTCCACTTGCCACATATCAGTAATCTCGTGCGCCAGGTCCAAGTACTTGGTCCTTTTTTCGGCATCAGCCTGCACGAGGTTTTCGTCGTATGGGATAGTGATATCCACCAAAAACACCCTTGACTGCGCCCGATCCATCAACACGATATCAGGCTTATTCGAAGGAATAGTCCTGTCCGTGATGATGGGTCGGTCCCAGTAGAGCTTGGCGCGGTCGTTCTCGAGAACCGGCTCCGGCGTGTATTTGTAATAAGGCAACCGCCGAGATATGAGGCCATACTTTTGAGCGATCTCTTGGTGTAGGATCCTGGCTGCTTGGTTGTGCCTGTGCAAATACTCAGTGTAGGCAAGCATAGAACAACCGGAGGTTATATGACGCAGAGTCTCCCCTGGTTGACGGCACAACCGACAAACGTCCAAGGTGCCGTCTTTTATTATAAACCTCCTATAGTTGTTCGTCTTGACCACCTGATCCTGTATTGCACAGACAAAACCCTCGGTCTCCGCAAAAAGGTCTCCGAAGCGCAGCCAGTGCACGGAGGCCTTCTGATCTACGAAGGATCCACAAAGGGCCTTGAAGAACCTACCGTGCAGCTCTTTTTCTTTCCAGATGGCCTCTCTTATTATTATTATTATTTATATTTGATCTAAGAGTCGTCGCGCAGGAGGACCGCTAAGTTGTGAAATTACATATTAGTAATTAGTTGTAGTAAAGTAAAACAGTTGTATTCTGTTTTTATTGTGTTTACATAGAGGTCCGTCTACGCGACGATTCTTAGATCAAAATATAACTACTTATATTAAACTAAAAGGGACCAAAAATATAATTTTCTACTTTTTAGAGGTTTTTGTCAGGGGTTTTTTAAATTTTTAATTTAAGTTTTATATCATGATTTTTAAAATTTACATATCCCAAACACGATACCTCTGCTCTAAGTTGGTAAGGAGTTGGGTATCTTGCAGATATCAGTAGATGCTGCAGCATCAGGTCAAGGTTAGCGTGTTTTATCTAACACCTATTCATTGAGACTATTTCGATGAGCCCAAAACGCGGCCTCTGCTGTAAATTGGTGAGGAGTTGGTTATCCTGCAGATTCCAGGAGATGCTGCAGCATCAGGTCAAGGTTAGCGTGTTCTATCTAACACCTATTCATTGAAACTATTCCGATGAGCTCAAAACGCGGCTTCTGCTGTAAATTGGTGAGGAGTTGGGTTTCCTGCAGATTCCCGAAGATGCTGCAGCATCAGGTCAAAGTTATCATGTTTTATCTAAGACCTATTTATTGAGAATATTCCAATGAGCCCAAAAACGATATCTCGGCTGTTAGTTGCCGAGGAGTTGGGTATCTTGCAGATTCCAGAAGATGCTGCAGCATCAGGTCAAGGTTAGCGTGTTCTATCTAACACCTATTCATTGAGAATATTCCGATGAGCCCAAAACGCGGCCTCTGCTGAAAATTGGTGAGGAGTTGGGTATCCTGCAGATTCCAGGAGATGCTGCAGCATCAGGTCAAGGTTAGCGTGTTCTATCTAACACCTATTCATTGAAACTATTCCGATGAGCTCAAAACGCGGCTTCTGCTGTAAATTGGTGAGGAGTTGGGTATCCTGCAGATTCCAGGAGATGCTGCAGCATCAGGTCACTAACTTTCGAATCGATCAGACCGTTATAAGTTGCCCACATCCCTTGATTACATAGATAAGAGCTGATGATTAATAAACGGCTGAACAGATTTTCATAGATTATAGCTAAGAACCACCTCGATCACGTCAACAAAAAAAACGCAACTAAATCGGTCCATTCGTTTATAAACTACGATGCCACAGACAGACACACAGGTCGGGGTTAAAAACGACTTCCATCGCAAAAACTAAGACAAGTTTGCATTACTATTTTGGTTATAGTTTATTTAAAAAATATATATTATTAATAATATTTAATATTTTATAATTAAATAAAACTCGATATGCAATAAATAAATTCAATAAATTTCGATAAAATTTATATGGGACCAACCTGGCAATAATTCCTATCGAATAGACTGACTCGGTGGCTCAGTGGTTAGTGCCCTTGACTACTGATCCGAGGGTTGTGGGTTCGATCCCCACCCAGGGCAAACATTTGTGTGATGAGCAGATTTGTTTGCTCTGTGTCTGGGTGTTAAATATATCTATATATGTATGTATTTAAACGTATATAAGTATGTATATCAGTCTCTGGTAACCCATAACACAGGGAATCCTACTTTGGGGCCAGATGACCAAGTGTGATTTGTCCGAGAAAAAAAAAAAAGAATCGTGAAAATCGATTCACAATCTACGAAGATATCGCGTAACAAATATACGAAAAGAAACATACAGTCGAATTGAGAACACCGTACATTTTGGAAGTCCGTGGAAAATTTACTTCATTCTAAGTAGTCTAGTTATTAACCAAAATTTAACTTTGTGCCTATATTGTTGCGATTTCTGTGGTCTAGCGTTTAGCGATACTTACCGTAGACCGGGGCTACAATGTCATCCAGGGCAACTTTGACAGTTTTTGGGGCTACTTTAACAAGGCGCCAAAATCCAGCTTTTGGGGCTACTTTAACAAGGCGCCAAAATCTAGCTTTTGGGGCTATTTTAAAACCTAGCTGAAAAGTAGCTGTGACTGCCAGTTCTGCCGCCACCATGTGGACTGGATATGCTGCATCAATTGCAAAAATTGGGTGTGTGGCATGTGTGACAAGGGCTCCACTAATCCTGCCTATGAATGTGTGCTATGCGAGGATGACACTTCATGACATTTCATTTGATTCCATGTATTCTTCAACAAAATTATATATTTTTTGTCGAAATGATGCTTTTATTATCTGTGATGCCAGTTACATTTTTATATACCCTGACCCTGGTATCACCTAAATTTCTTAGTGATCTGGTAGCCAAAGGGCATAATGTTATATTCGTGGAAAAAAAAACTTTGAATATATGATGTAAAAAAAACCGTACAAAAACCTTTCAAAACCTGTTCAATGTAGCCCCGGTTTACGATACCACATATTAGCAGGCTACGCCCCGGGGAATGGACGCGGTGCGCGAGGTGAGACTACTTACTATTCCAAAGATAGATTTAATTATATGATACTATTATTATACTTGTCCACTTATTAGATGGTCATTGGGGCAGTAAAGTTCTCGAGTGGAGACCGCGTGCCGGAAAACGTAGCGTAGGCAGGCCTCCCACGCGGTGGACCGACGACCTGGTAAAGATCGCGGGAAGCCGCTGGACCGGTCGTCGTGGAAATCTTTGGGGGAGGCCTTTCTCCAGCAGTGGACGTTTTACGGCTGATATGATGAAAATGATGAAGACAGCATATTTCGATATGATATTCATTACGCCTGATTTGTTTCACAGAGGTGCGCACATTTTACCTCTCTTCGCTGGTCTTGGGTGAAAAACAGCGTTGTGCATGTATATTGTATACCCTGCACGCACAGCACAACATTATGCTTATTTATCGCTGTTTGAGCGTCGGTGGCGTAATGGCAAGGGCCTCTCCCTCCTGTCCGGGAGGTCGTGGTTAGAATCTTGCCACATACCAATGTGTTTTCGAATTTCGATTTCATATGTGCGTTTATCCGACGCTCTTACGGTGAAGGAAAACGTCGTGAGGAAACCTGGACTCACTTGCGAAAAAACTCGAACACTGGGCCCGCGTGGTCGACTAAGGCCCGATCGCCTTAATCCACGGTAGGCCTCGGTGGGGACGTGTATGAGCTGATATGAAATGAAATTAATGATCCCTTGTTTGCTCTATGGTGGTATTTGCTAAAACAAAAATATGATTTCTCTATCGGTTCTTAGAAAAATTGATGACTCAGTAAAATCATTTGGTTACTGCTCTTTAGTGACTGTTTACATGCACTTAGTAACTTAAAATTTTCTTATTTATCCACCTCGCTACTTTAGAGTCTCCAGGAGGCTCGAGTTTCCATACAAACGTAGTTCCGCTTTAATACAAAAACTACATGCTGGATTGAATCCAAACTTTGTAAATATATTGAGTAGACACATATCGATGTTTGTAATTAGTTTTCATCGTAGTAAATTTTAACGTAACTAAACGAAGGCTTAAATTAGTTTTGTACTGAAAGTTTGAAACTGCTCTTATTTTTTTCAGTTTTATATTAGTACATCGAAAACTAATTACAAACATAGTCATGTGTACCTCAATATATTTGCAAAGTTTGGATTCAATCTGGTTTTTGTATTAAAGCAGAACTACGTTTGTATGAAAACTCGAGCCTCCTGGCAGCCCTTAATACATGTAAACTGCCCTTAATACGTGTAAACTGCCCTTAATACATGTAAACTGCCCTTAAGATGAAAATAGTCGTTACTAAGCAACTGTTACTTAGCAACAATAATTGCCAACATCCTAGTGTCAATTTTATTTTCATTTCTTGTTGTTATATTTTATTCATGTTATCACTTGTTGTTTATAATATACCTAATTACTATTTATTAATTCTATACATATAGTTGTTTACGTGGCGATGGCGACTTCAGACCAGGACAGTTATAGGAACATAGGAATTGCTCCTAATCCCGACTGCATAAAGGGAGTGGTCGCATGCCAATGTGACCTAGGTCGGGAGAAGCTGCTCACAGCCCCACCGTACAAGCTCACCACGCCCTCCAACAACAACAACGCCTCGCGCTTCCAGACGGCGCCCTGCGCGCGCGACGCTGACCTCTACAAGTGTCCCATCAGCCACATTCTCATCACCTTCAAATCGCCACTCCACCCCAACGAAGCCTACACCAAAGTGTTCCCCGCAACCACCCCCATCAAGTACATCAAGAAGAATCTCGCCAAGTTGCTATCGGTGTCAAACAGCAATCTTCTGCTCACGAAAACTAGAACAGTATTGAAGGATACCAGTCTTTTATCGGATTTAAAGACGGATCCACTGGGTAATGTCGTCATCGATGTGTTCACGAAAAATTCTGAGGACTTTGCTTTATCATCGATACCAAAGGAATCGTATGTGCAGGACTTTTTCCAAGCACTCAAACCGCAAAAGAAAACAATACCTTTCATAGCGATTAAATTCAGGGTACGCAATCAAAATGCTACCTTTACTCGCTCGTACCATTCTATAATGAAAATTCATGAAATAAAGAAAAACTTGGGCGGTTTGTTTCAAGTTGACCACGACAGCCTGGTGATGTTGAGAGGAGAACACCCTCTAAAAGATCGCATGGCTGTCATGGATCTGGATTACGACAAGTACGGTATTGTGGAAGTGGAATTGCTGACCAAACATCATGAAAAGCTGAATATGGACAAGTTATACAAGGAGAACCCAGTGAATGACGTGTTGACAGTAACAGTGCCGTACGGTAGGACGTTGAAACAGATTAACGTCGAAATATTCTCGGAACCGATGAGAAAGCCTTACTTGGGCGGATACAGAAATGTCCTTACAGGTAGCTTCCCCAAACAGCATAAACTTAAATAACTGATAACTTTAAAAAGCGACCCTCTTCATTAATAATATTGAGACAATAACCCTCCAGTGATTGGTACACACTTTACAGTCTATATCTTGAAAACTAATGAACTGATTTTGATGAATCTTGCGCTGTTCCCTGTTAAATTTTTAGTTTGTAAGAAATACATGGAAAAACATACGTAAATATCGTATCGTATCAGCTCGTATACGTCGCCACCGAGGGGCTCGAGCCTACCCTGAATTAGGGCGATTGGGCCTTAGTCGACTACGAGGGCCCAGTGCGAATTGATTGACTTCACACACAACCTTCGAGTTTCTTCGCAGGCGTGTGCAGGTTTCCTTACGATGTTTTCCTTCACCGTATAAGAGCGTCGGATAAACGTACATATGAAATCGAAATTCGAAAACACATTGGTACGTGGCAGGATCGAACCACGGCCTCCGGACACAGGAGATAGCAGCCCTCGCCATTACGCCATCGACGCTCTTTTAAACATACATATAAACAACTTAAATACAAACATGCATACATACACTTGTGAAATTTGGAATACCTGTTAAGAGGCCTAGCATATACGAATATTGTGCAATTCCAAAAATATTACATACACACGGGCAAAATTGGAAACCTTATTTTCTTGTAGTCAGTTAAAAATGTAGGTATTTCATTAGGGACACTGCAGAGAAACAATTCTTAACACAACAAACGCTGTTTCATGAAATTAAGCTTAGGTAGGTAGCTAAACAATAATTAGATTAAACGAGGTAGGTACATTTCTCTAAAAGTGTATCTAGCAGAAAAGTGAATCACAAGAAAATAAAAAAAACATGTTTCTTTCGTCTTTGTAATAATTTAAAACAAAAGCTACAAAAATCCACAAGCAAGACCGTTTTAACCTCAGGTTAATTTAATAAATTCCTTTACAATTTCAGGTGCTGTCTTCCACCATGCCTACACACAAACGCCTCAGAAGCCGGAAAAATTGCCCCCGGAAAGGAAAACATGCCGGGACACACAGACAGCCGAGGAGCGGGAAAAGATCTACGTAAGTAAACAACGACGTTAACTGCTCTGAAATAAAGCCAATTTTATAATGTCAACTGGTTTAATGGTATCGTCAATGTCGTCGGCAAAAATTGTTCGTCGTAACACTGCGGTCAGGAATGGCGGGTCGCAAATTACTTGGATACAGAACAGAAACGATAACTAATCGGGTAATGGGAATTATAGTCAAGGAACTTACTTACAGCAAGGTATATATATTAATACTAACATATAGTATGGATACTCCCTGCCGCTCTCTAGATTGCGGCCTCACCCCCTCGTCATCCAGATTGATACAGATTGGTTACAGTTTGGTTGTCGAACGTATAGGATTTCACCGCAATTTTTTTTTTGTTCCGTCATTCGTTTTTTGAAATGTAATTTCTGGCCCGTTGTATGAAGTGTCCAGGGTATGCTTACAGTGAATCTTTTTCTTACTAACTTAATAGATAGATAATACATAACACGTTTATTATCACTTTATTATCACATTATCACATATGGCAACACCGGCCGGACGGGTAGCTGCCTTTTGTAAACAACGAAATTATTTTTTAATTATTTTAACACAAATAGTTAATTAAATGCCGTAATACTTTCTGTAGTTTAAAGTTTGTGTGTCAAAGTGTTGATCCAAGTTTGTCACGCACCTGCCCGTGTCTAGATACAGGTAGGAACCTGTATCACTCAACCTGCAGTCTCTTCTGAAGGTACCTGCTATCTACCTACCTAAGCACTTTATCAATATCTGTCGCACTTCCTACAAGAGATTTAATATTCCTCGCACATGATGTTCTGTAAACAGTGCACAGCCAATATTTTTGATAATGAGGACATAACTTGTTCGATTTGTAATCACATTTTCCACTTTAAATGCGGCGGAATAAGGGAAGCTGCTTTCAGAAATATGAAACCTGACGCAAGAACCAAATGGGCGTGCCATGGTTGTCGTTCCACTACAAACTTAACGAGAGTTAATTCACCATCTACTCCGAATCTAGAAATCAAATATCCATCCACCACTGGCGCGAACATCTCGGGCACGGGCACCTCGTCCGTCGAAAGCGATGCACTGAATACACAATCGTTATCTAGCCCGTCTCAGAGAACCGGTTGCTCAAACTGCAACGATCTTAAATCTTTTTTTCAAACACAAATGGATAGATTATGCGACAAACAGACACAGAACTTTAATGATTTTATGTCAGAAATGATGGCCTGCATTGGTAAACAGGATAACAAAATTGATAATTTGACAAAAATGTTTTCCGAAATCAAATTAAATTATGACTCGGTCATGGTTCAATTAGAGAAAATTAATACTTTGGAGTCATCGGTGGAGTTTCTTTCCTCTGATCATGATCGATTGCTGTACACCATCAGTGAATTACAGAACAAAATCACTTCGGTTGAAAATGAGAGAACAATTTTGAACTGCAAAATAGCGGATTTGGAGAATCTTAAAGGTGCCATGAACGACGTAGAACAAAGATCCAGGTTATATAACCTTGAGATTTATGGCATTCCTGAACGGAAAAATGAAAATTTAAGAACAATTTTTCAAAGTATTTCTGATTTTCTGGGGATCTCACTTAAGGAAGATGATGTGGAATACATATCGCGCATTCCGGCCCGAGTCAGCACTGCTGGTCTGCCTAAGACGGTTCTGGTAAAATTTAAGTCTATGACTGTCAAGGATCTAGTTTTAAGCGGAGCAAGAAAGCATCGCGGTCTTTCAACAACCGACCTTGGGATTACGGGAAATAAGAAAACAATCTACATTAACGAACACCTGACGTCTACAAACAAGGGTCTCCTCAAAGCTGCCAGAGCTAAATGCAAAGACCTGGGGTTTCGTTACATTTGGACAAGGAATGCCAAAATCTATGTTCGGAGTCACGACAAGCAACCAGCTATCCGTATTCACAGCCTTCAGCAGCTGGACACCATTGGCAGGCACTCCAGCGACAATCAGGCGCAGCAATAACAATTTTGTCTCTTATAATTTACATTTATAGGTACTCAGCGCTCATTATTGAGACGTACTCAATGTTTAAGCGATCTAGTTATTGTATAAAGTCATGTTGTTTCGTTTTAAATTTATTGGGTTCAGCGCATTTTACTGATACTTTAATCTCACATTCACACTTACAAATCGTTTACACACATAAAACAAGCACACACAAAAGTCACAACACACGTCACAATATTATTTCATTTACACTGAGGGGCATTGATTGTCTTGTTTTGTCACGAAGATTAACCAGTTTTAATCATCAGCTTATTCTCTTAAGTCTAAAATGGGCCTAATAATTTATCTGCAAAACTCGAGAAGCATTCGTGGCAAAACTCTGGAATTTAGGCAAGGTTTACTCTCACACGATTTTGACGTTATAGCAATATGTGAGACATGGCTGTTGGATTCAGTTAGTGATAGTGAAGTAAGCGATAGCCGCTACGACGTTCACCGACACGACCGGCCTGTCGTGGGACCCCTAAACGCGCGCGGCGGCGGGCGAGTGCGATCCGTCGGCGGCGGCGTGATGCTGTTGACGCGGCGCGAGCTCGCGGCCCGCGCGCTTCCTGCACCTGTCAATTGCTCTTATGAAATAATACATATAAATATACAGGGTAAACAACTACGTTCTACTCGTGATTTAAATATTATTTGCGCTTACATACCTGGATATGGCGCTGCACATGATGCTCATATTAATCACTTAATTTGCTATTTAAAGGAGTACCTTTTTCGTTTCTCAGACCAGGATTTTATTTTTTTGGGTGATTTTAATTTACGTGATGTAGTATGGAAAAGGACCCAGAACAACTCTTTTTTATCGTATTTTGGCGTCACAAACCAGTCCCAACTGTCATTCTTAGATTCACTGTCGCTTCTAGGTATGAATCAGTACAATAATGTTGTTAATGGTAATGACCGTCACCTAGACTTGATCTTTTGTAATTTGGAGGTATTGGTGCAGCGTTGTAATAGTCCTATCACTCGAGAAGACATGCCTCACCATCCGGCGCTTGAGCTCCATATCCCAAATTTATCTATTACAACACTTAAAGATTGTAAAACAAAAATATTCAATTTCAAAAAAGCAGATTATTTAGTTATTTCTACACGTTTAAATTCTATTAATTGGGAGGTGGAGTTGAGGCGTGGATCCGTTGACGAGGCTGTGACATTCTTCCTTGATAAGCTTAACTCGATTATAGAGGAAGTGGTCCCTAGTTTCATTAAATATAATGATAAATATCCTTCATGGTATTCTAGAGCTCTGATAAAGATCATTAAGGAGAAATCAAAATACCACAATCGTTGGAAAAGATATAAAAATCCATTAGATTATGATACTTTCTCATTGCTTCGGCGCCGACAAAAGAAGGTTCAGGAACAATGTTGGCAGGAGTACATCAGAAGGTGTGAGGATTCTATAGTATCTGATCCCAGGAGCTTCTGGAGGTATTCTAAATCACTACGCAGAGATAATGGTATACCAGCACGTATGCGGTCTGGGCCTATTGAAGTATGTGGGGGTTCTCAGGTATGCGGTATGTTTTCAGATTATTTCAATTCTGTTTATTTAAGTTCAACTATTTCTCACTCTAGTTCTATATATAAACCTAGCGAAAATTTCATAAATACACTGAAATCGATTGAAATTTCTGGTGACATTGTTTTAAAATATATTCGTAAAATTAATACTAACAAGGGCACCGGTAGCGATGGTATTCCTCCAGTTTTTATTAAGTCGAGTGCGGAAGCTATGGTTAAACCATTGTGCATAATATTTCAACGCTCAATATCTGACGGGGTATTTCCTATAAAATGGAAAGAAGCTTATATCACACCGGTGCACAAAAGTGGCTCTAAACTTCGTGTCGAAAATTATCGCCCGGTCTCTATATTGTCTGCATTTAGTAAATTGTTCGAGTCTATTGTGTTTGATCAGCTCTATCCCATTGCTAATTTATATATACCATTATCGCAACATGGATTTATGCGTAGACGCTCCACGATATCAAACCTGGCTGTTTTTACCGACTTTGTTGCGTTTAACATGGACAAGGGCCTACAGGTGGACGTCGTGTACACTGATTATTCTAAATGTTTCGACAGAATTAATCATGATGTATTGCTTTCTAAGCTAATGATGATTGGTGTGCACGGCGACCTCCTCAGATGGTTTGAATCCTACTTACGAAACCGGCATCAGGCAGTGCGTGTTGGCACACACTGTTCCAACTTTTCTGTTATCCCATCAGGGGTTCCACAGGGTTCACTTCTTGGGCCTTTACTTTTTAATATATGTATTCATGATATAGTCAAGTGTTTTGAGAATTCCAATGTTTTTATGTATGCCGACGACAAGAAAATCTGTTTAGCCATTAGGGATGAGACTGATTGTGACAACCTGCAAAAGGATCTTGACAGGCTCTCGCAATTCTGCACGCTTAATTTCCTAGATCTTAATGTAAAGAAATGCCAAGTCATAACTTTCACAAGAAAGTGTAATATTATTAAATTTGACTATAAGTTGAATAACATAATCATTCCTCGGGTCACCGAGACAAAAGATCTAGGAATCGTTTTGGATGCTAAGCTGATTTATAATTCTCACTATGAATACATTACCCAAAAAGCGTATCGAATGCTAGGTTTTATTTTAAGAAATTCCAAGCCTTTTAAAAATATTAACACGTTGAAACTTTTATACTTCGCTTATGTGCGGAGTAAGATTGAGTATGCCTCGCAGATTTGGTCTCCATCTTATGTCACATACATAAAACAAATTGAAACTGTTCAACGTAGATTTGTCAAAAAGTTGAATTGGGTATCTAGGACAACGCACTTGGATTATAAAACTAGTCTCTCAAGATACAACTTACTCTCTTTGGAGGACAGACGCATAGTGGCTGACATCAGGTTTCTTTACGACATCATCAGTGGCTTTTTGGACTGTCCGGACCTATGTAGCCGCGTTGGTTTGCGAGCGGGTACCATCCGCACGCGCCACTCTCGCTGCTTGTTTGCTGGCCAGGCTCACACGAACTACACTCGTAACTCAGTTTTGCATAGACTTGTGGAAACCTATGACGAACTGTTTAGTGACGTTGACATATTCTTCCTCCGACGCAACCAATTTATGAATTTAATTTTTACACGACTTCATACAAACACTCTCAACACACACACATAATATTTACACATTCCTTAAACACACTACACACATAACGTCTAACACTTTGCGCTGCCCGTTTCATACTTAATTTTTTTTCTTTATTTCATTGTACTTTTTTTTGTTATATAATTTTTGGTTTATTATTGTTATTTTACATTATTTGTGTTTAAGCCTACTTCGTCCATTTTTAAATTTTAATTAGTTGAATTTCTTAATTTGCTTTCTAAAATGTAAAACTAACAGTTGTAATATTTATGTGTAATAAGCTGTGAAATTTGCGAAAAATAAATAAATAAATAAATAAATAAATTTGTCACTGCAATCACACACATATAATAATTATAATAATCAATTAAGGTATTTGCCATATTCATGTCGACAACAAGTCATTAACCACCTCCGTGGCGTAAGGGTTAGTCCATTCGATTCACACCAGGAGGTTGCGGGTTCGATTCCCGGTGGGGTCAACTTTGTAAGACTCGGTTTGGTTGGTGGTAGGGCTTTTTCATAGCCCGCCTGGCTAGATCTACCATCATCTTATCTAAGTCTTGCCGCCAAACATAATTGTTAACAGCATTGATGTGTTCCGGCTTGAAGATAAGATAGCGTTGGGGAATCTTGGTAAGCCCGCTTCCATCTTCGGCATCATCGTCATTTACCATCAGGTGAGATGATGCCAAGGGCTTATCAATTGTGGATAAAAATAAATATGTCTCTCCTATCCAGTGATATACGAAATAGTACAGCCACGCTGTACATACTTCCTCGCGTAGACTTCACCGCCTTACATTAACAATAACATTATGCTTACATAGCGTAGGCAAACATTCATGAGAAGTCGGATTGATTTATGAAAAAAATCGTTAACAAAAAAGACAGTCGTATGGGGGGCTACCTTTAGCGAATTATGCTGGAATGACCAACAATACTGTTAATTGATAGAACATCATTAGTAACTACTTACAAAGTTTCATAAAAAAAATTGCCATTTTGAAATTTTTGCATTTATAATCTTTTTGTTGTATGACGGCTACGCCAGAAGCTGCCTAGAACCCATAGCCTCTTGATTTCAAAATTTGATATCAATCGAACCGACCGTTGTTTAGATGCTGAAAAAATCATGTCTGACGGATTGACGTTTTGAACAAAAAAAAATTTTAGGGTTCTGTACGTCAAAAGGAGAATGGAACCCTAATGGGACCACTTTATTGTCCCTAATGTCTGCCAGTTAGACCCTTTTTCTTAGAAATGCGTGGACGTATCAAGTTGAAATTAATATCAAAAACTTAAGAGATACGTTCCCTAAAAGCTGTAAAAAAATGAACCTTAAAAAAAGATAAAAACCAAAAAAAATAGAGCCATTTATGTCACATGTTTTGATCACTATCGTATCAGATGAGATGATGTCAAGGGCTTACCAATTGTGGATAAAAAAAATCTGCCGAGACGTCCACTCCTGGACAAAGGCCTCCAAAGCGTATATTTTGTAACTTATTTTGATACTCGCAAGTAAATCAAAACAGAAGTAAGGTCTTACAACACAAGTATATAGGGAACAGTGCGAAACTGTAAAGTAGTTATATCACATTTTTTTATTACAAACTTACATTGGCAGGGCATTGACAGTGACGTATGCTTGTTTTTTTATCCACTATTAATAAGCCCTTGACATCATCTCACCTGATGGTAAGTGACGATGATGCCGAAGATGGAAGCGGGCTTACCAACATCGTTGGGGAACGCAATGGGGAAATGGCTACCTTATCTTCATGCCGGAACACATATCAATGCTGTCAACATTGATTTTTGGCGGCAAGACTAGATAAGATGGTTGACGGTGGTAGCTTGCCAGGCGGGCTTAGAAAATGCCCTATAACCAAACCGCGAGTCTTACAAAGCTAGACCCCGCCGGGAATCGAACCCGCAACCTCCAAGTGTGAATCGAATGGACTAACCATTACGCCACGGAGGCGGTTACAAATATCGATGTATAAGAGAACATTTTTTCAACTATATAGTCAATATACAGATTGTAACAAAATAAGCCGTTAACTGGGGCTTCTACTCATCTTTTCCCACGAGATCAAATTTTTCTTATTGAACTCTTCATACAAATCGATCAACTGATGATGGGCAGTTTTGTGCATTTATGTATGGAGCGTTATTTTTTTGAGAATTTATTTATTTATTTCTTTATAACACTGCATTACAGTTTTTATCTATTCACGTATTATCAAAATATTATTATGAAAACAAGTGCCTACATAAAAAGAACAAATACATTTATTCACACTAATAACTCATACACCAACAGAACTCACTCTTCCATCCCTTTCACAAAATCTCAAACACTCTTGGAATAGGCCGGCCCAGTGGTCAGCGAACAAGTCGGCGTGCGGCGCCGCCTCAAGCATTTCGTTCAGCATGTGGAGTGCGCGCACGAGCGGCGAGTGACGCCGCGCCACGGTGCGGCACAGCGGCGGCGCGAGCAAGCGCGGCCTACGAAGTGCCATGCGCTTGTGGGGCGTGAATAGACGCAAGAAACTCGTCAACTGGGGGCATTGTATTTCACCCCTCAATATCCGGCAGGCGCCCATCATAAGTTCACAGTTTCTTCTTGTTTCCAAGGAGTTAAGGCCAAGTACTCCGAGAAGAAACTTCGTGGGGTACATGAATGGGTAGTACCCAAACTTTTTCTTGTACAGAAAGCGTAGAAAAGCTTTCTGGACTTTCTCTAGTTGCAAGATATACTTATCCTCTTATGGATTCCAGACAGTTGAGGCTGTCTCAATTTTGGTTCGCACAAGTGCTGTGTACACAAGTTGTATAGCTTTAGGATCGCGGAAATCCCGAGCATTTCGTAGTACGAATCCAAGCCTACCGTAGCAGTTGGCAACTAGGGTTTGAACATGCTCACGGAACGTCCGACGTCCCTAACGGAGCCAACACGGGGGATGTCTTCCTCTCCAAGCAGATGCCTTGCACGTAAGGGATTGACAGATCGTGTAAAGGACATGGTGCAGCATTTATTAGTGCTAAACAGTAGTTTATTGGCTACACTCCACTTGTGCACTGCATCAATATCCTCCTGAAGCAAGTCATAATCGGACTCCTGCTTAACGCTAAGAACAAGCTAAAGGTCATCCGCATACAGTAAGCACATTGAGTGCTTGAGAACCTTGTCTAAGTTGTTAATCATTAAGGTGAAAAGTAGAGGTCCAAGAATAGAACCTTGGCTTACACCAGAACGAGTGTGATATGAACTAGAAACAAAACCCCCATGGCGCACAAACTGCTGCCGGTCGCGAAGGTAATCTGCGATTAAGGTAAGCAACCTAGGCGTGAAGCCGAGAGCACTGAGCTTTCGAAGTAGGACATCATTGTCGACACGGTCAAAAGCCCTGAGAAAGTCGAAGTAAACCACGTCCACTTGAGTACCCCGATCCATATTCTGGGAAACGTAATCGACTAGTGTCAAGAGGTTAGTGTTGACTGATCGGCCTGAGTGTGAGAACTGACTTTAAGGGTCCTTGGTGAAAGATATTCAGTATACAGGATGAAATTTTTGAACGCCACCTGGAGGGAAAGCACTCTACATACTGGAGATAGACAATTTTACTCAAAGGAAACATTCCTTTCTTTTTAAAAAGAAACAGAACTGCATTCACAGATTTTCGAAAATTCGCTTGCCACACCCGGGAATCAAACCGGGTAAAATCAGAAAAAATAACATCCTGTACTTTTACGGCATCGATCGATAGGGTCAGTCATAAGGGTCAAACCTCTCTAACAAACGTGGTAAATTAAATGAAAGGAAAACCATGAAATCTAAACTTTTTTAATTGAACGAAAAAAAGGGTAAATTAATTAATTAGTTGCTCGAAATGAGCTCCATTTTGTTGGATACAGAAATTTATTCTTTGAAGTAATTCATTTCCAGTAACTTTTAATATAGAGTTGTGATGAATATTCATAATCGTATTGTGCACCTCAGCTACTAACTCGTTTACAGTTGCATAGGAATTTTGGTAAATTAGATTTTTTACATATCCCCATAAAAATAATCTAAAGATAGATAGATAGATAGATAGATAACTCATTTATTTTTCTAGCAAAACAGCACCATACATCAAACAAGCGATGGAGATAAAACATTATAAGTACTTAATTCATAAAAGAGTACACTGATAATGAAAACACTAATAAAAACTAAAAGGTAACTGTCTAGCCAGAAAAAAAGGCCTAGGCTCAGCATAATGTTGTGCATGCAGAGTATACATGCGAAACGCTGTTTTTCAGCCAAGACCAGCGAAGAGAGGTAAAATGTGCGCACCTCTGTGAAACAAACTCGAACCAGGCAAAATGAATATCATACTGTGTTATGCATTTATATGTATTAGTATGTGTATATAGTATATAGGTGCAAATAAGGCCAGTTGGTAAGTATGAAGCCCATAAATATATTTTAATAAGACGATAATGTGTAAGTAACTATGCAAAATATCAGAGTGAAATGTTAATAAATATGGATGAGTGTTGCACAGCCAATTAAATAAAAAGGTATGGTTTTAATTTATATTTTATTTTATTTTCGTCGCAGTATCCGCTACTCGCTTTGCTGTTGTGACATCAAATATTCCCGTAATTGTTTTTTAAAAATATAAAGTGATGGTAGTACACGAAGTGGCGAAGGGAGGTCGTTCCAGCATTTTGAAGCAAAGAAGCGGAAACTGCCGCGAAACAAAGCAGTTTTGTGTCGAGGGATAACGAAAACACTTGAACAATATCGTGCCACGTAACAATGACTAGCATAGCGCCAATTAAGTTTCTTAAAAAGATAGTCGGGTTGCTGCGTTTTAAGAATCCCGAAAAGCATCGACAAATAATATAGCTTTTGACGACCCTGCATTTTCAAAATGTTAGAAGCATTAAGGTATGGCGTTACATGAGATCGTGGTGGTATGTAAAAACAATACCGGGCACAAGCATTCTGCACTCTTTGGATTAAACGCTGCGATTTTTGAAGAATGCAAGGGCCGTAAACCGCAACACAATAATTTAATTTTGACAGAATAATACTCTCACAAAGTCTGCAACGTAAGTCAACACTAATAAATGGTCGGATTCGGTATAAGATTTTCAACCGGTAAAGACAGTTCCGTACTGTGTCTGCTACATGTTTTTCAAAGCGTAAGTTTGCGTCAAACAGTACCCCCAGGTTACGAGCCTCGGTTACTCTTTCTATCGGTTCATTATTTATCACCACTTTTGGTTGCAACTGAGAGATTACTTCAATTTGATGCTTGTTTCCCATGACTATATATTTAGACTTTGTTGGATTTAGCATTATGGAGTTATTAACTGACCACTCATAAACCCTACTTAAATCTTCATTTAAATTTTCAATAGCCTGCTGAACATTTTTTTAATCTATACTAGCATAAATTTGGAGGTCATCAGCATAGATATGAAAATTACATTTTCGTATGCTTTTGACAATGTCAGCGCTATAAATTATAAATAACAAAGGACCTAAAATTGATCCTTGAGGGACTCCTCTTTCTACAGGTAACAAAGGTGACGTAAGTTTACTTCCATTGAGGTTATGAATTAAAACCTGTTGGGAACGTCCACGCAGGTAACTGTCAAACCATTTTAAACTCGAGCAGTCAAAGCCATAAAAAGATGACTTAGAAAGTAATAACGCTGTATTTATAGAATCGAACGCGCGTGTAAAGTCAAGGAGCGCTAGCACGCTACCCATACCTCTATCAGACGCCAACAGAATATTGTCAACAACATCTAGTAGAGCACTAGCCGTACTGCGATTTTTTCGAAAGCCTGATTGCAGTTCTGGAAGGATACTATTATGCTCGCAGTATGTAAAAACTTGGTTGTAAACAACTTTCTCCAGTATTTTGGATAAAAAAGGCAGAATACTAATTGGCCGCAGATCAGATATATCTACAGGATCACTTTTCTTAATATAAATAATAAAGGAGTGAGATCTCGTGATCTCGCAGGCCATCTGATTGTGCCGTTTGTACCGATCCAGGTATTGAGATGGTTATTAACATAGGCAGTGGTGTTTCTGCTGTTATGGGCCGGAGAACCATCTTGCTGTAGAATTACTTGGTTTCGCTCTTCCTCAGGTAAAACATTTAACTCATTTCTTAGGAGATCCAGTATTTCAAGATACTAGACAGTGTTTAGATGATCTTCGTACACGTGGACTAACACAACTGTATTTCTCATAATTCCGCACCAGACGTTAATAGAGAATCTTAGTTGACTGTTAGTTTCATGAACACGAACAGGATTCACTCGAGACCAATAATGGTTATTGCGGCGGTTGTACAAGCCGTTATCACTAAAGTTGGTTTCGTCACTCCATACAATGATACTCAAAAAGTGGTGTTACGGGCAACTTCCCCAGGATGCAATTTTTGAACCAACCGACCTTCACGATAACATTTATACTTATACTTTTTCAACACTTTAAGTACGCGAGTTTGGGTGGTTCCAATCTTGAAGCCTTTGGATATGTTTCGAAGTATGTTAAAACACTTACATCAATCAGAATCAAAATCAGAGTTTTTATTGTTGATTATGGTACAAAGATCTTAAAGTAATATAAAGTTTCACATAGGATCACATTTAATTTGGCCGGCTTTTTTTAATATGACTGACTCGGTGGCTCAGTGGTTAGTGCCCTTGACTACTGATCCGAGAGTTGTGGGTTCGATCCCCACCCAGGGCAAGCATTTGTGTGATGAGCAGATTTGTTTGCTCTGTGTCTGGGTGTTAAATATCTATATATTTATGTATTTAAATGTATATAAGTATGTATATCAGTCTCTGGTAACCCATAACACAGGGAATCCTACTTTGGGGCCAGATGACCATGTGTGATTTGTCCCAGAATATTTATTTTTTATTTTATTTTTTTTATTTTTTTTTTAATTATCGAAAATATCTTCTTATGTTCCCTTGCAGCGCTAGGTCGCCGCAAGTAAAAATAATAAAGCAAATCGAATGTTCATTCAGGATACCTGCTACAGCCGCGCCACACAGATGCAATGTGAAAACGCGTTCATCCCAAACGTGACGGACAGGATCGTTGTGCCGAGGCCTTACGAGACTTACGACGAAATGGTGATACGTCTCAACCACGGCCACTATGCCACGGTGATACAGCGGGCCTTCAGACATCACCAGTTCAGGCAGAAAGTCGCCAAGTGGCTTGAAATGTGCATGTAAGTTTAAAATTCTGCGGGGTGTCCCTGACTTGTGGGCCAGGAGGGAACGTACTGTAGTATTTGAAAATAGAAAATCTTACTTCCAAGACATTAAAGATTTAAGAAAATAGGTAACTTGAATCAATTAACCCGCCTCCGTAGCTCAGAGGCAAAGTTCACTGGCTTTACACAGGAGGTCGCGGGTTCGATTCCCGGCGGTATCGATTATAAGACTCGGTTTGGTTAGTGGTATGGCATTTTCTAAGCCCGCCTGGCTAGCTACCACCATCTTATCTAAGTCTTGCCGCCAAATATCAATGTGTTCCGGCATGAAGATAAGGTAGCCAGTTCCCCATTGCATCGGGGAATCTTGGTAAGAGCCCGCTTCCATCTTCGGCAACATCGTCACTTACCACCAGGTGAAATATTGTCAAGGGTTTACCAATTGTGAATAAAAAAAATTTGAAATATTATTATTTTTTGTTTATCTTCTCTTCTCTTTTTTATTTTTGTTTGTGTACTTAAGCAATACAATAAATAAATCTTTCATTCATATTGTTTTCATGTTCTAATGACATAATTTGTTTTTTGTATCAAGGACTGGATTTTGACGTTATTAAACTAATGTTTGTATAATTCTTCATTTTTTACAAATGCAATTATGTAATCACTATTTTATGACTATCAGAATGAGTGTAATTTGCACCTATTTTGAATAAATATCTTGAATCTTGAATCAAAAACAACACCTCCCACTTCAAAATCCATCAAGCGTTTAGGCTACAGGGCGTGCCAAAGAAATAAACATACATACATACATACGCTCGAAAAACATAACCCTCCCTCTAGCGCAGTCGGGTAAAAAATGGTAGTCTTACTTTTTTAAACTTTATTTTGTTATGTTGTCACAGAGAAAAGATAGCACGAATAAAGGAGGAGGAGAGATTGGAAAGAGAAGCGAGGGAGAGGCGGTTGCGAAGAGATCTAATCACCAAAACCTTTCCGAAAACTAGAGAAGACTTTGATCAGCTCTATGCAATGGTAATGTTTTAACTGCCTTTAAAGATAAATATATCTAAGTGTGACTAAATGTGTGTAAATCTGTTTTATCTATTTAAATAAACATTAAATGATGTTTTGTGGTAAGTGCATCACTAGAGAACGGCTGGACGGATGTAGGTTTTTTTAAATGTTTGAATTATTGTCTAAATAAGATTTTTAGGCAAACAAAAATTGAACAAGTTTACGGGAAATATCAAAAATTCGGGAACACTGAAAGTTCTTTTTTCTATTAGATTTTTGTATAACCTCAAGACTCAATGACTTGAAGACTATGCACCTTTGATTACAATAATGAAAAAAATATATACACGCGGGCGAAGCCGCGGGAAAATGCCAGTATTTTATAATATTATAACATTTACATTTAAATAAACAGATCGCACTGGGCCCGCGTGGTCGACTAAGGCCTAATCGCCCTGATTCAGGGTAGGCTCGAGCCCCTCGGTGGGGACGTATATGAGCTGATATAATAAACAGATATGTTAATAAATAGGAGCGTCGGTGGCGTAACGGCTAGGGCCGCCGCCTTCTGTCCGGGAAGTCGTGGTTCGAATCTGCCACGTACCAATGTGATTTCAAATTTAGATTTCATATGTACGTTTATCCGACGCTCTTACGGTGAAGGAAAACATCATGAGGAAACCTGTACACGCCTGCGAAGAAACTCGCAGGTTGTGTGTAAAGTCGATCAACCCGCACTGGGCCCGCGTGGTCGACTAAGGCCCGATCGCCCTAATTCAAGGTAGGCTCGAGCCCCTCGGTGGGCACGTATATGATGATGTTAATAAATAATTCAATGTTTATGGTTTCCGCAAAGTTCTGCTTGTTTAAAATGTGTTCTTTTTATTTCAGGTTGACAGATGGAAACATGCTGAAAAAGAAAGAATTTCAAAACTACACGCTAAAGGTCCCAAAATTGCAGAGTTTACTTTGCTTCTGGACAAAGAAGTAGAACTATTACGATGCATTGAGGATTACAGGGTCCAGGTGAGAGAGGACCATCGCAAACTAAAGCAGCAGCAATTCTTAGAAGAAATATCCAAACCTGTAGCCTGGTTTGGAAAAGATGGGAAAATGATCTCAATGGACACGATTGAAACACAGAAAGCTAGGAAACTGAAAGAACTATACAACTCCTTCATCAGAGATGACATGGAAGTAAAAGAGCGCCTAGAACTTTTGGTTGACATGAAATTCTCCTTACAAGAGTTTCGTCATCCTCTAGCAGAAGAAATAATAGCACTACTAGACAGGGAGTGTGATCTGCTCGTTAGAAGATGTAATGTAGACCAGCTCAAGTTCCTTAGACGTAGAATAGCTGCTTCAGTATTCCAACTAATAAAAACATCTGAACTCAATTCAGAGGTGACAAAATGTAAAGACATTCGAGACTATAGAAAGATGGAGAAAGGCAGACTGTATTTCTGCGAAACTTGCAAGAAAGTAAAGCTGTATTCCGAGTTCCCGGTGAACACGAGAATGAGTGGGATCATGATGTGCAACTCTTGTTCGTGGAAGGATGTTCACGAACGGCTCTGGATAGACATGACACCCTACAAGTTTATCTTGAGAGGCGTCCAACGCGAGGAGCGTCGTCGAAAATGTTGGGGATCGCTAGCGTTTGTCTTGCAAGAGAAAGACATATTTTTCTTGGTGGAGAAAATCTGGCACGCTCATTCCGCTATCAGCGAGTGTGTTGACTTAACCGAGCTACGCCTGTGCAGGTGGCATGTCAACAAGGACTGGTCGCCTTGGAACTGTTTCTTGGTCACCGTCCAGGAAATGAAAGCGCATTTGAAACTTGACGTTCCCGAAGAGGTTTACGACGAGGAGTTGGTGCAGAAGGTGCAGAACAAGCAGAAGCTGGCGAAGGCCGCTTTCGAGCAGTTGTTGACCGTGGACAAGCGCTTCACCGAGACTGGAGAGTGGCAGACGATTCGCGCTCCTGCCGTGGCACATTTAGACGCCGTAGAACCCCTTTAGTGAAACCATTTTAGTATTTCGGACTGGAATGTTAGTTTAATGTGCTTTTAAATCTTTTTATTGTAGAGTTGTAATAAGATGCCATATTTCAGTTTCTTTTTTTATTGTTTCCTAATGTGAGCCAAAATGCATACTCGATGAAGCTCACTGTTAAAAAACCTATGCATTAACACTTTCATAGTCCCCATACAAACGCCAAAATCTTTCCGTGGAGTCCCATGTTTTTGTTTGGGTCCCGGACTTTCCGTAATGAACTGTACAATTAATATTGCGATTGTGGTTTTGTACATTGTCAAATTTTGATCCGTTTAGAGCATTGATACAAAGGCTTCATTCGTTTCATGAGGAACCGTAAACAAGAATGTTTGGAATAGTGAGTTACCCGAGCCAAATTTATATTGAAACAAATGGAAATATCGTTCGTACAAAACTGTTTCATTATCAATGCGTTATGCCTTATTTTTTCCAACAAAGTGGGTAAAGCGTGGGACCCATAGGGGAAGGCGGGGTAATTACGAACACCTAAGAGAGTTTACAGATTAATCAAAAAATAGTATCTGTAGGTAAACTTTATTAGTCTCTTCTGAAAGGTAAATTATCATAAATTAAATTACTACAATCAACAATATTAATTTCTCTTTATAAAATCAACTTTTATAACAAAAACAAAACCTCTAGTGTTCGTGTTTACCCGACACAGGTCGGGCAATCACGGACACCTAATGGGGCAATTGCGATCGGTCGCAATAGACCCATATACTAGCCTACAAATGAGATCATGTACGACAGATTAGTCAGGATTAAACTAAAACTTAAAAACGTATTGCCCGGCAAAAACGTAGCCACAACGGTAGCCACGTGAAGACGAATCCCCGTCTGTACACTTTTCATGGGCCCATTTTAAACAAATATAGCACTGGATCCAGTTCTCACCAGGCAAGCTATCCTCGTATTTTTCATTGCAAAAAATGCAACAGCACTCTTTATTTTCGTTCTTTCTCTTATTTGATTTTCTTTTCATCTCACGTAATTACTCTTAGAACTAAACGAATTAATGCGATTAAGTGAAGTAGCCTCAGGTTTCCTTAAAGAAATTCTAGGATGCCTTAGCATAAAACCTTTGAACCAATCTTTTCCTGCCATTTTCTTTGCACGGTTAAAAGAGTGCGAAAGTTTATTTTTCTCGGCAAATTCAAACGCAATTTTACGAACCTTGTGCATTGTTAATCCGTAAAACAACTTGCTAGAACTTATTATATGATTTTCCAGTTCTGGTTCTTGAACTTCTGAGAAAACAGATTTTCTACCACACCTCGGTTGTTTTATGACTGCCTTTTGCATGTGGTCAAATATAGTAGTTTTAGGTACTGAATATAACACAGATGCTTTCCCTAAGCTTAACTTTTTGCTTTTAACATCGTTAATGGCTTTTTTTAAGTCTTCCACGTTATATTTCGTTTCTGTCTTTCTTTTATAATTCCGCGGCATCTAAAACAATTTAATATGGATAATTATTTATAATTTTAATTAAATAGCTAAACTTACTTTATTGATAAAAACCAATACTAACTTAGCAAGTTAAATAACCAATTTTTATTCTATATGGGGCAATGCCGAACGTTCGTAATTGACCCACTCAATTCGTTCGCCAATATCCACCAATGTAATAAAACAAACAAAAAATAATAATTTTAGGTTATGCTTGGCCCGGCCGCATGTAATTCTTGTAATTGAATCCTCAACTATTAGATATTTAAGTAAATAAATGTCGAATTCGAACTATTATTACTTTATTAGATACACTGTGTTTAATTTATGTGAAAATAGCAACAAAAGTAAGTAAATATTTGAATTATTTTTACCTTGGATCCTGTGCGCACCTGTAACACTCCAATGGTTGCTTGGTACTAGTGATGGCGTGATTTCTAAGATGGAGATAAGTGAAATCATGATATCTCTTTCTAACATAGTGAAACAGCTGGGTTCGCGATTACCCAGCGTTCGGGATTCCCCGCCCTTCCCCTATGTACTACCCGGACTTGTGCGGCTTGTCTACCGGGGCCCACATGTGGTACCCGGGACTGTGAAAGTGTTAAACTACACTGACTCGTATATCAGTGTTTAATGTCTTCTTTTCATTGATTACAAATGGCATCAAATAGGTAAATATGTTGTGTAATTGGTCAGTTAGTGTTGAAAGATAGGTAATTATTATTGTATTTTATATCAAATATATTGGTTTATAGTTCTATATTATGTTCTCTTGAATATTCCATGGGTTTCATATGAATTTTGCGTGTTCGTAATGAGCTGCTAGAATATATGTTTAGATTATATAATTATTTTAGAAATAGCTAAAAGGAGTGAATGAAAAGATCGAAATTATATTTAAATTCTTTTAATAATTACATGTAATACTTTATAACAAAATTACACGTTACATATACAATAATAATTTCTCGAGATATCAAACTCTTGTGATAGCCTAACACAACATAATAATAATAATAATATTATTAGAATTCAAAACACATGTGTGACACAAAGGTGTAATTCAATAACGAAATGCACTTTTAGGGCTACACTCACTACATATATAATAAATTACGTAAATATAATTTAGGCAATATGAATCATTATAATAGCTGTACAAAAAACACGAAGGAATATCCTAGCCTTACAAAAAAATAATATAGATCCCAAAGATATACTACTACTAATAATTAATTTAATTAATTCTGTGAATCAAAACTGCAAAAACCGATTTTCTAATTTATTAATAATATTATTAATTTAATTATTACAAAAGAACTTGAGGCTGTCCGAAGATGTTTCAGCGAAGCACCCGTAGCTCCACTGGTGGTGAATTTACAAAACAGTAAGGAATGAAGAGACTACTTCGTTACAATATAAAAGTAATTACTTCATGGGGTGAATAAATAAAATAGTTCTTAAGAAAATAGAATATTTTTTTATAATATAACCTACGAAAAGAAGCTCATTTCAAATTGTTCATTTTATTTTTTACAAGAAATTAACCGAAATTTGAGTAATTAAAAATGGCCAAGTGCATGACGTACCACGCGTAAAGTAGGCTTCCGTAGTCTTTTCAATAAAAAAATGCATATTTTAAAAAACAAGTTACTTTTGCAGTTGGTCTATAACATTTTGTATGGTAAAATTTATGATATTTTTACAAATCCCTTGGAAATTGATTATACAGGGTGTAACAAAATTGGTGTAGGTCCCGTTAACTGGGGCTGCTACTCATCATACTGAACCACTTTTGTTCTATGACTTTAATTGACTATGGGTTCCTTGGAGACAGTTGTTCAGTATGACGAGTAGAACCCCCAGTTAACGGGACCTACACCAATTTTGTTACACCCTTATACTTATATTTCCACAGATCCCTGAATCTAAAAATGGCAATATTTTTGGACGACTTATCCAACGACACCTCGCTATGGGATAGACGAGTGGACGACTTATCCAACGACACCTCGCTATGGGATAGACGAGGGAAAAAGTTTCCCACAACGTTTTAAAATTGTTTGTCGGCGTGATTAATATGTGCACCCATGCCAAATTACAGCTATACCGCGGACAGACGGACGGAACTATAAGGGTTCCTTGTTGACTACGGAACCCTAAGAAGCATAGACAATAAAAAAAAATATTAAAACGTCCAGATTCAAGTCATAATTATCATCAGTCAGCTCGTGAAAAAAAAAACAGTAAAATATTAGTAATATTATTATTTTGCTGTCATTCCTACCACCTAACGGTTAAAATTCCATCATACCTAAATTGTCTATTTTATGCGTAAAATCGTTCTCTCGATAGCGAGCTATAGACGTAAGTGTTTGTACATTTAACACGCACACACGGATCCTCCGATCTACTAGCTACAACGGATACAGTTGGAACCTTAGATCACAAATCACAGAACTGGATCCCTAGTTTCATACAAAACAAAATTCATTTACAGACAGTTTATTCACAATTGGTAAGCCCATGGCATCATCTCACCTGATGGTAAGTGACGATGATGCCGAAGATGGAAGCGGGCTTACCAAGATTCTCCAACGCAATGGGGAACTGGCTACCTTATCTTCATGCCGGAACACATCAATGTTGATGGCACTGATGTTTTGGCGGCAAGACCTAGATAAGATGGTGGTAGCTAGCCAGGCGGGCTTAGAAAATGCCCTTCCACCAACCAAACCGAGTCTTACAAAGTTAGACTCCACCGGGAATCGAACCCACGACCTCTGGATGCAAAGCTAAAGGACTAAACCATTACGCGACGGAGGCGGTTAACACGATACAAGGATATCTTATTATTTTAAGGACCGCCAGGAGGCTCGCGTTTCCATACAAACGTAGTTCCGCTTTAATACAAAAACTACATGTCAGATCGAATCCAAACTTTGCAAATATATTGAGGAGACACATATCAATGTTTGTAATTAGTTTTTGATGTACTAATATAAAACTGAAAAAAATAAGAGCAGTTGCAAACTTTCAATACAAAACTAATTTAAGCCTTCGTTTAAGCGGAACTACGTTTGTATGGAAACTCGAGCCTCCTGGAGACTCTGTGAGCAACTTTTTCAGAAAGGGCTCTATTTGGGTGGTTTTTTTTTTACTTAGGTAATGTTTTACAATCTAGATGTAGATTAGGTGTCATCTCTGAGGAAGCTCGTTTTCACAAAAAACATATATTTTAGTTTAGCTACTCAACAGTAGATGTCGCTACCTTCCTTGGAGATTCCAAGTAACGCTCGTTTGGGCCAGGTACTAAACATACAGTTGTTAGAAAGGGAGAACCACCAAAGTACACCTCCGTAAACAAAAATAATTGACACCTTGGACCACCTGGCCGTGAATCTCGATCTTTTATTTGTGATCTAAGGTTTAAACAGACTGAGGGCTAACTGCCGTGCGTAGCGATCCACACCCGACCGATCCCACGCCTAATTACTCAACAGCAAACCATCTATTTGAACTACCTAAAAATATTTACAATAAAGAAATTGTGCCTCATTATAACGATATACACTAAAATTTGTAAACCTTCCCATAATACAAAAAAGTGCGGACGCAGTATTCACATAAAAAAGAATATATCTACTCTTAGCGTACACCTTAACCGAATATTTGTTTTGCACTTTTATATTGCCAGTTCAGTGGCTTAAACTCGGAATATTCAAAATTAAGTATTTCATAGTGATCCACAACACCTTAATAGTTAGCCTTATTTACATGGGTTATCATTTATCATATCATAGGAGGAAGAAATATTGTTACACAAGGATGGCAACACTGCTAGTCCCTGAGGAGATAAAACATATACAAAATGACATGTAAATGTTATCATTATTTATTATTAATTTTATAACGTAACAAGTTACATTTCATTTGTGAATTTGATAATTATTTACAATGACTTGTGATCCCTATTAACAAAAAAATAAGTAGAATGCGACTAGCGCATTTCTCGTTAATCTCGATGAAATATTACAGCGTACTACATCAAAGCACAATAATATCTTTTGTTTCGGGCGCCGCTGTTAACCTTAAATTTGATTTGTTAACAGTCAGCATTTACCGACAAGAGAAGTTCACATACACTAGTCAACACTGTCTAGGGATAGTTTAAGAATTATCATTTAAAACATGGTTTCTCCAAAAGTTATAAAACTTTCAAGATGGGCAAGTGCTATATTCACCCTTTCAATTCTTATAAATGAATTTGGTTGTAAGTGGTTTTTTTACGTTAGACGTTTGTAGAAGAGTGCATAACATTTATAAAGTCCAATTTTAATTTTTCATGTGTTCGTACAAAACCACTTATAAGGCAATTATAAGAACTGAGAAAGTAAATATAGAGTTTGCCCATCTTTAAAGATTCTACCCTTCACATTTCCTAAGTCATTTTTATAGCTTTTCAAAAAAAACACGTTTTGTATGAAAAATCTTAAAATATCCCTAGGCAGTCGTAATAAAATGCTGTCAACTCCCACGCCGTTCTATCTATATACACTCGCCAAAAATAAGAACGTGTGTGATGATAGTAGGTACCGCAGTCAGTGAACCGCTGCCTTAATTATATAGTTAACTTAATATTCTAATTGTAAAATTAAAAAATAATGTTTTGAAGGAATAATTACAAGAATTATCGCTTTGTATGTCAAAGTTCAACTTTAATTCAAGCTGAATTTCCTATTATAATACACTCACTGTAAAAAAATCGCACAACCTTATTTGTCTCAGCACATTTTCGTACAAAAGGGGGCTGTAAATAAGCGGGATAACTTTAAAAAAAAAAACAACAAAAGTGGTATCAGTAGCTAGCAGGATAGAAATGTGTCGAAGAGCACAACATTCTGCAGATCCACGAGAACTCAGTAGACTGCTCAAAAAAAATTTCATGAAATTTCCCATTTCTCTTCTAAGCTGGCTACTGAGTTCCTGTGGACACAGATGATAATAAAAGTACAAGTACAGATGAAGTACTCGCAATGACGCTTTAAATAAATAGCAACTCTCGCTACGCGGTAATAAAGAACAGTCTAGTTCTAGGCTAAGTGCCTCCAGTTTTACTTCAACATACCTATACATACACCGATAACAATCGCGCTTTTACGCAAAAATTAACCGAATCAATGTGCGTGAGAGATTATTTTGCGCTGGCCGGTCTAGTTTTGTCGCAACTGATCAACCGGCAGGGTTGTGAGATCGCGCGACGAACATTTTTCAACTTGCGCACTCGCTTGCTCGATAATCGTTCCGCGTTCTTCACGAGTTGACAAACGACTGACAAGCGCCATTGTGTAGGTACTTATCTCGCGCTCTCGGCCGAGTGACGGGGGCCTGCTATGGATCTGCAGAATGTTGTACTCTTCGACAAGTTCGTAGCCAGAGATCTATCCCACTGACACCTTTTTAGTTTTCTTCGTTTAAAAAAGTAATGGAGCTTATTTGGAGCCCCCTTTTGTATGTAAATGTAATGAGAAAAAAACATGGTGTTGCGACTTTTGTGTTGTGAGATTGAATGCAGTTTGTTCATTGCGATTCTCGTCACAAGGCTTACGAGGACAATAACGACATGAGTTACCTCCATTACCTCAACGGTACAGGTGCAAGTGTTCACTGGTCGACGAGCTCCCCGAGGAGTTGAGGCTGTAGTTCAGGTTGCTGAGCGACATGTCCTGCGGCACGTCGGAGGGGGAGGTCTGGTAGTAGTGCGGTGCGTACGCGGCGTACGTCGCGGGCGCTGCTGCCGTGGTGGGCGGCGTGGCTGCGGGCGGATCGGACGAGAGCGCGGGAGGGGGCTCCTCGAGCTCCTTGTCGCTACTCTCCATAAACTCGATGATGCGGTGCGTTGCTTTCACGTGGGCTACTATTTGAGCTTCCGCCTGGAAACAATGTATTTAGTTATTGATTGTGTTTAGGCTCTCCCAGGCACAGCTTCAAATGCTTGACGAATACTGACAGAGCTCCCTCCGTGGCGTAGTCGTTAGTTCACTTGCTTTAGACCACGAGTCGCGGGTTCGATCCGTGGCGGGGTTATACTTGTAAGACTCGGTTAGGTTTGTGATATGGAAGCCCCTCTGGCTACCACTGTCTAAATCTTGCCGCAAAAATATCAATCGCCTGGCTAGCTACCACCATCTTATATAAGTCTTGCCGCCAAGCATTAATGCTAACAGCATTGATGTACAAGGGCTGTTTGAAAGTCCTTTTAAAAACTATTTGTGAAACCTTTTTTTTGGTAAATGACATTAACACTGGCAGGCAGGCACAATCTTTCAAATGAAGACTGTCAAAAATTTTGTAGAAAAAAAACAAGAAATTGTCACTTTAACCATTGCTTAAATGTGATCACTTCTAAATTTTCCACAAATATGGAAAAATCGGAATTTCGTGCCGTTATAAAACATTTTTTTTATGAAGGGTTGCAATGCTGCCACAATAAAAACTGAACTTGATTCTGTTCATGGCACTAACGCACCAACGTTGCAACTGTTTATAACTGGTTAAATGATTTTAAACGCGGTCGGTCAAGCAAATCTGATGTTCCGCGCTATCGAAGTCACTACTGAGTATGTTGTTGAAGAAGTCCCTAATATTGTACTCGACGACCGCCGAGTGAAGGTGCGTGAAATAGCTGAGATCGTAGGCATCTCCACTGAGCGAGTACATAAAATACTTTACAAAGATTTGGCTATGACAAAGCTGTCGGCACGATGGGTGCCACGTTTGTTGACGATCGAACAAAAACTCGAACGAAAGCGAATTTCAAAGCTGTGTTTGGATATAATGAAGCGTAATCCTCGGAATTTTGTGAGTCGATTTGTCACTGTACGTGTACTGTGTACTGACGAAACATAGGTCCACCATTATGCACCCGAGTCAAAACAGCAATCCAAACAATGGATGGCTACTGGTGAACGTGCCCCAAAGAAGGCTAAGATTGTTTTGTCGGCTGGGAAAGTGATGGCGACAGTTTTCTGGCATGGCGAAGTAATCATCATGATTGACAACTTGGAAAAGGGGAAGACTATTACTGGCCGTTATTACACAGAGTTATTGGACCGTTTTAATGCCGAATTTTTGGAAAAACGACCAAAATTCCCAAGAAAGTCATCTTCCATCAAGACAATGCCCCAGTGCACACGTCAACCATTGCAATGGCTAAAATACACGAGTTGGGCTTCGAGCTGGTTCCGCGTGCTCCGTATTCACCGGACCTAGCTCCGTGTGATTACTACCTATTCCCAAATTTGAAAAGATGCCTTGGAGGACAAAGATTTTTGACAAATGAGGACTGCATCGCAGGTGTAAACGGCTATTTAGCCGACCTCGACAAATCGTATTTTTTGGAGGGGATGAAAAAATTGGAAACTCGCTGGAATAAGTGTCTGGCCTTTAAAGGAGACTATATTGAAAAATTTATGTCAATTGTATTTAAAAAAATTTATTTTTATTTTTTAAAAGGACTTATAAAATTGATAAGATAGCCAGTTCCCCATTGCGTTGGGGAATCTTAGTAAACCCGCTTCCATCTTCGGCAACATCCATCAGGTGAGATGATTGAACAATTGTGGATAAAAAAACCTAGACTCCAACCGCCTCCGTATCTTTATAGTTAGTATACTCGCTTCAGACCAGGGTCGATTCCCGACGGAGTCATTCTAAGCCCGCCTGGCTAGGACCACCACCTTATCTTAGCCTTGCCACCAAACATCAATAATATTGCGTTAGGAAATCTTGGTGAGCCCGTTTCCATCTTCGGCTTCATCATCACTTACTATCAGATTAGATGATAAATATGTGAAAGAACACTCACGCTAGCAGTGAGGTTGAGGAAGTTGTAGTACTTGTGCAGGGTGGGCAGCATGGGGCGGTAGGCGGGCACCAGCGCGCGCACCACCGCCGCGTGCGCGGGCGACACCACCGCCGCGTGGCCCACCAGCAGCGCTATGTACGCGCCCACCATCGTGTGCTCCATGTGCGTGCCTGCCCGCGCCAGCACTGCGGACCAAACGAAACTCATTGCTCACCAACCATATGCCAGCCCAAGCCATTCAATAATCATAAAGTCGAGCACGGCCGTACCAAAGTATATTACATTAGTATGTACTAACATACAGTATGGACACTCTGCCGCTCTCTACATTGCGACCTCACTCCCTCGTCACCCAGATTGATACAGGTTGGTTACAGTTTGGTTCTCAAACGTATGAGATTTCGCCGTGATTTTGTTTGCTCCGTTATTTGCTTTTAGAAATGTCATTTCACGACCATTTGTATGCAGTGTCCGGGGTGTATGCAGTATACCTTTAAGCCTCTGTATCTTCGTTCTGGATAATAGGTAAGTCTGAAATTTTAGTTACCAATAGTACTTATTGAGCCTACTGCCCCCAAATTACAAGTTAGTTTGCGAAATATCTCTAGCTAAAGTTCTCTAGCTATTTTGTCGCTGCCTCACTCACTCACCGATCAAGTTCTTGAAACTTGAAAGAAGGATGGTGAAATTACCTACTAACCTACTAATGCTTAAGCACGGGATATGTAAATATGAAAGTACAAAAGTAAGTGAAATCCCAACAAAACAATTGTTTAAAAACGTGGTAAGTCTCGATTAAGGTTATTTGGCATGGGCATCCGCTAAGAAAGTATATTGGGAAATTCCCACGGGAACGACAAAAAACGGGATCTGCGCGGGCGAAGCTGCGGGCATCCACCAATTACTTTATATATGACCTAAACCGCACTTGCGTCTCTCCGCTGTCGCCAGTGCGGCCAGGCGCGGCGCGGCGAATTCTCCATACAGTTCACGTTCTACCCACGACCCAAGAACCGTGTTGTCTGCCTGAGCGTCGCTTTGCTAATGCGAAGAAAGGGCCGCGCCGCTCCGCCGCAGTGTAGCGCCGCGCCTCGCAAGTGCGGTTCTACCTTAAGACTTGGCACTTTATTTGCCAAGTAATCTTAATCCCAAACTTGCCACGTTTTTACATAATGTTTTTGTTGGGATTGTTTTTACTACAGTGTCAACTCTATATAGCGACACTCAAGGGACCGGGCATTTTGTGACGTTATTGAGTTTCCGTTATACAGAGAAATTAGCATCAAAGTAAACCAACTGCCAGAAAATTTAGACGTTTCAAAGAGTGAATCGTTATATCGAGTGATGTTTTACAGAGTTTACACTGTATTTTATCTTTGGCTCTGTGTCTTTGGACATATTCTATGACCTATGGCTCTCTATGTGAAGAAAAATAAAGTATCCTGATGCTAAAATCGAAGTGTTTTACTTTTTTAGGGTCCCGTACATCCGACGAAAAAAAAACATGTGTCTGTCTGTCCATCCGTCCGTCCATCTACGTGTCACACCCAGTCTTCTCCTAATATACTGGACGTAAAAAGTTTTAAAAAAAATACGGATTTTGATGTCCCAATCCCGGACTTAAAAGAACCAATTTTGATTTCAGAGGTTATTTTTGTGGAACAAATTAGAAAGTTAAAAAACTGTGCATCATGTGATTGGTACATATAATAGATTAGAAAATACATTTTATGCACATAGACTATATATTTTAGCATGCAAGCGAGCGTCGGTGGCGTAATGGCTAGGGCCGCTACCTCCTGTCCGGGAGGTCGTGGTTCGAATCCTGCCACGTACTAATGTGTTTTCGAATTTAGATTTTATATGTACGTTTATCTGATGCTCTTATGGTAATGGAAAAAACATTGAGAGGGAACCTGCACACGCCTGCGAAGAAACTCGCAGGTTGTAACCTTGATGTAACCTATTTCACTGCAAATAAATAATCATTTCATTTCATTTGTGTGTTAAGTCGACTTAACCGCACTGGGCTCGCCCCGCGTGATCTGACTAAAGCCAGATCGCCCTAATTCAGGGTAGGCTCCAGCCCTTTGGTGGACCCGCATATGAGCTGATGTAATGATACAGGCGAGACGACGCGACGCTTAGAATATTTCTAACGAACTAGTATTAAACTCACATTTGGCCACTGTCTCTTCGATGTCATCCTGTGACTGTTTCTTATTGTCTTTGTCCTTTTCTCCGTCCAACAAGGCATCCGTATTCTCCTCTGCCCGTCTGTAAAACGAAATAGTAGCTTATAGTTGCAGGGAAAGGGAAGCACCTTGCAAGGCATCTCGACTTGGATCATTGAGGTAAAAAATGGCCAAGTGCGGTTGCGTATTACACCTCTGGATAAGGAAATTTAAAAACAACATAAAGTACAACAATCATACTAGTTAATTTCAATAAAAAGACATCAACGACACCAACAGAAAAATATTTTTTTTATATTTCGTTCGGTATCCTTAACGCGATACGACTCACATTTGGACAGTTTTTGTTATTTATTGTACCCACATATGTACATGCCTACCTACTGTAGATAGATAGATCGTTTATTTCTCATAGCCTTATAGTGCACATAGTAGATACATAATAAGTATACGGTAAACAAAAGAAGGTAAGTAAAATAAATAATAAAAAAATAGTGCAGAGAATAACAAAAACAAAATAAAAATTGGTAGCAAAATTGTTCAAAACACAGGCTTGAGAAATCGGTTAGGACTCAGCATGTGCTGTGAGTACGAGTACAGTACCCACAACGCTGATGATTCTGTACAAACCATGAGTGAGTTTAGGCGAGTAACTAGTATCTCATCTGCGCTATATAATCACAAGTTTGACGCTTGTTTGTATTACCATTTTTACGAATGAGCAAAAACAAAGAAAGACATCTAAAAAGACGTTTCTTACAGGGGGGCATGGGGATAATATAACTAATGTTCCCAGTCTAAAGAGCTTCAAGTCATTACTAAAACTCCGGCTCGTTGAGCAGGCGTTTTATATCAACATTTTTTTATTTGTATGTAACTTAGAAAAGTAATAATTAATGTATGACATAATTTTATATCTTTATTTTCTACTATGACATGTAATTATTATTATGAATAAATAAATAAATTATTATTAATTAATGATGCCTGGAAAATTTACATTAGAGTTATTTTATGTTGCTCTAAATCACGGCATCAATTTTTGTCCTAGTCTTAATAGTTTTCGTACACCAGGGTGTGATTACTGGGTTGAATCTATCCAGCAAGAACACCTTTAAGCGCTTGTGTGTTGAAAAGTATAATTGCTTAAAGTCTGAGACTTCCCTATGGCCTTAATTATGCAATATTTAGGATTCTCTAGGACATGTGTGCTTGCTGGAGTCCGGGAATAAACATGAACGCAGGCACCACACCCAGCAAGTCGGTAGCGAGTGACCCCGACTGCGGGATAAACCAGGGGCGCAGTAATTGGTAAGATAGACACGCTCTGGGATTGAAGAGGACGGTCACGACCAGCCGCAGCCAGTCAACTACAATCGGCGGGCTATGCAACCTGACCCAATATCTCCTATAATATTGATAAAGGAATGAGCATTGAAATGGGCTTTCATGATTTTGGATTTGCTGTTGTTGGTCGCTTTGGTCGCCATCTTCGTAGCTTTCTGGCTTTGGTTTTAGTTCCTGGGATTGTGAGAATACTGCGCTTCAATTGTCTTCAACAGAATGGTACACTCTACGATATATTTAAATAAAGTTTATTTTTATTGCAAATTTCCTAAATCTAAAACCGATTTTATATTTTGAAAAATGTTAGAAAAACCTAGGCATACTATTTATAAGACTTGTTGTGTGTGTCGCAGATATTTGTATCGCTGTGAAATGTGTCGAAGTATCATTTTGTCACAGATCTATGTTTAGCCCCTGTACGTTGTCGCAGTTCATACATTCCGCATTACTGTGTGTCGAAGTCATGTGGTGTAGTCGAATTTGATTGTGACCAAGGATTCTATTATTTTTGTCCTACTCGCTCACCATAGGTTTGGGCTCGTGCACAAATCACGCGAGGTTTTTTGAGCTACTTTTTGACCCCCCTCCCCCTCACAACCTCACCTAAAATAGACTCGCTATTTTGAAGTATTTAACAAGTGACGTTTTTTTTTAATGAAACCGAGAAAAAATATTTTTCTTCGTTCTCTGTAGGTCGCCTTCCTTATACTACCCCCCCCCCCCTCCCAACTCTCATCTATCATGATTTCTTCCTGACCCCTCCTCCCCCCTATCAAACCTCACTTGATTTGTGTACAATCCCTTTTAACCCTTGAAAGCATTCAGTATCTCACCTGGCCAGGTCTTCCCGCTTATAGAAGAGGTCCAGAATCAGCTCGAGCGCAGCCACACTGTGCGAAATGACGTCATCCTCGTTGTCAACCCGGATGCGCGCGTTGAACAGCCGTTGCGTATTCACCTCGCTGTTTTGCACCAAGTTTATAAGCAGCATTAGCACCTGCGAGGGAAAAAGACAAAAGAAGACAAATCACAAACAGGAACACTATAGAAAGTTCTAGAAGATTTTAGTCGCAACGAGAATGCCTTATAAGATCGTTCTGTCTCAATTCAATTCAATGTATTTATTCAAAGTAGGTGTAAATTACACTCCTTCAGATGGTCATCAAATAATAATATAATAACAATGTCATTTGTGAAGAATCAAGAAATAAACAATAATTAGTTAATAACGTCAAAATTAAATCCTTGATATAAACCAGATTATGTCATTAGATCATGAAAACAATATGACACAAAAAGGTATACATAAAAATCATTAAATGCATTTAACAAGAGTAGGCCAGTTCACACGGACAGCACCCGGTCACGAGTATAACGCGAGAGTCAGCCATCGCTCCCATCAACCATATTAGAGGGAAAGGAACGACCCGGCTCCCGATGCGCCACCATCGCACTGTCTGTCTGTCAATCACAACAGTCACGGAGTCATAACATAGCTTTCAAGCTGTGTCTTCAGTTCACGTGGCAATCGCGCTACAGCCACGCGTAATGGAGACGGTGCGCCGCGCGAGCGAACTCGATCTCCATGCAGGTTTGCCGCGGTCGATCTTGCTCACGCGGCTACCGCGCGAAATAGACAGACACAACTTTACTATATTGATGATTTGTATGAAATTTGTATAGTTTGAGTATCTGTTGCTCCCGCTTTTGCTCGCTTGGATAGCAATGTCCGTGTAGATATCGAGAGTGCGTGGTGCGCGAACCGCTCTTTTTTTTTCAGTCAACGGTGTGCGAGCCGATCTTTGTTTCTTTCAGCCTCTGTGCATACCTAAGGTCCTTTTTTAATAATAGTGAAATATTTTTTGAAATAGTAGTTAGTTTCGGAGATTACCTTTCATAGCCAACTTACAAACATTATCTCATATATAATATTAAAAGTATATGTAAATAACACATCAAAATCGATGTGATCTATGGATTCCAAAACGGCTGGAGAGCTTTTGATGAAACTTTGCTGAACTTTTGTGCGCACGCCAGGAAAGGTTTATAACAAAAAAGCCCCTAGACTACTAGAAAAAAAATTAGTAGAGTATAAATGTCAATTTTAGCATTGGCATCTACGGGTTTTATGTAGCTGCGACTTCCTTGTCCATAACAACTTGGTATTTATATTTTGAGGAATAAAATCCCAAAAAAATATTAGTTCAAAATGTTTGTGTTTAATTAATAGTTATAGTTGAGGACTGGACAGGGGCGCCTGGCCGCGGCGCGTTTGGTGCAACAACTTTTGCCTTAGTTTTGATAGATAAAAATAAAACGTTTATTTGATTTTAACCGCCTCCATAGCTCAGAGGCATAGTTCACTGGCTTTACACAGGAGGTCGCGGGTTCGATTCCCGGCGGGGTCAATTGTAAGACTCGGTTTGGTTGGTGGTAGGGCATTTTCGAAGCCCACCTGGCTAGCTACCACCATCTTATCTAAGTATTGCCGCCAAATATCAATGTTGATATCATTGGTGTGTTCCGGCATGAAGATAAGATAGCCAGTTCCCCATTGCGTTGGGGAATCTTGGTAAGCCCGCTTCCATCTTCGGCAACATCGTCACTTACCACCAGGTGAGATGTTGTCAAGGGTTTACCAATTGTGAATTTAAAAAAAAATGTCAGAAAAATATAAGTAATGACCGGAAAGATGAAGTCATATAATTAAAATATACATTAAAAATATTGTATGCTGCTATTTAAATAAAAAAAAAACATTTTCAATAGACTATATGTCCAATATCTGTGATTTTTTTCAGCCCCTGGTGGCCACTGTAGCGGGAAGGGTCGATGGACCGTTTTTTGCTCACTGGACCGGGAAGCATGTTACGCCCTCAAATCGGGCTGCAAAATAATGGTGGCTTTGTTTCGACTGCTTTCTTAATTATTTGTTAATTATGTTTTACTAACATAGGTTTTTAAGTGACATTGTAACTAACATATTATGGACTGTAATTGTCTGATAATAAACTGAATTTGAATTATTTTTTTTTATTTTTGTAATACCTATTTATAGTACCAAAGACATAGGAACTATAATTATCTTTGATAGTACGAAAAAAGCAAGTAAATATACGATGTCTTACTACACTGCCTTAAAAATACGTGTTGGAAAATAATTATTTAAAAAAATACATCAATGTCATCAAAATTCGAAACTATTCACGAATACCTACAACCAAAAAGATTGTAATAATAAAAATCCTCAAATATTAATTAAACACGAAAATATTAAACTAATATCTAAAGATGGCTGAATGCTGGGATCTGTAAAAGGACAGTTTTTGGGATTGTCGTCCTCAAAACGTAGTAACCTCTTAAAAGGAGAAGCCGAAAATGTAAAATTAGAGAGTGTAAAAAAATTGGTGCAAGAGCCGTTAAGTGGGACTTCCACTCATCATACTGGACAACTTTCCCCACAGGACCCAACAGTCAATTCGCAAAAATTAGAACTCATAGTCGATCAGCTGATTGACCAATTTTGGTCATCATCATCATCATATCAGCCGAAATCATCATAATTTCCACGACGACTGGTCCTGCGCTGCCCGCATCCAGCGGCTTCCTACAATATTCACCGGGTCGTCGGTCCGCCGCGTGTGAGACCTGCCTAAGCTACGTTATCCGGTGCGCAGTCGCCACTCGAGAAATTTACTGCCCCAACGGCTATCTGGTCTACGAGCTATGTGCCCTAACCACTGCCACACACGGACATTTAACATTATTTTCGTCTTGTCCATGTTCATTTTAAGACCCAATTGTTGAGAGACTTTACTGAGGCCATCGAGCATTGTGCTTAGGTCTTCCGTAGTATCAGCCATGACCAGGATATCGTCAGCGAATCGGGGGTGGGTGATGTACTCGCCGTTGATATTGATGCCGAGTCCACCAGTCCAGAAGCTTATATCTTAGAATATCTTCCAGGGCGGCGGTGAACAGTTTCAGAGATACAACGTCTCCCTGTCTCACACCTGGCTGCAACTGGATAGGTTTAGACTTCTGGTCCTGGAGGCGAACCGACATGATAGCGTTTTCATACAAACACTTCAGCACTTCGTCTCTGAAGAGACTGTAACACAACCCAAGTTTCGACCGAATCGAAGGCTTTCTCATAGTCCACGAACACCAAGCATAGTGGCTGATTGTACTCTTCCGTCTTCTGTTTATCCTGTTGCAGCGTATGTATATGGTCTATGGTATTAAACCCTTTTCGTAAGCCGGCTTGTTCGGGAGGCTGGAAGTCGTCAAACCAGCGTGCGAGACGATTCGTAATGACTCTCGAAAACAGCTTGTGGCTCATGGCGCAGAAGTGAGATGGGTCTGTAGTTCTTCAGCAGGGTCTTGTCACCCTTTTTGAAAAAATGCACGACCACACTTTTGTGCCATGCCTTAGGCGTTTGTCCCTCGAGTATAACGGAATTAAAAATAACTTCTGAAGAGCTTTTAGTACCGGTGATCCACCTGCTTTCAGAACATTATTACAGAGCAACAAAGTCTCAATTGTGATTTCAAATTCAACTGCACTGTACCAAAGTATATATCAGTACTAACATACAGTGTGGACGGACACTCCCTGCCGCTCTTTAGATTGTGACCTCACCCCCTCGTCACCCAGATTGATACAGATTGGGTACAGTTTGGCTGTCAAATGTATAGGATTTCGCCGCCATTTTGTTTGGTACGTCATTCCTTTTTTAAAATGTCATTTCTGGCCCGTTGTATGAAGTATCCAGGGCCAGGGTGTGACAGCACACAGGCTGCTCAGAGTATCATCAGCTAGATTCTCCTCACAACGGCAGCAAGTAACTCTCACCAGTCACTCTCGCGCCACCTGTCGAGCAACAACAATACTAATGTAACACTCACGCAGACGCTGAACTCGAAGTTTTTGTCGTCGGGAATGAAGTTGCCCTGGTTGTTCAGTATAAGGAGGCAGATCTCCATCACTGATGGTTGCTCGCCCACCACTTGCGCTCCGAGGGACACTGTAACAAGAAGGCATCGTTAAAATCTCATAAACTTCCCACTGCAGGGGTGCTCCTGCAGCTGGGTAGGGTCTCTTTCCAAAGGCTTCACTTAAGAAAGGCTAGACCATACGCCACACACGGGAGCCAAGTCAGCATTAGTGGAGGTTTTTGGGTTAGTGGCTTAGAGTCAGATATTATCAAGCTGCCTGATACGAATTAACGACTGCCATCTAGTGATAGTAACCGGCTCTAACGGCCTTACATACTTTGCGGAAGTCGAGATAAATGCCACTAGCAAACAAACCCATCCAGGTAATGACCGTGCTTCTGGTCAGATAACCTGCGTGATTGACTGAATAATGAGATATGTAAATCCTACAATTGAAGGCAATGCAACACATGGCAACACATTGTGGGTCAGCGAGATGATTGACCCAACCACGCAAGTCGCCCTGAGGTACCACCGCTTCTAACAAGTAGTTGTAGATTTGCAATAAAAGTGAGCGGTAAACAATAAAATTGCAGGGGCACATGAACAGGTTGCAAATATTGGGAGGTCTTTTGGTGCTATTCTACTCAAAGTTCAATGAGAGTCATCATCCATCATTGTCCAAAAGTCCGACATAGCTTTCTTTGAATTATATGTTTGGCAAGTCGTGGAAGATGCTGCTGTCGAGAGCAAATCTGTCAACCCAAATGACAGTTTTACTTTTCGGCTAATTGGGATTTGATTAGTTCTGACCTCAATAGTATTCAGAGAGCCATGTCAGACTAGGTTGTAATCTCAGATTAACTACCTGTAGATTTGCAACTCGTGTAACTACTAGAGTGCATCTCGCTGACCCACAATGTGTTGCCATGAACAAACATAGCCTTCAATCGTAGGATTTACATATCTCATTATTCAAATAAATATCTTAGATTAGTCAATATATTTTTGTTCATAACACTACGTGAACCGGTGCGTACGGTACACAGGCAGGCAACCCACACGGTGGACCGACGACCTGGTGAAGGTCGCGGGAAGCCGCTGGATGCGGGCAGCTCAGGACCGGTCGTTGGGAAAATCCTCGATTTTTGTCCTTTGGTCTTTGGCTTTGGTCCATCAGTGGACGTCTTTCGGCTGATATGGTGAAGAATTACTATGAAAATTCTCATGGAGTAAAAGTAGAGTTAACGAACTGAATTAAATAGCACCACTAAGACAAAAATATTTTTGGATAAGTTACGAATTATATAAAAAAAACCGATTGAATCTGTTTTTCTATAGAAAATATGACCGTAATATTTAAAATGCTGACGATTCACCATACCATAAAACCAAAACCTCCAAATAAATGGGGATTATTAGTATTTTGCCGAACCTTGTGGGCTAAAATGGGAAGCTTCGCAAGCCAATTAAAGCACCTTGACATTCTAATTGCGCTTGCTATCTATCTGACCTATCCGCTTCTTCAAGTAGAGAGCGATGAGTGGCCAACAGTTAATGTGTCAGGCCTCGGCCGCACCTTCCTGCGTGATGACTCAAGTGATAGGGCCTTATTATGAAGGTCGGACTGGGTGGTGCCACTGATCGCTCTGTACCTGAAAGGACTGATGAGGCCAAGATAGGTAGCGCAATTAGAGCGCCTTCACTTTAGGCGACTTAGCAGAGCGACAGCTACTTTTAACACGTATATTTTTTTAAGCTCTATTACAGACACATACAGAAATGTTGTTGCAACAATATTAAATTAAACTAAACATAATATTACATCAACTTACACAGTAAACGAAGAAAAAAACTGTGTTGAAAATACCAAGAGGTAACCTACGACGGTGTTATTCTAGATTCAAGATATTCATTCAAAATTGGTGCAAATTACATTCTTTCTGATAGTTATAAAACAGTGATTACATAATTTCATTTGTAAAAAATCAAGAAATAAACAATCATTAGTTAATAACGTCAAAATCCAATCCTTATATAAAAAAAAAACAAATTATGTCATTAGAACATGAAAACAATATGACAGGAAAAGTTATATAAAATATTAAAATATTAATTATATTAAATCGTTGAATGTCATGAATGCCTTTGACAAGTGTAGGCCAGTTCACACGGACAGCACCCGGTCACGAGTATAACGCGAGTCAGTCATCGCTCCTCTCAACCATATTAGAGGGAAAGGAACGACCCGGCTCCCGATGCGCCACCATCCGCTCTAACATTTAACTAACTATTATTTAAGATTCTGCCAGAACTCTTACAAGTGAGGAACTCTGGATGTGGAATGTGAGGGCGCTATTACTGGTTTACATAGCTTCCCATATAAGCACACAAGTTTCGGCAAAACACTAATAACTCCCCACGTATTTAGAGAAGCTTATTTGGACCTGGGGTGGGCCGTCAACGTTTTGTCAGTTTGTTTGTTTGTGACTCACCTCGGCCGCCGAACGAGTGCGACAGGTTAACCAGCACCTTGACGGCCGGCAGCGCCGCGTCCAGCAGCGGCGTTCGCAGCCGCGGTGACGTCATCGCCTCTGTCGTGCATCGGCAGAGAAGCGCTGCAAACGTTCTCGCCGCCCCCAGCTGCTCATTTAGAAGATACAACTGGTTGTCTTCGTTCATTTGTGTCACCTGCAAGATATACAATATTTTTGTATTTTTACCCGACTGCCTCAGAAGAAGAGTTATTTTCTTCTAGTGTACGTATGTATGATGTATGTATGTATCTAGATTTCTATGTTCTCTGCTACAGCCTGAACGGCTTGAAGGATTTTAACATATGAGGTATCGTTAGATTCGTCTTGATCCCGTGAGTGACTTAGGATACATTTTTACCCGACTGGGCAAAAAGAAAGGTTAAGTTTTTACGCATTCGGGTTGTTTAATTTAGTTCTTTATAAAGACATTTAGCAGCACCTCGCCTGATGGTAAAGAGACGTTGCTACCGAGGATGTCAGACACAAGCTCAAATAGAAACTATTCACTCCTACCTTGAAAATTCTTAAATTGTACGAATCAGCGAACACAGAAGCTCCTGGATGACCGTTTGCATGGTATAGGCACACCCCGGACACTGCATACAAAGTTCGTGAAATGACATTTCTAAAAACAAATGACGGAGCAAATAAAATCACGACGAAATCTCATACATTCGTGAACCAAACTATACCCAATCAGAATTAATCTGTGTGACGAGGGGGTGAGGTTGCAATTTATAGAGGGGCAGGGAGTGTCCATACTGTATGTTAGTAATCATATAAATATACTTTGGTATAGGTAAATTCAAAGATACGGCACACGCCTAAGAGGAGACCTGGCTCTGTGGTTTATTAACTGGAGACGATGAATTTTCTATGTTTTCAGTGATGATACTCCCTATAATGGCAATGAACTAACCAATTTAATTAAAAATTAACCCCTCTTTACCACATTACATTACCCCTCATGTCTGGGCAATCGTGTAAAAATGTATCCTATGTCACCCACGGGATCAAAAAGTCTCTAACAACACCTCGCAATTCAAAATCCATCGAGCCGTTTAGGTTACACGCTCAGCCAAAGAAACAGACATACAAACATACTTCAAAAAATTACCCTCCTCTTTGGCGAGTCAGGTAAATGTTTGAGTTTGCTATACTAATGTGTTGTAGGTACTCAGTCTTGGGCCACCGCATAAGGTGCGCACTGTGTGCTCCACCTTGCCAAGGACTCGATATACTCACATTCTCAAGTACACGCATACACCGATCCGCCTTGCGCAGCACATCGACCTCTGCGTCGGACCAGTGCGCCGGCGGTGCCTCCAGCCTGGCGCAACAATCGTGTATAGTGCGCACTATGTGCTCCACACCGCCGAGTACTCGAAGCTCTTCTTTGAACCACTCCCCGGCGCGCTTGGAAGTTAACGATAGAAGGGTCTCCATTGCTAAGTGGCCCACCTGAAACAATTATTAATAAATTAAGGTATATTGCTTTATTTTCATATGTAGAAACTTCGAACGCCCATCACTGGCTCACTGACTGCTTTTTCGCACGCTTAGTCCTCTCTTCACTTTAGTTGGCAACTCCTCGGAAGGAAACACCGACTGAGCTGACTGTCTTTAGGTTTCGGGATCATAACAATAAATCCAGCTTTCGTCAGCCGTAGTCACCTCCCCGTTAAATCTTTGAACCATTTCACGGCACCTATTCACGTCTTAAAAAAATTAATTTGCCCCCCAAAAGTGGCCCCCATCTTTAAAATTCATTTATTTACGTTACACGTCCGTCTTTGGGTCTCCGACTTACATGTGTGTACTAAATTTCAACTCAATCGTCCAGTAGTTTCCGAGTAAATTCACTGTGAGCGACGATGATATAAGCAGTAGTTCTGTATTGGACCTGTGTGCCCACAGAGATATACCCGCTGATCTATATACGTATTAGTCTGAACGTTTCAGTACGAGCGTTTCAAGTGGTAATTTCAAACTCCTGGTGTTCCAAATATCGCAAAGACAGAAAGTAGGTGTCATAGAACGAAAAGTGTAGAATCATATCCCCTATAATGTGCACTATCTCATATCTTAACAAATTACTCGTGGCAAAAGTTATGGCTAAAAATGTAATTTCCTCCATACAAAAAAAAATAATCTCAGGCGAATATTCGTACTTCAGACCCAATGTTCATGATGAAATGGAACCAGTTTGCGGCGGTAGATACTTCTTTTGACGCGAAATATGTATGATACTTTCCCCAAATACTACAGAAGTGAGCTTAGCCGAGCGGTTACCGACTATAGCTGACTATCCGGGTGGCCTGGGTTCAAATCTAGGCTATGGGTTTTTATATTTTCATTTCATGTTTTTTTCAACTGATTTATTCTGGAAATCCAATTTCAAGCAAAAAAATTGTTCACATGCCTAGCAGACTGCGAGCATCGCTCGGTCGCCCAGGTACTGTTTGATTGTTTTATAATTATGCAATCAAGGAGCCTCCTCACCCTGGTAGGGAGTCTGACAGTTAACAGTAATAACCACAATTTGCAATTCAATGAGGAAGCTTTTTGTCACATAGTGAGGAAGCTGTTGTCACATCGTGAGGAAGCTGTTGTCACATCGTGAGGAAACCTGCACACGCCTGCGAAAACTCTCGAAGGTTGCGTATGGGCTCTTTATTGTACAACTCCGGCACCCGAGTCGGTTCCGTGGAGGCACTCTCAATATAAAATGGGTGTTTACTTTTTTTGTATCTTTGTGGACTTGCTTTTAGGGTTCCGTAGTCAAACTAGGAACCCTTATGGTTTCACCATGTGTCAGTTCATTCGTCGGTACGTCACAACCGTTTGACTATCACAGTTTAAAGCTGAAATTATGTATGGTTTAGTAGGTGTGACGCAACCACCTCCGTGGCGTAATGGTTAAATACATTAGCTTCACATCAGGAGGTCGCGGGTTCGATTCCTGGCGGAGTCTACCTTGTAAGACTCGGTTTGGTTGGTGGAAGGGCATTTCCTAAGCCCGCCTGGCTCGCTACTACCATCTTATTTAAGTTTTTCCGCCAAACATAAAATTAAGACAAAGTGATACCGGTGCACCCGTAAGGATTTGTCCGTGCACCGTCATTCATCATCGCATTACGTAATCCGTAATATAACATATTTCTTGCCTCGTTACGCAGGTAGGCTACATACTACGTAGGTATTTATACAATTAATCGCATTCACCAGTGCACCAGCCGAGCAGCGCACGCGTCATGCTATTATGCGTGCGTGATCTTCAGTGTAATTGTATGGACTTATGTATTTGAACCTGTAGTATTTGGACATTCAAAATAGATGAGTGTTTGGGATTTACACTGAGTACATAAATTATTAGGTTTATTTGTTTTAGGCACGTTTTGGATGGTCGATTAAGAAGGAAAAATCTTTTGATTTATTTTTGATATTTTCGTTTGTTAGGTCAGATTTTATTTTTAGAGATATGTCATTTATTAGTTTGGGTACTTGATACTCAAGCAATTGATTTCTATATAAATTATTATAATTTGGTAAACTTAACGTTATGCGTGCGTAAGCGTTCCGTGGATTGTATCTAGAATATTTGGCTTTTTGTATATCATTCATGATTGAAAAAATGTTCAGTGAGTAGTATGTATTTGATCTGGTCACGGACAGGTAATATTTTACAATGGTAGTGTAGGGGTACATACCTACCTACCACATATATCGCAGCGTAAGCGATCGTGGCTCGACTCGGCTTTGTTCGCCAGTCGTCCCGAACCCGCGTCCAGATATAGACTCAACCTAAGAACAACCTACCTATGTAATTCATTCATGTAAAAATAAATCCGGAAATTCGTGAACTGCAAACCTGGTCACTTTTCATTGAACATTCCACGCAACCTTAAACAACAGGTCCCCCGACCACGGACACCTAACATTGGTGACACCCTTGTGAGTGAAAAGTGATATTCGTGTTGTGCACATAGACTTAATTTCCGCTTCACCGGGACGACTCACTTCGTCTATATCTGGACTATACATACCTACTCGGTAAATAGGAACAGGAAACCTTGGCAGAAGACATCGACACACCTTCGTCAGCAACTCCACAACGACCCTCCAGCCGGTAAAGTAAGCCGCAGCAGTCCGCAGTCCAACGCAACGAAGCCACATCAGGTTCGCAGTTATCGACGACAAATCGAACTGACGAATCTACAGCTTCACGCTCCAGGCAGCAAGTTGTCGGCAGCTCACGCACCGAGCACGCGCTCCGCGTCAACCTGTTTCCCTTGCTCCGTACGCCTGAAGCACCTGCTCCTCGTCTCGACTCACCGCCTATCGTCTCGACCCGAGTCATGGACCCGAGTGAGCACATCGGCCCAGCAGCGTCTCCACCCGACGCACATGCCGCATCGCACCATTGGACTGCCAACTCATCATGGACCAACCTCCGGCTCGGAAGGGGAGTTACGAAGTGGAACCTGCAGTACCCGCCACGAAGTTCAGGCACGTGTCAACGTCACCACGTGTCAACACATATCTCCACATGTCAAGCCACATGCAAGTACCAACACGCCGCACCAATCGACACAACGCACCGCGTGGTCAGCGGATGCTGAACCATCAAGAGAATTTGGAGAACGCAGTTACAAGTTGCCGTACATTCCGTATCAACGCGATCGCTGCATACCGACGCACCAGGCTCGTGCTCTGGGCAGTTCTACAATGTCTAGGCTATAGTGTGTGGAAGCCCCCAGGTATTTCTCCAATCCTTCTCTAAAGCTCAGCAACGTTTCGGTACGCGCAAAACCTAACAAAGTACCACCTCGGTACCTACAATAGGAAATTTTATACTTTAGATTCGTAAGTTCACGAGTGTAAAAAAACCTTTTATTGTTAGCAATATTTTGTACTCATACCTTTTTATGTAACTTTTATTTTGCATCATCCTGTATATAAAGGTAATGAAACTTTTGCATCAACCTGTGTAACGAACCTTTCAAATAAGTTGTAAATCTAAACCTGTGCATCAACGCTCGTACCTTATTATTTAAGCTAACTAAGCAAACTTGTATAGTCAGAATGTAAAACAATAGCACAGAGTATATGTACCTACTACCTATAAAAATGTAATATACTTACCGCTCATGTTGATAAAAGCGCTCGTAGTCAGCGGATCAAGTATCATCAATGTTATTGTACTGCATACTTTGCTTGAGATTGTTTCGTAATGTAACCTAATGCGTTAGTAATACTGTATAACTCCTGTTCGAATTTTATTTGTAAAATTTGGTTTGTATACTTTTCAGTTTACCAAATTTTAGGAGGGGTGTGATGTAGGGGTACATACCTACCTACCACATATATCGCAGCGTAAGCGATCGTGGCTCGACTCGGCTTTGTTCGCCAGTCGTCCCGAACCCGCGTCCAGATATAGACTCAACCTAAGAACAACCTACCTATGTAATTCATTCATGTAAAAATAAATCCGGAAATTCGTGAACTGCAAACCTGGTCACTTTTCATTGAACATTCCACGCAACCTTAAGCAACTGGTCCCCTAGTCGAGGACCCCTAACATTAGAAAAGCAATTATTTTTTCTGAGTAATTGTTTTCCTTATTGTTACGTTTGATATTCTTAGGTCCATAGCTTTAAGGATTCTTAACTGTAAATAATGTATTTGATCAAGATGGGATCTAAATGTTCTACCGTAACTCTTAAGGCCAGAGCAAATAATTGTTTCACCTATGGCCTTGTAGAGACACAGAAGCGTCGTGTAGGAAATTTTACTTTTCACTATTTTAAACTTCGCAAGGATTGCCCTCAATTTGTCGCTAATGTTTTCGGTTCATTTAAGTCAGTCGTCAATAATGAAACCAAGATAATTATGTTTATTTACTAGTTCAACTGGTGTGCAGCAACAATCACTAGTGTCATTATGTAGACATGAATGAGTGTGGCTATCAATTTTCGATTGAAGGCTTTTCTGTTCTGGCTAGAGCTAATATACATTAATATTGTTTTTTCAGCATTAAGTACGAGACCAGCATCATGGGGCCATTTCGTCAGTAATGTGAAATCTCTCTGTAGGTTATCTAGAGCTATTTTTATATCTTTATGTGCTGATATAAGACTCGTATCATCAGCGAACTGAAAGATTTCACAGGTTTTGATAGTATTGACAGCGTCATTCACATACGTTATGTAGTGTAGTGGTCGCAGCACGGATCCCTGAGCGGTAGCTTCTGATACTGAAATTCTTTTGCTATTTTTGTTACCAATTTTTACAATATAAGATCTCCCCTTGAGATAATCTCGACACCACTTATTTAAAGGTCCTCTAATATCACAATCGTCCATTTTCTCAATAAGTGTATCATGCTTTAAATTATCGAACACCTTACTATTATCTATGAAAGAGATTAAAATATGTTTTTGTTATTAAGATGTCTAAATATGACATTAGTGAAATTTTACAGTAGCTGTGTCTAGCTTTTCCCAGGCTGAAATCCGTATTGTTTGTCCGTTATTATGTTGTTCTTCATATTAAATTTTGTTTAGATATAACTTTTTCTACTATTTTATCGATAGTAGGTAGTATGGTTATCGGACGATACTTGTCATAGTCGTTTTGACAATTTTTTTGTGTATATTGGTTTGGCGTTTATTTAAAAGTGGTAAAACAAAATTCATCCCAGTAATAACGTGCCAGTAATAACTTTAAATTAAAATGCGACTGCATAAAACCATTATACCCTTCACTTATTTGGAAAGTCGGGTAAAATGCATCCTACGTCACGCGCGGGGTCAAGACGAATTGAACCATACCTCGCACTCCAAAATCCTTCAAGCTGTTTAGAATATATCGCGGTATAAAGAAACATACATACATTAGACCTGAAAACCAGTGACCAGTCGTGTAAAAACTCACATGTATATCACTAAAAGACACCAAAAAAGCCCATCCACCTTGTTTGGGGGGAAACTGTTGTACTGAGTTTGATAAAATATTGTATTTATATGATTTGCCAAGAATAATTTTAATATTTTGTTCCAAAATATAAAGGGTACTGGAATCTGTCTAAGACTGAGTTGTTGGAAGAAGTTCTACGGACAATTATACACGACCACACGTCTACCTGTCGGTGATCTGGCTAAAGACCCAAGAGCCAGACTAACCCGACATTATATCAAAGATATCCCGGACCTCAGCCTGTACGAGATTAGAATGGCTCTCAAACAGCTAAAGAACAACAAGGCACCATATGATGATGGAATTAAGTTGAACTTCTGAAAACAGGTGGAACACCGGTACTAAAAGCTCTTCAGTAGTTGTTGAATTCCATTATACTCGGAGGACAAACGCCTAAAGCATGGTACAGAAGTGTGGTGGTGCTCTTCTTCAAAAAGTGCGACAACACCCTATTGAAAAACTACAAATCCATCACCTACGATACGAGCCATGTCATACAAGCTGTTTTCGAGTCATTACGAATCATCTGCGCTCGTGTGCGCGTGTTTCATAATTAGCTCATTCGTAGATCTCGATTTTCCTGAGATAGTAAAACAGTCAGTAGGCACGTAATCAGACAGATTATAGTAAACTCGTAAACCAAACTTACCGTAATGTTGTCCAAATCAAGGTGCGTCGCCTTGCCCTGGCTTTTGATCTCAGCACAGAGCTCGCGCACTCTCTCTTGCGTTTTCGTCAACTGGGCGGATGTCAGTCCACAGTCGTCTAAGGCATTTCTGAAACAATTTTATATAGTGATACAACCGATATAGTGGTCGACTGGTCAGGCTACACAACCATTAAAACGACCTACTGTCGTACGTAGCGGTTAGATTAAAACAATCATTTTGAGCGTCAGTTTTAAAAAATATTTCCCATGTGTGTGGGGGTTATGATATATTTTTTTTGTATGGGATTTATTTTTTTCTGAAACCTATTGATAGGATATCAAATGAAAGTGTTTCTCGAGCTGGCCGTAATAATTTCAGCTAAAAAAACAAAAAGTATTTACAAAACATACCAAGTTTGGGAAGTAACTAGTATCTCATCTGTGGTTTGGGCTCCTTCAGGTTAAAAACGGCTAAGTTAATTTTAGTTAAACATACACCAAATGTCTCGTTATATCTATCCTTATTCCTAACGTATAAAAGCAATTTTTAAAATAATATTTCCTTTTTTTTAATATTAATTAAAAAAATTGATAGTTCTTTATTCGCTCAATTGTATGAAAAAATAAAGTTGCTTGAAAGTAATGATGTAGGTAGAATATTTTTGAAAAAACTGTTATAGAAAACAAGTGGCTGAAAAGTAAGTTGCTTGAAAGTAAAAAAAAAAAAATTAGAATGTGCAATTATAAATGTAATGTAATAATTTAATTAATATTAAATATTTGAAGTAAATTAACATTATGACGTGTAAACCATCAAGTTTATCAATAAATATTTGTATTTGTATTTAATGATGTAGGCATATATTTTTTTTATTGTTTTAGAAAACAAGTGGCTGAAAACTAATGGTGTAGGTAGTATATTCTTAGAACCGGCTCATAAAGCCTTTTCATGCCATGAAGATGAAGTAATTGTTTTACACTAGCTGTTGGCCGCGGCTTCGCCTCCGTGGATATCGAGAGTGAGCGTGGTTGTTTTAGCCTATGTCTATCCAGCAATCCCATTCTAACCATTGGTGAAAGATTTTTTTTTAAATCGGATGAGTATTTTCGAAGAGTACCTCCTACATACAAACTATTCAATTTCTCTTTATAACATTAGTGCAGATAAAGTACTTGCGTACCAAACGGCTGTTTTACATCGATTTGCTGTTTTCGATGCACATTGGCTTAGTACACTGCCCACTTATAGGGAATATGCATATTAAGCAGTTATACAGGTGTAACAAAATTGGTGGGAGTTCTACGCCATCTTTCAACTTTGCTGAAATCTCAAAAAAATAACTTCATACAAATTAATTATCTAAATGACCAATTTTGTACGGAGGGTCCAATTTTTTTTTGTATTGACTATGAGTTTTTTTGGTTACCAAAGTAACCGACATAGCTCACAGAATCGCTAAACTGAAGTGACAGTGGGCAGGGCACATAGCTCGTAGAACAAATGGCCGTTGGGGACAGTAAAGTTCTCGAGTGGCGACCGCGCACCGGAAAACGTAGCTTAGGCAGGCCTCCCACGCGGTGGACCGACGACCTGGTGAAGATCGCGAGAAGCCGCTGGATACGGGCAGCGCAGTACCGGTCGTCGTGGAAATACTTGGGGGAGGCCTTTTAGTAGTAATATTTGTCACTAAGTTTTATTCATTTGTTTGTGTCTTGTTAAAATGTATTGTGCCTTTTTAGTGATTATTTCATCTTTTTATTTCATCGTTTTATCTATCTATCTATCTATCTTGGGGAACAATTTTCAGTATGATGAATAGAACTTCCAGTTAACGGGTCCTAAACCAATTTTTTACACCCTGTATACTATATCGACGATGGCAGATCGTAAGAATCCGGCAGATTACGATCTGCCATCTGCCCAAATATTCCCAGGTAGATCATGGGGCTCCAAAAATGATAATTTGACGCGCGAAGCAGGGCTCCCTTCTACAATAGCACCAGACATGTTAGACGAACCTAAACTTAGTATTTTTAGAGCCCCACGATGAAATGCCTGGGCCTTTCACGATTTGCCGCCGACATATCCAATACAGGATGTAAAAAAATTGGTGTAGGTCCCATTAACTGGGGCTTCTACTCATCATACTGAACAACTGTTGTTCTACGACTTTGCTGAAAACGTAAAAAAAATTTTTTTACTCTTCATACAAATTGATCAGCTGATCGACCGATTTTTTGCATTTTGGTATGGAGGGTCCAATTTTTTTTTTGAGAATTGGGATATGGGTTCCTTGGCGAAAATTGTTCAGTATGACGAGAAGAATCCCCAGTTAACGAGATCTACACCAATTTTGTTACACCCTGTATAGACATAAAAAAACTAAAAACCGACTTCAAAAAGAAATTAACTTAAAATTATGAAATAAACATACACGAAATCAAAGGTAGATAAGAAACAAATTACAGGCCTAAATTTTTGTTGAGGTCGGTACCAGCACTTGAGATAAGTATACTTACCTATCAAATGTTTTAGATACGATAGCCATAAACTGACCTCAAAAAAAATTTAAACCCCCTAATTGGTTTCGTACTTACCTTTGATTCCGTTATTGTTGGTTAATTTCGTGTATTTATGTATAAAATTTCATTATTTTGAGTGAATTTCTTTTTGAAGTCGATTTTCAGTTTTTTAAACTTTTTTTTTTGTGATAATGCTACATCTATTAACGTTAAACCCAATTATCAACTCGCCAATAGGATATCATCAAATACCCATACAGAGTCCTGTGGCTTCCATCATCATCTCAGCAGCATGAAAATTAAGGAGACAAACCTATTATCATTAGCTCACCTGAATAACCTGAAAGAATATAACTATCGGTCTATATGTACCTATAACATTTATCCTTCAATGACTAACAGACGCAAATACCTGAATAGCTGTAAAAAGAGACATGTAATACATGCCTTTAAACTTTGAGGGTTGCCCTCAATTAACCTGGGATTTCATCATCAGATCCTGATTTGGTGACAATGGGACCACCTCAGGAGTATACACTTTCCGAGTAAAAAAATATTTGAAAATTGGTTCAAAATTGGCAGAAAAATCGGTAAACATACAAAAAAACCTACGGTGGAACATAGAACCTCCTCCTTTTTTGAAGTCAGTGTGTTAAAAATTTGAAAGAATTTGCAAAAAGATATACCTCTTAAGTCTTTCAAGTGGTTGGTTAGACAGATATGTCCGACATGGCTGACATCATCATAAGCAATATCCGCCATTACTACTCCACCAAGCCAACTAGACATTCGGGTGGAATGCGCATTCCCCTCCCGCACACCGCGTTCGTCTTATTCGCATGTGTAACGGTAATGATTTCCGTACTTGAAAAATGTAAAGCAGTCTAAAAAGGAGATTGAGAGATTAACTTTTTGACATGGGCCAGTTGTCTTGGTGGAGTTGTATAGTAAAGTAGTTTTGAAGAGAGAGACAGATATTGTTCGTACCTGGGTGAACGAGCTTTGTTTGAAAAGGCAAAAAATATAGAGAAATATAAAAAGATTTCACCCGGACCGGAGATCGAAGCCGTTTATCTACTCGTAGAAAGAGGAAGTCCAACACCTTGAGCACTGGCCTATCGCTTATAATAGAGGAGCGTCGGAACCAAAACCGATAAACTCCGTCTATGGCATATTTTCACATATTTGGACTGAAGGATCCGCCCGTCTCCATATTTTCTTCAGATTTTCTTCATACAAGCAAAAAGTAGCGCCATCTGACATAACTCGTACGAACTAGCGTGGGCGAGAGTTGACGTCAGTGCCGCGTTAACCTTAGTAGAATTTTCGCTTTAAAAATTCGTTTATTTCATTTGTTTACTAGAAAAATACAATTTAAGGTTACTTAACGATGATACGACATCTATTTAGTTTCTATTTAGCCTTTCTTTCATGATTTTTACAGCCTCTAACAACATAATAAGGCATTTTATATGGAATATCTTTTCACCGCACTGTACAATTTCCGGCAGACCACTGAGTCGCGAGTGTGCGAAACTTTCGATTTTCGCACCAAATCGCTAGGAGCATTAGTCGCGCGCGTTGGCCGGATCCTTACGCCAGTAATATATAAGTCATTACATATTTTAATTATTTTTTTCGGTACCTTGTGTTGAATCTCAAACCTCTCTGGAAGCAGATCTCTTTAAAAACAGTTAAATCCTGTTCAAAAAAATTATTTTATAAAATGTACATTTCTAAACCAGACAAATCCAATGAGTCAATTTATGGTCGATACAAATACCGATAAATCTTAGAGATTAAAGTGCTAGTATCCGACCTCAAAATATTCACATATTTTGGTCAATTGAACTTCGTGAATGTCAATGTCACTGTCAAATCATGTTTTCAAACTACCAAAACCCGATAAATCCAAGTGATTTGGACAAAACTTGATATCTCAAAAATTCTTAAATTAATAGCAAATTATCCATATTGTTCTCTTTCAATTTGATTTCGCTACCTAACTTATCATTCAGTTTACCATATTTTGGCATAAAAAGATTTTTTTTGTTACATAACAATTTATTAACTTAAAAGGTTTTTTTCAAATTTTTCACAAAAATGAACATTTGGATTTATCGTTTTTTGTTCCGACGCTCTTCCTTATAATTATTATAATATATTATGTCTGGTGCAGTGAAATTACCGATTTTACTATAGCGCGAAAAAGACGATGTGCGTAAAAATTCAGAAAAACGCGTATTCCTAGAGATGAGGTCTAGCACAGATGAGATACTAGTTACTTGCTCTAGCTAGTTCATCAATTTTCATTGAAATCGTAAGAGCCGTTTTCGAGATCTCAAAACATAAATATATACAAATATATAAAGGTTTTCACTGTAGGTATTCTATTTGTGTGTATTTATGGACACTTACTTGTGGGAGACATCAGATTCCAGTAAGTTCAACATTAATTCCAGTGATTCGCGGTCCAAGTCCATGTTGAGGCGGTCCTGTGATAGCACGAACATCACTGTTGCTGTGCAAAGACCCAGACTCTGTAATGATAATTAACTGATTAATAAATGAGGTTCTATGTATCTCCAAGAGAGGCAATGTCTTTTTTATCACATCTATTCAAAAAGCACTGTTTGGTTCCTCGTAAACAGGGACCAAAATAGCTCTTTGATCTCTAGGGAGGAACAGTGACTTTTGTAATGATGATATTGTTAGTAAATGTTCCAATCACCAAAGAGATTGTTCACGATCATTGTATGAACAAAAGGCCATTTACGTTACGACTGAGGACACAGGTAAGCTTAAGACAGGGATGCACATACAACATTCTTATCAAACCTCTAGCTGTGTCCCTCTCGAACCGAGGTTCGTGCGACAGTCGTAACGTGAATGGGTAGGTTAACTAAAACCGCGCGTGGATCAATTAAAGTTTGAAAAATGCATTCCGCCTTCGTAATTGTTTACTTCGGGTTTATGCTGATACTTTTATGAAAAATGAGTGTGCCTTTCTCAAGCAGTGATAATGAAAGTCTGTTACCCACAAAATCCCGTGAAAAAGGGCAAAATGCAAGAGCGAAACCTTTTTCAGAAAATGTCTCTTTTGTTACGTTTTATTGTACCTAACTATATGTAAATAAATAAACGCACTATTCTAATTCATAAATTTTACTTACTTATTTTCACATAAAGGATGATAAAAAGTACAAGTATACATAGAACACGTTGTCGACAACATGGCTAGTGCTAAATGTTCCGAAATAATGACTAGAGCTGGTCATCTTCTCCACAACATGGCTGTGCTGGATACGTCAACGACATAGCTAGTGCTGCGCAAGTTACCAACAACATGGCTAGTGCCGGACGTGTAGCCAACAACATGCCTAGTGCTGAACATGCTGCCGACATAACTAGTGCTGCGCATGTTACCAACAACATGGCTAGTGCCGGACGTGTTGCCAACAACATGCCTAGTGCTGAACATGCTGCCGACATAACTAGTGCTGCGCATGTTACCAACAACATGGCTAGTGCCGGACGTGTTGCCAACAACATTACATGCCTAGTGCTAAACATGCTGCCGACATAACTAGTGCTGCGCATGTTACCAACAACATGGCAGTGCCGGACGTGTTGCCAACATCATGCCTAGTGCTGAACATGCTGCCGACATAACTAGTGCTGCGCATGTTACCAACAATATGGCTAGTGCCGGACGTATTGCCAACAACTTGCCTAGTGCTGAACATGCTGCCGACATAACTAGTGCTGCGCATGTTACCAACAACATGGCTAGTGCCGGACGTGTTGCCAACAACATGCCTAGTGCTGGACATGTTGCCGACAACATCGCTGGCGCTGATCATAGTGCCGACAACAGGGCTAATGCTAGACATGTTTGATGGTACGTTACCTGGTCGTTGGTGGCGTCGTGCAGCGCGCTAAAGAACTTCTGCACGGTGCCGTGCGCGCGCAGGTGCATGCGGAACGCAGGCGCCGTGCACTTGCTCGCCAGCGTGATGGCGGAGAGACACCGCGTCGATATTGGGTTGTTGTCCTATAAGAAATAGTCATCCACATTAGAGATTTCTGTGCAACAAGCTCTTCTAGATGTCAACTTACAACGCATCCAGTAGGTATTCTTTATAATCATTGCTACTATACCTGTAATGCGTCCAGCAGGTATTCTACATCATCATTGAACTCCTGGAACTCTCCAATTTCTTGTATTTGATGTGCCTTCTTTACATTTCTGACAACTGTGTAATACTGCAACAAAATATATTTTATATTGCTCTGTTGTGACTAGTACCGTCGTCGCTGCCCCACCACCAAGCAGCGGCGACCTGGTAGGGGGAACTGACCAGCGTTACCACGCTCACACAACGACAGCGACCTCGATCGAAACCAAAAGGCGACATTACTACTTTTTAATTTTTTTCGCTAAAAGCATTATACCCGCATTATTTTTAAAATAGTACAATCATACATTGCATCAACCATTACATACATCCACGCTCGCTGCACGGGTAATTTGACCACTGATAATATTAGGTCTTTACCTATGAAACTGCGGATAGTATAAAAAAAAATTAAGATGAAAACCAATATTAAGGGCCACCAGGAGGCGCGAGTTTCCATACAAACGTAGTTCCGCTTGAATACAAAAACTACATGCGAGATTGAATCCAAACTCTGCAAATATATTGAGGAGACACATATCAATGTTTTTAATTAGTTTTCGATGTACTAATATAAAATAGAAAAATAATAAGAGCAGTTTCAAACTTTCAGTACAAAGCTAATTTAAGCATTTGTTTAGTTATGTTAAAATTTACTACAATGAAAACTAATTACAAACAACGATATGTGTCTACTCAATATATTTGCAAAGTTTGGATTCAATCCGGCATGCAGTTTTTGTATTAAAGCGGAACTACGTTTGTATGGAAACTCGAGCCTCCTGGAGACTCTTAAGAACTATAGTTACGAAAACAAAATTTATTCTCGAAATAGCATTAGACTATTAGAAATTAAATGGTGGTAAACATATGCCTATTGTTTAGATATTTTGAGAGCGCGGTGGCTTTAACCTCATGCAGTCAGGGTTTTTCACCTGAAAAATCGCCTTTATTGAGGGAAAAAATGCATATTTTTAATTTTATAGCTCTAGAGTTATTGCAGCAGTTTCTTCGTTATTAATGTCATATTTGGGAATACCCCGCATAAGAATTCGTCATTTTTAATTTAAATTTAAGTAAATTAACTAGTCTAAAAAATTGCCCCATCTGACCACTAAGAAAACGCCTTTGTTCCATTCAATGGTACATAGCTCAGGGGATTGGAAAGTGAAAGACGTGCCACTAATTACTAATAAAAGACCATAAGTTGTGTCACCATAAGGTCTATAATAAAAGACAATAACTTATTTTTTTTCAATAAAAATTGGCATTGAACTTAAAAAACTGAATTGGCAATTTCATAGGTAAAGACTATTGCATGTATTCCAATATATTTGTACCAACATGTCATACAAATAAGATTTTTTGAAGTGAAAAATTCTTTAGGCACGTTGGGCATTTTTGAGATGGGAAAAAACCATTGAACTCGAGACACTGTAACCGACATGGAACAAGGAACAGTTGATACTTTTGACTGTAGGTTCTTGGTGGAACATTATATCACTCATTTTGGTATATATTTACACTAATTCTACAGAAATTTAATAAAACTACACATTATAATTTGTCAGCGACTGGTTTCAAACACCATCCCATTGAGTCTGCCTGAAGATGGTGTTCGAAACCAGTCGCTGACAAATTATAAGGTGTAGATTAATTAAACTTCTGTGGAATTAGTGTAAATATATACCAAAATGAGTACAAGGAACACTCGCAGGGTTAAAACTTATAAAACTGTAAAAAAAAATTACTTCTGTCCGCACTCCCGTAGTGGTTAGGTTAAGTTATTTTTACCTATGCTACGCTATGGGCCAACAGGTGTATTTTTATTTCCCGCGTGATACTAAATCATACTTGTAATTCATCACCACAGTGTAAGGCAAATCTATTATCTAATAAGTACTGAGTGAACTGTAATATCTATACTAGGGCACTGGGTAAAGCAAAGTAATGCGTAATGTTTTTGCGTAATATTACTTCAGCGAGTGCTGTGTAATAAACAACATATTACTTTTCAAAGTACTTCCCCTCCACCTCACGTGAGATTTCTTTGTAATGATATGAATACATTTCTTCTACATTTTCGTCTCTTTCATTTCATACCACTAATAGTTCTTAATAGAGTATGTCGACTTGTGTCCTCCCCCTTTTATGAGATTTGGTGAAATATTTCTCTATAGTGAATACGCTCCTAAACTCCAATAATGCTTTTGAGTTGTCTCTACATACAACTTCTGCTGGAAGAAATTTCTTTAGAAATAAGCTGTACCCTTTGTATCACTTTAATGTTTAAAATCTGTATTTTATGTATCCTGTGTACAATAAACTATCAAATTAAAAGTTCTGCCTCGTATAGAAACCTCCCGATAGAGCCGAAAAAATGAGCCAGGGCTATATTTACTCAAAAAAATTAACAACTTTCCTCAAAGACAGCTCCACATGGTCAGTTTAAGCTTCACACACAAATCTTTTAAGTAGCTGGTCTAGGCAAACTTTTCTAAATGGAGTCGTAAGACCTTATTTTATATTAATCTTCATGTGGATGATCAAAATGCTATCAGAGTAACTAGGTCTAATTTAAATTAAAACTATTCAATATTAAATAATTGTTTAAATTACCTCCTTGGCTTCCTTAGCACACCTTACACTAGTATATGGCTTGATAGTGTCAGTGATATCTGGGCCATCCAAAGCCATTTCTGGGGCTCTGTATTTGGTGACCCTCGTCAGTTCCTCTGGCACTGGAGCTGCAGGATTCCTTGCTTCGGGGTTTTCTGCCTGCTCAGGTCTCGGTGTTTCATTGCCCTTCTATGAGCGGAAGACAAACAAAATTAGTAAACATCAAATAGTTACTTTATGTCTACGTACAACATACATGAAACTATTTAGGAAAACAAGTATTAATAGATGTTCTTTGACGTTCTTGCAGATATTAAATGCCACAATAGTCGAGAAGTCAATTCAAAAATTTTCAAACTACTCATTAATTAGGTGAGTAAGCCACTATTTACTGTATTATTGTATAACTGTGTTTCTTTCTGGTAATTAAATAAAATTTATTATTATTACTATTCTCTCAACACTTAAAAAAGACATGTCTTTCAATTATGAAAAATTAACAACTTCATAGATTAAGATACTTACATTATCAGCCCATTCATGACGATAAAGGTGTCGTCTTTTCCTAGCTGGTAGTGGAGATGGGTTGTCTGTCAGTGATTTACTTTTAAATATGGATCCTTTCTTCTTAGTGATTACTAATTTTACACTAGGTTTATCTTCCAAGTGTTCCTCAGATTCTCCAACATCATGTGGCGACTTGAACACATCATCCTGTTGTTTCTGGGATTCCTCCTCAGAATTCTCATTTGGACAACTATTGTAAGCAGAGTCTGATGATAGTGTATTGAGTGGATTATGGCTCTGAATTTCATCTGCCTGCATGTCTTGTGAAACACATTCAGTTTGTTCTTGATCCTGAGAATCATGTTCATCATTGTTTTCTGGCTCTTTCTCTTCATTTTCTTCAGGTAATTCTGGTTGCACCTTGGAATCATTACAATCAGGACTGGCATTTTTACTATTTGATTGTTTACGTTTCTGTTTCTTGTAAAGTTTTGTTTTCTCACTGCTGACTTTACTGCTTTCACTACCAGAAAGTATGTCAATCAAATCACTTTTATCCACTTGAGATTCTGTGTGTAGTTCAGGTGCCAACTGAGCCTCCGAAGCTGCTAAGGCTGCAGCCTCAGCAATTGCTGCCTCATGCTTCTTTCTACCTCTTCTAGTTTCCTTTTTAATGTCACTTACAGTTTTAGTACCTCCAGTTGTTGATACATTTTTGATTATGAATTTTGAAGTGACTGCATCTAAATAATCATCATTTTCATTATAATTTACATTGGGCCTATTGCGTCTAGATCTTCCACCTGCATTTTCAGGAGGTTTAGGTTCAGGTAGTGGTTCTGTAGACTGAAGTCTTGGAGATTTGATTACTGTAGCAATAGAATCTAATTTCTCCAACTGCGACTCAATGTCGTCTGGAACTGACGCGTGAGACACGGGTTGCTTGACACCTACATGAACAGGAGATGCAAGTGTTTTGTATAAATCATAAGTGTCTGAACCTGGTAAAGGTGAACTAGCTTTCTTAATAAGAGGTTCATCATCAGAGTTTCTGTGATGTCTCTTATGAGATTTATGTTCCTTTTTGTCTTTCTTTTTCTCCTTTTTAACCTCCTGATTGAGACCTCCACATTTTATTGTTATTTTAAGACCTTCATGTTTTGGTGAACAAATTGTTTCTGTCTGTGGACTCCTTTTGTGATCTGAACCAATATCTGAATGTACATCCATAGAAGAATGTCTATCTGAACTAGGTGATGTGAAGCCTTCATTTGAATCAGTGCTCACAATTCTTGATGTGCCTTTAGATATTCTTAGCACAATAGGTGGTGGTTTACGATCTTCAACTGTCTCTTTACTGGTCGATGGACTGGCAATATCTACTTTAGGCGGAGTGGGACTCACCACCAATGGACTCGTTTTAGGTGAAGAGACCTTTGGTGGTGGTGGAGGTTGCTCGTAATGGCTAAAATCTGGTATAGGACTGTTGCTACCATCTTCGGCATAGTTTATTACTTTATTTCGAGTGCGGACCAGATAGCGTTTATTTGGAGGCTGAGTGTTATCAGCAGGGGTTTCCTCTTTTTTCGAAGCTTTAGTAGCAACTGTAGTTTTCTTTCCTTTTGATTTCTCAGAGTTTCTTCTAATAGGCAATTCTGGAGATGACGAATCTCTACTGTAAGCCCTCTTTCTTTTGGTTTTCTTTTCTTTGCTATTTGATGAATGTTCTGGTGACAATGGGGCAGCAGGTACTGGCGGTGCATAGATGATCTGAGGTACCGGCGGAAATGGCTCAGCATTACGGGACTTAAAGAATTTCTTAGGTTTTGGTGGTGGTTGCTCAGTTTCAACTGCAGGTACTGTCAATGGACTATTCTGATCTTGAACGGGTTTTTTTGCAACATTATTGGAAAATGCTGAAATGTGAAAAAAACTTACATAAGTCAATTAATCATTTACAACAACAGTTATGCTTTATTGTTAGTTGAAATGGAAACTATATATATATATACAGTAAGTTCATTCAACTTTCACCACATTGGTCTACCAAACATGTTCAATTTAGTTTAAACTCAAGGTTGAGTAGGTGTAATGTAAGCATCTATATTGTTGTTTTGTTATCTAACAAGAACCTCTTGACTGTTATGACTTACTTTGCAGTTATCTGTTGTAGGTACTGAAGGTAGATAAACAGTATTGAGTACGTGCTTACCGTAAGGCGCGCTTCTGATGGAGGTGAAGCTCGTGATACCCCACTTGCCCACAGTGCCTGCCGAGCGCGCAGCTGTGGGGCAGTTACTGTTTTCTCGGAACAGCGCACTGTCCAGGGGCACGGCGACGCTGCCGGCTCGGCCTCTGCCCCAGCGCGACATGCCGATAATCTCATCAAAAACAACAGCACCCTCTCACGTATCAATCGTCTCCTCTAATGTCAAAACATCAAGCGCATGCCGTGTAGGTATGTCACAGACACGTAAACGTAACCGCCTCACGGTGACATTCACAATCAATATCTTATCGCGATCACTTTAACGAACACTGCGTAACTTTCTCCAGATAAAAGGAAACGAAAACAATCAGTTAACAGACCCGCCATTTTTACAGGAGCAAAGGTACTGTAGAAGGTAATGTATTAGAATTTATTTCGAACTTACAACGCGTGTGTCAAGTCTTTGTAATGGTTATTATATTTAGCAGATTTCTTTGCACTTTTGAGGTAGTCGATTACTAATAATTTTACATTGAAATTAGTTTATAGGACACAAACTGCGATGTTGTCAACTCATAACACTAATGCCGCCATATTGGTAATTGGCTGGCATAACCAACCAGTGTTACCAGTATGTACATGTACTCTGTGTGTAACTCTGTCAAAGATGACTTATTAAATTAATAATGTGCATTTCTTATAGGGAGAAAGTTTGTCGCTTTGCAGAGAGATATTTGGGACTACAATAAGCGATTTGAATCACTGCAATGCTAGTTTCATCCCTTAGGAACACAGATGGCGCTTTTTTATTTAAAAAAACTTCAATAAATTCCACGCACATATCAATTTCAACATTTTCAACAGTTTTGGCAAAGAGAAAATCTGTGTGGAAAGAGAACAGTAGTAGCGTCAAATGAAACTAACTATAAATGTATTTCGTTTACTGAATCTGAATAAATTTTAAAAAAACTTAATTTTAATACATATTAGGTACGTGTTAGGTACATACAAGTTAAGATACTTTTTTTTGTTAAAATATATTAACGTGTCTGGGTACAAGCCCTTTTGAGACAATTTTTGTATTCATTTATTTCTTGATTTGAAATGTTACAAATCTTCTCTGGAGTTCTTAACAGTATTTTCAGCAGCCTCATTCTGAGTTGGACCACTCGGTCACAGTAGGGCGTCTACAAACTGCACCCAGTGCAAGTCAGGTCTTAGCGTCGTTCTTCATTTTATTTTCTTGTTCTCCACATTACTCACGTGCACCAGACCACTTTGTTCATAATGCACCACTTTTTGAAACAAAACTCTAGTAGAAAACAGCGCAAAAACAATAAAATAACTCTACGAATGCGTTCACCACAAATGCCGCCAAAAAAACTCGTATTATTCTAAAATTGGTTGTGAATTTTTCTTGGCCATGGAAACTAGTCCTTCAGCCGGATTCGTAAATAATTTTCACTTTCTTCATTTGTTTTTGGATTTATAATGCTAGTGCCGGTGCATTACAAATCTTCTCTGAAGTTCTTGACAGCATTTGCGGCAGCTGCATTCTGAGGTGGAACACCCAGTTGCTGTTGGGCGTCTATTAAACTGCACCCAGAGCAAGTTGGGTTCTCACGTCCTCCTTCGTTTTATTTTCTTGTTCTCCACATTGCTCACGTGCACTAGACGATTTTCTCCAAAATGCACCACTTCTTGAACAAAATCCCAGCAGAAAACAATGAAAAAACAACAAAATAAAACTACGAATGTGTCCACCACAAATCCCGCCAAAAAACCCCGTATTATTCTAAAATGTTAAATAGTGTGGCTATCACAAAAATGGCGAATCTGCCCGATGCTGGCAAAAAATCCGCCAATACTTACCAAACTCGACTTTTGTAAATGCCAAAAATATGGCATCATATTATTATGATAAAAAAAACAACACATTTAACATTCATTGTCAACAACAAGTTAGAAGTCTGGAAACTTTCCCTGTGTTAGTTTCTTAAGAAACCATGACAAACTTGTTGCACTCAAGGAAATGAGAGAAAATATTTTTTTCGGGATTGCCAGTTGTGGAATTAAAATAACAACTTATCAGTGTTGTCAGTAAATAAGATGAGTTATCATTTAAAATTATCGTAGACATTTTAACTAAAACGTAGTGATTACATGCTCAGTGATTTTAACAGCTTACAATTCTTAATATATGCATACAGTAATACCGCATGTTGTAGATTTCATTTTTTTGGTACATTTAGAGCTTCGTTTGGTAGTGAATTTTTTTGGTAGATTTTGGTATATTTACACATTATTGAACTTTTGACTGGTAGATTTGGTAGATTTTGAACAAAGTTTTAGGAATAAAACTACTACTATTACTACTACTGCTACTCCTATTATGTATCAATAATTGTATATTTTCTTGTATAATAAAGAGTTACTTCAGCACACTTTTACTTACATAAATCTGTATTTATTCTTAATATCCAAGCTCTAATATTGACACTTCCGTCGACTGAACACATCGAAGTCTGAATACCGACTGAACAGTCCGCCCCACTTCTACCCAGAGCTAACGTTATTACAAAAGAGAATATATCACCATCGCATGATATTATAAAAAACCAATAACAAACAAGCAGTGTTGATTTTTTTAAACAATAAATCACGACTTTTGGCCATCCGCTTCAGTTGAACCCCGGTACACGTTTACAAAATAGTCAGTTGCTCTTCGTCAACAATCTGAACATTTATAAAATTAAAATTTCACAACTCACAAATTCTTAGATTCCTTATACTTAACAATGAAAATTTAAAATTTCATTTCATTTTGAAATTTACATTCTCACAATATTTTAGATTTCTTACAACAATCATGATTTGAAATTAAAATTACATAAGTAATCACACAAATTCTTGATTCATTATCTTTATTTTATAGAAAACCGACAGTTATGTTAATTAATTACGTCATGACATTCAGTTATGACTCAAAATTATATATTTAAGATGTATACCTCTACAGTCTTGATTTTCCACGGGCCTTCAGGAAAAAAAAATCAACAAATCTTCTCAATTAAAGGCATAATTAATTTTCCTTCTATAATGCCATTGAAATAAACAATGAACGACTTTCTTTCTTTAGATAATTATCTATTAATCAAAGTAAGTTTATCATATAAATATTCCAGCCCATTTTTAAAACTGATGTAAACAGAATTTCCGAATTGAAAACATTAGTTAGAAGATTGAAGAATTTAAAAAAATATAGGCCATGGACTCGATACCACTGAGTTTAAAAAAAATAAGTAAAGCATATATAGCGGAACAATAAATTTATATAAAAAAACAGTGTATTGACACGGGTGTTTTCCCGAACGTTTTAGAAATAGGACAAAGAAAGCTTTATTGGGTCTTTAACTGCACCAAAAATGAATTCTGAAGTATAATGTCTCTCTGTAGTTTCATAAAAAATATTCATTTATTTTTTTAAAACAATTTCTATCACTTGTTTTTTATAAAAATTACAAAATTAGTACGTCAACGACAATAAAAATTATGATGTCACAGTTCAATATTTCAAACATTATCAATACAAAATATTATTTTTTACAGGTCATAAGAAGTAAGTAAGTATAAACAGGGTGTTAGGGTGAAAACTGTTATCATTGAAATTGTTGATTCAGTATCATGTATAAAGTGTAAATCCAATAAAAAAAACACCCTTAAAAAACACATATTTTTTGTAGCAATATTACAAGACGAAAAATCTTAATGAACCCAATGTAAACCATAAGGGGGGCCGGCGGCCCTTACCCCGGCCCAGTACTGAACGAATTGAGTGGGCGGGCGGTCGTTAACCTTGCATTGTGTTTTTGAATTCGCGTACTTGAAACCGTGAATCTTGGTGGCTACTGCAAGTAGGTGAGTAGCAATGATCGAAATAGATAGAGTTTTTTCATGTACTTTTGCAACGTTGGCACAACATGGATAAGCTTAATTTTAGCTGGTATCCGGTTTTTTTTTCATTTAGAAGCAATTAACTCAAGACTCAACAAAATGCTAATCCGTGCGTGCAAGGTTTTATTGAGAAATACTTGCACAAATATATTTTCCCATTTGTTTATTTACTAATTCTTATTGTATAATTATTGGTGTTATTATTATTATTATATCAGCTCATATACGTCCCCACCGAGGGGCTCGAGCCTACCCTGAATCAGGGCGATTAGGCCTTAGTCGACCACGCGGGCCCAGTGCGGGTTGGCCGACTTCACACACAACTTCGCAGGCGTGTGCAGGTTTCCTCACGATGTTTTCCTTCACCGTTAAAGCAAATAATTAATTATTGGTGTAATTTGTTTTAAATAAGTAATTTATGCATTTATAAACAATAAAAAAATGATTCCAAAAAAGTTTTTATTTCACTTTGTAAGACCCTCAAATCCGGAAATCCGGAGAAGCTTATCCATACTATTGACAACGTTATGACATAATTGCCGGAAAAAACTCTACCTTTTCCGATCAATGGTGAGTAGGTATGTTTTCCTGTCCTAGGACACCCCTTTTGGTTTTGTTATGTGACGGCCGAAGGGGTAACTACACGTGTTCCGTTCTATTTTTTGGCTGGCAGGCGGTTGTTGACCTCGAAATGTGTGTTTGAATTTTGGTGTGGTTAAAAACTAAGCATGCTTTAAAAAAACTACGAAAAGTTTCTAGATATTTTTAAAAATATAATATTTTCTTATTATAAGTTACCGAGCCACAGTTTTTGTAATAATGGTGTTCACCCTAACACCCTGTATATAGTGTTTGTTTTTCGTCACCGGATTTTTAATATAATTTATCAAATGTTATAAAGTGATGACGTCACAGGCCTAAAATGAAAAGAACAAAACGGTCACAGTACTGGTGATGATTTTAAAATGAATTAAGTTACTTTTTAAGTGTTATTAAATTACTGTTTACAGTATAGAATCGTTATAATGTCTCCAATTTTTTATATTTATTTACATGCTTAATAAAAACTATAGCATGCTAATTCTGTTTTGACATAGACATGTTATATTTATTAGTATATATATATTACAAGTCACATTATTATAACACATGTTTAAAAAAATAAATTATATTAAAGATGAATCATTTTGAACCATTTAACATAGTATATTACACTATGGAATAATTCTGAAATAACATTTTATATTTAGATTTAGCCCTTGTATGTCAAAAATTCGTTATATGTGTAAATTGTCATTATTCCAAGTGACATGAAATAGGGCCTAGCTGATACATCAGAGGGTATTCGTGCTATTACGTGCCATTACTGACGGCACGCTTCTGCAATCTGAAAATGCGCTCCAAATCAGCGGCACGCCCCCAGAACTCAATACCAAATTGCAGAATTGATTGCACGGTAGCGAAGAAACAATTTCACACGAAATCGCAGGGCAGTGTAGGGGCGAGGCGGCTCAGTGCGAAGCAGACACTTCCTAGTCTGCCACACAGCTGTTCTACATAATTTTCCCAAGTTAACGTCTGATCAATGTGAAAGCCTAGAAGAGTAGTGGTGCATACCTGCTTAACTCTCACGCCTCATACCTTAACCGAAACAGCTACCTGACAAATCGAAGTGTATGACGTCCTGCTAGTTCACACTCTCTACTGCTGCAACGAAAGCAGCCCGGGTAGACCTGGTGTAGTTCCGTTTTAGGATGATTACCGACTGTATCTTCAGTATCGGGGCTAGCAGATAATCACCACGCACTCCCAAGTGATCGATCAGGCTAGAATAAACACTGGATAATGAATGCAAAATGCAAGGTACTTTGTATAAAGATGGACAAGGCATGTGGCAAAACTCTCTGTGACGCGTATAGAAAAATCAACAAGCGTATAGGAAAGTCAAGTAGTCCCTTTCGCCCAGAACTTGTCACTAGAATGTCAACGTTTACATCTCCGACAATAATAAATTTAAGACCAGTTTCATTCATTTCATGGAGCATTTTTTCTACAATTTCTATAAAATCAGAAACTTTGACTGTGCGGTAATTTGACCTATACAAACAAACCACAAGCAATTCATAGTAATTAATTCAATCGCATATATTTATTCTCGACCGACAAATTACATAATTCCTTCACTTCTTTAGCTTTCAAGTCTGATTAACATACAAAAATGACCCTCCATGACTACTAGAACGGCAATAGTTAGATGTTAATGTGTAGTTATTTATGCTAATGCTATTTATTTTGTCGTTAGTAAGCCAGTATTCCGTTAATGCGAGAACATCACATTGTAATTCGCTTGTTAAGAACACTCCAAGTTTTTTTTGTTATCCCGTTCAATGACTGCATATTTTGTGTACAAGTTACAAGTTTTCTCGCTACAACGTTAACTTTGGTTTTTTATAACTATATTATTAACATTTATTTATTTATTTGTACAAAAACACACATTATCATTACAGGTACATGAACCCAATTCGACAATGTAGCCACTCTTAAAAATAATTAAAACTTATTACTTAAATAATTTAAAGTCACCCTTTCGAATTCCGCCAACGAACAACTAAATAAATCTATTCTTTCCGAAATTGAATTTAATAAAACTTTCGCCCTTGTTAGAGGAGAAAGTTTTAAAACATTTGTACGCGCTACAGGTAGCGCCAGCAGTCTTACTCTCGGTTCCCGCCGCAGCCTGGGGTTAGGAATGAGCAAGCCTAACGATTTTAATAAGGGTGGGTTATTAGAAATACCACGTAGTATGCAAAAAAGGTACTTGGCTAGAGCCAGATCTCGCCGTACCTCCAACCTATAAAATCCCACCATTCCTAAGACAAAAAGGGTTGGATACATAAGTGGATAAAAAGGGTAGATTCCGTATTCCTTCAAGTACAGGTAACGCGTGAACTTGTTTTGAATTTTTTCCACCATTTGGATATATTTTGTTTCGTGCGGATTACAGACCATTGCACCACTTTCCAGCCTACTCCTGACTAAAGAATTATACAATGTTCTGGCGGCTGCTGTACCCTGGAAATCTGACGTTTCACGCAACACAAAACCCAAGGTCCTAAACGCCCTCGAGCATATGTTTACAATGTGACTACGAAACGTTAAGTCATTTGTTACTAATAGCCCCAGGTCTTTCGTGGATTTAACACGCGGTATCTTTTCACCAGCTATTTCATAATTATAATTCAGTGGTAACATAACATAATTTTCAGTTCTACAAGTACGGTGTGGTTTCACAAGTCTTTCATTGTTTAATTTATGAATATCGTCTATATTAACAGTGTTACTTACGAAAAACTCGTTTGTTATTGTAGTTTTCTCATCCATCAAAAGTGTGTCCCTATCTGTCACATGTATATTGCTACTCCTATTAGACATATCTATATCTTCAATTAGATCATACAGGTCCTTGAGTACAATTTTATTGCCATGTTTATTAATTTTGCCGCTATATCTAGAGAATATAGCACGGGAGTATTCAAAATTTTTATTAGTAACAGCATACTCGCGGACCTTGTTATCGATGTACAAATAATTATTGAAAGACTCAATTCTTCGATTAAAAATGTCTACAGGACCAGAGTCCTTAAAGTTAGGTGAACATAATCCACATCAGTATGTTGAATTTTTAGCAATTCATTCCTTATACACTAAACTACTTTTTAGCAATTCATTCCTTATACACCAACCCGCACTGGGCCCGCGTGGTCGACTAAGGCCTAATCGCCCTGATTCAGGGTAGGCTCGAGCCCCTCGGTGGGGACGTATATGAGCTGATATAATAAATACACTAAACTAGTTTTTCGTAATTGTTCGTTATTTGTGATATTTAGATGCAGTAAGCATCTGGTAAACATATTTATTTCTTTCTTTCTATTTATAATAAAAAAATCAATCAAAAAGCGTAAATAACTATAGACCAATAGCTTTGTTGCCAATTTTCTCTAAAATATTAGAAAAAATTGCAACTGATATTATTTCTCAACTTATTCATCAAGGGTTAAGGTTTAAAATGAAAGCTAGTTTTAAAATTACATAATTACTTTGTATAGTGCATTCTTTAGTGATCGGGCCGTGACCATTAGTACCAGGTGCTAAGCATTCTTCGCGCTCCGCTTGCAAACACAAAAGGCTAAAAATAGCTCATCGCTCGGGTCAGTGTGTCATCATGAATGTAGTTTTAACAATATTTAACCTCGACTTCGCTGCATGCGTTTTGGCTTGACTGAAACCAAACAGTACGTGTAAAAAGCAATATAATTATATGCTTTAAGTACGGACTTATGTTTTATGTAATTTTGAAAGCTTACCTACATACCGAATAAAACTATCATTACAAATAGTGATTCAAATGTTACATATAATGAAGCTTATTGTTTTCATACAGATTTTAAGAAGTTTCTATTCAGATTTGTCGACTTGGCAAATGGCAACACAGCTTCTCCCCTAGTGCAGCGGAGTTTTTTGGCGGAATTTGTGGTGAACGCATTCGTAGTTTTATCAACCGAGTTCAAAAGGAGGAAATTCTCAATTCGACTGTATTTTTTTTGTATGTTTGTAACGCGATATCTCCGCCGATTGTGAACCGATTTTCAAAATTATTTTTTTATTCGAAAGAGTATACTCCCGAAAGGGATCCCATTGTCACCAAGTCAGGATCTAATGATGGGATCCCAGGAAAATCAACGGCAACCCTCAAATTTTGTAGGCACGTTATAAGTGTTTCATGTGTTTTCTAAAATTATAAAAGTATTTGCGTCTGGTAGTTTAGCCCCCAAATTAAATTCATACCCACCTTTAATTTCGTTATTGTTGGTTAATGTCGTGTATCTAAGTATAATAATATTATTTCATTCTTTTGAGTGAATTTTATTTTGTAGCCGGTTTTTGTTTTTTTTTAAATATTTTATTTTACTGTTTTTGTTTTGTGTTCTGCTAGAATTAGCTTCGAAAAGTGGTGCGTTTTGGAGAAAATCGTCTAGTGCACGTGAGCAATGTGAAGGACAAGAAAATAAAATTAAAGAGGACGTGAAAACCCAATTTGCACTAAGTGAAGTTTTAGAGACGCCCTACTGCAACCGGGTGTTCCACCTCAGAATGAGGCTGCTGTAAATCTGTCAAAACTCCACAGAAGATTTGTAATGCACCGGCACTAACATAGCAAATCAAAAAACAAATGAAGATTAATTACAGATTGTGTTCTGCTAGAATTTGCTTCAAAAAGTGGTGTGTTTTGGAGAAAATAGTCTGGTGCACGTGAGCAATATGTTGTACAAGAAAATAAAAAAATGGAGGACGTGAACACCCGGCTTTTACTGGGTTGAGTTTTAAAGACGCCCTACAGTAACATCGAGTGGTCCACCTTAGAATGGGATCGCTGCAGTTGTTCTCATGAACTCTACAGATGATTTGTAATGCACCGACACCCAGCCGCTGTCTCAAAAGGGCTCGTACGCAGAGACTTAAATATATCATCAAACAACTCAATCTAGTACAGCGTTGCCAGATGTACTGATTTCTCGGTATCCATATAGATTTTTAACATGTTTTCAGTTTAAAATTCTTGTTTAAGGTTTTCTCAATTGGCACTTTTATTCATACAGATTTCTCTCAAGTATTTAGTTTTAACGTGTTGTACTGTCGGTACAAGTACCATAGAGAACTCACTAAACAGTAAAAGACATATTGGTGTCGATTTGAACAAAATACTCGACTTAACTAAACTAAAATACGATTAAAACAAGTTTAGTCGTTTTCATGTGTTATTTGGTTGTATGCACGAACTGAATTTGGTTACCTAGTTTGACAGTATTAAACACGATTAAATTGAATTCACAGACTATAACTCCCACCCTCCCTGTCAGTCGCAACCGCCAGATGGACAGTGACAGACAGGGGTTCTGGGCGCGCTATTGTTTACTTTTATTGGATTTTATGTGAATCTAAATGGAATATTGTGTATTTCCATATAAAATATTAATCTAAATTAGAGTGTTTATAACATAAAAATAAAAGAAAAATAATCATTTACTTATAATTTAGACCATTTAGGTAACAAAAAAAAAATGCCAAAAAACAGTCACAAAAAAGGCCATAGTTTGGAGGAAAATCAGAAGTATAAGTTATTATTATAAGTGATTAAAATAAATGATTACGTATCCTGGCATCGTTTTCACCGCAAATATTTTTCAGAAACACAGAAACAACAACGTAAATTGTGCGCACATTCACTCGCGATTTGAAGTAAGAGACATGAATTTTGAGTGAAGTTTCTCTGAATATTTTTGTTCTGTAAGTGTGGCTAATGATTGGCCACAGAGGTAGCCAGCTTCACTCCCATTCATTTCCTAGCTTTCTATTGGTTCATAAGCAACCTTTGATTTAGTTTAGGCGCTAATTTGAACCGCCGTAAATAGCGAAAGATATGGGTTTTTTTTATTTTTCCGCCAGGCGGTATTTGACAGACGAGTGGTTATAGGATGAACGAGAGATTGAACAATATGATTCAAGCAACCTGTTTACCGTTAGTTAAAGAAAAAACAAGATATGATTTTATGTAGCGCTGTCTCTGTTGCATATATCATTTATGCTACGTTCAATTAAAACAGCTGATTTCTTTTTATTTTATTTTTTGGTTTGGCATCAGGGATTTTTGGGTGAAGAATTTAGAAGTTTTAATTTGCCTAAAAGTGCGTCGGGACATTGTGAATTTTTAGAATCTGGAGAAATTAAAGGTTTGATGTTAACCAGGTTCGTAATCGATGACTTCCTAAAACTGCCGAAGCTGAAAGTTGGAAAGATACAAGACCAGAAGACTTCCAACCTGGTTTATTAACCTGATCACCATCATCCCAGTCAAACCCTCAGATCAGAATTGTTCAGGTCAGAGTCACAGTGTGCTGATGCATCTTGGTTTAAACGCCAAACTTCTAGCTTTGACTGTTTTATAGAAATGTCGGCCACTAAATTGGTCATTATGAGACCCTCAGGTTAAAGGTGAAGTGTCCTGTTGTACTTATCAGGGTTTTGTACCATCACTTTACTTAGGTATTCATCACAAAATTTCCACTTTAGTGGTTTTCCAAGACCAATTAAAATTTAATGGTCACCAAAATAGGTCGCGATTAAAATTGGCTCAATTTTAGTTTGAAACATCTAAAATATGGTCGTTTCGAATAGCAAAATGGCGTTCTAAACTTAATTTAGTTCGATTTTAGTTTAGATCTGTCAGATAAGTTAAATCGAGTTTTTCCGAATAGAAAATGTAATTTTGACACATCTTAACCTAATTTTAGTTTAATTTAGTTGATTTGTGCAAAACCGATTCGACACCATTGTACTAACTAAATAAAAATATCTTTCATATGCTGTAACAAACCCCCCTTAATAAAATGTACAGGATAATTTTTTTTTAGATCGCAAAACCCACGTAGAAAATAGTGAAAATGAATACGGGAAAATCAGGACTCAAATATTTTTCTGGCCAAATGTGATCGTCTAAGGCAAGGAATCCTGCGTTGTGTTATCGTAGTACCTAGGGACTCTGAGGCAATCAGGTCGATATGTTATTGATATTTATTTAGTTTGAGTGAAGACATATAATACGGTACCTTTGATGGAGAATAGAGGATTATGAATTTATGAAAAAGATTGCTTTAAAAGGATCCAGTTTGGAAAACCAGTATGATATGAAAATAGTAATAAGACTAGGTAAATAGATGTGAGACTGAATTAAGAAGGGGATAGATAATAAAAGGTCAGTTAAACAAAAGTGAATATGTGGTTTAACTTGACAGCATTGTAAGCTGTTGAGGTACAGACAGCCTATATGGCCCAGGCCCCTAGGAAAGTTCTCAGGAGCAAGGGACAGTGGAAGAAATACAAGTTGGCTCCAGTTATGTTCCAACCTTAGCAGTGCAACATAAAGATTGTAAAAATTATAAATTAAGAATTCAGCTTGGTAAGACGTTATTGTAGTAAATGACTTCCAGACTTTTAATTTCCTGGAATCAGTACGAATAGTACAGTTGCAGGCCTGACAAGAGCGCCAACATATGATCGATATCCAAAGACCCGTACCATGCTCCTCTGGGGCCCTCTCCCGTAGAACATGAGAGTAGATAAACGGTGTCACCCGCATCTGTCGTAAGGCCATCTCTAATACTATAAGAACTGGATAAGTTAGTTTAGAAGATTCAGCCTGTAGCCTTCTTAGGGGTCCCACATTAGCGCCAACATGTGATTATTGCCCAATGGCTCCCACACCATATCTGTGGGCCGACAGAATATAACGGAGTAGGCAACAGTGGCACCCGCTTCTAATTTAGGTACTCTACCGTAACGGACCAACAAGACTGAAACCATGCAAGCAAGTTGATTTAAGTTAATGTAAAGCAGTTACATGATGGTTCACAGATCATGAACAACAAATAGACGTCTTGGCTACAATTGCAATACGTCACGCTTCACCTTGAAATGCTTTGTAAATGGTGCGCTAAGTATTGATTTCCAATTTCTTAAACCTCGTTCGTGATCTAGAACCAGTTTATTGGCCAGTTGATAAATATTAGCTTTAAGCTGCTATGAAAGAAAACTGGAAGTCTGGTATAACCTTTAAATTATTTCGAGATGTAACTTTACATAGCTGTGATTAAGTGGTGAAATATTATTGGGTCCTTTGATCTTCATTGATTAAAAAGTCATAAAATTTAGTTGCTACTGTATCGTAACCAACATGAGTTAGGAAGATAGATAAGGCGATAAAGCAGACCACTTAGGCCGGTACACCCAAGGCTCCCCTTTTTACTGCAAATCTAGTAATCCACTGAAGATAATTAAAGGTAATATGGGAATATAATAAGTATATTCTAGACTGAAATAAGGGGGAATAATTCTATAACTGGGTTAAGTCTTAGTAAGATAGAGTAAATAGCAATAAAATATAAATAAATTTACCTCGAGAATGAACGGGCAGCAAAGTACCTACCAGCAGCTTATTATTACCTACTTAAGTATGTCTACGTATGCATATTAAAGAATACGATCTTGAACTTGCCCAACACGTTACTACGTACACACCCTAACCCTTTTACCAATAATTCTAGTAATTTTATTGAGCCTTAAATTACTTCCGAACCTGAACCATGAAAACAAAATTTCTTCCGTAAAAGGTTTCATTTCTTGAAAATAAAGAGTAAATAATTACAATAATTCATTGGTCTGTTGCCTGCGTTAAATATTTAAAATATGTATTAAAATACAACTATACCTGAGTTATTTTAGATTCACTGGCTACGCTCTGCCCGGTCCTTATGTGTTCACGTCCCTACCTGGAGAAAATAAACTTGAATGAGACCGGATAGTCTCAAACTAGTCGTACAGATTTAAAGTCTAAGTCAGCGAACATAAATAGCTGGACTGTTTGTCCCAGGTATACATATTCGTCAACAACTTCCAGTGTAGAGTCTCCAACCTTAAGAGGGGTGGGTGCGACACGGACATTTAATATTACTTTGGTCTTGTCCATGTTCATTTTAAGGCCAACTTGTTGAGAGACTTTACTGAGGCCATTGAGCATTATGCTGATGTCTTCCATAGTCTCAGCCATGATCACGATATCGTCAGCGAATCGGAGGTGGAATATGTACTCGCCGCTGATATTGATGCCGAGTCCATCCCAGTCCAGAAGCTTAAAAACATCTTCCAGGGCGGCGGTGAACAGTTTCGGAGATATAATAGATAGATAACTCATTTATTTTTCCAGCAAAACAGCACCATAGAGCAAAAAAGCAATGAAAATAAAACATAACATCTCCCTGTCTCACCCCTCGCTGCAACTGGATAGGTTCCGAGTTCTGATCCTGGAGGCGAACCGACATGGTGGCGTTTTCAAACAGACACTTCAACAGCTCGATGTATCGATGGTCAATTTGGCACCGCTGGAGAGACTGTAGCACAGCCCAGGTTTCGACTGAATCAAAGCCCTTCTTATAGTCCACAAACGCCAAGCATAGTGGCTGATTGTACTCTTCGGTCTTCTGTATAATCTGCCGCAGCGTATGTATGTGGTCTATGGTACTAAAGCCTTTTCGGAAACCGGCTTGTTCGGGAGGCTGGAAGTCGTCAAACCTGCGTGCGAGACGATTCGTAATGACTCTCGAAAACAGCTTGTAGACATGGCTCAGAAGTGAGATGGGTCTGTAGTTCTTCAGCAGAGTGTTGGCACCCTTTTTGAAGAAAAGCACTAGCACACTTCTGTGCCATGCCTTAGGCGTTTGTTCCTCGAGTATAATGGAATTAAATAATTTCTGAAGAGCTCCACCTGCTTTCAGAAGTTCAGCCGTAATTCCATCATCACCCGGTGCCTTGTTGTTCTTGAGCTGTTTGAGATCCATTCTAATCTCGTACAGGCTGACGTCTGGGATATCTTCGGTATAGTGTCGGGTTAGTCTGGCTCTTGGGTCTTCAGCTAGATCGCTGACGGGCAAACGTGTGGTCTTGTACAATTGTCCATAGAACTTCTCAACTTCTTCCAGCAACTCAGTCTTAGACGATATGGTCCTGCCATCCTCAGTCTTCAGCTTGGTCAGTTGGCTTTGTCCAACAGACAGATCTCTCGCGAACACTTTTGAGCCTTTGTTGTGCTCAATCGCCTCTTTAATACAATTTAATATACTATATTGGCGTAAATCGCGAGTCAGGGACTTAAGAGATCTGCCTGTTTAGTTGCCGATACTGAGAAGCGTCTTCAGAGGACTGCTAAACCAATCTGCGTCTTTCTTCCATGAGGTTGCTGGTGAAGTCAGAGATTTTTATGGTTCTGTTTGAATAGCGAGTTAAAACTCGCCATTCAAACAGAATACTTAGCTTTCATTTATTATGCTGTGTTGTCCGTCCTCCCGTGGCACTGGAACTTGTGTTTTTAGGTTTATTATAAAACTTTTATGACGCGGAACCGGTCGACTCAAATTAATACGCATAGTTTTAGTGTAAAAATTTTTGGTCACTTTTCAAAATGCCTTTAAAAATTATAAAATCTGTTAGTTGAGAAGGTACGTTGTGACTCTCCAAACCCCGTTCCCAGACTGAATGTTCTATGCAAGGGAGAGTCTCGGAGAGTCCAAACCCCGTTCCCAGACTGCCCTGTGCCCTCCGAAATCCTGGAAATCGCTGCGCGCACGCCCATCGTCCCCATTTCCGTGCCTACCAACCCTTAAAACTTCATCCCTAAACCTAGCGTGCGTAGATTCTGAATCGCTATTTATTACTAAGATCACTTAATACGCATCTGCGTAGCTCGAATCTAAGTTACATTTATTTATTCATTAATTTAGTCCCAAGTCATTCCGTTACAATGCGAAATGTCAGACAATGCGCATTGGTTGTAAGTTGTGAACGCAGTTTAGCCGCGGTCGCTAAACCGCTATTTCAGAAAATCTGAAAAGTATTAATAAAAATAGTAATACTTTTGCTGAGGCGCGAAGAGCAATACTAAGGCTTAAAAACTTAAAAACCACAAATCACCAGGTATTGATAACATCGTGGGCATCATGTGCCCAATACATGAGGAAGGATGTAGGAAAAAATGTGGGGTAATTACAGAGGAATTGCCCTGCTCCCGACGGCATACAAGGTGCTCTCATACGTTCTCCTCGCTCGTCTAGAACCCTATGTAGAGAAAATACTACCAGTGCGGCTGCCGCAAAATCGCAGCACGATGGACCAAATGTTTCTACTGAAACAAAGTCAGGAAAAGCGATGGGAGTTCGCCCAAAGCATTCACTGTCAGTTCGTGGACTTCACCGAAGCATACTACAGTTCCAGAAACACTTAACCAGATTATAGCATCATTATAAGTGCCGACAAAACTCGTCAGAATGATTAAGGTTGCCACGAGCATGCTAGTTAGAGTAGGTGGAAATCTGACTGAAGAGTTTGAAGTAGTGACCGGACTTAAGTAGGGAGATGTTCTATCGCCGATCCTATTCAACTTAGCTCTCGAACACATCATCCGAAAAGTTCTATTGATAGATGGAGGAGTAGAGCTGAATGGAAGACACAAAATCATAGGGTATGCTGACAATCTTGCAATACTGGGTCAGAGTGAGAGGGAAGTAATTTGCATGACAGAGTGTTGGAGGAGGAAGGAAAGAGGGTGGAAGTCAGAATCAATCACGTGAAGACGGAATTCCTCCACATGAAGAGATACAAGGATCCAAAAGCCAAAAGAAAAGATCTGTTTGTACAGGGCACAACCTATACAGGGGTCAGTAGGTTTATATATCTCGGGTGTACGATTACTGACACTAATCAAAGGGAGGAAGAAATCAATATCCGCATTGTCAACGCGCTAAGATGTGCCGGAGCCCTCCATAAAGTGTTGGTGTCCAAGTTAATCAGCAGAAAGACAAAGATCCGAGTCTATAAAACTGTAATCAGGCCGATTCTAATGTACGGATGCGAAACTTGGACACTAACACTGAAAGAGGAGAACAAACTCCTAGTCGCGGAACGAAAGATCCTGCGAAAGATTCTGGGGCAAACAAGAGGAGAGGACGGGGAGTGGAAGCAAAGATTTAAACAGGAGCTGGAAGACCTAGTGACCGAGCCGAACATTATCGGGGAAACAAAAGCAGCACGACTTCGCTGGCTAGGACACGTAGAAAGGATGGGAGAGGATCGAGCAGCCAAGATAATATCTTGGAAAACCCTCCGGGCGCCGCCCGGTGGGTCGACCAAGGTATCGCTGGAAAGATGAAGTCGCCAAAGACCTCAAAGAGTTGGGAGTGTCCGAATGGTCAAACTTGGCACAAAATAGGATAGAGGGGTCACTTAATTTCGGAGACCAAGATCCACTTCGGGTCTCTGAGCCAGCGAAGTAAGTAAGTAAGAATTAATTGTGGGTTAATGAATTTATTGGAGAATTAGTCATTCCAGCATATTTATATTCTCAAACATTAATCTTACAGAAAATACGTTAAACGTACAGAAAACATACAGGTTAATGGAATTGTTTGCATACAGATTTTATACAGATTTTTTAATACGGAAATACAGATTTCTGGCTTTCAACATCTGGCAACACTGCCCTACCTAGTGAATTTCAGTGGAAACTGGAATTTCACTGTGGAGTTTTTGGAAAGATTTGTGGTTTGTGAAAGCAATCGTATGTTTATTGTTTTTGCATTATTTTCTGCTTGAATTTGCTTCAAAATGTGGTGCGTTTTGAAGAAAATCATCTGGTGCAAGTGAGCAATAAAATGAAAATAAGAAAAAAAAATATGATGGAGGAGGACATGAAAACCCAATTTGCATGATTGCAATTGCGAGATGCAGTTTTATGTACGCTTACTGCAACCGGGCTGAGAATGAGGCTGCTGCAAATGCTGTCAAGAACTGCATACAAGATTTGTTATGCACCGGCCCTAGCATGGAGTCGACACTTTTAAGTTTGCAGAGACCTAAAGTTATAGGTTTTAGAAAAATGAGTTATGGTAAACCTACGAACACACATAGAACCTCCTTGCATAGAACATTCAATTTCTTGAATACATTGTCGTTTCTGCAGAACCATTGATTCCTGTTGCTGCTTTCAATGATCGAACAAATTTAGCAATTTTGTTCCTTACTCAGTGAATTTAGCATACTGAATAGTAATTTTCGTATGTCACTTTTATATGTTTTCGCCATATATACCTATAGTGACTTATACAGGTTGTAACAAAATTGGTGTAGGTCCCATTAACCGGGGCTTCTACTCATCATACTGAACAACTTTTGTTCTACGACTTTGCTGAAAATGTAAATTTTTTTTACTCTTCGTACATATTGATCAGCTGATCGACCGATTTTGTGCATTTTAGTATGGAGGGTCCAAGTTTATTTTTTAGAATTGACTAGGTTCCTTGGAGAAAGTTGTTAGCCACTACAGTTACTAGTATCTCATCTGTGACCCTACTTAGTCTGTGTTTGAGTAGGCTGCTTTAGGTGACAGATTTGATAGCTATTGAGTGTTGCCTACATAAGATTTTCTTGGGGTTGCCACTTAATTCTCTTGCAAAGTTAGCTTTGCCCGACTCTAAATAAAAAAAACAAATGAAGAACCCAGATACGTTAATTATATTCTTAAATAAAAAGAGAATTTTGTAAAATTTCGAAATTGGATTCAAAATATATAAATTAAAGTACTTAGGTATGGTGAATGGTAAGTATGGCAGTCCGTATAGGTGCACACTAACCATTGAAACTAAAAAACAATGTGTTGATATGGAGCACAGATCTAGGAGCAATGACTTAATTTAACTTGAGAAGAGATTATGAGAGCCGTTATAATGTTGGAAGGTGTGTATTACCCCAGCGGAACATGGTGCTTTACAAGGATGTGAGTGTAGCAGGTGTTCAGACACATAACCCCATCTGTTATGATCTGTATGTACTACAGAATGTAGTTTAGCTTTCTATTAGTAGACAATTATGTATGAAGAATTTAGTTCTATGTATTAGGTATAGATGTCATTCTTTACAAGTATTTATAAGCTAGTCCACGGGCATTGCAAGTCCTTTTTTTGTCAAACCTCACACCAATAAATATCACACAACCTATCTACCAAGAAATCGTTGTCTCATTTATATCCACAACAGCAGGCAATTAGAGCATCATTAAGAGTAAATGTGCGCAGAAAGCGGAATTTGTGCATTTAAAAATTTCTGAGATATTCTTGGAAATATGATTCCGCTAGGGTAACGATACGCCAGCGGCATGAACTGTAAAAAACAGTTGAGACCAGAACAAATTACATGTTCACAGACTACAGATGAGATGAGATACTAGTTAAATGACTGAGTAGCTGTATATCGTGCACTACCTACATAATTGTGCGCGTATAGCGGAATTTGTGCATCTTACTGTTTTCCATTTATTTTATTACAGATTCCGCTGGGATAATGTTTTCGAGTTTTCTGTATGTATCTCGAAAACTAGAGTTTTGACAAAAACACCACATGTAGACCCTAATTTGTGCGTAATTTGAGCAGTTAATTTTTTGAATTAGGTATCTGATAAATAACTGGCAATATTTTCTTTTCTTAAAATCAGATTTTTTTTGATTTGCAAGTAAACAAGTGAACAACAGTAATGAAAAAGCAGCGGAATACTGCACTAGTGCCTTTTTTTAAATCAGTTATATTGGATTATATTCTTAAGTGAATAATTGAAAATAACTACTATTTTATTACGAAAGTTATTTAACAAAAATTTGGAGATGGAATAAAATGCTCCTATAAAACTAGGAAATGTGGGATTTCACATAAATTTAGAGTGTCCTCTTAGCAAGCTTTCCAGTTAACTCCAGCTACCTATGAGTAACGAGGAGTAACGTTGTGTGTAATAAGTTTAGCCCAAAAGAAGATAGGATGAAAAATTTATGTTTAAACCGACCAAGTCAGAATGCATACAATATAAAAGCGACCGCGCCATTCAAAAGGGTAACCTTCTTAAATGAACGGATATTTGAGTACAGTTGCGTACAACACGGTTTGTTTCTTGAAGGTACCGACACTTACGAAGTAACTAGTACCACAGTATTGCGATATTGCCTACAGTAGCGCGACGCCTTTGATGTCGCACGATGCCGCCACCGGCGTAGGTAATAAAATAAATAAAAATAATAAATAAAAATGTTTATTTTCTCCATATAGGTAATGTTATACACGACTATGGCTGGAGCCTCCTTTTAAGCTAAAACAAAGCCTGTGTCAGGAGGCACCGCTCTTCCTTATCTTTACATACTATAGAAACTATACCTAAGCTGATTATACAAAATCAATAAAAAACAAAAACAAAAAACAATAAAAACAAAACTTACAAAAAATAATAATAATAAGGTAATCAAAAAAATTAAATCTATTTAGAATAAAATTAGGTGCGTGTATATGCGTGTGTTGTGTTGTGTTGTGTTGTGTGTGTGTGTGTGTGTGTGTGTGTGTGTGTGTGTGTGTGTGTACCTACTATGAGTGGTCTAATAATTTTTCAGTTTCGTCATAACTCTTAGTTTGTAGCCATTTTGTTATAGTTTTCTTGCATTCATAATATAATTTGCTATAAATATCAAGATCTTAATTAACTAGATTGTATAAATGAGACACACATTTATTAAATTGTCTACTAGCGAATACAGTATTTGTTCTAGGTATTTTCGCGACGATATCTTTCCTTCTTCTACTCATAATGCTAGAATCGTATGGAAAAATGGTATGTTTCTTTAGGACTGCAAGTGTAATATATAATTGTCTTACTGTCAGCAAACCAGAAAGGTGATATAGATCTTCCGTGGGGAATGTCATTTTCTTGAAATATATCACTTTGATAAGACTATGTTGTGCCCTTTCTACTTCTAGGAAACGAGTTTTGGCCACTCCACCCCAAATAGGTATACAGTATGTCAAAACTGATTGTGCTAAAGACACATATATCTCCTTTAGCAGGTCCCTAACGGAGCCTCGCGGACCAGCGGCTGCTCTCGGCACCACATACCTGAGTGTTTTAAAAATCCATATTAATTTTCTGATTCTGTTTATAACATACTTGAGATGCGGATACCAGGACAGTCGCTGATCCACAAGGACACCTAAATATTTGGTATGTGCGACTTTAGTTATACTCGGGCAGCAACAATTCACCGGGGACATTGGAATGTCACAGTTGTGTATTTTTATATAAAAATCCTTACCGGGTTGTGTATCATTATAAATGCTGAAGCAGATATAGGTAGTTTTTGAGGTGTTTAAAGATAAAATGTTACTTCGAAGCCACTTATCAATACACTTTAGTCCACGCTCAGCGCTTGCCTTGATATCATCCCAGGACTCACCTGAGAAGATTATCGCCGTGTCATCAGCGTAGGAAAAAATTTTTGCATTTTTAATCTGCATATTGCAAAGGTCATTTATATAAATTAGAAAAAGCGTAGGACCAAGTACGCTTCCCTGAGGTACACCGTATGACACATTGGCCTCTTTACTAACGTGGTCTCCCAGTTTAACATGTTGTTTCCTATCAGATAAATAGTCACTGAATAGAGCGAGTGGTAAACCCCGTAAACCAATCTTGCAGTTTTTGGACCAGGACAGTGTCAAACGCTTTTTTTAAGTCCAGGAACACAGACATACATTTTTTTTTATTATCTAGTTCTTCGACCACAAGCGAACTAAGTGCTGCCACTGCATCTTCCGTAGATCTCCCTTGTCTAAAACCAAATTGAGATGGAGATAATAGATCATATTTATTCAGATAATTAAGTAACCTAGTATTAAGAAGTTTTTCAATAATTTTGGAGATCACGGGTAGCACCGAAATAGGCCTATAATTACTAATGTTGTCTCTATCCCCGCCCTTGTAAACTGAAGTACTAGGTACTAGCGCTGACATACGAAATAATGGAAGGGTTGTCACAAAATTGAAAATAAATCAATTATGACTTATTATTTATTTATATCAGCTCATATACGTCCCCACCGAGGGGCTCGAGCCTACCCTGAATCAGGGCGATTAGGCCTTAGTCGACCACGCGGGCCCAATGCGGGTTGGTCGACATTTATTGAGTAAGATTATGATATACATATTTATTTATAAGTGTTGCAGTGCCAAATACTTACGCGACACTTTAATTTTAGTCGTTTTAAGATTGTGCTTATAAAATTTTATTGTTTAATGTATTCGCATTCGGATGAATCCGTGATACACCTAACTATCCTACTGTTGACCTGTACGGCACTCATTGAGTGCGGTGGTACCTACATAATATTTCGATGGCGGCGCGACGCCAACCAGATCCCGTAACCGACCCAAAAAAATAATAATTATGGTATTTCTGGCTCTTAAAAAGAAGATTAAAATACCTACCTTGGTACTTACCTATGTACATACATACACATTTTTTAAAATAAGTACCTTAACAAACATCACGATGAGAATTCAAGCCCAGAGCTCAGATCTAACCAGTGCCAATACGTACTTATATAATTATATTAGTACGTATATATATATATATATATATATATATATATATATATATATATATATATATATATATATATATTAGTACCAAAGGGCAATGGAGCGTGCTATGCTCGGAGTTTCTCTGCGTGATCGAATCAGAAACGAGGAGATCAGTACGAGAACCAAAGGAACCGACATAGCTCTCAGAATTGCTAAACTTAAGTGACAGTGGGCGGGTCACATAGCTCTACAACGGATGGCCGTTGGGGCAGTAAAGTTCTCGAGTTGCGACCGCGCACCGGAAAGCATAGCGTAGGAAAGCCTCCCACTCGGTGGACCGATGACCTGGTAAAGGTAGCAGGAAGCCGCTGGATGCGGGCAGCGCAGAACCGGTCGTCGTGGAAATCCTTGGGGGAGGCTTTTCTCCAGCAGTGGACGTCCATCGGCGGTAGTAGGTAGTACGTGTGGTAGGTAGGTACCTACTTACACACCTACCTATACTATAGTAGGTGTCGAGTAGTACCTACATCACTACTTAGAAACATAATTAGATATAATAATATATGTATAATCTTGATACTATGTGCCTATACTTACTTATAATGTGATTAGGTATTTTTTTTATTTACAATTGGTAAGCCCTTGGCATTATCGCACCCAATGATAAGTGACGATGATGGCGAAGATGGAAGCGGGCTTACCAAGATTTCCCAACGCAATGGGGAACTAGCTAACTTATCTTCAAGCCGGAACACATCAATATTGTTAGCATTGATGTTTGGCGGCAAGACTTTGATAAGTGGTGGTAGCTAGCCAGGCGGAATTAGATAATGCCCTTCCATTCACATTACAAAGTTAGACTCCGTTAGTTAGTTAGACTCCGCCGGGAATCGAATCTACGACCTCTTGATGTGAAGCTAATGGCCTTAACAATTACGCCACGGAGGTTTTCAATAAAATATTTATAACACTATTGATGGATTATTAAATTAATTAGTAGTAAGTAAAAACCTAAACAGAAAAACTAACATAGTACCTACCTACCTCTTGTCTCCCCTTATATACCTATAGTATATCTCTGCCCTTGTTATACTTTAGTGTCGATTGACAACCGTGCACTAAGTAAGTATCCATTATACGAAAGTAGTGGTTATAAACGAAACTAGTATAAAAGTATTTTGAGCCTAGCAAAACATGCACGCGTCGACGCCCCTTCGCGCTAGACTGGCAAACTCGCGGGAGTTTGCCAGCCGCATGCCCCGCCGCTCGCTGCTCCGCAAGTACCCCTCCGTTGCTCTGCGTAAGTACATTCGTTGCGCTACTGTAGGCCATATTGTCCGCCTGGAGTGAAATAGTAGACGCTATAATACAAGCTTTTATCATCATTCATTCATTACATACAAGATGTCCCGTAAGTAGCACGCAAAACTTGAGGGGAAATAGAAGAGATAAAACGCATTAAGTTCACACTAAGAGCACAAAAGTTTTTGGTTTTCGAAATATTTGAGTTTCTTCATTCTAGCTTTGTATGAAAAACGTATTTGTATTTAAATGTATCCTGATTTCGCAAAAAAAGTAATACTACAGTTGGGAAAAACTTCCTCATTTTATCAGCTTTTCAACTATTTTCTCTTCATGAACGATATTAAGTGTAAGTAATAATAATTAGTGTTAATAGTGGAAACACAGATTATTTATTTTATTACAATAAAAATTAGAAAATCTTATTTTTTTGTTTTTTCTGCCATTTATTTGATGCCGTTTTTATTTCCCACAATTAGCAAAAACTGCATTTTTTTCTTTATTTAAATATACGGGTATGTTGTCAACCTTAATATAAGAATTATAAAGTAAAAAGCTGATCTGAGAGACTAGATTTCGGATAATAGGTAAAAATTTTTAAAAAACCCACGACGTTTAAAATGAAATTGAAAAAAGATAAAATAATTAAAAACCCTGACTTAAAGAATTTATGTACATAGTGATAATTAACGTAAAAACCTTTTATAAGAAGATTTGATCTCTCGCAGAGTCGGACATATGAACAACAGAGTATCAGTTTTCATAGCACTTCCCTACGTACCTATTTGATTCCGCAAGATGTAGATGTGGCAATTAAATATTCAACTGCCTATGAACTTAATAAAAACCCAAGAAAATCCGTCCGGGGCTGCCATTAAATGAACTGATTTTGTTGATTTATAGTAACGTGAATAATTTGGAGATATTTTATTGCTCTACTTATTTATATTATGTTAAAATTTAAAACAGTCATGGCAGCCCCGACGGATTTTCTTGGGTTTTTATTAAGTTCATAGGGAGTTGAATATTTAATTGCCACATCTACATCTTGCAACTCCTTGGTAATCCGAACCCATCACTGAAAACCACATCAAAATCGGACTAGTAGTTTAGGAGAAAATTGCAACATTCGTTTGCACAAACAGCCTCTCACCCCAAACGCATATACCGTCTCCGTTCCGTCGCGGGTAAAAAATAAAATGGATATTTTTGGAGTTTACCTCCCCACGAATCGATTTTCATATAATAAGCCCGGGCTATGAAAATTTATGGGGAGTAAAATCAAAACGTTATGCGCTATGTGATAGTTGTATAGTATGGTTAATAATACCCGTCTCCGCTGAAAAGAGGAGTTAAATTTTAGTATATCTACGTATCGACGGTTAAGAATCAAATAGTGTTATTTTCAAAAAGTCAATTTTACAGGAGACGAAAAAAACGTTTATTTTTTTTATATTTATTAAATCTTAAAATCCAATTATGGCATTATACATTAAAATTAACTATGTTTTCAATGTTGATAAGCATTTTTATTTAATGTAAAGGTTAGTTGGATTTTTGGGAGATAGCACATTTTGATTTCAGGTTTAGTGAAATCTGTACCATTTTGATGCAGATAGCAGGTTTTTTTATGGTAGATAGCACCTTTATTTCTTGGACTTTAGTGAATTATGTACAATTTTGTTGCAGATGCCAGGTTTGCTAATAAAACTTTTTCAATCAAAAGTACTCTTTTATTTATAAAGATGACACACAAATGAAACGATACTCAAACATATCTTAAACTATGAAAAGGGAACACAAATTGCAGTCAAATAATCAGCAAACATGAAAAAGAAAGAAAAATCTGTCTTTATTGAGTCAATTCTGGGCACAAACCGCTAAAACTAAATTTGTACTCAGATAATTTATCCATATGGCATTGTGGATACGGTGTATCCATCAATTTTTCTTTTTCAATAAAAAGGAGAAAAGCCACAAAAATAATTTGGAATTTAAATCTGTAAAAATCCCCTTTATTAAAACACAAACGTCATTTTTTGTCCACCTGTACTCGTGTTTTTATTTACCAAAATTAAGTTCCCTACAGTTCTGTTGAGCTGTACAAAGAAAAATAAATTAACAATATAATCAAATAGGTTTTATAAATTTTATAATTATTTAAATGTAAGTTTTTAATCAGTGTAGGGTAAAAAATCGTAGAAACCGTGTCAATCTTGAGGCAATACTGACTTTAGCTGTTGAAGGTGGTTATATTTTGTTTTATTTATAGGTAGTTTGTTTTGGTGTAGTGGTCTATAAGCTTTTGATGAAGATTGCCTTGATGAAGATTGCTTTTGGCCTTGGTGGTAAGTTTATCCAATCATCATCGTGATTTAGTTTGACTTTGATAATATTTTCAGGTTCGTACATTATCTGTCTTATATCCACAACCTGCCTTTTTACCAGGGCGGACACTTTTGTACACATGCGTTTTATTGTCTGCGTAGTCTTTTATCAAGTCAAAATTTACGCAAATGGTTTCATATGGGTTCTTTTTACGCGCTTTTCTGGTTAGCTTGACGTAGTCGCTGGGTAGGTAAATTTCCTTGTTTTTTGTTTTCCGTTCAATAGCACTGTGAACCGAGTCACATTCCATTTGAGTGTGACCAGGCTCTAAGAATTTTTGTGTAATTAACACATTGTATTTAGTGCTGAAATTCAACAGTGCGTTGGCTAACACCGTGTTTCTGTTTTGGTAAGTACACCCGTATGGTTCCCGGCTAAGAATAGGACCATCCCATCTCTTTCAATGGGTGTCGTAAGAGGCGACTAAGGGACTAAAAACCGGAGGATGGGCAGCAGCGTCTTTCCGTGCATTGCAACACACCTGCAATCAAACTGCGATCGCCAACTCGCCCGCCAAGCGTGGCGATTACGGCAAAACCCCCCTATGAAATCCACACCCAGAAAACGGTCCCTAGTCCCCAGCGGCCCCGCTATTCCTAGCTCCGGTAGCAGTCATGGTAACGGCGGGGCGGGGGGTCGAAGAATCCCCGGCAGATGCCAGGCTACCAAACCCAACGACCTTTGGCCCTGGCAACTTACAACACGCGTACACTGCGGACTGACGAGAAACTTACAGAACTCGAAGAAGTATTGAGCAGGTTACGGTGGGATATCGTAGGTTTATGTGAAGAGAGGGAGAGGACACCATGATCCTTAAATCCGGAAACCTCGCTATTTCCGGGAGGGCAACCAACAGTCCCAGGGTGGTGTCGGGTTTCTCGTCCACAAGTCCCTGATTAACAATATGGTCCAAATCCTGAGCGTTTCGACAAGGGTAGCATACCTCATACTCAGAATCACCAAACGATATTCGATGAAGGTCATACAGGTATACGCGCCGTCTACGGAACACTCCGACGACGAGGTAGAGACTATGTATGAGGACATCTCTACAGCCTTACATAGCACCAGGACCCATTATACAGTTGTTATGGGGGACTTTAACGCGAAACTGAGCAAACGAAGCGATGGTGAGCTGAGAGTGGGGCAATTTGGATATGGAGTAAGAAATGCACGTGGCCAGATGCTGGCTGACTTTATGGAGAAGGAGAGCCTCTTTATGATGAACTCCTTCTTCAAAAAGTCAAAACAGCGGAAGTGGACATGGTTGCATCCGAATGGCGTTACAAAAAACGAGATAGACTTCACCTTGTCGACAAGGAGGCAAATACTCAATGATGTCTCCGTGATCAATTCAGTCAAAACAGGAAGCGATCACCGGATCGTCAGAGGCACATTGAATCTAAAGACCAAGCTAGAAAGATGTCGACTGATGAAGTCTACGCTCCGACCGGCGCCCATCCAGCTCCAAAACCCCGAGAGCTTTCAGCTCGAGTTGCACAATCGTTTCGAATGCCTAGGAGACTGCGAGAATGTGGACGATTATAATAACAGGTTCGTGGAAATTGTTCAAACGGGTCTAAGATTTTTAAAACTCGCCGTTCAAGCAGAACCAAAAAAATCTCCGACTTCACCAGCAACCTCATGAAAGAAAGACGCAGATTGGTTTTGCAGTCCTCTGAAGACGCTCGCTTCACAGTATCGGCAACTAAACAGGCAGATCTCTAAGTCCCTAACTCGCGATTTACGCCAATATAATACAAATTGTATTAAAGAGGCGATTGAGCACAACAAAGGCTCAAAAGTGTTCGCGAGAGATCTGTCTGTTGGACAAAGCCAACTGACCGAGCTGAAGACTGAGGATGGCAGGACCATATCGTCTAGACTGAGTTGCTGGAAGAAATTGAGAAGTTCTATGGACAATTGTACAAGACCACACGTTTGCCTGTCAGCGATCTGGCTGAAGACCCAAGAGCCAGACTAACCCGACACTATACCGAAGATATCCCGGACGTCAGCCTGTACGAGATTAGAATGGCTCTCAAACAGCTCAAGAACAACAAGGCACCGGGTGATGATGGAATTACGGCTGAACTTCTGAAAGCAGGTGGATCACCGGTACTAAAAGCTCTTCAGAAGTTATTTAATTCTGTTACACTCGAGGGACAAACGCCTAAGGCATGGCACAGAAGTGTGGTCGTGCTTTTCTTCAAAAAGGGTGACAACACCCTGCTGAAGAACTACAGACCCATCTCACTTCTGAGCCATGTCTACAAGCTGTTTTCGAGAGTCAGTAAGAATCGTCTCGCACGCAGGTTTGACGACTTCCAGCCTCCCGAACAAGCCGGTTTCCGAAAAGGCTTTAGTACCATAGATCAAATACATACGCTGCGGCAGATTATACAGAAGACCGAAGAGTATAATCAGCCACTATGCTTGGCGTTTGTGGACTATGAGAAAGCCTTTGATTCAGTCGAAACCTGGGCTGTGCTACAGTCTCTCCAGCGGTGCCAAATTGACCATCGATACATCGAGGTGTTGAAGTGTCTGTATGAAAACGCCACCATGTCGGTTCGCCTCCAGGACCAGAACTCGAAACCTATCCAGTTGCAGCGAGGGGTGAGACAGGGAGACGTTATATCCTCCGAAACTGTTCACCCCCCTGGAAGATGTTTTTAATCTTCTGGACTGGGGTGGACTCGGCATCAATATCAACGGCGAGTACATATCCCACCTCCGATTTGCTGACGATATCGTGGTCATGGCTGAGACTATCGAAGACCTAAGCACAATGATCGATGACCTCAGTTAAGTCTCTCAACAAGTGGGTCTTAAAATGAACATGGACAAGACGAAAATAATGTTAAATGTCCGTATCGCACCCACTCCTCTAAAGGTTGGAGACTCTGCACTGGAAGTTGTTGACGAATATGTATACCTGGGACAAACAGTCCAGCTAGGTAGTTCCAACTTCAAGAAAGAGATCAATCGACGAATCCAACTCGGCTGGGCAGCGTTCGGGAAGCTTCGCAATATCTTCACGTCCCAAATACCGCAGTGTCTCAAGACTAAGGTCTTTGACCAGTGTGTGTTGCCAGTGATAACTTACGGAACTGAGACATGGTAGCTTACTATGGGTTTCATAAGAAGGCTCAAGGTCACCCAAAGGGCAATGGAGTGTGCTATGCTCGGAATTTCTCTGCGTGATCGAATCAGAAACGAGGAGATCCGCAGGAGAACTAAAGTAACCGACAAAGCTCACAGAATCGCTAAACTGAAGTGGCAGTGGGCAGGGCACGTAGCTCGTAGAACAGATGGCCGATGGGGCAGTAAAGTTCTCGAGTGGCGACCGCGCACCGGAAAACGTATCGTATTAGTAAGATAGCAGATTATAGCAGAAAAATTCAAGTAAAAGAAGATTGTCATTTTTGTTATTAGTAAGATAGCAGATTATAGCAGAAAAAAATGAGTAAAAGAAGAGGGTTGATTTTGTAATTAGTAAGATAGCAGATTATAACAGAAAAAATCAAGTAAAAGAAGGTGGTCGTTTTTGTTATTAGTAAGATAGCATATTAACGCAGAAAAATGCATGTAAAAGAAGATAGTCACTTTTTGCCATTAGTATGATAGCAGATCATAGCAGAATATTTCCTTGTTTTTTATGGTCATACATTTAGCAGTTTTTAATATCATTTAATATCTCTCGAAATATTCATCAAATCGAAAGTCAGTCTTTGCCAACCTATGCAGCAAAATCTGCTAAATCCAGTCCCATCATAATCTCAAAATCACCAAAATGTCAGATAGCAGTATTTGATTCTTAACCGTCGGTATGTATGTATGTACATAATTATGTATGTATGAGTGTGTATGTATGGATAAGTGTGTATGTATGTATGAGTGTGTATGTATGTGTGTACATGTTTTATATACCTAGTATAGTTATTATTTTTGTGCGTAATATATCTTGCGCATCCCTCAGACCTAAGGCCTAAGGCCTAATCGCCCTGATTCAGGGTAGGCTCGAGCCCCTCGGTGGGGACGTATATGAGCTGTTATAATAATAATAATCCCTCAGAACATTTATAATCGTTAGTAAGGAGTAAACTCCAGTCGTGCGTCGGAGCTGACACACACACTTTTTTGATTGATAAAATGTACTAGATCCTTAGACACTTTTGAGTAGTGTAGTTAAGTATATGTTTGCAATAAGTACCGTAAGAAGATTAAAACCATAAAGAATTACGATGTACACGCAGATTCACTCTGGTATATTTGTGTGTTCATAATATTTATCTAAATATAAACTACCTACATAAAATGGTCCTAAGAAGGATTTGTTAGCCGTTGGTCTAAGACCTACATGAACTTGTAAACTGCTGAACGAACTTAAACGGCAAATGAAAGGTTAAGATTAAAACAGTCACTCGCTCGTCATATGTTCATGGCCACATTAAAGGCTGTTAAACATCTATAATATTTCAACTGCAGTCTACATGATAGTTCATCCAAACTTAAATCTGCTACACCAAAGTGGGTATGGTATGCTTATTGTTTAACTAGCTTTTGCCCGCGGCTTTGATCGCGTGGGCATCGTTTTCATAACTGTCTAGCCGCAAGCGAGTCGTGCGTGAGCGTAGATAGGAGTTTGTTCCAAATTCCTCGAAAACTATATAATTATTATGTTACGTCACGTCCTACTCCCTCAACAATCACGTCAATCTGTTGCTCCGACTGCGTCGCCGCCGACGTGCGTGAGCCGGAAATGGGTTTTCCCTAGATCGCTCTAGAACTATCTCTGGCACAGAATTACAATATGGCCTACAGTAGCGCAACGAATGTACTTACGCAGAGCATGTATGTCTTAATCTTACTCAATAAATGATCGATCACCATATTATATCAATAATAATAAATCTTAATTTTGTGACAACCCTTCCGTTATTTCGTATGGCAGCGCTAGTATGTACCTACGCCCGGTGGCGGCACCGTGCGACATCAAAGGCGTTGCGCTACTGTAGGCAATATCGCAATACTGTGTCTCGGGATATGCTAATTTGTAGTAGGTGTATGCCATTTCCCAACCCTTCAACCATTTCTGTGCAAAAAAACACAAACTTCGTTGCGTTGCGATGACCCAAAAAGAGTTTTTTTTCAGTTCCCTCAGGAAGGGTATCGGACTATGATTTTTTCACGGGATAAAAAGTAACCTATATTATGTCCTTTCCCATGACACAGGCTACCTGCATGCCAAATTCCGTCAAGATTGGTTGAGGTGCTAAATCGTGAAAAAGTGACACAGGTTAATATTACACACCTAGGATAATTTTTTACCCGACTACCAAAAAAGAAGGGTATTTTTAATGAATTTTTTTAATTTTATTTTTTTACTTCAGAACCAGTCAACAAGAAACCCTTATAGTTTCGCCATGTATGTCTGTCTTTCCGCGGCTTAGCTCAACGACTATTAAGTAGTACCTACTAGAAAGTTGTAATTTGGCATGGGTAGGGTAATATACAATAAGTGTTACAATTAAATCTTTAAAAAAAAACTGTATAGGTCTTTCAAAAAAACTAAGGGTTAACCATTTTACGATTCAGGGATCGGTTTGCGAAATATTAAGCTTTATAGTTTATATATAGCATATCTCTGTTTATAGTGGTAATTTTTGTTAGAGTCAAGTGAACAGTGTCGGACATCTGTTTTTTCATTTTAAATAGTGATATAATAAGGAAACTATCACGGCTAAGTAGGCTTTCTTAGTTTAGGAGTACCTAATAGTCGACCAACTTAAGATGTGCAGTTGGATTTGTAAAAAGTTCATAGATTTCAATACAAAATGTTCTATTACCAAATGCAAATTTAATTTTGTTTTTTTAAATTAATACATTATTTTTGGCTAAATGAGCATATAATCAGTGTTTGAGCCTAACATGTACTTTAAGAACAGAACAATTTTCGATTTTATAATATACTAGCTGTCCCGGCGAACTACGTACCGCCTTACATTACATTACACTGCCCTACCCTACACTACACTACACTACCCTACCCTACCCTACACTACACTACCCTACCCTACACTACCCTAACCTACACTACCCTACCCTACATACACTACACTACACTACCCTACCCTACCCTACCCTACACTACACTACCCTACACTACCCTACCCTACCCTACACTACACTACACTACCCTACCCTACATACACTACACTACACTACACTACACTACCCTACCCTACACTACCCTACACTACCCTACACTACACTACCCAACCCTACCCTACCCTACCCTAAAAAAAAATGATGTTGGCCGATTCTCAGACCTACTCAATATGCTCACAAAATTTCATGAGAATCGGTCAAGCCGTTTCGGAGGAGTAAGGGAACGAAAACTGTGACACGAGAATTTTATATATTAGATAGATGGTACAAGGTAAGTACCTATACTATACAGGTGTAACACAATTGGTGTAGGTCCCGTTAACTGGGGCTTCTACTCATCATACTGAACAACTTTCGTTCTACGACTTTGCTGAAAACGTAAAAAAATTTTTTACTGTTCATAAAAATCAATCTGTTGATTGATCGATTTTGTGCATTTTAGTATGGATAGTCCACATTTTTTTTTGAGAATTGATTGTGTATTCCTTGGAGAAAGTTGTTCAGTATGACGAGACCTACACCAATTTTGTTACACCCTGTATATAGTGGACTTGTAATCTTTGTAGCGTAGACGACTATGTAAACAAGATCATGTCAAACTTCAACATTAATTTTAAAGTCGATAACGATCATTGATATAGTTGACAATGATGCCGAAGATGAAAGCGGACTTACCAAGATTCCCCAACGCAATGGGAAACTGGCTATCTTATCTACAAGCCGGAACACATGCTGTTAACATTGATGCTTGGTGGCAAGACTCAGATAAGATGGTGGTAGCTAGCCAGGCGGGCTTATATAACGCCATTCCACCAACCATACAAAGTTTGACTCCGCCGGAAATCGAACCCGCGACCTCCAAATGTGAAGCTAATGGCGTTACCATTACGCCACCGAGGTGGTTGTTACTGGATGTGATCCGGGGTCATACAAACCTATGTTTATAAGCATTAGAGATGCCATTATTATTTCTGCAGATACTGTAAAATCTATCTATCTATCTTCTATAATATAATAAAACTGTAACGGGGCCGTGTCTGTACATGAAATATTTTTGGAAAATAATAACTGTGGTGGACATTACTAACGGTACACAGGCCAAAACAACAACTTTTGGAATTTTTGTCTGTCTGTCTGTATGTTCGCGCATCACGCAAAAACTACCAGGCCGATTTTAATGAAATTTTGTATGGTGGTTCCTTATAGCCCGGGTTAACATATAGGATACTTTTTATCCCAGAAAATTCAAGAATTCCCGTGGGAAAATCAAAAGTATTCATTTATGGAATGGCTTACCACGCAAATGTGGCTTGACCTATTACAATCAAATTTTACACGGTGATACCCTTATCGTGAACTAAAACTGGGACATTGTGAAGCCCAATAAAATTAGGGTTCCTACAGGAATGCAAAAAATTGTATCTTTAGAATGACTCAACGTAACAATATGAAACCTTTACATTGGGATGGGGTGTTTTGACCATCATAGTATAGTCGGGTATTCTTTATCCCGGAAAACTAAAGAGGTCCCGTGGGAAATTATCTATCGATACTTACAATAATAACAATAAAGAACTTTTTTCTGTATATTAGCTACACATACCAAACATTATAATAATAGTAGCAGAATGTCAATAGATGGCACTGCAGGGGTAATAAAACGCGCTTAAGTTGTATTAAAATATTATTTCATACTTTTGAGTTTCTTTCTTTTATGTATTTTTCAGCATACGCTACTTTAAACTCTGGAACTATGATACGTAGCGATGTGTTTCATAGACGAACAGAGAGGTATTTTTTTACAGATTCCAATCGTGTAAAAAAATAAAGACACAAATCGAGTTTAACATCTTTTAACAGGAGGCACAGATATGGGAACTCTTCTGACGGCGACTATTTGCGTGTGGCAGTTGCTCTCCGCCTGCAATATCAATATCTGTGAACCTCATCAATGTATTTGCGGGTCCTCGGTGGAGGCAATTGGCCATCACTCACTGAGTTGCAGTCGTGTTTGTGAAGATTACCACGTCACCAATTCCTTATTGACCTCACTCGGAGGGTACTGGTCTCGGCCAGATAGAATATTCCATCTTTGATGCAGCCGCCGATCGGGCTTTAGGCGATCTACTGGCAAAAGGCCGGAGGGTTTAAACAGGTGCTATGGCAGAGAGGAACGTGTCTGCTTTGGGAAGCCACTTTTCCTGCCTCACTCCTCACCCGTACGGTACTGCTGCTCAATTTGCGGTGAGAAAGAAGCATTATAAGTACTCGATCTTGGAGGCAAATTACTGCTTTGTGCCGCTGGTCTGTGAGACAACCGGCTGCTGAACCCTCAGAGGCCTTTGCCTTCACAAAGAAGATTGGCCTTCGCCTTCGAGAGAGGAGATGTGACGTGAGGTTCTACCTGCTGCTAAGGTTGTCTATTGCCATCCAACGCGGCAACGAGAACTGCGTCTTGGGCTCCTTTGGAGCTGATACGACTCGAGGATTTGACCCATATTAATATTGTTAGGAAATTTTATAACTAAGTAGATTGATACCTATAATGATTTGAATTAGTTTTTTGATAATATTTCATCATATCAGTTTATATACGTCCCCACCAAGGGGCTCGAGCTGCCCTGAGTTAGGGCGATCAGGCCTTAGACGATCACGCGGGCCCATTGCGGGTTGATTGACTTTACACATAAGCTTCGAATTTCTTCGCTGGCGTGTGCAGGTTTCCTCACGATGTTTTTCTCACCGTAAGAGCGTCGGATAAACGTACATACCAGTATGAAATCGATAGTCGTATAGATATTGGTAAGTGGCAGGATTCGAACCACGGCCTTCCGGGCAGGAGGTAGTGGCCCTAACCGTTTTGCCACCGACGCTCTATATTTTATTTAAGATTTAGAAATCCTTACTTTATATTATATATGTAAAAATGTGTTTGTTTGTTTGTTACCTATTCACGCTTCAACACATCTACCATTCTTGATGAAATTTAGCATGCAGGTAGCCTGTATCACTGGGAATGAAATAGTCAACCTTTTATCTGTGGAAATTATCATAGCCCGATGCAGTTCCTGAGGAAACTAAAACAATACTCTTTGTTCGTTTTATTTAAAATTGTAACGAAAAAATGGATTGGTGTGATTTTTAGCACAGAAATGAGGTGGAAAATCATATAATTTACTAATAAGTATATCCTGACATAGTTCCCGAGGGATCTGGGGACAACTGTTTTCTACGCTCGCGCACGTCGGTGGCGTCGCAACGGAGCAACGGATTAAAGTGATTTTTTGTATAGAATTTGTTGAGGGGGTGGGAAGTGACAAAGACTGCTAATCCGAATAGCCCGATACAGTTCCTGAGGTACCTGGAGAAAACTCATGTCCACGCTTGCGAGCTGATTGCGGCTCGCGAACCACTCACCCTCAAAAAGAGTCATAAAAGCTATGTCCACGTGGGCGAAGCCGCGGGCAAAAGCTAGTCAAAAATATTGCAGGATGTCAATGTGAAACCTTGTGAATCAAATTTCAGCATTGACTGTTTCCAAATATAAGAATTAGTTGTGTAAATTTTGCAGGAATATAGAAAGAAAGAAAAGAAAGAAAGAAATGAAGTTTATTCGGAAAAATTAAATGGAAAAATAATTACAGTATTAGGTACTTAATATAAATAAACTAAAGCTAAAGATTAAAACTAAAAACTAAAATATACTAATAATTATAATAAGTATTTAAAAGAATTATCGTTAACTAACGACCTGTTAACCTAATTGTTAAGGAGTTGTAGGTACCTTCCATCACCAGCTCATCAACATGAGATGATGACTACCAGACGCAAATACTTGAATAGCTTTAGAAAATTTATTATGAAACACGTAATACGTGCCTATGAAATTTGAGGGTTGCCCCCGATTTCTCTGGGATCCCATCATCAGATCCTGACTTGGTGACAATGAGATCACCTGGAAAGTATACTCTTTCAAACAAAAAAAGGACGAGGAACATACATGAAAAAAAAAGATTCGGACGAATTGAGAACCTCCTCCTTTTTTGCAGTCCGGTAATAAGAATGCCTTTGTCCAGCAGTGGACGATTTGTGGCTGATATGATGATGATGAATAAGAATGAACTAAAGCTGGATCAGCCGTTTCTTTGTGATCGAGGGCTGCAGTCGCAGCGACACTCCGACCCAATGTGATCTTTTGTGTCTACCTATAACCCTTGCACTTTAACCTACTCGAAGATATGCTGCATCAGCGCAGTAACTCCGCTGAGTGGAAAGTGCTTGTAGTCGTCCGGTTTTAGGTAGCAACCCCAAGGAGGCACATGATTTAGCCAGGACATCGCAGGTACAGAGTAGGTGTTCTGCATCTTAACTACAGGCCATTCGTCAGGCCGATTTATTCCAGGTGTGCGTCTGTAGCGAAGCGACTCGTTATACGCTCCTGTTACAGCTCTGACACATGTCCTGCTGTATCTCCAGATGTACTTGGTTGCACCTGTGGTTACCTCACCGATGAAGAACTTACGAGTGTTTGATAACTGTATGAATAACTGATGACTAGGTGCTTAAGGTCGATGCCGTATTAAAACAAAGTGCCTGGGCGACCGAGCTTTGCTCGGAAATACGCGTTTTCTCACAGATGAAACCTATCTAGATCGATTTTTCACCCCTAAAAACCGCAGTATATACCAATTTTCAAAAAAATCGTTAAAGCCTTTTCCGGGATTTAAATTTTATACTTATATACAAGAATTGCTTGAGTTTAAAGGTATTAGATTAGATATATAACTTTCCAAAAATCTAAAAATATTTGGAGACAAGATTTTGATTGAAAAAAACTCTACAAGCAAAGAACTCATTGTAAAATCTAAAATTGGTTGTCTGTAAAGTCGGTTTACGGACGATAGTTTAACGTGCCAACGTCTCATAACGTAACGGGACAATTAGTCAACCTTTTTCGTGCATGCAGTCGGCGTCCATCGATTTATTAGACGTTTCCACGTCAAAAAATATATCCGTATTCTTCTCAGTAAACCCTTTCATTTGATACCCGTATCATGTTAGTACTAATATATAATATACTCTGTCATGGGGGTGCATAAAAAAAAACTGGTCCCCCATATTGGATTTAGAATGACAGCTAACCGTGCCGTCATCTAAACTAAATGTGTACTTAACCTTATAGTTTTGAAGCGGACAACTTACATACTACACTACACACGAACATTGCAAGTTAAATAAAAGTTTGTATACTAACGAATACTATACTGTTTGTATGTAACGAAATAACAGTTGCCAGTTTTTTTTAATGTTACGTACTTACTTACATAAAAGCTTAATACGAGGCACAGCCAATGTTTGTCTAGAATACCTGTGACAGCAATTTATTTGTAGCGTCAATGAATGGGCCAATGGTCCACATTAGATAAAATTATATATTTAATAGATAAAACTATATATTTAAAAAAAAATCGTCGGTGGCTCAACCAGTAACGACTCGGTCCTTCTAACCAGAGGTACCGGGTTCAAATCTGGACGGCCAATGTACCAATGAGTTTTTCAAAACTTACATACATACCTACTTACCGATTGCTTTAACGGTGAAGGAAAAACCTAATTCTCAAAAGTGCTATGTGCTAACCTAACCCGATCGCCCTAATTCAGGGTAGGTTAGAGCCCCTCGGTGGGGACGTATATGAGCTGATATGTCGGGCCTTGGTCGACCACGCGGGCCCAGTGCGGGTTGGTCAACTTCACACACAACCTGCGAGTTTCTTCGCAGGCGTGTGCACAGGTTTCCTCACGATGTTTTCCGTCACCGTAAGAGCGTCGGATAAACGTACGTATGAAATCTAAATTCGAAATCACATTGGTACGAGTACGTGGCGGGGTTCGAAGAGGATTATACTCTTTGGTATCAGTCACAGATAATAAATAATAGTAACAGTGTCGAAAAATGCTCAACGCGAAGACGTTTTCACTTCCAATATACTTTTGAGCATTATTACCTTAGATGTCTACTAATAATTGGTTAGTTTCTAGGCAAGTGTTTGTGTGCATGTGGTGTTTACCTATAAGAGATTGTTACGTTTAGTAAGTTTTTCTTTGTTATAATTAATGTATTGTATGTATTGATGTAAACAATCGTTGGTGAACCTAATGAATAAAATAAAATAAAATAAAATAAATAACGCTTTCTACCTACTCTGTCCCAACGCATAACGTAAGATGCCATCTTTTAGCAGGGGCTCGTGAAATTGGCGGGGTTGGTTGGTAGGTACCTAGTTATAAAAACGGACGTTTGCCATTCGTAGTCACGCAATAAAACGTGGAAGGTCTCAGCGTCCCTCGCTTTATCCCCTCACGGACAGTTTATGGTTTTTCATTACTCAAGTAGACGAACATAAAAAGGGGAATAAAATCCAACGAAGAAAATTGCATGGCCTGCATAATGCTCCCCTAGTTCATTCCTTGCCGCCATCAATTGTATGGGAACGTAAACAAAATTGGATCGGGATGTCGTGTTGGCCGTCGTAAGGCACTTTATTTATAGCTCTAACAAAAGGCACCGCCATAAACTAAGAGTGCTGGATTTTATAACTTTACTTAGTAGGACTGCCGGCCTACGAGTACATTGCAAAAATGCTTATTCTGCGCTGCCCAAAATAAAATTTGTACAAACAGAGCGTCGGTCGCGTAACGGCTAGGGCCGCCGCCTCCTGTCCGGGAGGTCGTGATTCGAATCCTGCCACGTACCAATGTGATTTCGAATTTAGATTTCATATGTATACGTTTATCCGACGCTCTTACGCTGAAGGAAAACATCGTGAGAAAACCTGCACGCGCCTGCGGAGAAACTCGCATGGTGTGTGTGAAGTCGACCAACCCGCACTGGGCCCGCGTGGTCGACTAAGGCCCGATCGCCTTAATTCAGGGTAGGCTCGAGCCCCTCGGTGGGGACGTATATGAGCTGATATCACACACAGACAGACGTGAAGTTACAATGCAACCATGAAAATGACTTAGTGTACCTGTAGCTAGACTATATGATTCCAGAAAAATATTTTAAGAAATATTTTCTCAATATTTTTTTGGACTGCTTAAAAATTAATGGAAAATAATCATCAATTAGTTTAAAAAACTAAAAAACTCGCTTTTAGTAAACACGTTAAGTAGTTATCTTGGATGTCCGCCATGTTGGATTTAAGTCACGTGACTATTTTTTCGTATTCCTGACAGCCAACCCTTTCATTTGATACCCATATCATGGGGGTGGATTTCAAACAGCCAGTCCGCCATCTTGGGGAGGCTGCCATATTGGATTTGTAATGACGTTTCTTAGCTAGTCATGTATATTGTCCTAATCGAAGACCGGCAAGTGGGTCAAATTAAGATTCCAAGATTTTCTTAAATACATAGTTAGTTACAAGTGACGCTAATAGAAGCGTGTTAACAATAAATGAAGTCCAAAAAATAATTTAAAATGGTTTTTTGCCTGATTTGTTTTTTTTTTAACCCCGAGTCGGTTGATGTTGATTAAAACATTAAAACTAATCAGACCCTGCAAGTGTAAAAGTTTGTTTGTTTGATCATTACAGCAAAACTGTTGAACCGATCTTGATGAAATATGGCACACGAATTTGGCAAATGATAAAAATTAAAATAAAACCGCGTGGTCGTCTAAGGCCTAATCGCCCTGATTCAGGGTAGGCTCGAGCCCCTCGGTGGGGACGTATATGAGCTGTAATGATGATGATGAAGATAAGATATATCCAGATGAATGCATAGTTCCAGAAAGATAAAAAAAAATATTGCGAGGTTGTTAATTAATGAATAATTAAATATACATGCAGTTACTTACTTCCTGGAATTAAGTGTTATACTAGAATGTTACCGCAGTCTCGCCCGCGTTGATACGTAGTGCAGTACGAGAATCTACTAATTAATTAAATTAATTTTCTAAGTTGTCAAATGAAAATTCTGTGCTAGTTTTTGTATAGTATTAAATAAGTACAAATAAAGTACTTGCTTAAATTAAATATTGCTTTTTTTTAATATCCGGTATCCGGCCGATCCGGATGGTATCCTGTTATCCGGTATCCGGCCGGATAGTAAAATATGGCCGGATAGGCCGGGTAGTTAAAAATATGGCTGGATAGGCCGGATACCGGATAGTAACCGGATATACATTTCATCTCTTAATAAAAACATGAAAAAATCGAGAATTGGGCGTTCAGTTTCAACGTAACAGCCGCGTTGAAGCTTGCCTTGATTGAACTTAAAATGAATAGACTTACGTTCGACATTATTTCAACGATAGTTGACCCCAACGGGACTCGAACCCGGGACCTCCTGATGTGAAGAGAATAGACTATCCATTACGCCACGGACACAGATTACTAATTAGTTACTACCACGGAGGCGGTTCAAATAATTAGATAATTTACAAGTGTGAACAAAATTTCATTACTGTAGATCTAATTGGCAAAAAAAATACTGTGAAACACGGCCAGACAAAGGGACGGACGACATGAAGAAATTATAAGGGTTCCTTTTTTGCCATTTCGTGTCCGGAACCCTAAGATTACAACTGACTGCTACAGCCAGTCTGGGCTGCACAGTCCACACGTGTCGAGTTGTCGTTCTTGCGACTAAAGCCAGTGAAGCCGAGATCGAGAGGGCGACATAGATGCTGATGGGCAGTTCTGCTTTTCCTTTAACTTACCTATCCCGGACGGTGAAGGAAAAGGTCATGCGTGAGGAAACCTACACACGCCTGCGAAGAAACATAGCGTGTGAAGTCAACCAACCCGCACTAGGCCTGCGTGGTCTACTACTCGTAAGGCCCGATTGCCCTAATTCAATATTAGTACTAACATACAGTATGGACACTCCCTGCCACTCTCTAGATTGCGACCTCACCCCCTCGTCACGCAGATTGATACAGAGTGGTTACAGTTTGGTTCACGAACGTATAGGATTTCGCCGCCATTTTGTTTGTTCCGTCATTCCTTTTTTGAAATGTCTTTTCTGGCCCGTTGTATAAAGATGTCCAGGTTGTGATTCAGGGTAGGCTCGAGCCCCTCGGTGGGGACGTATATGAGCTGATATGATGACCTATCTCAGGCTACGCTTTGTCTGTCTCAAAAAATTCGACAAACGTCGAAAAATACCTAATTGAAGTCGGAACAATTTTTCTTATGACAACAAAATAGTTATCACACCAAAAAAATATGAGCTGTGTTCATTGACTTAGAAGTAATAGCTGCTTATTGTCTCATAGGTATTTATCTAACTTCAAAATATTTTCCCAAAAACCTAAAAAAATTAGGTACTTAGGTACAAGCTTAATTTGAAAATAATTTTAGTTACTTTCGTATTTTTCTCAGCAAACCCTTTCATTTGATAGGTACCTAGGTATATCGTGGAGGTGCATAAAAACATAACTGTTCCGCCATCTTTGGGAGTCCGCCATATTGGATTTAGATTAAAGTAAATAAATAAAATAAAAATAAACTAATACGGCAAGCTAATATAAAGCTTTTAAAATACCAAAGTAACCTCAATTTTTCCCAATTTGACTAAAGTTCAAATCTCAGTTTGTTTGGAAGTAAATAAAATACTTAGGTAATTGTTGGTAATATAAATGTTAAGGTTTTTTTTGTTTTTCGAATGGGTGATGCTCTTATGTAATTATAGAAAGATATCTTAATATATTTATATAATATCGTAATATAATCTGAAACATCAACAGTATTCAAATTTGCAAAGAAGATATAAACACTCAGACCAATTAAAAATACGAACGCAACGGACGCATGCCATCGGCAAATCCGTGCAATCCGTAGCACGTTGACTGCCGTGCGTGCGTTGCGGCCGGTGCAGACCCTGTGGACGCTCACCTTTACCTAAAGTTTCAAATTCATTTCTCACGATTAGATACCATAAAACATGATCTAAGAACTTGTTGTCCTAATCTTTGTTATCTACATTTGATATATAGTAACGGATGTCACATTATATCGACATTCATTGTCACAACACGACCAAGCAGTCTGATTTACGGTGTCGTAAAATTAGCGATTGTTGTTCCTTTATCACAGCCGCCAAGTCCAAGACTAATCAGTTTGGGAATCAATATTTTCTCATCAGAGTGCTGGGGCAGAGACTAGGGGGTCTGTCGTACATAATAGATGGTGTAGATATAAAGATGTACATATGTATCGATGTGTACATATAAGAGCATAATTCAAGGAGTTTATAGGTAAAACTGGAGGCCACACTCTAAATACCTAATTGAAGCAAAGAAATATGCCCTTGAAATGTCTCTTTACCGCTCCGTCTCTTTTCAATTAACGGGTGTGAGCAAGAGCTTCACCTATACACGTCTTGTTCATACCTCCTAATTAGAAAGAGACGGAGCGGTAACGAGAAACTTCAAGGTCATATTTCTTTGCTTCAAGTAGGTATTTAGAGTGTGGCCTCCAGATTTACCTATAAACTCCTTGGCATAATTAGTGACTTATATTCTCTTTGGCATAATCATGTGGAAAAAGGATACAGCGTAGGTGTGGAAAGAGGATACAGGCACAGATGATATACTAGTTAGGTAGGTACTCCGTAATACAGCTAAGTGTCATAGTAAAAATGTAGGTGTGGAAAGAGCGTAGGGATATGAAAAGAAAATAGAGCCATCTAGGATCACATACCTATATGTTAATAATTGCCTCCGTGGCGTAATGGTTAAGTCAATTAGCTTCACATCAGGAGGTAGCGGGTTCGATTTCGAAGTGAATTTTCTAAGCCCGCCCTGGCTAGCTACTACCATCTTGTCTAATTCTTGCCGCCAAACATTAATGTTAACGGCACTGGTGTGCTCCGGCTTTAAGATAAGAAAGCCAGCTCATCTTTGCGCTGGAGAATCTTGGTAAACTCGCTTACATTTTCGGCATCATCATCACTTACCATCAGGTGAGGGCTTACCAAGGGCTTACCAATTGTAAACAAAAAAAATATTTTTGGTTGAAACGGGGGATCTAGTTCTTTAATATAGGTTATACCTAATCTTAGATGATCGTAAAATTTTAAATTTAGTTTAGTGGTTCATGCCAAAATTGCATCTATTGCAATACATATTTGCAACTAAATAAAACCGATGAATTAAGTTTTAAAGAAAATATAACTGGAATATTTATTATTTACGCTTTGGACTTTGTACCGTTCTTTATGCCGTACGCGTAGGGTTGCCAGGTCTTAAAACTAAATAGCCGGACATACCTGCCAGTTTAGCCGGACTTTTGGGTTAAAAAGCCGGACTCCCTAAATTATTAAAGCCCTCTTTAGACACCCCTAAATCAATCAGTCATGTTTACTGGCCTTTAGCGAGGTCCTAATCAGACTAAGAAACGCCGCCACAGTCTCATAAATACGACAGCGCTCACCCGAATGTCCAGGTGACTGGAAAAATCATTACACCTAAAAAGCCGGACAGGCCGGACACCTTCTAATTTGGCTGGACACGCATCCAAAAAGCCTAACACTGTCCGGCTTTATCCGGACGCCTGGCAACGCTACGTACGCGTATGGATCAGATTTGCACTACGAGTGTCTAGCTTGATGTGCTGGAGTAACTATATTTAGTAATCTGTGGTGCTGGCCTTTAGACTGTACCTATACCTACAAAGACAATATGGATCGAAAACCGCAAATCGTTGTGCATATCTATAGGATAGCCGTGTTGTACACAGTCATGTACTTTAAGGTTATATGTTTTCTACAAAATCAAAAAGTATTTTAAAAACATAAGTTTGGTTTCCTCCTTAATTTTTTGCACTGTTTTTTTTCATTATTAAAAAGTTGGACAGTTGTTTGTTTGTGCAAGTCATAGCTTACCAAGGTAGCCTTTGCATACGTGCATACCTACTTTCTTGCGTTGCATTCAACATCTGTTGAGATCGGGCATACACTAATACACAATTAACAAAACGTTTACTACTTAGTAAAGAATAACACAGTATTAATTAGATACTACAGATATTATCAGACTTGATGTATAAATTACCAACAAATAATTTGGAGAGAGCTATGCTCGGAGTTTCACTACGCGCGATCGGGAAAACCAAAGTAACCGACATAGCTCACAGAATCGCTAAACTAAAGTGGCAATGGGCAGGGCACATAGCTAGTAGAACGGATGGCCGTTGGGATAGTAATATTCTCGAGTGCCGACCGCGCACCGGAAAACGTAGCGTAGGGGAGCCTCCTACGCAGTGGACCGATGACCTGGTGAAAATCGCGGGAAGCCGCTGGATGTGGGCAGCGCAGGACCGGTCGTGGGAGAAATCCTTGGGGGAGGCCTTTGCACAGTATAGTGGAAGTGTTTCGGCTGATATGATGATGATGAACGATGAATTTGGGTTTATATGGGAGACACTTCCGTATCTCCCATATATCTATCAATATTTTTCAGTAGTCTTTCCATGTAATCTAAATATCGCTAAGGTTTACCTTTCTACCACTTTGTAACTATGAAAGTGTTACACAATTATGACGTATTGTATTGTTATCTGAGATGCCTGACATCTGACGTCATGGATTAATTATGTTATTTTGACCTTTACTGTCAAGAGAGTGGCAGACCAAATTCTTGGCCGATCGTACCTCATTTATATTTTTTCTGAAATCTGTTGTACCCAGTGTTGTAGACCGGTGTGAAGTTAGCAGCCAAAAGTTAGCAGCCGTTATAAACCGACCATATTAAAAAGTCATCTTATAACTGAGTAAATAAGAACCAAAGGAGATAACTAAACATTATATTCGTTAGATCTACACTTTCTGATTCCCAGACTACTAGAAATAAGATATAAAATTGATTACTAAACGAGTTATACTATTATACTATTATAACGAGTTATATTACTTAACGAGGCCCTAATTGAGTCCTAGTTATTCACAAAGTTTAATTTACCTAAATCGTTAGTCATTTTCGAGAAAAGTAACAACAAACATCCAAGATCAAACAAAATTCAAGCTGAGTCCGATTTGCGTTGCGTATCATAGCCCACGAGACCTGTCCCAAGTCGGAAGTATGTAGCTTCCAGCGCTCTTGACTGTACGACAATAAATATATTTAACAACCTCCGAGGCTTTATGGTTTAGTGATTTAGTCCATTAGCTTCACATCAAGAAGTCGCGGGTTTGACTCCCGGCGGAGTCTAGTTTGGTAAGACTCGGTTTGGTTGGTCTAAGCCCGCCTCGCTATCAACCAATATCTTATCTAAGTCTTGCGGCCAAACATCAATGTCAACAACATTGATGTGTTCCGGCTTAAAGATAACGTAGCCAGTTCCCCATTGCGTGGGGAATCTTGGTAAGCCCGCTTTTATCTTCGGCATCATCCTCACTTACCATCATCAAGTGAGATGATGCCAAGGCCATAATTGTGAATAAAATAAAATAAATAACTCTATATATAAGCCCTGACGCTAAAAATTTTACATCTTGGTAAAAAAATTATCGTGATTGTCGCACAAACTATTCCTTGGACTTAAATGTTCATCATCATCATCATATCAGTCGGAAATCGTCCACTGCTGGACAAAGGCCTCCCCCAAGGATTTCCACGACGACCGGTCCTGCGCTGCCCGCATCCATCGGCATCCCGCGATCTTCACCTGGTCGTCGGTCCACCGCGTGGGAGGCCTGCCTACGCTTCGTTTTACGGTGCGCGGTCGCCACTCGAGAACTTTACAGCCCCATCGGCCATCTGTTCTACAAGCTATGTACCCTGCCCACTGCCACTTCAGTTTAGCGATTCTGTGAGCTATGTCGATTACTTTAGTTCTACTGCGGATCTCCTCGTTTCTGATTCGATCACGCAGAGAAACTCCGAGCATAGCACGAAATTGTTATGTCACTTAATCAATGACTTCTATATTACTGGCGTATCTGTGCACTTAATAGTTTTGAGAACATTAAAGGGCCAACCCATGCTTTACCATAACTATTTAGTAATCTGTGGCTTTACCTCCCACCGGCGAAGTTTATAGAGCAAAAGATAACTGGTTAGTTTGGTTTGATGATGATACGCGAGGCTCCCTCCTGCCTAAGGGGCAAAAAGGAGCCAGGTATTGTTCTTTAGCAGGATATGCCCAGGCGTTTCATGGTGTGCAAAATTCTACGATATGGCCACGACATATCAATAAATATTCAGTCCCCCGGAAACCAGATTCCGCTGTTTTCTATGACTATAACCAAATCTAGTGTAAGAAAGAATGAAATATGTATAAAATAAATAAATTAAATAACACACCTAGCTTTTAATTTATAAAAGTTTGACGGAAACATACGGCCGCATGTAGGGTAAATCCGGGATATGTGCCCAACCTTTTTTGTTTTACTTATAGCGCCTTACACACAAGCAATATGTACATGATTAATACATGTATCCAATAACTTCGGTCTTTTATTTAATTATCTTGTACAGTTTTTCGTAAAATAGTCCATGAATAATGCATATTTTGGGTTAAAATTAAATCTGGATACAGGGATAGATGCCTCACATGCGGTATACATGCCCCAACCCAATTTTTTTCGATGGGATAGATGCCCTTAGCAAGAAAACAAAAATTTAAATGTGTAAGTCTTTAATCAGCTTTTCTTTGATTAGCTTAGTTATCAATCGCACATAATTATAGATAAAACAAATAGGAACTTTAATTACAAACACTAAAGAGATCAATAATTTTTGCAAAATATTATCTTAACTTATATTATCTTAACTTATTTTTTTGTTTCTAGGCATAAAAATATGCATTTATTAATAAAAAAAATTAAGAAAACTATCATCGTAGGTAACAAATAAAACATCTTAGCAAAAACATTCATATATGCCCTTGGGGCAACTATCCCAAAATATACAAGGGCATATATCCCTTTCCACAGGGATAGATGCCTTCATTAAAAATTAATGTAAATAGTATTATTTTATTACAAAATAGTACTGAATAATAATCTACATGTACCCTATTCCTCACTTAGACGTAAAAACAAAATGAACTTACCTGTTAACTCCAAAGTTATAGACGATCGAAATTCTTTCATAGACTAAAATCACCACCGCTTGTGTCGTCGCCGTCTCCAGCACTCCTACACACAGCCGCACGCGCCAACGCTTTATGGCAGACTGAAGTGGGGAAGAGGCGCGGTCGTATAATAAGGCGTTTGGATGTTTGCGTATTTTACTTTTCACACAACTGTGCTGAGGCGTCTATCCCAGTGGGGCGCATATCCCGGATTTACCCTATTTATTGCCTCTGCCTTTTTACTTTCGAACTACTGAGTAGCGAGCGTTAGATATGTTTTCCCATAACATAGGGAATCCTACTTTGGAGCTAGATGACCATGTGTGATTTGTCCCAGAATATTTATTTATTTATAGACTGAACTCTGAATTTAAGATTTTGATGGGGATCGATTGTCTTACACTAAAAAGTGTGTGCATGTGTTTGCGTCCATCCGGTACTCTAGTTCCCAAACTACTGGACGGATTTGGGTAAAATTTGGGTTAAGTCATTTGGGTTGAAATGGCATTTCTAAAAACAAATGACGGAGCAAACAAAATCACGGAGACATCCCATACGTTCGAGAACCAAACTGTAAACAATCTGTATCAATATGGGTGACGAGGGAGTGAAGTCGCAATCTAGAGAGCGGCAGGGAGTGTCCATACTGTATGTTAGTACTATACACTTTGGTAAAAAGTCACTTATTAATTATTATATTTTTAATAATAATTTGCACCAACGATTTTGATAAAACTTGGAACGTTAATATAGCTTTACATGGCATACAGCAGGCGATCGTTCTTAATTCCCAGAAAATTCGGAATAAGGTTACCTCCAATTCAAATCCCGGTTGTTTAATTACAGTGAATTATTCCTGGAAAATCTGAGTAAAGGTACCTCCCATACAAACATAAATCCTACTAATATTATATACGCGAAATTTTGTAGGAATGTATAGATGTATGTTTGTTACTCTTTCGCGCAAAAACTTCTAAACGGATCTGGCTGAAATTTGGTAGGTAGACAGATTAAGACCTGGATTTACACATAGGCTACTTTTTCCACGCTTGCGAGCCGCTTGTGGCTCGTGCACTGCGCGCCCTCGAAAAGTCATAGAGACGTTCTCGTTATATTTATAAATTTTTCATCAATTTAATCTTTGCTTACTAAGTAGGTAAGTGTTCGAATCCTGCCACGTACCAATGTGATTTTAAATTTAGATTTCATATGTACGTTTATCTGACGCTCTTACGGTGAAGGAAAATATCGTGAGGAAACCTGCACACGCCTGCGAAGAAACTCGCAGGTTGTGTGTGAAGTCGACCAACCTGCACTGGGCCCGCGTGGTCGACTAAGCCCCGATCGCCCTAATTCTGGATAGGCTCGAGCCCCTCTGTAGGGTCGTATATGAGCTGATATGATGAAGTAAGTGTTATGTTTATTGTTGATTTGTTCATGCCCGCCGACTACGACAGACAATGAAGACTTGGCGAGAGTAAGTACAGCGTAGCTGTAGGTACAATTTATTTTAGATATTTATGTTCGGTTTTAGGTATATACCTAGGTACTACCTTTCCCGGCGAACTTCGTACCACCTTACACTACACACCCTACCCTACCCTACCATACACTACAATATACACTACACTACTCTACCCTACTTATGAACCTTATCCTGACAATAAAGAACTCAACAAAAAAAGAATTAGCGAAATCTATAGATACCATAGTTATCTAGAAACCTATATACCGAATGCAGCGCCATCTGCCGGGCTGATTTGTGAATCTAAACCATCCAAAAATATTCATTCAAATCGGTCCAGCCGTTTAGGAGTTCAGTGACATAAACACGTACAGTAGAATTATATACGGGCGACATCGGAGACGTAATCAGAAACCACTTTTTCAGACCTGGTAATTGATGGTCATTTCAACATAAGTAGGAGTTACATGAAATAAACGTTCTTTTTTTTTAGTTTAAACTATTCTGAAAGAGAACCAAAGAGGTTTAATTATGACAATTGTAAAACTTAATTAAGAGTGACAAATGTCACTGTAAGTCAATCTTGGTAAATAGTTATTTGTTTGTTAGTGAAAATTATCGGACCAACAGCACGCTAGAATCACAAGAGCTGTTTCACGAAAAATGCCCCAACTTACCAAGCCCGACCCATGGACTTATTAATCGAATGGTGCAAAAATTACGCGATTACGGTCAGTTTCGAATACCACAACATGCTCAAGCCCGCGGTGGACCACGACGCGTACATGAAAATGTAGATAGACGAATTCGCAATTACTTTTTACGCAACCCGCAAGAAAGCACGAGAAAAGCGGCTCGGCTGTAATTTTTTTGTTTGGAAGCTATTGAATGCATCAGGACTTCATCCTTATCACTTTCAGCCGGTGCAGGACCTGGCCTTAGCAGACTACCCCACACGAGTGGAGTTATGCAATAATGGTGAAGTGCACACTTACGCATGTGAAACAAGTTTATATTATATAAATACAACATATTATTATACAATACAACAACATATTCAGGGTTCTGTTGGGGCTGCCCCGCTTCTGCAGTGCCTCAGGGATGTTTGCTGACGCCCGCACTGATGATTTTTATGCGATTATGCGTAAAAAAGTAAACTCCTTGATGGTAAGATTGCGGGGTAGCACCAACGGGATTCTGAAGATGATTGCTGATAGGTGTGAGGGGCCTATCCTGAAACACTGGGTGGGCCTCCTACGCAGTCCGTATGTCTGCATCAGAAACTAACTCTGATCCGTTTGTTTATTATTATATTCGCATCTCTTTCTTGGTTATAGGGTGACCACGCTGTTTAGAGGACATAATTTAATTTTAAAGATTGCATGATTAAGTTTAAATAATGCAACTAACCACCTCCATTCCTGTATTATTGTAATCTCAGTTTAATGCTTAATTAAGTCTTGTCACTTCTGATTACGTCTCCAAAGGCACCCAGCTAACGTAAGTAAAATAGGTATAGGTGGGAAACGTATACACCATAAAAGGAATTTTTCTACTTTGCGCAGCGTTTTATAGCAAGTCTGTCGAATAGCTTTTTTATTTTTATCGCAGACGGACGTGCTCGTCCGCTACCGTCCCCCGCCGTCTTGTTTTCATTATTTATCGACTGTAGAGTAACAGAGATATATAATGTATGTATACATGTTGTACCAAAATAGGGATGACGAATGCTAGTCATCTGAGTTACTTTTTATCATCTGTCAAAAACGACATTTTGTTCTAAAAATGTAAGAAATACCTAGGCGTGACGTCATAGTTTAGCAGCGTCATTTATGTACTCATTTTGTGAGTTTGGTGAATTAAAAATCAAAGACTTGATGGAAAACAAAGGGAGCAAGGCTTTCCGAAGTTTAAGTAGGAGGGCAATTTAGTGATCAAGAGTTCATAATTTTATTTCTGATGCTGTCGTCATCCCTATTATAGGTCCCGTAAAGTAACCGTCTTGTGTGACTTTGTTTAAATCGCAATAGTTATTTATGCCACAGCCAAAGTATATATTATTACTAACATATTGTGGACAGTCCCTGCCGCTCTCTACATTGCGACCTCACCCCCTCGTCACCCAGATTGATACAGATTGGTTACAGTTTGGTTGTCGAACGTATAGGATTTCGCCGCCATTTTGTTTGTTCCGTCATTCCTTTTTTGAAATGTCATTTCTGGCCCGTTGTTTGAAGTGTCCATGGTGTGCCACTGCCAAGTAATGAGAGCCATTGTAACATGAGTGCTAGTTTGTGCCACTAAGCGAAGCTGAGTGGCGCAATAGACAGCACGAGTGTGGCAATGGCTATTGCGTGCAGTGGCATACAATATTTTTTCTACGACCATGAAATAAATAAAAATATATTGAAATTTTGTCATAATCATATTATTGAATTTTTGAAGCCAAAGCCATTAAAATACGAGCCATTGTAACATGAGTGCTAGTTTGTGCCACTAAGCGAAGCTGAGTGGCGCAATAGACAGCACGAGTGTGGCAATGGCTATTGCGTGCAGTGGCATACAATATTTTTTCTACGACCATGAAATAAATAAAAATATATTGAAATTTTGTCATAATCATATTATTGAATTTTTGAAGCCAAAGCCATTAAAATACTTGTGATATGATTTGAGGTTATGTATTAAGCAAATCACCAAATGGGAGTAGATAAATAAATATTTTATACTCTTCATACAAATCGATCAGCTGATCGATCAATTTTGTATGAAGCGTGCGATTGGTTTTCGGGAAATTGACTGTGGGTTCCTCGGGGAAAGTTGTTCAGTGTGATGCGTAGATCTGGTGAGGGTCGCGGGAGGCCGCTGGATGTGTACAGCGCGGGTTCAGTCGTCGTGGAAATTCATAGAGGAGGCCTTTGTTAAGCAGTGGACGCCCTTCGGCTGATATGATGTTGATTATTATTATTACAATTAAACAGAAACACATCACAAACATAAAACATGTAGCAAAATTGTGGTTTTGTGATTCAAGTCGGTTTTTTTGACGTGTGCAGCTTACGTGGTCTTTTATTTAAATTTTTGTTACGTAAATAATATAGACTATTTAAAGAAACTCGGTGGACCGATGACCTGATGAAGGTCGTGGGAAGCCGCTGGATGCGCGCAGCGCAGAACCGTTGGTCGTGGAAATCCTTGGGGGAGGCCTATGTCCAGCAGTGGACGTCCTTCGGCTGATATGGATGGATGGATTTAAAGAAACTACCAATCGTGAAAAAAAACGAATTCAAATATTTTTTTCATTTTCATTCACGCAGCGCACATCGATAAAAGGCACTAAAATTGACATGAATGACTGGCACAAAACAGCATTTCGTAGTCCCTTATTTCCTCCTCAAAACCTTTTGCAATGATAATATTTTTTCCAAAAATAATTTATCAAAACGCTTCACCTACGCCTCTATGTACATACCTATTTATTTTATTGTAAATATTCGTAAATTTCAATTTTTGTGCTACAGTGACTTGTTACTTGGTTCTTTTTGTGTCAATGATTTGGTGGGATGAGCATTATTACCTATCCTTTAACACAGGGTTTTTCCCTTTTTTAGGAGGTAAAATCTTCATCCATTGTTTTATTTTGTCAGATATGTACTTGAATAAAAAATTATTTATTATTAAAAAAAAATATATCTCATCTGTGGTACTGGATGACGCACGACGCATTGAAACGCAGCTGCAGTCATGCAGAGACCCTCCGTCCTATAAAACCCATACAAACAAACCACGTGTTAGGAAGAAAGAATTATTGATTCGGAACGTGCACGTGTTCCCGCCCTTGCATCAATGGCGCCCGGAATAACGGCTTCTGATTAGTCGGCGGCGCTGCGAGCTTTCTCCCTCCTGCTTCTTGGGAGAGAGCGCATGCGACCGTAAAACTTATCCACAATGGCCGCTGGCTTGATACGTGGTCAGCAGTCATAGTTTTTTCAAACGAGTTTCTTCAACATGGCTGCTAGTGTTTTAGGTGAGTCCATTTTAGAATTATTTATTTTATTACACACTAGCTTTTTCCATCGTTTTTATGACTGTCTCTAAGGGTGATTAGTAAATTAATGTCGTTTCCCACCTATATTCAAACATCTCTGTGCAAAAAATTACAACAATCGAGTATTTTTTTAGTTCCCTCAGGAACTGCATCAGATTATGCCATTTTCCCAGGATAAAAAGTAGCATATATGTCCTTCCCCGTGATACAGGCTACCTGCATGCCAAATTTCATATAGATTGGTCAAGGCGTTGAAACGTGAAAAGGTAACAAACACATTTTCACATTTAAATATTAAGTAACGATTCAACTTAGGTAAGTATATTTACTTAATTTTTAGGGTTCCATATACTATTACTAAGCCTCCGCTGTCCGTCCATCTGTCTGTCAGCGGGCTGTACCTATATTTCATGAACCGTAATAGCTGGTTGAAATTTTCTATCTATTGCCACTATATAACAACAAATAATATAATTAAAACCTAACCTTACCGCTCCGGGAATGCCGACAGAAGTGTTTTTTTACAGCTTTATAAGTTTTGATCCTGCGAGTGTTCCTGGTACAGTGGCGGTTACATTACTGTGTTTTGAGTTCATTGGTTTTTTCCCATCTATTTTTGAGATGGGAAAAAACGCGCCTAAGGAAGTTTTCACTTCAAAAATTAAAGGGAATACATACAATACATACTCGTACAAGAAACGTGTTTTTTTTCTCGTACGGTACGGTGGTTTGGAACCCATCCGACTCGCACTTGGCCGGTTTTCAATTTTGCTATGTATAGGTTTGATGACGTAGTTTCCTATATGGGATGTAGCGTAAAGTGAAGCACATTGTATAGGGGTCTTCACTAATAGAACTGAATAAGTTTTTTTTTACTTTCCTGCGATCGTAAAAAACGTTCTGACTTTCCTTAAAAACTTGTCTAATCAGCTGATTGAGTTTTTTTAACGGTCCAAAAAATTCTTTGTAATTTTAGAAAATAATATAGGTTGAACAAAAGTTATAATGGCAGAAGTCCCTTCCCAAAAATAATAAGTAGATATTTGGTTTTATCCAACACCTGTTTTAGTATCTATTTATATAGGGGGACTTTTATTTAGTTCTTGTTAACAAAACATATGCATGTACTCGTAATTATAAAAAAACTTTCCCAAACGAAACTATATGTCAAATCAGAAAAAAAAATTTTGGTCCTCGATACAATAATGTTATCAAATCGGCAAAAAATGTATAAAGGACCAAAATTTTTTTCATATTTGACATAGTTTCTTTGGTAAAGTTCACGAGTATTTCATTCATATCCAATGCTATCAAGGACTAATTAACTTAACTCTGTCTAAGTGTCTGTATTAACGTCAGACTAGCTCACGGCGGCAAAAGAGAATTTGTTTGTGTAAAGCTTTTTTTTACTTTTCCTGAACTTAATTAATCCATCATTTTACTAGTTTGAATATTATTAATAGCTTCCGTACCTACTTACATGAAAATACCTAGAACTACCTACATCAGTATCGTATCGTGTCTCGGCGTCGGTGGTGTAATGGCTAGGGCCGCTGCGTCCAGTCCGGGAGGTCGTGGTTCGAATCCTGCCACGTACCAATGTGTTTTCGAATTTCTATTTCATATGTACGTTTATCTGACGCTCTTACGGTGAATGAAAACATCGTGAGGAAACCTGCGCATACCTGCGTAGAAACTTCCAAGGTTGTGTGTGAAGTCGACTAACCCGCACTGGGCTCGCGTGGTCGATTAAGGCCCGATCGCCCTAATTCAGGGTAGGCTCGAGCCCCTCGATGGGGACGTACATGAGCTGATAAGAAGTACAGTAAACACACACATACACACACACACACACACACACACACACATACACACCTAAATCCACTTGCATCAATTTAAGATCTATTATATTTGTTTTATTTTAGTTAAAACTCTCGTATAGTTTTGTTTACATTTACATTTAGTAGATTTACCTACTTCAGATTTCCTAGACTCTGTTATTTGCCAATAATTATATAATATACCATAGACTATCTAAGCGATAGAAGAGTGAGATTTCCTAACACAGGTATTTTTTTTACCTAAGAGGAGATCTCAGCCTGTAATATGTTTTGGTCGCACCACCCCAAACAGGTGAGATGTTGTCAAGGGTTTACCAATTGTTAATAAAAAATAAAAAAATAGAAGAAGAATGTTATAAATAGCTTCCGTACCTACTTACATGAAAATACCTAGAACTATCTACATCAGTAGTTAGGTATGAGTATGCACAACATCAGGCTATTCTTCTCGTATCGTGTCTACGACCAATCTTTCTCCTGCCCAGTATGTGGCCACCGCGTCCATCAGCTACTCCCGAGTGCAGGAGTTAGGGCACATTGGACACGTAATCACATGAGCCATTGTTTGAATCTAGATACATCCTTCATCATGTCAGCCGAAGGAGGTCCCCTGCTGGACATAGGTAATAAGGACATCTTACCTACATTAGTTTATTCAACTTGTACAGGATTTGATCTTGTACAGGATATGCAATGTCAATGAGTCAGTAAGTGTCCTAGAGGTGGTCCTAAATGAAATGCAATGGTCTTGTCAGATGGATCTCTAATTGAACATTAATTTAAAAAAGGAAGGTTATAGAGTGCCGCTAGCGGTAACATATTACGATCGGTTACGATACCGTAAGCTTACGGCACACTAGTAAATAATTTTAAATAGCCGTAAGTGGTAGCATAGTGCAGTCAGTTACAGTGCCGTAAGCTTGCGGCTTACTAGCCGCGCTCAGTTCGACTTCGTCATTTTCTTAAACTTGTCTTTATTCTAAATTGTCACTTTCCTAACTCACCTTTTTAACTGGTCTCGTTTTCAAACTTGACTCATTCCTAACTCGTCACCTTTTTAACCCGCCTTTTTCTGCTACCCATGGGGGGGGGGGGGGGGGCCCGCGCGAGGCTTTTTGACTGTAGGTATAATCAATCAAACCTGATCGAACCTAATATCGCTAGCTTCGCTCGCTCATTTACAGTTTTTTACTAAGTTTTATCTTATATGGCAGCAGAATGCTTCGCAGAAGAAGAAATAATTAATTAAGAATATGGTTATCCGCAAACACACATAAAAAAAAATACGGTCGAATTGAGAAACCTCCTCCTTTTTTGAAGTCGTTTAATAACAAATGACAGTGCTTTGCAATACAAACTTTACGGCTCTTTAAACGGTCGCGTTAATATTACGCTATGCATACCTACTCCTTACGGCAGATTAGACGGTGTCACTATTATGCCGTAAAACGCACGGTTCCAGAACCAAGTGCGATACAATGCCGCTTGCGGCACTGTATACACTTCCTTAAAAAAAAAAAAATATTCGTCGTGCGTCATTGCGTCAATGCACTCTAAACTGGGTCGCGGGCAAAGTACACTGTAGAAGTGCGACTGCTTCCAAATCTTAACAAAATTATTTAAAAATAAAACACATGTACGTATGTAAATCGTACATAACTTCAAAAAAGGAGGAGATACTCAATTGGACTGTATTTTGTTTCGATAAGTTTGTTACGCGATCTCTTCGCAGATTGTGAACCTATTTTCATGATATTCAATAGGGTAGATATGCTGCGAGGTTGGTCCTATATAAATTTTTATCTAAATCGGTGTAATACTTTTGCAAAACTGTACTAAGTTGTTGCAATGGAATAAGTTTTTTTAACGTGTTTGGCGTTTCCATTTATGAATACTTGAAAAATTAAAATTGTTTATTGGTTACCAAAAATTATCAGCTTTTTAAGGCTGACATCTCATTTTAGGTAAAAAAATACCTGTGTTAGGAAATCTCACTCTTCTATCTCTTAGGTAGTCAAATATAATTATTGGCAAATAACAGAGTCTAGGAAATCTGAAGTAGGTAAATCTACTACTTAATTAATGTAAATGTAAAAAAAACTATACGAGAGTTTTAACTAAAATAAAATAAATATAATAGATCTTAAATTACCTACCTAGTTCTATGTATTAATCTATCTTTTATAGGTATTATATTTCTATTTCTTTTAGAGTTTATTTTAGGATCATAGAGGAACGATTTATGTTTTTCTAGGATGATTTGAAGAATGTAAAGGTTTTCTTACTGTGAGTAGATTAGTGAATAAGTAAAGCTGCTCTGTTGGAAATCTAAAGGGCTTACAGCACATGACCTTTTTAACAGCGCTCTTTGCGCCCGCTCCATACCTAGGAAATATGTTTTGGTCGCACCACCCCAAACAGGTATACAGTAGTCTATAAGCGACTGAACTAGAGTAACATATATATTCTCTTTCAGAGTATAAAATCAGCAATGTGTCTTAGATTTTTGAATATCCATATCGACTTACGAACTCTGCTGGACACCAGCTCCAGGTGGGCATACCAGTCTAAACGAGGATCTAACAATACTTCCAAGTACTTTATAGACGTCACATACTTATTTGTGTGAACAACAATTTACAGAAAAAGTTCAGTTGTCGTTCACACTCACAGCACTATAAGTAGGTAACCTACACTAATAAGAAAACAGTTAAACACTTGTTTTTTGTGTATAATTAAATACACAGTTAATAGATACTACTCAAATCAAAATAAGGGCTACCTAAGATTTCACAGTACATTTTCAACCAATCGGTATCAATCTGAGTATCGAGGGGGTGAGGTCGCGATCTAGATAGCGGCAGGGAGTGTCCATACTGTATGTTAGTACCAATATATATACTAATATGTATACTTTTACAGAGAGGTGGTTCATACAGCCACGATTTTTTAAATTAAAAAAAGTGAGGAAACTATGAAGTGCAGTCATTAGATTAGATCCCTGGCTACAAATGTGTCAAAGAGCACAACATTCGGCAGACCCTCGGAAACTCAGTGGACTGCTCAAAACAAAGGACATGATTTTTTCACTGCAAATTGTATGGAAAATTTCCCAATTTACTGTGAACCTACTCTCATCAGAGCAGTCCACTGAAGTTTTCGAGGGTCTGCAGAATGTGCACTTCGACACATTTGTTGCCAGGGAGCCAACCTAATGACTGCACCTCATAGTTTCCTTACTTTTCTTGATTATAAAATAATTATCGTTTCTGTTTGAACCACCTCTTTGTATGAAAATGTACTGAGAAAACTTAAGTGGCACTTATCTTGTTTCGTGTATCTATTGAGGTTACATTTTTGCCACATGTAGATCAGACACCGTGTCCAAATTGATACTGAACTGTCATTTCTTACATTTAACCACCTATAGCTTACCATATAACCATTTATAAAATCATGTGCATGATGTTCCAGTGAAGCGATTAAATTAGAATCACGCGCAAGTCTCACAAGTCGCAACCCAGAATGAACAGTATAACTATTACCAGGTATGGACTCAATGAAGAGGGTTAGAAAATGGATTATGAATTAATTAGTTTCCTGCAATATTTTCCTGTTTCTGTAAATCATCGTCTACTTTAGATCATTGAATCTTGCTTTCGAAAAAGATTTTATCAACCAACTTATGTACTCCATATTTTATATTTTAATTACATAAAGCAGTTTATTTGCTTATGTCCAAAATAGCGCAGTATTTTAAGGCTATAGCACAATATAGATAAGTAACAGTATTTTAAGTCGACAGTGCCCTTGAAAACATTACCTACAACTACGTGAACATGCACTCGGGCCTAGGGCTGTCTCTCTTAGCTTACGTATTTAGAATTTATTATATTTATAATTTATAATGCTCTATCAAATCGGTTTGATATGGCTGTTGGTTGGTTTATGTGAAAGTGTGCAACTTTTCTTGACACCTTGATTAAAAAACTGTTTTTTACTTCTTGATCTTGATTATAAAACAACCATTAGGGAACAATACTGTCGATAATTTCGTGCCGTAATTTACTTAAAATGCGCAGGAAAGCGTCTCTCAGCGACCGTTCACATCCGAACGTAACTGCGGGGCACCCGCGACTGTTGCGTGCCGAGATAGGCTGAGATTTAGAGGCGCGTCGTTTCGACCAGTTTGTATGAAGATAAAATACTGTTACTTATCTATATTGTGGCTATAGGGTCTTTGGGCGTCGTCGGTAGCGTAACCGAAGTAACTATTTAATAATCTGTGGCGTAACGGTTAGGGCCGCTACCTTATGTCCGGTACGTGGAAGTCGTGGTTCGAATCAGCACGTACCAATGTGTTTTCGAATTTAGATTTCATATCTGATGCTCTTACGATGAAGGTACGTTAGTACCTACTAATATATATACTTTGGCGAAGGAAAACATCGTGAGGAAACCTGCATACGCCTGCTAAGAAACTCGAACGTTGTGTGTGAAGTCAACCAATCCGTAGTGGGCTTGCGTGGTCGACTAAGGCCCTAATTCAGGGTAGGCTCAAGCCCCCTGATGAGGACATATATGAGCTGATATGATGATAAGGTCTTTGACCAGTGTGTGTTGCCTCTTGGATTGAGACTTGGTAGCTTATAAGAAGGCTCAAGGTAGGCCAAAGGAAGATTGAGTAAGTTTTATTCGAAATTTCTCTACGCGACTGAATCAGAAATAAGGATATCCGTAAGAAAAAAACTACAATGTAACGACATAGTTTACAGAATCGCTAAACCTAAATGGCAGTGGGTAGAGCACACAGGTCATAGAACAGACGACGATTAAGGCAGTAAAGTTATTAAGTGGTGAACGCGCACCAAAAGAATTAGCGTAAGCAATATCCCACTAAGTAAAGTGACGAACGGTGTAGTTCGTAGGATGCCGCTGGATGCGGGCAGCGTAGGACGGGTGGTTGTGGGTCTTTGAGGGAGGTCTATGTACAGCAGTGGACTACAACGAAACCTATTTTTGCATTGTCAACCTTATATTTAATGTTTTATTTTAGGCTAGTCAAATGCAAGTACCTTTGGACACGAAAAAAAAATATCAAAAGTCAACTCACTATTGGAAACTTTGGTCGCAGGGTTCTCTATTTTTCTCAGCAAATATAAAACATATGAAAGTGATATTTTGTAACCAGAGTCTTCATTTCAATGGCTTAATTTTGTCAGTTGCAAAAACACGATTTGTTAACTTTTGTTACAAAAAAAATATATCTTAGAAACCTCTTTTAAAAAAGAGACTTGCAATCCAGACCGATTTAAACCTCTTAATTTTCTCAGTCGATTAGTCTAAACAATATGCCAGTTGGATTGTTTAAAAATTAATTGTAGTTTTTTAATTGAAACGAAAAACCATAAAAAAAGTGCAAAATTGTGGATATTTTCTTTACTCTTTACACGTAAAGAAAAAACAAATACAAATGTTCCCATCAACGCGTCGCCTTAATGTACTTATCCACTGATTTCGGCCCTGGGCCCTGATACCTTTTTTTAACCTTTTATTTTTCTTTGGGCAACCCCAGTCCTGAATGGACGTATTGTGAGGACAATGCCCCCTATAAAAGGCTATAATCACTAATTTAGTGTCCTTTTGTCCACGTTTACAGCACAATTAATGGCAACATTGACAAAAGGGTTGTAAAGTAAGTTTAGTTATCCAAAACTCGGTCATGGTTTACGTGCAATAAAATTCCTTTGATTCCTTTTGCAGATTCTTGGAGCATTACTGGTTTGCAGCTGTTTGTAGATATATTATTTCTGTGTGACATACCAGTACAGAGAGAACATTATAAAATCATGAAATTTAGGAACAGATGTGCAAATATTTTTAACAAGATATACTTAGGAAAACATCGCGCATCGTGAGGAAACCTGCACACGCCTTCGAAGAAACTCGAAGGTTATGTGTGAAGTTGACCAACCCGCACTGGGCCCGCGTGGTCGACTAAGGCCCGATCGCCCTAACTCGGGTAGGCTCGAGCCCCTCGGTGGGGACGTATATATGAGCTGATGTGATACTTAGAAAAACTCTATATTTTTATTTTACTTAGGTAGGTAGGTACGTATATATAATTTGTCTCTATAGACCAGGTATGTATTACTAGAGATGAGCAGAGATTAACCGTCTCCGTGGCGTAATGGTTCGTACCTACATTCGCTTCACACCAGGAGGTCGCGGGTTCGATTCGGGAGGTTGGTGGTAGGCCATTTTCTAAGCTCGCCTGGCTATCTACCATCAACTTATCTAAATCTTGCCGCCAAACATCAATATTAACATAAATTTGGAATGCAGGCGTAATCCCGGTGAAAATAGATCTTTTTGTTATTTTGAACTTTTTCCACGTAGTCGCCATTCCTCTCGACGCACGTGGTGAGACAAGGGGTACCAGTTTTTATACCTTGGCGAACACCCCCGCCCCCATCTCCTTTGCCCCTCGCTCACCCTTCTTTCACTTCCTCGTCAGTTGAATTTTTTTCCCATTTAGGTGCATCTTCAGGGAGGTAAACACATGATAATCTGATGGCTCCAGCTACGGGGAATGTTCAAAACGATCCGAACAACTCCAAAGGCGTACATTCAGAGGCTATAATTATGATTCGAAAATTAAATATTTTGCATAGGTATCTTTTTTACGTGGTACTGACTTTCTTTTACGAGCTCGATCATTACTTTTGCAGTTTAGTTTTAAATTTATAATTTAAAAAGTTTAGTAGCAAAGAGTTTTCATGCATAGAATAAAATCGGATAGATTTTATACGTGGAAAAATGAATGACTCCGTACGTCTTAGCATTGAATTCTAGAAATTCTTTTATATGGTTGTTTATTATATTTAATTACTACTTTAATTTTCATTATTAATTAGGTTAATTTAATTGTTTTCACATCAACATTAATTGTCAAAAATCATATAGACTGTATATACCTACGCGTACGAGCCCGTTGCCTAGTTTCGTTGTAAAAAAAATATCCTGTTGCAAAAACGCGCCATTTTATGAAAATTTTCATTTTCTGTTACTATTATGTACTTTGAAATTAACATATTTAATTCTTTGATTTGTTTTTTACAATTTTTCACAACTGTATTGAAAAACGTCATGCGATACACGGGTGTGTAGGTTAATGAAAACTTGTTTACAAATAACTACTTTACATTACCCTTGTACCCAATGATATATATATAATGTTACTATACTGCTTGTACCAAAGTATATATGTATTAGTACTAACTTGTACAATGTACTATTGTTGCGTTGGCCGTCTGGGGTGCAGAAAGAAATGATCGTGCAGAAAGCAGATTCTATTCTGCAGGAGTCCCCTCTTCTTGTCCTGTTTTTTTTTAAGATCTTACAAAAAAAATCGTAAAAATCCCTTTGATGCCATGATTTTTAGGCCGACATCGTGGTTTTATATTTTTTGGCTGAGGTTAATGAGTCGTGACCCCTTTGGGAAGATTGTCTTTTGGGAAAGTATATATATATTAGTACTAACATACAGTATGGACACTCCCTGCCGCTCTCTAGATTGCGACCTCACCCTCTCGTCACCCAGATTGATACAGATTGGTTACAGTTTGGTTGTCGAACGTATAGGGTTTCGCCGCCGTTTTGTTTGTCCCGTCGTTCCTTTTTTGAAATGTCATTTCTGGCCCGTTGTATGAAGTGTCCAGGGTATGCTTTTGGTTTCGCCGTGTAGTCCAATTTTAGTCCCCTGTAGCAATAGAGTGCAGGAAAAGACTCAAGACCAATATTCCCTTTACAACGAGAGATTACGGATATAACGCTGCGAATCTGGCACTTGGCGGCAAATTTTATTGACATTAATCACTGGGCCAACTTAGTTAAAAAAACCGGTAAAATGCGAGTCAGAACCGCACACAAAGGGTTCCGTACCATCATACTAGATGGCCCTAGTACAAAGGGTTCCGTACCATCATACTAGATGGCGCTAGTTTCTTCACGTTTCAAAAAAAACAAGTATTTGTATGGAGATTTTAACTTTTTCGAATTATTTGTATTTGTTGTTATAGCGGCAACAGAAATAACACATTGTGTGAAAATTTCAACTTTTTATTACGGTTCATGAAACACAGCCTTAGTAATAGGGTCCCGTTTGTCACCCGTTACGGAGCCTTAAAAATACGTAATCATTACAAAACAAACAAAAGCTCTAGAAAGGAGCTTCCTCAATAACCTAGTCCCTCCCTACCGTCTGCGCTGGAAGAGAAACGAGTCAGCACGGGGGCACAGTATTACAATATAGCGGCTTACAGTACTGTAACGAATGTTATTATACGTAGAGCAACGGAAGGGTACTTGCGGAGCAGCGGGCGGCGGCGGGGCACAGCCTGGTAAACTCCGCGATTTTGCCATGCTGGCTACAGGTTAGTATGGGCTAGTACCTATGCCGTGGCGGCATCGTGCGACATCAAAGGCGTTGCGCTACTGTAAGCCATATCGTTATACTGGGTCGCGCCCGAATCTTTTAGCGGCTGTGCATCACACTCCTGACTCTTGACGTTTCTACTGCGAAGGGAACGAAGTCGTAACATCGCAGTAGGTCACTGTATATCTCTTGAGTTTTTGGTTCACTAGTGCATGTATAACTAAATAAATAAATATAATTAGATGATCAAATCAATTAGTAGGTAGGTAGGTAAAGTAGAAATTCAATGAAAGCAGATTATGAAAAGTCCAAATATTTGGGCCATCCATGAGAATATTGTGGAAAGTTTTTCAGTTTTAGGTAGAAAAGAAGCATTTTGAGGTCTTATTAAAAATATTTGGGGAATAGTTGGGTAATCTTGGTAAGCCCGCTTCTATCTTCGGCAACATCGTTACTTACCACCAGGTGAGACATTGTCAAGGGTTTACCAATTGTGAATAAAAAAAATATAAAAAAAATATGTTGGGATACACATATATATGAATAGTTGCACTGACAACCTGGATCATTGTATTGATGAACGCATATATCTAGGTAAGTATAATTATTAATTACCTACTTTGATTTTAGGTATGGTAATTGTCTTTAGAATTCTAATGTGCCTAAGGTATTGATGAATATCGGAGGACTCTATTTTATAAATTTCTGTATTAATTGGTCTTTGTAAACAATTATTTTTCCTCACGTTCCACTGTGACACAAGTCCCGTTTTTTTTTCAGCGCCATCTGTAATCTGATGGTCCCACTCTATTCGTAGCTGGTATTCGGGGTATAAGATTTTTTTTTGCTGGTATGAGAAAATGTCGAGGTCTTTAGTTTTGATAGTCTTTTATAGAGGGCGCCACAAGCCATTGTTTTTTTTTCTGTTTCAAAAATATATAACATAAAAACATATTACATTTATATTGTTTCATAAAATAAATAAAAAAAATTCGAGCGAGACCTACAGTACTCGCATATGACGTGTAACATGTGACAAAATACTTTATAAAAGGACGGCAAAGATACGGCAGACTAGGCTGTATGGTCATAGATACCTTTGCCTTTTCCGCGCTTTTAAAGCCTGAAGAAACGCGACTTCCTGTTACACATGGGACACATTTCCGTCCCATAGTCCCATTTCACGAAATCACTCCAACAAATTGCAGGAAAGCGAGAGCAAAGATGTTACACATCAAAAATAAGTCGTTCAAACCCAACTTGAATTCCCGTGCCATATGATTTGTAATTTCGGCTCTATTATACTTTACTACTCTATCTTTATGTAACTCAGGGCATAGCCGTTGCGTTCGTACCAATTTAAATATGATCGTTTCGTGCTCTGTACCGTAGCTCTAAGAGGCTTGAAAGCTGAAAAATATTTTAGTAACTTTATATTTTTCTATTTTCTATTTACAGAAAAAGTAGACACTCTACAAACAAACTAACTATGCCGACACCGTTACGTTTGAAACGTAATCTGCTCGGGAAAAACGAACACTAAAGTTTTCAGGTGTTTCGTCGTCTGTCCCAACTTCAATAGTCAATCATTCCTTACTGAATGCGTTACGAATGTTGTGAGTATTAAAATAAGAACTTATTTTTAAGTTACTGAAAGATATTTTAGCTTTTAAGCCTCTTGGAGCTATGGTACAGAGCACGAAACCACACGAAACGGTCACAAACAAACCGATGTCACAGATTACTAATTAGTTACGTGCGCGGGTTCAAGCTTTTTTGTTCCAAGTATATAGGTTGCTATATAAAGCTGTTCATAGTAGTTAATGATAAACAGAGATGGCAGCACATTCGCATTACTTCTATTAGGAACCGAGATAGGTCTCTATCATCTATCTACAAAGTACCTCCCAATACAATGTATATTTTAAGTAATCTGTGCTGGCACCATATAGTCTGAATCCAGTGCTGGTATGTATAAAGTTAACTCTATGGGAGCTACGAGTTGTGTGCGACGTATATAGCCTAGTACTTTGGCGTAGCTTACCCAGCTGACTAAAGGATTATTAAATTATCCGGTAGATGGCGGCGGCCGCTTCAACAGTATGTTCCCTTCAAAGTTGTTTCAGAAGCCGCTGCTAGATGGCGCCTCTGAATGTCTTCAATTGTCGTCACCGTTGAGTGCCGTTGATGGATGATAGATGTCGCTTTAAGTGAAAATTACAATAATGGTTACCTTTGATTGTCATGTTTGTTAGTGTTGATATGCGAGCAGTGTTGGCTAGAGCACGGCTGGCTAGTATGATGTTAGTTTTACAATCATTTCTATGGAGCAGGTTGCACTAAATTCATTTTAAGTGTTAATTTGCAAAACATTAGATTAATTATAGGTGACAAATTAAAATTGACAGAAAAAATAAATGACAATGGTCGAATAAGCCGGTTAAGCCCGCTTCCATCTATACGGCATCATCGTCACTTACCATCAGGTGAGTTAATGCCAAGGGCTTACATATTGTGAATAAAAAAACCGGCCAGGTGCGAGTCGGACTCACGCAAAAAGGGGGGGGGGGGGGTTCCGAAGTCTTTCCAGCTAGTTCTCCATTGCGTTGGGGAATCTTGGCAAGCCCGCTTCCATTTTCGCCATCATCGTCACTAACTATCAGGTGAGATGATGCCAAGGGCTTACCAATTAATTATAAAAAAAGAAAAATAATAAAAAAGTTTTCTTTTTAAATTGATTGGTAATAAGCCCTAGATACTATTACCTATTAATTGTTTTTTTCAGATGTCCTGAAATAGCGGTTTAGCTTGTATTTGCCCCCCTCTTGACGTAACCCATGCAATGGGGAGTGGGGAGGTTTAGCGGTTGGGATATCATTGAATAGGCCCTTAAAGTGAGGGTTTGCTAATACCATGTTTCAATACAGGGATTGCTTTGTGAAATATTAAGCTTGAACATGCTAGTTTTTGTTAGTCATAGATTCCCCCCCCCCCCACCTGCTAAACCGCTATTTCAGGACATCTAAAAAAAACTATATAGTAGAACATATTATAAACCAATTTACAAGAAAAAGTATCACGGCTGAAGGTTTTCTTAGGAGTACCTAATAGTCGACTAACTTAAGAAGTGCAGTTGGATTTGTTAAAAAGTTCATAGATTTCCATACAAAATATTCTTTTACCAACTGCAAATATCATTTTGTTTTTTAAATATTCATTTACTTATTGAAAAGACTACGGGACCCGACGTTGCGTTAGTCCGACTCGCACTTGGCCGGTTTTTAATATTATATAAGGGTCTCTGAAGAATATTCTAATAAAGGTGGAATAAAGGCGAATTATAGGTATTGATTTAACTTCATTAGTCTAATTAATATAAAAGCAGAACGTGACAAAGGTTTACTTTACTTAATTAATTAAATAAAATAATAATAATTGTCCAGTGAGATCTAATAGTAGGTAGGGGAAGGTTGCTACGATTGAACCACTTAACCCGGCGTGAATGAGGTGAAAAATAGTTACACCAATTGCGAGGTGGGTTGACATACACAAATATAGAAATTGTTGATTTTGAGAACTGAAATGCCTACTTATTACTGTAATATATTAATTAACATTAGGGGCATGAGGTAAAATTATTAAGTTATCCAGTTCTTGTTATAAAAGTATTTATATTTCTATAAAAACAAATTGTATTTTTTTACACAAAATTCAACAATATTTAGGAACTATGACTTAATATCTAAAAAACTGAGATATTTTAAAAAATGTGCACACAAAATTTAAAAATATATCTGTCTTATATAATTTAGCTTCGAGTTAACATAAAATATCAATAACATTCTAATATCTTCTTTTATGAGGTCGGATATTAACTACGTACCCGCTGTGTGTTTGCGCACGTGTAGTTCACTAAAAATTAAAAATAATTTAAAAAAACTCTTAAAATCGCTCCTCCAGGCGCCCCCTCCAGCTAACCGAGCCAGCCGAGTTCCAGGAATCGCGCAGTTCCGAAATATTTCATCATCATCATATCAGCCGAAGGACGTCCACTGCTGGACATAGGCCTCCCCCAAGGATCTCCACGACGACCTGTTCTGCGCTGCCCGCATCCAGCGGCTTCCCGCGACCTTCGCCAGGTCATCGGTCCACCGAGTGGGAGGCCTGCCTACACTACTCCGAAATATTTAGTTTTTTTATAAATTGACGGATATAAGATACCCGGCCACATTTACGCCGGGTTAACTTTAGAATATATTACGAGTATGTGTCATTGATTAAAAAAGATAAAATTAAACCAGATTATAAATATTATTTCTCATAAACTTTATTAACAAATAGTCTAACGCATTGGCTGTTCAGGCTTACCGTTTTGGAAATAAATTGAAAACAATATTTCTGTATCAGTTGCCTTCTTAGGACCATTGTCGCCTTGATTGGAACACAAGGTAGCCATTAATGGACTTCCATAAATTTGTACTTGAGGTCCAATCAATGGACGGATGGAAAATCAAAATGAAAAACAAAACTATTTACAGAAGAATTTAACTATTCAAACGCAACTAAATCTTAGACTTATAGGGCGTCATCCTTAATATTCATCCTTAATATTACTAAAATATGACAGAACAAAAAATCAAGTCGGTTTTTTAACGTGTCTCATCATATCAGCCGAAAGACGTCCACTGCTGGACAAAGGCCTTCCCCAAGGCTTTCCACAACGAACGCTTCTGCGCTACCCGCATCCAGCGGCTTCCCGCGGCCTTCACCAGGTCGTCGGTCCACCAGGTGGGAGGCCTGCCTACGCTACGTCTCCCGGTGCGTGTTTAGCGTTTCCAGTTAATCACAAAATATTGGATACCTTTAAGCTTGCATTGTATACTGAAGATGTCCTCTAAACTGACAGCTAGCTCGTACCAACCCCCCTCCAGGCACCCAGGTAGACACATGTACTCATAAAACTTATTTATGAATGGGAAACTGAATATTTAACACCGAATCTCCCATGTAAAGCAGCTCGATAGCCATTACGCTGGCTATTAGTGGTCGGTCCCATAACCCGACGCAGGCGCTGGAGTAGTATAATTACACCAGGAGTGACCATTAAACCGTAGTGCTCACTAATCAACGGTTAACGGCGCGGGGAATGCGGGCTGGGTTGCCATGTCACGACAGATAAGAAACTAAAATACCTACAAATGGCTGAAAAAGACTAATATAGGGTGACTGTTATTTAGTTCTTGATAACAAAAGATATGCTTGTACTGGTGAGTGCAAACAACTTTCCCAAAGAAACTGTATGTCAAATCGGAAAAAAAATGTTCTCGATACACAAAAAGTTATCAAATTTGCAAAAATGTATAAAGCACCAACAATTTTTTTTCCACATTTGACAAATCGTTTCTTTGGGAAAGTTGTTTGTAATCACGAGTACATTCATATCCTTTGATATCAAGAACTAATTAAAAGTTACCCTATATATACAATATATTATATAGCACTGTATTTATTTATAAGTTTTTTATACTATCAATATTTTGCTGTTAGTCTTACTAAAACAAATAAATTAATAAAACTACCTTATCCTATAGGGAAAACGGTATTTTACTTCTATTCGTTTGTTTGAGTAACTTTTTATAAACTGTCAAAAACGAAAGTTTGTTCTGCAATTGTTCGCATTACTGACATAGTGACGTCATAAGTACCGTATAGTCTTTAACGAACTCATTTGTTGTTTTTAGTAAATAGAAAAATAAAAATTGTTTAATAGTTCTATTAAGTGCCTATGTGACAAATGGATATTTAACAGTATATCTGAAATAAATTATTAAATGTAATTCACTAAAAATCATTTCTCCTACAAAAGCATAAAAACTTATTCCTTTGACATTTTAATCCATTTTCAATTTCATATTTGTTAAAATCACTAAATTAGTGCGTCAAGAGAATGACGTCACAAAGTAGCAACGCGAAAAATTTCAAAACAAAATGTCGGTTTTGGCAGTTGTTAAAAAACCTCCTAGCACTCCGAGTGCTCCGTACCATCATACCTTTGCACGGAACTACTTAGTATAATGAATGACAGTGATACCTTTTCACATTACAAACAAAAGACATCAACGCGAGCGACGAAAATATGTTGTTTTTGTCATTCAGTCCGGACTTCTTAGCATATAAGTACGACTCACACTTTTCAGATTTTTATTATTTTTTTGTTTTACCTTAGTATTAGAATTATAATCACACCAAGTTTCACGCTTGTAGATATTACCGTTCTTACGATAGAGCTTAATCTAAAATACTTCTAAAATACGTTTTTAAATAAATTAATTTTTATGGTTCCGTAGTTCCAACGGGTGACCAACGGGACCCTATTACTAAGCCTCCGCTGTCTGTCCATCTGTCAGCGGGCTGTATTTAATGAACCGTAATAAGTAGACAGTGAAAATAAAAAAAATACGGAATGGTTATTTCTATAGGCGCTATAACAATAGATACTAAAAATTTAAAAAATTTTAAAGATAAGGGAGATCTACATACAAAAAATGAGTTTTTTTATAGGTCTTTAGAAGTATTTTTGATTTAGCTCTTTCGTAAAAACAGTAATACATACAAGCGTGAAACTTGGTGAGACTATAGTATTAATATAGAAATAAAAAAAAACTATCAAAAATCGGTCAAGTGTGATTCGTACTAGCGCTGAGTAGTCCGAACTGAATGACAAAAATTCATATTTTAGTTGCTCGTGTTGATGTATTTTGCTGTGTGGAGAGGCGTGGAGGCACGGAATCCATGAAGTTATTAGAAATTTGAAAAACACGAGTAGTACCGGATACGACAATATAAGCACGCGAATTATAAAATATGTGTCACAAATAATTGCGCCAATATTAACTCACATCACGAACCTCTGTATCGAGCACGGTGTATTTCCTGAAAAACTTAAAACTTCTGTGATAAAACCTCTATTCAAAAAAGACGATAAAGATAACATGAAATCTTATAGACCGGTTGCACTAGTCCCTGTTATGTCTAAAATTATAGAAAAAATCATTTACAATAGACTATATAAATACTTTGAAACTAATAATATACTAGTGAAGGAACAAAATGGATTCAGAAAAAATAGAAGGATTGACGTAGCTATCTATGATTTTTTAAAACACATATATAATAGAGTAGATAATCGATTGCCAGTATTCGCACTTTATCTTGATATGACGAAAGCATTCGATTACGTAGATCACAAAATATTACTTAAAAAACTAGAATCTTATGGTGTAAGGGGAAATACTAACGACCTAATAAAATCTTACATAAGTAACAGAAATCAGTTTACCAAAATCGAACGCATATTATGCCCTAAGTGTAAAGTTGAAAAATCTTACACATCTGATGCACGAAGGGTGCATTACGGTGTGCCACAAGGCAGTGTTCTGGGTCCATTACTGTTCCTTATATACATCAATGATTTGCCAAAATGTATCAAACATCCCATGGTTCTATATGCTGACGATAGTACTGTAATTTGTGAAAACGAAAATGATATAAAAAGTGACTTAAACTCAATTGTTGACTGGTTGAAACAAAATAACCTCAAAATTAATATTGACAAAACAAATATCATGTCTTTCAAACAAAGAAACTTTAGGAATCTTACGAGTAGTATCCACTTTGAAGGAAAAACAGTTAGAGAAATTGCGGTTACAAAATTTTTAGGCCTTCAGATTGACAATAATCTGAAATGGAGCTCACACATTAATCAAGTTTGTTCAAAAGTCAACCAGTTTTCTTATGCCCTCTATATGTTGGGAAAAACTGTCAATAGTAAAGCAGTGCTCGCTGCTTATCATGGCTATGTGGTACCGACCTTGAAATACGGATTAATATTTTGGAGTAATGCTACTGGTAAGGAGGCGGTACTAAGATCTCAAAAAAGATGCATTAGGGCCATCTGTAGGCTACAAAAAACAGACACTTGTGTGCCTTACTTCAAAGAACTAAAGCTACTCACAGTACCAGCTTTATACATATTTGAAACTGCAGTTTTTGTTCGATCACATCCGGAGTATTTTCACTATGGAACACGAGCCCGACTTCGTGATCGTCTGTACCTCGTAAAATGCAAAACTTCACTTTTTCACAGCAGTATATTTGCGATGGCTCCAAAGATATACAATAAAATCCCTAAAGTTATACGTGACTACAATACCATGACAGATTTCAAAAGACAACTTAAAACTTTCTTGACAAATAAAGCGTACTACTCTATTAATGATTTTTTAAATGATAAATCTAATTGACATATTTGTTTATAATAGAATTTGATATCATTAATTATAATTAATTCATCAGTATGTATAAGGTAATGGACATATTTTGCTTATTTAAAAAAATAATTACATCTCATCTTTTATTTTGACATTATGTTGAATGACACGTTGTTTTTAGTTATAATGTAATATTGTGACAATTTAGTTATGTAATTATATATATATGTCGGAGTGTCATTGAAAACGCGACCAATACCAGCTCGAGATAAGTTTACATAGTTACACTTTGTTTGGATCAAACGTCAGGTATTAGTACCTGGGTGAAACCGGTGGTGGCGTGACGATCGCTTGTACTCGTGCGTGAGACGATCGTTTGTGGTAGCAAAGATGACGTATTAACGGAAGGCTGTTTGTGCTGCCACACTGAGTTGAGAATTTATTAGATCTGTGGAGAAGCCACATTAGCTGGACGTCAGTCTCGGAGCAGACACTTTTTGACGGAGCGTCGAGCAGAACACAAGTAGTGGTGATCTGTGAGCAAAATGGACGTGTCACGCCATCGCTGTGATCACCGCGTTTGCATCCATTGTTATCCAAGGCATCCTGTACAATTTCGATTACCAAATGATCAAGACTATTGAAGAAGGACCTCTGTGATATAGCTGCATTGTTATTTCGACGCCCAATACCGAAATAGTTAAGGACGTGAACCACGAGGCCAACCATAACCTAACCACTCACACCCTTCGAGATCAGAAGTTGGATTGTTCCCAGCGCTCGCAACAAGTGGACAACGACGGGAAAATGTGAAAAATGATAATGGAGCAGCGAAAATAAAAACCAACTGGCAACAATTCTTTGTGCTACAGAAACAGAACATGTTGCGATTGATTGAGGTTATGCAAGCACCATCGACTACATTTGCTGCAATCACACTGCCAGAATTCAACCAGAATATACCTGAAGCTAATCCACGTTCACGGTGCTCGTTTGTCGACATCTCCCTTACGGAACGACAGTTGCAATGAGGTGCAATGCTTATTTCACTTAGCAAACCGTTGAAAGGCATATGCTCCTGTGCTTCCGGAATGACTCGGAGCCAGTTTAGAAACCTGTTCCTGATGCGCTGTTTGGAAATGGGCGACAGTATGGGCTGCACTGGCAGCAGCGGAGATCCACGCAAGCGGCGCGTGCAGCTTCAGCGAAGTGCGTGATGTACGCGGAGCTACGAAAATCCGGTGAGTCGTACCCCTTTTGTTTTGATGGTGGTAGTAGTACGTGCGTAGTACTATTACCTAATCTGTAGTGGTGCCTACTGTTCTCTCGTTAAAGAAAGTTTCGTGTATAGACTTTCGGGAGTGTGTTCAATACTAACGCACTATTGACTTTTGTAGGCAACGCTTAAGTTTACTGTACAGAACAAATATCGAGTGAGGGTAGTATTGATGGGCATTGTTTACAATTTTCATTTCTTGTTATGCCAGATAGGTACTTACGTGCTAACAATATTATGATATGTTCAGATATTTTAAATCTAGGCTTGAGGGTATATTTAAACGAGTCTGTCAATAACAAAACGGCTCGACTGTCGGAAAGAATGCGAATAGTGGTGATTGCATTAGCAGCCAAAATGATGCCTTGTTGTCCTTCAAAGTACTTTTTCACGTACTTTCGGATCATTACTTATGACAAAACGTCGTGATTGAACGGAAGATTTAAAAAGAGGACTCATAGTAAATATGATGATTCATTTAGTTGACTAGTTTCGGTTATACAAACCTAAACCAAGATTGAAAGTATTGAAACCCCTTTAAGCTTTTATAATATTGAGACTGTCATTTTTACATGGAGTAAAAAAAAACCTTTATTAGCTTTCGTAGTATTGGGACTGATATTCTCATTGAGCATAGGCCAAAGTTGTTGCCTATTTTTAATAGCTTTCGCGATGAATTTGTTGAGGGCATCCTTAATGCCCCGCTATCGTATAGACCCTATGTAGGTAGATGAGTTTCGGGGACCCCAATAAAATAGTTTGTTTACCAATTGTAAAAAAAAAAAGAATAACAGGGTAGTATGCGGAGTGCAGTGGTGGACGTCTTACGGCTGATGTGATGATGATACAGGATTCATGGGCTGGAGGCTGCGAATGTCATAAGCCCCGAAGCTTTCCCTTTTTGACGGCCTTATCATGCTGGTAAAGAAAAAGGATAGCATAGAACGCAAGTGTTGATAACCGTGAAAAAAAAAAATGATAACAACATGCCTGAACGGAAATTGCTTCCTCTGATAGCTAACTACTTCATACGTGGTCACTATTTTACCACGTCAGGCATAGCTAGTGGTTACATCAGGTGCATTCTTTACCTATTAAATCGAAATGACTGATTTTGTAACCTCTGTTCAAATACGTCCACGTGTCATTCGATCTACGTAATGCTCCCTTGTATTTGAACTTACGTTCATAAACGCTTTAGGCGCGTGGCAACGGTCAGGTGAATCTTAGCACGTTTAAACGTTGGTACTCTTAGTTAAGTGTCCTTTAAAATATGCTCACTTCCTTCGAGTATAGTAATGAGATTTCAATGTTACAAGTCCTTCCATGATGATCATTTGGCAGCAACCAAACTGTTGGGTTAACCGAGTTACGAAGTACAGCCTCCTGGAGTTGCTTCTAGGTACGAGTAAAGTAGCCTAACCTCTAAATGTCATGTTTGTCGATTACACACACAGGCTGTAATTTTATCTAAGTGAAGCACGACAACATACTAGTGATAATACGGAGAGTAACGCATCCTATTACAGGAGTTGTTAATCAGCTTGCTGCTGATGTGATAATAGACATGGGCCTCCCCCATGTTGGAGCGGTTTCACCAATTGTAAAAAAAAAAAAAAACAAAAAAAAACGCTACGCTTGGCGGGCTGTTTGGCGGTACAGTATGAGCGTGAAGGACGATGTTGCTTGTCCTCAAATTTTTAGTCCCTTAGTCACTTCTTGTGAAACCCTTGGGAAGAGATGGGGTGGTGTATTGCTCTGAGGCAGCGCCACTGGCTGATTTCTAGACAAAAGCTTAGTTTCACAAGTTACCTAACTTTGTGTTGTTACAAATGGAGAAGCGTTACCTACCACTTTAGATATCAAATGCCGTCAGTTATTGAGGACAGACTACGTTAAATGCCCGATAGTGACAGTATTATTGACTTGGACAGAATTGATGATGGAGAGACTGAACCTCGACCATCTACTAGTGCAGATTAAGGACTTTTGTACTTGACCGTGATTTTAACGTTCACTAGTTTGTATTTTGAACCTTAGACGTAAACAATTTTTCGCAACTGGATGCCAATAGCCTCAGCCATTCGTAGACGTAGGCGTAAAACACCGAGTTGATTTTCTCGTTGCTGTGCGGCCACAACTGTGTGTGGCGTGCGTTTGGCTCGCAGGCGTATCACCGGGGAGGTGATGTTGGCAATGACCAGAAAGAGGTGATGTTTGAGATCGCCGCATGGAAGCGATAGTGTGGTTGGACACCGGAGGGGGGTGGTCCAAGAGTCGCCAGGTAGGGTGACTGTGTTTTTGGGCGGACACCTGAGAGGTTGTCTGAGAGTCGCCAGGTCGAGTGACTGTGTGTTTGGGCGGGCACCGGATGGAGGTGTCTGAGAGTCGCCAGGTTGGGTGACTGTTGTTTGTTTGGGCACCGGATGGAGGTGGCCCAGAGTTGCCAAGATGGGTGACTGTTGTGGTGATACAAAATAAGGAGCGTAACCAAACCAAGTTAGATCCCAAATACCGAGGGCCGTTCAGGGTCGTAGAGGTCTTAGAAGGTGACAGATACAAATTACAAGCTTTGAATTTGAGACGAAGTTACAAGTATGCCCATGACCGTTTACGTAGTATGTCCGAAGGTTATTTGCCTCCGGATGTTGACGATGAATCTGGTGCAGAGGCGTCTACCTTTCAATGTTAATTGTATTGACAGATCGTAACTCAATCAATTGTGTACAGTTGTAATTTTTTTCTTTATCGTTTATTTTTGTGTGTAGTACTGAAGTATTCCAACATGTTTCAGCGGTAAATGAAGAGTGCTGAATGGCGCTATATGTTTGCATGAATTGGCTGCTGCTTGTTTTGTCAGACTCGTTCTCTCATGATGTGTAGCAGGTACATTCGTGTTTTTGTAAAAAAGAAGTATCCCGTTTACCGGCTAAAACTGTTGATGGTATTCCGTCGCCTGTATTGGTGATGATGGTGTTCCATTGCCTAGATTGGTGATGATGGTATTCCGTCGCCTGTATTGGTGATGATGGTGTTCCATTGCCTAGATTGGTGATGATGGTGTTCCATTGCCTAGATTGGTGATGATGGTGTTCCATTGCCTAGATTGGTGATGATGGTGTTCCACTGCCTAGATTGGTGGTGATGGTGTTCCGTCACCTGGACTGGTGATGATGACTGATTGGTATTCCGTCGCTTGGCGTTAGTGATGATGATTCTTTGTGGTGTCCCGCCACCCGGATGTGGTGATGTTTAGTTCTGGTGTTCCGTCGCTTGTGATTTGCGATGATGATTATGTTCCGTTCTATGTGCCCCTAAAAGTTGTAAATGGTTGTAAGGTTTCAAGCCTTGCAGCTGTGATTTACCTTGATTTGAGATTGTTTGAGTTACGATGCTAATGCTGAGGTTTATTTAGTTTACGAGAGTGAAATTATTTTGGTTTTTTGAGGCTGTTAAAATGTGTTGTCACCATGATTGTAGTCTTGAATTAAAGCTTCACATTATTAGCGTTGCTTTTATTCCTTGAGCTGTGGACCTTCCTAATGAAGGTCAGGATTGGCCGAACGAAATGGAATCTACTGGCTACCCTTTTCTTTTTCAGGTTAGTCACCCGAGGACGTGTGACTCGCAGGATGGCCGTGTCGGAGTGTCATTGAAAACGCGACCAATACCAGCTCGAGATAAGTTTACATAGTTACACTTTGTTTGGATCAAACGTCAGGTATTAGTACCTGGGTGAAACCGGTGGTGGCGTGACGATCGCTTGTACTCGTGCGTGAGACGATCGTTTGTGGTAGCAAAGATGACGTATTAACGGAAGGCTGTTTGTGCTGCCACACTGAGTTGAGAATTTATTAGATCTGTGGAGAAGCCACATTAGCTGGACGTCAGTCTCGGAGCAGACACTTTTTGACGGAGCGTCGAGCAGAACACAAGTAGTGGTGATCTGTGAGCAAAATGGACGTGTCACGCCATCGCTGTGATCACCGCGTTTGCATCCATTGTTATCCAAGGCATCCTGTACAATTTCGATTACCAAATGATCAAGACTATTGAAGAAGGACCTCTGTGATATAGCTGCATTGTTATTTCGACGCCCAATACCGAAATAGTTAAGGACGTGAACCACGAGGCCAACCATAACCTAACCACTCACTTCCTTCGAGATATATATATTTTTTTATTTTATTTTGAGGACTGTATTGATATGCTTTTATTACTGTATTATTGTTATTTTAAATTTGTACGTCAAATGACAGATTATATATTAGGACATAATTTTCACTTAACATCTTTTGTAACATATAATCACAAATAAATGAAATTTGATTTGATTTGATTTGAATTTGACCCTAAATAAAAAACCCTCGGAGTGCTAGTCCGACTCGTACTTAGCCGGTTTTTAAAAAAAAAAAAATATTCACAATTGTTAAACCCTTGACAACATCTCACCTGGTGGAAATATGAAAGGGGTTTGAAAATTTTTGTATGGAGACTGGCATACTGGAGTCCGCAATATTATTATTTTTTTCAAAATGACGTCGCACATTGACACATCATATAGATTGATAGGGGACATACAGAAAAACAAAAAAATGCCATGTAACGTAGTGTCCTAAAACGTCACGTTACGGAGATAATTGAATGTATTTATTCCATAATCATTTTGATTATTTTCAACTTCTATGTTATCTCAGAAACGTGAAACTTCAGGCTAAAATGTTATATGACATTTTTTGTTCTTCTATAGGTCCTCTATCCAAAAACACAGGTTAGATTGTGCGACGCCATTTAGGAAAAAAATTAAAATGGCGAATCCTCACTATGCCAATAACTTTCAAACCCCTTTATTTTTTGATATTTTGTCTTTTTTTTTAATATTTCATAACTTTACAGGAATTGTAAGCTTGCGATAGTAGGTTCTTGGTGGAACACTGAACTGAACATATTTAGGTTTTTTCTTGCACTATTCCACAATTAATGTAAATAAAACAAAATTTGTTTATACTGCAACCGGTTTCGTGATCATCTTCAGTATATCTTATTTATTTATTTAGCTACTAGTATGACACAAAAACTACCGTTTTGGTAGATTTTTTCAGAAACTGTTATCCCTATTTTTAGTAAGTATCACACTACCCTCACTTTGAAATAAAGTAGTCTACTGCCTGAAGATGATCACGAAACCGGTTGCAGTATAAACAAATTTTGTTTTATTTACATTAATTGTGGAATAGTGCAAGAAAAAACCTAAATATGTTCACTTTACAGGAACTTTTCAAGGCATGGAAACCCTTAGAGGCAACGGCGCCGCCCTTTTAGCGGAGTTGGCCAGGCAGCATCGCTCGTCGGGGCGTCGTGAAGCGGAGCGGATAGGGTCTCACAAAGAGGAGCCCACAGACTGCATAATTGAATCGCCGCTGTATTCTGTGTAGGAAAAACCAGCTTGCAGTAAGTATTACCGCGGCTGCCCCATTTTAAAACACAGTAACTGCAAAATTTTTACACCTGATTTTTTTGGTATTATTGCATTTTTCATTACTTTTAGGACTTATTCCAAGTGTTTATTCCTCCTAATATTTTTATTGCAGTATTTTCTTTTCATAAATCACATTTTTTTATAAATTTGGCTCGCAATTATTTTTTAATAAGGCAAAGGGTAGTTGGTGGAAGGGCATTTTCTAAGCTCGCCTGGCTATCTACCACCATCTTATCTAAGTCTTGCCGCCGAGCATCAATGTTGATCTGCGTTAATTGTTCCGGCTTGTAGGTAAGATACCCAGTTCCCCATTGCGTTGAGGAATCTTGGTAAGTCCGCTTTCATTTTCGGCATCATCGTCACTTACCATCAGGTGAGATGATGTCAAGGACTGATCAATTGTGGATAAAAAATACTCAATAGATTCAGGCCCAGAATACAGTTCCTATAAAACGATTCCTACAAAATTTCTTGATAATAAGTCAAATACATAACGCATTTAAATTTCAATACAAAAGAAGTAAAGCACTGCGCTGTTATATAGATAACTACCTAGCTGTTTTCCGTGGCTTCACCCGCGTGGACAAATGAATTTTCGAGGGTGCGCAGTGCGTGGAAAAAAGTAGTCTAGGTCCTAATCTGTCTACCTACCAAATTTCAGCCAGATCCGTTCAGTAATATTTGCGTGAAAGAGTAACAAACATACATCCATACATTCTTACAAATTTTCGCGTTTATAATATTAGTTGGATGTCAATGGAAATGACGAAAAATCATTTTTATTTTTTTATAAGTATTTTTTATTCACAATTGGTAAGCCCTTGGCATCATCTCACCTGATTGTGACGATGATGCCGAAGTTGGAAGCGGGCTTACCAAGATTCCCCAATGCAATGGAGAACTGGCTATCCTATCTTCAAGCCGGACCACATCAATGTTGTTAACACTGATGTTTGCCGGCAAGACTTGGATAAGATGGTGGTAGCTAGCCAGGCGGGCTTAGAAAATGCCCTTCCACCAACCTATCATAAAAAAAAATGTTAAGTTTACAGGTATATTCCACGAGATGGCATCCCCAATCGTGCTGGCCATCTAAGACGCGTACTAAGCTGCTTTCTCGTAAACCGCCGACCGGCGCGGCACGGAGGAGCGGAGCGAGTAATTTTCACAAATTGAGGCAATTACAAAGCACTACCTACCACAGATGAAATAATAGTTACTTAGTACCTAATCTGGACTTAGGTTTTCAGGAATTATTCAAATCTACCTAGTTTTATTTTGGAGGGTGGGTAACTTACATAACTGTTAGATTTAAAATACCATATACAGGGTATAAAAAAATTGGTGTAGGACCCGTTAACTGGGGGTTCTACTCATCGTACTGAACAACTTTCCCCAAGGAATCCATAGTCATCCTCAAAAAAAAATTCTCCATATAGGGGAGAAGGGGGGCAAGACGGGGTGGCGGGCAAGACGGGGCAACGGCTCTATACGGCTTGACAATTGACCAATCAGAATCCTGATAGTGCGTGACAATGCGCCGTCATGATGCCAATCAGTTAGCACAGAGGCCGCGTAGAAACACTGTGCTATTTGTTTAATAATTGAAAAAAAACTGTATTTTGTCAAATCTCTTGTCATTTTTGCATTTCACTTGATTCGTGTTAGTGATCTAAACATTGCCATTACAGATACGGAGTTTTTTTTTCAAATGTGCGAATATTCACGAAAACAGGCAAGTAGTTACTTGTTTCCAAGTGGAGTATTGCTTTTTCTTTAATAATTTATTAAAGTTCGTAAGGCATGCGGGGGCAAGATGGGGTAAAGGTAAGTATAGTATATAAAAGAAGAAAATTACCAAAGCTAAATCGTCATCGTCAGAAAACAGAGACTGTGAACCCAAAAATACGCCCTGTGTTTATTGTACAGGTCGCTATTTAGAGTATACAGACGGGTGGCATGTGCCGTGTGTAAAAATTGGGCCCACTGTAGTTATGCTGTTGTCGACGATGAAGACGAAGACACGATATTCAGATGTGATTATGCCAGCCATCATATATTTACGACTTTTCACGTAATGATACTCATTATATTAATAATAATTGTCTTGAATTATGTTATAAGTACCATCGCCCCATCTTGCCCCTTAGAGGTGCCCCATCTAACCCTACCCAGGGGGCAAGATGGGGAGATGGGACTTATTACATATTTTTGTACATAATTATCAAACAAGAGTTCCTAATAATTATTGAAATTGAAATACTACTTAATGTAGATAATAATTAAAGTAAAAAAACCTCGAAAATAATAATATTATTCTTTTTATTGGCTTTTAAACATTAAGTCCCCGTCATGCCCCCCTCTCCCCTACTAAAATGCACACAATTGATCGATCAGCTGATCGATTTGTACGAAGAGTAAAAGAAGAGATTTGTTGTTTTTTTGCGATTTCAGCAAAGTCGTAGAACAAAAGTTGTTCAGTATGATGAGTAGAAGCCCCAGTTAACGGGACCTACATCAATTTTGTTACACCCTGTATATATCAGAGATAGTAAAAAAAAACTTAAAAGGAAATTTCCATTAATCTAATAACATAGGTACCTACGAGGTAGGTACATATATACAGGAAATATTATTTGCGCCGATGAATAGAATCCTACTTATTTTTTATTATGTTTGCGTATTATGGTACTTATAGATAATACACGTCCAGAACACAGAAATGTTATAACTTTCAGTTTAACTTTGAAGGTATGAGGGGATCGGACTGCTACTCATTTGAGTTACTTTTTAATGAAATTTTATTTTAAAAATATTTGAAATACCTACCCACAAGTGACGTCATAGATTTTTAGCGACATTGACGAACTTATTTTGTGAATTTGATCAATTAAAAATTGAAGACGTGATGGGAAACAAAACAAGTAAGGTTTTTGAAACTTCAAGAGAAGAGCAATTAAGGAAATCATATTTCAGATATTTTTTTTATGCTGTCCGATCCCCTCATCCACTATCCAAATATATAGGTATAACTTTGAATGTATTTTATTGTATAATTTCTATACTTCACTTTGAATAACTTTATAATCTACTTTACTGTAATTATTGTAGGTAATAGAGATTTATTTGAGCTTTATTTTCTTTACATTCGCAATAAAACAGGAGAAGGGAAAAAATAAATTAACAGAAATCACAATCCAAGCTTGAACAAACTTTCCGTAATATTGATTGCCTTGCCACCCGAACCACCCTTAAATTTATTCGGCTCAGAGTTCAAGAGTCTCCTCAATTCACCCCCGGAAACTCCCTCCGCAGCATCCGCCATATTTACCCCGCGAGGGAGAGACAAGTACAAATTGTTTAAAGGTGGGACTGCGATGCAAGATGAAGCGGGGTTCGTTCGGGATTGGGTTTGAATGTGAAACGGGAACAAAGGAGAGGGTGCTTCGGCCTTCGGTCTCCTTTGGCGGTGCGTGTAGAGAAACCTTGCTCCCTTCCCGGAACTGGTTCGCCTGTGTGCTTCAATTTTGCCGACGACGCTGAAAATAGAAATAGAAATCTTAAGAGTTATTGAAGTGAAAACTTCTTTATGCGCGTTGGGCATTTTTGAGATAGGAAAACCACAGGGTCACAACAGTATCCTGGAGACTATCGCTGCTAGGTTTGACTGCCCTATTCAAAAATATTGGGTGGGGTTAGTCACAGGAAGAATAAAATAAATAGGTACTCCAAATAAAATCTCTGTCGCTCTGCTAACAATAAAACAGGAACTAACACAGATAATAAAGTAAGCCAACATTGTTGTTATTACACTAATACACTATGGATATTATTTTTCCGAAATAAAGCTTATTTATTATTATTATTATTAAAAACCATTGAACTCGCTACACTGTAATCCTAATGTAACCGCCAAAGTACCAGGAACACTCGGAGGGTCAAAACTCATAAAAGCATTTTTGAGATGGGAAAAAACTGTTGAATAGGGGATCGGACTGCATCAAAAATAAATTCTGAAGTTTCAAAAAACCTTACTTGCTTTGTTTTCCATCACGTCTTTAATTTTTAATTGATCAAATTTACAAAATAAGTTCGCCAATGACGCTAAAAATCTATGACGTCACTTGTGGGTATTTCAAACATTTTGAGAACAAAATTTCGTTTTTGACAGATCATAAAAAGTAACTCAAATGACTAGCAGTCCGATCCCCTGTTCACGACACTGTAATGTAATGTAACCGCCACGTTACCAGGAACACTCGGAGGGTCAAACTTATAAAATTGTAACTGTGTGCCCTATGTATAAATAGTATGTTAACTATGTTTAAATAGAATGTTAACTATGTTTACATATTATGTTAACTATGTTTAAATAGACACCTAATTAAAAAGATGGCGAATAGGTTGTCGGACCACGCACAGCACACCTAGTGTAGTGAGGGTTGCGCAATCAGTAATTAATAACTAATAAACTGCTTATCTCTGTGATAACGTGAAATTATTTTGGTTGAAGCCGTCCGTTATTTTATGACCGCCTTAGATGGCTGATTTTAATTTTTTAGGTCAAACAGTGTAAAATGCTAGAACTTTTTTAAGATATTGCATAGCTTTTATCGTGGGCTTTGAGCGCGGCGACCGAATCAAGAAATTCCGTAACGAAAATTAAACCTAACATTCCCCACTCCGCTTACCATGTAGCTCGGCCGAGCGTAACGTAACGTTGCCGCGTTCTAAAAACTTACAGTGCCATCTAAAAGCGATTTGCGGTACTAAAATGACAGTCAATTTTACTGGTGTAACTTTCTTTGTGTTAATTTATTACATAAACATCCCGCGCCTCAAGGACTATATGGTCAATGGTCCTTTATCAAAAGGAGCACACGAAAACAGTAAAACATCAAAAAATAGTGAATAAATACTGCATAAATAAAAAATAAAAAATAATTATTATAATTGCATAAGTTGATAAAAAATGCTATGCAATAGCTTTACCGCGGCAGTCCCCGAATGCCACACGTTTTTTTTTTAACTCAGTCGTCCTAATCTTGAAAACGGTAATACTAAATAAAAATGTTTTGAAAAACTTTATCCTTAACTATATAAAATATGATGGCTGCATCGGCACTTACCATCAGGTGAGGTGCAGCCAAACGCACTCAAATTTTTAATTAAAAAAAAATATGTTTAAAAGACCCATTCAAAAATACAGACAGACAGGCAGACAGACAGAGCATCACTTAAAAAAATAATTAATTACTCAAAATAGAAAAAAGCACTATTTTGAGTAATTAAAAAACATAAATTTATTTTCAGGTGTACTCTGTCGGTGTGTCGGTCTGTTTGTCTGTCTATCTGAGACACATATAAAAGGGGAATGAAAACTTTTTCGAATGCATCACCTTGTAGGTATGGTATATCGTTGAATGGCTCTTTTATAAGGATTCCCACGAAGACCGATTAAGCACTGCCCGCATGCAGCGGCTTCCCGCAACCTTCACCAGGTCATCGAGTGGAAGGCCTGCCTACGTTACGTTCTCCGGTGCGCGGTCGCCATTTGAAACTTTACTACCCCAACGGCAATCTCTTCTACGAACTATGTGGCCCGCCCACTGCCACTTATATTTAGCGATTCTGAGGGCTATGTCGGTTACTTTGGTTCTCCTACGGATCTCCTCATTTCTGATTCGATCACGCAGAGAAACCCCGAGCAAAGCACGCTCCATTGCCCTTTGAGTGACCTTGAGCCTTCTTATGAGGCCCATAGTAAGCGACAAAGTCTCAGTTCCGTATGTCATCACTGGCGACACACACTGGTCGAAGACCTTGGTCTTAAGACACTGCGGTATCCAGATACCAGGACGTAATCTTCACCAGGTCGTCGGTCTACCGCGTGGGAGGCCTGCCACCACGATATCGTCAGAGTATCGAAGGTGGGTGATGTACTCGCCATTGATATTGATGCCGAGTCCACCCCAGTCCAAAAGCTTCCAGGGCGGAAGTGAACAGTTACGGAGATATGACGTCTCCTTTTCTCACCCCTCGCTGTGGCCGGATGGCTTCCGAATTTTAGTCCTGAAGTTGAATCGAAATGGTGGCGTTTTCGTACTAGCACTTCAGCACGTTTATCAATAGTCAATTTGGCACCTCTGGAGAGACTGAAGAACAGCTCAAGTTTCGACCGAATCAAAGGCTTTCTCATAGTCCACGAACATAGTGGCTGATTGTACTCTTCGGTCTTCTGTATAATCTGCCGCAGCGTTTGTATGTGGTCTCTGGTACTAAAGCCTTTTCGGAAACCGGCTTGTTCGGGAGGCTGATAGTCGTCAAACCTGCGTGCGAGAAGATTCGTAATGACTCTCGAAAACAGCTTGAAGACATGGCTCAGAAGTGAGATGGGTCTGTATTTCTTCAGCAGGGTATTGTCGCCTTTTATGAAGAAAAGCGCGCCCACACTTCTGTGCCATGCCTTAGGCGTTTGTCCCTAGAGTATAACGGAATTAAATAATTTCTATAGACATTTTAGTACCGGTGTTCCACCTGCTTTCAGAAGCTCAGCCGTAAGTCCGTCATCACCCGGTGCCCTACTGTTCTTGAACCATTTGAGAGCCATTCTAATCATTTACTTAATTCTTATCCTTTCTTAGCGGATGCCCACGTAATTGCTATAGGTATTCCAAATTTCAGCGAAATCCGTTCAGTGGTTTTGGCTGTGCGTTGATACAGCAGTCAGTCTTTTCCTTTTATACATACAGAGATAAGGATATTTTAATTTTTTATACTCCTTGTTTGTGCCTCTTAAACCCTCTTCCGTTCCAAGTTTCATCACACTCAACCGCCCGACTTCACTTGACTCGGTTTACGAGCCTCGTTACCGTTATCACGGACGTTACCCACTGTCATTTGATCGTATTAGGGGCGACTACCCCACTAGAGTTAGTAGACACGACTTGAATTGACGACACGAACCTGAGCGCTACCATACCTATGCCTTTTATCGCAGCCTCTAAAATGTTGGGGTAATTTTGAAATTTCGTTGGAATTAGCTGATAGCGTTAGCTCCGCTATCAAATGCTTGAAGAATTGTTTCTTGGCTCACTTAAATGTACATAAGTATGCTATTAAAACACCTACATATACAGGGTGTAATAAAATTGTTGTAGGACCCGTTAACTAGGGGTTCTACTCATCATACTGAACAACTTTCCTCAAGGAACCCATAGTCAATTCTCAAAAAAAAATTTGGACCCTCCATACTAAAATGCACTTAATTGGTCGTGCAGCGGATCGATTTGTCAAAAGAAAAAAAAATGCGATTTCAGCTAAGTCATAGAAGAAAAGTTTTTCAGTATTATGAGTAGAAGCCGTTAACAGGACCTATATCAATTTTAGTTACACCCTGTATAAAAGTACGGAAACTACTTATTATAATCCCTACTTCCCTACTATATAATATTATAAATGCGAAAGTAACTCTGTCTGTCTGTTACGCTTTCCCGCAAAAACTACTGAACGGATTTGGCTGAAATTTGGTAGGTAGACAGATTAGGACCTGGATTAAAACATAGGCTACTTTTTACCACGCTCGCGAGCCGCTTGCGGCTCGCGCACTGCGCACCCTCGAAGAGTCATAGAAACGTGGTCCACGCGGGTGAAGCCGCGGGAAACAGCTAGTAGGTAATAAATTTCAATTGCAAACAGAAACTTAGATAGCCATCAAATCATGAAGGAAAAAAATTGCGGCGGCGCCCGAATGGAGTATTTAACAAATAAAACTATGAGTGCCGTGTGAGTACCAAATTGGAAGAAAATCCCTTCTCCTGCTGCCTCCTACCGTCCCTTCCCTAGAAGCTGCCGCATAGGTTTCGATACAAAAAAGGAATGATAACAGCTCTATACAGGGCGCTGATATTTTTTCCTTAATGCATCCAATTGTATATATCTAAACAACAGAATAATTGAAATCCTTAAGATCCAGTTAACTCTGTTTTTTTTAATTATAATTGCATGTGCTTTGTTATCGTGCTACTGATAAAAAAAGGCCATCAAGTGCGACTGGAGGTCACACAAACAGGGTTTCGCACCAAAACTTTAACTACCAACAAAAAAAAACCTGTCAGTACAAGCTTCGCTCTAGGTAAATATGGGTCTACTTATTCTGGACTTTGAAAGTTTTATTTTTCCCGTGGGAACGGAAGAATTTTAGATTTTCTCATAGGTTTTCTGTAATATATGCATTCAACCTCATATACAGTGATTTTGGCCAGTATTTTTGGAGATATAAGGGGGGGGGGATGGTCAATTTTGGTCTGTTCTCTAAAATAACTTAAAAATTATTTAAAAAATCTTCACATCAAGTCCTTTTATTTGATATTATATATGTCACAAAATATAGTTTGCCACTTTTTGTATAACTTTCTAATTTACCCCCCAAAAGTGGCCGGCGTGTTTAAAATCTATTTATTTACATTACACACTCCTCTTTGGGTCACCGACTTATCTACATATGTATGTAAATTTCAGATCAATCGGTTCAGTAGTTTGGGAGCAAATTCTGTTTTTACCTTTTGGGGTACGGAATCAAAAAAATATTTAAAATTATAAAAAAAAAACATTTTAAGGCAGCCCGAAGGGTTTTACGAGTTGCGCCCATACAAACAATACACATTTTTTTTAACTTAAAATGTCTCTAATGCTGTTTTTAAAATTTTTGTCATATGGTATACTTATAAAAATCTAAAATATGGCATAGGTAGTACTTATCCGGGAAAAAGTTAAAAAAAACCTGTCATTACAAAAAAATAATTAAAATGTGTTTTTCTATAAAATGGTAACAAAGATGTCGATCAAATGTTCAGCATCAAGAACACAATATATCAACTCGAATAGTATAGTATGCTACAAGTATTATTTTTTAAGTCTAAAAAATGTACCTGCCATACAAATTAAACTTTAAAAGCTCCTTCAAAAAAATTTGGTTCTCCGTTTGCGGGTTTAATTTATTTTGATTGGTATGTAGTAGATATTGCTGCTAATAATCGTTATAGATCCAGGAAAGAAAACACCAACCTAAAAAAAAATTACGCCCTAGGTAGGTAGGGTAGACTGGGTACGGTTGTAACAGGGTACGGTTGAAACAACTCGAATATTATCGAAACTATGCACGGTACGCGGAGGGGTACAAGGGGAGAGGCACGCGGGTGACAAGTTCCTACACGATTCCCAGAGTTGTGTCGCACTTCGCGCGCTAATTACGTTTAATTAGAGACATATTGTGTTTTGTCAACCAAAAGTAAGATTTTTTGATGAATTTCTTTACGATATAGCTTGATATTAATTTAATTATCGTATTTAAGTATTTGCATACATAATTGTTGTATTTTTGAGATTATAATGAGCTGGTTCGGTTTTGTATACGTTATCAAGCCTCATACCTGTGACAGTTTGATTTCCAAAATGGGAGGATGGGTACGGTTGTAACAATTTTCGTGGGTACGGTTGTAACATTATTTTTGTTATTTTTGTATTGCAGATGCCTAGAAAACGCATAAGAAAGACGTCAAGAGGTGAATGCGACATATTATTATACAAAAACGCTTATGATGAGGTCAAACTAGGCGTTATTATTGCCTTATTTGTCTAGAATCTTATTGAGCAAGTTGTTCTGGAGACAGTTGGATTCAATGTCAGGGGTTCTATAGACTGTGGTCACACGTAGCCTGTACGGATGGGAGTCGATATTACATTTGCCATAACTGCAGTGAGTCTGATTAACTGAAATTGATTTTTTTGTTGATTTTTGTTTGAACACAGATTTTGTTAGATATGTAATTATTCCTAAGAGTTTTTTTTGTGAGTCTGATTAAGTTCCTATAGAAAAAAAACATTATTTTTGTTGTTTTATTAAAATTGAGCTCTAAAACTGACTTGAATAGACTATTATTTTTGAGTGTTACAACTGCCCCCCAACACTGTTACAACCGCCCCTGGCATGGGGTCGATAGTAACAGATGCACACATTCAATGAAATGACTCATTTCTGCCAAACTGTTTAACATGTGCTATTAATTTCGATATCATTTGAAAGAAAAATTACTAGACTCTTATCACAAGTGCTATAATAGTTGTCTAAACGTATATTGACATTGCTGTGAGTGATCAAAGGAAAATTGTTACAACCGTACCCAGTCTACCCTACTTGTTAACATTTGAATTTCTTTTTTTTGTAAGATTTACGTGACATAATAATTACAATGTATGTTAAACATTTGCATGCCTTGCACAGGCGAAACATGATTGCACTACAATAGTAGATTGTTAATCAAGGGAAGAAAGTGACCCATTTCACTAGAGATATTTTTGGCGCTCGAATATGCAATATGGCGCGCAGGAGAATGATTTAATATCAACCTATAGATCTAAAAAAACACGTCGTTTAATGATTAGTTGAGTTTAGATATATGAAAACCTCTTATTTTAATGTAATTTAATAATATGATGTAACTCAATTATCTTTAACTCCGTGGCTGGCAATAAAAAAAAATTACTTTCCACCCTAGGGATGACAATACTTTCCACCCTAGGGATGACAATACTTTCCTCCCTAGGGATGGAAAAGCAATGTTCCGCCCGACTATCTACTCATGAAAATTAAACTTTCCGAACAGGAGAGATGAAAAATTATATTTAACATCCTACTACCATGTTTGATGCAAATAAATTATCATTTCATTTCACTTGAATGAGAAATTCTTTCTGCCTTTAATTAAATTAAATGGATGTTGTCATTTAACTTAGGAAGTCAAGTTACGTCAGGAATTCTAATTTAAACGATAAACAGGAAATACCTACACCGATGAAAATAAATAGTCAATAGAGGGATTAACAGTATCTATTTCAGTGTGACGGAGAGGGATTAGATGAATAGGGGTTCAAACAGTCAATATAATAGACCCCTTAGCATTACGGTGCAAACAATGAACGCCATTGCAAATTTGTTTAAGGCGACGAATCTCGAGGGGTGCCGCCCCCTTTATATTTGCATACATCAAAATGCCTAGCCACGTTTTAATCAAGATCCGCATGTTTATTTGGAAGGATGGCTGTTCGGGCCGATGTACTCTTGTTACCTACATCTTTCAAAAGGTGGTTAAATTTTTCAAGTTTAAAAGTAAATTATTGTACAAGGACTGTCCACATCTTGTTTAACACTAGATATTGAAAATTATGCCAAACTTCGCAAGTTGCAACACTATTCTTTAATTTTCATTGATTTCTAAAGCAAATTTTGTGACTTGGATGAATCAACTTTGAATCAAGAAAAGGAAGTTATATCTTGATTACACGTGACGAGTACAATGGCGAGACAGTGCACTCAGTCAAGTAGTAGGGTAGAGTGGGGTAATTGCGAATACATAAGATAGAACCTTAATAAAAGAAAAGGAAAACCAGAAGAGTTACAGATAGTGTTTATTGCTTAAAACTTACTTGATGTATTCAGTGATAAATTGTTAAGATCATTTTAGTACAACTTTCTAGATAAAATCAACTAGGTGTCCGAGATTGCCCGCAGCGCGTGGGGTAGTTACGGATGGTGTTTAATCGTCACTATTATCTAAAACAAATTCCCCTAATGTGCTTTCACCATTCGCGCCTTTTAAGTGAGCTATATTTAATATATTTTATCCAACCTTCGACAGGATTTTTTTAATTCACAATTGATAAGACCTTGGTATCATCTTGGTTCTTCCTACTACTAAGCACAAACTAGGTAATAATACTCATTATCCTTTATAGCTTCTTGAGTAACTTTTTTATGGCATGGCACCTAATTCTGAGCCTTAATCTTTATGTTACCCACTGCAAGTATTTTGAAATTTTTCACACCTTTTTTACTCAAAGTCTTACATTAATTGTTTTTACTTTGTTGTATCTGCTCCCTTCATCTGAACTTCCGAAATTACCCCATTCAAATCGTCCGCCATTAGCCGACACCGACGCACACAAAAAGACGTAATATTGAAAACGTCGTTTGATTAGTTGTTGATTCAATTAAATTTTATCAAAATCGGTTAAGGGCTTTCTAGGAAATAAACAAAAACAAAAGAAAAATGTAGCGAAATTATGCTAACTTGTTGAGATTGAAGTCAGTTTTTACATGTTGTCAGTAAGACTAGACCAAGGGCTGTCTCGCCACAGTTTCTACTCGTTATGTGAAATCAATTAAGGCATTACGGCCGTGTGTTTGCGCAACTTATATACCTACACAATTAACAAGCCCATCACAAAAACATTCTTTAACTACATTTTGTTATTGCTACTACTAATAAAATAAATATGAATATGCATTGTTTTAAAATTTATATAGCGTATGGATACAATTATTATGCCCACATGAGATTAATAAGACAAACAATAGTTAAGAGCCTCCAAGTTTAATCAGAGCCACGTGCGCATTAATTAACTCTCGTTTGTTTAATTTAAAGATGTACTCGTATAGTTTTGACGATAACTTGTGTTTTTTGGTAATAAAGATAGGGTACCTTATTTAAAATGAATAAGTAAATAAGATTATTAAAAGATAAACTGTGATGTTTTTTTGAAAGTAAAGACAACGTTATGGGAACGAAAAGCCTAAAAGCTTTTAGATACAAGCTTTTATTTATATAGTTTTTATATTCCAAAAGCCAAATGCTCAAATGAATATAAAAATATAGGATATATGTACTCGTCAATACGGATCAAACGAGCCCAAACTCGATGGGGTTGTGTCGTTTTATTGCGGAGTTCCTATGGCCACCATCCAGCTCCAGCATCAGATCAAATCCATATCATCGTAATATTGCATTGTCACGTGATATAGGTACATATGCATCAAAATTTTAGCTCAATCAGAAACCGGTATGTGGGTCAAATTGAACTTGCAAGATTTCATAACAGACACCGGGACAGGTGAAACTAAATACAAGCTTGTAAAATAAATATGACTAGTCTTCACAAAAATAAAGCTCTTTTTTTTATTCACATTTGGTAAACCCTTGACAACATCTCACCTGGTGGTAAGTGACGATGTTGCCAAAGATAAAAACGGGCTTACCAAGATTCCCCAACGCAATGGGGAACTGGCTATCTAAGCCTGAATAGGGCGAATAGAGGATAATGTTTTCATGTGCACCATCGCGCCATTTTTACAAGATTTATCTTAGCTGGACGTGTTAGGTTGTTTGTTTATTTGTTTGGCACAAAACTTGGAAGCCAAATAAGATCCACTTCCCGGTGTCCGATTGAGCTGAAATTTTGCACACGTTAAGTTTGGAATTATTTTTTAGGTTAGATCCACTGACGTCATTTTATATAATGAGCGTCGTTAGCGTAACGGCTTGGGCCGCCGCGTCCTGTCCGGGAGGTCTATGCGCATTGTCGAGGGTGCGCTTGCGGCTCGCGAGCGTGGAAAAAAGTAGCATATGTATATCCAGGTCCTACCAAACCAGGTTAACCTATCAATTTTCATCCAGATCAGTTCAGTAGTTTTTGCGTGAAAGACTAACAAACATACCTACATCCATACATTTTTACAAACCTTTACGTTTATAATATTAGTAGGATATTGTTTGATATTGATATTTTGTCAAGGGTTTACCAATTGCGTATTAAAAAAAATAAAATATGGCGGACTCCCAAATATGACAGAGCAGTTATTTTTTTATGCACCACCATGATATGGGTATTAAATGAAAAGATTTGCTGAGAAGAAAACGAAATTAAAAAAAATCTTTTAAAATTAAAGCTTGTACCTAAAAGTTTTTAAGATTTTCCAAACTTATTAACTTACCGTCTTGATTCTAAAACACAGTAGTCGCCGCTAAAATAGACCATTTACACGAGTCTTATTGTCAGTACACAAACGATTTTATATTGGAGGTAACTCCGTGATTCATTTTTATCGATGAAATTGTGAACAATTCAGTCAGCCCTGAGTCGGATAGGTAAATAATATCACATTTTTTTAAAAGAATTTATAGACTTGGGATGATTGAGTTCAATTATTTATTTCAAAAATGTGAATTTAGTTTTATACCCCCCCTCTAAAGATTTTTTTTAAAAATGACTTATTGAAAAATTTAAAAAAAATCTGTGCCTGTGTTTAAATTAAATCAATTAAGTAGCTATTTGATCAGTATTTAATATTTTATCATATTTTTTTTATTATGTATTGTGGAAAAAAGAGTTACAACGGTTTATTTTTTTTTGTTTACGCCCATCGGTAAGAGTGTAATTGTGCACCCATTTTAAATAAACATTTCGAAATCTTGAGTGCGGGAAAAATTACACTTCTATCAAACATAATTTATCTTTTAGCTTTTATTGCCAAAAATATTTTTATTGCATAAATACCTATAATAATATAATGTTATAAATGTGCAGATGTGTTTGTTTGTTTGTTATTTACCTTTTCACGCTCCAACACCTTGACCAATCATGACGAAATTCGGCATGCAGATAGCCTGTGTCACGGGGAAGGATATATAAGTTACTTTTTATCCCGTGAAAATAGTCCGATGTAGTTCCAGAGAGAAATGGAAAAATCGTCTTTTTTCGGTTTATTTCTTTAACATCGCAACAGAACAATAGATTGTTGTGATATTTTGCGCAGAAATACAAGGCAATACGTTACGTTTGTGAAGTGACTAGACTACTAATTAGCATAGCTCGTCACAGTTCCCGAGGGACCTGAGGAACATTATTTCCACGCTCGCGCACATCGGCGTTAAAACGGAGCAATGGATTGTCGTGGTTTTTTGCATAGAAATAATTGAAGGGGTGGGAAATGGCACAGGTGCTAATCAGAAGAGCCCAATATAGTTCCCGAGTGGTCTGGAGAAAACAAATTTCCACTGTTTGTAATTTTTTAATACAAATAGTTGAGAGGGTGGGAAGTGGCACAGGTGCTAATCAGAATAGCCTGATATAGTTTCCGAGGGATCTGGAGAAACTGTGCTATTTTTTGTACAGAGATAGTTGAGGGGGTGGGAAGTAATATAGACTACTAAATAGCTTAGCCCAGCATAGTTCCCGAAGGATCTGAAGAAAACTCATGGCTACTCTCGCTCGCAAGCCGCTTGCGTGCGCCTCACGCACCGCGCACCATCAAAGACAGTCATAAAAACGAGGCAAAAGCTAGTATAAAATAATTCTAGTTAGGACCATATGGTAATAGCCAATGTCTTACATAGAGACACTCTTAAATATAAAAACAAAAAACTTTTTTCCATAGAGTATGCGTATAATATGCGCGCCACCCAAGGCTACATCGTATTAGTTTATGCCCTGTGAGGTTTAAGACCATGTTACGTCGTATGGAAACTACAACGCATAAGGTAGTGTAATGGCCCACGTCGCGTCGGCAGCCAACAGCCCTTTAACTGCGTCGTAATTGCGAGCAGAAATTAAGAGTTATTTTTATGGTAATTTCTCTACCACTACTTAGTTGCCTTAAGTAGGCGTAAAGCGTTTTATTAATTGAAAACGAGCGTCCTTTAAGGTTCATTGCTTAGGGTCGTAGTAAATGACAATTTTACACTGGTTTTTAAACTTTACTATCCAATGAGAACCCTACGTTTTTATTAATCTGAAGACATGGATATAAACTCTTTTCGTATGAATCCAGATCTCATAAAGCAAGGGACGAAAATTGTGGCACAATTATAATATTAATCTGTGTGATTGTGGGCGAATCAATGAGTTTACATTAAAATTACCACCTCCGTGGTGTAATGGTAATGTCCATTTGCTTAACATCAGGAGGTCGCGGGTTCGATTCCCGGCAGAGTCTAACTTTGTATGACTCGGTTTGGTTGGTGGAAAGGCACTTTCTAAGTCCGCTTGGCTAGCTACCACCATCTTATCTAAGTCTTGCCACCAAGCATCAATGTTAACTGCGTTGATTGTTCCGGCTTGTAGATACGATAGCCAGTTAATTTCTCATTGCGTTGGGGAATCTTAGTAAGCCTGCTTCAATTTTAGACATCGGGGTCACTTACCATCAGGTGAGAAGATGTCAAGGGCTTACCAATTGTGGATTAAAAAAAATGGGACAAAAGTGATTAAATTGGTACAAAAGTTGACAAATTGAACGATATAAGTAACTTAGGTAAGTACTTACCTAACTTAGGTACATAGTTACCTACTTATCATGGATAACGAGGTACCGTGATAGGCAGGCAATATGAGCGAAGTTGGTTCCGTAAGATATTACACACAAGTTCGATCCCCCCCAGGGCAAACATTTGTGTGATGAGCAGATTTGTTTGCTCTGTGTCTGGGTGTTAAATATCTATATATGTATGTATTTAAACATATATAAGTATCTACATATATATATCAGTCTCTGGTTCTCATAACACAGGGAATCCTACTTTGGGGTCAGATGACCATATTATGTGATTTGTCCCAGAATATTATAATTGTGTATTTCGCTTGTAGGTGGTACCTACCTGGTGTCTGCAAGGGTGAGCGCGCGAATGAGTAACTATTTATGGCACCGATGCCGTCGCACGCGCATGTGCGAACTGCGAACTGGGCCCGCGCCATAAACCAGCCATAAATTATGACAACTTTGTATGCTCTGTACGGAGCTATCCGCGGAGCTCTTCTGGGCTGTGTTGGTCCTGCAAAGTAAGAAGTTTTTGTTTACCTTGTACTAGCTTTTTCCCGCGGCTTCGCCCGCGTGGACATTGTTTTTATGACTGTCTTTGAGGGTGAGTGGTGTGAGAACCGCAAGCGGCTCGCGAGCGTGGAAATTATTTTTCTACAAATCCCTATCCCAGATCGGGCTATTCTGATTAGCAGTCTATATCATTTCCCACTTCCTCAACCATGTCTGTGCAAAAATTCACAACAAGTCAATTTTCCGTTGCGATGTTAAAGAAATGAACCTAAAAAAGAGTATTTTTTTCAATTCCCTCAGGAACTGCATCGGACTGTGCAATTTCCACGGGATAAAAAGACAGTCTATGTCCTTTCCGATGACACAGGCTACCTGCATGCCAAATTTCATCAGGATTGGTCAAGGTGTTGAAGCGTGAAAAGGTAACAAACAAACAAACACATTTTCACATTTATAATATTGGTAAGGATAAGGGTTCATAGCTTCCTACCTAACCATTCTAGAAGGGACTTAGGGGTATAAATAAAACAAGGCATCCTGCTAGACTTAAACATTGACGGATCTAAAGTTATTGATATTTCCTGGAACTAAAAGTGTTTTTTTGGTAAAAAGGAGATTGCCACGGCTCCCTCAATTTGCGCCCTGACAAAAACTATAACATATAACTATTAGAAAATAAGTTGTGACAGTAATAGCCGACTTACCGCCCGTCCCAATATCACAAATTACGCAAAATTTTGGTAGGCTACCAATACATACAAGATATATAGGTAATTCTTACATTCTTATAATTTTTAACAAAAAAACCGTTTTCAAACAGGCAACTAAGATTTCCCTCGATTTTTCTGGAATACAATCATCAGATCCTGGTTTCCTTATCATGTTACCACTCTTGGGATATGTCCTTTCCAACAAAACGTATCATCAAAATCGGTTCATAAAAAATGAACATACATAAAAAAAACGGTTGAATTGAGAAACCTCCTCCTTTTTTTGAAGTCAGTTAAAAACGAACATTTGTGGATAAAAAAAAACTAAAATGACCTGAACGTGTAGATTATAAAGGCTTCATTAAGTAATTTCTCATCTCCAAAAGCACAAAATAGACACAACAAAGAAATATTTCGTTAATGCTACTAAACACAATAACAGATTAACGAATGTTTGTTGCTTACACGGAGAAAAACATTACCAACACGAAACGACCGTACACGATATAAAAATGTAATTTTATCTGTCTTCGCAGGCTGCCGGAGCGACCAACAATCCAGCCAGTCCTTGCAGCAAAGAGGCACATTATCCTTTCTTCCAGAGGTCATAAACCCTTATCTGGGAGAAAGCAGGCGAGCTCCGCAATCTACATAGCGCTGATAATGCGAAACCAATGTTTTTTGACCCCTAACCTACCGCGCGTCTTCACCAAAATAATGACGAGTAATGAAAAACGGGGGTCAAACATTCCTGGTGGCGATACAAGTAATCTTAGAAGAGCGCAGTGGGCGTTTTATGGCGCGGGTGGAGAAGGCTTTTATATTTATTAAGTAAGTTGGGCTTTCGGAATTAATCCACCTTTATGGAGGGGCCTCGGCGCCCGCGCAGCGAGACCACTCGTGCATGTTTTAGATGTTGCGCAAGTAATCAATTTTAGGGGCTGCTGAATCTTTGCGATTTTTGATGTTTTTATTATTTATTTTAATTCTATTTCATATTTAGATACTAGCTGTTTCCCACGGCTTCACCCGCGTGGACCTCGTTTTTATGACTGTCTTTAAGGATAATTAGTAAATTATCTCGTTTCCCACCTCCTCAACCATATCTGTGCAAAAAATCACAACAATCCATTGTTCCGTTGCGAGGTAAAAGAAATTAACCAAAAAAATAGTATTCTTTATTTCTCTCAAGAGAAGCATCGGGTTATCCTATATTCCAAGGATCAAAAGTAGTCTATGTCCTTCCCCGTGACACAGGCTACTTGCATGCCAAATTTAGTCAAGATTGGTTGAGGTATAGAAGCGTGAAAAGGTAACAAACAAACAAAAGTAACAAGTGTTTGTTTATACAAACAAACACATTTTCACATTTATAATATTATATTTAGATATATTTTAGTTTCTTATTTCAATTTATTCAGTGGCGACTATACACCGGAAGACGTAGCGAAGGCAGGCCCCCTATTCGGTGGGCCAATGACCAGGTGAAGGTCACCGGAAGACGCTGTATGCGGGCAGCGCTTTTGTGGAAATCCTTGGGGTATCAGGTCCAGTCTTAATACACGTCTTTCGGCTAAAGGATGATGATTTTTAATTTTTATTTGCGATGAAGTAAAAGAGATTTTCTAATTAGAAAGTGATTTGAAGATAATTCAATAATTAAAAGTAAAAAAAAAAATGGTAGGTAGATTTATTAGGACCTGGATTAACACATAGGCTACTTTTTTCACGCTCGCGAGTCGCTAGCGGCTCGCGCACTGCGCTACCTCGAAGAGACACAGAAACGTTGTCCACGCGGGTGAAGCCGCGGGAAACAGCTAGTTACAAATAATGTCATGTTTCAGATTACAGTCTCAGGTAATAGTATTTGTTATAGAATCAACATATATATCTTTGTCATTTACTTCTATTATTTTATAATATCCTCTAGAGCACAAGCATTTTTTGACATGAGTCTTGAATTTATTCTCTGACAAACTAGTTACATTTTCTGGAATTTTATTGTAGAATCTTATATACTGCCCCACAAATACACAAAAGCTGTTTAGTTTCGCGAGTAAAGGAGCACCCTGTATAAATGACTCCTAACTATTAGCAGCATATCTTTTGATGACAAAACTTTTTAATCATTGAATCCACCTGAAGTTCTTGATAGAATTATGAAACTTTGACCATTATTTTGCATTAACGACTGAAACTCCATTTAATGTTTAATCCCGGATTGACGACTCTCGGGAGGGATCGATGCTGGCCAAGTTGTATCCCTCAGCTCAAGAGTTCTCGATATAATCGGCTAAGTTTGCCTGTTACTCGCTTTTAACGGCGAAATTCTGCCTATATACAGGATGTGGAAGACAGACGTTTGATGTATTAATTCGGGGAAGATTAAGGAAATTCACTAGATTTAGTAAATATTAAAAAGGTTAAGTAATAAATATTTTGTAATGATTTGTAAAAGAGCAGCCTGTAAAAGTAATTGGGTTGATGAAACTTTTTCTGAATATACCCACGCAATAATAGATATTTTAAGGTTTTTGATACAAAATAAACTGAACTACATACTGAGAACATATATCTACCTTCTGGCAAGAGTGTAATTGCATTTTTCAATGTCCTTTTTAGAGTTTCCCTAAGATGTAATTACTTTTTATAGCATATATGTATATGGTTTAATTAGTTCTTGATAACAAAGGATACGAATATATACTCGTGATTACAAACAACTTTCCCAAAGAAATTTTTGGTCCTTCATAATATATTTTTGCCGATTTGATAACTTATTACTATGTATCAAGGACCAAACATTTTTTTTCTGATTTGACATATAGTTTCTTTGAAAACTCAACCTGTTTTTTAATATTCAATTTACGCTTTTGTCGCTTAAAGGTAAAAACAACGGTGCTTACAAAAATACAGGAACACATATTTTTTTGGAAAATCATATCGTTACTTAAAGCGAAGCGCTACAATAGGGGACCGGACTGCTAGTCATATGAGTTACTTTTTATGATCTGTTAAAAACGAAATTTTGTTCTAAAAATATTTCAAATACCCACAAGTGACGTCATAGATATTAAGCGTCATTGACGAACTTATTTTGTCAATTTGATCGATTAAAAATTGAAGAAGTGATGGAAAATCAAAACAAGTAAGGTTTTTTGAAACTTCAAGAGGAGAGCAATTTAGGAAATCATATTTCAGATTTTATTTTTGATGCAGTCCAAATTACTGAGATTCAGATGACATTACTGAGAATCTATCAGCTCGTTACATGTTCCTTTTTTTATTTTATTTTAATCCTCAATTGATAAGCCCTTGGTATCATCTCACCTGATGGTAAGTGACGTTGGTGCCGAAGATGGAAATGGGCTTACCATAATTCCCTAACGCAATGGAGATCTGGCTATCTCATCTTCAAGTCGGAACACATCAATGTTGTAAACACTGATATTTGGCGGCAAGATTTAGATAAGACAGTGGTAGCTAGCCAGGCGGGTTATCAAAATTCCTACCACCAACCAAACCGAGTCTTACATGTAGACCCCACCGGGAATCCAACCCGTGACCTCCTGGTGTGAAGCGAATGGACTAACCATTACGCCTTGAAGGCGGTTAAAAGTATAGACCAGTGTTTTCTTCGCCCTGTATATAATATATCGGAGCCGAAAGCCGGCCAAAGCCCCAGGGAGTGAACTGGCCAAGTTCTAACGCTGTATAATCTGCAATTCCATTAGTTTAGCTATCTATCTGAGGAGAGCCCGTTTACTGCGCGTTGACGAAGCGGTACCACCCGCCCCCGGGCCCCGCCAGGAAGTGGCTTCAATCTAATCTAATCTTAACTAACTAATACACTAATACGCTTATAACGTAGGTTGTATGGTGCACGCAATTAGTATTGTATTTTTTCACAACAATATAACTGACTAGATTTTGCCAGCGGCTTCGCTCACGTTTCTATATGACCGTCTTCGAGGGTGCGCAGTGCGCGAGCCGCAACCGGCTCGCGAGCGTAGAAAAAGTATCCTATATGTTAATCCAGGTCCTAATCTGTCTACCTACCAAATTTCAGCCAGATACGTTCAGTAGTTTTTGCGTGAAAGAGTAACAAACATTAATTCATACATACAGACTTTCGCGTTTATAATATTATAGGATTTTTAGGGTTCCGTACCCAAAGGGTAAAAACGAGACCCTATTACTATAAGACTTCGCTGTCCGTCTGTCCGTCTGTCACCAGTCACCAGGCAAGTGAAATTTTCACAGATGATGTATATTCTATTGCCGCTATAACAACAAATACTAAAAATGAGAGAAAGTTAAACAATAAGGGTAATATAAACTGCATACAAAAACGTGTATTTTTATACGTCTTCAGAAGTATTTTTGATAGCTTTATCGTTAATTCAGTAATAGATACATGCAACTTTGTGTTAAAAATTAGAAAAAGTGAAAGTCTCCATACAAAAAACGTGTTTTTTTTAAACGTGAAGAAACTAGCGCCTTTTAGTATGATGGTACGGAACCCTATGTGTGCGGTTCTGACTCGCACTTGGCCGGTTTTTATATTTGTGTTTGTAGATTTGGGAAAATTTAAAACTACGGATTAAAACGTTCATCTACGCTTTTCGAGCCACGAGTTTGATATCTCCGAAATAATTATCGAAAAATTCACATTTTGGTCCAAATTTTTCGAAACGACACAAAAATACGAAAAAATGTTACGTCCTCACACGGTGGGTAAGTATATACTCTAGGTGAGTACGTGAACGTTATCATATTTTTATGGGCCACGTGAAAACGCGCGGTTTTTATTAGGGGTGCTTTTATTAGGTTTTCTAGATTAGAAGTCGGCAGGTGGGAGGGGGGGGGGGTCAGGTGGATATTCCTGACGTAGAATTGTGCTGAAATTAAAAAAAAAACTGCACAGTGCATTAAAAAATTACTAACTATGTTTAGTTAAAAAACTAAAATACACGCTTTTAAGGCACATCAAACTAAACAGTAAAAATTATTCCAAATTTAAGCTGAAAACAATTAATGAACGAAAAATACTATTATTATTGTGAAAAAATCTTGGGGCGCTCTATATACGAAAAATATGACACAAACGTATAAGATGAGCATTTATTTAATTCGTGTATTATAATAAAAGTTTTTAAAGTGAAATTTTTATTACATCGTCTCACATTTTTTCATTTGTGTGTTGCATGTCGCGTGACGGTCGCTTTCGTCTGACGGTATGATCGTTTCGTCCTCTGTACCGTAGCGAGAGCAGCCATGATCGTTTCGTCCTCTGTAAAGTTTCACTTTTACCGTGGGTTCATAAAACCACACATTTTTTTAAACAGTTTATCGAGTGCGGTCCAGCTCAAGCAGCGTCCTCCGGCTCCATGGTGGCAGATAGACTGGACTGTGTCTACGTGAATCATTGTTGTAAGGTTCACGTTATCATACCAGCTCAAATACGTCCCCACCGAGGGGCTAGAGCCTATCCTGAATTAGGGCGATAGGGCCTTAGTCGACGACGCGGGCCCAGTACGGGTTGGTTGACTTCACACTCTACCTTGGAGTTTCTTCGCAGGCGTGTGCAGGTTTCCTCACGATGTTTTCCTTCACCGTAAGGTTCACGTAGTACCAAACATTAACAAGTACTTAAACCCTCAACAAGGCAAACTAATTTTAATTTTAATTTCCATTTCCATTTTATATTTAATTTTTATATTTAGTATGTATAGTAAATTAATAGATAATAATATGGAATCTTGGATTTCACGTCCCAAATACCGCAGTGCCTCAAGACTAAGGTCTTTGACCAGTGTGTGTTGCCAGTGATGACTTACGGAACTGAGACATGGTCGCTTACTATGGGCCTCATAAGAAGGCTCAAGGTCACCCAAAGGGCAATGGAGCGTGCTATGCTCGGAGTCTCTCTGCGTGATCGAATCAGAAACGAGGAGATCCGCAGGAGAACTAAAGTAACCGACATAGCTCACAGAATCGCTAAATTGAAGTGGCAGTGGGCAGGGCACATATATAGCTCGTAGAAAAGATGGCCGATGGGGCAGAAAAGTTCTCGAGTGGCGACCGCGCACCGGAAAACGTAGCGTAGGCAGGCCTCCCACGCGGTGGACCGATGACCTGGTGAAGATCGCGGGAAGCCGCTGGATGCGGGAAGCGCAGGACCGGTCGTCGTGGAAATCCTTGGGGGAGGCCTTTGTCCAGCAGTGGACGATTTGTGGCTGATAATGATGATGATGATGGAATCTTGACTTTTTTTATAACTAAAATTGTTACTTTATGAGTTGACATGATATAATGTGACTTGAAATAAATGATTTGATTTGATTGAAAACAATACAATAACAATTTCACCATAAATTGAATAGCTAGGTAAGTAGGTACCTACCACTAACCTAAGTTTTATTTACCATAAACAAAAAACATTACAGGACCCCAGCACTTTAACTTATAGATATTTTATTGCATCTAAATAACATTTTTTGATTTTCTTTTTATTCGTACGCTTAATCGAACAGAAATTTGGGCGGGATAAGGGAAAAGCGCCGTGACGCGTGACGCGTGAAGAAATCGGCGCGTTGTTATGGGACGAGTTATTGTTTGAAACGTCTAAGTCGTAACTCCACGACATAAACCCGGCGGGCTCACTTTGGGCCACCCTCCAACCCCCCCACCCCATGCTGGGATGCTGTTTTTCCCGCGCCAAATGGCCCGTTTGAAATTGTTGTTTTATGGAAGTTTTTAGTAGTTGACTTTGCTCGGGAGAAAATATATGGAACGAACAATCTCTAGATAAGTACCTACTTATAGTATCTACCTAGCTTTATGTTAAAGTGGGTTAAAAATATTATCCTTATCTACCCTCTTCTACAAGACATAAAAAAAAAGTTAAGCTATGGACATGGATAATAATATATCGGTATCACAGAAATACTTTAAAATTTGAGTCGAGAAATAACGTTCCAAAGATAACCGATGAAATATATTGGAAGCACCGACCGATATAAAAACTAAAAATAACGACCTGTCACAAAATAATATACAATGAAATTATCTCCACCATTTTTAAAAATGGAACGCGTGGTCGGGCTCGCTCGCTATTGGCGGGCGCTTGACAGCTGCGTGAAATACGTTCTTCGGACTACCTCCGCGCAGCGGGTGACAACATGGTTCCACTAAAATCCCTTAATGAAATTAAATTCCGAACGTTTCCGACTGGCTCGTAAATAATCCGAGTGCCTAATCCACTGATTAATGAACGTTAAGGAGTTTCCGTAATTCTAATCACAAGAAGGGGACGCGTTAATGGCTGAAGTAGAGACTCGGTATGTACTCGATTGGAAATAGCTTGTTCAGACCAATTTATGGCTGGCCAAATACGTAAATTCCAAACGGAACTAAGTAATGGAAATATTCAAAATAGCAGTAGAATCACGAAACAAGTCTGACGAGGTACAAGCCCAGCGATATCAACAGACTGCCAGTTCACTACATCAATAAATTATACAGACAATCACCAGACGTTTTTATGATAGCTTTACAAATCACAGCAATATATCTGTACGGAGACTCCGGTCGCCGATAACCAGGGCTCAATAATAGTGCTATGAGATATCTTAGCGTTTTAAAAGCATTTTAGATAAAACTGTATAGGCCTGTGGGTTTAGTAACAACAAAATTACAAGTTTACGACGGTGGTAGAGCGTGTGTGGAGGCTCGCTCGGAGAGCGTGGCACTAAAGAGCTGGTTTACAGCCTCTGATGATTTACTGGACGCATTCCTCAAGTGCCACCAACTGGTTACATTTTCTATATATATTGCAGAGTTATTCAATACCCTAATAAGAGTTTTGGTATTTTGTAGAATGAGCTCTGTAGCACACCCTGAACACTACATACAATGGGCCAGAAATGACATTTCAAAAAAGGAATGACAGAACAAACAAAATGGCGGCGAAATCCTATACGTTCGACCACCAAACTGCAACCAATCTGTATCAATCTGGGTGACGAGGGGGTGAGGTCGCAATCTAGAGAGCGGCAGGGAGTGTCCATACTGTATGTATATACATTGTCTGTAGCGTGTTTCAAACTTTCATATTGTAGCTGTGTGACATTAGAATTCTTTGGTAGTTTTAGTGCGCGCCTATAAATTTATGAAGGGTAAACTTACACCAAAAATATATGAAGCCCACCCATGTGGTAGCTATAAAAGATATTATGATGTCAAGAAAGCGCCGCATAAATAAGTTCAAGAAACTGTTATGTAAGTACGATTAATACGTATCTTTTGAATGTTGATCTTGAGCCACAATGAAATCCAAGTACGTAAATAATTTTAATAACAAAGGCCTAAAGCACAATTTTAACGCGAGCATTATATACCGTGATTCTTGGGTATACAGGATGTTGAACGGTTTCATAATCAAATCACAAGCTAAAAACAAAATAATCTTACATTTTTTATTTTTTTTTGGATATATGTGTATCCTAATTATATATAAATACTAGCTGTCCCGGCGAACTTCGTACCGCCTTACATTACATTACACTGCCCTGCCCTACCCTACACTACCCTACACTACACTACACTACACTACCCTACACTACCCTACCCTACCCTATATACACTACACTACACTACCCTACCCTCTACACTACACTACCCTACCCTACACTACCCTACCCTACACTACCCTACCCTACCCTATCCTATCTCTCAAGTTGGATCGAACTGCACATGGTGTGCGAATTTTATTATAATCGGTTAAGTGGTTTAGGAGTCCATTGAGGACAAACATTGTGACACGAGATTTATATATATTAAGAAGATATATGTATATACGTAACAGCTCAGCTCATATACGTCCCCATCGAGGGGCTCGAGGGTATTACCTTGAAAAATCTGTACAATTTTCGTCAAGGTTCCTATTTTGTACCAGATTGTTATTAGATTTTTTACCCGAACCCAAAATGGAGGATAATGTTTTTTAAGTGTATTTATGTATGCTCGCGTGCGCATGTGTGTGTGTGTGTGTGTGTGTGTGTTTATGTTAGTACGTACGATTTTTGGAAGCGAGGTATTGTTAGATTCGTCTTGATCCCCTCAGTGACAGAATACATTTTTATTTTTTACTTGATTGCTACGTGGATTAAGTAGGGGTATTTTTTTTAAGCACTTGGGTTTTTAATTAATAATTCTCTCCTCTCTAGTCTCGTTGATGAAATTTCAGTTTCATGAGCATGGGTATATCTGCGAGTAACGAACGATATTTTGACGTTTGTATGAAATTTGTCACTAAAAAGTTTAGAAACCTTTATTTTAGAAAAAAAAAACTATGGAATTATTCAAATAAACGATAAATATTGATATATCGTTCCTTCCGCAGTACCTAATATGGTGTAGTTTGACAGAGAACAGAGCAGTATAATTACGCTTATTACGTCATAAATTACGTCACACTTTTTTGAGTGCCGCTGTAGCAGTTGTCCGCAAAGTACCTATACCAAATGGTATTATAAAATAAAATAAATAAATAAATATTCTGGGATAAATCACACATGGTCATCTGGCCCCAAAGTAGGATTCCCTGTGTTATGGGAACCAGAGACTGATATACGTACTTATATACTTACTATTACTTAGTTATTATTCCAGTTCGAAAGGAAAAGTAACACACTGTATATACCTGTGTATGATTCCCGGCGGACCAGATTATACGATCGCAGTGTGAGTGGGTTATTTATGAACCCTGTATAAATAACCGATGAATTCCACGGGTATAAAGTTTCTTTGAAAAAAAACTTAGTTATAATAACTAGCGCGCATATTTTAATTAAATAAATATGAAGTTACGCGTGGTTGCGATTTAGTGTGTTAATATAAATTAACTTTATTTCACTAAAATGCTTAAATGTTATTTAGTTATGGCTTTTATAGTATTCGTTTTACGACACAGGTATAAATATAATGCTTTCAACCCTGATGTAGAAAATAAATTAGATAGTCATTTTAGAGATCTGATATCTTTAAATGTTGTTCTAATCGCGTGTCACTTTTAACGAAAATGAAAAAAAAAATATTTTGAAACTTCTGGAGACATTCTGCATTATCAGGACGGAAATCCCGTTATTTTATATTGGAAAAATTTTTGATTTTCCATTTTTCCATTTCTGAACAACAAGAACAACTGCAGCTTATATATATGTACTATATATCAATGATAAGCCAGCCAAAGTAAATAAAATAAAAATAAAAGTTAAAGCGAAGTTTGCAATTTGCTAAGAAGGACCCTGGACTAGCCAGCCCCCTGACGATTGGTAGCAGTCGTCATAGTATCTATAGAAGTACCCTGGACTAGCCAGCCTCCTGACGATTGGTAGCAGTCGTCTTAGTATCTATAGAAGGACCCTGGACTAGCCAGCCCCCTGACGATTGGTAGCAGTCGTTATAAGTATCTATAGAAGGACCCTGGACTAGCCAGCCCCCTGACGATTGGTAGCAGTTATCATAGTATCTATAGAAGAGGGCTGAAAAAAGTAAATATATTCGTTGTTATATTATTGTCATGTCGCACCCATTTTTGAATACTACTAAAAATGCGCAGGTGATCACAAATCTGACATTAATATAAATAACAAATCCACTCCAGGCGTTCACCTCACATCCCATTTCTCGCGTCGTATATCTGTCTTCATAAAACCTTATTTTCAGTATGATTTCGATATTTTTCTTGCGACACACATGCGTCCCGTTTCCGCGGAACGGCATAGGATTTACGATCCAATATTTTTATGCAAAGTGCGTCGCCAAATGTGCCGCTTGGTGACGAAAAAATACACAGCCACGTCCTTTTGCACGTAAAAAAGGATGCGACAAAATAAATATACAGTGAACCACCCTTTTTGTCCATTAAACGGGCGAAGCTTTTTCTGGTGCCTCCATAAAATGTGCTCCAATAAATATGTTAATTTACCAAAAAAAAAGCGGACTCCCGACGCTGCGCTCCGGTTTTGTGAGTTTCACTTTCGACTTGGGATAATTGTTGGAATTTCGTGCAATGAATTGGAGGGGAAACATCACTTACCTACAACTGAAGGTACTGCCACTTAACTGTTTTAAAATTGAATCATTATCCGACTGCCCAGGATGGAGGATAATGTTTTTAGGGTTCCGTACCTAAACGGTAAAAACGGGACCCTACTACTAAGACTTCGCTGTCCGTCCGTCTGTCCGTCTGTCCGTCTGTCACTAAGCTGTATTTCATGAACCGTGTTAGCTAGACAGTTGGAATTTTCACAGATGATGTATTACAGTTGCCGCTATAACAACAGATACTAAAAATTAAAAAACGTGAAAGTCTCCATACAAAAAACGTGTTTTTATTTGAAACGTCTAGAAAGACATCTAGTATGATAGTACGGAAATGAAGAAACTAGCGCCATTTAGTACGATGGTACGGAACCCTATGTGTGCGGTTCTGACTCGCACTTGGCCGTTTTTTTTTAGATGAATGTATATATGTTTGTTTCTTTGGCTGAGCCTTTAGCCTGAACGAAAGCCAAAACCGAAGATTTTTTTTTTATGCAACCGTGATTTCAATTTGTAATTTAATTAGTTAGATTCAACTGTGAAGCACATATTTCATCATGAGAGTCTCGAGTTTTCATAAAGGCACTAAAATATACGTAGCAATGTTTACTAGTATGATGAGAATGATAAGAAAAAAAAAATTAAAAAAAAAATAATTTAGTTTATTAACAAAACACATGAAATCAGCACATTAATTACAATAATCCCACACTAGGCTACGCCTGTCTTGTGGAGATCAATAATACGGTTTACAAAATGAAATGCGGCTGCAGATGTACCTACACTAAGAAAACTAATTAAATAAATAAAGCTGGATATTAGGAGCACATTAAAAGAAAATGATGATGATGTGTGTGTGTGTGTGTGTGTGTGTGTGTGTGTGTGAGAGAGAGAGAGAGAGAGAGAGCGAGGAAATCTACACATCTGGAATCAGATGTGTAGATTTCCTCGCGATGTTTTCCTTCATCGTTAAAGCAATCGTCAAGTATATGTACGTAAGTTTCGAAAAACTAATTGGTACTATGATGAAGTTGGTTGGTAGATGATTGGAAAACGTAGTGTAGGCAGGCTTTCCACGCGGTGGACCGACGACCTGGTGAAGATCGCGGGAAGCCGATGGATGCGGGCAGCGCAGAACCGGTCGTCGTGGAAATCCTTGGCTAAGGCCTTTGTTCAGCAAGGGACGTTTTCCAGCTGATATGATGGTGATGAGTAGAAAATAAGATTTGCTAGAGATCCTTTAATTACCTACACTTAGCACATTTAACTGCCTCCGTGGCAGGTAATTCACATCAAGAAGCCACGGGTTCGATTCCCGCTGGGGTCTAATTATGTAAGACTATATAGGTTTTCATGCCCGCCTGGCTAGCTACAACCATCTTATCTAAGACTTGCCGCCAAACGTCAATGTTAACAGCATGTAACACAATGTTTGTTCGGATTCGGAGCCCTGATGCCTCGGCATTTCCCGATCTGCCTAAGAATATCTGGGCAGATCGCAAACCGACGGGTATTTACAATCTGCCGCCGACATATATACCTATAATTCAAACACATAAAGATACGTATAGCTATTATAGTAGGCGCCTCTCTTCTAGATTCCTTGATTCAGCTATTACTGGGTATAAAACGATATTATCAGTCAGTGGACTAAGTTAGGTAGAACTTGAGGCTCTGTACGCAATAAAGCTAAGGCATTGCAGAGGCCTATAAAATACAGAACTCTAGCTAGGGGTGCGTAGCTGGAAAAATACAGAACTCTAGCTAGGGGTGCGTAGCTGGAAAAATACAGAACTCTAGCTAGGGGTGCGTAGCTGGAAAAATACAGAACTCTAGCTAGGGGTGCGTAGCTGGAAAAATACAGAACTCTAGCTAGGGGTGCGTAGCTGGAAAAATACAGAACTCTAGCTAGGGGTGCGTAGCTGGAAAAATACAGAACTCTAGCTAGGGGTGGGTAGCTGGAAAAATACAGAACTCTAGCTAGGGGTGCGTAGCTGGAAAAATACAGAACTCTAGCTAGGGGTGCGTAGCTGGAAAAATACAGAACTCTAGCTAGGGGTGCGTAGCTGGAAAAATACAGAACTCTAGCTAGGGGTGCGTAGCTGGAAAAATACAGAACTCTAGCTAGGGGTGCGTAGCTGGAAAAATACAGAACTCTAGCTAGGGGTGCGTAGCTGGAAAAATACAGAACTCTAGCTAGGGGTGCGTAGCTGGAAAAATACAGAACTCTAGCTAGGGGTGCGTAGCTGGAAAAATACAGAACTCTAGCTAGGGGTGCGTAGCTGGAAAAAAATAATTGATATTTACCTTCTTTTCGTTTTATTTCTTTAGATTTGTATTTCACTTTTACGACTCTGCTGGGCTAGCTGATTATTAGTAATACTTTCTGCTTCATCTAAGTAGTGTGTGCAGACGTTCTGCTGAAAGATAGTAGTGTGGTCTCTCTAGTTCAAAAGCTGATCGAATAATCAATCCTGAGTAGAGTTTCAAACGCAAGCCACGAAAATTTAAATGTTCTAATGAATATACTCGGAATTTCCCTATATACGCGATCGAATCAGAAATGAGGAGATCCGCAGGAGTACCAAAGTAAGCGACATAGCTCACAGAATCGCCAAACTGAAGTGGCAGTGGGCAGGGCACATAGCTCGTAGAACAGATGGCCGTTGGGGCAGTAAAGTTTCCGAGTGGCGACCGCGCACCGGAAAAAGTAGTGTATATAGGCAGGCCTCCCACGCGGTGGACCGACGACTCGGTGAGTAGTTTATTATTCCAAGAAAAATCGGAATATTACTACATCATCATCATATCAGCTCATATAGGTACGTCCCCACCGAGGGGCTCGAGCCTACCCCGAAGTAGGGCGATCAGGCCTTAGTCGACCACGCGGGCCCAGTGCGGGTTGGTCGACTTCACACACAACCTACGAGTTTCTTCGCAGGCGTGTGCAGGTTTCCTCACGATGTTTTCCTTCACCGTTAAAGCAATCGGTAAGTATATGGTACGTAAGTTTTTGAAACAAGGAGAAGCGATGGATGAATGTAATCAATGAGATCATTACAGTATCTACTAAAGTAGAGTTTTATTTATTTTAAAACCTAAATCAGAAAACTTAAATGCTGGTGGTACTTGTATTTCAAAGCGCAGGAGGTCATAAATAAAACCCTCCACGGTTATTCGCACACAAAACTATCTACTTAGCGAATCCACCTTTACACCGCCCAGCGAGCTCACGACCATTAAAATTTTACTTTATTTTTTAACACTGAACTGAACCTGCGTTCGAGTTGAGAAGCTTTTTAATTTATCTCCTTACGTTACATACCTTAAAAGCGTCTTAAAACCGCGAACACAGTACACGATAAACGTCTAGATATATATTTTGCGATAATGAATTGTATTGATCGGCCGTCGTGGGGTTATTTACGGCGGGCGACGTGGCCGCTCGCTCGCGTGCAGACTCCAAGGTGTGTTATTTATATCCCCTTTTTTCGCAGCTCGTAACGGCTGCTATAAAGGGGACGTAATTTTAATTTCATGATTGGAAAGCTCCATCGGCCGGTTATTCGGCTTAATGAGTTTATGACGGCAATGAGTGGCGTATAACGGCCGTGGGACTACGATTTGCGGTGAGCATTTTGCTTTGATATGTGAGCCATTTTGTGGTTGACGAGGATGGGCGATGTAGGCCTAGGTTGCGACTGATTCTGTTATCGGAAAATGTTTTCACAAATCATACAGATAATGAACTGGTTATAGTCATTTATAGTTATATATTCACCCAGGAATAATGTTCATTGCTTAAAGGTTACTCAAGTGCTGTGTTACGAGGTTAAGTTATAGTAAATCAAGAAATTAGCTTTTTCTACCTAGATAGCTGGAAAGTTAAGAACATATGTTTGTAAATTATTTATTTATTATATAGATATATCAACTTAACATATAAGTCCCCACCGAGGGGCTCGAGCCTACCCTGAATTAAGTCGAACGGGTCTTACTCGACATCGCGGGCCCAATGCGGGTTGTTCGACTCCACACACGAGTTCGAGTTTCGTCGCAGGCGTGTTGCAGATTTTCTTACAATGTTTTCCTTGAAATGAAATGATCTTTATTCGCCTTGAATTGGATAACACCTGTAAGAGCGTCGCTTAAACGTAATATAAATGACATCGAAATTCGAAAACACATTGGTACGTGGTAGGATTCGAACCACGACCTCCCGGATAGAAGGTAGCGGCCCTAGCCGTTACGTCACCGACGCTCTGGATATATCTGGATAGATAACAAAGCATACAATGTTTCACCACAGGTTTTATCATATATACCCCTGCATTTTCTTTACCCACATGCCCACTGCGTCGCCTTAGAGCTTAAAAAAAATATTTAAATTTGTGTAGGCGTTGGACAAAGTAGGCGTTGTATATAAACTTTAATGTTCAAGCTGACTCAAAGGCTCCTTAGCAATTCTAAGCAACATTGTATCAAATTCATAACGCACACTTAACCTCGCCCTTTTATTAATAATATTCGCTAATAAAATATGAAAAGAAACATTTTTAAATCACGGCCTCTCAAAAAAACAGCACGCTTGATTTACACCAAGTGTGCGTCCGCGCCGCCTCAAGTTGGAGTCTGAACTTGTAGCTTATTTTTTTATGACTATCCCCTTTATTATTCGCAACTTTGTTACTCGCATACTCACTTAAATATGGCGTACTAAATCGCATAAAGAAAACAGTGTTTTCAGTGAAATATGTGTATAAAAAGAAAGCTTGCGAGGACGTCGTAACGTCGAACATAAAATTTGTGAATGCTTCGATGTAAAAGGATCTATGGCCAGTGAATCGTTAATAAAGATATAGAGCGATGCATTACGCGACATTAGTGACGTTTTATGGGCAGAATGATGGTGTCTGATGAATGCTACCGTAGACAGCTCCTCCCATAGGAGCTCCTATAACGCGATTTATCAAACGCGATTGACTTCTAAACATTATGTCCATATTACCATTGTTAGCTGTTCTGTTACACAGTCGATGACTGACTTTGTAGTTCTCTCGATTTTTGTGCTGGCTAGTAATAAATAACTGCAGTCAATAATGAAAGTACTTATTACATTTACGATCACAATTCGCGAGGTTTATGTTTTAATCTAGAATTTTATAAAAATACCTTATATTAATGTGGGACGTTATTACAATGTTCACTTAAGATATAATATTGTCCCAAACTTTTAAACACAATCACTGGTGGGAAAACTAAGACTTATGGGGTAAACGTACACGAACTTGGGCCCTAAGTGTGGAGTTGGGCCTAAACTTCCCGTGCCTTCTTGTGGAAAACCCGTGCTCTATATAGAGCTCGTTAATGGGGACTAATAGTAAGAAAACCGGCCAAGTGCGAGTCGGACTAGCACTCCGAGGGTTCTGTGCCACCACACCTCTCCACACAACTACATAGTATAATGACAATGATACCTATTCACATTACAAACAAAAGACATCAACGCGAGCGACAATAATTTGTTTTTTGTCATTCAGTTCGGACTCCTTAGCACAAGTACGACTCACACTTGGCCGATTTTTATTATTTGTTATTTTACTTTAATATTATTATTATAATCACACCAAGTTTCACGCTCGTATGTATTACCATTTTTACGACAGAGCTGAATAAAAAATACTTTTAGACCTTTAAAAAAACACGTTTTTTGTATGGAGACCCGCCTTATTTTTTCCTTTTTTCATACGAAGACAAATACTTGTTGTTATAACAAAAATATAAATTCTGTGAAAATTTCAACTCATTACGGTTCATGAAATGCAGCCCGCTAACGGACGAACAGATAGACAGACAGTGGATCCTTTATTAATTTGGGTACCTTTGTGTGTACTGAACCCTTAAAACGATGCCATGTTAATGTTATTACCCAATAATGCCTATGTTACATATTAGTGAAATTAAAACCCCTCGACCTAGTTTCAGCCAAGTCAGAAAAACTATACTTTCAGCGGCCATTTTGTTTTTTATATCACCTAAAATCTGAATGTACATTTCGGATCATCAGAAGGGTTTTGGCCGGATCTAAGAAATAAACTCGTCTTTGAGAAGTTTTGGAGTGTACAATCAATATTCACACACGTTTGCAACACGAGGCTTCACGATGATTCGGATGAAAACCGATTATTTTATAGACTGCGATGAGTTCGGCACGGGGCTGGCTTCCCAAGTTGACAGTTCCGCTGCTCGATCAAAAGTGCTCGTAAAATAATTGGCGCCTCTGTCGTAGCCTCTGTAGGTAGGCTGCATTGTCTTTAATGGTTCGATAATCACAACGATTCTGATTGGCTAACAAACAAGTACCAACACTACCAACTTCCGGGTTCCGGTCTCGCACAGACCACGCCTTGGCCAAAGATGATTATTATTACTACCCTAGCTAACCGCTTGACGTTTCAAGATAAAACACACGGTGCTTCGACGCATGCATAGATGGCGCCACGTCCTTGCGCTCCGACATACATTATTTAAGTTAAAGCACCGCCCCTCTACTTCTTATCGATTTGGCGGGCAGTTGACTATCTATGAACTATGAACGCGACTAAAAATAATCTAGCTTTCAAACAGAAAAAACCGCATGAAATTTGGTGTTTTCTTTTGCGAGTTACGATGCCACAGTAACACGAAGAGATATGTAGGTATGCAGATACACACGTTAAATATATCATAAACCCCTCTTTTGTGTCGGGAATTAAAAAGTAAAGTCTCGTTTTCGGGTCGCTATTTTTGTACACTGTTGTAGGCCGTACAGCTCCCGGCTTAGAGGCCGTATGGCTCCCGGCTTAGAATAAGGCCATCCTATTTCTTCCAATTAGATGTCGGTCGTAAGAGTCGACTAAGCGACTCAAACCGGAGAATAGGCAGCAGCGTCCTTTCCGTGACTTGCAGTCGATCTGCAACAACACTGCGATCGCCAACCCGCCTGCCAAGCGTGGCGATTACGGCAACACCATCCAATGATTGACACAAACAAAAAACGGCCCCTAGTCCCCGGCAGCCCCGCTATTCCTGGCTCCGATAGCGGTCAAGGTACCGATGAACCGGTGAATGGAGCGGAAATCCGCGGATGCGGGCAGCGCAGAACCGGTCGTCATGAAAATCCTTGGGGGAGTCCTATGTCCAGCAGTGGACGTCCGTCGGCTGATATGATGATGATAATGATTTTTGTACACAATTTACTTTCCTAGCTGTTGTAATTCCTGCAATATGTAGCCCGCCCAAATCGACTTTCTTTTAGCTGTCTTTGCTACGCCGTAGCTCCTGGGCTCCTGGTTCTTTTCCTTCCTTCCCTATTTATTCTGTCACGGAGAGAAACACTCCACATAGTCTGTTCCAGCTCTGTGGGTGAGCTGCACGCACGCGCACGCGCAGCTTATAGAGCATCAGTTGCGTGACCGTTAGGTAGATAGATAGAAAAACATTTATTCAAAGCTACATTACAATTGATACACAAAAAGAAAACAAAAAATAATAATAACTTCTTATATCTCAGCTTAAATGTAAAAAGAGGGTGGATACATAAAACTGTGCCGTAGCTCAGAAATGGCTCCCACTCAGCATATGCTGCAGGTAACTATGTACATACCTACAGTTCTGATATTCTGCCGGATTTTTCTCCGTGAGGCGAACAAAGTAACCACGTTTAAAGAGTATACTACGTAACAAACAATAATGGATAGGTGTAATAGGAAAAACATATATTATGTTCTCCTTCTTCTTCTACCGTATCGATGACAAGTCATATTATGTCTCCCGCCCATAGTACGTAAAATTTGTTTTCTCTTGAAATAGCAAAAGTACAGACTTCAAAATGGTCTCATTTGCAAGCTAATTTGTTTCTCTGTGATCCACATTTAAAAATAAACGAATTATTTGAATTAAAAAAAACCCAAAAAAAAATAAATTAAAATGAAAAAAATAATTATATTTTTTTAACCTACTGTAAAAACAAGGTTATTAACGTCTTGTTTGTGTCTTCTTCATCGATTATTTTGAGCTAAGCTATAAAACGACACCAAATTATGCACCACTAGCTGTCCACCCGCGGCTACGCCCGCGTTGTTTTCTATTTCCATTTTCCCGTGGGAATAAGACGTTTTACCGGGGTAAAAAGTAGCCTATATCCTATTCCAGGACCTAACCTATATGTGTGCCAAGTTTCATCCCGATCCGTCCAGTGGTTGAAGCGTGAAAGAGTAACAAACATCCATACATACAAACTTTTACATTAATAGTATTAGTAGGATTAGATTGTTACTTAGTGAAGGATGCGACCCCCTAATGGGAGGTTTTTCGTCGACATTTACAGAGGAGGAAACGATCATGACTGCTCTCGTCTTGGAGCTACGGTACAGAGGACGAAACGATCATGGCTGCTCTGACGAGCGCCTTTCACTTTATCCCTACTCCGCGGCCGACAGTCACGCGACATGCAACACACAGACGAAAAAGTTCGAGACGATGTAATAAAAGTTTTAACTTTAAAATAGTATAAGATTGAGGGTGAGTTGCGTCTGGCCTCAGTGCGCTAAGGCGGAACCGCCTCAAGTGACGGGGATGCCGTGGGCGAAGTTCGTTACACGCAGGGTTACCAGATCTTAAATTGAAAAGTCCTGACAATACGCCTGGTTTTTATTAAAAAGGCCTGACATTTTACTGGTTTGACGACGCACAGTCATAGTAATAAAATATCACGCATTTTTTATTACCACACCTGAAAGAATATTACAGCTATCGGTCTATACATACCTATAATATTATTAAAGAACTATCCTCCAACTCCTAACTGTTAAGGAGTTGAACCTTCCATCACCAGCTCATCAACATGAGAGGATGACTACCAAACGCAAATACTTGAATAGCTTTAGAAAATATATGAAACACGTAATACCTGCCTATAAAATTAGAGGGATGCCCTCGATTTCCCTGGGATCTCATCATCAGATCCTGACTTGGTGACAATGAGACCACCTGGGAAGTATGCCCTTTCAAACAAAAAAGATTTTTCCAAATTGGTCTAGGCGTCTTCGAGTAATCGGGGAACATATAGAAAAGCTTCCGATACACATATATATAATCGATTAAGAAGAAAAAAAACTAGTTTTGTAGCAGGTTCAAAAAAAGAAAAGTATGTTTATCTACACTCATGTCGTAAATCCTTCATTTACTTATCAGAAACGCTAAGCAAATGATATACCTTTCGATGGAGCCGTGACTAAGGATTCATACAAATTTCATTTCGTTATCGCAAAGTTGTAACAAAATGAAGTTTTTTTTTAATTTTTACGCAGATGCTTGCTATTTGAGCACACTAGCGTGTTTCGGAACGCAACCTTGGCGGCGCGCATGCGCGGTGCGATATTACTGCAAATTTATTTTCGCGCCATTAACGTTTGTATTTTTCCTTAAGCAGTTTGTATAATATGTAATTCGTTATTCGTTGTAATAAGTAAGTCGTTATTACAAGTATCCCATCTACATCTACTATAAATGCTCGAGAAGGATCGGTTCCATCCGCAAATATACCATACAAAACTTTATTTTGTCTTTAATTTAAATTTGTTGTATGAGTGTAGATAAACTATTGTATGCAACTGTACATAATTAGTATTTAACACTCGTGTATACTTTTATGAAACTCGCTGCGCTCGTTTCATAAACCACACTCGTGTTAAATACCCCTCATTATGCAACAGTTGCATAAATAGCTATTTTTGTTTTACTCTGCTCCGGGCCTTATTGACCAATTAGAAAAAATATCCACAGTGATGCCTACTAAATTGTCTTATTTCTCATATCGTCTAGATACAAACAGTCTAAGTGTCCCTTAATACTGTAGTCTAACCACGGCCCGGTGCCCTCTTAACATAATCAGTGTCTAGCTAAAGATTATGCTACTCATTATGTAGATACTTACATCAACACATATACAGGCTGTAAAAAATGTGTAGGACCCGTTACGTGGGGGTTTCACTCATCATACTGAACAATTTTCCCCAAAGAACCTATAGTCGATTCTCAAAAAAAAATTTGGTCCCCTACATACTTAAATGCACAAAATTGGTCAACCAGCTGATCGATTTGTATGAAGAGTAACAATTTTTTTTGCGATTTCAGCAAACTCGTAGAACAAAAGTTGTTCAGTGTGATGAGCAGAAGCCTCAGTTACGGAACCTACACCACTTTTGTTACACCTGTATATACCTATATCTACTAGAAATGAATCCACGGTACCTAACTCAACGGGCTCATAAAAGTCTTGGCCAGGACTATATTTTACGTCAGCTTACCGACCCGAGAGGCGGGGAGCGCGCTCCTTCTTATCTCATGCCACATATGCGCAGTGACAGCCAAATTTATCGACCCCAAAATACCCTCCCAAGATTAAAAATAAGATACCGACCCCGCCGAATACTTATACTGAGCGTCGAATGGTACGACTTGATAAAATATTATTTTCTTTTTAAAAAAGATCTGGACTTATTTAAAGTTCCCCGAATTCAGTATCATGTTATATCCTCGGAAAGGTTATATTGTTATAGTTGTCTATATGTTAAACCTGTACATTTTTATATATTAAATGTTCGACATTTAATTAGGTATTCAAAATTAAATTATTTGTAAAGTTTAGATTTTGGGATCAGATATGCAGTACGGGGCCTATTTGAATTATTTTTGTAAACGAATTAATTTAAGAACAATAAGAAATTCATTTTTTTTCATACGTGATTATACAATTAGATACGATGTGTTTTCCTGATAAGTATAATGCTAACTATATGAAGTAACATAACAGTTTACGTAATGTTACCTAATATATCGCCGTTTTCAAGATAATTAAAAAAACCGGCCTTTTGCGAGGCCGACTCGCGCAAAGTACGGTAAATGTATATTTTGAAAAACAAATTGTATTAAATTTTTACAAATCTAACTGCACACCTTAAGTTGATCGGCAACCTAAAGAACGGTTTAGCTCAGTGTTTCCCAACTTGTGGTCCTCGGACCCCCGGGGGGTCCGCGAGTATATGTATGGGGGTCCGCAGTCTCATCTCTGGACGAACAATAAAAATAAATGTCACCAAAGTCTCGTAATAGCTACGCATACTGACATTGGAATCCGATTTGAGATTACGACTTAGTAATAGTAACGTCAACCCGAATATCTCTAATTTAGTTGCAAAAAGCAACACCAAACTTAACATTAAAGTATTGTTTATAAAAAAAGGTATTTTTTTGTATATTTGCAGCATTCAAATAAATGGTCCTTGAAAATTGTGCTCGATTTCCTAGTGGTCCGTGGCCAAAAAATGTTATGAAACGCTGGTTTAGCTGGTGGGACACACACACACACACACTTAAGTCTAACAAAAATTAGCAACTTAAGGCATAAGCGCCTTAATCACTTAATCCGAGCAGGTTGATACGTGTTTTAATAATTTCGAACGTAATTAAAGGGTAATCTAATTGTAATCTATTCATTTAAGTTCAAATCAATGCGGGCTTCAACGCGGCTGTTACGTTGAAAGCGAACGCCCAATTCTCGATTTTTAAATGTTTTTATTACTTTTCATCACTTTCAAATAAGTTTAAAAAAATTTGTTTAGTTAAAATTAAAGGTCTTGAAGTCACCGATTTTTGAGTGTTGGTTTCATTCAACATTAACTATTTGTTTTCGAGAAATTTTGCAATTAATGCCAAAAACAGGGTCTATAGTATATTTTTTTTACATCAAAAGTGGTAATATTTTTGAAATTGTATTCAATTAAATCGATTTTTTATTACTTTAGAAATATTATTATATATTTTTTACATGGTGATAGCTTTACACAGTCTTACAACAATTTGAATTGAATATTGTCATTTGACCCATCTTAAGGTCTTAAGGGTTAACTGGAGGGACGAAATCCCATACAAACGTACTTTCGTTTTAATTTCGAAACCATAAAACTCATCGTATTCAAATTTTTTACAAGCATTAAGATGATAAATATCTAGATCTGTAATTAGTTTTGGTTCGTAAATAATAAACAAAAAAAAAGTTATAGCAACTTAAAAAAATTGCCCTTTTTATCGACGAAATCGAGTAATATAAGTAACTTTTTTTTTGTTTATTATTTTCGAACCAAAACTAATTACAGATCTAGATATTTATCATCTTAATGCTTGTAAAAAATTTGAATACGATGAGTTTTATGGTTTCGAAATTAAAACGAAAGTACGTTTGTATGGGATTTCGTCCCTCCAGTTAACCCTTAAATGCTGTTCGTTGGTAAGCATAGGTATCACTTGAGAACGGCTGGACCTATTTGGCATGTTTTTAGGGTTCCATACCTCAAAAGAAACCCCCATACGATCATTTCGTTGTACGTCTGTCTGTCTGCCTGCCTGTCTGTTTATATGTATGTCTATCTTAACAATTTAAAATAATGTCAAATATTTAGTTGGAGCTGTAAAAAAATTAAGCTCTAAGTTAAGCTTAAGTCCAAGTTATAAAAAGATAGATAAAACTAGAGACAGGAAAAAATTAAATTGATTTTTTCTGTGAGATTTTTGTACGAAATTAAGACCATAATATAACTCACGATTCGAACAATGCACCCTCGATTAGTCATAAAAAGTGGCAAAGTGTGTGTCGGACAATTTTTCACATGTTTTTTTTTTAAATAAACCCTCTATAACACACATTCTGTGAAAATATTAGCCGGCTACCTTTTACGGTTTAAAAGATACAGCCATTTAAATGTCGGACAGAAGGATGGACAGACAGCGTAGAAACAATATTCGCTTTGGCGAAGCCGTGGACAAAGTTAGTTAAAAATTAAAAAATACACGACACTGATGTCAAAATCCCCGATTCGTATAATTTAGGAATCTTCAAGTTGAGAGTGAATAGGCACTATTTGAGCTTGCGTGTTACATTCTCGGCTGCATCGGCACTTACCATCAAATCAGATGCAGCCAAACGCACTCAAATTTTTAATTAAAAAAAAAAAAATTGTCACCAATCACCACGGTTGAAAATGACCAAATCAAACACGCCATGTAGATTTTAATATAACTAGTGGCTTCTGGTTTTTTTATGAATATAAATAATAAATAACTTAAACAATTATAACTTTAACTTAGCTCGTTAAGATGCGGCGAGCATGCCTTCCGTAGGTCGAAGCCTGCGTCAGGTATTTCAAGTAAAACTGTGAAAACGGGTTCACGACTGCCAACTACAGTGTATTTTGTTAGCTTATACTTAATCTACATCCACATCTACACTAATGTCATAAAGAGGAAAGATTTGATTGTTTGTTTGAATAGGCTCCGAAACTACTGGACTGATTTGAAAAATTCTTTCACCGTTGGGAAGCTACACTATCCGCGGTTAATATAGGCTATATTATTATTATATTTTCAAAAAATTAGGGACCCTTTCTATAACTCAAATAATGTAACCCAAGGTGTAAAAAATTACCTTAAAATTTCTGCAATATCTACAAAAAGTAGTGCAGTGTAGTGTTAGTGTAGTGGTAGTGGTAATAGTAGTTGTAGTGGTAGTAGTAGTGGTAGTGGTAGTGTTCCGGTAGCGGTAGGATAGTGTAGTGTAGTGTGAGGCGGTACGAAGTTCGCCAGGACAGCTAGTCTATAATATAATAAAACTGTAACGGGGCCGTGTCTGTACATGAAATATTTTTGGAAAATAATAACTGCGGTGGACATTACTAACGATACAGAGGCCAAAACAACAACTTTTGGATTTTTTGTCTGTCTGTCTGTCTGTCTGTATGTTCGCGCATCACGCAAAAACTACCAGGCCGATTTTGATGAAATTTGGTATGGTGGTTCCTTATAGCCCGGGTTAACATATAGGATACTTTTTATCCCGAAAAATACAAGAGTTCCCGTGGAAAATCAAAAGTATTCATTTATAGAATAACTCACCACGCAAATGTGGCTTGACCTATTACAATCAAATTTTACACGTTGATATCCTTATCGCGAACTAAAACTGGGACATTGTGAATCCCAAAAAAATAAGGGTTCCTACAGGAATGGAAAAAAATGTATCTTTAGAATGGCTCAACGTAACAATATGAAACATTTATATTGGGATGGGGTGTTTTGACCATCATTGTATAGTCGGGTATTCTTTATCCCGAAAAACTAAAGAGGTCCCGAGGGAAATTATCTATCGATACTTACAATAATAACAATAGAGTACTTTTTTCCACATATTAGCTACACATACCACACATTATAATCATAACAGCAGAATGTTAATAGATGGCACTGCAGGAATAATAAAACGCGCTTAAGTTGTATTAAAACATTAAAATATTATTTCATACTTTTGAGTGGATTACTTTTATGTATTTTTCAGCATACGCTACTGTACACAACTCTCTGGAACTGTGGCACGTAGCTATGTGTTTCATAGACGAACAGATAGGTATTTTTTTACAGATTCCAATCGTGTTAAAAAATTTAAACCACTTAAATCGTGTTTTAGCGACTTTCACAGGAGGCACAGATATGGGAACTCTTCTGACGGCGACTATTTGCGTGTGGCAGTTGCTCTCCGCCTGCAGTATCAATATCTGTGAACCTCATCAATGTATTTGCGGGTCCACGGTGGAGGCAATTGACCATCACTCACTGAGTTGCGGTCGTTGTTTGTGAAGATTCCCACGTCACCAATTCTTTAATCACCTCACTCGGAGGGCACTGGTATCGGCCAGATGGAATATTCCATCTTTGATGCAGCCCCCGGGCTTTATTCGATGTGATGGTAAAAGGCCGGAGGGCTTAAACAGGTGCCATGGCAGAGAGGAACGTGCCTGCTTTGAGACGCCTCTTTTTCTGCCTCACTCCTCACCCGTATGGTACTGCTGCTCAATTTGCGGCGAGAAAGAAGCATAATAAGTACTCGGTCTTGGAGGCAAATTACTGCTTTGTGCCGCTGGTCTGTGAAACAACCGGCTGCTGAACCCTCAGAGGCCTTTGCCTTCACAAAGGAGATTGGCCGTCGCCTTCGAGAGAGGAGATGTGACGTTAGGTCCTACCTGCTGCTAAGGTTGTCTATTGCCATTCAGCGCGACAACGAGAAGTGCGTCATGGGTTCCTTTGGAGCTGATACGACTCGAGGATTTGACCCATATTCATATTTTTAGGAAATTTTAATACTAGATTGATATAATGATTTAAATTAGTTTTTTGATAATATAGGTATATGTGTTATTTCATCATATCAGTTTATATACGTCCCCACCAAGGGGCTCGACCTGCCCTGAGTTAGGGCGATCAGGCCTTAGACGATCACGCGGGCCCATTGCGGGTTGATTGACTTCTCACATAAGCTTCGAGTTTTTTCGCAGGCGTGTGCAGGACGATGTTTTTCTCACCGTAAGAGCGTCGGATAAACGTACATACCAGTATGAAATCGATATTCGTATAGATATTGGTAAGTGGCAGGATTCGAACCACGGCCTTCCGGACAGGAGATAGTGTAACCGTTCTGCCACCGAAGCTCTATATGTTATTTAAGATTTAGAAATCCTTAGTTAATATTATTAATGTGAAAATGTGTTTTTTTGTTTGTTACCTATTCACACTTCAACACCTCTACCACTCTTGATGAAATTTGGCACGCAGGTAGCCTGTATCACTGGAAATGAAATAGTTTACTTTTTATCTGTGGAAATTATCATAGCCCGATGCAGTTCCTGAGGAAACTAAAACAATACTCTTTGTTCGTTAAGTTATTTAAAATCGTAACGAAAAAATGGGTTGGTGTGATTTTTAGCACAGAGATGAGGTGGAAAATGATATAATTTACTAATAAGTATATCCTGACATAGTTCCCGAGGGATCTGGGGACAACTGTTTTCTACGCTAGCGCACGTCGGTGGCGTCGCAACGGAGCATCGGATTAAAGTGATTTTTTGTATAGAATTTGGTGAGGGGGTGGGTGTGACAAAGACTGCTAATCCGAATAGCCCGATACAGTTCCTGAGGTACCTGGAGAAAACTCATGTCCACGCTTGCGAGCTGATTGCGGCTCGCGCACTACTCACCCTCAAAAAGAGTCATAAAAGCTATGTCCACGCGGGCGAAGCCGCGGGCAAAAGCTAGTACTTAATATAATGGTTAGTTTAGATTTAGTTAGATGTTGAAAAGAGTGAATATTTTTTATTTGAAACATCTTTGTCTTCGTAATTATATTTTTTTTCGTAACTTCCAGGTCGCAATCCAGGAGATTTTATGTCTGGCAAAATTTATGGCTACGAACATGATATGATATGTGAGGATATAAAAAAAAACTTGTGTTTTCTTTTTTTTCGTTTACACAATGTGACGAAAATAAAAGTGTACAATTTTCAGAGTCTCCTTTACGTCTGTATCTGAAGGATTTAAAAGCACGTGATGGTAGATACACTCTATTGGTTTTATTCTCCTTTCTTTTATATAATGAGTAGTTCTCTCACATGTATGTAGTGATGTGTAAATGACTCGCCTCACCCTACGTGACATATTGTTTAAGCTTAAGTACTATATAAGAGCATTTTTAGTATATTTTATCTATCTATCTATATCTATACTATTATAATATAATACCTATAAAACAAGCAATTCTTGTATATACGACTATGTTCATATAAATATAATCTGAATCTCGGAAACGGCTCCAACGATTTGCTTAAAAATTAGTATACGAGGATTTTCGGGGGCGAAAAATCGATTTAGATAGGTCTCATCTCTATTAATTTACACAGAGGTAGCGTATTTTTAAATGTTTTTTACGGCTCTGGGTACTATGCCCCGAGCAAAGCTCAGCCGCCCAGGTACTGTGCATTACACGAGCCGAAGTCCCATCATCGCGTGGCGACCCTGCCAGTGCTGCCTAATAGCGTAGCTGGGGCAGCGATGTGCAACACGTATATTTTTTTCATTGCATGATAGTAACATAAAATTTTAATTTTATACAGTTTATAATTAGAAATTTATCTATAATATTTACATATACTATTTTGGTTTATATGTTTAAAAAAATATTATTTAAGTAGTAGAATGGTATTTTTTTTATTCGTCAACGGGTAAGGTGTAGTGTTTAAATGACTCGCCTCACCCTACGTGACATATTGTTTAAGCTTAAGTAGTATATAAGAGCATTTTTAGTGTATTTTACGTGCATTATACGAGCAACCGCTGATACGAATTGTCTTATTAACCACTACCCATAAGTCCCATCATTGCACACAAAAAGATATCAAGTGAAATCAGCTGCAACTTTCAAGTGGTTTGTTGCAAGTTTACAAGAAAATGCACTCCAGCTTGGCGATGCAAGAACCGTTAACGAAGTCGCGAAGTGGCAAGATGTGTTTCTACGCCATTAAAGACAACTTTCTCATTAAATTACCTTTAAAAAAATTAACATTTAAAGAGATTTTCTTGAGGTCTATGAGACCTAACCCAACAACAAACTATCCCTAGTTCGAATTTGTTATAGACATATTGTCGTTAAAGAGCGTCGGTAGCGTAACGGCTAGGGCCGCCGCCTCTTGTCCAGGAGGTCGTGGTTCGAATCCTGCCTGTGATTTCGAATTTAGATTTCATATGTACTCGTACATTTATCCGACGCTCTTACGGTGAAGGAAAACATCGTGAGGAAACCTGCATACGCCTGCGGAGAAACTCGCAGGTTGTGTGTGAAGTCGACCAACCCGTACTGGGCCCGCGTGGTCGACTAAGGCCCGATCGCCCTAATTCAGGGTAGGCTCGAACCCCTGGGTGGGGACGTATATGAGCTGTTACGATAGAAATATCGTACTTTTAAAACCATCTTAAGTATTATGGCAATCGCTACATACCATAAAAAAGTAATTAAAAAACGAAAACCCAACTACAGTACAAAAAACTTAACAAAGAAGAAAAAAATATTAACGGGTATGTTTGACCCACGGATAAGATAAATAAGGTACACAAGCACTACACAAGAATTTCGCGCACTAATAAACAAAACACACTCAGAACACAGGGCTGCAATTGTGTCTCACACCATTTCGAGAGTCACACAACCACACGCAAATAAAAAGTATGAACGCGTGCTTCGGTTAAGTATGATTGTCTAATCATATGGTGTGCCTGCCCAGCGCACATTTCCAATCCAACCTTATTTATCTGATCCGTGGTTTCACTGAACATGTAATTACAACACGTAATAATAATATTTTTCATTATAATCATCATCATCATCTAATCAGCCGATGAACGTCCACTGCTGGACAAAGGACTCCCCCAAGGATTTCCACGACAACTGGTCCTGCGCTGCCCGCATCTAGCGGCTTCCCGCGATCTTCACCAGATCGACGGTTCACCGCTTGGGAGGGCTGCCTACGCTATGTTTTCCGGCGCGTGGTCGCCACTCGAGAACTTCACTACCCTAATGACCATGTGTTTTACGAGCTATGTGCTCTGTCCACTGCCACTTCAGTTTAGCAATTCTGTGAGCTATGTGTTTTACGAATTATGTGCCCTGCCCACTGCCACTTCAGTTTAGCGATTTTGTGAGCTATGTCGGTTACTTCGGTTCTCCTGCGGATCTCCTAATAATATTTATATTAATTTTCAATGACAAAATACTTAATAAAATCCTTGGATTTTATTGGATCCCGCTTGCTTCAAGTTTTCTTTAATTTAAATTTGTATTTTTATTTTATAATTTGTTAAGGTGACATGCTGAAGTGCCTACTTACCTACGCAGTTCGTTTTGGTCTAACAACACTCGCTGAAATGAGCTATTCATTTGAGCTATTGCCCTTCTAAACTGGTTGAGTTGGAGGGAAACTATGTGTGAACATTAAACTTTCCAAACGGATTTCCATACCAATGGACGGACTGGTTCATGAGATGTGGAAGGTTTATTAATTTAAATTATTATGGATTATACCTAACAAGAATAAAACCTTTTTTAATACGATTAAAATTATTACTTTGGATTACCTACCTTTTTTCTTCTTACATAAGAATCAGTTTAATATTTTGTATGTCTTTTAATTGTATAGTGTGTGCAGTAAGGAGAATTTTGTCTTATCTTATCCTTTTTTTAACAGACAGTACAATTTTGACAAGTAGTGAGTTAAAAAGTTAGCACGGTCGCGATTTTCTCATATAAAAAGTTAGCACGGTCGCGATTTTCTCATACAAAAAGTTAGCACGGTCGCGATTTTCTCATATGAAAACTTAGCACGGTCGCGATTTTCTCATATAAAAAGTTAGCACGGTCGCGATTTTCTCATATAAAAAGTTAGCACGGTCGCAATTTTCTCATATAAAAAGTTAGCACGGTCGCGATTTTCTCATATAAAAAGTTAGCACAGTTGCGATTTTCTCATATAAAAAGTTAGCACAGTTGCGATTTTCTCATATAAAAAGTTAGCACAGTTGCGATTTTCTCATATAAAAGTTAGCACAGTCGCGATTTTTTCATATAAAAAGTTAGCACAGTTGAGATTTTCTCATATAAAAAGTTAGCACAGTTGCGATTTTCTCATATAAAAAGTTAGCACAGTTGCGATTTTCTCATATAAAAAGTTAGCACAGTTGCGATTTTCTCATATAAAAAGTTAGCACAGTTGCGATTTTCTCATATAAAAAGTTAGCACAGTTGCGATTTTCTCATATAAAAAGTTAGCACAGTTGCGATTTTCTCATATAAAAAGTTAGCACAGTTGCGATTTTCTCATATAAAAACCGGCCAAGTGCGAGTCGTACTCGCGCAAAGAAGGGTTCCGTAGTCTTTAAAAAAAATGTTTATTTTAAAAATACAAAATTATATTTGCAGTTGGTAATAGAACATGTTGTATAAAAAATCTATGATTTTTTTACAAATTGAACTACACATCTTAGGTTGGTTGACTGTTTCTCCTAAACTATAAGAAAGCCCACTTAGCCGTGATGGTTTTCCTTTAAAATTCATTATATAGACTACTTCCATAATTTTTTTCAAATCTACAAATACAGTGGTTTAGTTGTTAGGGGGCGGGGACACTCGACTCCAACAAAATTTAGAAATTTCAAATTTACTTTTTCTAAAACAGAACCCTTAATTATAAAATGGAAGACTCACAACTATTTTTTTAGCTCTAACCAAGGATACCCCACACGACTGGGTTTGACGAGAAAAAACATCATCCCTACTTTACTTGTAGGTACCCTTAAATATTTTTTTTACAGTTCTCTCCACGTTATTATTATATACCTATATCTTTGCCAAATTTCAGCTCTTAACTACTAGTAGTCTAGGAGCTAAGCCGCGGACAGACAGACGGACAGACAAACATGACGAAACTATAAGTGTTCCTTGTTGTACTATGGAACCCTAAAAAGCAAAGGAAGGTACATTTTGTGAGTAGTTTTTGTGCTTTCATTTATTGGAGTTGGAAAGAAAATGTAAAGTGCTCGGAGGATGTATGAAAGCTGGGTGTGAACATTCAACGCGCATATTCTCGCACACCGCGCAACAGCGATGGCGAGCCGCTTGCGGGTTGCCCACCGCGCACGATTGATGTACATAATAAATAATAATAATAATGCTACGGAGCAGCACGGACCCTCCTCGTCACTTTTTAAAAATATGAACTTGCCTATATAGTTTGGGACAAATCTTAGAAGCTAAATTAAAACCACTTACCGGTTCCTGATCGAGCTGAAATTTTGGATATACACGTTAAGTTTGGAGAATAATGCATGGTTAGATAAGTGACGTTATTTTAAATCCAATATGGCGGACTTACAAAAAGATCAGTTATTTTTTATCCACCCCCATAATATGGGTATCAAGTGACAGGGTTCGCTGGGAAGAATACGAAATAATTAAAATTATATTTAAATTAAAGCTAGTACGTTCCTTAAAGTTTTAAGAAAATTATTTTTAATTAAAAATTTTACTGCTCTTGACTGCCTACATCTCACCTGATGGAAAGTGATGATTTAATCAAGAATAGTACACGTATAAACACAAATTATGTCTGAACTACCCACTTGGCAATGGAATAGTCTTTATTCTTTGCTCTCGCTATAGTCTGAACGTCCCACTTGAGAATGGAATAGTCTTTATTCTTTGCCCCCGCTATAGTCTGAACTACCCACTTGACAATGGAATAGTCTTTATTCTTTGCCCCCGCTATAGTCTGAACGTCCCACTTGACAATGGAATAGTCTTTATTCTTTGCTCCCGCTATAGTCTGAACGTCCCACTTGACAATGGAATAGTCTTTATTCTTTGCCCCCGCTATAGTCTGAACTACCCACTTGACAATGGAATAGTCTTTATTCTTTGCCCCCGCTATAGTCTGAACGTCCCACTTGACAATGGAATAGTCTTTATTCTTTGCCCCCGCTAAAGTCTGAACTACCCACTTGACAATGGAATAGTCTTTATTCTTTGCCCCCGCTAAAGTCTGAACTACCCACTTGACAATGGTTTTAAAAGTGACCTTTATCTTCACCGCAAAGTCAAGTTTTTTATCAAACAAGTGACTGACTACTCGCACATATTACGTGATTCTTTTAATTGCGTCATAAATTAACTAGACATATCTCGTGCCTAGTAAATATTATAATTATACAAACTGCAAATAGATACCGCGTTGCTTGTATCTCGTTTTCTGTTAGATTTATGATGCAGTCTATAAAAGAATGATTTCCTAATACGCCTGTTTGTTTCAGACAAATGATTGAAGCAATCATCGGGCAGCGCATAACCGGTCGTCGTGGAAAACCTTTGGAAGGCCTATGTCCAGCAGTGGACGTCCTTCGGCTGATATGATTATGACAATTTAACCATGGTCACACCCTGGATACTTCATACAACGGGCCAGAAATTATATTTCAAAAAAGGAGTGACGGTACAAACAAAATGGCGGCGAAATCCTATACGTTCGACAACCAAACTGTAACAAATCTGTATCAATCTGCGGCAGGGAGTGTCCATACTGTATGTTAGTACTAATATATATACTTTGCCATGGATCAAATACCTTTAGCAATTTAATTAAAAACTAAACATTCTATTGCTAAAAATCTAACGGTACCTCTTAAATGTGGGTAGGGCGCGAGAAAATTAATTAAACCCATTGCATTTTTCATAGTTTTTTTTCACATCAGCTTTTAATCAGCGAACTGGCTAGCCCGTTTAGTAAATAGCTTATTTAACAATTCGGCATTGACATGTAAATAAAAAAGTAATGGGATTCAGTTAGACAACTTCTTAGCTGTATGAATGTCATGGGAAATCAAACATAGCATTTCTTTTGATAACACACCCTAGCTTGTTAAAGTTATTGTTAAATTAAGTGCATAAACTTACAGAACTAAAGCGAAGCGTTAAGTTCTCTCTCGAGCACTAACTAAAACAAAGGTTTCACTTTTAAATGGCAACAATCCAGTTATTTAAAGTTAAATGGTGACTTCACTCGGTTGTGTTTGAGTCTGGACTAACAGTCTGGGGCTGGTCGCCGGTCGTGGGTCGTCCACCAGTTATATGATCCAGCAATAAACCAATTCATCTATTATTCCGCTCTGATGGATCCTGGGCAGCTGACGTTGAATTTTAAACGCGGTTTACAACCCAGTCCGCCCGCTGGCCCAGACCGATTTGACCCCAATTCGTATTTATAATTAACATATAAATTTGCCTTTTGTGCCGAGTTACCTAAAAGTTGAGATTAATGAGCGAAATACAAAATATTACCACCTACGTGGCGCAATGGTTAAGTCCATTACCTTCACATCAGCAGGTCGTGGAATCTATTCTCTGCGGAGTCTAACTGTGTAAGACTCGGGATTGGTTGGTGGAAGAGCATTTTCAAAGCCCATCACCTGGCTACCTACCTTCATCTTATATAAGTCTTACCGCCAAACATCAATGCTAACAAAATCGATGAGTTCCGGCTCGAAGATAAATTAGCTAGTTCCCCATTGCGTTTTGGTAAGCCCGCTTCCATCTTCGGCATTAGCGTTGCTTACCATCAGGTGAGATAATGCCAAGGGCTTACCAATTGTGATTAAAAAAAAATACTACTGTAGTTTTTTAGTCATTGCCTCAAAAGATATTGATGCATGGATGTCTTCATCATATCAGTCGAAAGACGTCCACCGAGTTGGAGGCCTTCCGGTGCGCGATCGCCACTTGACAACTTTGCTACCATCGGACCTATGAGCTATGTGCACCGCCCACTGCCCTTGAGTTTAGCGATCCAACGGATGCCTTACTTTAGTGGAATAAAATCTATGAAAACGTACATTGCTACCTGTTAGTGAAGTCTGGAATAAGTTGTACCTTTATCGACCACTCATAACATCCTTGGTAATGGGGATTCGGGGATTTAAATCTATAATTTAAAGGGATCTTGAACTCATTGAAACCGTACAATGCAGTCCTGTTTGCTCAAGTTTTTGAGTTTTGTTTTGTTATCACACTTTATCGTCAAAAATTAACCCATAAAGCCGTGACTGTCCCAAACCGGGTGCGCTCTTTGGGCAAATATGAATCAGTGTTTTGATCGACACTGACACCTACACGCTACGGGCTCACAGACGCCGCCGTGTCCCACGAAAATTTGAACAATAAACTAATATTTAATAGCAAATATCTGTCCTAAAGCCTCGCACACACTAAATATTGGAACTCGTACGAGTTCGTTAAGCCGGCTCAAAATGATGTAACACAACGTGCAAACACAGTGTGTGTCTCACTTATTAACAGATCCTCACACGTACAGATTGACTTCCAAATGGACATAACATACATAATTGTAACCCTTCAAAATCAAACTTTATGTCAATAGACACTGAGATGATAATCTAATTGAAAGATTAGATAATTTAGAATTGAATCCAGATGATGGTCAGCGTTTATTGCACCCACAGCAATTCCACCAGATTTTAATGTTTGACTAATTTGTGAAGAAGTTATTATAGATGTATCATAAATGTAACCGGTATTTTAACTGTCAATCAGCTGATCGACCTTTTAAATGACTTATAAATTTATAATGTTATCAATGAAAGTGATTGAAATGGAAATTAGGCGAAAACAATTGATGGATGGAGTATAATTATATAAGGAGTATAAATATAAAATAAATAAATAAAATGCAAATAATAATTCAATGAAAGTTATAAGTTTCCTAGTTTCAAGAAGTATCTATATAATTTTACATCTTACCTGTAACCTCTCCGTAATTAATAAACACATTAATTTTCATTAAGGCACTATTATTACAGATTTTCGTTATTTTTGACGTCAATTACTCCTATAAACGATAGAAAACCCAAGGATGAAATAACAAACCCTTATTGTTGATGATGTTAGCTATTGGACACACGATTGAGCACTTTTGACTCGATACAATAAAATCCCAAAGATAGGTCTACACCGTTACTTTCAACTCTAGTTAGGACTAATATTTTAAAGTATAAATTTTATAAAATATACAAAAATATTTGTTATGATAATACAAAGTGAGTAATGTTATTATTTTATATTATTTCATTGTAGTTTTTGACTGAAATGAAAAACCATTGAAAAAGTGAAAAGTGGTTATTTTCTTCACTCTTTAAACGTAAAGAAAAATACAGAGACAACTGTTCCAATCAATATCTCGCCTAAATTGTTGTCAAGGGTTTACCAATTGCGAATAAAAAAAAAAAAATGTTAACAAAAATACGAAAATTAAATACAAACATGATGTAGACAACATAATTATGTTTATGTTAAAGTAAATCGTGTAATTTATATATTCTACATTACATACCTTTCCTTTTTGAAACTTCAACTGGGGCCTTAACTAAGTAGACTGGAAGAGATTCTGAAAGGGAGAAGACCGCCTTTGCTATACTTATACTGTTATTCTTTTGTTAACTTATTTGTTTTTAAATGCAATGAAGAGAGAACAAAAACACATATAGTATATTTCCTCCTAAATCCAAGCACTACAAATAGTTTATAATACACAGACTACGTGCAATTCAACAGAAATCGTAACTAGTACTGACCACAACTTAAACATACCTACCTTGAACCCTGTTTTCACTTTTCGCGTCCAAATAAAATCCGTCTTTTATTGTTTTGTCCAATGTTATGCAAATGAATATCACCAACAGTAGCTTTTAGCTTGTTTATGAAAGGGTTTCCTAAAACTGGAAGAAAAAAATCAAAATGAGAGTGAAAGGCATCTGGGGGCATACTGTGAAGCCGTCGCCCGTCACGCATCCTTCGTGCCATTGTGAGTATAAATATTTACGCTGTGACATGCAAAAGAGGTTTTTACAAGGCGACTACTGGGTTTGTGTTGTGAGACAACAACCCTTTGGCAGAGTTTGCGCTTCGTTTGTTGTTCCTACTGTTGAAGGGCTTTTGTTAGTGTCAGGCCGTGAGGCGAGCGGCAAAATTAGCATACAATAACGATAGTGAAACGCCTCTATACCTACCTACTTATAAATTTTATATATACTTACGCTTTATCAATATCATGCACCTACCATTTAACTTCAACTTTCCGAAACATTTGAAAGATTCAGTTTGATAACTTAGCTACATCAAAGCTAGATCACCACTTAGAATATTAATGATTTGTGATATCTTAGATCGATAGACCACGAACCGTCTGTGCAGAACCTATTCAGCTTTGATTTAGGAACCTATTCAGGCAAACTTTACCTACCTGAACCTTTTTATTTATTCTCAGCACGAAAACTGCGAGTTAGACCGCGATACGTTCTATAATCACGAACTCTCTGTTTAGAACGTAGAGGATTTGTAATTATTATTTCTCAATCATGCTTGAAAGTTTGAGCATTATTTTGACAACCTTCTTCGAGATAAATCGAAGTTGCTGTACTGGCCAAATACATGCGAGTAGCGGTCGGCAAAAGTTGTACGAAAATCCATATTTGTCTTGTTTTAGCGGCCAAATAAATTACTATGTAAACTCATATCTGTCGAGTAAATTAAAAATGGAACGATTTTTTACTCCGAAACATGGCAACCAAGGAGATAATTTATCAGAGATTTTATTTATTCGAACTGGCTTGCAAATAGAAAGCTGTATATTGAAAAAAAAAACAAATGAACACTTTGTCGCGTGAAAAATTATTGTTGTTCGTTGTTTGTCATTGATTTTGAAAAGTAAATGTATTTTCAATTAAAAAGTTCTGCTTAGGTACTATACTTAGTTTTAATTACCGCGCAATTTTTGAGAAAAGTAGTTTACAAGCCTTGGCAACAACTAGGCATTGATGGACTTACGTATGTGTGCCTCGGCCCACATTTACACGTTCGTCCATCAATGCCTCTTTTGCTGGCCGCTGCAGTAATGTAATAATGAGGGTAATCAGCACGTATTACTTACAAACAACGCATATATAGAGCTAAGCACTAATAATTAAATAACGTATTATTTATCGTTATTTTTATACGTAAGACTTGAATTTTTGTATTGACTAACTCTTTGGTCTAGTGGTTAGCGCTGCTGCCTGTTGGGCCGACAGTTGTGGGTTAGACCCCAGTCAAAGTAAGTATTCTTGTGACGAACAGGTTTGTTTTCTCTGTGTTTGGGTGTTTAATAGCTATTTATCACATCACACTAATATTATAAAGGCGAAAGTTTGTGAGTGTGTATGTTTGTTACTTCTTCACGCAAAAACTACTGAACGGATCGGTCTGAAATTTCGTAGGTAAACAGATTAGGAGCTGGATTAACACATAGGCTACATTTTTTCATGCTGTCCTAGTTTGCCCTTGTGTGATTTGTATTTGTAATAGGCTATTTTACCGTATAAAAATAAATTAAAAACACTATTGAATATATAAAATTTCTTCTAGAATAGCAAAAACACTTGCTCATTTAAAATGTTAAACAAATTTTAATTTTATATTCTTTAAAAAAAAACAGCACTGGCACTTTATGACGTCACTACTATGTCAGTAACGCGAATAATTGCAGAACACACTTTCGTTTTTGACATTTAGGCACCGGCCAGTGGTTCACAGGAGACTTTACTGTATCTAAGTACAAGTTACGATACGACTGACTCTATTCCCACTTAAACATTAAAAACAAATGAGGTTGTGACGAATGCCTTATAAATTCTTGAGCTGTATCTCGGAATGAATTCGAAATATTTAAAGTAGCGTAAGCAAGAAGCATCTATTTATGTATGTAGATATGTGTTCTATAGTAACGTAAGTATGTATATCTATTTTGGTGGGTATAATGTGACATATATCTACCTATACGTAGAAAGCGGTAGTCGGAGGTTGGTATAAAGTTTACGACGGGGACGCGAGACGCCGTAAAACTCGAGATAAATCCAATCGGGGGCCAAAGAAAAACAATCCACTCTGGGATTATACTGGATGGCGGGCGGACCGGAGATGGGTTCAGCATTCCGCTGCATGAAGATGGGAACTGGATTGAAGTCACAATAGGGATGACGACAGCATCAGAAATAAATTATGAACTCTTGATCACTAAATTTCCCTCCTATTTAAACTTCGGAAAACCTTACTCGTTTTGTTTTCCATCAAGTTTTCGATTTTTAATTCACCAAAATCACATAATGAGTAGGTACATATAATGACGCTGCTAAACTATGACGTCACGCCTAGGTATTTCTAAATTTTTTAGAAACAAATGTCGTTTTTAACAGATGATAAAAAGTAACTCAGATGACTAGCACTCGTCATCCCTATTGAAGGCAATGAGAACGACATGAGTAAGGTGAAGCAGTAAACTAAAAGAAGTCTCTTTGGATGTTCTTTTCGTTCACTGGACTGGAAACAAAAATAATTATAGGAATGTTTTTCTTAAGTAATGACTAATGACAATACCTACAATGGGTATCCCTAATTAGTTTATTTTCAGAAAGAGCCTATTTTACAAGCTTTTATTTATTTTGCAATGTATGTATGTTTGTTCGGGTGGAATCTTGCAACTGAATAGGGATGACGAATGTTAGTCATTTGATTAACTTTTTATCATCTATCAAAAACGACATTTTGTTCTAAGAATGTGTGAAATACGTAGGCGTGACGTCATAGTTTTGCAGCGTCATTTATGTACTCATTTTGTGATTTTGATGAATTAATAATCGAAAACTTGATGGAAAACAAAACGAGTATAAGGTTTTTGAAGTTTAAGTAGGAGGGCAATTTAGTGATCAAGAGTTCATAATTTATTTCTGATGCTGTCGTCATCCCTATTATAGGAATGTTCTTCATAAGTAATGACTAATGACAATACCTACAATGGGTATCCCTAATTTGTTTATTTTCAGAAAGATCCTATTTTACAAGCTTTTATTTAACTTGCAATGTATTGCATGTTTGTTCGGGTGGAATCTTGCAACTCAATTTTGAAGCAGATATCTTCAACCGATTAAGCTGATATTTTGAATACACGTTTATTTTGGATGACAATGTATGGTTAACTGTGTGACGTCATTCTAAATCTAATATGGCGGACTCCCAAAGATGGTGGACCAGTTGTTTTTTATGCACCCCAATGATATGGGTATCAAATTATAGGGTTGGCTGAGAAGAATACGAAATAATTTAGTTTATTTTCAAATAAAAGCTTGAACCTAATATTTTTTAGGATTTTCAAAAATTATTTACTTTCTCGACCCCGTAGTAGGTACGGTACGTATCGCATGTTTAGGGTAGAGGAAGTATATTTGTAATGACGAAAAATATTTTTTTTCCAATTTTGGTGAAATTGTGTTCATTATTATTAACATTTACCGAACAACCGAACATCTCAATTCCGTCCGTTATATTTTTAGTCCGATTGGGACCAAATTCGGTACTTAGGAGTTTAAAATTATTTCATCTCGGTATTGTCAAAAGTTTTTTCATACCGTCAAACCGAAGAGTAGCTGTCGTACAACGAAAACTGAAATATTTTTTTCTCAAAAACCGCTCTAAAGATTTTGATGAAACTTTGCACATCGTAGTTGCTTATATTTGTCTTTTACAAATGAAATTAAAACTCACAAATGTTTGGAGCTAATTGAATTTAAGTATATATTTGGTTACGAACATAAAATTTGATTATGCACTATGAATTCATCAGAATTATTAAAAAAATATATTCAATTTTTGTATGAAAAACAAAATTTTAAAAATATGACGAGAAAGCTCACCGACAGACAGACAGACAGATGAAAGGGCAGACGGACTGACACACGGCCCGGGTGGACAGTGGGTCCTGGTGTATGGAACCCTAGAAACTAAAGGGGCCTCCATACAAGAAACGTATTTTTGTAGTTCTGTCTGTCTGTCTGTCAGCGGGCTGCATTTCATTAATTGCAGATAATAGGTAGACGGTTGAAAACTTTACAGAGTGTGCATTTTTTATTGCTGCTTTAATAACAAATAAAAAAAATACAAATACCTTCGAGATTTTGGAACTGAGAGCGGCTTTTGTAGAAAATTCATTTTCTTGTAATAGCTGCATATTACACTCTTTCAGATGGTCATGTAATAGCGATTGCGTTACATAATGTCAAAGATTGTAAAAAAAAACACGTATTCATCACTTATTAATGTCAAAAAAATCTTTGATATCAAAACAAATAATGTCATTAGGACATGGAAACAATATGAGAAGAGAAATAATAGGTACTCATTAAAATTATTGCATTTGTCATTAATGCTTTTGACAGAAGGTAAGCCAGTTCACACGAACAGCACCCGGTCACGAGTACAACGCGAGAGTCAGCCATCGCTCCCATCCCATCGCTTAATTATACTAATTGTGCGCATGTAGATAGAAACTCTGTAACCTATACCTAGATTGTGTGTGTTTATGAGTGATTAATGAACGTATGATTGTTCCTAAATTTTTTATAAACGTTTGATTTTAACCCCCGACGCAAAAAGGGGGAAAAAGAGTTTTGCTTCTTCGTTCATTATGCGAACGGCCGAGGAGTGGAATTCCCTGCTGGGGTCTGTATTCTCCGATTCGTATAATTTAGGAATATTCAAGACGAGAGTGAATGGCACTATTTGAGCTTACGCGTTACATCCTCGGCTGCATCGGCACTTACCATCAGGTGAGATGCAGCCAATAGCACTCAAATATATATATATATATATATATATATATATATATATTAAGAGGGGTTTTGTAAGTTCAACGTGTGTATCTGTGTGTCTGTCTGTGGCATCGTAAATCTTAAACGAATGGACCGATTTTAATGCGGTTTTTTGGTTTGATCTTGTGTTTCTCTTATTACGTCCCTGAATCTTTATCTGACATGTGTTATATAATGTAATTTAAGTGTATAATGTTTTAAATGACCTTGATTTCCAATATTTTTATTTTAAAATACTTACTTTTATTGTTATTGTATGTCAATTGTGACTAAATGTGCTGATCTTTGTTCTCTTTGCTTTTAAAAAACATCTTTTTTGTACGACATTTATTGCAATAAAGGAATTGAATAAAGAAAAATCATCTTTTCGTCTCAAACGCATAAAATTTTGTCATTTTCCCTTAAATTTCTTATCTTGGGTGTTCGTTTTAAGTTTTATCAATCGTGTTTATTGAACCTGCCAACTACAACTACCATATAATATGGTATACATACATACCTACACAGACGTAGTACGTAGGCATAGTACGTTATAAACAGCGATGGGCACTTACCGCGCGATCAGCTGAGAGGTTCGCGCGTCTCGGCGGCAATTAGCGCTGCACTCGACAAACACAGCCATTGCAGCGCCCGCGGCGTACTCTGCACTTTGGTACTGTGCGCAAAATAATCAGCTTCACACCACAGGAGCCATCGCGCGAGATTTTTTTTAAAGTGAAACTTTTATTACATCGTCTCAAGCTTTTTCGTCTGTGTGTTCCGTGACGGCAAAGAGATTATTACATCGTCTCAATCTTTTTCGTCAGAGCAGCCATGATCGTTTCGTCCTCTATACCGTAGCTTCAAGACGAGAGCAGCCATGATCGTTTTGTGCTCTGTAAATGTCCATAATGTGAAAAAAAGTTTTACTTTTACCATGGTTTCATAAAACCACACACTCTTTTTGTTTTTTTGTGAACTCTTTATTGTACAACAAAATATACAAATATAGATACAGAATAGCAGTAGCATGCACAAAGGCGGACTTTTGGAAACAGGGATCTCTTCCAGCCAACCCTTAATTACTGATAGGATTTAAACTATAAGCAAAGAAACAAAATAATTAGTAACACATTTTCAAAGAAGTGAAAACAATAATATAAAGTTATAAACAGATGTTATATACAATTAGTTTTTTTTAATAATATTTTTATTTACAATTGGTAAGCCCTCGGTATCATATCACCAGATGGTAAGTGAAGATGATGCCGAAGATGGAAGTGGGCTTAACGAGGTTTCCCAACGCAATGGGGGTAGCTATCTTATCATCAAGCCGGAACACATCAATATTGTTAACACTGATGTCTGGCGTTAAGTTGGTGGTAGCAAGCCAGGCGGGCTATGAAAATACCCTACCATCAACCAATTCTAGTTTCACAAAGTTGACCCCGCCAGGGATCGAACCAGCGACCTCCTGGTGTTAAGCGAATGGACTAACCATTACGTCACGGCCCTCCTGAGCAAGCAAAAGCTGACCACTAGACTACCGGATACCTAAGTAGTAGGTCATCATCATCATATCAACCGAAAAACGTCCACTGCTGGACACGAAAGCCTCTCCCAAGGATTTCTACGACGACCGGTCCTGTGCTGCCCGCATTCAGCTGCTTCCCGCAACCTTCACCAGGTTGTCGATCCACCGTGTGTAGGGGCTGCCTACGCTACGTCTTTCGAGAACTTTACTGCCCTAACAGCTGTTAGTCTTTCTACCATTCAAAGAGCAAATCATTAGCGCTCAGTGTATCTAAGTATATATAGCATGGTCGTAACATATATTTTACTTACCTACGTTCCTTATCCTCCTTATCTTGTTTAATTTTTAATGAATTAACTGACTTTAAAAACGAAGGAGGTTCTATGTTTATCTGTTTTTTTTTTAAATTTACGTTCACGATGCTTTCATCACTTGTGAAAAATTTGTAAAAAATATTTTCGTTTTGATAGGTTAGGTATGTTTTCACTCACAGTGGTTCAATTTATTTTTTTAAACTCGGCTTGGTATTTTTAATTGTGTTTAGCGTTGTCAATGGTTCAAAAAATAAATTTTCTAAATACTCTTACTACCCGTATTTACTAAGCGCATCCGCCTACATAACTAGGCGCTATCATTAGTAAAAAAATCACATACTTTGACGAAAATTTCAAATGATGAATTTTAAGAATAGGCATTGCAGATTTTATATTTAAAAAATTGAGTTTATTTAAAAACTGTTAACTCTTCGTTATAGTATGTACTCAGGGAGTATTTTTATTTAAAAAATTGAGACCTTTTTGCTGTCTGTACTGCATAGAGCAGCGGCTCGCTTACTTTGTGTCAGGCAGGTCCGAGACTCCGAGTCAACACGGCAGGAATGTGGCACGCACTTGTATCACGGGCCACACCACACTGTTGCCAACGCGTCGTAGGTATACATCTATGTTACAAATTGTCACAATGTATAAATAAACCTAGGACTTGTGAGAAGAATCGCAAATAATAGATAGATAACACATTTATTTGTCACTGCATCCACACGCATAATATAACACAAAAAAAATATTAACTGAACCGGCAAACGTTGTTTTGTCATAATAAAAAATTCGACCTATCCCCATACCTCTACCAAATACACGTAAAAAGTTTCTTGGAAATCTGTCGAGCCGTTTCGGAGGAGTACGAAAACAAACACCGTGACACGAGATTTTTTATATTAGGTGTAACAAAATTCATGGGTATGAAACTGAACAAATTTCCCCATGGAACCCATAGACAAATCGCAAAAAAAATTTGGCTCTCCCATACTAACTCGATCAGCTGATCAACCAACTTAGTATGGGAAGTTCAATTTTTTTTTTTGAGATTTGACTATGGGTTTCATGGGAAAAGTTTTTCAGTTTCATGGGTAGAAGCACCAGTTAAAATAGTTTCGGCTAATTTTGTTAGACCTTATATAGGTAGAAAGATATAAAAATAAATATAAACTAAAAAAAAATAACTATTATAAAATCAAAATCAAAATAATAAAATCGGTCTATCTGCTGATAATTTTTTAAGAAGAGTTCATATTTTTTTTGCGATTTCTGCATATTTGTACATGTTAAAAAAACTTTACATGGTCCATAATAAATAAAATTCTACAGTATGAATATAGGAAAAATAATAACATTACTAGAGAATGTAGCACTGTTTTGAATGTAGCAGTTTTAAATGTAGCACTGTTTTGAATGAAGCACTGTTTTGAATGTAGCACTGTTTTGAATGAAGCACTGTTTTGAATGTAGCACCGTTTTAAATGAAGCACTGTTTTGAATGTAGCACCGTTTTAAATGAAGCACTGTTTTGAATGTAGCAGCGTTTTAAATGAAGCACTGTTTTGAATGTAGCAGCGTTTTAAATGAAGCACTGTTTTGAATGTAGCACCGTTTTAAATGTAGCACTGTTTTGAATGAAGCACTGTTTTGAACGTAGCACCGTTTTAAATGTAGCACTGTTTTGAATGAAGCACTGTTTTGAATGTAGCACCGTTTTAAATGTAGCACTGTTTTAAATGTAGCACTGTTTCTTTCGTTGTTATAATTTGTTTCTATGAAACAGATGATGTTTCGGATTTATTGGAAACCCCAAAAATAAACATCACCATAGTGTCTTGTTTTTGTAATTTACATAAATACAATTTTAGTGAGCTAGTTACCTTAGCGAATTTTTATTTCAAATCTGATTACCGATTTGAAATTGTTTATCCAAAGACATTAAAGAACTCCAGAGGCCGCTATCACAATAAAGTCATGCACTAATTAAAGGGTCGCCATTACCACAGTAATAACACTTTACCGACTAAACAACACCTTATTAAAACCGCTATAAGACCGCGGTGTGGGCTCGAATTAAACCACAGTATAACATTTTTAACAAAAAGTTTGTGGCTCCCATGAGAACATACATACATAAAAAGTTAGATACGAATTATGCTGACATGAATTAAGGGATTATTTTTAATTAAGGTACAATTAAATAAGGTACTCTCGCGTTATACTTGTGACCGGGTGCTGTCCGTGTAAACTGGCCTACTCTTGTCAAAGGTATCAATGACATTCAATGATTTTTTTGTTTTACTTTTCGTGTCATATAGTTTTCATGTTCTAATGACATAATCTGGTTTATTTTATGGATTTAATTTTGACATTATTAACTAATGATTGTTAATTTCTTGATTTTTCACAAATGAGTTTATGTTATTATTATTGTATGACTATCAGAAAGGGTGTTATTTGCACCTATTTCGAATAATACCTTGAATCTTGTATGTCTGTTATAATCATAGATCGGAATAGGTAGAGTTTTTTTCGGCAATTATGTCATAACGTTGTCAATAGTATGGATAAGCTTCTCCGGATTTCCGGATTTGAGGGTCTTACAAAGTGAAATAAAAACTTTTTTGGAGTCATCTTTTTATTGTTTATAAATAAATAAATTACTTATTTAAAACAAATTACACCAACAGTTATACAATAAGAATTAGTAAATAAACAAATGGGAAAATATATTTGTGCAAGTATTTCTCAATAAAACTTTGCACGCACGGATTAGCATTTTTTTGAGTCTTGAGTTAATTGCTTCTAAATGAAAAAAAAAACTGGATACCAGATAAAATTAAGCTTATCCATGTTGTGCCAACGTTGCAAAAGTACATGAAAAAACTCTACCTATTCCGATCATTGGTTATAATTGGTAACCTTGAAAGCTATAATTCCAACGACTAACATAATCTGTGTAGGTATCTATGTATAAGAAAAATGAGAAAAAATTGCAAGAAAATAAAATAAGATATTTCAATGATTTTAACATTTTGGGTATTTATAAATTAAGGTCATTGACATAATCATTTAAGACGAAAGACGTCATATTATACTGCTGGACCAAGGTCTCCCCCAAGGATTTCTACAAGACCGGTCTATAAATTAAGAATCAGAATTAGAATATATTTATTCGCCTTTAAACTGGGTAGGTACATAAGTGTTACCTAAGTTTTGCCGCCAAACATCAGTGTTAACAACATTGATGTGTTCCGGCTTGAAGATAAGATAGCCAGATCACAATTGCGTTGGGGAATCTTGGTAAGCCCGCTTCCATCTTCGGCATTATCGTCACTTACGAACAGGTGAGATGATGCCAAGGGCTAACCAATTGTGAATAATTTAAAAAAAAACATAAATTTTTAGGGTTCCGTGCAGCCAAAGGGTGACCAATAGGACCCTTTTACTAAGCTTATACGCTGTCTGTCTGTCTGTCTGTCAGCGGGCTGTATTTCGTTAACCGTTACAGTTAGGTAGACAGTTGAAATATTCACAGAATATGTATTTTGCCGCTATAACAACAAACACTAAATATAAGAAAAAGTGAAAAATAAGGGGGTCTCCATACAAAAAACTTGTTTTTTATAGGTATTTTAGAGGTATATTTGATTTAGCTCTATCATTAAAACAGTGATACGTATAAGCGTAAACTGGGTGTGATTACTGATTACAGTACCTACTAATACTGTAGTGAAACAACGAATTACAAAAATAAGTCGTGCGTGAGTCGAGTGCGCCTTTTGAAAGTAATATTTTTTACTCTTTTTGCCTCGCGCTGAGGAGTCCGAGCTAAATGACAAAAAAAACATATTTTTACCGCTCGCGTTGATGTCTTTTCTCTGTAATGTTAATAGGTAACTATCATTGTCATAGTTGTGTGGAGAGGTGTGGTGGTACGGAGCCCTGGGAGCGCTGGTCCCACTCCCCAACATCGCCAAGCTCAGCCATGAAATAATAGGTTGCAAAACGTATGTTTTTTTTAAAAATTCACAATTGGTAAGCCCTTGGCATCATCTCACCTGATGGTAAGTGACGATGATGCCGTAGATGGAAGCGGGCTTACCAAGATTCCCCAACGCAATGGAGAACTGGCTATCTTATATCTTCATGCCGGAACACATCAATGTTTTTAACACACTGATGTTTGGCGGCAAGACTTAGATAAGATGGTGGTAGCTAGCCAGGCGGGCTTAGAAAATGCCCTACCACCAACCAAACCGAGTCTTACTACAAGTTGACCCCACCGGGAATCTAACCCGCGACCTCCTGGTTGTGAAGCGAATGGACTAACCATTACGAAATTTACAGTTAGTAAAAAACCGGCCAAGAGCGAGTCGGACTCGCACACGAAGGGTTCCGTAACGTTATCTATAAAAACCACGTTGTTGTATGGGAGCCCCCTTAAATATTAATTTTATTTTAATTAATTTATTTATTTTCAAAGTGAATAATATATACAACTCAATATTCTGTAAATATTTCAAGCATCTATCTGTTGTCGTCATCAATTTATTCTGTATTTTAGTATTTTTCATTATGGCGACAACAGAAATACATCATCTGTGAAAATTTCAACTGTCTAGCTATCACGGTTCGCCTGGTGACAGACGGACAGACGGACCCGTTTTTACCCTATGGGTACGACTCTTATAAAATGATTCTCAAAATAAATTACCAGCGTATTTGTAATCCAGAAATTCTTTAACCTAGTAAATATATACTATAGCAGACGCCATATATATTTGTCACGTAAAGTCACATTTTGATATTATTTTTACAAGCTTTTATTTAACTTGCAATGTTCGTTAGTTGTCCTCTTCGAAATTTAATTGTTAAATTTTATCCACTTCCCTGAAATTTGGCATAAATCCGTATTCCCGGTGACATTAGATCCTTTTTTATTTTTAAGTTGATATTAAAGTCCCAGGATCGTCTATTGTTTTAATAGATTCCCAAAAATTTTCTATAAATTTAATACGCTCGCCTTTTTTGAATTTGGAAACATGCATTATGACCTATGGGGTACCAATAATGCACGACCGGATAATGCACGACCTACAAAGGTAGAGTCCGATAACTCGTGTCATTGACTTTAACAGAAATAAAAGCTACAAAAGCTTGTACCTAAAAGTTTTTTTAGGTTTTTCGTAAATACTTTTTTTTACTACACACACCTACATACTCGTATACTAAGAAGGCAATGTGAGTCAAAGTATGTAGAGCACAGCTTGTTAAGTGTTACGGTGCTTCACATGCAAAGGTAAAATTTAGTCCCGCCTACAATATAAAACACAACTTCATGACCACTAAACACTACATTCGCAATAATAATAAAAGTACCCTATTGCTAGAACCTCGGTGGCGTAACGGTTACGGCCGCTACCTCCTGTCCGGGAAGCCGTGGTGCGAATCCTGCCGCGTACCAATGTGTTTTCGAATTTGGATTCCATGTGTACGTTTATCCGACGCTCTTACGGTAAAGGAAAACATCGTGAGGAAACCTGCACACGCCTGCGAAGAAACTCGAAGGTGGTGTGTGAAGTCGAACAACCCCCACTGGGCGCGCGTGGTCGACTAAGGCCTGATCGCCCTAATTCAGGGTAGGCTCGAGCCCCTCGGTGACGACGTATATATGAGCTGTTGTGATGTGATGAAGACTTTAAGACGACTCAATCTGAGTAGGTCGATCCGTGATAAAATAATATCGAACGTTAGTCTATTCATTTTAAGTCCAAATCAATGCGGGCTTCAACGCGACTGTTACGTTAAAACCAAACGCACAATTCTCGATTCTTCATGTTTTTATTACTTTTCTTTACTTTTAAATCATAAAAAAAATGTGTTCAATTAAAATGAAAGATGTTAAAATCACCGATTTTTGTTTGTTGGTTTCATTCAACATAAACAATTAGTTTTTCAGAAATTTAGCAATTAAGGCAAATTAATATTTTTTTTTTACATCAAAACTAGAAATTTTTTAAAAATTGTATTCAATTTAATCATTGTTTATTACTTTCAATAATTTGAATTGAATATTGTGATTTGACCCATCTTAGGGCCTTAAATCATCCCTAAGTGTGTTTTTTTAAGCATTTACTAGCAAAACCTAAGACCTTTCACTGGAGTTTAAAAAGTATACGTAAGTCCAAGAAGTCCCTAAGTCCTTTCATTTCTTATTATTAACTTGTTGCATTACAAAACGTTCAATATTGTAATGCCCCCTGAGTTATAGATTTTTACCATAATTCATGATTTTATGTAATCTAGTGTCGTTTCAAGAGGAAAAAAAAATTGTCCCTTTGTTTTGTGAAATCAATGAAAATGAACTTAGGAACTTCTTGAACTTGGCCATTCAATTACGGAGTATATTATAGAGATCAACACAGATCTACGAGATCGAGATATGCGACGAGCTCACATCAAGCAAGCATCACTGTCAATTCTAAAAAAGATTGTATCTAACCTTATCCTATTATTACCATTTATTCAATTTTTGAAAATTTCGACCCCATCTCCTCCTTTTTGAAAAAGCGTCGGTGGCTAAACCGGTAACGACTCGGTCCTCCTAACCAAGAGGTCCAGGTTCTAATCCGGCTGGCCAATGTACCAATGAGTTTTTCGAAACTTACGTATACATATTATACTTACCGATTGCTTCAACGGTGAAGGAAAACTTCGTGAGGAAACCTGCACATCTGATTCCAGATGTGTATGAAGGTCCCGTGCACACGTGCGTAGGTAAAATCTAAAGGCCTTACACGTGACCGCGGGTGATGCTTAGTGCAACACCAGGCAACCGCCGCCTATCCCTTGGATAGGACGGTTAATTGTGCCACACGAAGAAAGATTCAATTTTTGAGTCGTTTGCATGAACTAGTTTCTCTACCACTAAACCAAAGTAAGTACCTACCTGTTTAATATAAACGAACAGTCTATCTCTCGAAGCATCAACGTTATTTATTGGACAAGTTAAACTCCCATGACTATCCTTGCTCTATTCAGTCGCCAATCAATATCACCATCAAAAGCGGCGATAAAAATAAAATGTGATTAAAAAAAAGGATACTTAGGTGCTCTTCATTAAAATGACTACCTGTGAATTGCCGAAACGTAGACACAATGCCATATTTCGCGTTAAAAAAAATCTAACTTGTAAAAAATGTTGAAAGATTTGATGAGGGTCGGATCAATCCGAGTACTATTTTCCGGGACCCCTGTTACATAATGTATATGTGCCTGCTCGGAGATGTGAGAGTGTATAGGTATGTAGGTAGTGAGCTTTGCGAGGGATGTCGCTTCGTCGGCGCGCGCTGCTTGCTGGCTGCACCGCCTGGCTCGGTGGCGTCGCTCGCCCGCCCAGGAGCGCACTAGCGCGCTCGCCTCCGCCGCGAACAGCCGCGCACGCAACCAACCGTTCACCAACCCACCATCAACCAACTACACAGTGCTCATAATTAATTTACAGCACCAGTAAAAGTGATGATACAAGTTTATCGACTGTAAAATCTGTGCAGTGTTGTGATCGCGTGCCCCAGTCACAGGTGAGTGTTTATTGTGTGCACGCCGCGCTGTTTGATCAGCAAATACTGGAGGGACTTTGTTGAGCCGTCGGGGACTTCGCCTAAGTGGGATAGCTTACTGTTTTAACATGTCTTGTTAACCTAAATGATTGTTTGTGATTAGAATCCAGTAATTTTGTAGCGTTTCCTGAATAATTTGGACTTTTGAATCCAGCGTTTAGAAATTCCTATTGGATTTTTAATTACGCTTTGTTTAACATCATTTTATTTTGAATTGATGTTATCTCTACAAAAAGGATTGCTTGCAAAAGAAAACGTAAAGTCAAAGATATAATTAACAAAGGGATCAATCATAGCATCCGTTAGTTATACTATGTTCTTGTGTGTATCTCAATCACTGTAGGTGTTGTGGTTGTAGGTAGGTACCTAGGTTCAGCTATAGCTAATCAAAATCAGCGAAACACTTTAAAGCGTTTAAGTAAAAGCTTTCATTTGATTATTTTTTTTATGTTAAGTTTGCTAAACGCGAATGTAAATGATAAGTTTCAATTTTAAAAAGATCGAGATGAGTAGGCATAGTATTAACAATAGGCGATCCTGGGACCTTGATTCCACATCCAAAGTTCACCATCAGATCAACTTCGAAATACCAAAAGGATCTTTCGTCACCGGCAATAAGGCTTCATATCGAATTTCAGCGTAGGGGGAAGTCGCTCTAAAGATGAAAGGCGAAATTACATATATCTTGGGTATCCCACTTAAGCTTACCCACGGGATATGAATATGCTTGATGCGTTTAGTAGGTGTTGGATAGAATAAGAAAAAAGTAATCACAGTCTTTTTCTATAACTCGGGATTTAAGAGATATCAAGTTCATAGGCTAATAGTTAATTTTTCTTTCTTATTTGGACAACTTTTAAACACATGGGATTAGTAGGCAAGTGTATACTCGTAGTGACACTAGACTTTATAATTAGGTGATACCCACTTTGCCGTTATTCTTTGATTGAAAGATTTGTACCGTACAAACACAGTTGCTGCTGTGCAGTACAACGAAACGTTGTAAATAGTACCTATACCCTATTTTAATTTCTAAGTCTTATTTTATCTGTGTATATTATATCATAAATGAATCCGTTCAGTTGTTTCTGCGTGATTTGGGTACAAATACAAACATCCAAGCATCTAAACATTCGCATTAATCATAGATTAACGGCATTAATTAATGAGACATTTCATCTCACAATATAGCCTACATAATAGACAAATAAAATTAAACTAAACATACATACTGAGGGGTATGATTAGATTAACTTATTTTTAATTAATCGTCGGTGGCGTGAGGCCAAGGGCCGCTACCTCCTTTCCGGGAGGTCTTGGTTCGAATCCTGCCGCGTACCAATGTGTTTTCGAATTTTAATTTCATATTATGTACGTTTATCCGGGAAGCCGCTGGATGCGGGTAGCGCAGAAACGGTCGTCGTGGAAATCCTTGAGGTAGGCCTATGTCCAGCCGAGGACCTCCTTCGGCTGATATATATGATGATGTACGTTGATCCGAAACTCTTCCGGTGAAGGTAAACATCGTGAGAAAAGCTGCACACGCCCGCGAAGAAACTCAAAGGTTGTGTAGTTTCCTTACCCGCACTGGGCTCGATCACCCTAATTCAGGGTAGGCTCGAGCCTCTCGGTGGGGTGTTTCTTTAGAGTCTCCAGGAGGCTCGAGTTTCCATATAAAGGTAGTTTCGCTTTAATACAAAAACTACATGCCGGATTGAATCCAAACTTTGCAAATAAACTAAATGAAGGCTTTAATTACTTTTGTAATGAAAGTTTGAAACTTCTCTTATTTTTTTCCGTTTTATATTAGTACATCATTTTATAGTAACCTAACTTTGCTGCCAGCATAAGGTACCTCTCGCACAAACCAAGATTTTTTTATTTTTTTTAAAATCAAGTTGGAGTAACCTATTTTCTGGGTGGTCCTAAAGTTCTAGTAACTCAGAAAGTGATTTTTTATCGGCGGCGTCCATTTTAACTTAATAACCGGCTCAAAAAAATATTGGACGCTCAATACAATTTGATCCCATTGATTACAAACTTTGTATGGAGAGTCCGAATTTTTATTGCTCCGATTGTATGGGTTCTCTTGGGAAACGGCGTTCAGTTTCATGAGTGGAGTATATGTCCTTAAAGTTTGGTTGACGATTTCAATATACTCCATTCTGTATAATTATTAATGATAGAACTTCAGGTTCAAGTAAGTTCGTTTATTATTAACTAGCACTTGGTATTACATAAATGACAGTTATACAACTAGCAAAGTTTAATCAAAATCGTTCGAGCTGTTTTTGAGATTTTTGTATTTTGTTTTTTTTTCGTGTTTTTAAATTGTGTATTTTAATTGGCATTTCAGCTTGAAGCTGCTCAGAATCCTTCGACAAATAATCGTAAAACTATTAATTTTAAAATTTGAAGTCAGTCAGACCTTGTTTAGTAGAGGGGCACTAAGCAAAGAGTATACCTACTTATACCACTTTGTCGTCGTGATTAATATGTAGGTATGCAGGGTGTAAAACTTGGTGTAGGACCCGTTAACTGGAGGTTCTACTCATCATACTGAACAACTTTCCCCAAGGAACCAATAGTCAATTCTCAAAAAAACATTGGATCCTACATACTAAATTGCACAAAATTGGTCGATCAGCTGATCGATTTGTATGAAGAGTAAAAATTTTTTTTTGCGATTTCCACAAAGTTGTAAAACACACGTCGTTCAGTATGATGAGTAGAAGCCCCAGTTAACGGGACCTACACCAATTTTGTTACACCCTGTATATACCCATGCCAAGTTACAGCTTTCTAGTAGGACTATAATAGTCTATTAGCTAAGCCGCGGACAGACAGACATGGCGAAATTATAAGGGTTCCCTGTTGACTTCGGAACCCTTAAAAACTATAGGTTAGATTCCTTGTAGACTTCAGAACCCTAAAAAAAATTCAGGTGAATTGAGAACCTCCTCCTTTTTGGAAGTCGGTCGAAGAGGGAACTGCAACTCAGCAGTACATCCAGCCGTGTATTTGTTCAATTTCTCTCCGATTAGGCTGGCCATCCGCGTTTCGTGTTTATGGGTGCAATAAAGGTGCTTTATAATGGGCGCGTGTTTGTTCTATATTGAATAGTTCGGTTCCACGAATGCGTCGGTCAGTGCACTCCACGTGTTGGATTTGATAATGCGCCCAATTTATGTGAACAAGATGCAATGGCCGACCAATATTTTGCTACACGAGGGCTGGACTGGGTCAGTGTTTTAGTTTAGTAATTATATTATTACTAGCTGGAGTACCCGGCTTCGCTCAGGGCTCGCTTAGTTCATTACCGGACCCTAAGCGCGAAAAAAGTTTTCATCATTACAAGCTTTTATTTAACTTGCAATATATGTCGGTATGTTTGTTCGGGTGGAATCTTGCAAGTTAAATTAGACTCACTTCCCGGTTTCCGATTAAGCTCAAATTTTGCATGCGTATGTATATCGCGTGACAAAGCAATATTAAAGGCATGTACATAATTTTTTTTTCCGTTTTTACTTTCGAGCAACGACGAAGTGAAGAAGGTGTTGTAATGGCAAAAAACGAAGTCGAGATTTTGATGGGGATCGATTGTCTTATACTAAAAAACAAAAAAATCAAGAATGTGTGTGTGTGTGTGTGTCTGTACGTCCGTTCGGTGCTTTAGTTCCCAGAATAATTGACGGCTTTATGTGAAATTTAGGTAAGGGCTATATTATTGTTATATTTGTAGGCATTATTAAAAAAATCTCGAATCTTAAATTTTTAGGGTTGCCACTATAGTAAAAAAAAATCACTTATGTTTTTCTCTAAAATGGCTGTAAAGATTTTGATCAAACTAGGTATGTTACTTTAAGTACCTGTTTATGGCCTACGGTGCGCACTAGTTCGTTCATTTCAAGAGAAAATCGGAATAAGGTACCTCCCATACAAATCCAGGTTGTTTGTTACTTTTTCTCAAAAACGGCTCTAAAAATTTTAATGAAACTTTGTGAATAATTAGGACTTAATGAGGCCTACTACACTGAGTACTTCATTGTTCCAGGAATAATCAGTGTAAGATACCTCCCGTACAAACTCAAATTATTTGTAAATTTTCCATCAAGTATGAAATACCTAGCTTTATTCTTTGCTACTTAGTAATTGTAATTTTATAGTTGATTCCTGTATGCCCGACTACAACAGACGGTGAAGGCTTTGCAAAAAAGTATGCACAACGTGGCTATACAATTTATTTTAATATGATTCCACGTGGACACTTTGAGCACATTTTTTTTGATTCACAATTGGTAAACCCTTGACAACATCTCACCTGGTGGTAAGTGACGATGTTGCCGAAGATGGAAGCGGGCTTACCAAGATTCCCCGACGCAATGGGGAACTGGCTATCTTATCTTCATGCCGGAACACACCAATGATATCAACATTGATATTTGGCGGCAAGACTTAGATAAGATGGTGGTAGCTAGCCAGGCGGACTTAGAAAATGCCCTACCACCAACCAAACCGAGTCTTACAATTGACCCCGCACGGGAATCTAACCCGCGACCTCCTGTGTAAAGCCAGTGAACTTTGCCTCTGAGCTACGGAGGCGGTTTAAAATACATATTCGCCATCTTGTAAATTGGTACATTAAACTTTGACTCCAGACCATCTGTTTTGTTCAGTACAGAGTAGATATCAATCCTCCAGTTTAAAAAGTCTTTAAATTCCAGTTGAACTCTATTGAAACGAGTACTAATATAAAACGGCTATAATAACAAATCGTAAACTAGGGCCAAGTGGAGGTTTAAGAAATTAACCTCCTCGAAACTGCTTTATAGCACGTTACGTTAAAGAAGAGATGACTTTTAATAATAATAGCCCAAGGACGTTTAACCCAAGACGGATCTTGCTTTATATACCCCTACCAATGGGTAGTGCCACCCATATACAAAGGAGGCTTCGAATCGTTTACAATGTTCCAGAACATTCCACATTATTCGGGGATGTTATTGTTGAATGCTGTCGGATATTCTCAAATGTTCTAGACTGTTCTAAAAATTTCTAGAGAGCGAAACTTCCAACCCTTATATCTTCAAGATCATTCCCTTCAGGTAAAAACGGGAGCCTTCTTCATGGATAGAGGTGTACTGACTTTTATAATATACATTGACAATGATGATATGGTCTCAAATCAAAAATAAAATTTAGATTTAGTGTTAGCGCTTTGAAAACGGGGTACATAAAAACTCTGCTCCAATCACGACGGAGCAGAGTTTTGCTTACAGTCACGCGTTGGCAGACTTACCGTCAACATGCCGAAATGTGCTGTGACATGTCTCAAATGCACCTGTCTCAATTACAGTGAAGGATAGGACCTATCACGTGTTGAAACATTATTCGAGGTTGCATCATCATATCAGCCGAAGGACGTCCACTGCTGGACATAGGCCTCCCCCAAGGATCTCCACGACGACCGGTTCTGCGCTGCCCGCATCCAGCGGCTTCCCGCGACCTTCACCAGGTCATAAATAATAATAAGATGCATAACGTATTTAAAAGAACAAGCGTTACCCCACTTTAGTTAATATGATTGTTGTATGAAACTCAATATCTACGTTATATTGCTTTGGTCCACTTTATTGTCGAATGGCATTAAGAGTTACAAAAATTCGTGTTTTTGCTAACCTACCTACATATCATGAAATCAAAATTCGAAAGCACATTAAGTGGCAGGATTCAAATCACGACCTCACGGAAAGGAGGTAGCGACCCCAGCCGTTACGCCACCTACACTCTAATAGTCCGCCATGTTGGATTAAGAATGGCATCACGTCGCTAACCATGCAACGTCATACAAAGTAAACGTGAAGGTATGCCATATTTCAGCTCAATCGGAAACCGAGAAGTGGGTCAAAATTAACTTGTAAAGTTTAAAGCGGACACTTGCATGTTTATGTCACCGTAAGATTGTAAATCCCGTTAGATTATAATCTAACGGGATTTATTTCGCGAGATTGTGAACTGTAATATATTGTTTACAATTTCACTAGTGACATTGTAAACTCACTGTGACATTACAATAACAATAAGCGAAGTAAAAAAAATTCGAGCGAGACCTACAGTACTCGCATATGATGTGTAACATGTGACAAAATACTTTATAAAAGGACGGCAAAGATACGGCAGACTAGGCTGTATGGTCATAGATACCTTTGCCTTTTCCGCGCTTTTAAAGCCTGAAAAAACGCGACTCCCTGGGACACATTTCCGTCCCATGTGACACTTTTCCGTCCCATTTCACGAAATCACTCCCACAAATTGCAGGAAAGCGAGAGCAAAGATGTTACACATCAAAAACACTAAATAAATGAGCTGGGTAGCAGAATGCTTCGCAGCAGAAGTATCATCGGTTTTATTCGGAGGTACAAGAATAGGCCGTGATATTGTGATCCGATTCACAATATACCGTTATATCATAATCTAACTAGTGAGATTGTAATATCGCGGTTTTTACAATATCCCGGTGACATTTACATAAGAACATTGCAAGTTAAATACAAGCTTGTAATGAACACAGACACGTGGGTGCGTAGCGGCGCATATATGTATATCTATATAAACTATTATATCTATGGCTTAACGCCTTTACACATCCGGGGTCATTCATTGACACTTCGTTCTGATGAATGAAGGACCATTCATTATTAAAGCGAGGATCCGCCAGCAGCGAAAGCCGCGGGAGATGAGTGTGCTTACAGTAGGCAGACCTCCCACGCGGTGGACCGATGACCTGGTGAAGGTCGCGGGAAGCCGATGGATGCGGGCAGCGCAGGACAAGTCGTCGTGGAAATCCTTGGGGGAGGTCTTTGTCCAGCAGTGGACGATTTGTGGCTGATATGATGATGATGATGACAGCTCCGGCATCTACCTGGAGAGTAGGCAGTGGTCTCTTTCACGAGACACTCGTCTTGTAGAGTATACTATGTATGACGCACCAACGAGTCGTCAGGGAGAGTAAGCTCAGAGGGATCACATCGATGACTGAAAATGCAGTTTCTAGGTTGTGAAGAAAGACGTAGAGCAATATTTATTCACATCGAAAATGGGGCTCCGCCGGCTGGCTGTTTATTGGGCTGAGATTACCAGACTAAGCTAGTGCTGCACTCTTGTCTATAAAATGTACACTTCGACCACGGATAAAGGGACCTCTGTCCTGGCTCGCGGTCACGAATAGAATGCCACTTGACCGTTTCAGAAAAGCTTTCGAACGACCTACGGTTTGAATTTAGTAACTATTTAAGCTTAGCTTTTTTTTAATACGACCCGCGGATAGCAAGTTTGCAAAGGAGGTGCAAGTGCGCAAACGCAGAGCTATACGATCTCTACAGCACCTTCCGTTGTTGGTTCTTGCCTTCGCCTTATGGTGTTGGCAGGAATAGCGGCCCTCACTATATGACCAATGTCGGCGAGTGGGGACGCTATATCATGAACCTGGGGAATTCAGATGATCGAGAAGGCATGGTCCTTTTAAAGTACCTACCTGTAAGTGTTTTGGGTCATCGTATACATTGCTACCTAACTATAACCGCCTCCGTGGTGTAATGGTTAGTCCATTCGCTTCACACCAGGAGGTCGCGGGTTCGATTTCCGGCGGGGTCAACCTTGTAAGACTCGGTTTCGTTTGTGGTAGGGCATTTTCATAGACCGCCTGGCTAGCAACCACCATCTTATCTAAGTCTTGCCGCCAAAACATCAGTGTTAACAGCATTGATGTCATCATCATTATATCAGCTGGAAATCGTCCACTGCTGGACAAAGGCCTCCCCCAAGGATTTCCACGACGACCGGTCTTGCGCTGCCAGCATCCATCGGCTTCCCGCGATCTTCACATTGATGTGTTCCGGCTTAAAGATAAGTTAGCCAGATCCCCATTGCGTTGAGAAAAAAGTAGTAGAGATAAGCCCGCTTCCATCTTCGGCATCATCGTCACTTACCATCAGGTGAGATGATGCCAAGGGCTTATCTATTGTGAATAAAAAAATCAAATAAATTTAGAAAGTTTCAAGTGTTTGATAACTTTTCAACCGACTTCCAAAAAGGAGGAGGTTCTCAATTCGACTGTATGTTTTTTTTATATGTGTGTTACCTCAGAACTTTCGACTGGGTGAACCGATTTTGATGATTCGTTTTTTATTTGAAAGCTAGTGCTCTCCGTGTGGTCCCATATAAGTTTAATCAAAATCGGTGAAGCAGTTTAACAAAAACCAAAAATAATAATGGAAAATTGTACGAAGTTTATGCGATGAATTCGGTTTTTTAACGTGTTTAGCTTCTTTTTTTTTTGTAAATTATTTAGAGGTTTTGAAAGTGATCAAGAGACTTAAATACTTTGGGTTACGGGTCAATTTTTTTTACGCCCAAGCATTGCTCCCCTCCGGAGGACTGGGGGGAAGGAGGTGGTGAATGCTCATGCACACCAGTACTGCCGGCTGCACTGGTTATGTGGGACTCAAAGATAATCTGTGCCTACCCGCTAAACGCCACCTTTGAATAGCTTTGGTTTTTCAATCAATCAATCAATCAAAAATTTATTTGTAAAATATGTGTAACATGTTCAAAGATCTTGAAAATTCTAGATAGTCTCAACATATTTAGCCAGTAATTGGCATACAAATACTTAACAACATTTTTTAACATTAAATAGATTTAGTAATAATAAGGTATTTAAGTAATGACAAATTGAAAACGGGGCTTGACGTGAATACTAATGAATAATCTTGAAAGTTTAAAGTGTAGGTATTTAAGTAGTTTACGTTATAAAATAAAATTTCATTTCAGTTTCACAATCCACAACCTCTAAGCTTTCATCTATCACTGTAGATGGCAGTCGTTAGCCCTGTCAGCTGCCTAGGCGGCCTCAAAAACTTATGTAAGTTGGGTTCATCGCTAGCTCTGCAATCTCAACCAACTCGGACTTCGCTACCGTGCCCTTAACCTTCCTAAGTTCGAAAAGAGACCCTTGCGCTCCCCCCACCACTCCCCCTGTAGGTCGATTTTCAAGATATTTTTTTTCATTCGAGTTCATCATATCAACATACGTCCCCACCGAGGGGCTCGAGCCTATTACCCTAAATTAGGGCGATCGGTCCTTAGTGACCACGGGGACCCAGTGCGGGTTGGTCGACTTCACACACAACCTGCGCGTTTCTTCGCAGGCGTGTGCAGGTTTCCTCACGATGTTTTCCTTCACCGTAATATAAAATCTAAATTCGAAATCACATTGGTACGTGGCAGGATTCGAACCACGACCACCCGGACAGGAGGCGGCGGTCCCAGCCGCTACGCCACCGACGCTCTATAGACAGAGCTCACACAAGTTTTAATCTTGCACGCAATTTTATAGTAGGTAGGTACGTATGTTTTATTTGACCAACACTGGTAATAAACCTCACGTACGTAATTACAATTCCGTAGTGAGTGTAAATTTGTGGTGGCATCGTGTTATTTCAGAAAAGAATCGCCATTTAAACGTAAGAAACGGCCGGTTCTAATCAATAAGCAATCACCATCGGGCAGTTAAGTTAACTGAGCGGGAAATTAACTGAGTCGGCGCGGGCGGGGCGGCGGGGCGGCGGGGCGGCGGGGCTGTCTAACTAATGCCTACCCACCTACTAGCCTTCACTTCTGAACTTCTGAAGGCAGAGGCGTATTTAAGAATCCGGCGCCCCTCTAAGTGACAAAAATAAATAGAGTTTAAAAAAACTAAAAAACACGCTTTTAAAGCACTTCGAACTAAAAAGTTAAAAATAACCTTAAAACAATAATGAATAAAAAATACTAGTATTATTGTAAAAAAAAACCGTCGGGCGCTCGATGTATGAAAAATATGGAGCAAAGCGCCCGACGCTTTTTTTTTCATAATACTAGTATTTTTTATTCATTATTGTTTTAAGGTTATTTTTAACTTTTTAGTTCGAAGTGCTTTAAAAGCGTGTTTTTTAGTTTTTTTAAACTCTATTTATTTTTAATTTTTTAGTTCAAACTTATGGAATTATTATATTGTCGCTGATTCTTAATAAGTCTACAAAGTTTGAATTAAATCTGTCCGTTTAAAGTGGGTCAAAATCGAGTCCAAAGGAGTCGGTTACATACAAACAAACAAACAAACATACAAACATACAGATGAAGCTAATAATAAATAAAAAAAGCGTGTAACTAATATCTGCGTCTGTTGGTTATCTGATTTCCCTATTTATTAAATAGTGCGTATTAATATTTATTTAATATTGCGTAGCGTAGTTTAATATGGCCAGGGCCGCCGCCTCCTGTCCGGGAGGTCGTGGTTCCAATTCTGGCACGTACCAATGTGATTTAAAATTTAGATTTCATATGTAGTTACGTTTGTCCGACGCTCTTACGGTGAAGGAAAACATCGTGAGGAAACCTGCACACGCCTGTGAATAAAGAAAATAAATGTAATATAATAATATTTTTTTACGGAATTCTGACAACAGAGATTCTGACTAAATAGTAGGTGATCTTAGTAACTAACTTACTTTTTAAAATTCAAATTAAAAAAACGTTTGTTTCGAATAGGGCTTTACACACACTCTTAAATAGTAATAAAAACTTTAACGTCTATTACAATAATGTTATGAATCGTGATTCAGATTACAGTCTCAGTTTATTTGCTGGAGAATCAAGTCAATACATGTCCATATAAATTATGTCCTTGTCATGTACATAGTCTATTTTATTTTATAATATCCCCGAGGTGACGTTTAGTTGCTTAGGGTAAACGTCATGATAATCATCGAAAATTTCCGTGCTTACTTCCATACGTTTAGAGTACAAAACGTATTTTATTTTTTTATTAAAATCTTTTTTTTATTCACAATTGGTAAACCCTTTTATTTAATTAATAGCTTTTATAAATTTTTACTTGTATGTACTACGCTACACGCTCATTCAAAGACTCGTAACAGAATGTTCGGTTTTATATATTATAGTATCTGTCCCGTGTGTGACAAACTTTATTCCACTATTATCACAGATAAGCTTTCGAACGCGATGCTACTTGAGCTAAAACCATCCCTAAGACACTCCATATACTTATACTAGTGGTTCTCTGAGCTGCAGAGTTTTTCGAAATGGCTTAAAAATGATATGTATTTATTTAAACGCTTTTAACCCACATGGCTCTATACCATTTTGAAAAATTTCCTAAAACCGATTTGTTGAAAATCGAACCTGCTTACAAAATTTCACGAGAATCGGTTAAGAAATACAACCTGTAGGTAAAGCAGAACAGCCGGACAGACGCCGGCTGGACAGACATCATCATCATCATATCAGCCAAAGGACGTCCACTGCTGAACATAGGCCTCCCCCAAGGATCTCCACGACGACCGGTTCTGCGCTGCCCGCATCCAGCGGCTTCTCGCGACAGATGGCCGTTGGGGCAGTAAAGTTCTCGAGTGGCGACCACTCACCGGAAGGCGTAGTGTAGGCAGGCCTCCCACTCGGTGGACCAATGACCTGGTGAAGGAAAGACATACGAAAGCATTTGAGACGAAGACGCTTTTCTCACGTTTCGGTATTCGGCTATTTGTGGCACGTTATGGCAGCTGATGATAGGTGACGTTTAAAGTCGTGTTAAACACTCGCTGCACACGGGGCATTAAAATGTGGGAGCAGAAGGCCACGTATAGTGCGCTCTGTCGCACTAACGGGCCTTATGCAAAGGCATAGTGATGCTCCACACTCGCTTCTATATCCAAAAGTATATATAACGAGGCGATACTTACTTTCATATAGTATGCACTACCGCGCGCCCTCTTGCTTCCTTGCGAACTGCAAGCACCCAACCCTACCATTCATTCAACTAGCCGAAGGACGTCCACTGCCTAACAAATGGTTCTCCGAAGGATTTCCACAACGACCGGTCCTGCGCTGCCCTCATCTAGCAGCTTCTCGCGACCCTCACCAGGTCGTCGGTCTACCGAGTGAGAAGCTTCCTAATCTTTTCAGGGAAGCTGTATCAATATTAATCTGTATTGACCTCGAATAAGGTTCAGTTTTCCCCAATTCGCCGTAGTTGCGTTGCTCCTGAAAAGGTCAGGTCTTACAAAATGATTAATGATAATGACTTAAGAGAAAACGCGGGCGCCCTTTTTTTTATATACAAACGTAGTCCCCTGTTAACTCCCAGAATAATGAAAATAGAGCAAAAATGATTTTTTCATCAAATGTTTTGTTTTTTCCCATATTCTTATTAAAATGGAAGTAGGGGCCTTCAAAAACTAAGAAAATTGCCCAATTGAAACGTAATTCTCAGACACTCGCCAAAAAATAATACATTAACAATAAAACAAAAGCATAGAAGCATAGGTAAAGCGATTTTTTAATTATTTTTTATTATTTAAAAAAAATATTATCATTGCTTGATGGAGGAGGAAATAGGGGACTACAAAATGCTGTTTTGGTAAATTTTATTACCTACCTCCCCTTATATATAGCATATCTCTGACCTACCTATTATTATCGGTCTGCGCTGCAGTTCTCCCTTTTTTTCTGTATATGGAGAGGTTTGGGGAAGGGAGACAGCAACATTTTATTCAAGTACCTATTCTTCAGACAGCGTTTCCTCTTAACCTCGAAAATTAAGGCGCTAAGATCACTCAATCCAAGCAGGTTGATAACGTGTTTTAATAATATCGAACGTAACCTGTTCATTTTAAGTTCAAATCAATGCGGGCTTCAACGTGGCTGTTACGTTGAAACCGAACGCCCAATTTTCTACATGTTTTTATTACTATTCATCTCTTTCAAATAAGTTTAAAAAAAATGTGTTGAATTAAAATGAAAGGTCTTAAAGTCACCGATTTTTGTGTGTTGGTTCAATATAAACTATTTTGAAATTAATGCCAAAAACAGGGTCTACAATATATTTTTTTTACATCAAAAGTGGTAATATTTTTAAATTTGTATTGAACTAAATCGATTTTTTATTACTTTAAGTATATTATAATTTTTTTCCATGGTGATAGCTTTACACAGTCTTTCAATAATTTGAATTGAATATTGTCATTTGACCCACCTTAGGGCCTTAAGTAGAAGGTCGTCGTCGCCTTGACTTGTGGGAACGGGTTCGCGAAATGGTATCGTGAAAACACCAAATTTATGGCAAAATACATTTCGCTCAATGTGCTTAAATGCAAGACAATATATTTTATCCTTAAGGGTCTCCAGGAGGCTCGAGTTTCCATACAAAAGTACATACCGGATTGAATCCAAACTTTGCGAATATATCGACTAGACATTTAACTATGTTTGTAATTAGGTTTCATTGTACTTAAAGCAAACGGGAAAAAAATGAGAGCAGTTTCTAACTTTCAGCAACTATTTAGGCATTCGTTTACCTATATTTTTTTAATTTTTATATTTAAATTTACTATGATAAAAACTAATTACAAACATCGGTATGTGTTTACTCAATGTATTTGCAAAGTTTGAATTCAATCCGGCATGCAGTTTTTGTATTAAAGCGGAACTACGTTTGTATGGAAACTCGAGCCTCCTGGGTACCCTTTAAATGAAAATATCATTAGTGAAGCGAACAAACTATAGCGGCGGGCGCTTGACTTCAGGCGGCTCGGGGCTCGCCAGTTAAAGCTATGAACTATTGAGTTATAAATCGCTCGAATGACTGTCAACGATCGCAGGTATTTATCGTAAAAAGCTCACACAAGCAAATATAAACACACCATTATATTTTAATAGTGGGCAATATTCAATAGCAAGCAGCATGAGTTTATTTAGATAAACCGCCTCAAACCGCCTTCGTAGCGTAATGGTTAGTCCATTCGCTTCACACCAGGAGGCCGCGGGTTTGATTCCCGGCGGGATCAACTTTGCAAGGCTCAGTTTGGTTGGTGATAGGGCATTTTCTAAGCCCGCCTGGCTAGCTATCTACCACCATCTTATCTACGTATTACCGCCAAATATCAGTGTTAACAGCATTGATGTGTTCCGGCTTGCAGATAAGATAGCCAGATCCCACAATGCGTTGGGAAATCTTGGTAACCCCGCTTCCATCTTCGGCATCATCGTCACTTACCATCAGGTGAGATGATGCCAAGGGCTTACCAATTGTGAATTAAAAAAAAACACTACAATGCACATTTCAAGCTGTTTTTCCCCAGTTTAGCGATGCATATTTCAAGCTGATTTTTCCCGGTGTAGTGATGTACATTTGAAGCTGCTTTTTCCCAGTGTATTTATGCACATTTCAAGCTGCTTTTTCCCGGTGTAGTAATGAACATTTCAAGCTGATTTTTCTCGGTGTAGTGATGCACATTTCCAGCTGCTTTTTCCCGGTGTAGTGATGCACATTTCGAGCTGCTTTTCTCGGTATAGTGATGCTCAATCTCCAACCTCCAATATCTCCCATTCCTTTCGCTTTTTACTTTCCAGCGACGAAGGAGTGAGGAAGATATTGTGATGGTAAAAAAATCAAAGTTGATATTTTGATGGGGTTCGATTGTCTAACACTATAATAGAGTGTAAAAAACGAAAATTTGTGTGTATACGTCCGTCCGGTTCTCTAGTTTCCAAGCTACTGGACAGATTTGGGTGAAATTTTGGTTACGGCAATATTATTTTTATACCTTCAGGCGTTTTGTTTTAATTTCCCCTATCTTGATTTTTTAGGGTTAACACTATAATAAAAAATCAGTTATTATATTTTTTACTCAAAAATGGCTGTAAATATTTTCATGAAACTTGGTAAGTTACCTATATAAATGTCCTATGGTCTAGAGTACAAAGTAATTCGTTGTTCCAAGAAAAATCGGAATATGGTACCTACCTCTCATACAAATCCAGGTTGTTTGTTACTTTTTCTCAAAAAATATGGCTCCAACGATTTTAATGAAACTTTGTGAATAACTAGGATTTAATTAGGCCTACTGCTCTGGGTACTTCATTATTCTAGAAAAAATCGATGTAAATTATTTCTAAAATTTTCATCAAATTAAATAAACTTCTTTTTAATTCTAACAGGCAAGTGTATAATATTTATTGTTGTATTGTGTATTCCCGGCTAAGCTGAGACGGTGAAGGCTTTGCGAGAAAGTATGCACAGCATAGCTGTACAATTGACTATCTTTGCAATCTACTTACCTACTTACACATTTGTGACATCAATCGTCATCTTTCAACCTGGGAGTCCCATTGAAAGCTTTGTATAATATTTTCAAATTGAAATGCTATGATATACACATCCAAAATTAAGAGGAATAGTGCCTACTGAATTTGGTTGGGTTATCTGATAAGCCCCTCCTTTGTTAAAATAAATTACAGCAGCAAAGATGGCAGAGCACAAAAGCGGGGAGATTTTATGCGGGCGATGTGGGCGTGGCCAAATCGGTGCCGGCCCTTTGCAAATGGCGCCCAATTCCACCAATAACAGCGCTGATAACGCCTTCCATTTTTAAACCGCTCACTGGTTACCAAGCAACCGAAAAGTTGGCGCCATATCAAAAATAACTTGTTCCGGTCTTCAAGATGTTTATTTTTTTTTTGATATTAAATTTATAATGATCATCCTTTTTGGGCTGGATAATTACTGATAAGTACCTACGTAATTTATTAAAAAAAGCTAATGCAAATTTAAATTTTATTTTCTAATAATTTTCAGTACCTATTTAATAAGTATAGTAACTTTAATAAAACATATTAGTATAGGTTATACTTCAATAATAAATTAAGTATTTAACTTTTACTTTAAAAATTTTAATTTAAAGTTACATTTTAAAATATCTTAAAATACAAATAAAAACTTAATAAATAAATTACCCACGGTAACATTATAGGTAGTTTTTAAGAAAAAATAGCTTAACTTCCAAATTACACGGCCATCTGTCTCAGGAACATAGCCACAACTCTACATTCTCGTAGAAGGTTTAGTTGGTAGAGTTTCATTCGCCTGCCGCGTAGAGTCTCATCTCAGGTAGCCCCAAATAAAATGTTGCAACAACATTACCAGAGATGTCGCTTTAAAAATACTTTTGGTCACACATAGATGGCGCTTTTTAATGGGGACCTTTCGACTGAATTTATTGAAATTTTACAGTTACATTTTAATAGAAAGATAAAAAAGGAATTACCTACTCACATAAAATCTATTTAGAAAATTACATGAATATCAACACTTTTGTATAATTATCTGCATGCATCATAATATCCTTTTCAATATTATGAGACACAAGAGAGATATGAAAGTAGAGACTTTGCTCATATGAGTCGCATTGGAAGTACCAAGATCTACTTGTAGATGGCGCTTCAATGGTGAAAATCACGATGCACGACTATTATTTTTTGCCGACTCCAAGTTAGTACATTCACGAATTCGCTTATCTGTGACTCCAATGCCAATTCCTTCACAGGCTTTTTATATGCATGAATTTTAGATTTAATAAGTTACTAAAAACCTACGAAAATCGCGTTTGGGTGTAACTTGAAAAGGGCGACTGTTAGGTGATTTCCAATGCTTGACAACCAATTTGTGCCTCAATACCTTTCATTAAAAAAATAACGCTTTGATAGAACTGCCGGACAGATTCGAAATAGATGACAATATATATTTTTTTCTTTTTTTGTTTATTTGGGAAGGGCGAAAGTTAGGTGATTTCCAATGCTTGATGGATGACAAATTTAGGCATCAATATCTTTCATTTAAAAAAAAGCTAATCGGTTGAATAGAACGGCTGGACGGATTCGCATTAGATTTCAACAATAGGGGATCGGACTGCTAGTCATTAGAGTTACTATTTATGATCTGTCAAAATCTAAATTTTCTTCTAAAAATGTTTGAAATACCTACAAGTGACGTCATAGATTTTAAGCGTCATTGACGAACTCATTTTGTGAATTTGATCAATTATAAATTGAAGAAGTGATGGAAAATCAAAACAAGTAAGGTTTTTTGAAACTTCAAGAGGAGAGCAATTTAGGAAATCATATTTCAGATTTTCAGGTGTAACAAAATTGGGGGCGTCTACTCATACTGAACAACTTTTCTCAGGTCCCTTGGAATATTTAAACACTTGAACTCATGGTAAAAAGCGATCAGCTGACTAACCAATTTTTGTATAGGTGTTTTCTATGCATTTTTGTATGGAGCTTCGAAAATATGTTTTTTGAGAATTGCCTATGGATTCCTAGGGGAAATTTGTTTACTTAGTTGTTATGAGTAGAAGTTAAGTTAACGGATCTTTTTTAAACCCATAAATACATAAAAAAAGCCTTTTATTTCTATGCAGTTACCTGATGTCACAAAAAGCGTAAAATAGATAAATATATTTTTAAATGTGTTAGTATATATCGGTAGAGTCATTTAATCACCAGGCAATAATGCACATTGCTTAGAGGCATTATAAAATCCTTACTTAAAATATTACAAATGTGAAAATGTGTTTGTTTGTTTGTTTGTTACCTTTTCACGCTTTAACACCTTGACCAATTTCTTAAATCATTTCATCTTTAAAAATTAAGTTTTGGAAGTAGTTACAATTTTGTTTATTTCATTTTCGAGTAAAATATGTTTGACGTAATGTTTTGTTTCTTACTTTATATTTTTACTTTACACATAATGACGTCATGTTCAGATATTTTTCAGTCAGTCTATGCCAAACTTACTTTTTCTGTTACTGTAGTTGGTTTCTTAATATTAACTTTACCTAATAATGCTTCACTATTCCTTTAAAACTTTTTACTTTTTCAGTTTTATCAAGCATATTTGTAATAACGTCTCCTCTAATGATAAACGTTTACGTCCTGTAGTAACTCTATGCAATACTGTAACAATGGTATGTTCAAAAGCTTTTAAGTTATGTTCTGCTCTAGACGCATGCCATAACAATTTTACTACATTTTAATTCATTAGCCACAAGTTTACAATGTAATTCCATAAACAGTTTATTTAAATCCTTTCTGAATCGATATTTTTCTTCCGTTTTGGCAAATATTACGAGTATTACGACACCTCCATGCTCATTGATTTTCCGATTTTTATAGGTGCCAAGTTTATTCTTTTCAATTATCATGGTGTTTACTTGTTTGTCCTTGGCCCATGTTTCAGTGACAAAGAATATTACTTCTGATTCCTGATATTTATTATTTATACTTTTAACGTTTGACTGCATTACAACTAGCTTTTCTTTACTATTTCTCGGTGCTTCTGAAAATTTTCAAGGCTCTCTTCTGTTTTTGGTTTTAGGTATCGCAATCTACTAGTAGCTTGAAAGTTGTCAAATATATATGCCATGTTACGAATCGCAGTTTTACTGAGCTTGACCCTTTTTTCTCTTGTTTTATAATTTATTTTGCCCCTTTTATTCAGTTCTAGATATTCTGTATTTTCATTCATATTGCCCAATTTAGCAATTTCTTAATTGATAAGATAAATGTTTTAGTCATCGACGCGATTGTATATCAAGCTGCACAATATTATGTCAATATTTTATTCTCTTGTTCTAAGCATATGACAAAGTTTTTGGAGGTATAATTTGTGATCATTTGTGTATTTTCCAATTTAAATAATTGTTGAGCCGTTTGTAATCTTCGAGAATTCTGTTATAGCTTGTTCCACTTTTGCATATGGTGGTCACGTTTTTAGAAATTTTCAGTTCATTTATAATTTAAAAGCCAGGATTGATATTCCTATTGAATTAAAAAAGAGAATCACTTGAGGTAAATTTTTTGATGCTAGATCTGCCGTCGTGGTTTTTGACATTTGAGGGTATATTTTTTATCTAATTGAAAAAGGTTATATTTTGCACGGTATTTGTAGGGGTTTCATTATCAATTGTACATGTAAGCGTTTCTTTTTCCATTTCCTTTGTAGGAGTGGCATTTTGGTTTCTGCTTGACTGGTTTTCATTTTGCATTGTACTTGTAAGCAATCTTAATTTTCCCTTTGGTTTCTTAAGCTACTTCTCTTTGTCTTTGCTATTACTTTTTCTACCTTCATTTACCGTTTTTTGCTAGTTTGAATGTGCTTTCTGTTATTACTATATATTTACTTGTTTCTTCCTTTCATATTCACGTTCATCCTTTTTATCTTTGGCGTCGTGATTTTTGTCCACTTGTATTTCTTCTGTATCTATATGTTATACAATTATTTTCCTCAAGATTCTTTTTTATTGTAGAACTAGTGCCTTTTTGTATACTTATTATGAGTAGAGTGCGTTTTCGTGTATTCATTGTAGTTAGTTGATTCGTTGAGCTGCGTTTTTAGCCCCTCAATACTTTGTTTCTTCTGTTTAAGGGGTTTTTTAAGGTAACCGTTCTCTAATAATAGGTTATCTATTTCTTCTTCAGCTCCTTGTAGTTCAGCATGTGGCTTTCCAATTTGTTCTATCAAGTTGGCAATGTCATGTTCCCCTGTTGATACGTTAGCTAGGCTTTGAGCAGATCTTTTCGATATAGTGGAAGTGTTTAATACAGATTCAATGTCTTATTCCCCTATCGATTGATATGTTAGGTAGGCTTTGAGCAGATCGATAAGTATGGTGGACAATTCTTATAGAGATTTATTTATTTAATTCTGCAAGGACTTACGCATAAACGCTGACTAGGTGAACGCGCAGCTTCAAAACGTTGTGCAATGAACTTTGGGCACCTGCCTACCTTCTTTCTTATTTATTATCTATTTGTATTAGTTTTTGTAAAGACGTCTACAGCTAAACAGATCCCCAAGGTTCGACGCTGCCCGCATCCAGCAGCTTTCCGCAATCTCCTCCAGGTCGTCAGACCACCGAATGGGAGGTCACATCGCCCGGCGTGCGGTCGCCACTCGAGAACTATACTGCCCCAACGGCCAAAAAAAGCAATTAGGTCAAAAAAGCAATATAGATACTAGCTGGGACCATATACCTACCAATGTAGACTCCAAGTCGTATATCTACCTATACCTACTTATACAAAATTGCTGTAGTTCCCGTAAACTGCCGGCTCTGTTCAATATACTGAACAACTTTCCCCAAGGAACCCATAGTCAATTTAAAAAAAATAATTGGAACCTCCATACAAAAATGCACAAAATTGGCGATCAGCCGATCGACTTGTATGACGAAGTAGTTTTTTTACGTTTTATCCAAAGTCGTAGAACAAAAGTTGATCAGTTTGTTGAGTTAAAGCCCCAGTTAACGGGACCAACACCAGTGTTGTTACACCTGTATATCTACGAACCTATGTATCTATATATCTTAATCTTAATATATATAAATCTCGTGTCACAATGTTTGTCCTCAATGGACTCCTAAACCACTTAACCGATTATAATAAAATTCGCACACCATGTGCAGTTCGATCCAACTTGAGAGATAGGATAGGATAGGGTAGGGTAGGGTAGTGTAGGGTAGGGTAGTGTAGTGTAGGGTAGTGTAGAGTAGTGTAGGGTAGGGTAGTGTAGTGTAGTGTATGTAGGGTAGGGTAGGGTAGGGTAGGGTAGGGTAGGGTAGGGTAGGGTAGTGTAGTGTAGTGTAGGGTAGTGTAGGGTAGGGCAGGGCAGTGTAATGTAATGTAAGGCGGTACGAAGTTCGCCGGGACAGCTAGTACTTATATATGCAAGTAGGTAACACTCGCTAACCAATACTTATGAATTGAATAATCCAATAAATGTAGGTAGGTATACACACCTACCTTACACTATGAATAACAAACAAAAGATACAAAACCTATCTCTCAAATTATGACCTTACACCTCTTATTACAATTGAACAAGAGCCATTATTCCGTGAAACTTATCTGGCTGGAAGTAAAGGAGGGGTAGGGTGGACCTACCTCGTATTGATCGGCGGCCATTTTTAATTCGCGCATGCGTTTTAGATCTCATGCCGTATTTGCTGGGAATTGGCACAGATGGCGTTGTTAAGACAACTTGTTTGTTTATTTTTGCATTTTATTGCCAAATACATCCTTACTAATATTATAAATGTGTAAATGTGTTTGTTTGTTTGTTTGTTTGTTACCTTTTCACGCTTCAACTCCTTGACCAATAATTATGAAATTTGGCATGCAGGTAGTCTGTGTCACGGGGAAGGACATAGGCTACTTTTTATCCCGGGAAAATAGCATAATCTGATGCGGTTCCAGAGGGAACTAAAAAAATACTCGATTGTTGTGATTTTTTGCACAGAGTTGGTTGAGTAGGTGGGAAACGACATAATTTACTAATCACCCTTAAAGACAGTGATAAAAACGATGTCCACGCGGGCGAAGCCGCGGGAAAAAGCTAGTTTAAGTATAAAAGATTACAATAATTTAAAATAGGTACAGTCGAGTTCATTAATATATTGGCAGGGCCAATGGTTGAAAACATTGTAAGCGTTGAAATGAATATAAACTTCTATAAAAACATATGTAGATATCAATAAAATGTTTTAATGGAAACGGTTCATTAATTGTTTATATTAATTTTGACGCTTACAATGCTTTCAACCATTGGCCCTGCCAATATATTAATGAACTAGACTGTACCTACATAAGCAGTCACAATATTAAGGCCTTAAGATGGGTCAAATGACAATATTCAATTCAAATTATTGAAAGACTGTAAAAAGCTATCACTATTGGAAAAAAATAATACTTAAAGTAATAAAAAATCTATTTAATTGAATACAATTAAAAAAAAAATACCACTTTCGATGTAAAAAAAATAACTGTAGATCCCGTTTTTGGTATTAATTGAAAAATTTGTCGAAACAAATAGTTAATGTTGAATAAAACCAACACACAAAAATCGGTGACTTTAACATCTTTCATTTTAATTAAAAAACATTTTTTAAAACTTTTTTGAAAGTTAAGAAAAATAATAAAAATAGATGTAAAAATCTAAAATCGAGTCTTGCAAATTTAGACTGTGCCGAGAATCGAACCCGTGACTTGACCATTACGCCACGGAGGCGGTTACATAATATAGGTACTTAACGGCCGAAAATAGAAGCTCCTATAGCGTCCGACGGAAACTTGCAGACGGACCAATGTATTTTTTTTATATTATAAAGTCTTTACCTATGAAATTTCCGATTGTATAAAAAAGTTTAAAGATGAAAATTAATATTAAAAACAATTGTTATTAAAACAAAATTTACTCTCATTAGAGCATTAGACTATTAGAAATTAAATGGTGGTAAACATATGCCTATTGTTTAGATATTTTGAGAGCGCGGTGGCTTTAACCCCTAAGTCGGGTTTTTTCACCTGAAAAAATTACCTTTAAATAAATAAATAAATAAATATTCTTTATTGCATACCAAAAAAACTTTACAGAAGCTTAATTTAAAAATATACAGTTAATTAATTTAATTTCCTTTAATTGAGGAAAAACAACACATTTTTAATTTTAAAGCTCTAGAGTTTCTTCAATACTAATGTCATATTTGGGAATACCCCGCATAAGATTTCGTTACGATAAAAATAAATAAAGACCATCAGGTGAAAGAGGAATTTTCCGTTTTAAAACTGTCATAAAACCATATCTTACCTTATTGTGAATAATAAATAATCCATTTCCCATGAAATTTTATTACCTGTTGATAGGAAAACAAATTAAACGTGATTTTGAAGTGATTTTGAAAATGTCTCTATTTTTCGATAGTAGGTACTACTAAAAAAACTAACACATTAAAAAGACTAATCCTCCTTTTATGTAGTCGGGTAAAAATGTACCTATCAATACAACGACACCTCGCAATCCAACCAAAATCTATCAAGCCGTTTGAGCTACAGGCTCAGCCAGAGAAACAGACTACCTACATAAACATACACCCGAAAAACTTACCTTCCCTTTTGTACAAACGTATAAACAGGCAATAATTACGCTGCAGCAACGAAAATAATAAAGTTATGCGCGCTGCGCTGGTTAAAACCTGGATAGCTTACCTAAGCCAGAACTTTTTTTAAATTTCCAATTGATAAGCCCTAGAGCATCAACCTAACCTGATGATAAGTGACGATGAGGCCGAAGATGGAAGCGGGATTACCAATATTCCCCAACGCAATTGGGAACTGGCTATCTTATATTCCATCCCGGAACACATAGGTAAATGTGTTTGGCGGCTAGACAATAAGATGGTGGTAGGTAGCCAGGCAGGCTTAGAAACAGCCCTATCCATCAACCAAACTGAGCCTTACAAAGTTAGACCACGCCGGGAATCGAATCCGCGACCTCCTGCTGGGAAGCGAAAAGACTAATCACTGTGCCACAGAGGCAATTAAAAGTATAGGAAATTTTGCATGCAGGAGCTTGAGTTTAATTACTGGGAAGGACACAGGCTACTTTTTATCCCTTAAAATTGGCATAGCCCGATGCAGTTCCTGAAAAAATACTCTTTTTACAAGCTTTTAATTAACTTGCAATGTATGGTATGTTTGTTAGGGTGGAATCTTGCAAGTAAAATTTGACCCACTTCCCTGTTTCCGATTGAGCTGAAATTTTGCATGCATATGTATATCGCATGACAGTGCAATATTAAAAGCTTGTACCTACAATTTTTTTAGGTTTTTCGAAAACTATTATGGTTAATTTCTCTAACATCGTAACGGAACAATGGATTGTTGTAATTTTTTGCATAGAGATGGTTGAGGAGGTGGAACTCACCTTCAAAGACAGACATAAAAACGATGCCCACGCGGGCAAAGCCGCGGGCAAAAGCTAGCAAAACATAAATCCTTACGTTTATTTACGTTTGTTTGTTACCTTTTCACGCTTCAACGCCTTGACCAATCTTTATGAAATTTGGCATGCAGGTAGCCTGTGTCACGGAGAAGGACATAGGTTACCTACTTTAATCCCGGGAAAATAGCATAATCTGATGCAGTACCTGAGATAACTGAAAAAATACTCGATTGTTGTGATTTGCACAGAGATGGTTGAGTAGGTGGGTAACGACATAATTAACTAATCACCCTTAAAGACAGTCATTAAAACGATGTCCACACGAGTGAAGCCGCGGGAAAAAGCTAGTATACGTATAAAAATTTAGTAAAATTGTATTTGTATCTTTCTCTTTAGAGCTTATATCAGCTCGCTCGTCGTCTGGTCCACACCAACTACAAAGTTCGATGCCCTCTGTAAAAATACTCGTGCCTGCAGCCTGCCCCGCCCGCCCGCCTGCTTCTCGCCAGCTATTTCTGTTCGTTACCGTACCAACCGGCTTGCGAGGGCTCGACGTGCCCCCACGTGCCCCGACGTGCCCCGACCAACTAACATGCAGGTCTAAAGTCGTAGCTTGTTCACTTTTTAACCGACTTCAAAAAAGGAGGAGGTTTCTCAATTCGACCGTATATAAGGTGTAACAAAATTAGCTGAAACTATTTTAACTGGTGCTTCTACCCATGAAACTGAACAACTTTCCCCATGGAATCCATAGTCAAATCGCGAAAAAAATTGGCTCTCCCATACTAACTCGATCAACTGATCAGTATGGGAAGTTCAAATTTTTTTTTTGAGGTTTGACTATGGTTCTCATGGAGAAAGTTGTTCAGTTTCATGGGTAGAAGCACCAGTTAAAATAGTTTCAGCTAATTTTGTTAGACCTTATATACGAGTATATATTTTTTTCATGTGTGTTTGCGGCTAACTTCGTCCTTTATGAACCGATTTTATTGATTCTTTTTTTGTTGAAAAGGACATATCCCAAGGGTGGTAAGAACTATGATAATGGAAACCAGGTTCTAATGATGGCATCCCGGACAATGAGGGGAACCTTAGTTTCCTGTTTGAAGTCGGTTTTTTTTTGTTTAAAATTATTACTTGCGAGCGACGAAGGCAAAAAAACCGAAATTGAGATTTGGATGGAGATCGACTATCTTACACTAACAAAAAATACAAAAAATGTGTGTGTGTGTGTGTGTGTTTGTGTGTCTGTGCGTCCTTCCGAGTTCCGGTGCTTTAGCGTCCAAACGAATGGATGGATTTGGGTAAAATTGGGGTTAAGGCAAAGTTAATTTATATCTGCAGCCATTTTTTCAAAAATTTTTCTTACCTTGATTTTTTAGTTGCCAACATAGAAAAAAAAAACTAATTTTTACTCAAATGGCTCTAGCTATATTGATGAAACTTTGTTCGTTAATATAACATCATAATGGTATAAACAACACTTTTATTATTTTTCCAAGAAGAATCGAAATAAGATGACTAAAAATCCAGGATGTTTGTCAGGTCATCATATCAGCTCGTAAACGTCCCCACCGACGGGCTCGAGCCTACCCTGATTTAGGGCGATCGGGCCTTAGTCGACCATTAATTAAGTTGTTAAGTAATTACTAATTATTCTCAAAAATCGATCTTATGATTTTAATGAACTTTCGTGAGTAACTAGGAAATGCGCTGGGTGGCTACTTAATTTTTCCAGGAAATATATGAATAAGGTATATAACCTCTCATACAAACCCAAACTGTATTTTTTTTTCATAAGTCCTACTATTTTTGCAAGCTTGCCGTGTTAGTTTTTCAGTTAGTTTGGGACATATCTTGGAAGCTAAATTAGTCACCTTACGGTTTTTGATTGAGCTAAAATTTTGCTTATGTTAAGTTTGAAAAACAATGCATGGTTAGCTGGATGGCGTCACGTGAGTCTGAATCCAATATGGCGGGGTTCCAAAGATGGCGGACAAGTTATTTTTTTATGCACCTCCATGATATGGTTATCAAATGAAAGAGTTTGCTGAAAAGTATACGAAGTAATTAAAATTCTTCGTATACTTTTCAGTCTGGAAGAGATTGCTTATGGCAATAAAACCGCATCGCAAGTTTACCCTAAATATCTATTTTAATATATATTATAGGTACCTATTTGTGGGCACCTAAAGAATAAAGTGCCTGGGCGACCGAGCTTTGCTCGGGGCATAGTACCCAGAGCCGTTAAAACATTTAAAAATACGCTACCTATGATGAACATTTCGCGGCATATTTCGTTTCGCGCCCGACTCCCGTGCGAAATTCTCACAAAATTGCATTTTCCCGAGATGAGACCTATCTACATCGACTTTTCGCCCCCAAAAATCTCCGTATACTAATTTTCAAGCAAAACGTTGGAGCTGTTTCCGAGATTCAAATTATAATACAGGGTGTAACAAAATTAGTGTAGCTCTTGTCATACTGAACAACTTTCTTCAAGGAACCCATAGTCAATTCTCAAAAACAAAAGGGTTCTCCACTCCATACCAAAATGCACAAAATCGATCGTTCGTTTAGCTTAACGATTTGTACAAAGACTAAAAAATATTTTTTACGATTTCAGCAAAGTCGTAGAACAAAAGTTGTTCAGTATGATGAGTAAAAGCCCCAGTTAACAGGACCTACACCAATTTTGTCACACCCTGTATATACATATATACAAGAATTGCTCGTTTAAAGGTATTATCATAATAAGATTAGTTGTACCCGTTCATACTAAAAACACAAGTTTCTAAAAATAATTCAACGATAAAATACATTCCTCGGCGGCTACTAATCTTGAACTCCTATGGCTCTAATACTATCATTTCTCAGCGAGCGGGTACAAGAGCAAGGAATCCTAAATATCCCCCATAATACCTCTGTCACGTATCCCCGACGAGGCGTCCCCGACGGACGCGTAAAAAGCAAAGCGTATAAAACTAAAAAGAAAGTATAAAAACATAAGGAAAGTCACTTCCCTCGGAGCGTTTCTCTCGAGGCACCGCTATGTCTTTTATTGCCCAGCACGTGACTCGAACGGCGATCTCGTCTTTGTATCCTTACGGTGCGGTACGGTACGGTGTAGCTATATTTCACGTATCTCTCGTACCTACCTATACCACACTCTGGACTCTTCATACAACGGGCCAGAAATGACATTTCAAAAAACGAATGACGAAACAAACAAAATGGTGGCGAGATCCTATACGTTCGACAAGCAAACTGTAACCGATCTGTATCAATCAGGGTCTCGTCACCCTGATTGATACAGATCGGTTACAGTTACAGTTCGGTGTGAGGTCGCAATCTAGAGAGCGGCAGGGAGTGTCCATACTGTATGTTAGTACTAATATATATACTTTGGTACGGTGTAGCTATATTTCACGTATCTCTCGCACCTACCTATACGTTGGGTTGGCGTCCAAGATTGAATTACGGCTAGATGACTTGCAGTTCGTTTCGTATACCTTTAGGGTAAAACCAGAATAGTTGCCCCAGGGGTAAATAAGGACAGATTCTAATTACTCTGGTTTGGAGGATAAATTGCATGCTATATTATTAATCTATAGAAATTTTCTCCAACTACCACTAAGTTGACCGTGTCTCATGATTGCATGGTAAGGCAAAATGCGATAAAAGTTTTTGCGGAATAGATGTCCTGTTTCTTGGCGGGGCATCTATCCTAAACCTAATTTACATGGATTAGGCAAGTATCCTCTATATAGGATATACATATATCCCAAAATATAGAGGTTCGCAAAAACCGCTAATACTCTAAAAACAATAAAGATACTGTTTCACTTTTAGTAGACTCAGATATTTTTTGTGTCTGAAGGGTGGGTCGAAGATAAAATATGCTGCCTTTGGTTGAATTATTTAAACAAAAAAAACTGAGTGTAAAAAAAAAGTAAAATAAGTAGTGTACCTAAAAGTCAGAGTACATAGATTTACATTAAAATTGTAACGGTTAAGATAACATTAGTTGAATTTCTGCTGCTCTTTAATAAATATTTCCTTTCTTTCTGTTCTTAAGATAAGATAAATATCCTTTATTGCGCACCAAATTTACTTAATAAATTAATAATATAATTCTTGAGCAAAACATATTTTTTCAAACATTTTCAAATCTGTTTTGCCTATCGGTTGATGAAATATGTCGACCCGCTTTAAATATTTACATAAAACATGAAAGTTCAGCCGAACAGAGCGCAGCTTGTAATCCACATAATAGATAACCCGAGATTAGGGTGCGTTTCTGTTTTATTTCGTTGTAACCCTTTTGAGCCCACACCGTATTCGGCGGTGGGTCGCTTCGCTCGCTCCCCCCCCCCACTACCCGGCAAGCGAAATAATTAAATCCTCCGACTGGTGACATTTATGCTGATACCCGAATCCAGCCATAATGAACCGCGGCCTCTTTGACCAAATCTACGAGCCACTTTAATTAACATTTCGTAAGATACCCACGCACGGCAAGGGTTACATATAATACTGTTGGATATAAAAGCCAGTTCTCTTTTTGTATTGGAATTTTAAACTAAATTCTGAAAGCTTATCTTAATTTACGGCCAAGCAGCCAGCCAGAAGATAATTAGGATGTCCACACATTGCGATATATATGAAACATTTTATTTTTTTGTTTAACAATATCTACATATACAGGGTGTAACAAAATTGGTGTAGGGCCCGTTAACTGGGGCTTCTACTCATTGTACTGAACAACTATGCATAAATCGCAAAAACAAATTTTTACTCTTCATTCGACCAATTTTGTGCAATTTAGTATGGAGATTTTTTTTTGAGAATTGACTATGGGTTCTTTGGGGAAACTTGTTCCAGTAGGATGAATAGAACTCCCAGTTAACAAACAGGTCCTACCTACACCAAGTACATTTACATTTACATGCTTCACATCAGATATGAGTTAGTATTACACTAATGAACTCAAACTAGGAACCTCATAGTTTCGCTATGTCCGTCTGTCTGTGCGTTCGGTATGTCACAGATACTTTACTCAATTATTATTACAGCTATCAAGCTGGAATTTGGTATGGTGGTTTGTTGTTCGATTTATTTAGATTCGATTGGCATCCTCCTCATCCCGATAAAGTCCCGTTTCATATCAAATGCGTATGCGTTTTCTGTGAGCGTCTGTTTCGCAATTACAATCAACTACTGTTTTTTATTATTATTTGGGATCTCAATTGATTAACTTTCATTTTGTTTTTTATAATTTTCATAATTAGTCATGTTTAGTTATCCACGCGGACAAAGTCGCGGGTAACAGCCGCTAGTCTGATATACCTAAATATTAGGTATGAGTGAAAAGTTAGTTATCTTTATTTAATCCTTACTAATACTATAAATGTGAAAATGTGTTTGTTTGTTTTTTTGTTACCTTTCACGCTTCAACACCTTGATCAATCTTGATGAAATTTAACATGCAGGTAGCCTGTGTCACGGGGAAGGACATACGCTCCTTTTTATTTCGTCAAAAATGGTATAGTCCGATGCAGTTTCTGAGGGAACTGAAAAAATACACTTTTTTTGGTTAATTTCTTTAACATCGCAGTGAAATAATTGATTAAATAAATAAATAAATATTCTGAGACAAATCACACATGGTCATCTGGCCCCAAAGTAGGATTCCCTGTGTTATGGGAACCAGAGACTAATATAAATACTTATATACCTACGTTTAAATACATACATATATAGATATTTAACACTCAGACACAGAGCAAACAAATCTGCTCATCACACAAATGTTTGCCCTGGGTGGGGATCGAACCCACAACCCTTGGATCAGTAGTCAAGAGCACTAACAACTGAGCCACCGAGTCAGTCTAAATAGTCTATTGTTCTGATTTTTTGCACAGAGTTGGTTGAGGAGTTGGGAAATGATATATAATTCACAAATTATCATATCCTGACATAGTTCCCAAGGGATCTAAAGAAACTTATGTCCACGCTCGCGAGCTGCGTGCGAGCTGCTTCAGCCTCAAAGACAGTCATAAAACTTCAGGTGTCCACGCGGGCGAAACCGCGGACAAAAGCTAGTAATATCATAAAGGTGACAATGTGTTTATTTATTACCTTTTTAATCTTCATCGCCTCCACCAATTTTTACGAAATTTGGCAGGCATGTAGGCTGTAGCATGGAAAATGACATGCACTACTTTTTATCCCGTGAAAAAAGAAGGTACTATAATCACACCAAGTTGCGCGCTTGTATGTAGTCCTACCCTTTCTGTGATACAGCAATCTCAAAAATACCTCTCAATTACCGATAAAAACACGTTTTTTTTTGTATGGAAACCTTTAATTTTTCACTTCTTTTAATTTTTATTATTTGTTGTTATAGCGGCAACAGAAAAACAAACTCTGTGAAAATTTCGAAAGTATCGTCTTATAAATGCCATCTCTGAGTTTTGTTGCTTGATCCACGTTAAAAATGACATGTTTGTAGATAGACATTGGTAAGTTACAGGTCAAAAGATTATATTAATAATTATCATAAAAAATAAAACTTACGTCATTGAGATTAAAAAATAATTATATTGTAAAACAAAATAATTAAAAATAAGGTAAATATTAAACAACATTCAATTTTCAAAATTCATCAAAAGAATAAAATGCCTTCTCGATAAGCCATTTTTTCAGATTGTGTTTGAACGATGGTATATAAACTGAGGGCGCTGGTGACATCAGTCGGGAGCCTGTTATATACGGGGGACCCATTGCATAGATTGAAGTACTATTCTTAGCCAATCCATGAGGAATAGGAGCAATCCTGCTACGGTTCAAGTTAATGTTCGTGCGGATGGTGGCGCATCGGGAGCCGGGTCGTTGCTTTCCCTCTAATATGGTTGAGAGGAGCGATGGCTGACTCTCGCGTTATACTCGTGAGCACCCGCTGTCCGTGTGAACTGGCCTACACTTGTCAAAGGCGTTCATGACATTCAATAATTTTAATGTACCTATAACTTCTCGTGTCATATTGTTTTCATGTTCTAATGACATTATTTGTTTTTTTTTAATATCACGGATTGGATTTTGACGTAATTAACTAATTATTGTTTATTTTTTGATTTTTCACAAATGAAATTATGTAATCACTATTTTATAACTATCAGAAAGAGTGTAATTTGCACCTATTTTGAATAAATATCTTGAATCTATCTTGAATCTTGGTGTCGCGTTTTAAACGTATGAATTTATTAATATTATTTTTTAAGTAGGTACTCATGATATTTAAAGTACCTATCATCATGCCAACTATAAGATATTATAATCGATTAAATGGTTATTTGAGTGATGGATAAAGATTACTTCAAATTATTCCTTCAGGAATTTAATCCTTACCTTTTCCAATATAAAGAGTATAAGATGTTACTGCAGAATATATGGTTTTGTCGTGTTAAGTTTCACTCAAAACGGTAAAGCCGTTTTGAGTGATGTGTGCACTAAATGAATAATAACATGCCTACTTATACACCCCCATGCCTTATTCCCCCAGCTCCATTCCACCTTGGGGGATGTTTCACCCCTTTGTTGTTGATATTCAGCCTATACGCACGAAGCGTTACGCTTCCTCATTTATTATGCGGACAGCGATGGAGTGGAACTACTTGCCTGCGTCTGTGTTTTCCGACTCCTACAATTTAGGGATCTTCAAGGCGAGAGTAAATAGGTATTATTTTGAGTTTGCGTGTACCATCCTCGACTACATCGTCACTTACCATCAGGTGAGATATAGTCAAACGCACTCAAATTTTTAATAAAAAAAGACACCAAAATAAAAAAATAACATAAAAAAAATATTTGACGTAAAAAAATATTGTAAACTCAGATACAGGCGCTCAACTGTAAATCATACCACATATAATAAAAATAAAATATCTATTTAATTAAGTCTGAAGATATTACATCATTTTGTTCTGTTTCTTATAATTATACGTATAAAGTATATCAGACGCTGAAATCTTTCTTTGTGCAACTTATTCCTACAATTCCAAGCCATTTCTTCTTATGCCATTGAATAAGACCGAAGTTCTGCGCGGTGGGCCAGTCTGTAGGAATTAACTACTATTAAAAAGTAGATCCACACTGAAATTCAAGGAAAACATGTGTTAGAAAAATGTAATAACAGGTCTCAGATCATAAAAAAGTTTAGATAAAACCTCACGTAAATTTAGTGTGAAGCCAATCAAAACCACTCCAAACCTGGGGTATACACTACACGCACCCATAGACAGTGTAAAGCCAATTAAAACCACTCTAAACCTGGAGTACACTGTACACGCACACATGGAAAGTGTAAAGCTAATCAAAACAACTCCAAACCTGGGGTACATTGTATGTACACGCACACAGACAGTGTGAAGCTAATCAAAACCACTCTCAACCTGGGGTACACTGTACACACACACATAGACAATGTGAAGCCAATTAAAACCACTCCACACCTGGAGCACACTGTACACGCACACATGGAAAGTGTAAAGCTAATCAAAAAAACTCCAAACCTGGGGTACATTGTATGTACACGCACACATAGACAGTGTGAAGCTAATCAAAACCACTCTCAACCTGGGATACACTGTACACGCACACATAGACAATGTGAAGCCAATTAAAACCACTCCACACCTGGAGCACACTGTACACGCACACATGGAAAGTGTAAAGCTAATCAAAACAACTCCAAACCTGGGGTACATTGTATGTACACGCACACATAGACAGTGTGAAGCTAATCAAAACCACTCTCAACCTGGGGTACACTGTACACGCACACATAGACAATGTGAAGCCAATCAAAACCACTCCAAACCTGGGGTACACTGTACACGCACACATAGACAATGTGAAGCCAATTAAAACCACTCCACACCTGGAGTACATTGTACACGCACACATGGAAAGTGTAAAGCTAATCAAAACAACTCCAAATCTGGGGTACATTGTATGTACACGCACACATAGACAGTGTGAAGCTAATCAAAACCACTCTCAACCTGGGGTACACTGTACACGCACACATAGACAATGTGAAGCCAATCAAAACCACTCCAAACCTGGGGTACACTGTACACGCACACATAGACAATGTGAAGCCAATTAAAACCACTCCACACCTGGAGTACACTGTACACGCACACATGGAAAGTGTAAAGCTAATCAAAACAACTCCAAACCTGGGGTACATTGTATGTACACGCACACATAGACAGTGTGAAGCTAATCAAAACCACTCCAAACCTGGGGTACACTGTACACGCACACATATACAATGTGAAACCAATTAAAACCACTCCAAACCTGGAGTACACTGTACACGCACACATGGAAAGTGTAAAGCTAATCAAAACAACTCCAAATCTGGGGTACATTGTATGTACACGCACACAGACAGTGTGAAGCTAATCAAAACCACTCCAAACCTGGAGTACACTGTACACGCACACATGGAAAGTGTAAAGCTAATCAAAACAACTCCAAATCTGGGGTACATTGTATGTACACGCACACAGACAGTGTGAAGCTAATCAAAACCACTCTCAACCTGGGGTACACTGTACACGCACACATAGACAATGTGAAGCCAATCAAAACCACTCCAAACCTGAGGTACACTGTACACGCACACATAGACATCGAAAACACTTCAAAATCATCATCATCATCATATCAGCCACAAATCGTCCACTGCTGGACAAAGGCCTCCCCCAAGGATTTCCACGACGACCGGTCCTGCGCTGCCCGCATCCATCGGCTTCCCGCGACCTTCACCAGGTCAGCGGTCCACCGCGTGGGAGGTCTGCCTACGCTACGTTTTCCGGTGCGCGGTCGCCACTCGAGAACTTTACTGAACCATCGTCCATCTGTTCTACGAGCTATGTGCCCTGCCCACTGCCACTTCAGTTTAGCGATTCTGTGAGCTATGTCGGTTACTTTAGTTCTCCTGCGGATCTCCTCGTTTCTGATTCGATCACGCAGAGAAAGTCCGAGCATAGCACGCTCCATTTGGGTGACCTTGAGCCTTCTTATGAGGCCCATAGTAAGCGACCATGTCTCAGTTCCGTAAGTCATCACTGGCAACACACACTGGTCAAAGACCTTAGTCTTGAGACACTGCGGTATTTGGGACGTGAAGATATTGCGAAGCTTCCCGAACGCTGCCCAGCCGAGAAGGATTCGTCGATTGAACTCTTTCTTGAAGTTGGAACTACCTAGCTGGACTGTTTGTCCCAGGTATACATATTCGTCAACAACTTCCAGTGTAGAGTCTCCAACCTTTAGAGGAGTGGGTGCGACACGGACATTTAACATTATTTTCGTCTTGTCCATGTTCATTTTAAGACCCACTTGTTGAGAGAACAAAGAACAAATACAAAATACAGACTTCAAAATACTCGATAGTAATGTGCTGCTATGAAGTCGTCGAAGATCTCGGGGTTTTTTTATTTTTTTTGTTTACTTGTTTTTTAATTTTTAGTTATTTATTTATTTATTTGTTTTAGTAGAGAATTAATTTATCATTTATAAATATCTGCACGTTAATTAATTCCTACGAACGTAAGGTTGTGTATCTGTATCTTTCTATTGTTATGTCTACTTTCACAAATAATTTATATAATTTAGCATTTCTCATTTCAAATTACATTTAAACATGTTGTATATATTTTTGTAAGCCTTTTATAAAACCCTTTATTTTGATACGCAACTCGATAGGTTTTGAAGAAAAAACTTTTTTGAAAACATAGAATTTGGCGCCAAAAATCCGCCTTAATAACTTTTTATAATTTTGATAAATACTCACTGTCACTCTCACAAATAAGACGAATCTAGCAACACTTCTCATGCTAAAACCATTACGCCGTTTAAGCTAAAGAGCGTGCCAAAAAAAAAACATACTGACAAACATAAAAACATACATACATGCATACATACACTCGAAAAATATAACTCTCTTTCTGGCGCAGTCGGGTAAAAAGTGGCTTCAACTTGCCAGTTCGCAAAGCATTCTCTCTGAACTTTTTATGATCTGAGTGAAGGTAGGTACCTATTAGGTCCTACGTTCGCGTCGTACCCCTCGTATCCAATACACTATGTCCCAGAAATATAAGTAACTGCCATGAACATAATGTGGCCAGGAGTGGAACAACAGCTGTTTCAAGTGTTCCGTATAGGAACTATAGTCTAGCTCTGGGTGGATGTTACTTGTAACAAGTACTGTTCGATGGTAATAAGCTCGCAATACGAAGGCAAAATATAAACACACCGAAGCCCTCACTGTTATAACTGAAACACAACAAGTTCCTCATTAGGGGCGTACCCTTAGTTAAAAAGTAATTACTTGCTGAGTATACATTTTTTATAGAAAATTTTCAACGATGAAATATGGTCGCTTTTTCCCCTTTTCTATCTGTAACTACAGCGAACCATATTTCACGGGTTGATAATCAATATTATGTAGGGTTTAACAAAATTGGTGTAGGTCCCGTTACTGGGGGTTCTACTCGTCATACTGAACAACTTTCTCCAAGAAACTCATAGTCAATTCTCAAAAAAAAATTGGATCCTCCATAATAAAATGCACAAAAGTGGTCGATCAGCTGATCGATTTGTATTAGGAGTTAAAAAAATTTTTTTGCAGTTTCAGCAAAGTCGTAGAACAAAAGTTGTTCAGTATGATATATAGAAGCACCAGAAGGGACCTACACCAATTTTGTTACACCCTGTATATTAGGTCTTTACCTATCAAATTGCTGATTGTATAAAAAAGTTTCAAGATGAAAAATAATATTAAGAATAATAAATATTATAACAAAATTTATTCTCGAAATTGGATTGGACTTTATAAATTAAATGGTGTAAATATATGCCTATTATTTAGATATTTTGAGAGCACGGTGGTTTTAACCCCATGAAGTCGGGTGTTTTCACCTGAAAAAATAGCCTTTATTGAGGCAAAAAATACACATTTTTAATTTTAAAGCTCTATAGTTATCGCAGCAGTTTTTTCGTTACTAATGTCATATTTGGGAATACCACGCTTAATATTTCGTCGCTTTCTGGAAAATTCAAGAAAATTAAGTAATCTAAAAAGGGTGTGAAAGTTTGGGAAGGTGGTTTGAGGTTCTTGTTGGAGGTGATGCAGGTAATTATTGAGAATTTCTAATATTAATTAATAAAACACACCGACTCTGCGCCATTGCATTTTTCCAAGAGGAAGTTTTTATTTTAACGGCATCGGATACAGGGTAGTACATGGGTTAGGTCATCTTTGATAGGGAATCGCCAACAAAGGGGCAGTTTTTTAGATTACTTAATTTTCTTCTGACCACTAAGAGAAAGCCTTTGTTCCATTCAATGGTACATAGCTCAGGGGATTGGAACATGAAAGACATGCCACTAGTTCTTGACAGACAGACGGAGAACTAAGTGATCCTATAAGAGTTCCGTTTTCAGGGTTCCTAAAGGGTAACAACGGGACCTTATTATGTACTAAGGCTTTGAACGGACAGCGGTCCGTCCGCCTGTCTGTCTGTCCGTCTGTCACCAGGCTGTATTTCATGAACCGTGATAGCTAGATAGTTGAAATTTCCACAGATGTATTTTTGTTGCCGCTATAAATACTAAAATTAGAAAAAGTGAAAGTGTCCATACAAAAAACGTTTTTTGAAACGTGAAGAAACTAACGCCATCTGTTATGACTCGCACTTTACCGGTTTTTTTGTTCCTTTTGAAGTACGGAACCATAAAAACATAAAAAACGCAAAAAAATCAGTAGGTGACGACTTTATCGAAGTTAGGAATGTCCTAAAACCGAAAAACTTGTTCCGAGGTCTAGACAACAAAGGAGGTAAGACAGTTTGCTAGTTAGGTATGTGAACGACGAAGTGAGATGTTAATTATGAAAATATAGTTCGAGAGTATACATACACATTCGCTTTAACGTGTGAATGACCGCGCAAATTCGAATATTTTATCGGTTACTCTTTTATGAGAATGGATTTTGATAGCGGCACATTAAACGCGATAAAACGACCAGCGGTTTTGGGTACTTTGAATATTTATTCCATTATACTTACATTACTTACCCGACACTATACCGAAGATATCCCGGACGTCAGCCTGTACGAGATTAGAATGGCTCTTAAACAGCTTAAAAACAATAAGGCACCGGGTCGTAGAACAGATGGCCGTTGGGGCACTAAAGTTCTCGAGTGGCGACCACGCACCGGAAAGCGTAGTGTATGATGGCCTCCCACTCGGTGGACCGATGACCTGGTGAAGGTCGCGGGAAGCCGCTGGATGCGGGCAGCGCAGAACCGGTCGACGTGGAGATCCATTGGGGGAGGCCTATGTCCAGCAGTGGACGTCCTTCGGCTGATATGATGATGATGATACTTACGTATTAAATCGACGAGTACGAATACGAACTCAAAAATAGGGAAGGAACCCCCCTTGATGACGCAGATCACCACGTACATGACGCCGTAAATGAAAGAGAGTATAGCGGAGAACACCAGGCTCCACATGAAGGCTTTCGTGAATGGCAACTCTGTTCCCTGTAACAATGTGATAATGTATTTGAGTCACAGATCTACTACAAATAAATTTCTATATCGCGTGCCCACTACAGTGCCTCTCGCTTTAAACGTTTTAAGCGTTTGTGTTGCCACCTTAATATTATTTCCATTAAGTCAGGGTAAATTTCAATGTAATCAGCGCGACCTAGCGCCTTTGTAGTATATCTGATGAAATATACCTAAGTAATTCTTTCGAAAAGCATTTGTACAGCTTTATTTTTCAATATACCTCTTCAAAATCAGGGGTCACATAGAAACCTACTAACTTATATTAATTTAATTAGGTAAAATTTAAATTTATTTGGCAACATTGAAAGAAACATTGTTTGGCTAAGATATTTTTCAGATTTTGACAATTCATCATCATTATCATTATTAAGAGGGCCCAGCAAAAAAGTGGTCTTGCCGATAAGAACAAAAAATAATATCAGTATCTTTTTCGCACTCGTGTCATATCGTAACTATCCTTCTTTTTCTAACAATTTCGTTACTAATCTATTTGTAGTAGATCTGTGATTTGAGGGGTGTAAAAGCAAAAATGACCTCAGTCATTTGTAATGCATTTTATATTAAAATAATGGCTGATTGTCTACGTGGAAATTTGATAAGATAATGATAAACACTATTTATTGTACACACTAATTAAAAATAAATACAATGTAAATCTTAAAAACTATAACTTAAAAATTTAAAGACAACCACTTTATAACAAAATCTTATGAGCGTACTATAGCGGTACAATTTGGTCGTTTATAATAGTCAAATTTTAATGTTTTCCAGGATACATCTAACATAGCATAACTCGGTCCGAGTTCTATAATCATAAAACCGCCTCCGTGGCGTAATGGTCAGTCCATTCGCTTCACACCAAGAGGTCGCGGGTTCGATTCCCGGCGGGGTCAACTTTGTAAGACTTGGTTTGGTCTGTGCCGCCTGGCTAGCTACCACCATCTTATCTAAGTCTTGCCGCCAATCATGATAGCCAGATCCCCATTGCATTCCCTTTTTAATTAGTTCTTGATAACAAAAGACAGACAACTTTCCCAAAAAAAATCAGAAAAAAAATTTTGGTTCCTTATACATTTTTGCAGATTTGACATTATGTAAGTATAAAGGAACAATTTTTTTTCTGATTTAACATATAGTTTCTTTAGGAAAGTTGTTTGTAATCACGAGTACATTCATATACTTTGCTATCAAGAACTAAATAAAAGTCAACCTATACCTATGTTTTCTAAGCGAGATGGCAAGTTCAAAATCGTACGAGGACAAATCTTTTGATTTTTACGCTCTCTTAAGACGAACGAAATTTAAAACTTGGCGTTAAGTATTACCTTGTTTTATTTTTTAGAGGAAATGCGGTGTAAATTTGAAAAAAATGTTGCTTTCTCCCTCCCCCAAACTTCTCCGTATACAGCAAGAAAGAGAGAACTGCAGCGCAGACCGATACTAGGCACTAAAATTGACCAAAACAGCATTTTGTAGTCCCATATTTCCTCCTCCAAAACATGCGCAACATTAATATTTTTTCAATAGTAATTAAAAAACGCTTTACCTATGCCTCCATGTTTTTATTTTATTGTAAATATGCGTATTATTTTTATGGTGGGTGTCTGAAAATGACATTTCAATTGGGTAATTCCCTTAGTTTTTGAAGACTTATACTTCCTATTATAATTAGAATATGGGAAAAAACAAAACATAGGGACATGGCCATGGTAGATATAGATTTGATGGAAAAAACATTTTTGCTCTATTGTCATTATCCAGGGAGGAAACAGGAGACTACGTTTGTATGGAAAAAATGGAGCCCGCGTTTCCTCTTAATAATTCATGTTAACTTCTATTATCCACTTACCCTGAACAATTTAAAGAGAAATACTAGACTGCATGCCAGAAATATGAGATCCATTATCAGTACGATCCAGCCTGCGCCCTTCACGAACTTGATCAGTGTTGAACTTTGGCTGAATCGCTCGTCTGTGGTGTCCTTTTTGTCTTTCTGTTTTTCGTTAGATGGGTTCAAGCAGGAGGGGCTGAGGCCAGCGTTCGCACCGAAGCCAAAAGTCAACTAAAACATGGAAATAATAAAATTAGTTAAATACTAAAATACCTTCTTTCTTTATTATGCAAGGTGACATGTGTAGTGACTCATAGATATTTAGTACCTAGTAGGTACTACTATCGAAATAAGAATAGATTTTTCATTCAAAATGACTTAATTAACAGTGAGTGAGTATTCTTACACTCGTAATGTTTAGTAATTTATTATCAATATCCTTATGAATCGGAAACTAACAAGAACGAAAAATGTAATTTTTGGAAAACTGTTAATTTACTGCGCACTATATTTAATTTTGGCTTAATTAAAATGGGAAGTGTTTTCTATATCTATGACACAAGTATTTCAAGTGCTTAATACAAGGTAATCTGTAAGACTTCAAATAATTCTTCATTATTGCAAATTAGAATCATTTATCTGTTGCGCTTACCATGTAGGTACTGTAACATTTTTGAAATGAAATAAATAAATTATTTTTTTGGTTTTTAAAGGGACCATAATTAATTCCATAGTACAAACAGAACAGTAGGTTATCTTTACACAGCGGTACCTCGCCGCGCATACTATATAGTACGCACGTAGGTACCTAACACTACGAGACGCAAAGCCTGCGCGCAGTCAAAGAGTAGAAATTATAGCAGTGCGGAATTCCCGTAGTGATGCGAGATTACAGTACTCTAGTCGAAAAATAAACAAAAACAAATATTAATAAAAATCAGCCAAGTGTAAGTCGTACTCGAGTTAAAGAGACCGAACTGAAAGAAAAAAAACAAATTTATCATTGTTATACTTAAATATGTATAGAGGTGTGGTAGTACCCTCAGTTTATGAGTCCGACTCGCACTTGGCCGTTTTATTTTCACCTTTTGTCGGATCGGTTGTTAGGTCACACATTTTTTTAAAATCCTTGAAGACATATTTCTATTTTCTACTTCTGTACCTATATTAATAAAATCTCTTTTGAGTTAAATTTTCAATTTACATTTTATTTCTTAAATTTTGCTGGTTCGATTTTTGGCTAGGTAAGCGATTTTAAAATATTTGAACGGAGTTTTTATACTTTGGTTTGAAAGGGCAGTAAAATAAAAGATTTGGCTATTTTTACCGCCCACCTAATGAAGTACCGCCCAAGAAATTACTTTCCGTTTAATTAATTCTTAAAAATAAAATAACGTTTCCTTGGAGTTAAATTTATTATTTTTAATAGGGATGACGAATGCTAGTCATCTGACTTACTTTTTATCATCTGTCAAAAACGACATTTTGTTCTAAAAATTTTTGATATACTTAAGAGTGACGTCATAGTTTTGAAACGTCATTTATGTACTTATTTTGTGATTTTGGTGAATTAAAAATCGAAGACTTGATTGAAGGTTTTCTGAAGTTTATGTAGGAGGGTAATTTAGTGATCAAGAGTACATAATTTATTTCTGATGCTGTCGTCATCCCTATTCAAGGTACCATCGCTAAGACACCCTGTATATGTCTGCGATCAGGATACTCACAACATTGTTGAAGTTGATGTCCATGACATCAGGTCGCGTTGCGCTTGTGGTCACCATGCACGACATCCTGATGACGTAAGAGTGACGCACTATCGCCCATGATACTGCTGGACTTGTCACCTGGAATTAAACACATCAGGCAACTGTTAATTATTATTCTACACCATGCGTACTTAGATACAAGTATAGTTTTATATAAACAAACCAGTACTAAGTATCGTAATTTCAGGAAAAAATAACCGTCTTAATCTTAATCCTGTATAGAAAAATCATTCTTGTCATATCGACGCGTACTAACCTACTCCTAGTGGGCAAAAAATTATTTAAGTATGCATGTACCACCCTCGACTGCAGTGTCACTCACTTCCAGTACGTGAATTGCAGTCAAAAGCATTAAAAAAAATGTAAAAAAAGAAAGATTACAGTTTCATTACAAGAATCCTACCCAATGACACAAAAGCAATTGGAAAAAATAAAACAAGTTAAAACTATGTAATAATAAATAAATTAAACAGAGTAATAAAATAAATTAATAATTAAAAATTAAGTAAATAAATAAGTAAACTTTATAATTGTTTCTTTTGTCAAAACACATTTTTACTTTTACTTTACTGTTATTAGGGGGAGGGGGGGTTGTACGTACGGCTCATGCCTTTTTGCCCATTGTCCTTTTTATTTATTAAAAATATATGGTGCGAGCATACTAGAACGTAAGTTTCGGCTGGTTTCAAGTAGGCAGATTATACAAATGGTTTGGTTATGAGATGGTTTCACTAACAATAGTAACAATACCCAACACAGCAATGATAGCAACAGCAGCCTTCAAGTCGGACACAAAAAAACAACATTTATCAACCATCGATGGCAACCTTTCCAAAGGCATTAATAAGCCTTTACTTCGCTTTACATGAATACATAATATAAATAAGAGAGGGTTTACTAACAATACCCAATACAGCAATGATAGCAACAGCAGCCTTCAAATCGGACACACAAAAACAACATTTGTCAACCGTCGATGGCAACCTTTCCAAAGGCATTAATAAGCCTTTACTTTGCTGTACATGAATACATAATATAAATAAGAGAGGGTTTACTAACAATACCCAATACAGCAATGATAGCAACAGCAGCCTTCAAATCGGACACACAAAAACAACATTTGTCAACCGTCGATGGCAACCTTTCCAAAGGCTAATTAATAAGCTTTTACTTCGCTTTACATGAATACATAATATAAATAAGAGAGGGTTTACTAACAATACCCAATACAGCAATGATAGCAACAGCAGCCTTCAAATCGGACACACAAAAACAACATTTGTCAACCGTCGATGGCAACCTTTCCAAAGGCATTAATAAGCCTTTACTTCGCTTTACATGAATACATAATATAAATAAGAGAGGGTTTACTAACAATACCCATTAATACAGCAATGATAGCAACAGCAGCCTTCAAATCGGACACACAAAAACAACATTTGTCAACCGTCGATGGCAACCTTTCCAAAGGCATTAATAAGCCTTTACTTCGCTGTACATGAATACATAATATAAATAAGAGAGGGTTTACTAACAATACCCATTAATACAGCAATGATAGCAACAGCAGCCTTCAAATCGGACACACAAAAACAACATTTGTCAACCGTCGATGGCAACCTTTCCAAAGGCATTAATAAGCCTTTACTTTGCTGTACATGAATACATAATATAAATAAGAGAGGGTTTACTAACAATACCCAATACAGCAATGATAGCAACAGCAGCCTTCAAATCGGACACACAAAAACAACATTTGTCAACCGTCGATGGCAACCTTTCCAAAGGCTAATTAATAAGCTTTTACTTCGCTTTACATGAATACATAATATAAATAAGAGAGGGTTTACTAACAATACCCAATACAGCAATGATAGCAACAGCAGCCTTCAAATCGGACACACAAAAACAACATTTGTCAACCGTCGATGGCAACCTTTCCAAAGGCATTAATAAGCCTTTACTTCGCTTTACATGAATACATAATATAAATAAGAGAGGGTTTACTAACAATACCCATTAATACAGCAATGATAGCAACAGCAGCCTTCAAATCGGACACACAAAAACAACATTTGTCAACCGTCGATGGCAACCTTTCCAAAGGCATTAATAAGCCTTTACTTCGCTGTACATGAATACATAATATAAATAAGAGAGGGTTTACTAACAATACCCAATACAGCAATGATAGCAACAGCAGCCTTCAAGTCGGACACACAAAAACAACATTTGTCAACCGTCGATGGCAACCTTTCCAAAGGCATTAATAAGCTTTTACTTCGCTTTACATGAATACATAATATAAATGTGATAAATTTTTGTAATAGTCAACAAAATATATTCAAATTTAAAATGTAAACACGGTAATTTAATGTCACTTTGATAATGAGAAGGTGACATTTAACCAGAAGACCTAGTGAAAATCGTTCAGAAGAAAGAAGATGATATTATCTACAATAGATTCTACATAAATTATATAAAGTCTTCCCACGCTACACGACTTCCTATTACATTCACTTTCTAGAAATATTTAGGTTTAAATTCCCTTGTTTTTTTGTAATCTTAAGTACGATCGCTTTTTCTCTTTAATTCTACTTCATCGATTTGCATTGTCATTAAACTTTACATAATTATTCAGTCAAGAGTTTAATCAAGATTCTGCGTTCTATTCATGGACAATAATTATTAAGTAAATAAAAATCAAGATCATGACTTGAAAATGGCTTGACCGAATTAGCAGATTTTTTTGTTGTGTTGGTAATTGTCAGGACAAGGTTTACTTCAAACTAAAACCCCGCGTGCCTCTTGTGGCTTTCACACCACGCACCCTCAAAATCCACGAGGGTGGAGCTGCGGGAAACAACTTGTATAATGTCAGCCTTCGACTCCCACGTCCTGTACTGCAGCAGGGGTAGGTACTGTCAATATAAACCGGGATTGTGAGATTTTGAATTAGTAATTTGGTCATCAAAAGGTGCGTAAAAAAATAACTTTAACCACATAACTTAACTTGTATTAAGTTGATGTTTACTTGTTTCTTAATGAAGTTATTTAAAACACCTATATCTTGACCTACATAAATGAATAATAAGTAGTACCTTTACATATTATTCTGGTGTAAGCAAAACAATTTTGAGAAGATTTTCAGGCCTTACCCCGCGTGGCTTAGCTTAAGCGTCGAAAACTGGGGATTTCAGCTTATTGCTTCTCTTGGATACAGCTTGCGGGAGGGGGGACCGAGGGGGGGGGGGTGCAGGGGGCGTGCGGCCTCTTAACAAGATTACATTGGAGATAAAACGGGGGGATAATAGCGCCCGCGTAAGCCGGCCAGAGCCGTGCTCTAAAACGAAATTAAAATTCGGCCCGGAGAGTGAGCTGCCTCAGTTATTACCCGACTACGGAAAATATATGGTTACGTTTTCTTATCTGCCAAAGCTGAAGAACTAATATAGGTATAGGTAAAACGTAAAAAGGTTAGTCTCAGCTTGAAAAGATATCTCAACATGGTACGTAAGGTAGTTATAAAAAACATTTTATTATTTTGCATTTTTGGGGTTGCGTATGAAGAGGGTGTGAACGCGGGACGCTTTTTTTCTATAAGCCTATACAGGGTGACTGGTCAGACGACGGACAAATTTCAGGAGGTGAATGAGAAGACGAATCTGTACCACTTTCCCCAAAGGAACCAATATTTAAAACGCAAAATAATTTGGACTTTCCATACTAATTTGGTGAATGAGCTTTCCGATTTGTATGAAGTCGAATTCAAAAAAAATAAACATGGTTTCTTGGGAATAGTTTTTAAGTTTTGTCTTCTTAATCACCTCCTGAAATGCGTCCGTCATCTTTCCAGTTACCTAGGTGCGCCATCTGTGTGTCACAGGGCTGTATCTTTTTAACCGTAGTATAGACTATAGGTAACTAGTAAATATTTTCTTATAATTAAAAACCAGCCAAGTGTAAGTCGCACTCACGCATCGAGGGTTCTGTAACACAACACCGCTGACATAAGGACAACAACGATACCTATTCATTTCAAACAAAATACAGCAAAGTGAGCGACAGGTTTTGGTCCAAGTGCTTTACTTAATTGTGTACTTTCAGAGGCCAATATCATCGAAACTGTAAGAGATAGGCACAGTCAAGGAATTTAATTTCCAACCCACCTAAGGGTCAACATCGTAAAGCAAACTGTCACCATTAAGAGCTATTTTCGATTGACACTGACACATAAAAAAGCAAATGATAACTTTTTGCAAAGAAGTTATCTGCAATGTGAAGTGACAAATAAACGTATTGACATGTCAATACTATCCCACCAAAAACATCCTGTAAAAACTAGCCAAGTCTCGATTGAGCTGCTTGTTTTTCTATAAAAAGTAATGAAATCTCTAAGCAAAGCCAAGCCTAGTCTAGGGTTCTTTACTGCGATTTCTTTATTATTATGGTTAGATTTTATGTGACCTGCCGTTGAACATTCTTTATGCATATTTACTCCTTGAGACATCCAAGTCAACGGCCAAGTCACATAAAATCTAACCATAATAATAAAGAAATCGCAGTAAAGAACCCTAGACTAGGCTTGGCTTTGCTTAGAGATTTCATTACTTTTTATTTATTTATTTATTTATTTTATTTCCTTAATGAAACCTACAGCAAAATAGAAAAACAAGCAGCTCAATCGAGACTTGGCTAGTTTTTACAGGATGTTTTTGGTGGGATTTCACTTATTTTTGTAGAAAACTACATTGATTTATGAACTGCGCCTTAAAAACTAGTAAATCAAAGAGTTCGGTCCTGCGACTGCATAAATAACTTTGTAATCCTATATATTTTATATGGGATTACAAAGTTATATATGTAGTTTGTGTAACTAGAAAACTGGACCGAAATTGCAAAATGTTTGAGTTTTTCCTTGCTTTATACACTAAAGACTAATTGTATTCTAAATTTGAATCTTCTATGTCGGCTAGAAGTGCCTTGAAATTTTGATGATCTGTCAGTCAGTGAGTGACAAATTAGGAAACTTTGACTAGTTATAATTCTTAAAGTACTGGTTCAAATTGAATGAAATTTGAAATATACCGTGCTTATTTGATGCCTGCTTGGGTACAGAAAATTCAGGCTTCTAGGTTTATCTACAACGAAGTTGTGGGGGGTCGAAAATGGCCTGAACTGCTTCGAGAAAAGGATGGTACGGCCGTGCCGCTTTTTTTTCTCGACTTGGCGGGGGCACTGCCGTGCCCCCAGATTACTGAAATAGAATTTTCGACCTTAATGCATTGCGAATGTCTAACGACATTTCAACGAAATGGGTAGGGAATTAAATTCCTTGACTGTACCTACAGAAACATGACGTATATTTCCTTAAATATTTTAAATATTTACCATGAGCCTTTCGAATTTTTTTTTCCGAAATACAAGTCGATGCGAAATAAATACTGATAAAAATATAAACCTAACCATTCCGCGAGTGCTGACAGATGTAACCTTTTAACAGTTTTATAAGTTTTGACGTATCTTATCTTAACTTATCGTATTTTATCGTATTGTTTCGTATCTTTATATTCATTCATATCAGCTCATATATATACGTCCCCACCGAGGAGCTCGAGCCTCCCTGAAATATAAAGTAAAATCATTAATAAAGGTAAGAAATTTAAAAAAAAAAAGTTTTGGTAGCAGGTACCAGGTACAAATAACGGTGAGGTGTCTCGAGTTTAATGGTTTTTTCCCATCTCAAATAACAGTTTTATACGTTTTGTTGCTGGTGCCCAACGCTCCTAAAGAAGTTTTCACTTCAAAAATACTTATAACTCCCAAATTAATTGCCGGTCGGATCGACTTGAATTTGTTGTTTTTTTTAATCGCTGCTCTAAAGTTAAGCTGCCGTGGCTTCAACACAGCCCACCGCATTTTTTTTTAATTCTGTTCGGATTTCTTAGCGCGAGTAAGAATCACACTTGGCCGGTTTTATTATTTGTATATACGAATATTTATAATGGAACAAAAACAAAAACCTTAGAAAAACACTTGTCTTGATAGTACTTGACATATTTTTTAAATTTGTGTTAATTTTTAGTAAATTTCACATAATAAAACATATTCTGTGATAATTTCAGCCGGCTACCTATTGAAAAGTCGGAAAGACATGCCCTCTGTCTCGTTAATCTAGCAGATACGCTAAACTACCAGGTTTTTATATAGCGTCCCCACTCACCAACAGCTAGGTCATATATTAGTGAGGGCCGCTCTTACTGCCAACGCCGTGAGGCAAGGGCAAGGACCAACTGCGGTAGGTCTTGCCGCCAAGACGTTTATCCTGGTACTCTGCAAGGCGAGTGCCTCGTGGAAGAGAACCACTACCTTCTCTTCAGGTACGCTCTCCATCCGCGGCTTTCGCTGTTGGCGGTTCGATCCCCACTTCGGACGCCAGAGAAGCTGGCTCCCACATCTCCAGTGTGGTCCGGAGCTGTAAGCACGCTCCTATCGCACCTGTCCAGTCTCACTCCTACGCGGCTGGATCGGCCGGAGCAGTACTTGCGTAGCTCTAATTGCTATCTAGGCAAGTGCCGCAGATGCTTTCCCACAAGTAAACAAACCAGCAGTTCCGCTCACGTGCCCCGCGTTGTTTCGCCCAGAATCCACATGGGCCGACTACGACAACACTTGTTGCGCGCGGGGGAAGACTCCTGGACACCACGTGCTTGCCAGTTAACAAACATTTCCCAACCCTTGCAACTAACCACATACAACTGAGTCCTCGAACCAGTCGGGGGACCGACAAGCCTGCCGAAGGCGACAGATCCAACAGCAGGCAAGCGATGGGCTACCCCCGACCCCGTAGTACCCTGATCCAAACAGCCGGACCCGTAGTTCCGGTTACGAACTCCACCTAGCCGGGTAGCTCTAGGCAGAATAGAACAATCAAACAGACATCTCTCGTACATGTACCAGATACGCTAAACTGCCAGGTTTATGATGTACCGTCCCCACTTTACTTAGGAACGTATGCGAGCCGCTCTGCGTCACATGTTGCTGGTACGAAATATAGTTTGCAAGTCAAAATCTCACTTGACTGTATAATTATAATATTACCTGTGTGTTATATTTCTGTACATCATTCATGCTCAGTAATTAGGATTTACTACACTGTACAAAGAGGCTGTGTAAGTTGGCATTTGCAACACAATGCATTGTTTCTTTAGACGTTCCGTTTTCAAATCACTTTACGTCACACTAATCTTGAACTGTAAAGTGAACTTTACAGTTCAAGCTATGCAAAACTCCTTCAATATCTTTTCTGATAAAATTACAAGAAAACTTTTTACTGAATAAAATCTTTGTCAGAATGTGTATTGATAGTGTATTTCAGTCAGCTCTCTAAAACTTACAAACCATCATCATTGTGGTGTTACTATTCTAACTTACCTCGTATTAATGATGTAAAGTAGAATGCTAACTCGGTTGTAAGTAGCTATTACAGCCTCGAACTATATTCTCCTTCCCTCGCTTTGCTCGCTTGGTCGTCATCTAAATATCTTGGGTGCACTGGATCCATTAGCAGCGCTCGCAGAGGGCGCCAAATAGGATCTTGTTCTGTGATAGCTCTCTTACATCCCTTGTATAACAATATACTAATGTATTTGCATCCTGCCTTGAGGTATGTGAATTTGTTTATCAACTTTAATTTTCTTCGTGAAACATTATATGATGGAAATAAGCTGTTGCACTTTTACGATTATTTCTATCTTTTTATAGTGTGTTTAATCATTAGGGAGTTTTGCCGTAATCGCCACGCTTGGCAGGCGGGTTGGCGATCGCAGTGTGGTTGCAGGCGTGTCGCAATGCACGTAAAGGACGCCGCTGCCCATCCTCCGGTTTAAAATCCCTCAGTTGACTCTTACAATCACCATTGGAAGGGATGCCATGGCCTTATTCTAAGCCGGGAGCCAAACCATATACGGCATAAGCATGGATCTCATAAGAAGGTTTAAGATCACCCAAAGCGCAATGGAGCGAGCTATGCTCTATACGCAAGGAGAAAAAAAAGTAACCGATATCGCTCACAGAATCGCTAAAATGAAGTGGCATATAGCTCGTAGAACAGATGGCCGTTGGTGTAGTAAAGTTCTCGAGTGGCAACTGCACACTGACAGGCCTCTCACGCGGTGGACCGACGACCTGGTAAAGGTCGCGGGAAGCCGCTGGATGCGGGCAGCGCAGGCCCAGTCTTCGTGGAGATCCTTGGGGGAGGCCTTTGTCTAGTCCAGCAGTGGATGTCTTTCGGCTGAATGATGATAAGTGTGTTTATGATAAAATTTAGGTTATTTTTTTTGTTTTTTTTTACATTTTAAATAAAATAATTTTATATCTTTGCGTGTTAACATTTGATCTTTTCGAATTATTTTTCTGCTTAAGTTCTGCCAAAGAATACTAAATAGTACTTGGTTCTGGTTGGTTTTTTTACTCCCCTACATGCGGGACATAAAACCATGGCAGTGCAGAGCCCGGGCCCAGCTGGCTGGTCTAGTATTGATCGTTCGCTGTTTCAAATTCAATTCGCAGAGTGGGAATAACAATAAAACGACCGGTATCTCTGGCGCCCCGTGCCACCTGCGACCCGCGACCCCATAGTGCCCAAAGGTACCTACGTGGGTCGACTCACCTATAGAATGGGCTATGTGTTGGAGAGAAATGATAATATTATGTCAAAGATCAAAATCTTAGTCAAAATCTTAGTCAAAATCTTAGTCACTCACTCACTTATTAATTCGTCGCTTAATATTTAATGGGGAATTAAAAATCGGGCAACTAAAATACTGAGTGAGTGACTAAATTACTGAGTGAGCGACTTCAATATTAAGCAACACTGGATGTAACTAGATTTGAGCGAGCAAAGCAAGCGATTTTACTTTCGTTAGGTTTGAAGATGAGACTGTCGAGGCACAGATTACTAAATAGTTATGGTCGAGGAGACTCGTGAAGGGTGGCGGATAAGATAAATAAGATAACATAAATATCCTTTATTGCACACCAAATATGCAGAAATGAAAAACATATTAACTAGCAAAATATACAATGATATGCAAAGGCGGACATATCGCTTTAAGCGATTTCTTCCAGGAAACCCTGGTGAAACGATAGCGGGTGGCACATGGCAGGTAAAAAATAATACTTAATAATAAAGAAAATTACATATACAGATATAAATATATACAGACGTATTTATATATAAATATATATACTATAACAATATACATCAAGAATGCATAAGGATAAACTAGGAGGAACACAAGTTACACTAAAATAGAACAGAAAAGGTTAGGAATAATAATAATAGGCGGATCTGACAGTAACGAAAAAAGTCAGTCGCTCACTTAGTAGGTAATTTACTCGCTCACTCAGTATTTCGTTTCAGTAGGCTTTTTATTCCAGTTTACAATCGCTCGTTTAAATGAACCAATTCAACTTTCAATACGTCTGAATCTCAAGAAGTCTGTTGATTTTGACTATGTTTAAGTATACCTAAGTAAACATTATACTTATATTTACGTTAATAGATTTTGATCTTGTGTTGAGAAATATATTTTGGCAGTGCGTTTCGATGTTAAAATATTATTCAGTATTTCTGGGAAGTCACGCCCGCGAGGCGGCCGCGTGTTCGCCGCGGTCTGGTTTGAGCGCCGTTCCCCATTGCCTCTACCGAGAAATGTCAAAATATCTCACACAAGGACTTTTTGTAAGTATAACTTGCGGCGGCGGGCCATTCCTATGACATATCCCAATTTTTTTACAGCCACACTTCGCGTTATCCTAGGCGTATAAGGCAAAAACACGCCTCAAGGCCCGAGAGTCGCGAATCGCAGTACGGGTCTTGTGACAAATCTTCACGAATTCCGCTTTTATTTATTAAGTTGTATGGCGTTTTTACGACGCCCCGCCGCGGGGGCGCTCATTACACCAGTGTTTCTGCTCGACGTGATGAAAAAACTTTTCCCTCCGACGATGTCTTCTGTAACATTAATTATAACGAGAGTTGGAATCCTCCCGCTCCGCGGCGGCGCCTTTAATACTTATAATTTCTTTTTCCTACTGTTAGCGAAACACGCCACAATACAGTTTTACGATTTTATTTCTGAAATGAAAAAAAGGTCGGAGCTAGAACCTCTGTTTGCTGATAAGAATATATCGAGCGATATAAGCAGTAAAAAGACTGAAGACGTCACGTAGCAAACAGGTCTGAGTTTTATGTCGGCAATTCGGGCGTGCACAAAAGAAATGCTAACTTTGCGAGAGAGACGTGCTCAGTCAGACGTCCCCCCCCTGCCCCGCGCCGCCCGATACCCCCCACCTTTCCAATTTCCTCAATATCAACTAAATATATATATAAGTATATAACATGACTGAGATACCATAATATCCTATCTGTATACATTTATTCAAACTTTAAATTAAGTAAGATCGGGCCATAAAACCTTACTTCAGACGAGATTAAAGTTAATACTTACAATAAATTCTACAACAAAATGACCGAGCTCGGACAGAAACCGGTAACAAAATGTTGTGAATCAGCAATCAGCATCTTTATTCACGTTGAACTTTAGTTTTTTTTATTATATATTACGGTGTATTATATTTACGTTGTATAACTGTATACAACACCTACCACCCACGTGTACACAACGGATAGGATACCGCCCATGCAGGATCCGTTGTGTACATAGAACAACCTGCGATCCTTTCTCAATTTCTATTACAAGTAGGTACTAATGTACTTTATTTAGTTTTAGTAAATAAACTCTACATTATCTTTTGTTGATTAATAACCTTTCCAAAGTTAATAAGAGATAGGCATTTCAAAAAACTAAGGGTTTCGCATGAGCAAAGGGCGTTTTCCCAGATAATTTATGCCACTATAACTCAGCCGGACAGCCGGTCCGAGGTAATTTAGACGTTGAGCAACATTGTCATAATGAGGAGGGGTTTAGGTGTGTACTTTCCGTTCCGTTTCGTATGCATGGCCGCGCGGTGTCCGTGCCCCGTGGTGTACGTGCCCCATGGTGTACGTGGGTGGTATGAGAGCTCGAGTTTGAGGGGTCCTTAGGTATGTGGAGCTGGATGCAAGAACAGTCAGTTATTTAAAAATAGAGAAAAAAAACGTGTGGCACTCGGAGACTGCCGCCGGTAAAGCTATTGCATAGCATTTTTTTATCAACTTGTGCAATTATAATTATTTATTATTTTTTTATTTATGCAGTATTTACCAGTCCTTGGGGCGCGGGATGTTTATGTAAGTAGTAAATTAACACTAAGAAAGTTACACCAGTAAAATTGACTAAGTCCTTTTAGTGCCGCAAATCGCTTATAGATGGCACTGTAAGTTTTTTAGAACTCGGCCGAGCGTGGGGTGTTAGGTTTTATTTTCGTTACGGAATTTCTTAATTCGGTCGCCGCGCTCAAAGCCCGCGATAAAAGCTATGCAATAGCTTAAAAACATGTCGGTATTCATTCCAGTGCTTACCTACATCTATTAGCCAGGATATGACTATGATGGCCATATGTAGTATACCTTCACCAGGTCGCCGGACCTTCACTTTCTATGATAAAACATAATTATATAAAATTACTTTGAGTAATAGGTATCTACTAAATTGATTTATATGATATCAATATCATAGACACATGTATATACTTCTTAAAAAGTTAATTCTGTTGTAAGAAGTTGTTATGTAATAATATTGAGGAGGTTTTTATGTTAATAATGTTGTAAGGTAAAAAAATGACAACGTCTCATTGATAGCGTTACAGGCTCAGTGAGTCAGCGATCAGTCGGTGAGTCAGTGATGAGCGTAAATATATCTTTTTTTTTGTTTAATTGAAGAGATTGTGGCACGATAGGCAGGTGTAAGGTACGATAGGTAGGTAAATAAGGCGTGGGTTTCAAAACGCTGTCCGTGCTCACAGATTTTAATTTAATGTTGAAGTTGACGCAAAAGACCCGAAATGGATTTTTAGAGAGTATCAAGGTATTAAATAATTTATTAAATTTATTGAAAGATATCAGAAATTAATGGAGTTTGAGTCACTTTCTCACATAAATGACAGCGCATGCGTAAAAGAACAAATGGATGGAATATAATTTTAAACAAAAAAAACCGACTTCAAGCGCACAGTATAGCCATTACGATGTTTTGATGGTTCCCCTCGATTTCTCTGGGATGCCATCATCAGATCCTGGTTTCCTTATCATGGTGCCACCCTTGGGATAGCCCCTTTCCAACAAAAAAGAATCATCACCACATAAAAAAAAAATATATACGGTCGAATTGAGAAACCTCCTCCTTTTTTTGAAGTCGGTTAAAAAAATATCGAATGAAAGAAGAACGAATAACAGCGTGACCGCGCTACAATCTGAGCTTTTTTAGTCCACAATTAATAAGCCCTCGGCATCATCTCACCTGATCGTATGATCGTATGATGCCGCAGATGGAAGCGGGCTTACAAAGATTCCCCAACGCAATTGAAAACTGGCTATCTTATCTTCAAGCCGGAACACATCAATACTGTTAACACTGATGTTTGCCGGTAAGATAAGATGGTGGTAGCTAGCCAGGCGGTCTATGATAATACCCTACCACCAACCAAACCGAGTCTTAAAAAGTTCGAACTCCTGGAATGAAGCGAATGTACTAACTATTACGCCACGGAGGCGGTTGTCAGTGGAGTAATCTCCAATAATCCGGTCTTTCGCCAATACCTGAACCTCTAGATACAACGATTTATTTTATTTATTGTAAGTGCATAAGTAAGGTATCCTTGGGGGAGGCCTATGTCCAGCAGTGGACTTCCTTCGGCTGATATGATGATGATGAAGTAAGGTAGGTAGATGTGTAGGTATGTAGGTACGTTTTAAAAAATTCAATCCTTTTCAAATAAGTTAGCATATTTTATATCTCTACACCTTGGTGTTATTAAGATTTAAGTAAAACATCCAAAGGGCGGGACTTGGTCACGTCCATCTTATGGGCCAAAAAAAAGGAAAAAGAACTTAAAACGTTGCTAAGTAGGGTTCTCATTTAGTATGTTCTGTATAGATTCTTAGGACTGTTTTGTAGTCAAAGACGAAGGCGCGGGCTTAAACGAAAAAGCTCATAATGTACACAAGATATGGCCACATGCGGCAGTTTGTTATGAAGTTTATGGTGCAAGTTCTAGTTACGAAAAAAACGGTGGCAGCGATCTAAACCTGCTGTATTTTAAGAAGACTGGATCCCTGTCAAACATAGTAACAAATAAAAAGATATCCCGAGTATAAATGGATAGCTACACCAAATAATTATTTCAAGTTTAATATGGCAGGGAAAGCCACAGTTATGATAAACGCTCTAAGAAAATGTGGAACACGATGTCGGAATGTTATTAAAGATTTTTATTAGAGTTCAGTCGTTAAACTAGATCTTACGAGGTATGGCTTTGATGGGTGATGCGGTATTAATTTGAAGTAAATGAGTTGCTCTATTACGGGACACCTTGGCACGATCAGGTTATGAACGGCCGGAAAGACTCGGATTAGATTTTATACATATTTTTAATTTATTGAGAAGACCACAAGTTCGGTGATTTTATGCTTGATGACAAATCTGTAAATAAAAAACCTTTTATTAAAAAAAAAGACACAGACAGACTGACTCGCATTAGATTTCATCAGTTTACTCTTTTTACGCATAGATTCGGCATTGTGTGTTTCTCCTTCGACTCCATCGTCATATTGCATTAGAAGCGACTGAAGAAAAACTCCCCTAAACTTCAATTAAATAAGAGTCATAAGAGTAATTTCAGTCATTTTAACCGCCTCCGCAGCTCAGAGGCAAATTTCACTGGCTTTACACAGGAGGTCGCGGGTTCGATTCCCGGCGGGGTCAAATGTAAGACTCGGTTTGGTTGGTGGTAGGGCATTTTCTAAGCCCGCCTGGCTAGCTACCACCATCTTATCTAAGTCTTGCCGCCAAATATAGCCAGTTCCCCATTGCGTTGGGGAATCTTGGAAAGCCCACTTCCATCTTCGGCAACATCGTCACTTACCACCAGGTGAGATGTTATCTAGTGTTTATCTATTGTGAATTAAACTAAATAGAAAAAAAAATCAATTTTACTTTGCATTTTCGAAGCATGTAAGGTTTAAATGTAAGTCTTAGTATGTAAACATTTTCGGTTGTTCTTGGTACGTGGCAGGGTGCAGGTGCCTCGTAAACTGAAGGTTTTATGGAAATATAAGATCCTTGTCGGGCGTTGTCGTGGATTTAAGGGTATTGCACACCTAAACCTGTTTTTGTCATACCATACGATGCATAAGCAATGGGATTTGAGTTTATAGCTACTTAGGGACCAGATAATACGCCGCCGTACAATTTATAAACATTATGTACGACTTATTAGATAGAAAATATGTGGAGAAGGTATATATTTATTTATTTAGATATTTATAGTCTAATCAAGAACAGATCAAGGTAGACACTTGTGGTGCGAATCTGACCCACACGATACAGAGTCCAAAGTGTCTAACCTGTTGTGGTCTGTAATGTAATTAGTGTAGTAAACATATGAAAGTTTTAACAATTTCAATGTTTTTAGTAATATCACACAACGAGCATGGGAATGGGTTTGATAGACTTCAGGCGTGGAGAGGGTTCTGAACGTTGATTGACTAATTTCCCATGCAATTTTAAATACAGTAGACTTCTTAAAGGTTTATCTTATCTTATCTTTGTAAGTGGGGACTACAGTTGCAGCGACACTTCGACCCAGTGGGATCTCTTGTGTCTATCCCTATAGCCTTTGCACCTCAACCTACTCGAAGATGTGCTGCATCAATGCAGCACTTCCGCTGATTGGAAGGTGCTTGTAGTCCTCCGGTTTTGTGTAGCCATCACCTAGGAGGTACATACGCTTGCTAGCCAGGACATCGCAGTGACACAGTAGGTGTTACATCGATTCTGTATCTTCACCACAGGCCCTGCAGGTCGGGTCATTCGTCAGGCCGTTTTTTTGCAGGTGTGCGTTTTTGGCGAAGTGGCCCCTCAACGCTCCTGTTACAGCCCTGACGCGTGTCCTGCTATAGGCTCTCCTGCAATCTGTAGGTAAAGAAATATTTTCTGTATTTTTTTCAAAATATTAGGCCTAGTAGTTTTGGAGAAAAGAGAGGGGGGTGGGGGGTTAAATAAAATTATAAAGAAAGTACACTGCTCTACATTGCTTAGCGATGTTTTAAGAAATCTCATGTGAAACATGGTTTCCTGAAAAGCTATTAAAATTACTTAGTACATTGTGCAGTACATGCAGGGTATAATAACTTTCAAGATGAGCGAGTGCTATATTTACGAGTACCGTCTCAGTCCTTATATCCATGGGTTCTGCTAATTTCATACAATTTGTTTGCCATCCTCCTGTTTGCTATACGACAACATAAATTTTGTTTTCAGCACGATTTTACAAACAAATTATAATAAGAACTTCTCAGTTCTCCTCTCTGGTAAATATAAGTAGCACTTGCTTATCTCGAAAGTTTTTATCCTACACAATGTATAAACTTTATTATTTATATTTTTTTGAAAAAAAAACATGTTTTGTATGAAAAGTCTAAAAATATCCCTGGGCAAAGTAATGTGTGTATATTTGAGATTACTACATCATGCCCTTTTATTTGATATTATGTCACACGATAAAAGTTTGCGAAACTTTTTTTAAATTTTCTAATTTACCCTCTACAAGTGGCCCCGTGTTACAAATTCATTTAGGTACCTACTTACGTTACACGTCCGTTTTTGGATCACCTACTTACACACGTATACCAAATTTCAACTCAATCGGTCCAGTAGTTTCGGAGAAAGTCGGCTATGAGAGACGGACAGACAGAGAGATTCAGTTTTTTTTTCCTTTTGAGGTACGGAACCCTAAGAAATCCAAAACTTACCTAACTAAGTACAACTAAGAATAAGACATTTAAATTATGATGTAGTTTATAAAAGATAATACGCATATTATGTATTTAAGCGAACTATTTATTTATTTATAAATTGATAATTTTTTTTTTGGCAATTGTTATTATCTATAACTTCCTAATTATGTTATTTTCTTTTTGTTTTTACGTTCTGTTTTATATTTTGCCCTGCGATGGCGCACGCGACGATTCCTCTCGGCACCGGCAGAATAACAGCGCAGTAGGTAGGTCTTCCTGCTTGCGGCATTATGCTGAGTCGGGGCCAGTTCGGCAAAGTGCACATTGACTTTTCATAACTGTAACGTACTCATATTTGTCTACTTTTTTTGTTTTTTTTTTGTTATTTGTACCTTTTTGTTATTTTAATTTTGTCTGTGTGTATTTTTTGTCGAATAAATGTTATCTTATCTTATCTTAACTAAAAAAAAATATCAGGAAAATTTTCCGAGGTCAGGAACTGTCTGAAACTTACATAAGATTAGTGTGAAAGTACTATTTCTATCGCAACAAAAGCGTATATATCCCTTATCAATTTCAAGAAACCCATTCATTATGCTAACTAGACAAAACGATAATTAATTATGTTTTTTTATTATTCACAATTAAGTTATATTATTCACAATTAAGTTATGTTGTTCACAATTAAGTTATATTATTAACAGTTAAGTTATATTATTCACAATTAAGTTATATCATTCACAATGTGAATTTTGACAATTTTGCTGTTTTCGAATATTGTACAAGCTCCCTTAGACCCCTGGCCTCGCCGCCCACCTCCCCAGCCTTACCCAGAGAATGTTATGTCTCTAAATATTACTAAAGAGTACTTATACCTTACCTAGACATTACATGCACCAACATTAATAGTATCACGTTTATAAAACAGCATAACTTTACAGAAATACAAGATTGTAAATCATGAACAAACTTAACTTAAATTAATCGTAACTCTAGACTTTTGAAATCTTATTAAATACATTATAATGAATTTAAAGATTCTTGAATCGTAAAATTACTCACGAATCTTATCTATTTGCGAGCTAACTAACAAGGAAGTGAATATTAAAATTGCATAGAACAAAGTGTTAATTAAATTAACAGAAGTTAACCGATGCTACTGTTTTGAACCAGTTAAGAGCTGTTTTAATAATCGACAACGCTGAGTACGTTAAAAAACCGGTCAAGTGCGAGTCGGACTCGCGCACGCAGGGATCCGTTCCATGATTTATAGAATTCACGTTTGTTGTATAGGAGCCTACTTAAATATAAATTTTGTTTTAATTAGGTATTTATTTTTAAAGTGAATAATACAACTCAATATTCTGTGAATATTTCAAGCGTCTACCTATTGCCGTTATCAATATCGAGCAAAAATTAGCAAAAAAATCACGTTTGTTGTATGGGAATATAATATCTCTGTTATATATTGTGTAATTATCTGTGTACACGCCAATTCAACCCTCACATCTCATTTCTCATCGCCTATGGTATGTAGGAAGAAAACTCTTACAGAGTTATTCATGCCATTTGTACATTTAGTTTATAAGCAACTGTTTAACTCAACTGTGTGTGTACAATAAATATATAAATAAATAAATAAATAATATATATTTGTTTTATTTTAAATTAATTATTTATTTTAAAAGTAATAATACAACTCAATATTATTTGAATATTTCGAGCGTCTACCTGATGCTGTTATCAATATCAAGCAAAAACGAGCAAAAAAATCACGTTTGTTGTATGGGGGCCCCCTTAAATATGAGTTTTAATATTTTTTGTTATAGTGGCAATAAAAATACATCATCTGTGAAAATTTCAACTGTCTAGCTATCACGGTACATGAACTACAGCCTGGTGACAGACGGACAGACAAACAGACAGACGGACAGCGAAGTCTCAGTAATAGGGTCCCGTTTTTACCCTTTGGGTACGGAACCCTAAAAACCAACTTCTGTCGCAACAACTTAATACAATTTTGCTACACATTTTATTCGTTAATTTTCTAAAAAAATGTACTTAAGCGATATGTGATAAAATTAATATGGAACTATAAATTAAAGACATAACACAACGGACAATGAATTGCGAACTCCTCCTATTTTGAAGTCAGTTGAAAAATATCAAAACAAATGTGCTCAAATAGAACCCATTCGAAGCTATCAAATTTGATAGCAATCGAAAAGGCACGTCTCGAGTAGAAATAGCCGGGTTTACTTCCGAATTCCCAGCGAACGTCCAGCGATAGAATCGATACTCGATGCCAATAAAATTGCGTCGATTCGCGAAAACATAAAACGTTGGATTCGAGTCTTGCGCTCTCTACGTGAAGCTAGAGAAGGGTTCCCGGTTTTATTGCAAGGAATTTGCATATAAAGTAACCATTGAAGAAAAGCGATCGCCGTTCGGCTCCGTGTTTTTTTCGTATTCATTGTTGGGAAGGCCGTGGATCCGTTTTATGGATCATGATGCTCCTTCAGCGTTTAAATAAATAAAAGCATCAACAGTTTTTTTTTTCAACAAAGATTTATTTGAGAAAAGCATTTTAGTTACGTGTTTTGATATTAAACCCTTAATTTAATTTATGACTGTCGTAAAAGTAGATGGAAATTAACACTTCTATTTCTCTATTGTTGGTTTGAATAAAGAGGAACTAATTTATTTGTTTTTTTTTGTTTCAGATTTATGGATCGAGACAGGGAACATAAAATATGGATTGAAAAATATTGGTAAATAGAGTTTTTATTTTTTGGAATTCTGTGTTATGACACTCGATGGTCGATGTATAATAATAAAAGAAGATGCGTATCTCGTACAGCGCCACAAAAAACGTTAAATAATATTTACTCCTACAGTGTTCCCAGCAATTCCAATAAAAATGGTATTTAATTGAGTCCGATAAGGTGTCATGTACCGAAACCTTTATTATCACCGCAAGATAAACGTATCTGGTCACTATAGGTAGGCTTACCAATCTTGGTATATAAGCCGGGATTTAGTTACCCTTCCACCATTTTGTTTCAAGGAATAAAGAATTTCTCGCTAGGATAAAGAGTACTAATATGGATATTTATTTAAGGCGAGGCATTCTTCTTCTTCTTTGCGTGTCGATGACAAATCAAATCATTCCGGCCCAGAACTTAGCCACTAGGCGAGGCATTTATAAAACAGTTGTCTCTGTTTTTTCCTTTACGTATAAAGAGTCAAGACAATAACCACACTTTTGCACTTTTTCAATGTTTTACGTTGTTATTTCTCATAAGACTTCAATTTAAAAACTAAAATTTAGCAGGTTCTCTGTAGTACTTAAAAAGAAATATATCTATACAAAAACTATGTGCAAATTTAGAAATTTTATTAATAAACAATTCGTTTTAGACTTTTTTTTTAGACGTTTTAGACCTGTTTTTGGGATTTTTTATGATTGAGTAAAGTACACAATATCGTTTAACATATTAGCACATTCCTCAGACAATATCCAATATTTTTTGCAAGACCGATATTTAGTAGTAATTACCCAAAAAAATTGAAAGGGTTTCTTCGCTTCTCCACCGGTGCCTCGCCTTAAGAAAATTTCAAGATCTTGTCTAGGTATTCCGCACCTGACCTATGTGACAAATGGCCTATAAATTTTTGTTAAGAGCGTTAATGGCCACGATAGCGTCGCGTCGGAAAGAGCGTGTTGCATGGCAAATGCTTTTTCGTACTTTGTGTAGTGAGTCCAGAGTCCAGAGGTGGCGGGACTTTGTTGCTGCTTGGCTGGTGAGGGCGGAGGACTCTGCACAATGCCGTTTAAGTGATAGTTATGGCAGTTTTTATAGGCAGTTAGATTTATTTTTACTACACAGTTTGTTTTAATGCGTTTTTCGCGAGTCGTCAGTTAAGAGATCGCAACGATTCCTCGGTGATTCGTTTGAATAGTGTTAATAGGCCGTTAGGTTAATTTGTTTTACATTATTGTCTTTATATGCTGGAACTTCTGGAAGTATTGGAACGCTGGAGTGAATTTTAATGCAATGAAGGATGCGTTTAAGTTTTGTATAATACAAGAAACTGAACTTTATGTATCTACGTGCGGCGTCGGCGTGCCCTCCAATCACGCTGTTGCACGCACCAAAGGATAGTCACTTGTGGAGGGAAGGGCAGGGTTCTTAAAAAAAATAGGTAAATCCACCAATACTGAATTAAAATATATTAAAAACGGGAAATGACTCCACAGTTGAAAAGCATAGGGATCTAATGACAATTTTAAATTCAAAATAAACAACCATTGAAAAAGAGTAAAAAAAGAAAAAAAGACGATACAAAAGTAGGTTATAAAGGTAGGTAAAATAACCAAAAAGATTGACTTCGTCACATATTATGTGTCTAATATGAGTAGAAATACCTTTCTTTTAGAAATATTATTACGTCAGACGAAAAAAAAAGAAAAATAACAATTTTGAGTATGTACTTATGTTAACTTTTGGTGCTTTAAGGACCTCAACTAATATCACTTTAGTTGATATTTATCTATATAAATAAAATTATCGAGTCTGCCGTTGTGCGTATCACCCAAAAACTATACTGGAGAGTTTTCGGACCTTTTTTTTTTGTTTTACTTTTTAGATACCTGGTCCTTATCAAAAAAAACCTATCAATTACGAGCCACTTGTAGCTCGTGCACCACGCACCCTCCACGGGGACCAAGCCGTGGGCAACATCATCATCATATCAGCTCATATATACGTCCCCACCGAGAGGCTCGAGCCTACTCTGAACTAGGGCGTGGGCAACAGCTAGTTGCTAAAATAAACAGACATGACTAATACAAACAATATAGTACCTACTAACATACAGTATGGACACTCCCTGCCGCTCTCTAGATTGCGACCCCACCCCCTCGTCACCCAGATTGATACAGTTTGGTTCTTGAACGTATATAATTTCGCCGTGATTTCATTTGTTTCGTCACTTGTTTTTAGAAATGTAATTTCTCGCCCGCTGTGGATAAGTGTCCGGGGTGTGATATAGGTTTGATTATTGACCTACCTACTTAGTTCTAAGTACAATACTTCCATGTGTGTCACTATACATATAAGCCGTGAACATTTTCACTGAACCATACGCTTTGAGCAGGTTTAATAAGGTTCACCCTCAATCTTGATCGGCGTTTATTATGGCCAGGCTCAGAAGGTAGGTCGGAACTCGGAGTGAGCCTTAATCAGGAAATATAGGGCAATAAAAGCGCCGGTGGCGAGCCGCCTAATCAAATTGTCGAAATGACGTATATACGGAGTGCGGGCTAACTTGGCTCGCGGTGGATACGTTGGCCTTATATGTAGGTATACGTACTTATGTGCACATGTATGTTGCTCTTATACGCACAATATGGATCGGACTTTTAGGGTTCTGTAACAGGTAATGGGACCCTGGTACCTACTAAGCCTAGGGTAAAACCAGGATAGTTTCCACGGAGGTACAGTTGCCCCGATTGTAATTATTCTAGTTTCGCGGATGAATCGCATGCTACTTTACTAGTCTATCGAATGATTCTCCAATTAACACTAAGTTGACCGTGTCTCGTGTCTCTGTGCGATTGCATGGGAAGGCAAAATGCGAACAAAGTTTTTGCGGGGTAGATACCTATCCTGTTTCTCGGCGGGGCATCTATCGTAATTTAAATGGATTAGGCAACTATCCCCTATACGGGATAGATGTCCCAAAATATAGAGGTCCGCAAAAATTGCTAATACTGTAAAAATATTAAAGTAAATGTTTTTTACTTTTCATAAATTTGTAGATAAAAAACCAAAGTATCGGCAAGTTTTACAAAAAAACTATTTTGCTCATTGTACTGAGAGATATAGGTGATTTCAAAAAGTATGTCAACTATCCGGCTTTTACCCTATACGCTGTCTGTCTGTCCTAATTTTAAAAGGCTGTATATTTTGAACCGTGTTAGGTAACTAGCTCAAATTTTCAATTATAATGGGGTTACTGCCTTAAAATTGTATACTATAGGGGAATGACTAAAATTAATAATGGAATTTAAAAAAGAGAAAAATAAAGAGGGTCCCCCTTATTTAATTGTTTTGCTCTATCGTAATCGTAGCGTGAAACTTGTTGTAATTATAGTACATCAATTATAAAGTAAAACAGAAAATTATAAAAAAAAATCCAAGTGTGAATCACGCGCAAGGAGTCTAAACTAAAATAAATATAGTTTAAAAAAAACTAAAAAACACGCTTTAAAAGCACATCAAACTAAAAAGTGAAAAATAATTCTTAAAGCTGAAAAAAATAATGAACGAAAAATACTAGCATTATCGTGAAAAAAAGCGTGGGTTGCTCGATATACGAAAAATATGGCACAAAGCAACCCACGCTTTTTTCGCAATAATACTGGTATTTTTCGTTCTATTGTTTTAAGCTTATACCTATTAGGAATTATTTTTAATTTTTAATTTTGATGTGCATTTAATCCTGGCGATCCTGATTAGGATAATGAAATTCAAAATTCAAATTCAGTTTATTATCAGACAATTACAGTCCATAATATGTTAGTTAAAATGTCACTTAAAAACCTATGTTAGTAAAACATAAATAACAAATAATTAAAAAGCAGTCGAAACAAATCCACCATTATTTTGCAGCCCGATTTGAGGGCGTCACATGCTTCCCGGTGCAGTGAGCAAAAAACGGTCCATCGACCCTTCCCGCTACAGTGGCCAGGAGCTAAACTTATGGAATTATTGTATTGTCACTGATTATTGATGACTGTACTTACAAAGTTTAAATTAAATCTGTCCGTTTAAAGTGGTCAAAATCGAGTGCAAAGGAGTCGGTTACATACATACATACATACAGCTGAAGCTAATTAAAGCGAGAAACTAAATTTATTGTAATGTCCTACTATGTACATTTTCAGATGTCCTTAAATTGCGGTTTAGCTGGGTGTAGGGGGAGGGGGGAGGGGGAGGGGGAGGGGGAGGGGGAGGGGGAGGGGGAGGGGGGGAGGGGGAGGGGGAGGGGGAGGGGGGAGGGGGAGGTACACTTCACTGTAACAAAAATTAGATTTCATTAAAGCTTAATATTTCACAAACCCACAGTTGTTTTAAACGACCTATTCAACGATATCCCAATATTCACCCCCTAATAAGTACACCCATGCCAAATTACAGTTTTCTAGTACTAATAAGTCTCCGAGCTAAGCCGCAGACAGACGGACAGACAGACATGGCGAAACTATAAGCTAAAAAAACAGCAAATGTCGCGTCGATATCTTTTGTATGACATGAAAAGCAATACGAGTATCATTGATATACTTGTGTGGAGAGGTGTGGGGTTCGAACGGAACCATCGACGCACGGGTCGGACTCGCACTTGGCCGGTTTTTTAAGAGAATCATACGTTTCGAGCAATTGGATTATCATTCATAAAATACTATTATACCTACTCGTACTACATACTTATTACCTACTAGCTTGTGCCCGCGGCTTCGCCCGCGTGGACATCATTTTTGTGACCGTCTTTGAGTGTGAGTGGTGCACGAGCCGCAAGTGGCTCGCGAGCGTAGACATCAGTTTCCTCCAGATCCCTTTGGGAACTATGTCAGGATAATTGCTAATTAGCAAACTATTCCATTTCCCACCTCAAATATCTCTGTCCAAAAAATCTCAACAATCCGTTGTTCCGTTGCGATGTTAAATAAATTAACCAAAAAAAGAGTGTATTTTTTAGTTTTTCAGGAACTGCATCGGACTGTGCTATTTTCACGGGATACAAAGTAGTCTATGTCCTTTCTCGTGTCACGGGCTACCTGCATGCCAAATTTCATTAGGATTACTCAAGGCGTTGAAGCGAGAAAAGGTAACAAACAAACACATTTTCACATTTATAATATTAAGTAAGGATTAGGAAAGTATCACCAATGTATTATACCTAGTTACTAATGTACCATATCGTGGTTTATGTCCCAGGAGTGTGGGCTAATTATGTACACATACATGTAAGGTAAACCATTGGATCCAGTTATATGAACGTTACTAAGCTTTTGCCCGCGGCTTCGCTCTCGTTGGCATTGTTTTTATGACTGTTTCTGAGGGTGAGTGGTGCGCAAGCCGCTAGTTTTTCCCATATCCCTTGGGTACTATCTCGGCGTATGCTAATTAGTAGTCTATGTCATTTCCCACCCTCTCAACCATCTCTGTACAAAAATCACAACAATTCGTTGCTCGGTTGCGATGTTAAGGAAATCAATTATTTTTTTTAGTTCCCTCAGTAACAGTACCGTATTATGCCACTTTCACTGCATGCCAAATTTCGTCAAGATTGGTTGAGGTGTTGAAGCGTGAAGAGGTAATAAACAAGCAAACATACAAGCATATTTTCACATTTATAATAATAGTAAGAAATCTCACATGATCGAGTGTCATATGCTGAAGTTTTGATGATGATTTATTTTAAATAAATGTGATACTAGACTTAAAAAAATATTTTTGTGTTATATAGTTATCTTTAATAAAACATATGTGTGAATGTAATTAAAATTATTTTTGTGTAATATATTAAACTAGTGGGTGCCCTCTGCTTCGCCCGCGCAGATCCCGTTTTTTCCCGTTCCCGTGGGAATATGCCAAAATCCTTTCTTAGCGGATGCCCACGTCCTAATTGCTATATGGATTACTAATTTCAGCGAAATCCGTTCAGTGGTTTGGGCTGTGCGTTCATACACCAGTCAGTCACCTATTCCTTTTATATATAATATCAGAGAAGATTTATTTAAATCAATTATTCCTGATACTCCTGGCTCCGGTAACAGTCATGGTAACGGTGGGGCGGGGGTGCGAAGAATCCCTGGCAGATGCCATGCTACCAAGCCCAACGACGACCTGGTGAAGATCGCGGAAAGTCGCTGGATGCGGGTAGCGCTGGACCGGTCGTCGTGAAAATCCTTGGCCTTTGTCCACAAGTGGACGTTTTTCGGCTGATATGATGATGATGATTATTATTTAAATTAGACATAACATAATAGGGATGACGACAGCATCAGAAATAAATTATGAACTCTTGGTCACTAAATTGCCCTCCTACTTAAACTTCGGAAAACCTTACTCGTTTTGTTTTCCATCAAGTCTTCAATTTTTAACTCACCAAAATCACAAAACGAGTACATAAATGACGCTGCTAAACAATGACGTCACGCCTCTTTCAGGTATTTCAAACATTTTTAGAACAAAATGTCGTTTTTGACAGATTATAAAAAGTAACTCAGATGACTAGCATTCGTCATCCCAATTATATCACAAAAACATTTTTTTCGAGTCCGGGATCATATTTATTTAAAACAAATATCTCATCAAAAATTCAGCATGTGACACTCGGGATGTATCCAATAAATCAGTTATACAGCATTCCACTGTCATTTCAGTCGTCGAACGGCATAAAATGATAATTTTACTGCCCCTCTTCCGTCTCTGGGTTTACGACGATTGTGAAACGTATCGACAGTTCGGGTGTCACCTCTGAGGTGCGCCAGCCCCGTCTTCTCATTGTCGCACTTCCAAATTTCTCTATTACCCTTCTTTATTGGGTTGAAAATCGCGAGAAACTCAGTTTTTCACACGCAAAAGCGTTTGCAGTCCTTTGGGAACATGTGGTTCCCCCCTTGCCCGTACACCTTTCCCCTCCCCTGTTTGGATATTTCGGGAAGGTGCTCCCTGAAAACACATCAATCTTTCAGGTGACTTTACTGTGAAAAGTAATGGACTACGGTGATGCGCTCAAACGAAAGTTTTTGAAGGCAAAATAGACCTAGGCGGGCCTTTAAGTACTTTTATTTATTCATCTTATCAGCTCATCTACGTCCCCACCGAGGGCCTCGAGCCTTCCGTGAATTAGGGCGATCGGGCCTTAGTCGACAACGCGGGCCCAGTGCGGGTTGGTTGACTTCACAAACAACCTGCGAGTTTCTCCGCAGGCGTGTGCAGATCTCCTCACGATGTTTTCCTTCACCGTAAGAGCGTCGGATAAACGTACATATGAAATCTTGATAACAAATCACATTGGTACGTGGCAGGATTCGAATCACGACCTCCCAGACAGGAGGCGGCGGCCCTAGCCGTTACGTCACCGACGCTCTTATTGAAGTAATTAATTGAATTATAAAAATATAACTGTATCTAAAAAAATAAAAATTCGTGGATTTCTTATGACGTTATGGTTTTGCTACATAAATATATTTATTTTATCTACTATAGAAAGAAAGGTACTATAAAAGGCGAACAAAAAGATTGTGATAAATTAATCTCTTTGTATCTACAAATATCATGTCATCTGACAGTAAATATGCGGATTAAAAAAAAAGGCCAAGTGCGAGTCAGAAACACACAAAGGGTTCCGTACCATCACACTAGGTATCGCTAGTTTCTTCGCGTTTCAAAAAAACACGCTTTTTTGTATGGAGACCCCTTTATTTTTTTTTACTTTTTGTAGTTTATAGTATTTGGTGTCATAGCGGCAACAGAAATACATCATCTGTGAAAATTACAACTGTCCATCTATTACGGTTCATGAAATACAGCCTGGTGACACTAACTAGTGATGTCTAAGTAATAGTGTCCCATTTTTACCCTTTGGGCACGGAACCCTAAAAACAGTAAAGTTGAAATAATGCGTAACTCATAAATTATTTAACATAAAAGGCTCACCTCACATTTTTACTTCAAACACAAATTGTTGTAGAAGAAACACATATTTTGGGAATACATTTGAATAACAATTAGAAAAGGACCATAATCAGTTTAATAGCCGTTAATTTGTTGTCGCAACAATAATTAGCATTTTACCGCCTTCATTACAATTCATAGAAATAAATTAATGTGATTGTAATACATTTTGAGTAAATCAGTGTCGGTGCGTCGGTGGCGAAATGGCTAGGGCCGCCGCCTCCTGTCCGGGAGGTCGCGGTTCGAACCTACCACGTACCAATGTGATTTCGAATTTAGATTCCATATGTACGTTTATCCGACGCTCTTACGGTGAAAGAAAACATCGTGAGGAAACCTGCACACGCCTGCGAAGAAAATCGCAGGTTGTGTATAAAGTCGACCAACCCGCACTGGGCCCGCGTGGTCGACTATGGCCTGATCGCCCTAATTCAGGGTAGGCTGGAGCCCCTCGGTGGGGACGTATATGAGCTAATTAGTGAAGTCACTGGCGAATGCGAATTCTTATAAAACAGTGGGTCGTGTGTGGTCGCGACGACCAGGCCGCGGTCACCAAGATCAGAGTGGTACCAAGTGAAAAAGAGCTATTGTCGATAATTTCTGCATATGTTTAATTTAATTAATACTTAAAAGTACACTGGAGCAATTGCGGCATACCGAAGTTTTAAAGCTTTTAAAGCATGTTAATGCAATGTTTGTATTTATGTAGGTATGTTATTTTGTTATATAAGGTCAAATGTTGCAAACGAATTACTAATTATGTAATTACAATTAATGTAATTTTTAACTGACTTTAAAAAAAGGAGGAGGTTTCTCAATTCGACCGTATACCTATAATTATTTTTTTATGTGTGTTCGCGAATAACTTCGTCGTTTATGACCCGATTTTGATGATTCTTTTTTGTTGGAAAGAAGATATCCCAAGGGTGGTACCATGATAAGAAAACCAGGATCTGATGATGGCATCCCAGAGAAATCGAGGGGAACCTTAGTTTCCTGTTTGTAGTCGGTTATTTTTGATCAAAATTATATACTTACAATTATTTCTTGACTTGTAAATGCATTATCCTAATACGAATAAATGACTATTATGACTATTATCGAAGATATTGTGAGAAGCCGGTTTTTTTTGTTTTGTCCTCAACCAGATAGGTAATGTTTTAAATAAATAATTAGTAGGCTAGTCTGTCGAGTCAGACCCGCGCATGAAGGGTTCTATACCATCGTGCTAGATGGCGCTACTTTCTTCAAGTTTTTTAAAAAAATATGTTTTTTGTATGGACCTCTTACCTATTTTTTCACTTTTTCTAATTTTTAGTATCTTTTGTTATAGCGGCAACAGAAATACATCATCTGTAAAAATTTCAACTGTCTAGCTATCACGGTTCATGATATACAGCCCGGTAACAGACGGACGGACAGACGGACAGCAAAGTCTTAGTAACAGGGTCCCGTTTTACCCTTTGGGTACGGAACCCTAAAAATGAGAATATTGCCTTGTTTAGGGCAAGGTATCCTCTTTCAACTGTCGACCAACCGGCACTGGGCCCGCGTGGTCGACTAAGGCTCGATCGCCCTAATTCAGGGTATAGGCTCGAGCCCCTCGGTGGGGACATATATATGAGCTAATGTGATGATCCCCTTTTAAATAAAACTTTTCGATTAACCGCCGCTCATGTGGACGCTGCGTAAGAGTTAAGTTAGCAACAATTACCCATTTTCAAGCGACTTCTAAAAAGGAGGTATGTTTTTTTTATGTGTTTTACCTCAGAACTTTTGACTGAGTGAACCGATTTATTTGAAATCTAGTGCTTCCCGTGTGGTCCCATATAAATTTCATCAAAATCGGTGTAGTACTTTATTAGAAAATTAACAAAAACCAAAAATAATAACCCAAAAATGTACTATATAAGTTGTTGCGATGGAAGTCGGTTTTTTTACGTGTTTAGAGTTTTCAATTATTGCGGCACAGTTTCACTTTTATACTACCATAATGTCCACTATAAAGCTCCTTGACGGTCTCCACTCCATCGTCAGTAAGTCTCAAGTAGATTCAAAGTTTGCCGACTTGCACTTTGGTTTTTATTACTCGACTACGGCAAAGCCAAAGGAAGGGTTAGTGTGTATTTACGTATGTTCCTCCATAGCGGTTGAAATTACTAAGCAGATTTAGATGAATGATGAATCGATACGATTTTATAAAATATATTATTTTAAATATGAATAAAATCAATATGGCGGATGTTACCTCCTAATAATTGAAAACGGTTAACACATTAAAAAACCGACTTCCATCGCAAAAACTTAGTACAATGATTATTTTTTGGTTTTGGTTAATTTTCTAGTAAAGTACCGATTTTGATAAGATTTATATAGAATCAATTTGGAAGCATATCGGATAGCTTATCGCATAAAAAAAGAATCATAAAAATCGGTTCATAATCTGCGAAGATATCGCGTAACAAACATACAAAAAACAAAACGGTTGAATTGAGAACCTCCAAATTTTTGGAATTCGGTTTAAAAGTGGGAGTCTCTGATTTTTTTTTGCTATCATATCAAGTGGTACCTACGTTAAATGAAAAGAGGAGAAAATTCTGAGTTCAAGAATATGAGTTATAGTACAATATTAAAACCCGACTAGAGCGAAGCCAAATGGAAGGGTTATGATTTCCTATAATATGACATATTTATATTGAGGGTTAAATCTACAGGTAAGAGCGATTTTGTGCAAGTTTATAAACCTTTATCTTGTTCGATCACTCTTTAAAATAAAATGTAATCTTCACACAGCTTTAAATTGAATCGATGTCATAAACTTAATAGTGAACAGGCGTTTGTATATTTATACAATATTGTTCTGTGTACGAGTATTAATGATTGTTCGACGACAACTCGAGTATCGAATATAGTTTATCGAAACGACATGAAATTTGGTAGGCGAATTAATAAGACAATAATTTTGAACAAAAAAAACCGACTTCAAACTGGAAACTAAGGTTCCTCATTCTTTTCTTGCTTTTTTTAATGTTCCTAGTTATAAATTTGCATGCTATAACATAAAATGGCTAAACAAGAGAGTCTACGGTCTTTAAACTAACATCAATTTTGTACCTTGTTTAATGGCAAATAAAGAATATTTGTATTTGTATTTGTATTTGTATCTAGATTTATCTGGGATGCCATCATCAGATCTTGATTTCCTTATCATGGTATCACCCTTGGGATATCTCCTTTCTAACAAAAAAAGAATCATCAAAATCGGTTCATAAACGACGACGTTATCCGCGAACACACACATAAAAAAAATATACAATCGAATTGAGAAACCTCCTCCTTTTTAAAAGTCGGTTAAAAAGAGTTTTAAGTTGAAACAAACGCCTATCGGTCAAGCGGTTGCCGAGATTACAAATGTTGAAAACATGGTTTCTTTAAAAACCACTAGATGACACTTGATGGATCTTATATCGCGCAAGCGTTATATAGCGTACATATATTATTTTTTAACGCGTAGGTACATTCTGAGTTCACAGATCGGGGCGACTAGTGTTTAGTAAATAGGTGCACTGACAATTACTTAGTAACTAGAAAATGGAATATTCATTTGTTTTCGGTTTATTCTAGATTTCAGACACAGCAAGTCTTTGATGAGTTCCTCGAAAACCCGCCAGACTCGCATCACATTTTGTAACAAACATTAACTATTTGGCTACATCAAAAGGCCTTCTAAACAAAACTCAAACTACGTGAGAATATCGAGTTTGGACGCCAAAATTAATATATCAAGACGAAACCCCATAAAGTTTAATTAAAACATAAATTATGGTGATTCTCGGAATGCCTAAGAATGAATTTTCTTTGCCGTTTGTAAATTAACCTGGGTTCGCTCGACTTCTAGTTATACAGAGTGTAAAAAGACCACTCCCGGTAACTTAAACTGGGATTTCTATTAATCATACTGAACAACTTTCTCAAAGGAACCCATACTGAAATCATGAAAATTTTTTTTTGACTTCCCATACAAAATTGGCCGATTAGCTGGCTGATTTGTATGAAAAGTCGAAAATTTTTGTCGAGAATTCAGTATGGGTTCCTGTGAGAAAGTTGTTCAGTATGATGAGTAGAAGCCCCATTTTAGGTTTCCGGTAGTGGTCTTTTTACACCCTGTATAGAGATGCGGTCGATGAGGGAGTAGGGGAAGAAGCCTTAATGATAGGGATTAAGACGTAAAGATAGGAAGGTGCGCCATATTAGAAGTCCACGCCGCGCCGGCGTGCCGCCGCCGAGCTACCTCAGCGCGCCGCCGCCGCCGCCGGGTCGTTCAAAATTTCACGCCGACCTCGAAATTCGAATAAATATTTAACCTATTTATTCAAACCGACCAAAACAAACAATGCGCTGTTGCCATTCCGTGCGCTAGCGACTGGGCGCTGCATGCATCACTACCGTTTTTTTTTATCAGACTGCGAGAAAATTTGTAAAAAATGCTGACATAGAATTGTCTGAACATCGCAAGAAAATCTCCTCCAAAAGTTGGCAAAAAAGCATTCCAGCAGATTTTTTGACGATAATGAAGAAGATTCACAGGAATGCTGGAAATACCTAGCCACTGCTAGTCCATCCGATATGGAAAACTTAGATAATGATGTTCTGAGGTATTGGGCGGCAAAAAAAAGTTTCCTTGGCTTGCAGGGTTGGCGCGGTCACTTTTAAGCATTCCAGCTACAAGTACACCCAGTGAAAGGGTGTTTTCTGTAGCTGGGATGGTTTTGACTGCTAAGCGATCGCGATTAAATCCGGCAAAGGTGAACAAAATAATTTTTATTCACGATAATTACAGCCACTGTAGCTGTACTGTAAACAATTTTTAGTCAGTGATTGGAGATAAGAAATAAATGTTTATTCCTAGCATAGTTATGTTTTTTTAATTATTCCTCCTAAAAAAGTCCTCACGCCGGCGACGCCGCGCCGCGCCGGGTTTAAAACCCAGCGCGCCGCCGCTGAATTTTTTTGCCGCGGCGTGGATCTCTACGCCATATTAAGGGGCTGGCTCATGCATCTATGGAGCAGGCCCTTCATTAGGGAAGATAGAAGAACGTGGACTATTAACGACCCTGCGTGTAATGGATACTGATGAGTGTACGGCCCCCGATGCTTACTAATGTTGGGGTAACTTTAGTTATCTTGTTAAGGCGCAGTGATACCTAAAAATCCACTTAAACAGGTTTTTAGATTTCATTTTTGAAGTAGTTAACAGTAAATTTAATATCTAGGAAAACATACAGGTATTATTGAGAATAGTTACGAGGGACTATATCGACTGGAAACACGATTTAGTAAAGTTGGCTCGATAGAATAATTTCGCAAAGCTACCTCTTTTGAGCCATTTTATCGTCTATTTTCGGTTTTATTCTTAAAATTAGTAATTTGATAATATGATTTATTTACTGAAATAAAGTTCATAGGTGATTGAAGGGAAAACATCGAATGGATTTTTATTTAAGATAAATATGATGAAAATAAAAACGAAAACATCGAAAAAGTGCAAAAGTGTGATTATTTTCTTCCCTCTTTACACGTAAAGAAAAAGACAAAGACAGATTTTTAAGTACCATTGCGCCTTAAGAACTTTGAATATCTGCCTCTTACTTTAATTACTTCTGTAAATGGTAAATATTATGTAAACTATATAAATAATAGGCATTTGTTGACCGCCCCCGTGGCGTAATGGCTAGTCCATTCACTTGGCGGTCGCGGATTCGATTCCCGGCGGAGTCTTAAGTTTATAAGACTCGGTTTGGTTGGTGGTAGGGCATTTTATAAGCCCGCCTGGCTAGCTACCACCATCTTATCTAAGTCTTGCCGCCAAACATCAATGTTCGCATCGTTGATGTGTTACGGCATGAAGATAAGATTGCCAGTTCCCCATTGCGTTGGGGAATGTTAATAAGCCTGCTTATATTTTTGGCATCATCGTCACTTACCATCAGGTGAGATGATGTCAAGAGCTTATCAATTGTGAAATAATAATAAAAATAATGGTTTTAAATTACAAAAAAAATTTTAGATGCACTTAGTTCCTCCACTAGTATTCAGTGGGTATTTATGTACCTATATAACCGAAAGAGATACCTTTTAAAAAAACCACAATTGGTAAGCCCTTGGCATTATCTCACCTGATGGAAAATGACGATGATGCCGAAGATGGAAGCTGGCTTACCAAGATTCGCCAACGTAATGAGGAACTGGCTTAGGTATTTTATCTTCAAGCCGGAACACATCACTAATGTTTAGCGGCAAGACTTAGATAATATGGTGGTAGTTAGCTTAGGCGGGCTTAGAATACCACCATCGAAACCATAGTCTTACAACGTTGACCCCGCCGGGAATCGAACTAGCAACCTCCTGGTGTGAAGCCAATGGATTAACCATTTCGCCACTGAGGCGGTACACGTAGCGAAGTGTGGAGTAATAATTTAAATAATGTATAAACATTGGTCTACAGTGGTGTGGTTTTGTTGCCCTAGATATAAGATCTATTTTCAATATAATTATTTATGTTCACAATTCATGAAACTATCAATGATTTTCTAAGATTTGCTCTCGTTTCTTTGCGCAGAACTCTAATCATGACTGGGAAAATAAATTTAATTACTAACAAGCCGATAATTGATCTAAATATAAGATATGCAATAATCATAAAAACAAGAACACATTCAATACTTTCATTAATAAATTCGTCTGGGCACTTGATAACATCAATATTTGCTAAAATATCCAGGGCGAGCAGAGCGTCGGTGGCGTAACGGCTAGGGCCGCCGCGTCCAGTCCGGGAGGTCGCGGTTCGAATCCTGCCACGTATCAATGTAATTTCGAATTTAAATTTCATACGTAGGTACGTTTATCCGACGCTCTTACGGTGAAGGAAAACATCGTGAGGAAACGTTCACACGCCTGCGAAGAAACTCGCAGGTTGTGTGTGATTAAGGCCCGATCGCCCTAATTCAGGGTAGGCTCTAGGCCCTCGGTGGGGACGTATATGAGCTAATATTATGATGATATGATGATCCAGGCCAACAAAAAAAGTAGTGTGGTTTTATGAAACCACGGTAAAAGTGAAACTTTTTTTCACATTATAGACATTTACAGAGGACGAAACGATTATACCGACCGTCACGTGACGCACATGCGAAAAAATTTGAGACGATGTAATAAAAGTTTCACTTTAAAAAAAAATTTTTTAGAGCTTTTAATTGTAAGCTTTGAAAATTTGAAAGTTATAGGTACTGGTACGTTTCTTGTTGTTATGTTTGTGTATATCTGTGTATTTAAAGCCGTTGAGTGGTTAGTATGAATATGAAACGGGGATAAATCCAGCACTTGCGTCGCCGTTAACCGTTGAATGATTCATGAAAAGTTTATTTGTACAGCATTCTTGTTTAACAATCGTAATGAATGGTGGAGGGAGGTATACTGGCAATTATCTACCTGCACATATTTTAGTGTAAATTATAATAAGACTAGCTGTTGCCCGCCGGCTTCGTCCACGCAGATCCCGTTTTTTGCCGTTCCCGTGGAAATATCCCGAAATATTTCTTAGCGAATGCGCTCGTCATAATTGCTAATTGTTTGCCAAATTTTCACCATGATCCATCCAGTGGTTTGAGCTGTGAGTTAATAGATCAGACTGGTCGGTCACGGTTTCCTTTTATATACAGATTTAACTTTTTATAAAGTTTCTGAAGTAAGTTTATAATGTGTACAATTAATTTCCAAAGCTCAAGTGGCTAAATACGGCCTTCAATCGCAATAACAGTAGTATTTTTTTGTTAAATTTTTATAAAGTACCTAGTATTTTTTAATCAATTTTAATAAAATTCATACTGGACCAACCTAAAAGCATATTCTATCAAATTAAAAAAAAGAATCATGAAATTCGTTTCACAAATGGCGTAACAAACACACAAAAAAAAATGCAGTCGAATTGAGAACCTTCTCCTTGTTGTCGGTTGGAAACGGCTTTTTACAACAAAGAACTGAATTTTGAAGTATTAAATGGAGTTGGCTTAACTATGAGCTTTTCGGTTCAAGCATTCTCCTTGCTAGGGCTGGCAACATTATGAAACCGGTGACCGCGCGGGCTCGTTTGTGTCACGCTCACAAACGCACGCTCCGTGTTACGGCTGGATACCTAGCGCAGTTATGGAGCTCAGTATCCGTAACCGAATCTATTGAATATCCGAAAAAAAATCTCATTTATTTTGTGGACAGCGATGGGGTGGAACTCCTTGCCTGCATCTGTGTTTCCCGACTTCTACAATTTGGGGATCTTCAAGGCGAGAGTGAATTAGCATTATTTGAGTTTGCGTGTACCATCCTCGAATACATCGTCACTTACCATCAGGTGATATGTAGTCAACTGCACTCAAAATTTTAATTTAAAAAAATCAGACATATTATTACGTAAATAACTGTAACTCAGAAGTGGAGCATCTATTTTATTCAATGTAAATTAGTATTAGTTTATACTTACTTACAAATAGTGAAATTAGGTAATTAACTAAAAAAAACATTTCTTACATAAATCGTAAATAACTCGAACTCAAAAGTAGAGTATCAATTTTATTGTATTAGTTTATACTTACATACAACTCAAGTGAATTTTTTATACTTACACACAACTCTAGTGAAATTAGGTAATTAACTAAAAAAAATCATTTCATACATACGTAGCTTTGAATCAAAAGTAGAGTATCTATTTTATTCAATGTAAATTAGTATTAGTTTATACTTACATACAACTCTAGTGAAATAAAGTAATTAACCTAAAAAAAATATATATTTTCATACATATACGTAAATAAATCTAACTCAAAAGTAGAGTATCTAATTTAATTCAATGCAAATTAGTATAAGTTTACTTACAACTCTACAGAAATTAAGTATTTATAACTTGATGTGATTCGGTGCCAAATTAAAGTGACTAGGATTCTTAGAAATCCTAGATACCTATGCATGGCGATCAACACATCATGGTCATCTTTGCCGGAAAACCTTCACTATTGAAAATCTACAAAGATACCCACCGTTACGAAGTCCAGTAAATTTTTATCATTACATATTTATTGAATAGGTATCTTGATTCAGTTCAGAGCCCAGTTAAAGCAAAGTATATATAATATTAGTACTAACATACAGAATGGACACTCCCTGCCGCTCTCTAGATTGCGACCTCACCCCCTCGTCACCCATATTGATACAGATTGGTTATATACAGTTTGCTTGTCGAACGTATAGGATTTCGCCGCCATTTTGTTTGTTCCATCATTCCTTTTTTGAAATGTCATTTCTGGCCCGGTGTTTGAAGTGTCCAGAATGTGGTTAAAGTGACCATTCTAAAAAAATCACCAGTAACGATCATCATCATCTAGCTAGAAGAAGTCCACTACCGAAAATCCATAACGATATCGTTACGTATTTCAGAACACAATAGGGATGACGACAGCATCAGAAATAAATTATGAACTCTTGATCATTAAATTGCCCTCCTACTTAAACTTCGGAAAACCTAACTCGTTTTGTTTTCCATCAAGTCTTCGATTTTTAATTCACCAAAATCACAAAATGAGTACATAAATGACGCTGCAAAACTATGACGTCACGCCTAGGTATTTCAAACATTTTTAGAACAAAATGTCGTTTTTGTCAGATGATAAAAAGTAACTCAGATGACTAGCATTCGTCATCCCCATTATTCGTATCCAGCCGGACGCGGACCCGAAATGTTCAACCCTACCAAACCTAGTATGGGATTAGCGCGGGGCCACGCCGCGGGCTCACGGGCTGCCGACGCCGCGCGAGCGGACGTCACAAGATGGCGGCAGTAAAAACAAGTGAACAGTGAGTTACGGTCGGTGGGGCGTGGGGGGGCGACGGGTGACCCGGGCCGGGGGGGTGGGGGTTTCCCGCCGGTGGGTGGCCAATGGCGGCGCTGAGCGAGCAAGCCGCATTTCGCTGTCAAACTCTGCTCTTTCTTTTTATGGACGCGTCGCTTCGTTGTTTTTCTCTGGCGCGCTTTTCAGATTTTTTGCAAAGAACAGTTTTGTTTGCTTTGTAGTGGATATGGGCGGTCTACAATGTATTTTAAGTGCTCTACCCTGTCTTGACTGGAGCCTTGCTAGACTAGACTAGAATATCTATTACTTACAGAGAAGTTTTTCTTTTCTTTATAGCTTAAGTATACATTATGAAAAGTGCAAACTGTTCATTATAAACAGCGTCCAAAACTTCAGCTTGATAAACAAGTAGGTAGGTACTTACATACAAAGTAACTACTTAAATACAATATGATTAGATTAGATTAGATTATTTATTTCATGTTACCAGTCACATATTTATAAAAAATATATTAGAAATATCAAAGTGTAACATGATCGTTAAACAATACAAAAAATAATTTCACAATAAATATATAAAAAAATAAATAAGATGACAAAAAAAATTATTAGATGTCAATACAAAATAAAAATGCGATGTTAAAACAAAAAAAAGGTGTAAAAAATATATTCTTCCTTTCTGCAGTTTAGAATTTGCAGTTCCTTTTTATGTATTTATCCACCTTCGTGGCGTAATGGTTAATACCATTAGCTTCAAATTAGGAGGTCTCGGGATCGATTCCCGGCGAAGTTTAACTAAGACTCGGTTTGGTTGGCGGAAGGCCATTTTCTAAGCCCGCCTAGCAGGCTACCACCATCTTATCTAAGTCTTGCTGTCAAACACCTATGCTAATAAACTTGATGTGTTCCGGCTTGAAGAGCTAGTTCCCCATTTCGTTGAGGAATCAAGGTAAGCCCGCTTCCGTCTTCGGCATCATCGTCACTTACCATCAGGTGAGATGATGCCAAGGGCTTACCAACTGTGAATAAAAAAAGGGCTTACTAGTTGTGAATAAAAAAAGTCACTTTCCACCTATGAAAAAATACATCAATCAACTTGCTTAAAAGAGGACAACCAAAATTGAAGCCTAGCTAAGGCTAGGCGGGCTTAGAAAATGCCCTACCACCAACCAGACCTTTCCATCATCTCACCTGATGGTAAGTAACGATGATGCCGAAGATGGAAGCGGGCTTACCAAGAATTCCCAGCAATAGGGATCTGGCTATCTTGTCTTCCACTGATGTTTTGCGGCAAGACTTAGATAAAACGGTGTTAGCCAGCCAGGCGGGCTATGAAAATGTCCTAACCACCAACCAAACCGAGTCTTTCAAAGTTGACCCCGCCGGGAATAGAACCTCCTGGTTTGAAGCGAATGGACTAACCATTACGCCACGGAGGCTGTACTAGCCCGTCGTAGTTCCCGAGGGATCTTAAGAAAAATCTAATTTCTAAGTTCGTGAGTCGTTTGCGGCTCAAGCACCACACAGCCTCAAAGGTCATAAAAACCATGTCCACAGTTTAGATGTAGAATGTAGACGAGATTTTGTTATCTAACAAAATACATCAACGAGCGCAACCAATTTATTACGGTATGCATATCTTCTATAATATAAAAATGAATCGCAAAATGTGTTGGTAAGCGCATAACTCGAGAACGGCTGGACCGATTTCGCTAATTCTTTTTTTGTCGAGTTCGTTATTGCCAGGAGAAGGTTCTTATTTAGGGTAGGGTAGGGTAGGATAGGGTAGTGTAGGGTAGGGTAGTGTAGGGTAGGATAGGGTAGTGTAGGGTAGGGTAGGGTAGTGTAGGGAAGGGTAGTGTAGTGTAGTGTATGTATGGTAGGGTAGGGTTGTGTACGGTAGGGTAGTGTAGGGTAGAGTAGTGTAGTTTAGGGTAGGAAAGTATAGGGTAGGGTAGTGTAGGGTAGGGTAGTGTAGGGTGGGGTAGTGTAGGGTAGGGTAGGGTAGTGTAGGGTAGTGTAGGGTAGGGTAGGGTAGTGTAGCGTAGGGTAGTGTAGCGTAGGGTAGTGTAGTGTAGGGTAGTGTAGGGTAGGGTAGTGTAGTGTATGTAGGGTACGGTAGGGTAATGTAGGGTAGGGCAGGGTAGTGTAGGGTAGGGTAGTGTAGGGTAGGGTAGTGTAGGGTAGGGTAGTGTAGGGTAGTGTAGTGTAGGGTAGAGTAGTGTAGGGTAGGGTAGTGTAGTGTAGTGTAGGGTAGGGTAGGGTAGGGCAGTGTAATGTAATGTAAGGTGATACGTAGTTCGCCGGGACAGCTAGTTATACCTATATAAAAATTCATCTCTATTTTCCTTGGTAATCGCATCACGCGTGAACGACTGGACTGGTTTCGCTAATTCTTTTTTTGTTGAGTTCGATATTGTCAGGAGAAGGTTCTTATGTAGGGTAGGGTAGGGTAGTGTAGTGTAGTGTAGTGTACTGTAGTGTAGTGTAGTGTAGGTTAGGGTTGTAGGTTAGTGTAGTGTAGGGTACAGTAGAGTAAGGTAGGGTAGGGTGTGTAGTGTAGTGTAAGGTGGTACGAAGTTCGCCGGGACAGCTAGTAATAATATAATTAGGGTGTTTGACAGTGTTTAAAATATATTAAAAAATATTATCCACTAAATAGCATTTCTCCTACAAATGCATAAAAACTCATTCATTTTACATTTCATTCTAGTTTCAATTTTATGTTTATAAAAATCACTAAATTAGTTCGTCAAAAACAATGACGTTACAAGTTTGTAACACGAACAATTTCAGAACAAAAAGTCGTTTTTGACAGTTGATAAAAAGTAACTCAAATGACCAGTAGTCAAATACCGGATTGTACGATACCTAACGGAATTTCATTGTTTAGCAGATTCGCGAAACTTCAATTTTGCAGGATTATAAGTACCTACCTTAATTTCAGAGTACCTACATAATTATGATTGATAAGTTGATAGCGAATGACACGTCTAACATTTCATAACCCGGCAAAATTAAATATACTTGAATGTGCTAAAAATTTAAATTACGTGACTGTAGTAGGTAGGTTATATGTAAATAGTAGGTATACCTATGTAATTTTTGTCTTCGAGTGACGAAGGAGAAAATAGGTTATGTAATCATCCAGAAACAGACTAGGTAAGAGATATTGACAAAAATGAACTCTACCTACATAAGGTCTAACAAAATTAGCTGAAACTATTTTAACTGGTGCTTCTGCCCATGAAACTGAACAGCTTTCCCCATGAAACACATAGACAATTCTAAAAAAAAAATTTGAACGTCCCATACTAAGTTGGCTGATCAGCTAAATGAGTAACAGTCAATTTTTTTTGCGATTAGACGAGCCAATTTTTTTGCGATTTGACTATGGGTTCCATGGGGAAAGTTGTTCAGTTTCATGGGTAGAAGCACCAGTTAAAATAGTTTCAGCTAATTTTGTTACACTTGATATATAGTAACTCTATATATAGTGTGCTGTATATGTATGTGTGCTGCATGTCCGTATCGCGGATTTGCGGAGAAACTCTGGAACCGAATTGTTTTTAATTATGGATAGTTGTTTTTTAGATTTTTAATTTTAGGAGTACCTGCCTCCTATATAAAAAAGTTAAAAAATATTATTTTCCTCGAAAATAGCGCTCAGGATGTTTTCAAATTTTTCTCATCGACAACACTTATTAACTCCTAAAATATGCCATAAGTGGTATATTCTGGATAAACTCTTAAAACTTAGTACAAAAATTTTTTGAAATTTTGATTCTTTCTCCAAAATGACGCTAAGTTTATTTAACAAATTGACGCAAATGAATAATCGTACTAGGGAGCGTCTATAAAATGCTATCATCAGTGGTAATATCTAGGTAAAAAAAAACCTTAAATAAAAATTTAATAATGCGAATAGGTAGGCACTACGCGGCGAGTTTAGTTTGTTAAAATTTTGATTTATTTTATTTGAGAAAACTAGTATTAGGTACACTAATGTTTACATAGGGATGACGAGTGCTAGTCATCTGAGTTACTTATTATCATCTGGCAAAAACGACATTTGTTCAAAAATGTTTAAAATACCTAGGCGTGACTTAAACATTTAAAGTACTCATTTTGTGATTTTGGTGAATTAAAAATCGAAGACTTGATGGAAAAAAAAACGAGTAAGGTTTTCCGAAGTTTAAGTAGGAGGGCAATTTAGTGATCAAGAGTTTATATTTTATTTCTGATGCTGTCGTCACTCCTATTGTAGCATTAATAAAACTTTCTACTTAATAAGCAATAATCATCTACTAGTAGTCATTTGTAGTTTTCTTCATTGTTTAATTAGATTTTATGTTAGGATCTAAATTTATTAAGTTAGTTTGATTGTTTTTATAACCGTCTAAGTATCTGGATGGATACTTATACTGACTCCTAAAATTTTCATATTTTAAACTCAGTATAGACAAGAAATCGTGCTCTTTTATATAAAAGCAAAAAATATTGTTAACTTACCTTCCTATTTCACGAAACCTGCAAGTTTTATCTAAATTGAAATTCTAGTTTGTAACTGAACAGTGGCACGCATGTCGATAACGCGCTCAAGTTATGTGCAGCAGACCTTTGTGATATATTTCGACACGACATTTTACCTACTTTGTATAAGAGAAACAGTAGAAAAGGAAAAAAAAACTTGTTGCTTTGAGGAGTTTAAATTTTCCAAGCTTCAACTGACCCCATGGTCCAGTGGTCAGTATCTGCCGGCTAGGCCAAGGGTTCGATCCCCACCCAGGTCAAACATTCATTTGACCTACGGGTTTCTATGCTCTGTGTCTATCCTACTATGTAATACATAACCTAATAATAATAATAATGTATGGATGTATGATTGTTACTTTTTCACGCAAAAACTACCAAACGGATCTGACTGAAATTTTTCCGCGCTCGCGAGCCGCTTCCGGCTGCTCGCACACTGCGCACCCTCGAAAAGTCATAGAAACGTTGTTCACGCGGGTGAAGCCACGGGAAACAGCTAGTACAATATATTTATTTAAACGTAGGTATGTAGAGTAGATTAGATTTATTATCACACGTCCCAAATTCATAACATGTACAGATAAGTCGTGTCAAATGAATCGCTAATTAAGTTGGTAACCGCAAAACTTAAGAACGGCTTGACCGATTACGATCAAGCTTTTCACCTTGAGCCTTCTTATGTGTCTCATGAGTAGGATTATAATATTATCAATCTTTTACACGAGTTTTTACCTAGATTTGTTTGTGACACACCCGAAGGTGTATTAGCTAAGTACACAACGGTAGGTAGATATGCTATTAAAATGATTAATTGATTAAAATTAATAATAAAAGAAACAGAAAAAAACTGTTTGTTTAAAATTGTTATAAAATCACGTAACCATATTGCCTAACTTTTGTATTTGGCTGTGTTAATTTTCAGTTTCTTAATAAAACAACATGTTGTAAAACATGACTAAAACAAAGACCCTAATCTCGGCGGGTAATAAAAAGAGAAAAGTACAATATATAGGTACAAGGAGAGAACTCATCAGTAAAACTTGTAGTAATAATTTACTTAAGACTGAGCCCGTCTTAACGTCTCGTAATATCTTCACTGACATATTTATTGTTTTTGTAGGGCGGGGGATGATGCTCCTTGGAAGGGGCTCCGTCGTATACAAGTCTCAACACAGCTTGTAACAAGAAAAATACTAAAACTCGCATAGAAACTCAAACCTTGCGGCCGTTGTTGTAAGGTTTATAGATGTAGCATTTTAGTGATGTCTCAACTCTTGAATTCCTCATACATTATGTATTAGGGTATGTTATAACAAAACTTTTTAGATAAGATATAAAAAAATACTCAAAACGCTTTTGGTGTAGACAATCTTTAGAAGATTTTTATTAGGCTCTGCAAGATTGCACAAAGCTGCGCGATTATCGATAAATTTATTTATTCTCTGTAACTTATTTGTATCAAAAACATTTATCTAAACTAAGGAAATATATTGAGACATAAAACTGTTTGCTTTACTGAATTTATTGGGTTTTGATTCTGATCAGACTAACTAAGAGCACAAGTGGCAAAGATTCGTATCAACATGATCAACGATGAAGATATTTTGATTTCTGTTTTTGAAGCTTTTATTTCTTGAGGGGTAAGAAAAAAGTGGGACTTTGAACATCTTTAATGATTTTATTTTAGAAGACAACTTTTTTTTTATTTCAACTGGCAGCCCTAAGTAAGCGAGTATGGAATGGCGGGCCGAGGTCATCGACCCCCGCCTGCGCCCTGAAATACCTTGAACACAATATCTTGCTCGCTTTAATCCAAGGATCGTAACACAATCCCTCTGTATCCATAAAGTTGTCTCACCGAACAGATGAAATAATAGATATTATACGCAGCCAAAATAATTTTAGTTAATATTATATTGGTCTGTTGAGGACCAAACGGGAATAATTCATTTACGTAAGGAATGTCAACGTGGAACGTAGAACTGTAAGTACTCGTTTAAAAAAAACAAACAAGAGAAATTTTTTCAGGAAATTATAAAGATAAATAAAATAAATAAATAAATATTCTCGGACAAATCACACATGGTCATCTGGCCCCAAAGTAGGATTCCCTGTGTTATGGGTTACCAGAGACTGATATACATACTTATATACGTTTAAATACATACATATATAGATATATTTAACACCCAGACACAGAGCAAACAAATCTGCTCATCACACAAATGCTTGCCCTGGGTGGGGATCGAACCCACAACTCTCGGATCAGTAGTCAAGGGCACTAACCACTGAGCCACCGAGTCGATATTAGAACCTTATTCTTGCCAGCTTCAGAGGCTTAGGAATTATGCACATGTCTATGCTTGCAACTATTACAAGGTTGTAAAACTGGTTACCTGTGAAGATTTATACTCGAAGTCAATTCAAAAATGTAGGCAGATAGAGTGAAAGCAGTAGAGATATTACGTACTATGAACCTGTGATTGCTTTTTTATTAGTAGGTATACATGATTATCAATTTCTATAACGTTAAATAAATATATAAGCAAACTAGAAGTTAGTCCAGTCTAGCACTGGATTTCTGTTTTGTAATTTTTGTTTAAGAGTCTCCAGGAGGCTCGAGTTTCCATATAAACGTAGTTCTGCTTTAATAAAAAAACTACATGCTGGATTGAATCCAAACTTTGTAAATATATTGAATAGACACATATCGATGTTTGTAACTAGTTTTCATCGTAGTAAATTGTAACGTGACTAAATGAATGGCTTAAATTAATTTTGTACTGAAAGTTTGAAACTGCTCTTATTTTTTTTGTTTTATATTAGTACATCGAAAACCAATTACCAACATCGATATGTATCTCCTCAATATATTTCCAAAGTTTGGATTCAATCCGGCATGTAGTTTTTGTATTAAAGCGAAACTTTTTTTTTTGGAAATTGGAGATGAGATGATTGGAGATGGAGAAACCATCTTGTGAAATTTTGTTGTAGTTACCAGATCATTTAATTTCTCAATTTTATTTTTTGTTGGTTGTGTTGGATTGAGACTGGAGTATAATATATTATGTTGGTCTGAAAATAGGTTGGTCTGGTTGAGTCAAGGGTGCGTCGGATTGAGACGTTTGCCGACCGCAACGGCTGCCGGCTGGACCGGACCTGCTTCGTATATTTACATAGCTCCTAGCCTATAAATAAGTGCCGGCTCGCACACACGTGCACAAAATGACGTTGTTTTAACTTTATTTTATTTTTACACACGCGGCCGGTCGCGGCTCTGCGCGCGCGGCTGTAATTTCGCGGTGCTCGCAGCGCGCAGGCGCGTACGCCACAACATGGCGGCAGAGTTCCAAGTTTGAAATTAATTTTCGAATAACTGAAACTAGTCCAGTAGACGGCGATAAGCGTGGACGAAACTTTATGCGTTAGGAAATCGGTGTAACGTTTTCAACTGCGACGGTTGGCCTCTTATCGTTTGTGTTAGACGGACATGATTCCTGCAGTGCTACATGATTGTTTATAACTCCACATTACATTTATGACTCAGCTATAGTCATGTACTACAATAATTCACAGATAATGGATCGTTTGTAAGTATATTACTAGCTATTACTATAGTAGATTGTTTCTTGTATTCAAACGTTTTATATATATTCAAGTAAATAAATACCTCTATGGGATTATCATTAATTGTAGGTCTTTACTCAGTTAACCCAGAGTGCAGGATTAAGCATGTTTTTTTTATTAATACTTGAGTGCGTTTGACTGCAACTCACCTGACAGAAGGTTAAGATGCAGTCAAGTAAGGTACACGCAAACTCAAACACCCTAATTCCTATAAAAACAGGTTTTTTTATCTATCTATCTATGACATTCACGCTCACTTGGAAAGTCCCCAAATCGCAAGAATCAGGAAACACTGTCACGGCGAAGTGCGGTAGTCTTTTTAACTCACACTCGTTCCTGAGGGATTCGAGGAAACTCAGTTAACCCAGATTGCAGGATTAAGCAAGTTTTTTTTATTAATACTTATTTTAGTGCGTTTGACTGCAACTCACCTGAAAGAAGGTTAAGATGCAGTCAAGGATGGTACAGGCAAACTCAAACATCCTAATTTTTATAAAAAATACCCGTTTTTATCTATATATCTATAACATTCACGCTCGCTTGGAAAGTCCCCAAAACGGAAGAATCAGGAAACACTGTCACGGCAAAGTGCGGTAGTCTTTTTAACTTACACTTGTTCCTGAGGGATTTCAGGAAACTCAGTTAACCCAGATTGCAGGATTAAGCAAGTTTTTTTATTAACACTTATTTCAGTGCGTTTGACTGCAACTCACGTGATAGAAGGTTAAGATGCAATCAAGGATAGTACACACAAACTGAAACACCCTAATTCCTATAAAAAAACACGTTTTTATCTATCTATCTATCTATAACATTCACGCTCGCTTGGAAAGTCCCCAAATCGCAAGAATTGGGAAACACTGGTGCGGCGAAGTGCGGTAGACTTTTTAAGTCACACTAAAGACCTATAACGGCCTGTTTCTTTAAAGTTGACTCATTGTCATGAAAATTTGTAACAACGAGATGACTAATGAACTTGTGCGTGAAAAGTCTTTGTTCGGATCACGTTCGTAACGCTCTCTCATTGCTTCTATAGGCCTAACACAATGACTTTTGCAATACATATATTCAGTTGGTTAAACTGGTTAATCCAATATAGAAGCCTTACCATAAGTAGGTACTTATGCTAGCGGTACACCAAAACCAGCTGCAAAAGGTGTTAAAAGTAAAATCATTTTCAAAATATTAGGAAGGGAAAAAGTTTTTTCGTATTTTGTATGCAAACTCAAACAGGGCGAACAAAACGAGCTGCATCTTGAATGTTCAGATTTCCATACTGGAAACGCTTGAACTAAATTTGTGCTACTGATTGATACTGCATTAGGTCCGTAATTGGCACAAATTTTATTCGAGGCCAGTGTAGCATTTTTACCTTTTTTACATAAAATTTCAAAATGTCGCTACTTTTCTCGTTACTTTCACTCATTTTCCTAGCCGGGTAAAACTATTTGAAAATGGCGGGAATTTTATTTTTTATTTATTATTAAAATTTCGAAAGTTCACTTATTTCATTTTATTATAAACAGCCAAGTACAAATAATACAAGCAAAGAGATTTGATACAAAATTTGATTACAAATTTGATTTGATACAAATTACGAAGAAACTTTTTCCCCGACCTATTATACCAAGTTTGGGCACTTTCAGATGCGATACGGTTGAATCATTTTTGGTAAAATATACTTCAAATGGTACTTAATATCCTTATATCTAACTCCAAGAAAGCAATTTTGAAAATATTGTACATATTTTTTTAAAAATTTTTCATTATTTCATTCTTTAAATTGCATTTTTGACCAAAAATGGTTCCAAATTTTTTTTGAGTTCTTCGAGGATATATGTTCATTGTGATGAGTAGAAGCCCCAGATAACGTCTCTTATAACAATTATATTACAAAAAATTGTAATATAGATTTACCAGTCGTATCTCTCAATTCTGAATGTATCCTACGACGATCGACAGGGATACCTCGAACTTCAAAATGAAACGACACCTCGAAATTCAAAATCCTATAGCTATAAGCTCAGCCAAAACAGACATACATACTTTAGGCGCATTGGGCATTTTTGAGTTTAGAAAAAACCGTTGAACTCGCGACACTGTAGACACTGAACACTGGCAGGGTCAAAACTTATTAGGCATTTTGGAGATGGGACAAAACCATTGAACTCACGACACTGTAGACACTGAAACACTGGCAGGGTCAAAACTTATTAAGCATTTTGGAGATGGGACAAAACCATTGAACTCACGACACTGTAGACACTGAAACACTCGCATGGTCAAAACTTATTAAGCATTTTTGAGATGGGACAAAACCGTTGAACTCGCGACACTGTAGACACTGGAAAACTCGTAGGGTCAAAACTTATTAGGCATTTTTGAGATGGGATAAAACCATTGAACTCGCGACACTGTAGATACTGGAACACTCGCAGGGTCAAAACTTATTAGTCATGTTTGAGATGGGACAAAACCATTAAATTCGCGACACTGTAGACACTGGAACACTCGTAGGGTCAACACTTATTAGGCATTTTTGAGATGGGACAAAACCATTGAACTCGCGATACTGTGGACACTGGAACATTGGCAGGGTCAAAACTTATTAGGCATTTTTGAGATGGGACCAAACCATTGAATTTGCGACACTGTAGACACTGGAACACTCGCAGGGTCAAAACTTATTATGCATTTTTGAGATGGGACAAAACCATTGAACTCGCGACACTGTAGAGTTGTAGACACTAGAACACTTCTAGAGTGAAATCTTATTAGGCATTTTTGAGATGGGACAAAACCATTGAACTGGCGACACTGTAATGTAACTTGTCGGTTACATAGCAGGAACACGTGCAGGGTCAAAACTTATAAAACTATAAAAAGTCTTCACTTCTGTCGGCACTCGCTGAGTGGTTAGGTTTTTTAGGGATATGTTGTACAAAGACATTTCTTGTGATGGAAAAAGCTTTCACTAATTATGTATCTTTGTTTGTCCGGATTACTCAACATGTCTTTGTTTGTCCAGATAACTAAACATTTGTTCTATGTGTCTTTGTTTGTCCGGATAACTAAACATTTGTTTTATTGTCTGTTTGCCCGGCTAACTTAAAATTTGTTCTATGTGTCTTTGTTTGTCCGGATAACTAAACATTTGTTCTATGTATTTTTGTTTGTCCGGATAACTTAACATTTGTTCTATGTGTCTTTGTTTGTCCGGATAACTAAACATTTGTTTTATTGTCTGTTTGCCCAGCTAACTTAATTTTTTTTCTATGTGTCTTTGTTTGTCCGGATAACTAAACATTTGTTCTATGTATTTTTGGTTGTCCGGATAACTTAACATTTGTTCTATGTGTCTTTGTTTGTCCGGATAACTGAACATTTGTTTTATTGTCTGTTTGCCCAGCTAACTTAAAATTTGTTCTATGTGTCTTTGTTTGTCCGGATAACTAAACATTTGTTCTATGTATTTTTGTTTGTCCGGATAACTAAACATTTGTTTTATGTGTCTTTGTTGGTTCGGATAACTAAACATTTGTTCTATGTGTCTTGGATGTCCGGATAACTTTAAATTTGTTATATGTGTCTTTATTTGTCCGGATAACTAAACATTTGTTCTATGTGTCTTTGTTTGTCCGGATAACTTAAACTTTTGTTCTATGTGTCTTGGATGTCCGGATAACTTTAAATTTGTTATATGTGTCTTTGTTTGTCCGGATAACTAAACATTTGTTCTATGTGTCTTTGTTTGTCCGGATAACTTAACATTTGTTCTATGTGTCTTTGATGCCCGGATAACTTTAAATTTGTTATATGTGTCTTTGTTTGTCCGGATAACTTAACATTTGTTCTATGTGTATTTGTTTGTCCGGATGACTTAACATTTGAACGGTTTATCTGATTGCTGTTTATTTTTTAAAGATGTAAATCATAACAAGAGAATTGAACGACAGATTCTGATTGGTTACTGCGCGCGATTGTTATTGAAGTCTGTGAAACATACATAATTCAAGTAAGGCCACTACTTCACACCGCCTACAATTTATAATAAATTATGTATAATTCATGCGTTGACTGACTTTGAGCTCCATCTCTCATTTCCGCTTCAACTTCACAATATTATTGACAGATAATTGATAAGTAATGTACTACTAAGCTATTAGGATCGTTCCTGGTGCAGAGGCTGTCCAATTTCATAGCCATTCAGCGCGGACATGCAGCTAATGTTCTTGGCACCTTTGCACCGGGGATGACGAGGGACGGGTAATTTTAGGTGTTTTATTTTAGTTATTTTAGGTGTTTTATTTTAGTTATTATAGTTGTTTTATTTTAGTTATTATAGTTGTTTTATTTTAGGTATTTAATTTTAAGTGTTTTAGGTATTGTAATTAGTTTGATAATATTGTAAGGACTGATTATTTTTTATACACTCGTACATATTAAAGATTTAGGTATTATAAGCTTATATAACAGGTACCTATATTATAATTATTGAATACTTGTTTGACGTATCTAGGTATTACTTTTATGTCAGTTTTTATTCTTTTTTTTACCCAACAATATGTACAGAGCTTGTTTATTTTTGATTTTTCATAGCTATTGCACATTTTACATTTAATTTAGGCACATTTTGTTTAACGTACTATATAACGCAACGTAGTATGTATTATATGTTTCTCTCTTTTGCTGCGAAACCGTCTGTGTCTTATATATGTCTAGCTGTCATTGTTCTTTTTTTATAGTCTGTTCTATTTTTCATTGTATTTTTGATTCCCATTTTTCCCATTAAATTTAAATGAAAATTAATAAATCCAATACGCTGTAGGGAACATGGACTCGTGATTAAAGTATATAAGAATAAATGTTTAGTGTTGGCAATCACGAGTGCGGTTCGTGAGTTGGGAACACGTTTCTGTGAAAACGCTTCAAACACCATTTAGTAAAAGTAGTACCTACCTATTTGGACTGAAGGTTATTGGTTGGTTATATCTTAAGGCTCTGCCGTCCCTAAAATTAACAATTCAATTCACGATAATTCTAAAATCGAACGTAATAGCTAGGAAATAAAGTTCTTGTCAGCTCCTACTGCAACGTGGCTGTTACGTCAACGCTGCGGACGAATCGTGCGAAAATTGTTGTTTTTATTCATTATAAACAAAATAAGAAGAATTTCCAAAAAGTAAGACAACGAAATCATTTTATATTGTTTTATTAAGAAGTTCATAAATTATATTTCAAATAAAATTGCAGAAGACCCTATGGTTACAAGTACAAAAAAAGGGTGCATTAGGGTATATACTGCCAGGTTCGTCCCGTATAAATTTTATCAAAATCGGTGTAGCACTTTTTTAGATAATTAACAAAAACTAAAAAAATGTACAATAAAATTACTTTCAGTTTCTAAAAAATGGTTTTTGTATGTTATTTAAATGACTGCTGTGCTAAGTTTAAAGGTGTACCTACTGTGACAATGGAGTCATTTCCTTCAAGGTTGAACGGTACGGTATATATATCTTTTTTTTATTTATTTTTTTATTCACAATTGGTAAACCCTTGACAACATCTCACCTGGTCATAATATCAGGACGGAAAGGTACATATATACCAACACGATGGACTAATGGTTTATCAAGTTTTTCTTTGTCTGTCTAGGTACATAGGAATGTAACAGTAGGTATACAAAACAACGAAACCATGTTACTTATATTGTAGGAAAGGGAAAGAAAACATAGAAAAATAATAAAATGCGATTATCTAAATTATGTAGGTATCATAAAAATAGTATGTATTTAATAGTCATTCTAAAGCTCACCTGAGATTTTACTAGATAAAGTTGGTACATAATTTACCTTTAGGTACCTATATGAGACTAGCTGTTTAACGCGGCTTCACCCGCGTGGACAACGTTTCTATGACTTTTCGGGGGTGCGCGTAGCCTATTTGTTAATCCAGGTCCTAATCTGTCTACCTACCAAATTTCAGCCAGATCCGTTTAGTAGTTTTTGCGTGAAAGAGTAACAAACATACCTACATCCTTACATTCTTACAAACTTTCGCGTTTATAATTATTAGTAGTAGTTTATAATATTTAAATCGAAAAATTATGTTTTCGTCTATTAATCAACACGTATTTTAAATAAATAGAATAAAACTAACGAGTATTTATTTTTAAAATTTGCACAGGAACGCAACGGCATCGGTTATACAGGGTGTAACAAAATTGGTGTAGGTCCCGTTAACTGGGGGTTCTACTCGTCATACTGAACAACTTTCTCCAAGGAACCCGTCGACAATTCTCAAAAAAAAATTTGGACCCTCCATACTAAAATGAACAAAATCGGTCGATCAGCTGATCGATTTGTATGAAGTGTAAAAAATTTTTTTTACGTTTTCAGCAAAGTCGTAGAACAAAAGTTTTTCAGTATGATGAGTAGAAGTCCCAGTTAGCGGAACCTACACCACTTTTGTTACACCCTGTATATGGAACGGTTTTTTTTATCGCAAGCCCGTTATCGTGGCCGAACATAAATCTGTTTTCGAATCGTGAGTCGCCCGCCAGCGCCCGCGTCGCGCCGCTGACGACGTAAGTCTCACCACACCACCAAACCGAACCGCGCCCTTGTCTTTAACCTATAAAGCTTAATTTACAACACCCGCTTACCTTTATTTATAACTTGCCATATCTGAAAGGTTCACTATAGCAATGTACAACCTAGGGATTTGCCAATGCACGTAAAATTCCAAGCGAGGTCTTCTAAATGCCAGACTTATTTACGGTCTAGAACATCGCGATTCACTCCACTCGCAAGTAAATGGCTAGCATTTGTATTAAATGTCTATTTCTATTCCGTATTTATATTATGTTGATACCTATTTATTAGAAATAAAATGCTATTTTGGTTGGGTAAACTATTACACTGGCCTGTAAATTAATTGCCTGTGTTAAGGTAGTAAGATTACTTTTGTTTTAAATAAATATGATCCCAGACTCGAAAATAATGTTTTTGTGATATACACGGTGTAACGAACTAGGTGTAGGTAGGTCCCGTTTACTGGGGGTTCTACTCGTTATACTGAACTACTTTCACCAAGGTACCCCATAAATTGGACCCTCCATACTAAAATGCACAAAATCGGTCGATCAGCTGTATCAGCTGATTTGTATGGAGTAAATATTTTTTTACGTTTTCAGTAAAGTCATAGAACAAAAGTTGTTCAGCATGATGAATAGAAGCCCTAGTTAACGGGACCTACACCAATTTTGGTACACCCTGTTTAATTTAAATAAACCCAATAACTATACAAAAATAAAATGTGGGTGGTCATAATTCAGGCGAAAGGCGTCCACTGCTGGACCAAGGGTCCTCTCTAGGATTTTCACGACGACCGATCCCGCGCTGGCCGCGTCCAGCGGCTTCCCGCGACCTTCACCGGTCGTTGGTCCACCGAGTAGGCGGCCTTCCTCGAGCTATGTGCCCCACCCACTGCCTCTTAAGTTTAGCGATTCCGTGAGCTAAGTCGGTTACGAAGATAACGTAGGCGGTAATCATGAGGAAAAAAAAAATGCCGCATTTTTAGTTGAAATGATAGGGAGTTAAAAATTTACTCAGGCGGTAAACTACACATAATATAAGCCCGGGGTAAGGAATGTTATGGGGAGTAAAATAAGGCGTTATGCGTTAGTAAAGAATAAACTCCAGTCGTGTGTTTATAGGTATACAAAAAACGAAAAATATAAATTCTACTTTTTCTTTTAGCTACTCAAACTATCGCTATTCGGAACAAAGTATTACATTGTACCCTTGTTACACAAATGGATGACTATTATTTCATCATCATCATATCAGCCGAAGGACGTCCACTGCTGGACGGACATAGGACTCCTCAAAGGATTTCAACGACGACGACCGGTTCCGCGCTACCCGCATCCAGCGGCTTCCCGCGACCTTCACCCCAGGTCATCGGTCCACCGAGTGGGAGGCCTGCCTACGGTACGTTTTCCGGTGCGCGGTCACCACTCAAGAACTTTACTACCCCAACGGCCATCGGTTCTAAGATGTATGTGCCCCGCTCACTGCCACTTAAGTTTAGCAATTCTGAGAGCTATGTCGGTAACTTTGGTTCTCTTACAGATCTCCTCGTTTCTGATTCGATCACGTAGAGAAACTCCGAGCATAGTATCTACGCTCCATTGCTCTTTGTGTGACCTTGAGCCTTCTTATGAGGCCCATAGTAAGCGATCCTGTCTCAGTTCCGTATGTCATCACTGGCAACACACACTGGTCGAAGACCTTGGCCTTAAAACACTGCGGTATTTGGGACGTAAAGATATTGCAAAACTTCCCGAACGCTGCCCAGCCGAGTTGGATTCGACGATTGATCTCTTTCTCGAAGTTGACCTACCTAACTAGACTTCTTGTCCCAGGTACACATATTCGGTAACAACTTCGAGTGTAGAGCCTCCAACCTTCAGAGGAGTATGTGCGACACGGACGTTTGACATAATTATGACGTTTTGAAATAGTAATGACTATTATTTAACCAAACATAAATAAAATCAGGCGTTATGCGTTATGCGCTAGTAAGGAGCAAACTCCAGTCGTGCGTCGGAGCTGACACACACACTTTTTTATTTACATTACTATCCTTTTTATCACGCTTTTATTAGCTTCACCTGTATGTTTGTATGTAAGTTTGTATGTAACCGACTCCTTTGGCCTCGATTTTGACCCACTTTAAACGGACAGATTTAATTCAAACTTTGTAGACTTATCAAGAATCAGCGACAATATAATAATTTCATAAGATTTAAAAAATAAATAGAGTTTAAAAAAACTAAAAAAGACGCTTTTAAGGTATATCAGACTAAAAAGTAAAAATAAAAAAAATATAAGTTGAAAATAATAATTAACAAAAAATACTAGTATTATTGTGAAAAAGTGTGGGTTGCTCGATCGACGAAAAATATGGCACAGAGCGCCCCACGCTTCTTCACAATAATACTAGTCATTTGTTAATTATTATTTTCAACTTATATTAAGAATTATTTTTTAATTTTTAGTCTGATGCACTTAAAAAGCGTGTTTTTTTAATTTTTTTTAAACTCTTTTTATTTACAGTAGTCTTTTTAACACCTCTATAGATTTCGCTACATTAATAGGCGTAAAAGAAAACACAATTATATTACTCGAGAAGCTGTGAAGTTGCTATTAGTTTATGAACATTTATTGCCAAAGTCAATAACAACTTTATGACTTTCCCAGCGAGAGTCAATTACGACGGATTAACTTTCCCGATGCGTTGGAAGTGTTAAATGACCATTCGGCCAATATCTCGAATCTCTATATTCATACCTATTGCACATGTAGGTACCTATAGTTACAAAACGAACGGTTACAGTAATTAAACAACAGAATGAGATTGATAGTGAAACGAATAGGCATGTATTTACAGCAAATAAGTTCCTTAATGAAATGTAATCAAGCGGCAAATTAAAGCTTTTGATTGATTTTGTGTTCCATAGCATTGCGCATACGTACGTACCTTCTTTACCTATAATATTAAAGTCTCGTTTAGCAAAAAAAAAAACAAACAATCCTACTTTTTTTTTTTTATTCACAAATATCTCTGGCTCTGTGCCATATTTTTCGTCGATCGAGCAACCCACACTTTTTCACAATAATACTAGTATTTTTTGTTAATTATTATTTTCAACTAATATTATAAACGCGAAAGTTTGTAAGAATGTATGGATGTATGTTTGTTACCCTTTCACGCAAAAACTGCTGAACGGATCTGGCTGAAATTTTGTAGGTAGACAGATTAGGATCTGGATTTACACATAAGCTATTTTTTCCACGCACTGTGCACCCTCTAAAAAGACATATAAACGTTGTCCACGCGGGTGAAGCCATGGGAAACAGCTAGTAATAAATATAATTATTAATTAACACATTCAGAGAAGTTTTTTTTCTACTGAAAATATACTGATAAGAAAATTTGCACCTCTAATTGCACTTTAATAGCAATAATTGTTATTTTAATACCAATTTGAAAAATAGGGATGACGAATGCTAGTCATCTGATTTACTTTTTATCATCTGTCAAAAACGACACTTTGTTCTAAAAATGTTTGAAATACCTAGGCGTGACGTCATAGTTTTGCAGCGTCGTTTATGTACTCATTTTGTGATTTTAATGAATTAAAAATCGAAGACTTGATGGAAAACAAAACGAGTAAGGTTATCCGAAGTTTAAGTAGGAGTGCAATTTAGTGGTCAAGAGTTCATAATTATTTCTGATACTGTCGTCATCCCTATTATTGCCATCGAAACAATAAAAATTTTTAGGTATATATATATATAGTTTGCAAAAAACAGTTAAAATATTTACAAAAACTTCGTTTCTATCATATTACTTGAATCGGCGTTGTCTTTCTTGCAATTTCTGCGACACTCAACTTGAAAAATAAATTTTCTCCGTAAAAAGTTAGTAGGTATTTCTACAGAAAATCTGTAAATGGGAAAAGTTGCCGCGCTAACTGCACTTAAATAGCAATTCTCATATTTTACTACCCATCGTGCTGAATACCTCGCAACAACAGTTATTCAGTGTACAAAAAGATTTAATTCTAATACCTATATTTATTAAACCGATATTCCTTTAACCAATGCAATTTCGACGTCTTTCATCTCAAAGACTAAATAATTATTACATCAGTCCCTACCGAGGGGCTCGAGCCTACCCTGAATTAGGGCGATCGGGCCTTAGTCGACCACGCGGGCCCAGTGCGGGTTGGTCGACTTCACACACAACCTGCGAGTTTCTTCGCAGGCGTGTGCAGGTTTCCTCACGATGTTTCCCTTCACCGTAAGAGCGTCGGATTAACGTACATATGAAATCTAAATTTGAAATCACATTGATACGTGGCAGGATTCGAACTACGACCTCCTGGACAGGAAGCGGGGCTCTAGCCGAGACGCCACCGACGCTCTTGTAACATATGAAGAACTTTTTCAGGCGGAAGCATTTTACTTGTCTATGGAAAAATTTGCCCCTCTAAAAGCACTTTAATAGCAATATTTAATATTAAATAGTGAACTTTGTATTAAAAGCTAAAAAAAACAGTTATATTCTTTTTAAAAAACGATTCATTTCTGACGTATTCATTGAACCGATAGTATTCCTTTTCCTTTACAATGCGATTTCCACATCATTAAGTTCCATAACGCTCCGAAAAATTTCAGTCCTAGTTTACGAGGTCTCTTAATTCGAAAAATAATGTTCTGTCCGTCCGTTTGTGCCCGCAGCCGAGTTATTTGATTTATATTAGAGCCTGGGACGAGATCTAGTGCAATCACACTGGTGCGGGCCTCTGCGGGTATGATTTATAGTGATTCGTCGGAGGAAAGACACAGACACAGACACAGGGGTGACGTTTTCACAGCTACTCGAGAATTAAAATTTAAGTAGACACAATTTTTCTTAATTTACTTTAAGTCTTATGATGAATCACGTAACATATTTTTCATAAAATGACTTTTGTAGGTTTGGATTTTCTCTTCTACAAGTGAAAACACTTTGTTTAAAGATAACGAACTTCTTTAGCACGACACAGGTGGGTAGGTATGGTAAGGGCGTGGGTTAAAAGATTCGTGTTCGTGCTGACAGGATTTAATTAGAAGTAAAAAGGTATCAAGGTATGAATTTATTAACTTTATTATAATATGAGCTGATGATGATGATCGAATTTTTGGTTTTTGAAATGAAGAGTCACATGTTTCCACGCATGCGTGGAAAAGAAATAAATGGAATGAAAAGAAGGTCGAATAAAAAAGAACGCTTAACAGCGTGCCGCGTCAAAAACTATGTTTCTTTTAATCGGCCGCACACAATATATATTTAGTTGTACAATAGATAGGTATTATAAGACATTTTGACATAAAGCGTCACGAGTTTTTGGAGATAGAGAGGGATTTCTCTCTTTACCGCCTAAAATATCTTAGTATCAAATAATCGGTCAAAGTGCCTTAACAGTTTTTTACTCAATTTGTGTTCGGTTGATTTGGAATCCATTCTCCCCCCTTATACAGGGTGTAACATAAAGGTGTGGTGATACTTTAAGGTGGGCTTGTACCCATCAAACTGAACAATTTTCTCCATGGAACCCATAGTCAAATCGCAAAAAAAAATTTGGCTCTCCCATACTAACTCGATCAGCTGATCAGCCAACTTAGTATGGGAAGTTCAAATTTTTTTTTGCGATTTGACTATGGGTTCCATAGAGAAAGTTGTTCAGTTTGATGGGTACAAGCCCACATTAAAGTATCACCACACCTTTATGTTACACCCTGTATAATATGTTAAAATAACACCCAGTTGTGCTTTACGTTGCGTAATAAGTATTTAATGTCGAGCTTAAAAATATGAATTATTCTTAATGAGCCCAATACTTTATAAGTGTCAGAATGGAAGCCCATTCCGTTACTTTTCGGGTTCCCCATATACGTTACGGCCAAGTTGGCAACGAAGGGGAAGTAACGTTTCCAATGCGGCGGATAGGCAGACTCTTTCCCAGGTATTATTATTATTTGTGTTATGTTTGCTGTTTTCGCGTCTGTTTCGCCACTTGACTTGTCTCAATCTTTAATAAATTCTAAATCGTGCCACAGCTCTTCGTATCTCTTTCCATGTCCCTCGAAATTTGGGCACAGAACATTTCATTTAAGTTTTTCCGATATTTTACCTATGTCTCGAATTCCTTAAAACACCGGTTCATAATGGGAGTCAGCGACACCCAGAGATGAGGATTTTATAAAAGTTTTAATATTCTCGGTTTGAGCAACCCTATCTGAATGACTGTGGTTATCCGCCATCTTGGATTGAGTCTGGTAGGACTTGCGCTTGCGCTGCGGTTGTGCGTGACAGCTAGGCCAACCTAGTCTAAATATAGACGTGTAAATGTGGTGGACAAACTAAATGTTTCTGGGTACTATATGTACAGTTTTACTTATGTCTTACTTAAATAGCTCTGTTAATTTAGGTAGGAAATGGAAACAACAGATTCATTAGCGAATCGAGTATAGGTGCCCTGGGGAAAGTTGTTCATCTTAAACAGCTTAATCATCAGTATAATCATATATAACTGCAAATTACTCATCTCTCTTCTTAGCTGATGATTAAGCTTATTAAGCTGAACTACTTTGTGCAAGGCCTATAAATATTTTTACCACCCATATTTATTTGATCATCTGATCAGCTAACCTAATAGGTATACGTTCCCAATGAAAAGTTTTTCAGTTTCATTAACTAAATTAATAGCTAACCAGGTGTGCAGTTATTTACAGGTCACTCCGTATATATTCGTATAGATTTTTATTTAGTAGACACTACGTATTTGGCTACTTAACTTAAACTACTTTTCAACTGAAAAATTCATTATACCTTTAAATTAGACAGTTTCATTTACAATATACAGAGCATATACATACACTCATTCTCTCTGTCTCTCTCTCTCTCTCTTTTACACAACACACACACACACACTCACTCACACACACCACCACCAGTTGTTTAGTGTTTATCTTGATTTTGTTTACTTTTTTTTTCCTTTGTTTATATCTGTTGTTTTCAATTATTTACCATTGTTTTGTATGTTGTTACTTTTTTAAGCCCAGGGAAGAGACTAGCGCCCCCAACACGGGGAATCCTAGTGGGTGTTCTAGAGAGCCCAATTCAACGACAACGTACCGTTTGTAATATCTATGTTAACAATTAACAACAAATAAATAATAATAATAAAGACATTCAGACGATTCGGGCATATAGAACTGATTCAGTTTAATTCAAGCCTCTAAAGGCAGTTTACATTGGATTTTTTCCTAAAATAAACCACTGACAGCATATATACTGGTTTCCAGTCACACGGGTATAGTGGAGGTACACCTTAAAGCAACCAAAAAGCAATAAATAGGGCACTAAACGTAACACTTACACATAAAGAGATCTTCGAAGCGTAGATACGAGCATCGTTGGGTTGTCGTCGCCTTCCGATAAACAAATCGTCGTTTCCACTCAGCACTCTATCGTGACCATAAAAACTTAACTATCTACCGACACGACACACCTGACTGTAAATCACGAGGATCACGAATCGTGTGTAACGCACTTATCAAAATATGTACGACACGATCGGCATTTATGAAACTTTTTCACGCGCAACCTCGACTGAAATAGCACAGGAAACATTCCATCGCCACGAATGCCACAACCTCCAGTGTCTGACAGAACGGAGAGTGTCGCGACACGAAAACGAAAGTCAAGTCAAAAGTTTCGACCGCAAAATTTCAAAATATTTGACGGTCATTTCCATGACACAGTATTATGCAAATCGCGGAGCTTTTGAAATAGAAGACAAAGACGGTAATCGTTTTTGCCATTTTTTGCGGGGTTCGAACTGGTTTTGTCGGATTTCAGATTCACGTGGAACGTTTCCATTACAATAGGCTCATAATTTTTCTAATGCGTATCGATAATTTATGTAAAGGCTACGCGGGGACCCCCCTATTGTCCATCACCCACACTTTCGGTTACTCATTTGCATAACAGGGCGCTTAACAATGAACGGACACCCTTTCTTGAAAAACCCTTTTCGTTTCACTTTTAAAACGACCTCATTGTTGATATATTTCGTGTGAGCAATAAATAAATCAGTACAAATTTATACGGTCCGGTGTGGTGTGGTATACTGAGTAACATTGTTGCTATATATCTCTCTGTTTAACGTTACCTACCCATACCCACCTCGCCCTCCGAGTTGTGGCCGGCCAATAAGTTATGCTATTTTATTAACACGCTCTTTTACCCGACTGCCTCAGAAGGATGGTTATGTTTTTGGAGTGTACGTATGTATAAAGATTTCTATGTTCTCTGCTACAACCTGAACGGCTTGAAGGATTTTAACGTACGAGGTATCGTTAGATTTGTCTCGATCCCGTGAGTGACATGGGATACATTTTTACCCGACTGGCCAAAAGTGGGGTTAAGTTATTACGTAGTCGGGTTCTTTAATTTTTGATTAATATCTAAAGTTATTTTCTCTATCTGTATCTTTAGGTATATATGATGTAACAAATCGTTGTACCTGAATTTAATTTATCACCTACACTTCCATCGCAACAATTTAACATTATTATTTTTGGTTTTTGTTAATTGTCAAAGAAGTACTAAACCGATGTTGATAAAATTTATATGGGATCAACTCAAGAGTATTTTAGATCGAATAAAAAAAGAGTCATGGAAATCGGTTTACAATCTGCGAAGATATCGCGTAACAAACACACACAAAAACATACAGTCGAAATGAGAAGTCCTTCTTTTAAGAAGTAAGTCGAAAAAAAACAGGTTTCCCATTATAGCGTGAGTTTTATTCTTCTTAATTGTCCATTATGTCCATTTTTTTTGCGGTTTAATGTTTTTTTTTTATTTTATTTTTTTGTGGCTTTTTTTGTGATTTGTTTAACTCTCTGCATTTCTGCTAAATCGTGAGGTTATTTTTGTAAATACACAACTCAGAATTAATATCTGTGAGTGAACAATAAATCACCCTTATTTTCCCACCCTTAGGGCCGGATTGTTTTTCCAAATTAATATGGAACTAACTTCAAGGTACATTCTATCAAATTAAAAAAGAGTTATCAAAATCGGACTATTCTGTAAAAATTATGCGTGGTCATACATTACAATCAGTGAGTGAACAATCGATCATCCCTCGTATACTACCCTTAGGGTTGAATTTTTTTTGCAAATTTTTATGGGACCAATTTCAATAAAAAAAGAATTATCAAAATCGGACTACTCTGTAAAAAAATATGCGTGGTCATACATAAAAAAATATTACGCGTCCACTTAAGAACCTCCTCCGTTTTTTCGTCGGTTAATAATCAACATGGAGTATCGCGCGCCCCTATATTCTCCTTACACTGCCATACTCAAGGTATTTACAATTTCATAAAGGTCTCTGACCATATCTCCAATTTATCCAAGAATTTCCTAGTAGCTTGACTACGAATGCGGGCGACCTAGCGATATTGCGGTTTTTGCTTGCACCATAGATACGAGTACCTATAGGGTAATTCTGTATGAAGTTTTTGTATAATTTATGATTTGCACATAGTTGCTTATTTAGCTATATAGGGTGACTGGTATCTAACTGCAAACATCTTAACTGGTGATTTTACTCATTAAAATGAACAAGTTTTCTGAAATCGAGTTTTTTTGGACTTTTCATACAGATGTATCAGCTCAAATACGATTTTTACGATTTCAGCAAAGTTCTAGGACAAAAGTTCCTCAGTTTCATGAGTAAAATCACCAGTTACAGTTACGTACCCGTTTGCTGTAAATTATGTACCAGTCTGCCTGTAGATTATGTACCAGTTTTCTGTAGATTATGTACCAGTCTGCTGTAGATTATGTACTAGTCTGCCTGTAGATTATGTACCAGTCTGCTGTAGATTATGTACCAGTCTGCCTGTAGATTATGTACCAGTCTGCTGTAGATTATGTACCAGTCTGCTTTAGATTATGTACCAGTCTGCCTGTAGATAATGTACCAGTCTGCCTGTAGCTTATGTACCAGTCTGCCTGTAGATAATGTACCAGTCTGCCTGTAGATTATGTACCAGTCTGCCTGTAGATTATGTACTAGTCTGCCTGTAGATTAAGTACCAGTCTGCTGTAGATTATGTACCAGTCTGCCTGTAGATTATGTACCAGTCTGCTTTAGATTATGTACCAGTCTGCCTGTAGATAATGTACCAGTCTGCCTGTAGATTATGTACCAGTCTGCCTGTAGATAATGTACCAGTCTGCCTGTAGATTATGTACCAGTCTGCCTGTAGATTATTTACCAGTCTGCCTGTAGATTATGTACCAGTCTGCCTGTAGATTATGTACCAGTCTGCTGTAGATTATGTACCAGTCTGCTTTAGATTATGTACCAGTCTGCCTGTAGATTATGTACCAGTCTGCTTTAGATTATGTACTAGTCTGCTGTAGATTATGTACCAGTCTGCCTGTAGATAATGTACCAGTCTGCCTGTAGATTATGTACCAGTCTGCCTGTAGATAATGTACCAGTCTGCCTGTAGATTATGTACCAGTCTGCCTGTAGATTATGTACCAGTCTGCTGTAGATTATGTAAAAGTCTGCCTGTAGATTATGTACCAGTCTGCTGTAGATTATGTAAAAGTCTGCCTGTAGATTATGTACCAGTCTGCTGTAGATTATGTACCAGTCTGCTTTAGATTATGTACCAGTCTGCCTGTAGATAATGTACCAGTCTGCCTGTAGATTATGTACCAGTCTGCCTGTAGATAATGTACCAGTCTGCCTGTAGATTATGTACCAGTCTGCCTGTAGATTATGTACCAGTCTGCCTGTAGATTATGTACCAGTCTGCCTGTAGATTATGTACCAGTCTGCTGTAGATTATGTACCAGTCTGCTTTAGATTATGTACCAGTCTGCCTGTAGATTATGTACCAGTCTGCTGTAGATTATGTCCTAGTCTACCTGTAGATTATGTACCAGTCAGCCTGTAAATTTTATGTCTATGTGATTAAAATCTTCTTGTTCATACCATCTATCGACCTCAGTCAATGTCATGTCAATGTCAATCTGAGGCTGTTAAAATACTGTAACGAGTCGGAAATCCATCTCCTTCGTTCTAGTCCTAGCTCTACTAGTGCTGCCACGGGCGACTGTAATGATCAGTGATCGGAATTGACAGAACGTAAATGCCTACAGCTTGCGAGAAGATTTAAGGTAGAGTTGTTAAACCAACAAATATATTAACTTATTTCTGTATTGTTATTGCACTTTTGCGTAGTGGCTAGGCACCTAAAACTAGTGATATGATAAAACATGTGACTCATATTTTGTTCATAGATTCTTTGATATTTCTTAGATGGCGCGATCTCGGAAAATGTTTTATCACCAAACTTATAGTTGCTCTGCCTGCCCCGATATACAAACTACGTAATACCATAGGACTCGTTATTACGGGATTCAACAAAAATAAATTAATATTGTTACTCTGTCTGGTCCGAAAAACAATACTATGTAATAAAGAGCAGGACTCGTTATTATGGGATTCAACAAAAATAAATTAATGTAGTTACTGTGCTGATTCGAAAAACAATACTGTGTAATAAAACGCAGGACTCGTTATTACGGGATTCAACAAAAATAAATTAATGTAGTTACTGTGCTGGTTCGAAAAACAATACTATGTAATAAAACGCAGGACTCGTTATTACGGGATTCAACAAAAATAAATTAATGTAGTTACTGTGCTGGTTCGAAAAACAATACTATGTAATAAAACGCAGGACTCGTTATTACGGGATTCAACAAAAATAAATTAATGTAGTTACTATGCGGTTCGAAAAACAATACTACGTATTAAAACGCAGAACTAGGTATTACGGGATTGAACAAAAATAAATTAATATAGTTACTCTGCCTGGTCCGAAAAACAATACTACGAAATAAAACGCAGGACTCGGTATTACGGGATCCAACAAAAATAAATTATTGTAGTTCGTTATTACGGGATTCAACAAAAATAAATTAATGTAGTTACTATGCGGTTCGAAAAACAATACTACGAAATAAAACGCAGGACTCGGTATTACGGGATCCAACAAAAATAAATTATTGTAGTTCGTTATTACGGGATTCAACAAAAATAAATTAATGTAGTTACTATGCGGTTCGAAAAACAAAACTACGAAATAAAACGCAGGACTCGGTATTACGGGATCCAACAAAAATAAATTATTGTAGTTCGTTATTACGGGATTCAACAAAAATAAATTAATGTAGTTACTATGCGGTTCGAAAAACAAAACTACGAAATAAATCGCAGGACTCGGTATTACGGGATCCAACAAAAATAAATTATTGTAGTTCGTTATTACGGGATTCAACAAAAATAAATTAATGTAGTTACTATGCGGTTCGAAAAACAAAACTACGAAATAAATCGCAGGACTCGGTATTACGGGATTCAACAAAAATAAATATGAAATAATAATAAATAACATAAAACATATTCGCGTCACTTAATTAAGTACTAGCTTTTGCCAGCGGCTTCGCTCGCGTGAACATAGTTTCTATGACTGTCTTCGAGGGTGCGCAGTGCGCCAAGTGGCTCGCGAGCGTGAAAAAGAGTAGCCTATATGTTAATCTAGGTGCCCATCTGTCTACCTACCAAATTTCAGACAGATACGTTTAGTAGTTTTTGCGTGAAAGAGTAACAAATATCCATATACATACAAAATTTCACATTTATAATATTAGTAGGATTTTATGAGCTTACCCGTCTTTACGTTGAAATCTACTCTTTTGTCTTTAATTTAGGGTTTGGTACCATGCAAAAATACTTCGCTGTCGGCCTGTCCATCCGTCCGTCGCCTGTCTATCGGTCTGACAAGTTCCAAAAGGGGGGTTTCGTAGCCTTTTCAAAAAATAAATGAATATTTAAAAAAAAAACATAAGTAACTCTATTGACAGTCTAGAACATTTTGTTAGGAAATCTATATTTTTTTTACAAATTTAACTGCACATCTTAAGTTGGTCGACTTGTCTATGGCAAAAATTATCACTTAGAAGCTTAATATTCCGCAAACGGATCACTAAAATGGTTTTAGCATTCCGAACCCAAAGGGTAAAAACGGAACCCTATTACTAAGACTCCGCCGTCCGTCCGTCTGTCTGTCTGTCTGTCCGTCTGTCACCAGGCTGTATTTCATGAACCGTGATAGCCAGTCAAGTCAGTTGAAATTTTCACAGGTGATGTATTTCTGTTGCCGCTATAACAACAAATAATAAAAATTAGAAAAATTTAAAGTCTCCGTACAAAAAACGTGTTTTTCTTTGAAACTTCACTATCAGTTTTTTTATTTTTTTATTTACAATTGGTAAGGAAGAAATAGGTAGATCACAGTACATAGTAGAATCTACCCAAAGTTTGCAAGAAGGGACATGAAGTTGTAAAAACCACCAAGTAATTTTTTTATTCGATCTAAAATGCTCCCGTGGTCCCATATAATTTTTATCAAAATCTGTTTAGTATTTTTTTGAAAATTAACAAAAACCAAAAATAATACAAAATTGTACTTATTTGTTGCGATGGAAGTAGGTTTTTTTTAACGTTTACAAATATATATTTTATGATTCATTCCAACATCTTGAAGTGGGCGATAAATGAAAATTTATTCCGTTCCGTACATAATATATACCTATAGATACAGGTAGAAAAAATAACTTTCGGAATTCATTAAAAATTAAAAAAAACCGAGTGCGTAAAAACTTAACCCCCTTTTTGGCCAATTGGGTAAAAATGTATCCTATGTCACTCACGGGGTCAAGACGAATTTAAGGAAACCTAGTACGTTAAAATCCTTCAAGCCGTCCAGGTTGTAGCAGAGAACGTAGAAATCTATATACATTATAAAATATATAAAATATAAAATAAGAGGTTTTCATATACATACATCTAAACTCAGCTACACATTAAACGACGTGTTTATTACGACATATATGTTGATATTAAAATCATTTTACAGTTGTTCAATTTGGTTTACAATTACAGAAGATCAACATTTAAAATCATTCCTCTATTCTGCTGCCTGCCATAATGCCATGATAGCATGACACTTTTTTTTCACGTTTCGGCATGGCCATCTAAATGCATGTTGTGTGACCTACTCGATTAGGTACAATCTAGTCGCACGTGGCAAGTAGCCAAGCCAAAAAACTTAATTTATTTATATCATATTAATAATACATTTCCTCACAGTCGAAATGAAAAGTAGTGTTTAACTCGGGTGAAATTACCCATTTCACCCTCGAACTATTGGCGGTCTCACTTTGTTCGAGCGTCAGATATATCTCAGGTGAAATAGATCACTTTCCTCCCTTGGTTAACAATTTACTAGTATACCTACAAGAAAAGAGTAAAGTTATTTGCAAACATTTCATTTACCTACTGTTGTTGTTCATTACTGATCTAACAGTTTATAGTTTCTGGAAATCAGAATATCCTTCCTGATTTGGTGCCTTGCACCAACTAGGTTTCAATGTATGTCATTTTATCTACCTGGGGTCGAGAGCGAGGTCTACTCACATGAATGTCTATAAATACCTATTGAATAGGTATATGAATCAATAGCATTCAAATATACAGGGTGTAACAAAAGTGGTGTAGGTCCCGTTAACTGGGGCTTCTACTCATCATACTGAACAACTTTTGTTCTACGATTTTGCTGAAATCGCAAAAAAAATATTTTACTCTTCATACAAATCGATCAGCTGATCTACCAATTTTGTGCATTTTAGTGTGGAGGGTCTAAATTTTTTTTCGAGAATTGACTGTGGGTTCCTTGGGGAAAGTTGTTCAGTATGACGAGTAGAACCCCCAATTAACGGGTCCTACACCAATTTTTTTACACCCTGTACAAAATAACAATTTATATTCGCTTGAAAGAGGAATCTATTTTATAGGCAGCAGTGCAAAAACTGTACGTTTCTCATTTCAACGCAGTGAGATGTTTTAATTTCGATGGTACGGGAGGTTTTGACTCCAACCGAACCTGATGTTATGTGAAGATGGAATCGAAAGTGGAACATTGAAAGAAGAAGATGGAAATCTTCAAGGCGTCTTGGAAACACAGAAGCTCTCTGGCAAATAATTTCACTCCTTATCGGTTCACATGCTGAACTGAGAAGCAAGCGAGAGATGAGGAATTCTTATTTAATATTATAAATGTAAAAATGTGATTGTTTGTCACCTTTTCACGCTTTAACACCTTGACAAATCTTGAAAATTTAGCATGCAAGTAGCCTATGTCACGGGGAAAGACATAAGATACTTTTCATCCTGTGAAAATAGCACAGTCCGATGCAGTTCCTGAGGGAACTAAAATAATATATACTCTTTTTTGGTTAATTTCTTTAACATCTCAACGGAACAATGGATTGTAGTGATTTTTTGCACAGAGATAGTTGAGATGGTAGGAAATGACATAATTTACTAATTAGCATATCCTGACATGCTTTCCGAGGTCTTTTGGGAAAAACTCATGTCTACGCTAGCAAGCTGCTTGCGGCGCGCGCACCACTCACCCTCAAAGACAGTCATAACAGCGATGTCCACGGGGGCGAAGCCGCGGAAAAAAGCTAGTCCCCATATAAAGATTAAAACAATATGTTTTTATTCACTCTTACTCATTTGTTTTTAATTAAATAATGATAGTGGTCATTGATGGTAGCGGTTGAAATGAATGCCAATAACACACGCGATTATGGCGTACAATATCGTTTTACAACTTTATGGCAATAAATATGCATTTTATTGCGACTTAAAAGTCGATGAGTGTTTGAAACGAATAATTGATTTACTTTGGATATTAATGTTGGGCAATTTGATTTGTTGTGTTTTGTAACTGTACGTCAATTCAGCGAGCGTAATTTTGATAGTAACAAATTATTTTGTAGCAATATGGCGCAGTCGGTAACACCTTAGTCCTCATAACCATAGGGCCTGGGTTCTTTTTTTAAGCTATTCCATAGCTTTTATCGCGGGCTTTGAGCGCGCGACGACCGAATCAAGAAATTCAAGAAATTCACTCCGCCTACCATGTAGCTCGGCCGAGCGTTACGTAACGTTACCGCGTTCTAAAAACTAACAGTACCATCTATTAGCGATTTGCGGTACTAAAAAGACTCAGTCAATTTTACTGGTGTAACTTTCTTAGCGTTAATTTATTACTTAAACCTCCCGCGCCCCAAGGACTATAATATGGTACTGGTAAATACTGCATAAATAAAAATTAATAAATAATTATAATTGCATAAGTTGATATAAAATGCTATGCAATAGCTTTACCGCGGCAGTCCGTTTGAGTGCGCAAAATATGAGTGCGTTTGACTTTATCTCGCCTGATGATAGTGACGATGTAGTCGAGGATGGTACACGCAAACTTAAATAATGCCTATTCACTTTCGCCTCGAAGATCCCCAAATTGTAGGAGTCGGGAAACACAGACGCGGCAAGGAGTTCCACTCCATCGCTGTCCGCATAATCTCTCTTAGACTCTCTAATCGACTCTTAGATCAAAATATAACTACTTATATTAAACTTAATGTAGTAGTTTTTTAGTCGGGGGATTTTAAATTTTAAATATAAGTTTTTTCATGCTTTTTAAACTTTAATTATCCCAAACACGATATATTTGCTGTAAGTTGATAAGATGTTGAATATCCTGTAGATACCAGGAGATCCTACAGCATCAGGTCAAGCGGTTACCATGTTGGAGAGGATTCTAAAACCTATTCATTGAGTCTATTCCAATGAGCCCAAAACGATACCTCGGCTGTAAGTTGGCGAGTAGTTGGATATCTTGCAGATTCCAGGAGATGCTGCAGCATCAGGTCAAAGTTACCATGTTATTTCTAACACATATTCTTTGAAAATATTCCAATGAGCCCAAATATGATACCTCTGCTGTAAGTTAATGAGGTGCTGGGTTTCCTGCAAATTCCATAAGATGCTGCAGCATCAGATCAAAGTTATCATGTTCTATCTAAAACATATTCATTGAGACAATTCCCATAAGCCCAATTACGATACCTCTGCTGTAAGTTGGCCAGGAGTTGGGTAGCCTATAGATTCCAGGAGATGCTGCAGCATCAGGTCAAGGTTAACATGATTTTGCAATATTATTACAGCAACAGTGCACAAAATATTGAATCGATCAGATATGTATAAGTAGCCCACATCCCTTCATCATCTAGATAAGAGCTGATGATCCTCAAACGGCTGAACAGATCTTCATCAATTATAGCTAAGAACCACCGCAAGGAAACTTACTTTGACGAATAAAAAACAGCAGACAGACACACACACACACACTCAGACATTGGCGTCACATCTCTCTTTTTGCGTCGGGGATGTTTGTTTCTTTGCCTTAATAGCTTGATCAATTTTGGAGTGCGAAGTGTCGTTAGATTTGTCATGCACGATCCCCAGAGCGACATACATTTTTTTTTCAATACAGTTGTTCGTAAAGTGGTCCTTTATATATGCCAGTCAAGTGTGCGCAAAAATGATTTTACCGCACACGAGCTTTTACTTTACCACTTTTTTAAATTTCTAGCTCGGAAAAAATGATAAAAATATCATTACCAAAGATACAGAATCTTCTTTAATACTTTTGATTGGAGAATTTTAAAAGGGATAAGTTGTTCCTCCGTGAGGTTATCTAGTATATAGGTACATAACGCTAGCTGGATAGATTCTCTTTGGGTTATATCTTTGTGAAGAAAAGGTAATAAATATGAATGAAGCGCATAGGTTAAATCATGGATTAGGTCATCTTTTCCAAGGTTTTAATGCTTATAATAATATTATTATGCCAAGTCTTACTGTAGTATATTTATAATAATATAAAAAAACTAACGCATGCGTATAGGTAGCTAAAATATGGCGCAATTTTAGTAAAACTATATGAATAGTTATTATATGTGAAAAAAAATAAAAATATACTTATGTGTATGTACCTATAAGAAAAAACAAAGTGAAATTACTCTCCAGACATGTTTTCTGTCACGGTCGTTTTTTATTTAACCGGTTTTTTTCCCAACTGCATTGAAAAACGTTGTATGATACATGGGTGTACAAGATATAACAAACTCGTGACGATGGTAAACCCTCGCCTGCGGCATGAATTACAAATAACCCTTGTAATTCAAGTCTTCCACTGACTCTAATAACTAAGAAAATGCAAAAGTAGAATAGAATAGAATAGAAAATCTTTTATTTAGAGCATAGTACAACGATTTACAGGCAAAATTTAAAGTGGTTACTATCTCATTATTTCTACAATTTAACTGAATTTTTTGTCTTAAAATTGTAATTGATTAAATTGTGACTAATTTATACCTTATGTTTACATATCCCTAATATCACTGACCTAGTATTATTGTAATGATACTTGTCACCTTAATATTTGCATGCTGTTTTTAATAGCTAAACATGAGTGCTATAACTATAACTATAAGGATCTCTGTATACCGTGTTTAAGGCAAATAAATGATTTTCTATTTCTATTGAATCATAAATAACTAATAACTGACTTTTTTATTTTTTTTATTCACAATTGGTAAACCCTTGACAACATCTCACCTGGTGGTAAGTGACGATTACCAAGATTACCAAGATTCCCTAAAGCAATGGGGAACTGGCTATCTTATCTTCATGCCGTAACACACCAATGATATCGACATTGATATTTGGCCAAAAAAAATGGGATAATGTTTTATACAGTCGGGTTGTTAATTTTCAATTAAATTTCTAAAACTATAATATATTCATAAAACTAGTAGTCACTGTAATTCGTGAGAATACTCGGAGTATACCAACGAGAAGCTCACAGGAGCTCTCCAAAGACTCCAACGCGTCGCACCCATATGTTAATGATCCCACTTTTCTACAAATGTTCAGCCTTCACTAGTTTAACACGTGTTAATAACCAATAAAATGTTTTAATGGTACATGAAAAGTGTAGATTTATAACGTATAGGTAGCTTTATGCATTATTATTGGCTGACTCGGGCAGTTACCGAGCTGTTAAAACAACACTTGCGTTTCATTGACTTTCACTGGCTACTTGCGCTGGATTATCAAATCCAGCGGCCTGTAATTATATTTGCTATAAAAATTACCGCCTGGTTTGTTTTATTGTACATTGTTTGAATGTGGTTACTAGATTTGGCAAAGGGAACGTTTTGGATGACCTTTTGAGGAGTTAGGCGTAATCACACCCAGATGGACACTTTATACAACGAGCGAGAAAAAACTAATGAAGGAACAAACAAAATGGCGGCGAAATCCTATACGTTCGACTACCAAACTATAACCAATCTGTATCAATCTGGGTGACGAGGGGGTGAGGTCGCAATATAGAGAGCGCCAGGGAGTGTCCATACTGTTATGTTAGTACTAATATATATATATACTTTAGCCTAATATTGTGACGAAGTCAATCTATTCGGTCCTTTTTATATTCAACCTACTTTTATATCATCACTTTGTCTATTTTTACTTTTTTTAATTTATTTGTTTTTTAAAATTGTCGCTCTCTGTCAGGGAATTCAATTCCGATCCTATTCATCGACACATCTATCCATTACCACATTTTTGACGTTTTATTTCTTCATTTTAATAATATTCTGTTATTTGGTGGAATTTTCTATTCTTTTTTAAAGAACCCTGGCCCTTCCCTCCATTATTCTACTTCTCCATCTCGTGCGAGCGACGGCGCAGACGGAGGGTGCGCCGCCCTCCGCAATATCGCGTCTTTAAGTATATTTCTTTTATCTTTGAGCCCTTTTATTTTGTAGGTTCATACAAAATTGACTTTTCCAATTTACTCTTTACCTTTAAATCTACTTTTCAGAAATAAAAGTCAGTCAATTTAATATATGTGACATATTATTATGCTCATTCGAAAAACCTAAAAACTTTTTGGTACAAGCTTTTTTTGAAATTAATTTTAGCTATTTCATATTTTCTTCAGCAAATGCTTTCATTTGATACACATATCATGGGGATGTATAAAAATTACTGATCCGCCATCTTTAGGAGCCCGGCATACTGAAAATAAAAAAAATTGGAAATGTTTACTTTGCCACTTACAAGTAATAAACAAATTTTAGAAAAACCCTAATTTCCAAATTAGTCGATAGACTATCTTGGGTTCAGAATGACTTCGTCTGAAGTCCCTTAGCTAACCACGCATTGTCATCCAAACTAAACGTGTGTGCACAATTATTTTTTTTCAATAGAAACAGTCATTTAAATAAATCTATAAAACGTCTTACTTCAATATAGACCTATAGTTTCCTTAATTATTAAAGTACATAATATTATATTAATTTACAAAAGGCCATCGCTGTGGACGATGCACGATGAACATTTAACAGAACAATTAATAAGAATATAACAGAAGAAACCAAACAGAGATTTAAAAAGAGAAAAGGAGTTTAGTTTTTACTTGAAGCTTAAAGTTGTACGCAGAAGAGGAAAACATATCCCATCCATAAGGTGATCATTATAAAACTTACAAGTTCGACGAATGAAACTATTAGTCGATAGACTGTCTTGGGATCAGAATGAGGTCGTCTTATGTGTTAATCCAGGTCCTAATCTGTCTACCTACCTGTGTTTTTTTTACTATATATGGTGGTAACCCTAAAAACTCAAGACAAAGAAAACTATTGCCCTAACTCAAAATTGGCCTTTTTGATGATGATGGGTTTGGGCCCATTTACCCAAATCCGTCCAGTAGTTTGGGAACTAGAGCACCGGACGCACACACATCAACACTTTTTTCTATTATTTTTTTGTTTTTCAAACTATTTGTGTGAGACAATCGATCCCCATCAAAATCTCAACTTAATTTATTTTTGCCATCACAATACCTTCTTCACCTCTTCGTCGTTCGAAACTAATAAAAATCAGTAGTGGCCAAGGATATTAAACTAAGTAAAAAAATGAGCCTTATTTAAAAAAAAAACTTTGCACATGTCTGTTTGGGTCATAGGATTACACCATCCTATCAAATTTCACCTGATTTGGTACAGTAGATTCGGAGCAAATTGGCTGGGACAGACAGACAGACGCACGAGTGATCCTACAGGGGTTCCATTTTTTTTGTTGTTGTACGGTACCCCTAAAAACATATTTCTTTTCAGCGTTGCCAACCGTACGATTTGAATCGTATTTATACGATTTTTTTGGCCCTCATACGATGTGAGATCGTGTATTCTAATAAAAGATTTGTATGAGAATACGATTTTTAAATGAAGTCATTTTCTATGTTTCATATGGGCGGGCGTACGACTTTTTGCTCAATGTTTTGTGGGTTTAAACGATTTTTTGCTCCTTGTTTCTACGAACTTCTTCAAAAACAAGTTGGCAACACTGTTTTTTTCGCTCTTATGATGTCTTTTGATTAAATTGAATAGCTAAAATGATACTTACTTAACAATGGTTGAAGATCGTCGTTGAAGTTAGAAGGTCCCTTTTCCGTAATATAAGTAGTGGTACAGAACCCTCGGCGCATGAGTCTGACTCGCACTTGGCCGGTATAAAAAATATATTTAATCAACTATTGGTAAGGTACTTGGCAATCCAATCCAACACGAACAAAGTCACGGGCGAAAGCTTGTACAATGTGGACTCGTGGGAGCGGTATCTGGCGTAGTCTGGCGAACAGTGCTCGTAAACGTTTAGAATTAGTGCTCCGCCAGCCACGAGCATCGCTGTAAATAAGAACAAATGAGACGCATACAGTTTTAAAACATTTCCGCATTGTTATAAATCTACGTATTTTTTACATTATATACTGTAGCACGACGCGACGGATGTTCCTCCTTTCATGTTAAGTAAAAACACATTTTTTAATCAGGATTTGAATCTTTTATTTTAAAATAAAATTTTCCCAAGCAGAGGTTACAATATGTCGCAGTCATCTGGCTGAATCTGCTATTTGATTGAATGACTAGCGCGTTCATTGAATGACGAGATTCAATTGAATGACTAGGCAGAACGTTGATTGAACAAGCGTCACTCAACGTCAATCTAGTTAGCTGATTTTAACATAGTCCTTTGAACAGAGCGGACGTAAAATCAGTCAGGTGATTGAAATTTAGTTCATAGTTATGTTTAGTTTATTTGTGAGAATGAGGGCTTTGTAACTTAGTGTTCTTGTTCACACTGTAAACTTAAAATTGCATACAACGAAAAGGGACTTGGAAAGATTTAGATTTTTCTAATAAAACTGTAATATTAGGTGTTAGGTTTGTTTGTTTGTAAACTCTTTATTGCATTTAAAACAAATAATGTGTTAACAAAAGAATATTAATATAGCAAATGCGGACTTATCCCTTTCGGGATCTCTTCCAGTCAACCTTGGAATGCAAGTTTACGAGGTAGGTTCGGTCAGGTTTGATTGATTAAACAGTCAAAGAGCCTCGCCCCCCCCTCGCCCCCCTCTCATGGGTAGCAGAGTGCTTCGCAGAAGAAGAAATCGTCGGTTTTTATTCGGAATATCCCATTTAACAACTTCGCTAAATGACGTTCAGTCAAGACGTTGAACGTTACATTCAACAAGTTGACGAGTTGTCCTTTAGTCATTCAATTGAATCTCGTCATTCAATGAACGCGCTAGTCATTCAATCGAATAGCAGATTCAACCAGATGACGGCGACAGATACATACACTGTAGCACGAGGTAGTAGATAGGGCGTGCTTACGATAACTTGAATTTAATAATGAAGTTAAAAGATGAAATATAAGACCTAAAAAAGAACATAAGAATTAGAAAACAATAGACACTTAAATTTAAAATAGAAATAACAAAAATATAAATTAATCTTACCCGAGATGGGTCTTAATAGGAAGAAACAGGTTTAAATACCTACAAGTTATATTATTATGATGAAAGAAACAAAATGGTGAAATTGTGAAAGATATTGAATGATTTTTGTCAGCGCACGCGTGAAAAAGAAAAAGATGGAATGAAAAGAAGGTCGGATGAAAGGAGAACGCATCACAGCGTGCCGCGTTACAAAACCTACTCGAATATATTTTTTTTAATGCAGTACCTACGTTCTTGTTCGTTCAATGTTTGATCGCCTTCGTGGCGTAACGGTTAAGTCTATTAGCTTCACATTAGGAGGTCACGGGTTAGATTGCTGGCGGAGTCTAACTTTGTGAGACTCGGCGGTTTGGTTGGTGGAAGGGTATTTTCTAGGCCCGCCTGGCTAGCTACCGCCGTCTTTTCTAAGACTTGCCGCCAAACATCAATTTTAACAGCATACATGTGTTCTGGCTTAATGATAAAAAAAGGATAAGAGAAGAAAGAAAAGTTGAAAAATTTGCGCGGAAAATGCGGAAAAAACCTCAAAGTTTTTTGGATTTTTTATGAACTCAATACCATAACTTTACTTACGATTCAATCGATACATTCTCGATTTATGTAAGTCACATAAAAGTAGCTGCGTTCAAAGCTGCGTGCAAAAGCTAGTATAATAATAAAAATGTTCAGAAGAATTAAATGCACCTTTTTTGTTTCAAAAATAAGAATAGCGCGCACTCCCCATACAAAAAGAGAAAACGTTTATCCACCTCTGAATATTATCCGATCATAATGATTTAAAATATATGTTATTGACACAATAAAAAGTAGGTTTAAAGGTTTTTCTTTTTTCAATACAATTAATAAGTTCAATTGTATATTTGTCGTTCAGTGTTTTCATACAAAACTAATTTTGGCCATTATTTGTTTATATTTTAGAAAGCATTTTTTAAAAAAAACGAAACCCATAAACCCAGCTTTTTAATGTGTCAATAAAATATTTAAAAATCGTTATGCTCGGAAATATTCAGAGGTGAAATAATTTTGAACAAAAAAAAAACCGACTTCGAACAGGAAACTAAGGTTCCCCTCGATTTTTTTGGGATGACATCATCAGATCCTGGTTTCCTTATCATGGTGCCATTCTTGAGATATCTTCTTTCCAACCAAAAAGGAATCATCAAAATCGGTTCATAAACGACGAAGTTATCCGCGCACACACATAAAAAAAATATACGGTCGAATTGAGAAACATCCTCCTTTTTTTAAAGTCGTTTAAAAACGTTTTCTTTTTGTTTGGAGAGTGCGTGCTATCCTTCCCTCTGGAATCACAATTTGAGCAGTCTACGTTAACCAGGTCATCTGGGAAAATAATTTCTACACAGCAGACACCCAGTATAAGTAACGAGTGTGACGCACATACCGTAAAATGTAAAATATAATGACTTTACTGTACATTCAGTCCCCTTGGATCCACTTGGGCCGTCTCTGGCGACCAATTAGTCCATGAATTATGATTTATGCGGAACCCGTTGTAATATCAAGTTTTCCCATCAAGCCATAACAGAAATTAAAACACAGGACACCCCTATAGTGAGTGGTATTTTTTATTGTGGAATGGGTGACGAATTGACAAAGGGTGTTGAGGCTAAAATGCAGGCGGTCTTTTGTTTGTACATAAAATGTTATTTTAGTTTGACCGACCATGATTATTGGTTTTATTATATGTTTAAATCGAAATAATACGTGTAAATAGTTTTAATGAAATACTGATTACATTTAACAGTTTTAATCATCAAACATCGGTCGAAATATACATATTTTTTTGGCAGGATACATAAAATATACATTCATGACTGAATCGAACTAGGTATACTATAGTTGACTGACTCGGTGGCTCAGTGGTTAGCACTCTTGATTGCTGATCCGAGAGTTGTGGGTTCGATCCCCACCCAGGGCAAACATTTGTGTGATGAGCATCAGATTTGTTTGCTGTGTGTCTGTGTGTTAAATATCTATATATGTATGTATTTAAACGTATATAAGTATGTATATCAGTCTCTGGTTCCCATAACACAGGGAATCCTACTTTGGGGCCAGATGACCTAGTGTGATTTGTCCCAGAATATTAATTTATTTTATTTATTTATTTATTGATGGAGCAAAATTTGTAGATATTCACCTACTGCAGGGCCGTTCTATTCTACTCATGACATATTATTCCGATTTCTGTGGTCATGACACTATTTTTACTATCTGAAGGGTGAGTCGCAGATAAATCTTGCTGCCTTTTTTTAAAATCCACAATTGACTAACCTCACCTGATGGTAAGTGACGATGATGCCGAAGAAGGATTCCTCAACTCAATGGGGAACTGGCTATCTTAATCTTCACGCCGGAACACATCAATGCTGTCAACATTGATGTTTTGCGGCAAGTCTTAGATAAGATGGTGGTAGCTAGCCAGGCGGGCTAAGAAAATGCCTTACCAACAACCAAACCGAGTCTTGCAAAGTTAGACCCAGCCGGGAAGCAAACCCGCGACCTCCAAGTGTGAAGCGAATGGACTAACCATTACGCCGCGGAGGCGGTTTTTCGATTGCATCATGTTAACCAAAAAAAAATCATAGTGTAAATAACTGGAAACGCTTACCACTTTAAAAACCGTCGTCCATCGTAACCACTGAGTGGAACTTATCAAAATTACTAGATTTCGCCCGCGGCTTTGCCCGCGTGGGCATCGTTTTTATGACTGTCTTTGAGGGTGAGTGGTGCGTGAGCCGGTGTACATTAGTTTTCTCCAGATACCTATCCCAGATCGGGTTATTCTGATTGGCAGTCTATATCATTTCCTACTCTCATAACCATCTCTGTGCAAAAAATAACAACAGTCCCTTGTTCCTTTGCGATGTTATAGAAATGAACCAAATAATACTATTTTTTTCATTTCTCTCAGGAACTGCATCGCATCGGTTTATGCTATTTTCACGGGATAGAAAGTAGCCTATGTCCTTATCCGTGACACAAGCAACCTGCATGACAAATTTCATCAGGATTGGTCAAGGTGTTGAAGCGTGAAAAGGTGATAAACAAACAAACACATTTTCACATTTATAATATTAATAAGGATTTTTGTTTTTGTTATTTTTATAAAAGTACTACACCGATTTACATAAAATTTATATGGGACCAACTTGGCAGCATCTCGAATATAAAATGAATCATCAATATTGTACTCGTAGATACACAATCTGCAAGTATATCTCGTAACAAACATGCAAAAAAAAACATGTACATTCGAATTGAAAACCTCCTCCTTTTTGGAAGTCGGTTTAAAATTTGAGAAATGTGTCAACATAGAACGGACGCACATGGACGATAGTAAAAAGTGGCATAAAACTTTGCTCTAGTGATATTTTTGCCTGTTTTCCTTTAACTATACCTAGATACATGGTCTAGGTATTTATGAATAATACATGTTATGCATTTAAATTTGAAAGGAAGCTTTACAGACCATTTCCCCGGAACCATGGGCTCACCAAAATTACATCACAAAGGATCCGTCAGGGGAAGACGGACACATGGGGGAAGATGGGACTTTTTTATTATTTATGTAATATTTTGCAATTTTTTTAAACCAGAAGGGTGGGTCCCCTCAATAAAGGGTGGGCCCTGAATGAATTTATAGTTCTTTGTAGATAAACATATCAATTTGTTAGCATTTTGTTAGCGTAACTATATTATGTGATACAATTGCGGCATCGCCAGTCCCTGATGAGAGTTCGTTGGCGACGCTCGGAATTAAGAGTGATTTTATATCTTCAGTCTAAAGCCATAAATTGGCTTCCAATGGTTGCAAGTGACGTGTTTTTTATAGGACTAATTTTGATGAAAGTCATAGGTAAGTCATTCTGAATTTTAGACAACTTTTTTTAAGGGGATTGAATCATGCAATGGGAAAATTCAGCAAAACCAATTTTTTATTTTTTTATTTAAGTGCATTTGACTGCAACTCACCTATTATAGTAAATGGGAAACACTGACGCAGGCAAGGAGTTTCACTCCTGCGCTGTGCGCATAATAAATGAAGAAGCGTAAAAATTCTTGCGAAAAGGTGGAACATTAACCACAAAGGGGTGCAACCTCTCCCTGCGTTTTTTTTACTTCTACCGAAATACCTTCTTAGGGATTCGTAACATTTCTTAAATGGTGAAGTTACAAAATTCACGCATTCTCTATCCCATTGTCCCACCGCCTGGCCACACCCTGGACACTTCATACAACGGGCTAGAAATGATATCTCAAAAAACGAATGACGGAACAAACAAAATGGCAGCGAAATCCTATACGTTCAACAACCAAACTGTAACCAATCTGTATCAATGTGGGTGACGAGAGGGTAAGGTCGCAATCTAGAGAGCGGCAGGGAGTGTCCATACTGTATGTTATTAGTACTAATATAAATACTTTGGCCTGGCTAAGCTACCAAAAGGATTGGTAAACAAACCCGCAGTTTACAGCCCAATGTTTGCCGTCTCTTCCTCCATCGACCACTTCCGCGAGAAAGAAATTTCACACACACCACTGTATTAGTTAGCGCTAGGTGCGTCAATACCGCCCGACTTACTCGTGAATCGATTATAACGCAAGTGAATAAAATCGATTTTCCCCCAAATTGAATACTCGTAAAACGAAGGTAGCAAGGTTTTAACGCGTGAATTGTTTACATGGCGGCGTCGCGAGTGTAAACGCTTGTCGATAATTGACGATTTGATTTACAACATTACCAAACAACCGGTGTTTAGGCGAGCGAGATACGCCTTTGAATGGGTATGGAATCGACATTGCGTGTGTATACCTATCGTTCATTTTTATTGTTACGCATTTGGGTGCTGGCTGTCCTTGCAGATGTTTTGACGACTTCCTATTTGGACACTTTTAATTAATGTCTAAAATAGGGATGACGAAAGCATCAGAAATAAATTATGAACTGTAGATCGCTAAATTGCCCCCCTATTACTTAAACTTCGGAAAACCTTACTCGTTTTGTTTTCCATCAAGTCTTCGATTTTTAATTCATCAAAATCACAAAATGAGTACATAAATGACACTGCTAAACTATAACGTCACGCCTAGGTATTTCAAACATTTTTAGAACAAAATTTCGTTTTTGACAGACGATAAAAAGTAAATCAGATGACTAGCATTCGTCATCCCTATTATACCAGTTACCTACCAAAACACTCTAACTAGGTATGTAAAAAGTTGGTTTTAAAACTAAATACCGAAGTGAAATGATTATTTTATTAACGTTACGTACAAACGTATTAGTGAATATTATTTTTATTGGAATTTTATGCGACGACGTAAATTACACATTACACGTCAGGTCATACCATTAATTTCTTGAGTTCATTTCCCTCCCCAACCAATAACGGCAGCAATTTGTTAATAACAAATATACCCACACTTGTGCCATTAAAAAACCGTAATCAACCGATTTAAAGTTCAACGGCCATACAGAGCGGTCTCATAAACCCGAGGCACCTATAAATTTTATTCGATAAACAATGAAACAATCGTAGAGTTGTAATGTCAAGCCGTTGCGGTAGGTTATGGAGTATTGTGACTCCTTCCGTGTGGCGTTTCAGGGTTTTTATTGCAAGCCAAGAGAGTCGCATTCGGGAGAAATTAATACAGGCAGGTTATTCTGCTCTGGTACCTACACTACCTATCAGCAATGTTTACCTAAGGCAAAGTATATTTACCTATATTTAGTACTAACGTACAGTATGGACACTCCCTGGCGCTCTCTACATTGCAACCTCACCCCGTCGCCACCCATATTGATTCAGATTGGTAACAGTTTGGCTGTCGAACGTATAGGATTTCGCCGCCATTTTGTTTGTTCCGTCATTCGTTTTTTGAAATGTCATTTCTGGCCCGTTGTATGAAGTGTCCATGGTGTGCCTAAGGTATGATTTTCTCAAGAAAAATGCATAGATTACACAATACATTGTCGCATTGGAAGTGTTAGTAGTCATAAAAACTGTTTTGTTTCAAATAATGAATAAATTATTCGAATAATTCATGACAGATAACTATTAAGTACCTTCTAATGCTACGGCTTAAAGCTACGAAAAATTGCTACGGATTTTTTGCATTTAATTAAATATTTTGTTTCTTAATAATTTATTGACTAATAAAAATTTTATATGTTCATGAAAGTTCAAAACAATATTTTTGTACCAGTTTAAAAGAGACTTTGATTACCATATCGTGCACAAACTGCAAACAAGGAAAAAAGTGCCAAGCGCCAAAAGCCCAAGCGCTGGCTTGGCTTGAACTGGACGCCTAGTATAGTTCATTATGTGTAGCTCAAATCTGTCTTTAAGTTTGGCATAATTCATAAATCATAGCAGCTCATATATGATGCCATGCCTCCGAGAGGCTCAAGCGTATCCTGAATAAGGGCGATCGGGCTTTAGTCGACAACGCGGGCCCAGTGCGGGTTGGTCGACTTCACACACAACCTTCGAGTTTCCTCGCGATGTTTTCCTTCGCCGTAAGAGCGTCAGATAAACATACATATGAAATCTACATTCGAAAACACATTGGTACGTAGCAGGATTCGAACCACGAACTCCCGGAAAGAACGTAGCAGCAATAGCCGTTACGCCACCGACGCTCTAATTTAACTTTTCTACTCCCATTTGGTAATTTGTTTAATACATAACCTCAAATCATATAACAAAAGTATTCATTCCTACAAGTCGTTTTACAATGACAAAATTTCTATGTATTTTGTGCAAGATGCCAAGGCCATTGAAAAAAGCACGCGTACCTGCGCCATGGCTAAACATCGCGTGTAATGGATGTACTGATGAATTTTTTACGGTTTAAAATTTTCTTTTATTTATGTCATGGTCGTAGAAAAAGTATCGTATGCCACTGCCACTGCCACACCACTGGATATGGAGAGAGAAATGCACGTGGCCAGCTGCTGGCCGACTTTATGGAGAAGGAGGGCCTCTTTATGATGAACTCCTTCTTCAAAAAGCCTAAAGAGCGAAAGTGGACATGGCTACATACCAATGGCGTAACGAAGAACGAGATCGACTTCATCTTGTCGACAAGAAGGCTTATATTCAATGATGTCTCTGATCAACTCAATCTAAACAGGAAGCGATCACCGAATGGTAAGAGGCACATTGAATCTAAAGACCAAGCTAGAAAGATGTCGACTGATGAAGTCCACACTCCGACCAGCGCCCATCCAGCTCCAAAACCCCGAAAACTTTCAGCTCGAGTTGCACAATTGCTTCGAATGCCTAGGAGACTGCGAGAATGTGGACAATTATAACGACAGGTTCGTGGAAATTGTCCAAACGGTCGGGTCTAAGATTTTCAAAACTCGCCGTTCAAACAGAACCCAAAAAATCTCTGACTTCACCAGCAACCTCATGGAAGAAAGACGCAGATTGGTTTTGCAGTCCTCTGAAGACGCTACTCAGTATCGGCAACTAAACAGGCAGATCTCTAAGTCCCTAACTCGCGATTTACGCCAATATAATACAAATTGTATTAGAGAGGCGATTGAGAACAACAAAGGCTCAAAAGTGTTCGCGAGAGATCTGTCTGTTGGTCAAAGCCAACTGACCAAGCTGAAGACTGAGGACGGTAGGATCATATCGTCTAAGACTGAGTTGCTGGAAGAAGTTGAGAAGTTCTAAGGACAATTGTACACAACCACACGTCTGCCTGTCAGCGATCTGGCTAAAGACCCAAGAGCTAGACCTACCCGACACTATACCGAAGATATCCCGGACGTCAGCCTGTACGAGATTAGAATGGCTCTTAAACAGCTTAAAAACAATAAGGCACTGGGTGATGATGGAATTACGGCTGAACTTCTGAAAGCAGGTGGAACACCGGTACTTAAAGCTCTTCAGAAATTATTTAATTCCGTCATACTTGAGGGACAAACGCCTAAGGCATGGCACAGAAGTGTGGTCGTGCTTTTCTTCAAAAAGGGCGACAATACCCTTCTGAAGAACTACAGACCCATCTCACTTCTGAGCCATGTCTACAAGCTGTTTTCGAGGGTCATTACGAATCGTCTCGCACGCAGGTTTGACGACTTCCAGCCTCCCGAACAAGCCGGTTTCCGAAAAGGATTTAGTACCATAGACCACATACATACGCTGCGGCAGATTATACAGAAGACCGAGGGATTACAATCAGCCACTATGCTTGGCGTTCGTGGACTATGAGAAAGCCTTCGATTCGGTCAAAACCTGGACTGTGTTACAGTCTCTCAGTAAAATGCTGGCCAGAAGGTTTGCTCATTGCTCGCAATCTATAACAGTTATCTACACTTTTCAAATCATATCATATCAGCCGAAGAACGTCGACTGCTGGACATAGGCCTCCCCCAAGGAATTCCTCGACAACCGGTTCTGCGCTGCCCGTATCCAGCGGATTCCCGCGACCTTCACCAGGTCATAGGTCCACTGAGTGGGAGGCCTGCCTACGCTACGTTTTACGGTGCGCGGTCGCCACTCGATAACTTTGCTGCCCCATCGGCCATCTGTTCTAGGACTTATGTGCCCCGCCTCCTTTTTTATTTATTTATTCGCAATTCGTAAGCCCTTGGCATTATCTCACCTGATGGTAAGTGACGATGATGCCGAAGATGAAAGCGGGCTTACCAAGATTCACTTAGCAATTCTGAGAGCTATGTTGGTAACTTTGGTTCTGGTACGGATCTCCTCGTTTCTGATTTGATCACGCAGGGAAACTCCGAGCATAGCACGCTCCATTGCCCTTTGGGTGACCTTGAGCCTTCTTATGAGGCCCATAGTAAGCGACCATGTCTCAGTTCAAATCATATTGTCAGCCTTTTTACACTGTGGACTAGCTACACTCAAAAATAGCTTTATGCATCCTGCGAGTCCAATACAATAACATATTCAGGATGCTGCTGAGTTGCCTTGCTTTTGCCAAACCTATATGTCATTTCTGGAGTGAGAAACAGCAACAACGGCATCCTGAAAGTGTTTTCCGATAAATTTGTATGTATGTATGTATAAACAGTATGATTGTCCTATTAAGCGTTGGGGCAATATACACAATATAATTATGTAAATTCAATGTTTTTTCTCTGTGTGATTTTTATTAATTAATTACTAACATAGTATATGAGTTTCTTTTGTACTAACAAAAGTGGACTTTTGTCTGAAAGAATACAGATTTTATAATTATATTTTATTACTGCCAAGATCAAAAGCTAATATTATATTTCGTTGCAACCAAAATGAGTATTAGGCAAACGAACGACGCCTTATAAAAAAAAGTTTTACTCGCTAAATTGATATAAAATTTGATTTATTAATAGAAGATGCTTCAATAAAAATATTTATCAGAAAAACACTTTAAATTAAGTCATAAAAGTAATAAAAATGCAATAACACAAAAAAAATCAAGTATAAAAATTTTGAAGTTACTGTGTTTTAAAATGGGGCAGCCGCAGTTGTTTCTGTTTTTTTCTTTACGTGTAAAGAGTAAAGAAAATAACCACACTTTTGCACTTTTTCAATTTTTTTTAGTTTAGATTCAATTTTCTTTATGTAAATATAAAAAATAATAACATTAGGTACTCACTTTGTACCTATTATCATAACACATACCTATTGTTGTTTATTTTTTTAAATTTATACTTCAAAATATTAGTCTTAACTAGAGTTGAAAGTAACGGTGTAGGTCTTTTTTTTGGGATTTGTTTTATGGAGCCAAAACTGCTTAATCGTGTTTCTAATAGCTTTTGACTTTAAGAAACATCATCAACAAGAACTAAATAATATTTTTCTAAGCCCGCCTGCCTAGCTACCACCATCTTAACTAAGTCTTGCCGCCAAACATCAATTCTAACGTCATTGATGTGTTCCGGCTTGGAAGTAAGCAAGTTCCCTATTGACTCTTGGCAAGCCCGCTTCTATCTTCGGCATCATCGTCACTTACCTACCATCAGGTGATACGATGCCAACGGCTTGCCAATTGTGAATAAAAAAAAAATATAGGAATCTTATACAAAATTATAAGTCTGTATGTAAGATAAGTAAAACTTATACAAACATAAAACATTAAGCAAGACTTTTAAGATGCTCCATAACTAATTTTATCCATTAATCTCACTTCGAATATCTACGCAACCACTTTATAAGCAATGGACGTGCAATAATTATTTCCTTTATCGCTTGTTCCTTTAAGACGGGTATTATTTAACTGTTGATGTGTTTAAGGATGAATGAGTGTTTCAATGATTTAATAAATATATTCACGTGTTTGAGTTACGTTTAGTGCGTAGGCACAGTGTAGGGATCCATACAGAGGTCCAACGCTATTCATGATACGTTGTTTTACTACTGGTCATTTGAGTAACTTTTTATCATCTGTCAAAAACGAAAGTTTGTTCTGCATTATTATTCGCGTTACCAATTTGCTGTTTTTCATTAATATAAAATAAAAAAAAATATTAATAATTCAAATGAGCATTTTTTTTTGCTTTTCTAGAAGAAATTCTATTCATTGAATAGTGTTTTTTTAATTTATTTTTACTAGCTGTGCCCTCAACTTCGTTCGCGTGGAGATTTTGAATTTTACCACGGGAACTCTTGAAATTTCCGGGATAAAAAGTATCCTTTATGTTAACCCGGGCTATAAGGAGCCACCATATATACAAATATTTATCAAAATCGGCCTGGAAGTTTTTGCGTGATGCGCGAACATACAGACAGACAAAAATTCCAAAAGTTGTTGTTTTGGCCTCTATATCATTAGTAATGTCCACCGCGCTTATTCTGTTCCAAAAATACTTCATGTACAAACACGGCCCCGTTACATCTTTATATATATAAATCTTCTGTCCGTGTGTTAGTCATTGAACTCCTCCTAAACGGCTGGACCGATTTCAAATTTCAAATTTTCAAATTTCAAATTATTTATTTCAGATAGTCAATCCATAATATTGTGTTAGTAGCAGACATAGAAATATCAAAAATATCAATTATAATAATGTCAAGCAGTCAAACTACAATAATATTCCAATTAAATGTCAAACAATATTTCAATGTCAGTACAAAATGTCAGGTCACATGTAGTGAGTTCCAGTGCCTAATGATTGGGCACTCGTACTTATCCCCGATCACCCTCAGAATACTGTTGGTACTCCAGTGCACTCTAGACATCAATGAAACCACTTTTTTCCTCATTATTGCGGGAAAACCGTCGATTCGAGCATCCGCAAACATTCCGGACGCGCTGAAGAATCGCGGCAGTCTCAACAGCATCCTGAAGGCATTATTGTACTGGACTCGTAAGGCGCTGTAGGTCTTCTGCGTATATGTTACCCACAGGCTACTCGTGTAAAAAGATTGACAAAACGCTTTAAACAAGGTGATCTTAACTTGATTTGAACAACGAGCGAACCTGCGGGCGAGCATATTGCTTCTGATGGACAGCGCCAATTCTTTTTTGTCGAGTTCGTTATTGTCAGGAGAAGGTTCTTATGTAGGGTAGGGTAGGGTAGGGTAGGGTAGGGTAGTGTAGTGTAGTGTAGGGTAGGGTAGTGTAGGGTAGGGTAGTGTAGTGTAGGGTAGGGTAGTGTAGTGTAGGGTAGTGTAGGGTAGTGTAGTGTAGGGTAGAGTAGTGTAGGGTAGGGTAGTGTAGTGTAGGGTAGGGTAGGGTAGTGTAGTGTAGTGTAAGTTAGGGTAGGGTAAGGCAGTGTAATGTAATGTAAGACGGTACGTAGTTCGCCGGGACAGCTAGTTTTATTATAAAATTGCTTCAAAGCCGCTATCACTAGTAACCGGGCTCGTGCTCCTTACCCGCAGTAAACTCTCCCGCTGGACTGAACCAGCGATGACTATGCACCAGCGGGATGTAGGTACCCGCCCCTCGGCCCTCAATCCCCGCACGATTGCCCTGTCAAGACGTCTCCGTTGGACGACTGTATTGATTCTTAGACTGTGGCGTTAGTACTAACCACAGTCGCGGTTGATGGTTGTGGTTAGATTTATTGATCCTATACAAACTTCTGCAGCTTCGGTGGCGTAACGGCTAGGGCCGCCGCCTCCTGTCCGGGAGGTCGTGGTTCGAATTCTGCCACGTACCAATGTGATTTCGAATTTAGATTTCATATGTACGTTTATCCGACGCTCTTACGGTGAAGGAAAACATCGTGAGGAAACCTGCACACGCCTGCGGAGAAACTCGCAGGTTGTGTGTGAAATCGACCAACCCGCACTGGGCCCGCCTGGTCGACTAAGGCCCGATCGCCTTAATTCAGGGTAGGCTCGAGCCCCTCGGTGGGGACGTATATGAACTGATATGATGATACAAACAATGCGTTAGGGAAGCTTCGCAATATCTTCACTTCCTAAACACCGCCGTGTCTCAAGACTAGGTCTTCCACCCGTGTGGTTGTCAGTGATGACATACGGAACTGAGACATAGGTGTTTAAGAAGAGTCATACAAAGGGCGATGCAGCAAGCTATGCTCGGAGTTTTTCCACGCCATCGAATCAAAAATAATCGGTCAAGTGGCAGTAGGCGGGACACATAGCTCGTAGAACAGATGGTCGCGGGCTAGTAAAATTTCTCGAGTGTCCATCTCGCACGGTAAAACGTTGCGTGTAGCCTAAAACGTATTAATTATACATGTAGGCTAAAACGTATTAATTATACATTTAGGCTAAAACGTATTAATTATACATTTAGGCTAAAACGTATTAATTATACATTATGTACCTAAAATATATTGTATTCTTAGTACTCCCAAGAGCACAGATAAGATGAGAAATTTAGGAATTAATTAAAAATTAAAAACCCGACTGAATAAAAATTTAAACCCTCTCTTTTGGCTAGTCAGGTTTAATGTATCCTGTGTCACTCACGGGATCAAGAAGGATCTAACTACGATTCACACTCCAAAATCCATCGGAGCGTACCAAAGAAATAAACATTCATACATACATACATACACTCGAAAAAAAAACACAACCCTCCTTCTAACGCAGTCGGGCAAAAAGGGCAACAAGAAATGCCGTAATAATAATTTCTTTCCAACCAACTTAAACGAAGGTGTTTATCTCCCAAGTACTGCACACAAGCGGCCATTTAAAAAGCACAACCATAAATTGGACACCATTTAATATTTGCTTAACTTACCATAAAACTAAAATCGGGTGGTGCTAAGGTCGATGGCAAGTGTACCCAGGCTTTAGGTACAGTCGACATCGTAAATAGCTTGACTACAAAGTAGGGTAAAAGCCGGACAGTTGCCACACTTTTTGAAGTCACTCTATATCTCCCAGTAGGAAAAGAAAAATATACTTTATTTATAAAACTGTCCGGTACTTGGTTTTTTTTCTACAAACTTATGAAAAGTAAAAAACATTATCTTTAATATTTTTACACTATTAGCGATTTTGGCAGACCTCATTATTTTGTGACATCTATCCTACTTAAGGGATAGTTGCCTAATCCATATAAATTACGTTTAGGATAGATGCCCCGCCGAGAAACAGGACATAATACCCCGCAAAAACTTTGATCGCATTTTGCCTTCCCATGCAATCGCACAGAGACATGAGCCATGGTCAACTAAGTGGTAGTAGGAGAATCTTTCGATAGATTAGTAAAATAGCATGCGATTCATCCGCGAAACTAGAGTAATTACAATCGGGGCTACTATACCTCTGGGGCAACTATCCTGGTTTTACCCTATACCTTTAATAAATATCAGTGTTACAACACCTAAACGAAATCTCCTGTTATTTAGTCTTAATACATTGACTCCAAATTACCGCACTAACTTTCAATACAGTTCAGGGTCAGTTGTTTTTGTGCTCGACTGTACATAAGATACGTGCACTTAGTAAAGATTATCATGCTTGGTACTTGGTGCGGCTGTAAATAATACGCGTTAGTGCGACTGTGCACTGTCGGTGTGCTAAGGGCTAATTTATGGGCGGGCACTTTAGTACCCGGGTGCCGGGTGCCGCGGGGGCCGGGGGCCGGGTGCCGGGTGCCGGGTGCCGGCTGCCCAAGCGCAGGTAGGTACACTTGAAACACATGCCCCTCGATTATGGAGAATAAATAGGTGGTTAATAAGGCCGTGTGTTAATAAGGTTTTGTAGTTTTATTTAATATTAGCTTTTGCCCGCGGCTTCGCCTGTGAGGACATCGTTTTTATTGACTGTCTTTGAGGGTGAGTGGCCGAATGCGGCTCGCGACCGTGGTTTTCTGCAGATCCCTCGGGAACTATGTCGGGATATTCTGATTAGCAGTATAATATGTCACTTCTCATCCCCTCAACCAATTCTATACAAAAAATCACTTCGATCCGTTGCTCCGTTGTAACGCCGACGTACCTACCTATGCAAACGTGAAAATGAATATACCGTCTCCCACCCCCTCAACCATCTCTGTGAAAAATCACAACAACCCATTGTTCCGTTGCGATGTTTAAGAAATTAAGCAAAAAAAGAGTACTTCAATAGTTCCCTCAGGAACTGCATCGGACTATGCTATTTTCACAGGATAAAAAGTAGCCTATGTCTTTTCCAGTGACACAGGCTACCTGCATGCCAAATTTCACCATAATTGGTCGAGGTGTTGAAGCGTAAAAAGGTAAACAAACAAACACATTTTTACATTTATAATATTAAAGTAAGGGTTATAGGTTACTTATTTAAACACGTTGTAAAAATTTGTGATTTAATATAATATTCATATTACTTACTAACTGAACATATGTTCTAGAGTACATTTATGAGTTAATTTAACAATAGGTGACCACGAGTCTTTTACCCCGAGTTCCGCTTGCGTAGTTTCATTGTAATATTAAAAAAATATTCTGTTCGTTTGTTTTAGTTATTCTTTGTAGTCATGGTCGAATTTGTAGTTAAGTTACTTAGGTGTAGCATATCAGAGCATATCATATGTGTATGTTTTATCCGTAACTCTGTTTTTACACGACTGCACAAACAAAAGTAGTGTATTGTTTTCAGGTCTAATGTAATGTATGTATGTATGTTTCTATATTCCACGATATCTTCTAGCCAGATTGATGGATTTTGGAATGCTTGGTAATTTGTCTTGATTCCGGGAGTGACTTAGGATACATTTTTACCCGATTTCCCAAAAAAGAAGGGTAATGTTTTTATGCAGTCATGTTTTTTTTTTAAATTTATTACTTGCTATTTTATTTATTGGTACTCGTGTTGATGTCTTTCCCATGACTGATTAGTTAGGCGTAGCTAGGGTGTAGCAAGGTTCTTGCATTCATGTCTTCTCTGTGAATATTTAGTTCGACATAGCAAAGTGCTCGCGTTGATGTCATTCCCATTACTGATGACTAAGGCGTAGCTAGGGTGTAGCAAGGTTCTTGCATTGATGTCTTCTCTGTAAATGTTTAGGTAGTGCGGCATAGAAAAGTGCTCGCGTTGATGTCTTTCCCATGTCTGATTAGTTAGGCGTAGCTAGAGTGTAGCGAGATTCTTGCATTGATGTCTTTCCTGTGAATATTTAGTTCGGCAAAGCAAAGTGCTCGCGTCGATGTCTTGCCTATTATCTACTACCTATATGTTTATTATACCTAAGCCTAGCTTAACCATAATGCTTTGTTTCCTTATTTAATTTAATAAGCGATAATTGTAGTTTTACATCTGGTTAATAGGTAGTTACAATTATAATGTGTACATTCTCGATTTTGTTTCAGATCTCATCAAGATGGTATAAATTAAGAGAAGACTGTAGGGAATATTGACAAAACGTAGCCTGATAGGTGAGTGATACTATAACTATTAAACAATGAACTTTATACCATTCCTCTTCTAAAATGCTTATTTTATTCACTGAAAACAGTGAATAAAAAGCTTTTTCATCACTATTTTGGTGATTGAATTTAGAACACCCCAATAGGTATTCGACCTCGCATCTTAGCTATACAACCTCCTTGCGCAAAAAAATATTCGATACAAACTTCATAACCAAATAATATTTGACATACAAACTCTTTGTGCAAATAATTCCTCGAGATTTGATTGTTCGATATTTTCGAAAAGGAGTTTAGCATTAGAATAAAAACTGTTTTGAGTTCTTTGCTGTCATTATTTAGTAAATTGGCGCAATTTTGAATACTATAAGTTGTACGAACACAAAAAAAAAACTTTTTATTTTAGTAATTGTTCCGATTTAACATTATTCTTTTCTTCAATAAATGTCTATTTTCGCTTAAATGTTTCTTTTTCTCGGTGTCATGGTATAAAGTATAGTATGCAACTATTGAATAAAACGGATTTATATCGAGGTCCATGAATCACTCGCGTCGCTCAGGGTTCTAATACTTGAATCATATATCACTCCCTACAGTCGTGATTCAGTCTTTAGAACCCTTCACTTGCTCGTGATTCATCTATGGCCCTCGCTTTAAATCCGTCTTTTATTCACTAGTTGCATATTAAACTATTAATAGTAGATTATGCACCTAAGGGATAAAGCAGTGTCTTACGTCACGGGCGGCACATTGGACCTTGAGCGTAATGAGGGCCTCAGGATAACTCCTCAGCAAAGCGATAGAGATATGTAATAGCCCTGAGAGGAGAGAGAGGTTCAAGCGGCCCAAGACGAAGACAGGCTTTATCTATTCCAGAGGTGAATACTCTATACCTTTCACACCTACTGCGAGGTAATAAAAAGCCAAGGCCTATACTATAATAAACAAAATACCGTGTTCTGTTTGACATTTCTTGCAATCGTGCCTTTTTTTCTGCCAGAGGCCGCTCAATTTTTGGAATAAACTCTCTTTATTATGCTCAGATCAAGAAGATAGTACTTTCTTGATCTGAGTTACAATGCCCGTGTGCTAAGAGTTTTCATACGAATTTTATCGTATTCAAATTTTGTTCATCCAAATTCAAATCACATTACATCCCTCCGGGAGTTTCATACCCATCCCTTAACAGCTGTTTAAAGTTTAAAATTTACGTATGAAATCTTTTTTGGCCTGTAAAATTGTATTTAAAATTCAAATACTAAAATTATATGCTGTAGGTTTCATTAAGGAAATAAAATAAAATAAATAAATAAATAAATACAACTTTATCTCCCTTGGGATATAATGCCTTGCTTTACGTTGAGATTGCGTAATATATAAATGGTCATTGTCGACCAGGTGGCGTGAAAAAGTATATTTTTATTAAAGTTACTGATACATACTCGTACATAAGTTGATATCGCAGTCTATGCTAGACAAGTGTTATAATTAGGTAGGTATGTAATTGTTAGGTGAGTTTGAACTAATTTTTGTACCACAAAACGAAGCCCCGCTTGCGGGAATTCGTCGAGTCGGTATTGCGTACCTCCGGAAAATAGTTGAAGAGCCCCCTCAAAATATACAGGGTGTAACAAAATTGGTGTAGGACCCGTTAACTGGGGCTTCTACTCATCATACTGAACAACTTTCCCCAAGGGACCCATAGTCAATTCTCAAAAAAAAATTTGGACCCTTCATACTAAAATGCACAAAATTGGTCGATCAGCTGATCGATTTGTATGAAGAAAAAAATATTTTTTTTGCGATTTCAGCAAAGTCGTAGAACAAAAGTTGTTCAGTATGATGAGTAGAAGAACCAGTTAACGGGACCTACACTAATTTTATTACACCTGTATTAATTGTCAAGTAAGATAACTTATCTTAGGTAGGTACTAGATTAATAATATATGTCTAGTTATGTTATAGTCAGATTCCTAGCTATAAATCTCTTTCGTACAATTATCTACCAGTATAACGGATTTTATATAAATTTCAAAAAAAGATAAATATACCAAATTGGGAATAAATACCTTTTGCTGCACTAAAATAAAAAAAAGGATTTAAGAATAATGAGAACACGCCGCTTCCGCCACGCGTGGTAAGAATCCGCCATTACACAGCGAGACCAAAACTTGTCCGTTCAGTTTTAAATAACCCACCTATCGATGCGTTGTCTAACCCACCATGTTTTCTTTTTAATTTTTCTACCATGCATCCCGCAGCCAAAGGACGCTGCACATATCACTAACTAACTCACGCACGAGAATGTCGCATTCGAGCAAAAGAGACGGCAGTAAACATGTTTTTTTCTCACAATACCCAAGGCGCTTAAGGCGGGAGCGAGCGAGAACGAGATGGTACTAAAATGGCGGCGGAGCGGTGCAAGGACACCCGATCAAGTTCAATCTCCGACACACAAATACAGCATGTGATTGTGTGTGTATAATAATTGCCGATTGGGTGAAGTTCAAAGACAGGTGTCCTAAACTTTTGGATTTTTTTTGATTTTTTTTAGTTTAACGTAAGGCTAGCCTTTTTTTTATATTTTTTTATTTGTTTCTATTGCTTGGATTTTTTTTACTAAATTTTATCTATAAAAAAAATATTAAAAGTTAGCAAAGTTTATGGAAACTAAATACCTAATAGTTTTAGATTTGCATAAAACACTAGACATAGATCAAAGAGCGAGTTAGTCTCTCACAAAGAGGATTCCTTAGCAACATGTCATTATTCAACATACCTAACAAGACCTCTCAGTACATACATTGTGTTATTTGGTTATAGATCTACTTATAATGGACTTTGTTTAATTTTGGAGAAATTATTTAATTCAATAATGTTTACGATCTTCGCGATAGTTGTCCTGCTATCTGAAATATGAATTATTTATTTAACTGTTTTAATACGCAATTTTGGCTTCGGAGATTTTAAGTGCGATAGGTAGTAGGAATGGACTTTTAAAGCATATTTTAAGCGGTATTATTGAAATAAGAGGGGATAAAAAATAGATACACTACTGACATAGTTTTTTATTCTTATATGTAGCCATTTAAAACAAGATCCCAAAATTTTACGATGCCAGGACTTTTATTCCAGCTCACCATACATGCATCCTTCAAAGTTGACCAAAAACCTATTTTAAAATTTTGTGTAATTGCAACATTTCAAAATTGTATTATTACCTACATAGGGTGACTTTTAATTAGTTTTTGATAGCAAAGGATATGAATGTACTCGTGATTACAAACAACTTTCCCCAAGAAACTATAAATGTCAAATATGAAAAAAAAATTTTGGTCCTCAATACATTTTTGCCGATTTGATAACCTAATATGTATCGAGGACCAAATATTTTTTTTCATATTTGACATATAGTTTCTTTAGGATAGTTGTTGGTAATCACGAGTACAATCATATCCTTTGCTATCAAGAACTAATTAAAAGTCGCCCTATATACCTGAGAAAAATGGGCGTGATAGACATAATATGAGTGATCTTACAAAATTCCAAAATAAGAAAGTTTTCAAGTACCCGAAAACGTTTGCGACCTCTGACTCAGCATCCCGTTGTCTGAATTGGTAGTTCTTTCAGACCAGCAGAGATGGCGCTTACTAAGCTTTTTCATATAATTATCTTAAACGGACTTTTCTTCACAGAAGATAATACAAATTGAACTTAATATCTTGATATTTAAAATTATTATAATTAAAATGTGAATAAAATAATTTTGTGCTTTGAAGTTTTCCAGCGTCTACAAATAACTTTCAATACTATTTATTGAAGTGCACAAACTACCTACACAAAACATTCACAGAGATAATTTCGGAGGTTGAAGTTGTAGGTATTATATTATCATAGCTTTCATTAGAATATTTGATATTTTAGATTATCAGAAATAAAAAATAACAAGATTTACTTCTTTTTTACTTAATGTAATGGCGACCTATCGAAATTAACTTTTTATTTCCATTTCGATGATCACATTTCGTAGAAGTGGCCGTATCATAGTAGCCCGTAGCGCGTTAACGTAAAAGTTCCAATGACAGCAACTAGATGGCGTCAATTCAAGATAATTAAATCAACTTGAAATAACATCATTTTTTGTAAAGGACACAGATACTATAAAAATAAAATTGCTTCTTTATTTGAATTAGATAGGTTACCTACTACAAAATATTATTAAACTGACGAAATCACTGTAATATTGTTTCAATAAAAACTACTTCGCGTTCAACATTCTGCAGGTGTTAACTTTTACAGCTATTATAGAAAAGAACAACGCAGTACTTACGGCAAATTTAGTCGAAACTAAAACAGCATTTGCTTATTAAAATTCATGCAAAACAAAAAGCAGACTTTTGTTATCATATAACTTTTGTAATGTTAGTTACGCTTAGAAGACAATACACAATAGGAGCGACGTCAAAGCCGCACAAGAGCTTCCTAGAAAAGCATGTTGACCCAATTTTGAATTAAAATTCAAATTAGTTTTTTCGCCCAGCGAAGAGAAAGCTGCAGTTAGACGAGTTACTCTGCCATCATTTAGTTTTGTTCAAGTGTTTATTCGTGAAAGTTGTGCTGTAAGATGCCTGCGCACTTGTACAAGAATTTAGTGTTTCTGTTGGGCTTGATTGATAATTGCGTAATGCAAGGTCTAGAGCGCTTATCCGCGGCAGCGGGCGGCACGCCAGATTATTTTCAACCCGGCTCCAAACCAGATGGCGGTTAGGTAAGAACGTTTTTTTCATTTTTATTTGATAAAGCTTTTTGTTTTATAAATATTCAAAACCTACGTTTTGACTGGGCTGGTTTAGGTACTACAATAGGGGCATCAGAAATAAATTATGAACTCTTGATCACTAAAATGCCCTCCTACTTAAACTTCGGAAAACATTACTCGTTTTGTTTTCCATCAAGTCTTAGATTTTTAATTCACCAAAATCACAAAATGAGTACATAAATAACATTGCTAAACTATGACGTCACGCCTAGGTATTTCTTACATTTTAGAGCAAAATGTCGTTTTTGACACATTATTAAAAATAACTCAGATGACTAGCACTCGTCATCCCTATTTTCATATGAACATTGGCATTAGAACATACAAACTTCATTAACATAAGTGAGTTTCAATAAAATGTGAAATGTTAAAAACTTTAGATTTTTTATGTGCACTGTGTTACTATTGTTTGTCACTTGTTTTGCCTATTATGTAACGACGAAAATGTTGGAAATTAAAATATCAAATTTTGATTTGCTCTTTTTTGCACTGTATAGCAAGGTAGTATATATCGTTTTATTAAGAGTATCTGCCTAATAAATTATTCTTAAATTATAATGCCTTAGGACCGGTTCCGACGAAGTGTGTGGTCTCGGCTCGCTCAAGGCTTAATTATACTTATCTACCTTTTAATCGAAACACTAAACATATCCATACTGAATAGCGGTATGTAGACCTTAAAGAGTATTATCTCAGAGTGCAGAGAACTGGTCTGACAAAGTATACCTAATGTACTTTAAATTTACATGATTAACATCGACACGATAGTGGAAAAAAAAAGAAGGTAGTTAGGCTAATTAAAATTAACTTATTATACTTAATTTAATTTGTATAGGCTTTCTTCTATGCTGTTAATTTCTTTTTTATGTTTTGATGCAATAAAGAATATTGTATTGTATTGTATTTTAATTAGATTGGCGGTATATAACTTTAATTTAAATGTAAATAGTCAAACATTAAATATTCTCTAATTATATTGGTTCCCCAAAACCACACCTTGGAAACTTCATACAACGGGCCAGAAATGACATTTCAAAAAAGGAATGACGGAACAAACAAAATGGCGGCAAAATCCTATACGTTCGACAACCAAGCTGTAACCAATCTGTATTAATCTGGGTGACGAGGGGGTGAGGTATCTTGGTCGTTTTTTTTATCGCCCAGGTATAAATTTAAAAATATTTTTTGTCGCCCAGGTAAAAAAATTAAATATTTTTTTTTTGTTATTTAATTTTAATATTTTTTAGACATATCTCCAACTGGTACTGAATAGCCTAATACAGGTTGTTTTTAGAGTTCCGTCGTCAACAAGGATTTCAAGAATACTTAACCTCTCGCGAATATGCTAGTCTCTAACCACACCTATACTCTCCAACAATGTGTAAATTCAGACCATGGCTCATTTAGGTCGGATGTCAATCGCCGCGGGTGTTCCTACGCACCGTACGAGTAGGGTATGTCCATACATTACGGTAACTTATGTGTTCGTTGCCGTCGGCCCACTAACGAACGGTTTACTGCCTCGTTACCGCTAATAAGGCTGCTGTGTTCATCTTTATTGACGGTAGCTGCGTTGGGTCTGCTTCAGCATGTTAGGAAATATTGAAACATTGTTTTTGTATTATTTTCTCATAATAAAATTATTGACCTATTTACACATATTTAGAATCATCAATTAACCAAAACACTAAATAAATAGAGTTAAAAAAAATAAAAAAACACGCTTTTAAAGTACATCAGACTAAAAAGTAAAAAATAATTCTCAATCATCATCATCATCATCATATCAGCCACAAATCGTCCACTGCTGGACAAAGGCCTCCCCCAAGGATTTCCACGACGACCGGTCCTGCAAATTAAAATTATTATTATTTGAAATTAGTATTATTGTGAAGAAACGTGGGGCGCTCTGTGCCACATTTTTCGTCTATCGAGCAACCCACACTTTTTCACAATAATATTAGTAATTTGTTAATTATTATTTTCAACTTATATTAAATAATTATTTTTTACTTTTTAGTCTAATGTACTTTAAAAGCGTGTTTTTTAGGTTCTTTAAACTCTATTTATTTTTTAGTTCAAACTTATGAAATTATTAAATTGTCGCTGATTCTTGATAAGTCTACAAAGTTTGAATTAAATCTGTCCGTTTAAAGTGGGTCAAAGTCGAGTCCATAGGAGTCGGTTACATACATACACACATACAGGTGAAGCTAATAAAAGCGTGATAAAAAACCGGCCAAGTGGGACTCGGGGTCACACAAACAGGATTCCTTACCAAAATTTTAAGTACCAACAGAAAAAGACCTCTCAGTACATACTTTTCTCTAGGTAAATAGGGGTCTACTTATTTTGTACTTCTGATTTTTTTTTTCTGTAGGAACGGAGGGACTTCAGATTTTCACATAGATTTTCCAGTAATCTATACATTTAACCTCATAAACTGTGATTTTTACAATATTTTAGGGCCAGTAGTTCCGCAGATAAAAGGGGGGGGGGGGGGGGAAGGAATGGTAAATTTTCGTCTATTTTATTAAAAAACTTCAAAACTATTTATTTTAAAATTATAAAACAAATATATTCGCCATTCTCACAACAAGCCCTTTCATTTAATATGTCACAAGATATACTCGTAGTTTGCAAAGTTCCACTTTACCCCCAAAATGGCCAAATTTTTATATTCACGTTACACATTCATCTTTGGGTTACCGCATTATACATGTGTACCAAATTTCAACTCAATCGGTGCATTATGTTTTCTGAGCAAATCGGCTGTGACAGACAATAAGAAAAGTAAAAAAAACCTTAGAAAAACTTAAATAAAGAAATAGTTTAATAAAAGTAGGTTTATAAATATGAACACCTAATTAAATTACCGAATAGGACTTAGGCACACATATTTTACAATAAATAATTTTCATGCAATAAATGACTTTGTCGCACACCAGTGGTTTAATGATAATGAGACATAAATAACTCTAGGAATTGGCCAGTCGGTTAAAAATGTATCCTATGTCACTCACGGGATCAAGACGATTCTAACGATACCTCATATGTTGAAATCTTTCAAGCCGTTCAGGCTATAGCAGGAAAAATAGAAATCTAGGTACATACATAAACTCCAAAAACGTAACCATCCTTCTGAGGCAGTCGGATAAATACAAATCAATTTAACAAAGTTATGCCGCTCAGATTTTTATATGAGTTATGAATGGCATTTCCTTACGAGAGGGGTGTAAGTGAAAACACACAGCAGCGGGAAAATCCGGGTAATAACAATAATTCACCGTAGTTCTCGAACCCCCCGCTAGATGGCGCTGCGCGGACACAAGTAATCCATTTGCTCTCGGGGCGAGGTTTATGTGGCGGACTCCTTAGCGGGCTTATATTGTTTTACGCTATTATTTATAAATATTGGTACGTGCTCCCGGTTCCAGTGAGGGAATTATGTGGGAGTCCCTTTTGTGGGTGGCTTGGAGCACTTAATCGAAGTGGGATTTATTTTTAAAAAGTAGCAGATGAGACTTGCAAGTTTATTATTAGGTATTACGTAGGTGATACCTATGTTTGTGTAAATGTCGAGGATATTTCAATAAGACGTAGGTACAAGTTAACAAAAGACTGGACACTAATTATATATCTACCCACATTTTTATTTATTTTTTATAGATGAGATTAAAGCATTAAAACTTACCTTTTGTTCTTAAATTAGGGAAGAGACTGGTTACCCACAACACAGGGAATCCTAGTGTGGGGACCAGGGATACTTACTGTGCTTTAGCTATAAGTCTCTTTTTGGTGCAATAAAATATTTTATTATTATTATTATTATTATTTAAACATAGATTTTGAAACGAAATTACGCCACCCGGCTTGGAGCACTTAATCGAATTGGGATTATTTTTAAAAAGTAGCAGATGAGACTTGCAAATTTATAATTAGGTTTTACGTAGGTGATACCTATGTATGTGTAAATGTCGAGATAAGATATTTAAACATGGATTTTGAAACGATATTACGTGGAAATGATGTTACATTCGCCATTCAAGAATGTGAGGCGAGCGAGCAGAGTAATCTAGAAGGCGGTGGAAGGGGTGGGGGAGGGCGGAATGTGGAAACTTTGCGACCCCGCGGCATCTTGCGGATGAATGTTTTAATTGGATCCGCGGGAATATTTTGTAATTGCCACCTCTAGAGAGGTCGGAATGAGGAATTCGTTTTATACTTTATTCTAACATGCGAGTGCAAGAACGCAGATTCGTGTATAGATATAGTCACATATACAGGCTGATTCAACAAATCTATTTTGTACACAATAGTGTAATTCCTGATCTACATTAGTTTATTATTGTTTATTATATTTAACAAAAAAGAAAAATGTTTTGCCATTTTTATGTTTTGAAATATACAGTCTACTTTTACCTATGTATTTTGCATATTACTTTATTATTATACTCGTAGATGTTTTGTTTGTGTAAATTTACTAGTTGTTTTGGGTACTTTATAGTCAGATACAGGCTGAACAAATCTAGTGTAGGACCCCTTAATTGGTATAAATTGTTCATTTTTGTACCTATAATGGCATCCATCCATCGACTTAAAAATACACGTCATGTATATAAAAAAAATTAGAGGTATTTCGATTTGTACTGAAAAAAGTAATTAAATGACGATAATAACTAATTTCATTTTATAATCGTCAGTTGAAATTAGTACTGAGGTCGTTTATGTATTTTTTTCATCGTTTTTTCATTTTTTTAATCAATATATTTTTTTAAAATCATTAAAAAGCCAGCGATTATAAAATAATAATATTTAGTTATATTCAACCGACTTCAAAAAAGGAGGAGGTTTCTCAATTCGACCGTATATTTTTTGTGTGTTCGCGGATAACTTCGTCGTTTATGAACCGATTTTGATTATTCTTCTTTTGTTGGAAAGGAGATATCCCAAGGGTGGTACCATCATAAGGAAACCAGGATCTGATGATGGCATCCCATAAAGTTTAAAGTCGTTTTTTTTTGTTAAAAATTATTTTAAAATAGTCTATATTTTAAATTTTTTTACCTTATTTTTAAGCAATTCCAATTGGAGTTTCTCATTTGGTGCATAACTTTCCTGGAGGAAGCCATTAGTCAATTCTCAAAAAAAAAATAATTAGAAGACATACAAACGTTTCAAAGCCCACTGTGTCTTACCATCCTTAGAAGCTCCTAGGTCTGGCAATACCGATGACATTCTCTTTGGGTCTGGCTACAGTGTTTGGAGTCCACAACACGTCTCAAACTTACTTACAACGATTAGAAGCCCTTAAAGGTCTGACTAGGCGTGTAGTAACTGTGATATAAAAGTTGATTGCCTAGTCCACTAATGTTCCAAACAATCGTCTGAGTGAGCTACGATACAATTGGATACACGTTTTTCACGATCCTACTACCATTCCAGTGGCCGACAGAGTGCACTACGTCCGTGTTGACTATTATCGTGAAAACGCGGCTTACGGCCCAATAATGTCTTTAAAGCACATAATATACAATTAATGGTACCTACATAATTAATGTTATGTTAAAAATAATCATTTTTCTTACACTAGACAAACGTGTTAATTTTAATTAAACGAGAAATAACAAGTAATTCAGGTATAAGCCCGGCGACATCAAAAGGTCCCAGCTCAGCATATTATGAAATAAAATATAAGTAAATAAAATAAATTGTAAAAAAATTATTTACAAGGGAAAAATGTTGACAAAGGGCTAGTGAAATCATTGATATTTTTTACCCGACTGCAACAGAAGAAGGGTTATGTTTTTCGAGTGTATGTATGTATGTACGAGTATATGTATATTTCTTTGACACGCTCTGTAGTCAAAACCACTTTAAACACCTCCGTAGCCCAGAGGCAAAGTTCGCTGACTTTACACAGGAGGTCTGGGGTTCGATTCCCGGCGGGGTCAATTGTAAGACTCGGTTTGGTTGGTGGTAGGGCATTTTCTTAGCTCGCCTGGCTAGCTACCACCGTCTTATCTAAGTCTTGCCGCCAAATATCAATGTTGATATCATTGGTGTATTCCGGCATGAAGATAAGATAGCCAGATCCCCATTGCGTTGGGGAATCTTGGTAAGCCCGCTTCCATCTTCGGCAACATCGTCACTTACCGTCAGGTGAGATGTTGTCAAGGGTTTACAATTGTGAATAAAAAAAAATGGATTTTGAAGTGCGAGGTGTTGTTAGATTCGTCTCGATCCCGTGAGTGACATATTATGATACATTTTTAACCGACTGGCCAAAAAAGAGGAGTTAAGTTTTTATGCAGCCGTGTTTTTAATTAATTAGTTTTTCTCTTACTAAAATGGGCATAGGGGAAACATTTTAGGTACCTACAATAATAAATTTTCAGAAGCGGAAAGTTCTGATATAAATTTTATCTTAGTTTTATCAAATCAAATTTAAACGGAACCTTCGAGCATCGCGGCGGTCGTTTGTGGTTATCTGAATGTAACTCAAAAAGTTTTAATAACATTTATGGAATTGCCAAGATTAATAAAACTTTCTTAAAGGATTTGAGACTTTTACTGTTATCATTTGACTGAAATCTGTTCTTTGTTTGGTGTACGCTGTTGTTATTAACCATAGTAGGTTTTTAATTTACTGTTTTATGTATGATAATGCCAAGGGCTTCATCATCATCAACATATCAGCCGAAGGACGTCCACTGCTGGACAAAGGCCCATGTATTAAAAATGTATTTAAAAAATGCACATTGCTATTGTCCCAAGGTGTTCATATACCTTCGGTCAACGAGACGCAGGGGGAGGTTCCACCCCTTTTGTTGTTGATATTCAGCCTATACTCACGAAGCGATACGCTTCCTCATTTATTATGCGGACAGCGATGGAAATTAACTCCTTGCGTGCGTCTGTGTTTCCCGACTCCTACAATTTGGGGATCTTCAAGGCGAGAGTGAACAGGCATTATTTGAGTTTGTGTGTACCATCCTCGACTACATCGTCACTTACCATCAGGTGAGATAAAGTCAAACGCACTCAAATTTTTAATAAAAAAAACCTACCGAAATTAGTTATAATATTCGTCTGTCCGTCTGTCCGTCTGTCTGTCCGCGGCCTAGGTCCTAAAGTATTAGTAGTTAAGAGCTGAAATTTGGCAAAGATATTATAGTAATAACGCGGAGAGAACTGTAAAAAAAAAATTGGTAAAAATATTTTTTTTCAGGGTACCTCCCCTACAAGTAAAGTGGGGATGATTTTTTTCTCTCATCAAACCCAGTCGTGTGGGGTATCGTGGGTTAGAGCTTAAAAAATAGTTGTGAGTCTTCTAAGACCATTTTATAATTTAGGGTTCCGTTTTCGAAAATATAGTCTTGAAAGTGCTAAATTTTGTTGGAGTCGAGTGTCCCCACCCCCTAACAACTAAACCGCTGTATTTGGAAATTTGAAAAAAAAATCATGAAAGTAGAATAGAAAGTAGTCTATATATTGAATTTAAAAGGAAAACTAGGTATCACGGCTAAGTGGGCTTTCTTAGTTTAGGAGAAATAGTCGACCAACTTAAAATGTGCAGTTCGATTTGAAAAAAGTTCATAGATTTTTCATACAATTTGTTCTATTATCAACTGCAAATACAATTTTGTTTTTTAAAATAAACATTTATTTTTTGAAAAGACTACGGAACCCTACTTAACGCGAGTCCGACTCGCCCTTGGCCGGTTTTTTATCACCGATTTAGTTTACGGGTAGTACAAATTGAAGTATCTAGGTACTTGGTGAGAATCATAATAATATATCAATGTTTCAACACCTAAGTACCTACAGATTATCTCCTAAGTTTACACATGGTAAGGTTTAGCTTAGGTATAATGTAGGTAGGCATGAACATGACTGAACCTCATTGTTTCCACCGATTTTCATTTAGAGCGACATTGCCAAGTCAGCGCTCCGTGTGAAGGAGCACCTTCGCCGCCGCCGCCGGTATCGGATAACAAAGAAAGTTTTTATTGGATAAGTTTCCAATCGATTCGATCCGCATCTACACGTACCTTTCCAATATTGGAAGTCGAGCTTCTAGCAGTAAAAGGAAAACTAAGAGTAGGGGACGGACGGGCATGACGGAGAGGTCGGGCATGATGAATAACGAAGCTCGTTTCATATTTTATTGTTAGAAAGAGATGACACGAGTGTCGGTCGACTCGTGCACGCACACGCACTTGTTGACAGTCGGCATCCGAGGCATAGTTTACTTATCAAGCGTTTTGTCAATAGAAATGTGTTTTTAATGAAAAAATTAGGAAAAAACGATCGTAAGTACCCTGTGTTTTTTTAAATTTATACATAGCTATCAAAATTTTGATATGTATAGTGAATTGTGATAGAAATAAGAGTATAAAAACGTGTTCATCTCGAGTCTTAGTCTCACTATTTTTATTTTATTTTAGATTATATCGATAAAGTAAGAGGCGGGCAAGATGAGACCAGGCAAAATGGATAATATCCATTTTGCCCTCCTTATGTTTTAGTTTGAGATGGTTAAAATCCAAGTAGAAAAGTTGTATTTAAGACTATGTATCTTTATTTCGGATGGTTTATAATTTCAAGATAAAGACCGAACGGGCCAACTGGACAGAAGAAAACTTAGCAAGAGCTATTGAAGAAGCCAAAAAAACATCAAAATTAAATGCGAGTAAAATGTATGGGATATCCTACGCAACACTACACCGAAATATCGCAAATGGTTCAACAAAAAAGAAATTAGGCCGATTCGAATCCGTTTTCACATTAGAAGAAGAGGAAGGACTGGTGAATTACGCGAAAGTAATGGATTCTATGTTATTTTTGCACTGTATGCAAAGAGGTATATCTCCATCCCCCCACGAGGACTAGATCCAATGTGGAGTCTGTCAAGAGTGGACCCATGAAGCCTGCTCATCGTACTCAGGCCGAGGAACATATTTTTGTGATACTTGTTTTGATTAGATTTAAGTATCCATTTTGCCCGACCCATATATTCATTTTGCCCGCCATGGGTGGGTAAAACGGATAATGGCACTTTTTTTAAAAGAATGACTTTAATATGATTAAGGTATATTTTCTGCGATTTTGATCTCAATTATGTATGCCCGAATGTCCAAAGATTATGATTAAGCGAGAAATAAATAAATATGATTGCGTAAAATATTTTTAATTTATTTTTAAAATTAACATATCCTTCTTGCCCGTCCGTCCCCTAGTGAACCTAATAATGTATCGTATGAAAATGTGAACCTAATACTGTATCGTGTGAAAAAGTGAACTTAATAATGTATCGTGTGACAAAGTAAACCTAATAATGTATCGTGTGAAAAGATGAATCTAATAATGTATCGTATGAAAATGTGAACCTAATAATGTATCATGTGAAAAAGTGAACTTAATAATGTATCGTGTGACAAAGTAAACCTAATAATGTATCGTATGAAAAGATGAATCTAATAATGTATCGTATGAAAATGTGAACCTAATAATGTATCATGTGAAAAAGTGAACTTAATAATGTATCGTGTGACAAAGTAAACCTAATAATGTATCGTGTGAAAAGATGAATCTAATAATGTATCGTATGAAAATGTGAACCTAATAATGTATCATGTGAAAAAGTGAACTTAATAATGTATCGTGTGACAAAGTAAACCTAATAATGTATCGTGTGAAAAGATGAATCTAATAATGTATCGTATGAAAATGTGAACCTAATAATGTATCATGTGAAAAAGTGAACTTAATAATGTATCGTGTGACAAAGTAAACCTAATAATGTATCGTGTGAAAAGATGAATCTAATAATGTATCGTATGAAAATGTGAACCTAATAATGTATCATGTGAAAAAGTGAACTTAATAATGTATCGTGTGACAAAGTAAACCTAATAATGTATCGTGTGAAAAGATGAATCTAATAATGTATCGTATGAAAATGTGAACCTAATAATGTATCATGTGAAAAAGTGAACTTAATAATGTATCGTGTGACAAAGTAAACCTAATAATGTATCGTGTGAAAAGATGAATCTAATAATGTATCGTATGAAAATGTGAACCTAATAATGTATCATGTGAAAAAGTGAACTTAATAATGTATCGTGTGACAAAGTAAACCTAATAATGTATCGTGTGAAAAGATGAATCTAATAATGTATCGTATGAAAATGTGAACCTAATAATGTTTCGTTAGAAAAAGTGAACTTAATAATGTTTTGTCTGAAAAAGTGAACCTTATAATTAATCGTGCGAAAAAGTAAACCTAATAACGTATCGTGTAAAAAAGTGAAACACGAAAGTCACACGATTAATTATAAGGTCCACTTTTTCAAACAAAACATTATTAGGTTCACTTTTTTAAACGAAACATTATTAGGTTTTCTATTTCATACGATACTTTCGTATGAAAAAGTGAACCTGATAATTAATCGTGTGAAAAATTGAACCTTATAATGTTTCATGTGAAAAAATGAACCTCATAATGTATGGTATGAAAACTAAGTAACTAAGTAGTGAACCTTATTATTAGATAACATGTAGTTTATAGTTTTGGTAGTACCTACTCTTTATTATAGTGTGGTTTTGATGTACCTATTGGAATTGTTTGTATAAAAAAGTGTATTATGTAACGTATTAAAACAAAGAGAGATCAGTAAAAACCTGTCCCTTTTACGTTGACATATTGCAAGGAATTTCATTTTTTTTAGTACGAGTTCATATCTACATTATTAATGATATCTATTAAAAACCCCCGACCAATTTTCAGCCAAATCATAAGATGATGCCAAGAGCTTATCAATTGTGAAAAAAAACTTCACTTTAGGCAGACATTTTATTTTCCGCCATTTTGATTTTTTTTTGCACCCAAAATAATTCTAAGGTAAGCACTACCTCTGTATCTCTTACTGTTTTGATAAGCACTTGACCATCTCCATGAATAGCTGAATGGATATCCATCAAACTTGGTTAAGAACCATCTCGGTCAAGCTTTTAAATAAAAAAATCGCATTGAAATCGGTCCACCCATTTGGGAGCAACGATGCCACAGACAGACACACATATACCATTTTAATGTTCTGACACTGTTTCTATTTGGTGTTTAATGTACTTATATAAATTCTTTGTATGAAAACTAAACGTAGCGAACTTAATTAATGTATCGTAAGAAAAGCTGTTAAGATATTGGGTATGTTGGTAGCTACTAGCTAGGTAGATCGACTTTATACAGCCATATTTAATATGTCTGAATAAATTAAACATGTCATTCGTTAATTGTGAACATGCATATTCATGTAAACTAATGCGTTTGACGATATCTTTATTATAACAGAGTAACATTTCCTGTAAAAATGAAAAGGATTTTTTAACAACCAATCCAGTCCGATGCTTAATTAAGATGTCATAAGTTTTTTTTAATGTCTGTGTTCGCTGTAAACTGACGACTTTATTGTTAAGATTCAAGTTCTATTTTTACTTATTCCTAATATACCTACCTAATCCAGAGCTCATATTATGTTGCTCAGTAATAAACCCTTCAAAATATGACTGTTCGAATCGAATCGCCCGTGTAACAATATAGTCTGTGGCGGTCTCAATACGGCAGCCCGAGTTTATGTTTGAATTTAAATTGGTACATTTTATAATAATGTCTTTGAAGCGAGGCCGCCTCTCGCCTATCTCTCCGGTCGCATTTTTTTACACTTTTTATAATGTAATTTTCTTAAATCACCCACCTTTCCAGCCAGCCCTCACTGTGCCTACTGATTAACCCCTCGAAATTATGTCTTGTATCTAACAATTCTAACAAAGAATTACTGTTATCTCTGTTCTGTTCTGCGGAATAATTTCTTTGTTAAGGAAATTATTCTGAGACACATAAATGGGCTTTCTTTTTTCTTTCAAGCGACGACGATAGATTAATTACTATGTAATGTGATCATCAAAAGATTCCACTTCGAGATTTTGATAAAAACGTAAGTTGTCTATAAATCACTAATTGACACCAAAAAATGGTAAAGAAAAATTAGAGAGTGTGTGTGGAATAATTAATTATAATTATTTATTTATAGTAATTATCCACTTCTTTATTTTTTATTTTTTTACAATTGGAAAGCCCTTGGCATCATCTCACTTGATGGTAAGTGACAATGATGCCGAATATGGAAGCGGGCTTACCAAGATTCCCCAACGCAATGAAGAACTGGCTATCTTATCTTCAAGCCGGAACACTTCGATTGTTCCGGACAGTCCCCCCCCTCCGCTCCCTTATAAATTAAAGTACTGGGCCTAAAATCTTGAAAAAATCACAGTATATGAGGTTAAATGCATACATTACAGGAAAATCTATGAGAAAGTCTTTTCGTTCGTTTATTAACCTTGAGCAAAGTATCTATGTACTGAGATGTTTTGTTCTGTTAGAGTTAAAGTTTTGATGCGGAACCCTGTTTGTGTGACCCTTATTGTATAATAACAATTTTCAAAGTCACCAAAAACGGCGATATATTGGTTTTTAGGAGACATTTTGTAAAAACCAACAAACCTAAAAGAAAAACTGAAACAGCGGTAATAGGTACATAGTGAACTTGACAATGTTGTGTTGTAGTTCTAGGAAAACTCCAAAATGTAGGTATACCCACCTATCATAAAAAAATAATTGCCAGAAAGTTTGTGCGACTTGGGGCAAAGTAGGTATATACAATTAATAGGTACTAACGTACAGTATGGACACTCCCTGCCGCTCTCTAGATTGCGACCTCACCCCCTCGTCACCCAGATTGATAAAGATTGGTTACAGTTTGGTTGTCGAACGTATAGGATTTCGCCGCCATTTTGTTTGTTCCGTCATTCCTTTTTGAAATGTCATTCCTGGCCCGTTGTATAAAGTGTCCAGGGTGTGCTTGGGGCGTATTGTTTTTAAAACCTAGTGTTTTTTTTATTATTCCTTGCTACTATACTTACAAACAGCCCTTTGTCATAATCATAAATAATGAAACACAGCTCTCGAATAAAATGTTTGTATGTATTTGTGATACAACATTCAGTCGAGATTATTACATAGTTACTTACTTATTGCTTTATAGAAATATGATGTCATTAAATATGTATGCGGACAATGTGTTCATTGATTCCACTTAACCTCCTGAGTGCATTTTCATGGCCTTTGTCATTAAATAATGATTTAATTGCTTAAATTGTTATAATTATAAGATTGTATTAGTTTTTGATTGATGTTATTAATATTAAAACCCTATAGCTACCTAGCTACCTAGCTATACTAAGCTATTACCTACTAGGTCCACGTAGATTATATTATAATTAAATTTTCAGATCACTTTGTACTTAAGAACCTACTATTAAAAAAAAATTATATGTTTGTTATATGTATGTATAATTAGTTCAAATCTTGCGATCGATTTTAGAGCCACTTCCAGGTTTCCTATTAAGCTGAAATTTGGAATGAAACCGTATTCCCGGTGACAGTAGATAATTTTGGTACTTTGAAGTTGATCTGATGAATTTTGGAGGTGGAATCAAGGTCCCAGAATCGTCTTTAATTAATCAATAGAATCGTAAGAAATATTTTCTGGGCTCACCTTTTTGTATAATTTGGAATCGTGTACTTATTTTCTTTTTGAGCATAAAAACTATTTTCAAATACAAGCTTGTACCCAGAGATTTGTTACCATAGATTTTTTTTTTTTTTTTATAAAAATTTGAGTGCGTTTGACTGCAACTCACCTGATGGTAAGTGATGATGCAGTCGATAGGTTATGCACTAACAAACAACATTTGAAAATCGAACCCATTTACACACACAATATTAGGTACAGGTAGTTCGCTTCCGTTGTACCGAATGCTACTAACGATTGGCATTTTTTTTTTTGTGCTACACTTTTATGACGCATTTAACCTATCTACCTCCCCTTATATAGGGTGTAAAAAATTGGTGTAGGACCCGTTAACTGGGCGTTTTACTCATCATACTGAACAACTTTCCTCAAGGAACCCATAGTCAATTCTCAAAAAAAAAAATTGGACCCTCCATACTAAAATGCACAAAATTGGTAGATCATCGATCGATTTGTATGAAGAGTAAAATTTTTTTTTTCACTCAAGCCTTAGAACAAAAGTTGTAGAAGCCCCAGTTAACGGCACCTACACCAACTGTGGTACATCCTGTAAATAGCATATCACTGCCTGTACATAAAAGCATTTAGGTTTTCAAAAATTATTTCAATAATCCATTGTGTAAAATTGGGAATATAGTCGATTTTTTAATTAAGATTTTACATTATTGATAAAGACACGTCCCTTTAACAGTAATGTAAAATCTTAATTGAAAAAACGTTTTCCATGACCAAGGCATTTTTTTTTACTGCGGACTTTAAAAAAACTATCATCATACCAACAAAATTAATATCAAACTGGTTCACAAAACGACGACAGGTTCTGCGTATTGCACGCTTAAGAATACCTACCTACCTAACTATAGGAACGTTATATAAAACGTATCGTCACTCTCGACTCCGGCGCATCAGATACGCAGTTCATTCACCCCAACATCTGTTCACATTTCAGAGTCACACATCTCAGCCTTGTGAAATACATGCCCTTTACTTTATAGGCACGTAATGAGATTGAGTTAATTGCATAATTAGATAGGAACGATGTCACTAACTCTTGCTTACGTAATGTTATCATTTAACGCTTAATTAGGTACCGAATACTAGATTTTGTTACGAGAGTCTCCTCACACTCACTTGTTTTTAAACTGTCCTTCTAAGTTCTTAAGTATTTATGTATGTAGTTATTCAATGTTCTTTTGCAAGCAACATTGCTCTAGCGTTTAAACCAACAAATAAACCCCACCAGATGATAGTCCGCTTTGAAGTAACAATAGTGAATAATATTGTTTGATAAAGTGTGGTGTCCGCCATTTTTATTGAAACGCGTTGTGATTGGCGCGCGCAACAAACATGGCCGCCGCTGGGAAGATTCCTATAATTTTGCCGATCTCGTTCACTGATACCGATTTGCATTCTTAAAGTTTGCGAATCGATGCAGTTTAATGACTTCGTTATACTAATAGCTTTTAAGTTTTGTTCAGTGTAGTTGACTGAATAGGGATGACGAATGCTAGTCATCTGATTTACTTTTTATCATCTGTCAAAAACGACATTTTGTTCTTAAAATGTTTAAAATACCTAGGCGTGACGTCATAGTTTTGCAGCGTCATTTATGTACTCATTTTGTGATTTTTGTGCATTAAAAATCGAGGACGTGATGGAAAACAGAACGAGTAATAACGAGTTCATAATTTATTTCTGATGCTGTCGTCACTCCTATTGTAATTTTCTCTTACTTAACATTACAAATTCATCATTTTTTTTTATAAATGCAGTTGAGAGCATTGGCATCGAGTTCATTGGGTTTATTTTGGAATGCGAATTTCGTCCATAGCATCGGGCAAGTGAAAAGATTTACGATCTCTTTGGTCGCTCAGCGATTCAGCACATTCATCCAGTCTACATTCAAACCTGACAATCTGCCTCGTAATTTTGTGAAATTAACTGCTTTGGTTTTTGCTCGTCTGTTTGTTCATTTGTGCAAGCTAACGGAATATGTGTCAGTTTATTTTCTTTAAACCATCAAACACTTCAAAATATAAAAAGACATGTCTTGGTAAAACACAGTTATTTCCATGTATTTTATTGCTATCTCTGAGTATATCTGATGTTTTGTCCCTCGGGATTAACCCACAAACGTAGAAACATTATAAATAATGACAGTTGTTTTAACAACAAAACTAAACACACTTAGTTTTGTTGTTAAAACGTTTGGCCTATCTTTCGTCGCATTTCTACTTTGTTACAACCCCAAAATACGCCCCCCAGTGTAGGCCTGAAAGTTTCGTTCTTGTGACGTTGACAATAAGGTTTATATTTGGGCGTGAAGGTGAAGGATAGGATATAAGTCGGGTTTGGTAAAGACTCGAGAGTGAGTTGTTTGGTTACTGTACTAAGTGGCAGTGTTTCCGGGGATTGGAAGATGTGGTTGCTTGGGGCCTGTGGATGAGATTTCAAATTGCGTAAATTGGAAACCTCATGTTCTGTACTGGCTAAAGTTCGTTCGCTCATTTAACTGCATCTTGATGAATGCCGCGAGCCGGCAATGGCGACAGTCAAATACTCTGACAAAGGAGCCGCTCTGAATACAATCGCGGCGCCAACAAAATCGGTGGTGGTGCGGCGGGCAGCACGATTGAACTCAGGGCGGCACCTTTGAGAGAGTGTTAAAGGCGCATCTAACTCAGCAAACTAACTAAACTGTTTCTAGCTTTTATGCATATATAGGTACTTAAATGTAACAAATATCTAAGTATATTTATTGTAATATTAATTGACCACGCTGAACACGTTAAAAACCCGACTTCAATCGCAACAAATACAATTTTGATACTTGTTTGTTTTCTGAACAAATACCAATTTAAAATATTTTTTTTTAATGAAATTGTGATGAAGGCAGACCTAACCAATATCAAAAGAATCGGACTACTCTATAAAACTAATAACTGGTCATAAAAATATACAGGTTGCCTTTTTTTGAAGTCGGTTGATTATGTGGAAAGTTCAAAATGAAATATAATGTATATAAAATAAAAGAAAACATGGTCCACAGAATTTCCTCCTCCGCACATTCGTGTTACTAAAATCACAAACATGCAGATATCAAGCATCAAGCATCTCAAGCATGCAGAGTAGATATGCTTAGGCCACCGTTTCTCCGGGTTTGGCTCCCGAACTGGGTAATATAATATAAAGCATAGCAAAAGAAATCAATACTAAAATCAAAAACCACCCTGAAAAAAAGTTCTACTGAAAAAACAACGAGATATCTGAAGTCTCAACGTCGTCGGCCCATTTCACGAAAGCGGCCTATTCGCATTCATAGTGCCTTTCGCCCTTTGTTCGATGTTACACAACGGCGCTTTGTTTGCCCATCTTCCTCTCTTGTTTTTTTCCTTTCTTTAGTTAAATTTATGCTCGGCTATCAATCTTTGTCATTCGGCTTGCATGATATGTTTGTGTAAGTAACTATAATATAGCAATATTTCTATGTACTTCAAGAATGTTCATGCTTATGGTAGCTATCGATTCCTTTTGCCCATGTTCGCATTATCATAGAGTAATTTGTAAATTTTACAAGCTTTTACCACACCCCCGGACATTTCATACAACGCGCGCGAAGTGACATTTCTGAAAGCAAATGACGGTGCAAACAAAATGGCGGCGAAATCCCATACGTTCGAGAACCAAACTATAACCAATCTGTATCAATCTGGGTGACGAGGGGGTGAGGTCGCAATCTAGAGAGTGGCAGGGAGTGTCCATACTGTATGTTAGTACTAATTAATATACTTTGCTTTTACTTTTTATTTCTTTGTCCAGGTCAAATCTTTCAATAGGTTTAAGAGCAACTTCAAGGGGTCCAATTGAGACAAAATTTGGCAGGAAGCCGGTTTCCGGGTCAAAACAGATCCTTTTGGTGATCTGATGATGATTTTCGAAAGTTAAATCAAGGTCTCGGGATCGTCTATTATTTTCAAACAAATCATTCTTCTCAGCTCGGCTTTCTAACATTTTAAATCAAGCATTTGCATTTTCATTTTGCACACTGAACATAGAACTCTTTTCAAGTAAAATATTAAAAGCTTTTAGGTTTTTCGCTGTTTATTTCACTCCTGTATGATGAGAAGTATTATAAGAAAATTTCTGTTGAAAAATTCTTTGACAAAAAACGCTAAACACGTTTCCATCGCAACAACTTAGTACAATTTTGCATTATTATTTTTGGTTTTTGTTAATTATCTAATAAAGTACTACACCGATTTTGATAAAATTTATTTGCGACCACACGGGAAGCACTAGCTTTCAAATAAAAAAAGAATAATATAAATCAGTTCCCCCAGTCAAAAGTTCTGAGGTAACACACATAAAGAAAAAACATACAGTCGAATTGAGAACCTCCTCCTTTTTTGAAGTCGGTTGAAAGGTAGTTTCTATTGTTCCAATCCAAGACGAAAACATCTCAATCGGTAGATGATAACTTTTAAAAAGGATCAACCCAAATTATAAAAAAATGTAACCTTATCTCGTCTCACCGAGATGATAAAGGCCGGGCGGGCACGGGTTTCTGTAGAAAATGGCTGATTTACATACAAATGTTAATAACTTGGTTGCAACGGGCCTCTTACTCCGAAACTGGTTTGGCCTTAAGTCTATTAAGGTGGTGCCGGAGAATCGAGGTCCAAGAATAAATGGCACATCGGTAACATTGTATTTTCTGAAGCCATCAGCATCTTCAACGAGTACCTACCTACCTATCTGCTTAGATACTTTTTACAGTGTGAAAATGTGTTTGTTTGCTTCCTTTTCACGCTTCAACACCTTGACCAATCATGATGAAATTTGGTATGCAGGTAGCCTGTATCACGGGAAAGGACATAGGCTATTTTTTATCCCGTGAAAATAGCATAGTCCGATGAAGTTACAGAGGGAACTGAAAAATGTTCTTTGTTTGGTTAATTTATTTAACGGAGTGTTTAATGGATTATTGTGATTTTTTGCACAGAGATGTTTGAGAGGGTGTGAAATTATATAATTAACTAATTAACATATCCTGATATAGTTCCCGAAGGATTTGAAGAAAACTCCTTTTTAACGCTCGCGCACGTCGTACGGATTGAATTGTATTTTTATGTAGAGTTAGTTGACGATATGGGGAGTAACATAGACTGCTAATCAGAATAGCCCCATCTGGGATAGGGATCTGGTGAGGAAATGTACGTCCACGCTAGCGAGCCACTTGCGGCTCGCCCACCACTCACCCACAAAGTCAGTCATAAAACGATGACCACGCGGGCGAAGCCGCGGGCAAAAGCTAGTTTACAATATATTTAAAGAACGGTTAAGTCTACATACATAAATATCTATACATTAGTGGGTAATTCATGCAAATACTGCACATAAATTACCTAAAGGCACATGTTTGTCCGTCCAGAAAATATTAATTAAATGTTGATAACTAAAGTGGGCCGTACATCTCTGATGAAGGTTAACATTTAGTGCTTGTAATAATCTATATAAAGTCCTTATTTAATTTTATAGTAAGTACATTACTGCAGCGGCCAGCAAAAGAGGCATTGATGGACGAACGAGTAAGTGTGGGCCGAGGCAAAGCCTAGTTGTGGCCAAGGCTTGTATAGTACTTTTCTCAAATAATGCGCGGAAATTAAAACTAAGTAGTACCTAGGCAGAACATTACTAAAGAAAATAAATGACGAACAACGAACAACAATATTTTTTCACGCGTCAAAATGTTCTTATATATTTTTTTTCAATAAACAGCTATTGCAAGCCAGTTCGAAATTAAAATAAAACCTTTTATAAGTTACCACCTTGGTTAGTAAAAGATTGAACCATTTCGAAATTACACGACAAATATGAGTTTATATAGTAATTTATCTCGCCGCTATGGAAGTCAGATATGGTTTGTCACAATCTATACACTAGTTTAGACAGAACTAGTTAGTCAGAGAACAAATTCAAGACTCGTGTCAAAAAATGCTTGTGCTCTATAGAGGATATCATAAAATAATAGATTATGTAAATGACAAAGATATATATATTATGTTGATTCTATAACAAATACCATTACCTGAGACTGTAATCTGAATCATGACATTATGTAATAGACATTAAGTTTTTTTTTTGGATGCGGGCAGCGCAGGACCGGTCGTCGTGGAAATCCTTGGGGGAGGCCTTTATCCAGCACTGGACGATTTGTGGCTGATATGATGATGATGTTTTTTTTTGACTATTTAAAAGTGTGTGTATAAGCACCTATTTAAAATAAATTATTTTGATTTGATTTTGATGGATTTTCATACATATTTGCCGGCCGCTGTTCGCATGTAAGTATTTTACTTCAAATCGAACGATAGACTTGCTGAGCAACGAAATGTTTACAGGACAAAACACCTCGATAGGTTCATTTTGGAATAAGTAGGAGTAGGTATAATAAACCTATTATTTTGGTCATGCAAATAAGGTGTCTGTTAAACAGTGTTTCATAGATGCAAATTATTTCGAGACGGTGTATTTATGCCGACATTTACATTTGGTTGCATTATAATTACAAAGGAGACGGGCTCACAATGAGGCCGGCGCGGGCCCCCACAGGGCCGCATTGAAATGCATATTAGGCTCCTACCACTCACAACTTTTACGAGAATTTTGTACAATTTCGCGAAAATAACCTCGTTGTCCGGAGGGCAATGCAATATTATACAACATTTTATTTTCAACTCCTCCGCAATAAAGACTCAGAAGCGGGATCGTCAAACGGTACTCGATATAAATGGAATTAAGGAGGTGCGTTCGAAATGCTTAAAATCTCGATATGGTTTTAACAAGGTAGGGCTTGCACATAATATCTTGTTATTATGAACCCCCGTTTGCCGAGATGTTCAATATAAACGGAAATTGACGATGTTTTACTTTGTTATTATTGCTGGTTTGTTTACGTTAAGGCTTATAACACCGTTAACGACCAACTTAGTGACCACTTTTTTTTTATTCACAATTGGTAAGCCCTTGGCATCTTCTCACCTGATGGTAAGTGACGATGATGCCGAAGATGGAAGCGGGCTTACCAAGATTCCCCAAAGCAATGGAGAAATGGCTATCATATCTTCAAGCCGGAACACATCAATATTGTTAACACTTTTTACTTCAGTTAAGGATTTTCTTATCGAAAAAAACGTTTTGTAATTTACAGAATATGAGAAGTGATTTTGATTTCCTTCAATTCTATTTGAATACACAGAGCTAAAGAAAAAAATATTCCAATGCACCCTTTTTTCTAGTTGTAACCATATAACTGTTGCAAATTTAATTGAAACATTATGATAATTTATGAACTTCATAACAAAACAATGTAAAAGATTTTGTTTTCTTACTTTTCCAAAATTATTCTTATTTTGTTTCATCATCATATCAGCCACAAATCGTCCACTGCTGAACAAAGGCCTCCCCCAAGGATTTCCACGACGACCGGTCCTGCGCTGCCCGCATCCATCGGCTTCCCGCGACCTTCACCAGGTCATCCGTCCACCGCGTGGGAGGCCTGCCTACGCTACGTTTTCCGGTGCGCGGTCGCCACTCGAGAACTTTACTGCCCCATCGGCCATCTGTTCTACGAGCTATGTGCCCTGCCCACTGCCACTTCAGTCTAGCGATTCTGTGAGCTATGTCGGTTACTTTAGTTCTCCTGCGGATCTCCTCGTTTCTGATTCGATCACGCAGAGAAAATCCGAGCATAGCACGCTCCATTGCCCTTTGGGTGACCTTGAGCCTTCTTATGAGGCCCATAGTAAGCGACCATGTCTCAGTTCCGTAAGTCATCACTGGCAACACACACTGGTCAAAGACCTTAGTCTTGAGACACTGCGGTATTTGGGACGTGAAGATATTGCGAAGCTTCCCGAACGCTGCCCAGCCGAGTTGGATTCGTCGATTGATCTCTTTCTTGAAGTTGGACCTGCCTAGCTGGACTGTTTGTCCCAGGTATACATATTCGTCAACAACTTCCAGTGTAGAGTCTCCAACCTTTAGAGGAGTGGGTGCGACACGGACATTTAACATTATTTTCGTCTTGTCCATGTTCATTTTAAGACCCACTTGTTGAGAGACCTTACTGAGGCCATCGAGCATTGTGCTTAGGTCTTCCATAGTCTCAGCCATAACCACGATATCGTCAGCGAATCGGAGGTGGGATATGTACTCGCCGTTGATATTGATGCCGAGTCCACCCCAGTCCAGAAGCTTAAAAACATCTTCCAGGGCGGCGGTGAACAGTTTCGGAGATATAACGTCTCCCTGTCTCACCCCTCGCTGCAACTGGAAAGGTTTCGAGTTCTGGTCCTGGAGGCGAACCGACATGGTGGCGTTTTCATACAGACACTTCAACACCTCGATGTATCGATGGTCAATTTGGCACCGCTGGAGAGACTGTAGCACAGCCCAGGTTTCGACTGAATCAAAGGCCTTCTCATAGTCCACAAACGCCAAGCATAGTGGCTGATTGTACTCTTCGGTCTTCTGTATAATCTGCCGCAGCGTATGTATGTGGTCTATGGTACTAAAGCCTTTTCGGAAACCGGCTTGTTCGGGAGGCTGGAAGTCGTCAAACCTGCGTGCGAGACGATTCGTAATGACTCTCGAAAACAGCTTGTAGACATGGCTCAGAAGTGAGATGGGTCTGTAGTTCTTCAGCAGAGTGTTGTCACCCTTTTTGAAGAAAAGCACGACCACACTTCTGTGCCATGCCTTAGGCGTTTGTCCCTCGAGTATAACGGAATTAAATAACTTCTGAAGAGCTTTAAGTACCGGTGTTCCACCTGCTTTCAGAAGTTCAGCCGTAATTCCATCATCACCCGGTGCCTTGTTGTTCTTGAGCTGTTTGAGAGCCATTCTAATCTCGTACAGGCTGACGTCCGGGATATCTTCGGTATAGTGTCGGGTTAGTCTGGCTCTTGGGTCTTCAGCCAGATCGCTGACAGGCAAACGTGTGGTCTTGTACAATTGTCCATAGAACTTCTCAACTTCTTCCAGCAACTCAGTCTTAGACGATATGGTCCTGCCGTCCTCAGTCTTCAGCTTGGTCAGTTGGCTTTGTCCAACAGACAGATCTCTCGCGAACACTTTTGAGCCTTTGTTGTGCTCAATCGCCTCTTTAATACAATTTGTATTATATTGGCGTAAATCGCGAGTTAGGGACTTAGAGATCTGCCTGTTTAGTTGCCGATACTGAGTAGCGTCTTCAGAGGACTGTAAAACCAATCTGCGTCTTTCTTCCATGAGGTTGCTGGTGAAGTCAGAGATTTTTTTGGTTCTGTTTGAACGGCGAGTTTTAAAAATCTTAGACCTGACCGTTTGAACAATTTCCACGAACCTGTCATTATAATCGTCCACATTCTCGCAGTCTCCTAGGCATTCGAAACGATTGTGCAACTCGAGCTGAAAGCTCTCGGGGTTTTGGAGCTGGATGGGCGCTGGTCGGAGCGTAGACTTCATCAGTCGACATCTTTCTAGCTTGGTCTTTAGATTCAATGTGCCTCTGACCATCCGGTGATCGCTTCCTGTTTTGACTGAATTGATCACGGAGACATCATTGAATATTTGCTTCCTTGTCGACAAGATGAAGTCTATCTCGTTTTTTGTTACGCCATTGGGATGCAACCATGTCCACTTCCGCTGTTTTGACTTTTTAAAGAAGGAGTTCATCATAAAGAGGCTCTCCTTCTCCATAAAGTCGGCCAGCATCTGGCCACGTGCATTTCTTACTCCATATCCAAATTGCCCCACTCTCAGCTCACCATCGCTTCGTTTGCCCAGTTTCGCGTTAAAGTCCCCCATAACAATGGTATAATGGGTCCTGGTGCTATGTAAGGCTGTAGAGATGTCCTCATACATAGTCTCTACCTCGTCGTCGGAGTGTTCCGTTGTCGGCGCGTATACCTGTATGACCTTCATCGAATACCGTTTGGTGATTCTGAGTATAAGGTATGCTACCCTTGTCGAAACGCTCACGATTTGGACCACATTGTTAATGAGGGACTTGTGGACGAGAAACCCGACACCATCCTGGGACTGTTGGTCGCCCTCCCGGAAATAGAGCAGGTTTCCGGATTTAAGGATCATGGTGTCCTCTCCCTCTCTTAGGACTACACATAAACCTACGATATCCCACCGTAACCTGCTCAATACTTCTTCGAGTTCTGCAAGTTTCTCGTCAGTCCGCAGTGTGCGCGTGTTGTAAGTTGCCAGGGCCAAAGGTCGTTGGGTTTGGTAGTCTGGCATCTGCCGGGGATTCTTCGCACCCCCTACCCCGCCGTTACCATGACTGCTACCGGAGCCAGGAATAGCGGGGCCGCCGGGGACTAGGGGCCGTTTTCTGGGTGTGAAATTCATAGGGGGGGGTTTTGCCGTAATCGCCACGCTTGGCAGGCGGGTTGGCGATCGCAGTTTGATTGCAGGTGTGTTGCAATGCACGGAAAGACGCTGCTGCCCATCCTCCGGTTTTAAGTCCCTTAGTCGCCTCTTACGACACCCATTGGAAGAGATGGGATGGTCCTATTCTTAGCCGGGAACCATACGGACCATTATTTTGTTTATAATGAATTAAAAACCACAATTTTGCACGATTCGTCCGCAGCGATTGACGTAACAGCCACGTTGCAGTCGACCCAACAAGAACTTTATTTCCAAGCTGTTTCGTTCAATGTTTGAAACATCTTGAATCGAGTTGCTTAATCTAGGGACGGAGGAGCCTCAAGAAGTTTGCAAATAAGTACCTACCGTGAAAAAAAAAATAGTATTTTACAATAATTTTTTTTCCCTGTATGTACGTGTAGATAAAGTTATTTACGCTACAGACTCCAAACTAATATAGATATGGCAAAATATCTTCGTATCTAATACGGGCTAGGATTCCGTGAAATCATATCGTCAAGGCCCACAAACTTCATGAATCCCAATGTCCCGGAAAATATAACAAGGCGATTTATATTCGAACCCCGTCCGGGGCACACTCGGTTTTCTATCAGAGAAATCTGACGAGATATGACATGAGTCTACACTAAAAATATATATTGAGGTAACCTTGTCTTAGGGTAAATTCGACATTTTTGTTGGATCACGATAGAGGTAGGGACCTTGTCTGCTCACAAAACCGCATAGGCCATGCTTAAATTTTAACACTTGATAGATAAGTAGTTAAAGCAACATTCATTAAGTATGATAAGTAAGCTTAATTTTGTTATTTCCCCTTTTAAGTCAGCACCTTCTAAGTCAGTAAAAATAAGCAATTTTTATGTATTTTGTTTTTGCTGTAGATTTTAGAAAATAAAGTAATTATCTATACATATATGTATTATAAAACAAGCCCCCCACCGCGTCTGTCTGTCTGAATGCGATAAAGTCAAAAACTACAGAACGGTTTTCTTTCACCTATAGACGGAGTGATTCATGAGGAAGGTTTAGGCATAGGTGTATGATTCCCTGCGCGCGCTCCCTTTAGTAATCTTTTTTTACGGTTTTAGATGGGGGTGATATAATGGGAGGAAGTGGCAAAATTAGAGTGGTTGACCCTACCTAGTTCTTATTTTCATTATTAGCCCATACTGTTCCACTGATGGGCCAAGGCCTCCCCTCGATCTCGCTACTCTTTTCTATCCCCAGCCAAGTCCGTTCACTTAGCCTGAAAATCGTCCAGCTCATCCCGCTATATCCTTCTGGCCTACCGCAACCTCTAGCGCCTTCTGGCACCCAATCCGTGGTACCTTTGCCCACATTATCACTTATTGTAGGGTAGGGTAAGGTAGTGTAGTGTAGGGTAGGGTAGGGTAGGGTAGTGTAGGGTAGGGTAGGGTAGGGTAGGGTAGGGCAGTGTAGTATAGTGTAAGACGGAACGTAGTTCGCCGGGACAGCTAGTCACTTATAAAAATATATTAATAAAGTAAATATATAACATAAACTTTAAGAATAAGTGTTGTTAGATCATGGATGGAAATAATCATACCAACTTCAGTATATTTATACGAATATAACATTTCATCCCGCCACGTACCTACCAATGTGATTTATTAGCGTCCTAATTCAGGGTAGGTTCGAGCCCCTCGGTGGGGACGTATATGAGCTGATATGATAATAAAATTTCTAAACAAATTGTGCAGCTAAGCTGGTGCATACTTTCATTGTCTAGCGTAGTCGTGCATAGACAAATTAACACAAACAAATCACATTTAAGAGTCCCCAGGAGGCTCGAGTTTCCATACAAACGTAGTTCCGCTTTAATTCAAAAACTGCATGCCGGATTAATTCCAAACTTTGCAAATATATTGAGATGACTGTAAGTAGTTGTCGTTGTACTAATATGAAACGAAAAATAGAGGAGTTTCAAACTTTCAGTACAAAACTAATTTAAGCTTTCGTTTAGTTACGTGGAAATGCACTACTATGAAAACTAATTACAAACATCGATATGTGTCTTCTCAATATATATTTACAAAGTTTGGATTCAATCCGGCATGTAGTTTTTGTATTAAAGCTGAACTACGTTTGTATGGAAACTCGAGCCTCCTGGGGACTCTTAAGAAAAAGTAACAAAACAAGCAACCTGGATTTGTATGGGAGATACCTTATTCCGTTTTTTCTTGGAACAACAGAATACCGTGTACTGTAGGCCATATTATAGTTATAATAACATACCAATAAGTTTCATCAAAATCGTTAGAGCCATTTTAATAAGACATGATAAGATTTCTTAAAAAGAATGAACAACTTTTTTTTTGATCAATGAAATCATAAGTATTTTTTTACAATTGTAGCAACCCTAAAAATCCAAAATGGAGAAATTAAAAATAAACGCCTGGGAGGTATTAAAAACAATATTGCCCTGACCCAAATTTCACCTAAATCCGTTCAGTAATTTGGGAACTCGAGCACTGGACAGACGCACAGACACACACGCACATACACACGCACACACACACACAAACACACTAATTTTTTATTTTTTTGTTTTTAGGCTCTATTAGTCTTGCCGCCAAACATCAGTGTTAACAACATTGATGTGTTCCGGCTTGTAGATAAGATAGCCAGTTCTCCATTGCGTTGGGGAATCTTGGTAAGCCCGCTTCCATCTTCGGCATAATCGTCACTTACCATCAGGTGAGATGATGCCAAGGGCTTACCAATTGTGAATAATACAAAGAAAATTAGTGTAAGAAAATCGATCCGCATCCAAATCTTAACTTCGTTTTTTTACCTTCACAATACCTTCTTCACTTCTTCGTCCCTCAAAAGTAAAATATACCTACCTATTGATAATTCAGACACGAAGACCAGTTGCATCCTGCCTGTCGCTGCCGCCGCGAATGACAAGCAAGGGGTGTTTTGGCGGCTATATAATATTATGTAGCTAGGTAGCTACGTCCTTACTACGGCCCTTGTCTGTCCAAGTCAAAGGGCCCGCGACAGGGGACGCGTTATTTTTATATGAAACGACCCCTGAATAACAACGCCACTGTTTCCTCAAGAAAACATCTTAATAAAAGCCGGAATTACGTGATTATATTCTGATCATGCGCCACCTTGCTTCCTTTTCACTAAACAGTGGTTCGTTACTGATTTACGTTTATATCTCGTCTGAATGAATTATATTCATTTAAAACGGGCCAAGTGCGTGTCGGGCCACGCGTAATGTAGGGTTCCGTAGCTGCCATTATCGCGTCCATATCTCAATTTTCAAATTTCCAAAAAAAAAATGTATTAAAATGATCTTAAGTTTTAAACAATAATCTATAAATAAAAAAATAACACAAATTTTTAATTACATTTGGTCATTGCTGACTCCGTCAAAAAGCCCGCCCCACCCTGCAGTGCCTCCCGCCCAAAAGTGCTCATGACACTAGCGGCGTTCCCCCGCTAGATGGCCAATACAATACAGCAGTTTAGTTGTTAGGGGGTGGGGACACTCGACTCCAATAAAATTAAGCACTTTCAAGCCTATTTTTTCGAAAACGGAACCCTAAATTATAAAATGGTATTAGAAGACTCACAACTATTTTTTAAGCTCTAACCAACGATACCCCACACGACTGGGTTTGACGAGAAAAAAAAATCGTCTCTACTTTACTTGGTACCCTTAATTTTTTTTTTCCAAAAATATTTATACAGTTCTCTCTGCGGTATTATTATATACATCTTTGCCAAATTTCAGCTCTTAACTACTAAAAGTCTAGGAGCTAGGCCACGGACAGATAGACGGACAGACAGACATGACGAAACTATATGAGTTCCTTGTTATACTACAGAACACTATAAAGGATGCCTGTCTCAGTAGCTTTGTCTATCTACCTCTCTTTCGGTTCCATTCCAACTTTAATATATAAACAAAATGACCGCAAAAAACTATAGAAATTTAATCTGAAAGAGAATAAGCTATTTAGCATTTAGAATGGTTGTTCTTTATTTAAAATCTCTCAAATTCATCTACCTATACTATCCAGCGTTCCTTTTTTTACGATTTCCTTACTTTTATACATTCACTTCAAACTTAATTAGACTTTATAGAGCGTTCCTTCCCACTTTCGCTTCACTCTACTTGTTTCTAACGCACTTCGAGACTTATTCATTGGTGCGAAGGCCAGGGAGGGCCGAAGCGTGCGCGAGGGGGGGTCGGCTGCCCGAAATAGCAAATAAATGAGACGAAAATGTAAATGTAGCGCTTCCGAGCTTCCGAGATGAAAAGCGCGCCGCACCCGCTCGCTCTTGTTAACTCATCTCAAATGTACCTACCAGAATTAGGCGCGAGCTAAAATAATATTCAGCTGCGTTGTTGGCTGTACTCCTTTCTCCGTAGTTATAGACAAAAATATACCAGTGTATATTTTTATAAAATTTAGTTTTAAAAAATGTAAGAAATCAAAGGCTGCTACCTCCTGTCCGGGACGTGGTGGTTCGAATCTTGCCACGTACCAATGTGTTTTAGAATTTCAATCTTTTATGTACAGAGGCCAGCACATCAAGCTATACACTCGTAGTGCGATTCTGATCCATACGCATTCGGCATAAGAATAGTACAAAGTCCAAAGTGTGTAGCTTGATGTGCTGGCCTCTGTACGTTTATCCGACGCTCTTAGTTGAAGGAAAAACATCGTGGGGAAACCTGCACACGTCTGCGAAGAAACTCGAAGTTTGGGTGTGAAACCCGCACTGGGCCCGCGTTGGTCGACTAATGCTCGATCGCCCTAATTCAGGGTAGGCTCGAGCCCCTCGGTGGGGACGTATATGAGCTGGTATGATGAATAAATCGGTGGCTTAATGACAAAGGCTGTACCTCCTGTCCGGGAGGTCGTGTTTGGAATCCTGCCACGTACCAATATATTTTCGAATTTCTATTTCATATGTATACGTTTATCGGACGCTCTTACGGTGAAGGAAAACATCACGAGGAAACCTGCACACGCCTGCGAAGAAACTCGAAGTTTGGGTGTGAAGTCGACCAACCCGCACTGGGCCCGCGTGGTCGACTAAGGCCCGATCGCCCTAATTCAGGGTAGGCTCGAGCCCCTCGGTGGGGACGTATATGAGCTGATATGATAATGTAAGAAAGTGTTTTGAAGAGATCGTTAACAAAATGTAAAATTATATCTGAACTAAACTTAAACGTTACATACACACATTAGACATTCCATCCGATCCACAAAAAAAAACTTAGGACCATTTGGAAACATGTCACGTCTTTACCAAACAATGGCTGAATACTTACGTATATATATATACGGCGACTAGCGCTATATTAAGTTATCCAGCGGCTATCTGTATCTAATATTGAAATCTTCAACACTTGTTCAATTTAGCAGCAGAAATATTTTAGACTAGCTGTCCCGGCGAACTTCGTACCGCCTCACACTACACTACAATTCACTAAACTACACTTCACTACACTACCGCTAAACTACCACTACCACTACATTACCACTACATTGCCACTACCAGTACCACTACCAGTACCACTACCAGTACCACTACCACTACCACTACCACTACCACTACAATATCACAACCACTACCGCCACCACTACCACTACCACTACAATACGACAACCACTATCGCCACCACTACCACTACCACTACAATACCACAACCACTACCGCCACCACTACCACTACAATACCACAACCACTACCGCCACCACTACCACTATCACTACAATACCACAACTACTACCGCCACCACTACCACTACAATACCACAACCACTACCGCCACCACTACCACTACCACTACAATACCACAACCACTACCGCCACCACTACCACTACAATACCACAACCGCTACCGCCACCACTACCACTACCACTACAATACCACAACCACTACCGCCACCACTACCACTACCACTACAATACCACAACTACTACCGCCACCACTACCACTATCACTACCACTACCACTACAATACCACAACCACTACCGCCACCACTACCACTACCACTATAATCAATACCACAACCACTACCGCCACCACCACCACTACAATACCACAACCACCACCGCCACCACTACCACTACCACTACCAGTACCACTACCACTACCACTACCACTACAATACCACTACATTACCACTACCAGTACCACTACCAGTACCACTACCAGTACCACTACCACTATAATACCACAACCACTACCGCCACCACTACCACTACCACGACCAGTACCACTACCACTACCACTACATTACCACTACATTACCACTACATTACCACTACCAGTACCACTACCAGTACCACTACCAGTACCACTACCAGTACCACTACCAGTACCACTACCAGTACCACTACCACTATAATACCACAACCACTACCGCCACCACTACCACTACCACTACAATACGACAACCACTACCGCCACTACTACCACTACCACTACAATACCACAACCACTACCGCCACCACTACCACTACAATACCACAACCACTACCGCCACCACTACCACTACCACTACAATACCACAACTACTACCGCCACCACTACCACTATCACTATAATCAATACCACAACCACTACCGCCACCACCACCACTACAATACCACAACCACTACCGCCACCACTACCACTACCAGTACCACTACCACTACCACTACAATACCACAAACACTACCACCACTACTACCACTACCACTACAATACGACAACCACTACCGCCACCACCACTACCACTACCAGTACCACTACCACTACCACTACAATACCACAAACACTACCACCACTACTACCACTACAATACGACAACCACTACTGCCACCACTACCACTACCACTACCACTACAATACCACAACCACTACCGCCACCACTACCACTACCAGTACCACTACCAGTACCACTACCAGTACCACTACCACTACCACTACAATACCACAACCACTATCGCCACCACTACCAGCACCAGTACCACTACCACTACAATACCACAACAACTACCGCCACCACTACCACTACCACTACCGCAACCGCTACCACTACTACTACCACTACACTACCACTACACCAACTACTTTTTGTAGATATTGCAGGAATTTTTTGGTCATTTTTTACACCTTGGGTAACATTTTTTAAGTTTTAGAAAGAATCCCTCATTTTTTGAAAATATAAGTAATATAATCTATAGCTACCGCGGATAGTGTAGCTTCTTAACGGTGAAAGAATTTTTCAAATCGTTTCAGTAGTTTCGGAGTCTATTCAAGACAACAAACAAACAAACAATCAAACAATCAAATCTTTCCTCTTTATAATATTATATTATTATAGTAGATTATCCGCACAACGGACCAAATGGCAAGCAACATATGCTGTTTGATGTTATTGTATATGCCTGAACTTTGCCTTAATCAGAAAAACACCATAAAGTATACAAATGATTGTCTCTGTACGTCTCAATTTGGTGTCCAAATGTGACGCGTGACCAAATAAGTCCGTTTAATATAAGTCCGCACAAGTCCGAGGCGACATGTGGTGTGGGTGTGGGATGCCAGTGGTGCGGGATGTATTATTGCATTGCGGACCACCCCTCGTCGTGTGAACGCCTTGTCTGCAATATTACTATACCTATGCAGTAACTTAGTATTGTGACAGAATATTGTTTTATATATGACTTTTTCTGTAAATATTTGTTTGTTTTACTCCGAGCAGATATTTTCTTACAAAGACGAGGGTTACTTACGATTCCTTATTCAGTCTTATTCAGGGTAGGTACAGGACGTGTGTGAGCTGATATGATGATGGGACATCGGGCCTTAGTCGACCACGCGAGCCCAATCGACTTCACACACAACCTTCGAGATTCTACGCAGGCTCGTGCAGGTTTCCTCACGATGTTTTCCTTCACCGTAAGGGCGTCGGATATACGTACTCGTACATATGAAATCGAAATTCGAAAGCACACTGGTACGTGACAGGATTCGAACCACAATCTCCCGGACAGGAGGTAGCGGCCCTTGCAATTGCGCCACAGACGCCCCAAGCTTCTTTATATGTATATCTATAGATAAACACAGTATAGTGCAACACAATCATAAAAGTCTCAAGTTCAAGGTATCCAATGATACTAAGCGACCTACTTAAACAAAATGTTTGTAATTTAAAGTTAATATGATAATTACAATTAGAAACTACAATAGTATACATTGTGCTTCAAGTATTTCATATGGTAATATGTGGGTGACAGTATATATGTTGAAAGCAAAGTGGGCAGTGTAGGTATTATCTCCATGTCACGATGCACGCTGCGACCTGTCATAAAGGCTCACATAAACCAAGAAGACAAAAGCTGCAATCATCTCCGCCCCCTTAAATTATGATACTCACCTCCATAAAAAGAGGGACATGCATGCATTTGCACGATGAAAAACATTTTTGCAGTTTTTATCAGAACACTGTCTTGTTTATGAAGTTATGGCATGTATTTCTTCTTGTTTTTACTTTTGATATCAAACAAAGTCGTGGCTCAACCGTTAACGACTCGGTCGTCCTAACCAGAGGTGCCGGGTTCAAATCCGGACGGCCAATGTACCAATGAGTTTTTCGTAACTTACGTACATATACTCTTCGATTGCTTTAACGGTGAAGGAAAACATCGTGAGGAAACCTGCACACGCCTGCGAAGAAACTCGAAGGTTGTGTGTTAAGTCGACCAACCCGCACTGGGCCCGCGTGGTCGACTAAGGCCTAATCGCCCTGATTCAGGGTAGGCTCGAGCCCCTTGGTGGGGACGTATATAATAATATAACTTGTATTTAAACTTGTTTTTTCCTATTAAGACCCATCTCGGGTAAGATTAATTTATATTTTTGTTATTTCTATTTTAAATTTAAGTGTCTATTGTTTTCTAATTCTTATGTTCTTTTTTAGGTCTTATATTTCTCTTTTAACTTCATTATTAAATTCAAGTTACCGTAAGCACGCCCTATCTACTACCTCGTGCTACAGTGTATGTATCTGTCGCCGTCATCTGGTTGAATCTGCTATTTGATTGAATGACTAGCGCGTTCATTGAATGACGAGATTCAATTGAATGACTAAAGGACAACTCGTTTTTACTTTTGATATCAAACAAAGTCGTGGCTCAACCGTTAACGACTCGGTCGTCCTAACCAGAGGTGCCGGGTTCAAATCCGGACGGCCAATGTACCAATGAGTTTTTCGTAACTTACTTACATATACTCTTCGATTGCTTTAACGGTGAAGGAAAACATCGTGAGGAAACCTGCACAACACACCTGCGAAGAAACTCGAAGGTTGTGTGTGTGAAGTCGACCAACCCGCACTGGGCCCGCGTGGTCGACTAAGGCCCGATCGCCCTAATTCAGGGTAGGCTCGAGCTCCTCGGTGGGGACGTATATGAGCTGACATGATGATGATGAAAGTAAAACTTAATATATGTCAAGAGTCCACACAGATTTATACAAAAGACTTAAGGCTACGCATTGATTGGAACAGTTGTCTCTGTCTTTTTCTTTACGTGTAAAGAGTAAAGGAAATAACCACACTTTTGCACTTTTTAAATGTTTTTTTCGTTTTAATTAAAAACAAAAATTTGTTTTTAAAAAATCCAACTGGCATATTGAAATATGTGTTTAGACTAATCGATTAAGAAAGTTTAGAGGTTTATATCGAACTGGTTTGTTTGTAGAACGCAAATATCTGTTTCTAAAGAGATTTCTTTGATACATTTTTTTCTGTTGAAAAAGTTAACGAATGAAGTCATTGAAATGAAGAATCAGGTTACAAAATATCACTTTCATGTGTTTTGTAATTGCTGAGAATAATCAAGTTTCCTGCGACCAAATTTTCCAACGCGTGGCCATTCTTTTAAAAGCTAAAGTGAATATTGAATATCCGTTTAACTTAACTACTCTTACGAATTGTTACCACTGCTTATTAAGCATTATTGTGCTGTAAATATACTGAACAAGACTCCAACTTAGTCGGAGAATTTACTACCTGACTTCACCTCAATCGCGGTTCCTTCAAAACAATCGCCATATTTCGTCGGCTTATCGCATGTTTTACTATCATTGCCTACCCGACTCCAAGTTAAAGGTATCAGTGTTTTTCTTAGGCTCTCCAACCGGTTATGTTGGTCTGTGGTTACATTCTCCGTGCAGTAATGCCCTGTCCATTTCAATGCTGTAGTATAATACGGAATTGTCCACAATGTTAGAGCCACAATTTCACTTACTGAGGCTTTTTACATTCCTTTTGTTTTGAGGTGAACGTCAACATTTTCTTAGTTAAATTGACCTTTAGAAGGGAATCGGTAAAACTGGCTGTTACTTAGTATAGTTTTGAACGAAAACTACTAATGCATTTTTAGGGTTCCGAACCTAAATAGTACCAAAGGAACCCTTTTACTTAGCCTCCGCTGTCCGTACGTGCGTCCGTCTGTCCTTTCGTCCGTCTATCAGCGGGCTATATTTCACAAACCGTTATAAGTAGACAGTGTAAATTCTCTCAGTGTGTGTATTTCTATTGCCGCTATAACAACAAATAATATAAATAAAATATAGTATCAAGAAATTAAAGGAGACCCCCCATAAAATTTTTTGTATGATGGTACGAAACCCTTTGTGTCAGACTCGCACTTGGCCGGTTTTTTAGTTTTATTTGTGTTAATTCTACTTAACTGAACATCATAATATGTTAAATGATAAACCACAACCTCGTAACTAAAATCAAAGTAGGTATATATATTAGTACTAACATACTAAAGCCTTAATTTAAAAAGTTACTGTTCTTGTCTGTGGTTCCTATTTTTTTATCTTTGCTTACTTACCTGTGGTAGTGGCTTCAATAAAACAATTTTTTTTTATTAAATATCTTTATTTTATAAAACTAAATACTATAAATAAAACTGAAATACCCTATCATGTTACCTACCTTACTGCAGTAGACCTTGTGTCGCACCATTGTAGCAGCATCATAACATGGCGTTATAATGTAATAGTTCCCTTAAAAAATGTCCTACCACGTTATTTTATTATTACACATGACCATTGTAAAGCATTCGTGACCTCACGAAGTAAAACTCCATTTTCATTTTGTCTCTGCCAACCATCAACGCTCCCTTGATGTGAAATTAACTGGTGACATCATTACACTTCATACTGAGAAAATATTGCAAGGTTACCGTGTACTTATTTTCAAATTTATTTATTCTAAGTAACACACCACTAACCTGTTAGTACCTTGCATGTTGTCTTTAAAAAGACTCAGAGTATAGTCAGTGTAATACACCCTGGACACTTCGTACAACGAGCCAGAAATGACATTTCAAAAAAGGAATGACGGAACAAACAAAATGGCGGCGAAATTCTATACGTTCGACAACCAAACTGTAAGCAATCTGTATCAATCTGGGTGACTAGGGGGTGAGGTCGCAATCTAGAGAGCGGCAGGGAGTGTCCATACTGTATGTTAGTACTAATATATAAAGTGTAACAAAATTAGCTGAAACTATTTTAACTGGTGCTTCTACCCATGAAACTGAACAACTTTCCCCATGAAACCCATAGTCAAATCGCAAAAAAAAATTGGCTCTCCCATGCTAACTCGATCAGCTGATCAGCCAACTTAGTATGGAAAGTTCAAATTTTTTTTGGAGATTTCACTATGGGTTTCATGGAGAAAGTTGTTCAGTTTCATGGGTTAAAATAGTTTCAACTAATTTTGTTAGACTTTATATATACTTTGGTTATATTTAGTACTCTTTGCTTAGAGTAGCAGTTGTCTTATATACCTACTTGGAAAATTGATGTAGCTTTTTGTCACCAAGAAATGATGATATTTTGAACACGTTATGGAGTCAAGACGTGTTTCATTCGATAACCTAAGAACAACGTTGACAGAGTTCCAAGAGTGTAAAGATAAAATAATTATTACGAAAACTTCAAGTCCCTAAGAATATATTTAGAGAACTGTATAATATCTGTAAGTGTATCGCGTGCATCCGCGCAGTAACGACGCAGACTGCAGATCTGATAGTGCACTTCTGAGAAGCTGAGTGCAACGCACTGGTTTTTTGCATTCAGCACTATGTCTGGCTATGTGGGTTTGTGCACGTTCTCACATGATGCCGGCGGGTTTATCTTTATATAGCGGAAATGTGTAGGTAGCGTTTTAAAGTCTACATGTCGGTACTATCATCAAAAAAGACTTGCTTTGCTGCTTTTCTCCTCGATACTGGTGGGCGATTGTTTATAGTACTTACCTAAGGTTTCATCATCATCATCATATCAGCCGAAAAACGTCCACTGCTGGACAAAGGCCTCCCCAAATGATTTCCACGACGACCGGTCCTGCGCTGCCAGCATTCAGCGGCTTTCCGCGATCTTCACCAGGCCTACACTACGTTTTGCGGTGCGCGGTCGTCACTCGAGAACATTACTACCCCAACGGCCATCTGTTCTACGAGCTATGTGACTTGCCCACTGTCATTTTTTTTAAATTAAAAAATTTGAGTGCGATTGACTGTAACTCACCTGATGGTAAGTGATGATGCAGTCGAGGATGGTACACGCAAACTCAAATAATGCCTACTCACTCTTGCCTTGAAGATCCCCAAACTACAGGAATCGGAAACACTGCCACTTCAGTTTAGCGAATCAATGTTTAGCGTAGGTAATACTTAGCTTGAGAGTATGAAAAATGAAAGGTATTTACGTGGGTGAGTATCTAATGTTTCCCCAGCAGAATTGAAATGAAATGAAATGTTGTTTGTTCATGAAAATGAATTGATTTCGCAAAGTGGGAAAACGGGGGCGAACAAATCCTCTTCCGGATACATCGCATCGGCGTCCCGTAAATATTTTATTGCCCCGTCGAAAAAAATATACGCGGACAAATTACCGGGAAATATCGGGAACATTTTTCAATCTTATTCCTTAAGTGGAACAAACGATAAAAATAAATTTAGCGCTTGTGGGCATTTATTGCTGAGATTTCTAGAGCTTTCTCTGCGGAGCGGAGGGTATGCGCCCATTTTCCCTCCTCGCTAATGGCAGCTTTTTAAGTACTAACAGCAAAAAAGGTATTGTGTAATCTCGTACATAATTAATCAAAATAGGGTTTAAGATTTCATGTGTTTTTTCTGCTGCTATTATTAATTAACTTCATCATATCAGCCGAAGGACGTCCACTGCTGGACATAGGCCTCCCCCAAGGAACTCCACGACGACTGGTTCTGAGCTGCCCGCATCCAGCGGCTTCCTGCGACCTTCACCAGGTCATCGGTCCACCGAGTGGGAGTCCTGCCTACACTACGCTTTCCGGTGCGTGGTCGCCACTCGATAACTTTACTGCCCCAACGGCCATCTGTTCTACGAGCAAAGTGCCCCGCCCACTGCCACTTAAGTTTAGCAGTTCTGAGAGCTATGTTGGTTTTAATTTACTTGCGACTATCAAAACACACGTAGGTGACATAAATGGCCTTTTTTTTCAACCGACTTCCAAAAAGGAGGAGGTTCTCAATTCGACTGTATGTGTTTTTTATGTGTGTTACCTCAGAACTTTTGACTGGGTGAACCTATTTTGATGATTCTTTTTTTATATGAAAGCTAGCGGTTCCCGTGTGGTTCCATATAAATTTTATCAAAATCAGTTTAGTACTTTATCAGAAAATTAACAAAAACCAAAAATAATAATGCAAAATGGAAGTCGGTTTTTTAACGTGTTTAGCGTTTTTAGTTATTTACTAAAACTACTACTTAGTACCTCACCGTAAACCTCAGTAATTGATATTAATTTCAACTTGATACGTCTAGTTCACACGTTCCTGGGACAAAGGGCCTTGACAGACTGACAAACTGACAGATGGACAGCGCAGGGATCCTATAAGAGTTCCTTTTTTTCTTTTGAGGCACAGAAACCTAAAAATTGAAAAAAAAATGTAATGTGATCTATGACGGATGGACAGAACGGTCTTATTACCTAAGGGTTCCTTGTAGGAAAAAAAATTACAATTACGCCATATTTGTTATTTTTGTTGACTGTACAATAAAATAAGTGGGAGTATTCAAACCGGTGCTATGTTGTGGCCACGCGCTTTTCCACTCTGTATCTCGTGCAAATATCCGTAATTAAGATTAATTTTGACACATTACTGGAGAAAATTGTTAGTCAAAGAGAATTTGAAGAAATACAGACTAAAATAATATCTGTACATAATATGACAAACCAAAGTCTACCTTGACTGTCTATCTGAACGCAATAAACTCAAAAACTACCCAACGTATTTTCATACAGTTTTCACCAATGGATGGAGCTATTTTTGTTATTATTTTTAATTCACAATTGGGATCGTCTCACCTGGTGGTAAGTATGCTGAAGATGGAAGCGGGCTGACCAAGATTCCTCAACGCAATGGGGAGGTAGCTATATTACCTTCGAGCCGGAATTAGATTAGATGGTGGAAACTGGCCAGGCGGGCTTGGAAATGCTCTTTCACCAACCAAACCTTGTCTTGCAAAGCTAGAATCTGCCGGGAATCGAACCAGCAACCTCCTGGTGTGAAGCTTAGGTGTAAAGTTCCCCGCACCCTCTATAGAGTTAAGTAGATAAATAGATAGATAAACCGTTTATTTACCGACCAGGTACAAAAAAACGATAAGTAATAGGTTGGTAATAATAATTAAAAAAAAAGGTTACACCACTAAGACTTACTTATAGCTACTTACTAATAAATACAATAAATTTGCAGTAAGTGCCAGGCCAGTGAAAAGGTCCTGATTCAGCATATTTTATAGGTGAATGCCCATAACGCTGATATTCGCGATTACGCTGATATAAGTAATAAATATTTATACTAGACAGACTAATACTAAATAGTGAATGTATATTAACCGGTATATTAAATTTACAAGTAACTAAGGTTTAACCGCCTCCGTGGCGTAGTGGTTAGTCCAATTGCTTCACACCAGGAGGTTCGATTTCCGGCGAGTAAACTTTGTAAGACTCGGTTTGGTTGGTGGTATAGGACGTTAGAGCATTTTCATAGCCCGCCTGACTAGCTACCACCATCTTATCTAAGTCTTGCTGCTAAACATCAGTGTTAACAGCAGTCTGATGTGTTCCGGCTTGAAGATAAGAATCTTGGTAAGCCCGCTTCCATCTTTGGCATGTTCGTCACTTACCATCAGGTGAGATAATGCCAAGGGCTTATCAAGTGGATTAAAAAGAACATCTTTTTTATTTTATTATACGAAAACCCTTGAAATAATTTTATATAATCTATTTTAGAAATTTACGAGGACAAGGACAATTTAATTAAAAGATCAGACATTCATAATTTGAATACAAGAGGAAATTACAAACTGACGATGCCTACTGTACGGCTGACAACAACTCTCAAGCAAGGAATCCCACTAAAAATAATGATGTACAATAAACTACCTAAACTAATAATGGATCTCCCTAAGCTAGAGTTCAAAGCAAAATTGAGAGATTTTTTTCAAAAGCATGCATATTACTCAGTAAATGAATACATGAATGAAATAATAACAGATACTCATTTTCTCAAATAGATTGCGAGAGAACATGAATGTGCTATTAAATGTAATTTATTAATTAGTATGTTAGTTAATATATATATATATATATTAAAGTTTGTAAAATTGACCTGCCTCTATACAATGTACCAGGCAACAATCCTGGTAAAAAAATGACTATAAATACAAATTGTAACTTATACATTTTATGTAAACAACCGGGTGGTCTGGTCTGTCCCCATTTCAACGGGCTCACTAAACCAAATTTTCACGCTCCACTCGAAGTAGCCAATCAAAAAATAAAGAGTTAGTTGTTTTAATTTATAACCTTACATAACAACAATGTAGTGGGACAAAGAAAATGTTGTTTCCACCGATACTGCATATCTTTGTTCCATTGAATAAATTCCTTGACAAATGCAGGAAATTTATTCTTCATTTTATGTTTTAGTGCATAGTAAAGTCGTGTGAATGTGTTTCTTTTAATTTATAGTGACAATTTATGAAACAAAATCACAATATGTGTTGCAAGATATAACCTTTCATATTTACGCGGCCGTACACTTGAAGGCGGTACTTTTACTATTTACGTGGATATCGTAAGAGAAAAGTAATGATGGAAGGGAACTCCAATGCTCGAGGTTAAGCAACAATAAGGATGAGGAATGCTAATCATCTGAGTAACTTTTTATCATCTGTCAAAAACGACATTATGTTATAGTAATGTTAGAAATACCTAGTCGTGACGTGATAGTTTAGCAGCGTCATACAATGTGTACTCATTTTGTGATTGTGTCAAATTAAAAATCGAAGACTTGATGGAAAACAAAACTTGTTTTCCGAAGTTTAATTAGGAGAGCAATTTAGTGATCAAGATTTCATAATTAATTTCTGATGCAGTCGTCATGCCTGTTTTTTCGCTGGAAATGGTTTCGACCAGTATTTTTGTCACCATCATCATATCAGCCGAAAAACGTCCACTGTCCACGACAAAGGCCTCCCCCAAGGATTTCCACGACAACCGGTCCTGCGCTGCCCGCATCTAGCGGCTTCCTGCTATTTTCACCAGTTCGTCGGTCCACCGCGTGGGAGGCCTGCCTACACCACGTTTTCCGGTGCACGGTCGCCGCTCGAGAACTTTACTGCCCCAACGGCCGTCTGTTCTACGAGCTGTGTGCCCTGCCTACTGCCACTTCAGTTTAGCGATTCTGTGAGCTATGTCGGTTACTTTGGTTCTTCCCCTGCGGATCTCCTCGTTTCTAATTCGATCACGCAGAGAAACTCCGAGCATAGTATTTTCGTAGCCGTACCTAAATATATCGTATAAGTAATTTAAAAGTCTTCATAAAGATTGAATTAAAAAAAATGCATCGCACCCAAAGACAGCAAATTTTTTTTTTCATATCACTCTAACTTTAGTCCATGGGTATTCTACTAGTAAAAAACATTACTCTACTTTATTGACAGTCGGATAAAAAGTTTCCTAACAGTGCCGCAGTACGGCCACAAAAAGAAAGGAGTAATTCATACGTTACGACGATATTTCGAATTTCATTTCACTACTAGCGACACTGGGTCCTTAGATACATAATTTTCTAACAGATTCTTTATTTCTGAATGAGCCGTTTGCGTTCGTAGCATTGATGAACACACTAGAAAAAAAGAGTTTGGAGAAAATGAAGACGCTTCTTTTACCTATGGTAGTCTTATTCATTCTTAAGTTGTCAGTTTCATCATATTTTTTTTTTTTTTTTTTTTTTTTTTTATTAAAAATTTGAGTGCGTTTGACTGCAACTCACCTGAATATATCAGCCGAAGGACGTCCACTGCTGGACATAGGCCTCTCAAGGATCTCCACGACGACCGGTTCTGCGCTGCCCGCATTCAGCGGCTTCCCGCGACCTTCACCAGGTCATCGGCCCACCGAGTGGGAGGCCTGCCTATACACTACGCCAATCGAGAACTTTACTGCTTTGCTTTAATAATTGCGAGATTCAATGAAATTAATAAAAAATGACAACCAATAAGCAGCAATGACAAATCCATTAGTGTTGCCATTAAAAAAACAATTTGTTCGATCTGTCACCATCTCAAACTCTTTTTTTCCAAGCTGTATAATTATTCATTGACATGAAACCTTTTTTGTCATCCGTGTTTGTGAATCTATGGAAATGATGACGTCACAGATAATTGGTTTTGTTGCAGGCGACATCGGGTAAGGCTCGGGCGCGGCTCGCGCGCGGTCGACCTTACTAACAGGTGAGGCGGCGGCGGCGCTCAGAACATGATACTAAGGTTTGGACCACACTTTGTTCTATCTACTATAGATAAGATAAGATAAATATCCTTTAGTCATCAGCTCATATACGCCCCCACCGAGGGGCTCGAGCCTACCCTGTATTAGGGCGATCGGGCCTTAGTCGACCACGCGGGCCCAGTGCGGGTTGGTCAACCTCACACAATCTTCGAGTTTCTTCGTAGATGTGTGCAGGTTTCCTCACGATGTTTTCCTTCACCGTAGGAGCGTCGGATAAACGTACATATGAGATCGAAATTCGAAAACACATTGGTACGCGGCAGGAGTCGAACCACGACCTGCCGGATAGGAGCTTAGGGACCGGCCCTTGCCGTTGCGCCACTGACGCTCCTTAAGATATAAGATAAAATAAATATCCTTTATTGCACATCAAATATCATCATCATCATCATATCAGCCACAAATCGTCCACTGCTGGACAAAGGCCTCCCCCAAGGATTTCCACGACGACCGGTCCTGCGCTGCCCGCATCCATCGGCTTCCCGCGACCTTCACCAGGTTATATCTCCGAAACTGTTCACCGCCGCCCTGGAAGATGTTTTTAAGCTTCTGGACTGGGGTGGACTCGGCATCAATATCAACGGCGAGTACATATCCCACCTCCGATTCGCTGATGATATCGTGGTCATGGCTGAGACTATGGAAGACCTAAGCACAATGCTCGATGGCCTCAGTAAGGTCTCTCAACAAGTGGGTCTTAAAATGAACATGGACAAGACGAAAATAATGTTAAATGTCCGTGTCGCACCCACTCCTCTAAAGGTTGGAGACTCTACACTGGAAGTTGTTGACGAATATGTATACCTGGGACAAACAGTCCAGTTAGGTAGGTCCAACTTCAAGAAAGAGATCAATCGACGAATCCAACTCGGCTGGGCAGCGTTCGGGAAGCTTCGCAATATCTTCACGTCCCAAATACCGCAGTGTCTCAAGACTAAGGTCTTTGACCAGTGTGTGTTGCCAGTGATGACTTACGGAACTGAGACATGGTCGCTTACTATGGGCCTCATAAGAAGGCTCAAGGTCACCCAAAGGGCAATGGAGCGTGCTATGCTCGGAGTTTCTCTGCGTGATCGAATCAGAAACGAGGAGATCCGCAGGAGAACTAAAGTAACCGACATAGCTCACAGAATCGCTAAACTGAAGTGGCAGTGGGCAGGGCACATAGCTCGTAGAACAGATGGCCGATGGGGCAGTAAAGTTCTCGAGTGGCGACCGCGCACCGGAAAACGTAGCGTAGGCAGGCCTCCCACGCGGTGGACCGATGACCATCAAATATACAAAAATGAAAAAAACTTATTAACTAGCAAAATACACAATTATAGTTAGGTGGAGGAGACGAGAAAGTAGAACGATAGCGGGTGGGTGCATGTGCAACTAAAAATTTATACTTAATAATAAAGGTAATTTACAAATACATAAATAAATATAAATATATACTATAACAATATATACCAATGTATGCACATAAAGAATGCTAACTTGTGTTCCTCCTAGTTTATCCTTAAACTAGTAGGAATACAAGTTACCTTAAATAGAGTAGGAAAAGTTAGAAATAATTGCAGATTTTGAAATAATGATCTCGAAGTCTGTTTTTGAAGATGCCTAGGGATTCAGACAGCCTGATGTCTGTAGGCAGTGAATAGTGATTTCATGATTTTATAAATAATTGCATGACTACAACATCTATTATATAAATGTCCCCCCAGCTCAATTCCACCTTCGGTCAACGAGACGCAGGGGGAAGTTCCACCCCTTTGTTGTTGATATTCAGCCTTTACGCACGAAGCGTTACGCTTCCTCGTTTGTTATGCGGACAGCGATGGAGTGGAACTCCTTGCCCGAGTCTGTGTTTTCCGACTCCTACAATTTGGGGATCTTCAAGGCGCGAGTGAACAGGCATTATTTGAGTTCGCGTGTACCATCCTCGACTACATCGTCACTTACTATCAGGTGAGATGTAGTCAAAAGCACTCAAATTTTTACTAGAGAAAGAGTCTTAGAATAAAAAACCTTATTTATTTCTGTATCGATCTCCATCTTTTTAGATCTTGTAATTGACAATTTCACAAAGAAGTCATTAAAATAATAATACTGTTCTATATACTTACTCACCCGCGTGGTCTATATACAAGTGCCGATCACCCTTATTCGGTAGGCTCGAGCCCCACGGTGGGGACGTATATAAGCTGACATGATATATTTACTTACTGTGTAACAGAAAAATATTATACGCTGAGCAGAGCAATCCAGCCACAGTAAACTTAGTATAAATGTAGGTGAAAAAAGTTACGTGAGTCGAGTTATCCTTGACAATAGGAATATCAGAATCATAAATACAGGTATGTAATATACAGGGTGTAACAAAATTGGTGTAGGACTCGTTAACTGTAGGTTCTCCATACCACACTGAACAACTTTCCCCAAGTCAATTCTCAAAATAAAATTTAGACCCTCCATACAAAAATGCACAAAATTCGTCGATCAGCTGTTCGATTCGTATGAAGAGTTTAATATCTTTTTTGCTATTTCAGCAAAGTCATAGAACAAAATTATATTGAGTATTATCGGGACCTTAACCACTTTTGTTACAATCTGTATATAATAATACGTGTCATTTTTAGGTACAAAGTTAAAAAACAAACTTGAATATGATTAGTGTTTTATTGAATAAATATAGCGATTTCAGAAACAAAGTTGCATTTATTTATGATGGAAATAATTACACTAGTGGTATAATTAATTCCTCAACAAAGTAATGCCTATGGGGAACAAATTAAAATGAAGTAAAGTACAATGGATGTAATATTTGATTTGATGACGTCTATCTAAAAAACCGGCCAAGTGCGAGTCAGAACCGCACACATAGGGTTCCGTACCATCATACTAGATGGCGCTAGTTTCTTGTCTCACAAACCGGCCAAGTGCGAGTCAGAACCGCACGCATAGGGTTCCGTACCATCATACTAGATGGCGCTAGTTTCTTGTCTCACAAACCGGCCAAGTGCGAGTCAGAACCGCACGCATAGGGTTCCGTACCATCATACTAGATGGCGCTAGTTTCTTGTCTCACAAACCGGCCAAGTGCGAGTCAGAACCGCACGCATAGGGTTCCGTACCATCATACTAGATGGCGCTAGTTTCTTGTCTCACAAACCGGCCAAGTGCGAGTCAGAACCGCACGCATAGGGTTCCGTACCATCATACTAGATGGCGCTAGTTTCTTGTCTCACAAACCGGCCAAGTGCGAGTCAGAACCGCACGCATAGGGTTCCGTACCATCATACTAGATGGCTCTAGTTTCTTGTCTCACAAACCGGCCAAGTGCGAGTCAGAACCGCACGCATAGGGTTCCGTACCATCATACTAGATGGCGCTAGTTTCATGTCTCACAAACCGGCCAAGTGCGAGTCAGAACCGCACGCATAGGGTTCCGTACCATCATACTAGATGGCGCTAGTTTCTTGTCTCACAAACCGGCCAAGTGCGAGTCAGAACCGCACGCATAGGGTTCCGTACCATCATACTAGATGGCGCTAGTTTCTTGTCTCACAAACCGGCCAAGTGCGAGTCAGAACCGCACGCATAGGGTTCCGTACCATCATACTAGATGGCGCTAGTTTCTTGTCTCACAAACCGGCCAAGTGCGAGTCAGAACCGCACGCATAGGGTTCCGTACCATCATACTAGATGGCGCTAGTTTCTTGTCTCACAAACCGGCCAAGTGCGAGTCAGAACCGCACGCATAGGGTTCCGTACCATCATACTAGATGGCGCTAGTTTCTTGTCTCACAAACCGGCCAAGTGCGAGTCAGAACCGCACGCATAGGGTTCCGTACCATCATACTAGATGGCGCTAGTTTCTTGTCTCACAAACCGGCCAAGTGCGAGTCAGAACCGCACGCATAGGGTTCCGTACCATCATACTAGATGGCGCTAGTTTCTTGTCTCACAAACCGGCCAAGTGCGAGTCAGAACCGCACGCATAGGGTTCCGTACCATCATACTAGATGGCGCTAGTTTCATGTCTCACAAACCGGCCAAGTGCGAGTCAGAACCGCACACAGAGGGTTCCGTACCATCATACTAGATGGCGCTAGTTTCATGTCTCACAAACCGGCCAAGTGCGAGTCAGAACCGCACACAGAGGGTTCCGTACCATCACACTAGATGGCGCTAGTTTCATGTCTCACAAACCGGCCAAGTGCGAGTCAGAACCGCACACAGAGGGTTCCGTACCATCATACTAGATGGCGCTAGTTTCATGTCTCACAAACCGGCCAAGTGCGAGTCAGAACCGCACACAGAGGGTTCCGTACCATCATACTAGATGGCGCTAGTTTCTTCACGTTTAAAAGAACACGTTTTCGTACGGACCCCTCTTATTTTTCTCACTTTTTTCTATTTTTTTTGGATTTGCTGTTATAGCGGCAACAGAAATACATCATCTGTAAACATTTCAATTGTCTAGCTATCACGGTTTATGAAATACAGCCTGGTGACAGACGGACAGACGGACAGACAGGGGAGTCTTAGTAACAGGGTCCCGTTTTCACCCTTTGGGTACGGAACCCTAAAAATCACAAAGGAGCGATTCTCTTGTAGTTCACAGGAAATAAATTTCAAACATTCTAAAATTTTTAAAATTAAATGCCTACAGATTTTTGATGAAAACCCACTTTAAAAACAATCATTTTTAGCAAATGCACTATCTTTAGAAAGACAAAATTGATTAAAAATTGCCATTTTTACTTTCGCGCAACAAAGGAGTAAAAAAAGGTATAATTGGTAACTAATACCTAGTAATGGCAAAAAAATCTAAGTTTAGATTTTAATGAGGATCTTAGTGTGTTACACCAACAGAGTCTAAAAAAGCTACAAGCTTTTAGGTTTTTAAAATTATTATTTTTCTTTTGTAAATAAATATTTATTTGTTTTTTTTATTTTTTGTGTTGTCTGTTCTTAAATACGTGTGCTTATTTTCGATTTAATCCAACGTCTTCAAGTGGGTGGAAAACACATTGAATGATTCTGTTAGATACATAATATAAACAGATGAAGTGTGAATTTCTTGTACCTACCTGTCATTCGTCAAAATAACAGCTCGATTGATGTCAAAATAGTAGCGCGACTGATGTCAAAATAATAGCGAGGGTGATGTAAAAATAATAGCGCGAGTGTATTCAAAATAATAGCGCGGGTGATGTCAAAATAATAGCTCGATTGATGTCAAAATAGTAGCGCGACTGATGTCAAAATAATAGCGAGGGTGATGTAAAAATAATAGCGCGAGTGTATTCAAAATAATAGCGCGGGTGATGTCAAAATAATAGCGCGAGTGATGTCAAAATAATAGCGCGAGTGATGTCAAAGTAATAGCGCGAGTGATGTCAAAATAATAGCGCGAGTGATGTCAAAGTAATAGCGCAAGTGATGTCAAAATAATAGCGCGAGTGATGTCAAAGTGACGTTACAATGTACTTTTGCAATCTATAGTCTTACAGTCTATTGACTCACGATCGTACTTCATTTTTTAGGGTTCCATACACCCAATGGGTGGCCAAAGGGACCCTATTACTAAGCCTTCGCTGTCTGACCGTCGGTCCGTTCGTCTGTCCCTCTGTCAGCGGGCTGTATTTCATGAACCGTAATAGGTAGACAGTTTAAATTTTCACAGAATCTGTACTTTCTGTTGCCGATATAATAAAAAATACTAAAAATTAAAATAAGTAAAAAAATAAGGGAGGCCTGCATATAAAAAAACGTTTTTTTTCATAAGTCTTTACAAGTATTTTTGGATTCGCTCTATAGTAAAAACAGCAATATATACGAGCGTGTAACTTGGTGTGATTATAGAACTAATTCTGAAATAAAACAAAAAATACTAAAAATCGGCCAAGGGTGAGTCCTACTTACGGTAAGAAGTCGGAACTAAATGACAAAAAGCATAGTTTGTCGCTCGCCGTCGTTGTCTTTAGTTTGTCATGTGAAAAGGTATCAATTTTGTGTGGATGGTGGTACGGAATCCTCGGAGTGCTAGTCCAACTCGCATTTGGTTGGTTTTTTTTGCATTAGTTACGCGAAGCAAGTATGTTACAGGTATAGTACATTATTATAGCGTCCATCAATGCCTAGTTGTGGCCAAGGCTTGTATAGTACTTAGGGCATGCTCCCGGGAAATCTCGGTCTCGAAAATACCGGGAAATCCCGGGATTTTTTTAACAACCCGGTACCGGGTCTTTAGCGAACGAATCCCGGTTCTTTCGATACTTTCGGTACTTTATACGTCCATATCATTTTCTCATTATCTGTCTTTCAATAAACGATAAAATCAAATAAAAAACCTACTTTTTATACAATGTTATAAAGTAACACAATTTTACTTGCATCATTTACAGTCACACAAACATTTATTTAAAATTTAAGTATTATTTTTAATTATTAATGTATAATTTGTAATAAGCTCAGAACATCGTTGAGTGACAGAAGCGTTAATGCTATAAGTTTCCTTAGAACTTATTACCGAGATTGAAAAGCTATTCTTAAATGTAAATGATGAGTTTATTTATCAGTTACTAGCTTTTGCCCGCGGCTTCACCCGCGTGGACATCGTTTTTGGGACTGACTTAGAGGGTGCGCGGTGCGCGAACCGCAAGCGGCTCGCGAGCGTGGACATTAATTTTCTCCAGATCCCTCGGGAACTATGTCAGGATATGCTTATTAGTAAATCGTGTCATTTCCCACCCCCTCAACCATCTCGGTCCAAAAATCACACAATCGATTGTTGCGTTGCGATGTTAATTAACCAAAAAAGAGTAATTTTCAGTTTCCTCGGAAATTGCATTGGGCTATGCTATTTTCACGGGATGAAAAGTAGCCTATGTCCTTCCTTGTGACACAGCCTACCTGCATGCCAAATTCCATTAAGATTGGTCAAGGCGTTGAAGCGTGAAAAGGTAACAAACAAACTAACAAACAAACAAACACATTTTTCATCATCATCATTAGTAAGGATTCCAAAAGTTGAGTTTTAAATTGTATTTACTGCAACTACTTTTCAACAAACCGTATGTTTGTTACGCGATATCTCCGCAGGATGTGAACCTATTTTTTTATTTTATTTTTATTCGAAATAGTATACTTCCGAGGGGGTCCCATTGTCACCAAGTTGGGATCTGATGATGGGATCCCAGGGAAATCAAGGAAAAACCCTCAAATTTTATAGGTACGTATTACGTGATTCATATGTTTTCTAAAGCTATTAAAGTATTAGCGTCTTTTAGTCATCATCTTATGTTAATGAAGTGATTACGGATGGTACAACTCCATAATGGTTTGCAGTTGGAAGATAATTCTTGAAATATTATACGTAGGTACGCATAGACCGATAGTTGTTTTGTTTTAGGTTATTCAGATGAGCTAATGATGGAAGATTTAACTCCTTAACTTTCATGCTGCTGAGATGATGATAGAAGTCTGTGTATATTTTAATGAAACATGCATTATGACTATTATTACTATTGGCAAGTAGGTGATTGGGTTTAACGTAGTTAGATAGATAGCATTATTACTTAAAATAAAGAAAATGAAAATAAAAGTTTAAAAAACTAAAAATCGACTTCAAAACGAAATACACTCAAAAGTATGAAATAATATTATTAAACTTAAATACACGATATTAACCAACAATAACGAAATAAAGGTGGGTAAGAATTAAATTAGGGGCCTAAATTTTTTTTTGAGGTCAGTGTCAGCAAACCATTAAAACTAAAACATTTTGAACGTAAGTATCTGTGTGCTGGCAAAGACCTCAAAAAAAATTTTAGACCCTCATTTAATCCGTACTTACCTTTGATTTCGTTATTGTTGGTTAATATCGTGTATTTAAGTTTAATAATATTATTTCATACTTTTGGGTGAATTTCGTTTTGAGGTCGATTTTTAGTTTTTTAAACTTTTTATTTTTATAAGAATAACATTTGTAATTATAATATTATTTGCAACTTGGAAATATACACACGGCGCCACATCAAGCTATATAAAACCAGTATAAACTGGCCGCGATGCCTGTGCGTTTCAAAATACGTGAGGCCCGTGTATACTGGTTTTGTATAGCTTGAGATGCCACCGTGTGTAGATACTTCTAATTTTGTTGATTTTTAATATTTTCTAATATTTTGATCTCGAAGAAGCGTTTAATTTTTGCTTTGCTCAATATGTTAAGTGAGATTATAGTTTATAGTGGAAGGAACAAAGACTATTCTAATTCAAAATGTAATTCGAATTTAGTTCTATTTGATTATTTGTTACTATTTTGATCTCAAAACTTGTATGTTTAATGATACTGATTGTGTTTTAATGATTAATGTCAATAAAAGACACAGAATAGAAAAAAAAACACCAACCCATTTCTAATGAGCCCATTTTCTACAGTTTACTTAATTATATGCTCACTGCATGCACTCGTGCCCTTTACACAATAAATTAATAGCAACATTTATGCAAGTACCGAAAGTACCGAATTTCCCGGTAAATCCCGGTTCCAAGTACAGTACCGAAAATCCAGTCCCGGTTCTTGAGACGGAACCGGTACTGCATCCCCTAATAGTACTTCAAATAATGCATAGAAATTAAAAATTCAGTGATAATACATTTCAAAATCAACGACGAACAACGAACAACAATATTTTTTCACGCGCCAAAGTGTTCATTTGTTTCTTTTTTTCAATAAACAGCGTTCTATTTGTAAGTCAGTTTGAAATTTAAATAAAACCTTTGATAAGCTACCTCCTTGGCTGCCATGTTTCGAAGTAAAATAAAGTTCCATTTTTAAATTACACAACAGATAAAGTTTACATAGTAAATTTATTTGGCCGCTATAAACACGTCAGATATGGACTTTCATACAACTTTTGCCAGCTGCTGCTCGCATGTATTTGTCAAGTACAGCAATTTCGATTCATCTCGAAGAAGGTTTTCAAAATAATGCTCAAATTTACAAGCATGTTTGAGAAATAATATTTACCTACCAATCCTCTGGGTTCTAAACAGAGAGCTCGTGATTATAGAACGTATCGCGGTCTTACTTGTAGTTTTCGTGCTGGGAATAAATAAAAAGGTTCAGGTAGGTAAAGTTTGCCTGAATAGGTTCCTAAATCAAAGCTGAATAGGTTCTGCACAGACGGTTCATGGTCTATCGATCTAAGATATCACAATTCATTGATATTCCAAGTGGTGTTCTAGCTTTGATGTAGCTAAGTTATCAAACTGAATCTTTCAAATGTTTCGGAAAGTTTGGTACTCGATATTGATAAAGCGTAAGTATAAGTTTAAAAACTTTTTTCTCAAACATGCTTGGACATTTAAGCATTATTTTGACAACCTTCTTCGAGATAAATGTAAATTGCTGTACTGCCATGGTGTAATACATGCGAGCAGCGGCCTGCAATAGTTGTATGAAAATAGATGTCTGTCGTGTTTTAGCGGCCAAATAAATTACTATGTAAACTCACCCTCATATCTGTCGTGTAATATAAAAATAGAACGATCTTTTACTCTAAAACATGGCAACCAAGGGAGGTCACTTATTAATGGTTTTACATTTAAATTTCGAACTGACTTGCAAGAAGAACGCTGTTTATTGAAAAAATTAACAACAAATGAACACTTTGGCGCCTGAAAAATTATTGTTGTTCGTCATTGATTTTGAAAATAAATTTCCTGCTTATTATTTAAGTAAGTAAGTATGTGTGCCTCGGCCCACATTTACACGTTCGTCCATCAATGCCTCTTTTGCTGGCCGCTGCAGTAATATACTATTTCATCAAGTAACTAACATTTATAAACATGTCTTTTTAAAAACATATTGCTTTAAGCAAGACATTTCAAATTATAGATATCAGTTTTATTTGAACAAAACAAAACTTCAAACAGGAAACGAAGGTTCCCCTCGATTTCTTTGGGATGCCACCATCGGATCCTGGTTTTCTTATCATGGTACTACTCTTGGAATATCTCCTTTTTAACAAAAACATAATCATCAAAATCGGTTCATAAACGACGAAGTTATCCGTAAACACACATAAAAAAAATAAAAAAATATATAAGGTCGAATTGAGAAACCTCCTCCTTTTTTTTGAAGTCGGTTTAAAATACAACAAAATTAATATTCCACTTGAAGCTCGATATCGTAGTATCGATCCATTCCGGATCGATGTTCGAACCACAACGTGCCAGCCTTGGCGATAGCATCGCCGCAGGTAGGTACACACGAAAGAGACCGAATAGCAAATAGTGTGGACTGGTGAGGAATCGAATACTAAGTGCTGATTGGGACCACCAGCCTTTCGATGACTAATATACACGCGTGCTTTGGCGTCCGGAGGTGGTAATCCGGCGGAAAAGTTATACACGTGGCTGTGTGCACAATTCAATTTTTTTTTTATTTTCAATTAGTAAACCCTTGACAACATCTCACCTGGTGGTAAGTGACGATGTTGCCAAAGATGGAATCGGGCTTACCAAGATTCCCCAAAGCAATGGGGAACTGGCTATCTTATCTTCATTCCGGAACACACCAATGATATCAACATTGATATTTGGCGGCAAAACTTAGATAAGATGGTGGTAGCTAGCCAGGCGGGCTTAGAAAATGCCCTACCACCAACCAAACCGAGTCTTGCAATTGACCCCGCCGGGAATCGAACCCGCGACCTGTGTAAAGCCAGTGAACTTTGCCTCTGGGCTACGGAGGCGGTAAATTCAATTCAATATAAGTTCAGTGTAAACTCTATAAAGCGATACTCAAGGGACCGGGCATTTAGTGACGTTATTGAGAGTTTTCGTTATACAGAGAGAAATTAGCGTTAAAATAAACCAACTGGACTCTGGAGCCAGAAAATTTGACGTTTCAAAGAGTGAATCGTTTTATCGAGTGACGTTATACAGAGTGTACACTGTATTTATTCAAATCCACTCTTTCTGATAGTCATAAAATAATAATAACAATGTCATTTGTGAAGAATCAAGAAATAAACAATCATTAGTTAATAACGTCAAAATTAAATCCTTGATATAAACCAGATTATGTCATTAGAACATGAAAACAATATGACACAAAAAGTTTTTTTTGTTTGTTTGTGTGTTTGTAAGATAAGATAAGCATTTATTCAGAGCCCACACAAGCAAAAAAAAACAGATATAATACAATGCAAGAAAAAAAACTACTTTTTTTAAAATCTTAATAGCTATTAAATATAAGATATACATAAAGATAAAAACAATAAAAGATAAAAACAATATATACATTCTGTGAAAATATAGTTATAAAGTATGAAAATTTTGTAAAATACATACTTAACTATAAAGTATGAAAATTATTATAAAATACATACCTACTAACTATAAAATATGAAAATTATTGTAGAATACATCCTTAACTAAAAATTGTGTTTTTTTTTAAATACATACCTACATAACAATCAAATATGAAAATTATATCCAGTGCGATCAACATTCTCTTTGTGGGTTCTAGTGCGTTTCTTTAAATGACATTTATATGTAAATTTGTACAGTTTCGTGCCCAAAGGATGCGCGCGGGACCCTATTTCTAAGCCTCCGCTGTCCGTGTGTCTGTCAGCGTAACAGGTACCTACACAGATGAAATTTTCACAGAACTAAGTATGTACTTATTTTAAAATAATTTTCATATTTTAAAGTTAAGTATGTATTTTACAATAATTTTGATAGTACTCGTGTTTTATTCTATTCAATAGTTATTATCTAAATCTATCTTAAAGCAATGTACCTTTTCATTGTTTTTACACGTCTTTCTGCCGTTCTTGTAATTCTCTCTCTTTCTCTGACCAAGGTCTGCTGAAAGAGATTTCTTTTAAGAAATAACCTGCGCCTTTTTTATATAATATTTACCTTTTAAATGTATCTTGTTCCTTTTTTGTCTAAAAATTGTGAAATAAATTATACTTAACATTGTTAATACGTTTGTTAAGACATGGCGAACCTATAAGGGTTCTAACGGAAACCCTAAAAATCATCCCCTCTTTACATGTAGGGGAGGTACCCCAAACGTATTTTTTTTCTAGATTTTATTTTACCACTTTGTCGGCCTAATTGCTCATGCCAAATTACAGCTTTCCAATATACATACTTATAGTTTTTGAGCTATAAGCCGCGGACAGACAGACTGAGAGACTTGGCGAAACCACGGAACTTGACTACGGAACCCTAAAACAGCGCGAAATTATTTTGCCGCCACTATTAAGATCCCAACGATAGGTACCTACCTCTGTTCACATAAGCAAGGCGTTCCACTTCCACCTCTAGGCTACTTAGGCATTAAAGGTACTTAGGTGTTAAGATATTCTTAGCAGGAGTGTCGTGACCGTCGACGCCATTTTACACTTTTTTTGGCAAAGTTCTTATTCACCAACGGTGAAATATGCGATGAAAAACTGCGTTAAAAAACGGATAAGTGCAAGTAGGATTCGCATACGAAGGGTTCCGTACCTTCATACAAAAAACACGTTCTTGTATGGGGTCTTTTTATAATAATTTTTACAATGTATTTGTTATTATAGCGGCAATAGAAATACATACTGTGAAAATTTTAACTGTCTGCCGATACGGTTCACGAAATACAGCCCGCTGACAGACAGACGGATAGCGTAGGCTTAGTCATTTTGGTCACCCTTAACACTCTCCCTGCCATGGGATCCGCCGGCGGCCTCAGTTTGAATTGTGCAGCACGCCAAGCTAATATTCGACGTTTTCTATCACGAGGCCATAGGGTCCGCCCGCTGCCCCCAGATGGTTTTCTTCAGCACAGCGGATCCCGTGGCCTGCTAGACGCATTTCCGTACCGGCCGCCGGCGGATCCCATGGCCTGCTGTAATAGTTTCATATATTTGAACTTGGCGTGGCGTTACAGAAAACTTGGGACACGCCAGCGGACCCCTTGGCCTGCTGAAGTAGAACCGCTTAATATACGGCTGGCAGGGAGAGTGTTAATCGAATGGAACCCTACAAAAAGACCAAGAACATTATGCCGCCACCTAGCCGCCACTAAGATCCGTATAATCGAGCGTCTGTGGCCATCAGCAGAGCAGTACACTGCTAGGCTCCAACGTATTACTAAGATGCTAAGGTATCCTTAACAACAGTGTCGTGATGGTCGAAATCTTACACTTTTCGTACTAGCTCTCATTCTCCATTCAATAGTATAACGTGCGATAAGAAGCTACCTACTGATTCAGGGTAGGCTCGAGCCCCTTGGTGGGGACGTATATGAGCTGTTATAATAATAATAATAATAAGAAGCTACGTTCCAAAATAAAGGTCCCTGCAGGTAGGTATTTAGTAGATTTTCGTGGATAAGCCGAGATATCTTTGCGTCATTATCAGACAAGTCAACTTGTTGTTGATCAGCGTCCACCGAGCCGTGGCTAAATCAGTTGGAATTGCAAATGAATCGGCCATTTACTCCCGGATCGTAAACCCGGGATATGGGCCCGTCATCCAGCCAGTTCTCGCGCCATTAACCCTCGGACCTCCTCCCCCACCCTCGCTGTTATTGTAAATATCTCCTCATGTCCTGGAGTAAATAGATAAATTTCAAATTATATTTTCGGATCACCCTTTATTTGCTACTAGCTTTTGCCCGCGGCTTCGCCCGCGAGGACATCGTTTTTGTGCCTGACTTAGAGGGTGCGCGGTGCGCGAGCCGCAAGCGGCTTGCGAGCATGGACATGGATTTTCTCCAGATCCCTCGGGAACTATGTCAGGATATGCTTATTAGTAAATCGTGTCATTTCTCACCTCCTCATCCACCTCTGTGTAATAAATGAAATTAACCAAAAAAGAGTATATTTTTAGTTCCCTCAGGAACTGCATCGGGCTATGCCATTTCACGGGATAAAAAGTAGCCTATGTCCTTCCTCGTGATACAGGCTGCCTGCATGCCAAATTTCATAAAGATTGGTCAAGGCGTTGAAGCGTGAAAAGGTAACAAACAAACACATTTTCACATTTATAATATTAGTAAGGATGATGTGATAGTGTTCTATAGGTTAAGGAGATTTGTATGTGCATTCTTCTTAATAACTTTTAAACCAAACATGTAGCAATCGATATACAACGACGTAGAAACCGGTTTCAAAATGACTAAAAGTGCGTTCTGTCGAGCAATAAATTGAGAAGCATTTAGTATGCAGACAGGTGCATTTGTGTATGTACTGTGTTCACGCATGTATAAGAAATACATACGAAAAATCGTTTAGCATGCCATTATTCAAATTATCTTGCTAATTTAGGTAAGAAATACCACCTGCACGAAGTATTTTCCTTTGTTTATCTATGTATATTGATCAAGGCTGGCTGAAGGCAGTGTATTGCAGAATATTTAAACAGCTACAAAACTATTTTAAAACAATTTCGAATACCTAAAAACATTTAAGTACAAGCTTTTAATATTGCATTGTCACGCGATAAACATATGCATGCATAATATCAAATGGAAGTGGGTCAAATTGAACTTGCAAGATTTCTTTACAGACACCGGGACAGGTGAAACTAAATAAAAGCTTGTAATAATATTATGAGTTCGGCCTGGAAACCGTGAGAAATACGAGACCATATACTCTACTCATAGCACATACTGGTGGGGCAGATAACACAACTTGACAGCTTGTAATATGTGTCCAAACTCGTCCTGTCACTATGGTCATTGAAATCCAGTACCCACCAAATTAAAATGACCCTTCATATCTAGTACAAAGACTTTTTAAAATGCCTGGTGTGAGGTAGCAGAAAGAAGTGACAGGGGTCATGTGAGAATGGTAATAGCCTGCACCAGTCCTCCGGGCGGCGGCCGTGTTTCGGGATTGAGTCGTAAATGTCGTTTCGAGTGCCCTCGGCCATCATTATGCCGCTCTATTTACTCATGCTTGAAGGAAAATAAAAAAGTTTACAAAATTCCGGTTAGGATTAGTTGTGTCTAAGTTTAGTGGATCCCCAAATGAGCACAAACTTAGATGAGCGCCCGAAGTTTTGGGGATACGACTTAAGTTTGCTGAGCTGCGGCGCGAGTTTCCCCAAGTTTTCGCGTTTACTTTCATTGCTGTTCTTAGCCACGTACAAAATTAAATATCATTTGCTTTAAACTTGACTACTACATGAAAACACATGTTGAAAGAAGAAGTACAAAATAAACTTACATAACAAGAGTTGCTTGCAACGTTCAGCGGACTTAAGATATAACAGTTAAAATAAATTTCTGCTTAAAATCAATCATTACTGAGGCTCGAGTATTAAAAAGAAACACAAAGCAGAGTTTAACGATTCCCAAATACGTAACATCGTCGGCCAGTAATAGCTGACACGAAAAAAAAAGTCTGTAAACATACTTTTTTGCCTTCAAAAATAAGTGGGTAGTGCGCGCACACCCCGAGGAAAAAACCGAGGCGTTCAGCGCAAATCACCTATTTTATGTAAACTTCGTGACTCTCCGGCGTATCGAATGACTTAGAAAGGATTTATTTATATTCGTATCGAGTCGAGTGGAGCTGGGAAATAAAACTGTAACAGTAGAAGTTTGTCAATGGAGATGGCGGCCGGGGCGAGGCTGGAACGCGCCAGTTTTAAAAATAACCTGAGTGATGTTTCCAAGCAGTCGCTTCATATGCACCAATGATTTAAGGGAGTTCCAGTGGCTTGTTAGTCACGTCATTATTCTGAGACGTTGCGTTATTTTAATGAATTCTATTTTTACGTACTTTCCCTTCTGTAGATAATTATCTGGGTGTTCACATAGGTAATTTAGTTACTTCATTGATTTGAATTGAATCCATGTTATAACGTTTTACTAGAAAAAAACACTTGTGCTGTGTAGGTATGTCTTACATAAATAATCAAATACAATTTATGGACCTTTTTTATTAATTTTTACAAGTAAAGGTCTAAACATTGACTGATTAGAAACTCCTTGTTTATCTACACTACTCTGAGTACTCTTTAATAAATATGTTTACTTAAATTTTTAACCCCTGTTCTATTTAATTTTATTTTTGATTTAGATTTTTCTACAATAGCTTTTTATTTTTTGCAGATTGCCGTGCCCTTTTACGCAGACATCGCTAGCGAGTTTACGACAAGGTGAATATAATGGACATTATTTTAATTTAATTATTGTAATTTTTAAAATTCTGTTTTTAATTTTTAAATTCCAGTTTGCCTCATAAGTTCCACTATATCATCACTTTTCATCAGATAAGATGCAGAAGTTAATGGCAATATATTACCGGTGTGTATTTAAAGTACAGTTAAAATTTGGTTCGAAAGAAAAATTATTAAAAACGCTTTTTGAACTTTCATTTTCAAAATAAAACAAAAAAACGATTCATTTTATTAAAACCACGATTCAAAAGAATCAAATCAAAATTTACAACCAATCAATTACTTGTCCAAGCTACGGCAAACGGTAAAAATAATTCATATTAAAATCCATGATTGTTTCGTAGAAAACGAGTGGAAACTCCTTCCATCGATCGAACGGCGATAAATTTCAGCGTTTCTGTTTGACTGACTATAATTATTAAGAGAAACTCAATCTTGCGGAACGTGTAATCAACACAAAATTAATTTATGTGTTCATGATTGTATAAAAGCTTTTTATAATTATAAACTTTATATTCATTACGTACGAGGGTAATTTTTCAAACGAGTCATTCTAGCTCACAATATTTATTACCAGGATATTAATAATATGTATTTAAAGACATAACTTATGTATTTTCTAAAAATCTCTAATAGTTTGAAAATTAATTAAGTTTATTTCAGGAGAACTTCTCGGGTCGTCCTTGTATAATAGATAACTATGATAGTATTTCATGAAGACTTCGCGGGTCGTCCTTGCATAGATAACTATGATAGTATATCATGAGAACTTCTCGGGTCGTCCTTGCATAGATAACTATGATAGTATTTCATGAGAACTTCTCGGGTCGTCCTTGCATAGATAACTATTATAGTATTTCATGAGAACTTCCCGGGTTGGCCTTGCATAGATAACTATGATAGTATTTCATGAGAACTTCCCGGGTCGGCCTTGCATAGATAACTATGATAGAATTTCATGAGAACTTCTCGGGTCGTCCTTGCATAGATAACTATTATAGTATTTCATGAGAACTTCCCGGGTTGGCCTTGCATAGATAACTATGATAGTATTTCATGAGAACTTCCCGGGTCGGCCTTGCATAGATAACTATGATAGAATTTCATGAGAACTTCTCGGGTCGTCCTTGCATAGATAACTATGATAGTATTTCATGAGAACTTCGCAGGTCGTCCTTGCATAGATAATTATGATAGTAATATCTATAACTGACCACTTTGAATGCGTTAAAAAACTTATTTCAATCGCAAAAATCAAGTTAAATTTTGCCACATTTATTTTTGTTATTTTTCTGAACAAGTACTTAACCGATTTTGATAAAACGACCACACCGAGAGAAATAACATATCAATTTAAAAAAAAGATAGTTGATATCGGTTCACAATTTGCGAAGAAATCGAGTAAGGTACTTAAAAAAAAAAAGGTTAACAGAGATCCTCCTCCTTTTTGAAGTCGGTTTAAAGCGCAAAATTTTCATAAAAACACATTAACTTTTGTGAAATCATCATCATCATCATCATATCAGCTTATATACGTTCCCACCGAGAGGCTCGCTCGAGCCTACCCTGAATTAGGGCGAAATAAGAATTGTGAAATACTCCAACATAATCTGACAATCTGCATTTTTGTATTTGAACGAGTATATTATGTAGCCCCGATTCCGGTCCTTGCGTTTGCGCAACTCCCACACATGTTCGAGATAAGAAAGCGTACTTTTATTTACGTGTTCGATGTATGGCTTACCATTGGCCTGGAGAGTTTCCTAACGTAAATATTTATAGCCCGGCCGGCCGGCGCAAGCGCAGGCGCGGTACTTGTTCCTGTGTTTGCTTCTGTCACTCAGCGCCTGAATCTCGTCGACTTGGTGTAGATGTTCAGCCTTGAATTCAAAAAATTCTAAAACGCCTTCGTAGCTCAGAGGCAAAGTTCACTGGCTTTACACAGGCGGTCGTGGGTTCGATTCCTGGTGGGGTCAACTTTTAAGACTCGGTGTGGTTGGTGGTAGGGCATTTTCCAAGCCCGCCTGGCTAGCTAACACCATCTTATCTAAGTCTTGCCACCAAATATTAGTGTTAACAACATTGATGTGTTCTGGCTTGAAGATAAGATAGCCAATTAGCCAGTTCTCCATTGCGTTGGAGAATCTTGGTAAGCCCGCTTCCATCTTCGGCATCATCGTCACTTACCATCAGGTAAAATGATGCCAAGGGCTTACCAATTGTGAATAAAAAAAAGTTATATTCGATACAAATACATATTTTTCGAAATAGGATTCAAATAAAATGGATAAACAAATATATAAGGTCTAACAAAATTAGCTGAAGCCTATAGTCAAATCTCAAAAAAAAAAACAATTGAACCTCACTCTCGCGATTCCCACCCACAGCACCGACACTTACACTAAGTCGTTCACGGTGCACGCAGCCCGCCTCTGGAACAGTCTGCCAGCTGACATTAGGATGTCTCCTACCCTTACCGCCTTCAAGGCCTGTCTAAAGGACAATGTATGAGATCTACCCATCTGTCTTGAGCTTATATATATATATATTAATATATATTATGTATATATTATATATTATGTATCATATTTATTTATGTTACATTTATTAAATTGAGTTTGTATTTATTAAAATTAGGCTACGTAGGTTTAAATGTAATATTAGTTGTATTGATGTTCTTTAACTAGCTTGTATGTAATTACGTGTTTCTTTGTCCTCACTAAGTCCTCTGTTTATTATTGCAGAGGTTGACTGGAAGAGATCCCTCTAAGGGATAAGTCCGCCTTTGTACTTAAGGTTTTTTTTTATAACATTATTTTAAGATTTTGTACAATAAAGAGTTTACAAACAAACAAACAAACTTCCCATACTAAGTTGACTGATTAGCTAATCGAGTTAGTATGGGAGAGCCAATTGTTTTTTTGGCGATTTGACTATGGGTTTCATGGGGAAAGTTGTTCAGTTTCATGGGTAGAAGCACCAGTTAAAATAGTTTCAGCTAATTTTGTTACACCTTATATATGGACTAGCTTTTCGTTTTGTAACCTCCGACGCATTTGGTGCCCTGTAACTGTAACAATATTGCCTGATGCTTCACAGCAATATCTCCTGGAATCTGTAGAATACCCAACTTCTCACCAACTTACGGTAAAGGCATCGTATTGGGCTCATTGGAATAGTCTCAATTTATAGGTGTTTAATAAGAACATGGTAACCTTGACCTGATGCTGCAGCATCTTCTGGTATCTGCGGGATAGGTACCCAACTCCTTACCAACTTAGAGCAGAGGTATCGTGTTTGGGATAAGTAATTAAAAAGCATGAAATAAAACTTAAATTGAAAATTTAAAAGACCCCCGACAAAAACCTTCAAAAAGTACAAAAAATATGTTTTGTCCCGCAATAGGTATAGTTGTATTGTTGTATTTTGATCTAAGAGTCTTCGTGGACCGCTAAGTAAATAAAATAATAAAAACAACTGTTTTACTTTACTACAACTAATCCTTACTAACATTATAAATGTGAAAATGTGTTTGTTTGTTTGTTACCTTTTTACGCTTCAACACCTTGACCAATCTTCATGAAATTTAGCATGTAGGTAGCCTGTGTCACTGGAAAGGACAAAAGCTACTTTTTATCCCGTGAAAACAGCATAGTCCGAAGCAAATCCTGAGGGAATTGAAAAAAAATACTTTTTTTGGTTAATTTCTTTAACATCGCAACGGAACAATGGATTGTTGTGATTTTTTACACAAAGATGGTTATGGGAGTGGTAAATGACATAGACTGCCAATCCGAATAGCCTGATCTGGAGTAGGGATCTAAGAAAAACCTCACCCTTGAGGACATTCATAAAAATTATGTCCACGCGGGCGAAGCCGCGGGCAAAATCTAGTTACTAATAATTTTAAAACTAAGCGGTCCCCTTACGCAACGACTCTTAGATTAAAATATAACTACTTATATTAAACTTAAAGGGCCAAAACATATTATTTTCAACGTTTTGGAGGTTTTTGTCGGGATTTACAAGACTGTTTTTGAGGGTGAGTTGTGCGCTAGCCGCAAGCGGCTCACGAGCGTGGACATGTGTTTTCTCCAGACCTCTCAGCAACTACATCGGGCTATTTTGATTGGCAGTCTATTTTACTTCCCACCCCCTTAACTATTTCTATTCAAAATATCACTTTAATCTGTAGTTCCGTTGCGACGCGGAAGTGCGCGGGCGTCGAAATGAGTTTTCCCCGGATCCCTCGGGTACTGTGTCAATCCTGACAGACATCCATGCTAATTAGTAAATTATGTCGTTTCCCACCCCTTCAACCATCTCTGTGAAAAAAAAACAACCATTCATTGTTCCGTTGCGATGTTAAAGAAATTAACCAAAAAAGAGTATTTTTTCAGTTCCCTCAGGAACTGCATCGGACTATGCTATTTTCACGGGATAAAAAGCAGTCCATCTCCTTCGCAGTGACACGGCTACATGCCGAATTTCATCAAGATTGGTCGAAGTGTTGAAGCGTGAAAAGGTAGCATACACACAAACAAACACACATTCACATTTTTAATATGTTGTTAAACGATAAAAAAGATCTGTCATTTTTTTTATAAATTTAGTGCTTTGCATATTTCTTCAAATGCATACGTATTTTTTTCTTTTGTCTAAAATATTACAATAACCTAATGATTTTAATAAGTAAATAAAAACCTGACGGCATAAAAAATAACCGTTCCTTTTTTGTACAGTCGAGTAAAATGTATCCTATGTCATCTGGGAATCAAGTATCCTATGTCATCTGGGAATCAAGTATCCTATGTCATCTGGGAATCAAGTATCCTATGTCATCTGGGAATCAATTATCCTATGTCATCTGGGAATCAAGTATCCTATGTCATCTGGGAATCAAGTATCCTATGTTATCTGGGAATCAAGTATCCTATGTCATCTGGGAATCAAGTATCCTATGTCATCTGGGAATCGAGACGAATCTAACGGCACCTAGCACTCCAAAATCCAACAAGCCGTTTACTTTACAGGCTCAGTTGGACAAACAGACTTACATACGTACTCGTCCTATAGGTACAGAGGCCAGCACATCAAGCACTTTGGACTTTGTACCATTCATAAGCCGTACGCATATGGATCAGAATCGCACTACGAGTGTCTTGCTTGATGTGCTGGCCTGTGTACATACATACACCCAAAATATATTACCCTCCGTTTTGGGCATTCGAGTAAAACTCGATTTTATAAAAACTGATTTTAACACATCAGGTCATTTCATTCACTATATTTAAACTTAGGTATAAATAATTCAGATTTCACGTTTTATAAAATAATTCACGGAAAGGCGACTTGCTGTTAGTAATAAAAACATATATAATTCATTAAAAATCACAATGAAACCTTCTTTTAATCCTTGTCATCAAGTTTGTTGACACGTTCACAACTTCGCCAATTTTATTTATCGCTTGACATTTTTCATATTGACTGTATATTTTACTGCTGTCGTCGATGTACAGAGGCCAGCACATCAAGCTATACACTCGTAGTGCAATTCTGATCCATACCCATTCGGCATAAGAACGGTACAAAGTCCAATGTGTGTAGCTTGGTGTGCTGGCCTGTGTACATATAATTACTTGTAGAGATTTGAGTAGTGTGGGAACTAGTAGAGTTGTATTATAGAATCGGTACGTTGAATCGCGTATATTATTTTGACAATTCCGCTTCGGTTTATATTAACATAATGCGAGCGTAAAGTTGCCTGTTAACAACACTGATAACCTCACTTAGCCCGGGTTGTATGTTTTTCTTTTGTTCGCGTGACATATTTTATAGCCGTGTCTTGTGTAAACACAACATGTAGTTGTATAGGTGTGAAATATTTGTAAGAAAATTTATTGGTTGTAAGTTGTATTGTTCCTTTTGGGTGTGCGAAGGGTGGGCAGGGGTCGTGGAGGGTGATATCTCGCCGAATTAGAAGTCACCGCCTTGTTAGCATTCATACAATGTCTTTGCATGTTATTTTCGTAGGGACGGTTAATGTTACTTACTGTAATTTTGATTTTATAAAAAAAATCTTTATATTATATTGACGAGCGATAACGACTAATTAGAAGCGTCGGTGGCTCAACCGGTAACGACTCAGTCCTCCTAACCAGAGGTGCCGGGTTCAAATCCGGACGGGCAATGTACCAATGAGTTTTTCGAAACTCACGTACATATACTCACCGATTGCTTTAACGGTGAAGGAAAACATCGTGAGAAAACCTGTACACACCTGCGAAGATCTTGAACTCGGGCCCGCGTGGTCGACTAAGGCCCGATCGCCCTAATTCAGGGTAGGCTCGAGCCCCTCGATGGGGACGTATATGAGCTGATATGTTGAATATTATGTTGGTTCGAGGAGAGATCGCGCTTTATTTAGTAATCAAACTCTCGGATACTTTAAAGTAGCAGTTTTAAATCATTTTACAAATCATAAGATCTCAGTAGCTGATACCATAACGATTAGGATGCCAAGATCAAAATTATTTCGGGCACTAAGTTCAAGTGGTCATAAGAATATAAGGCATTAGACCGCGGCCTTGCCATTGACACCGGTAATAAAACAAAATTATACCTATAAGTACAATTTAATCTAGTACCTAGTATTATTTGTGGTGAAATTAACAGACGATAAAATTAAGTTTATACTCACAATAAAATGTGAGTGAGTTGCCGTCATAAAGCGCCGCGTTTTTTATCGCCGTCAACTTGGACGAGTGGCGTTTGCAGTTTGGCTAAACGGCAGTTTATGGCTATTTTGCCTCCGTTAATCGGTTTACTACGCACCCGCGCCCCGCGCACCTCCTGTCAACCCTTCCGATACAGGATTCTTTGATGTCTGATACAAATTAAGTGATGCTTAATTAAGAACCGATCCACAACTAATTTTATGTTTAGATTAGCTGTGCCCGCGACTTCGATCGAGTGAAAGTTTTGATTTTCTTGAATTTTCCGGGATAAAAGTGTCCTATATATTAACCCGGGCTACAAGGAACCACCATACAAATTTTCATCAAAATTGGCCTGGTAGTTTTTGCGTGATGCGCGAACATACAGACAAAAAATCCAAAAGTGGTTGTTTTGGCCTCTATATCGTTAGCAATGTCCACCACACTTATTATTTTTCAAAAATATTTCATGTACTGACGCGGCCCCGCTACAGTTTTATTATATGTACAGATTTTAATACCTAACTGTGAATTATGAAATTATTTGCGTTAGATAATGATCAACAATTAGTTATTCAAAGTCAAAGTCAAAGCATTTATTTGCCAGAACATAGTTGAATACATGGTGTTCTTAAATTTAAGCTATTTTATGTCCCACCATAAATGGCATGCAAATATACATATTAAAATATAACCTAGGTTTTACGAACTATCATCAGTTTATTAGGTACCTACCATTTATCTACATTAAAACATTTTACTTAATCTCATGAAACCATTAGAAGGAAACAGAAAATTTTCATTTGTGCTTAGCCGGGAGGCCGTAAATAAAATCGAACACTATTCATGGTGAAAATGGTCGTTGGGTTAGGTTGGGCGCCGCGCCAGACTCGCCACCCGCCCGCCCGCCCGCCTACGAGGCACGGCCAGCGGCACGCGGTCCCGCCGCCCGACACGAGATGGCGCGCCGGGCGCCGCGCGCGCGTGTGCGTGCTCACACTCGCACGGGCGGCCGCACGCCACTCCGCGCCCGACCGCGCCGACGACCGCGCGCTCGCGTACCGCCCCTCGCATCGCGCCCGCGACTCGCGACAACGCACTCGCCCGATCGACTCAACTGCCACTAAATAAAAACAACCCTTGCGTCACACCAAAAATAAATACAAAAATATTTTACTACACAAAAGTGGACGAAGCTTAGGATACGAAAAAAAAACTTTTTAATTCAGACCAACATTTTTACTGCTCACCTTATCATATTATCAGTGACTGTTCAATGAGCGCTCCGAAAATCGTTTCCGATTCAAAACTCTCCAACGAATCGGCTTAAACTATAGTTTTTTCCCAGTAAACGTTGCGGTCAACTCTCGTCCGGTCAGCTGGCTAAATCGGGAATCGCGTTTTGATTTTCATGTGCCGCTGCTGCGTGCGGGACGCGTGTGTGCGCGGTGCGATGTGCCCGCGGCGCGCGTGAACCGGCCGGTGACTCTCCCGCTCCCCCGTGGCTTGCCCGGCCGCCACCCTGTACCCTGACAACCATGTCGGGGGCCTCGGCGCGCCCTGCGACGCCGCCGCCGCGTCGCCAGCGCCCGCATCCGGCCACTCCGCCGGGCCGGCCTGGTGGACCATGATGAACGGGGTCGGCGGCGCGCTCTACGAGGAAGCCCACGCGTCGCCCCCCGGAGGGTCCCCACCGGCGGCGCCCGCGGCCGCGCCGCCCTCGGCCTCCAGCGCCTCGCCGGCCTCGGTGGGCTCCAACCCCCCGCAGCCGCCGCTGCACATCCCGGCCAAGCGCTACGACCCCGAGCCCGGGGTCATTCGGCACGCGCAACAGCCCTGGGGCTACCCGCCCGACGCACCCGCCTCCTTCGACCACCAGTACCCGACAGGTCCCACGTACTACAACCTGCCCGTGGAGCGGGAGCGCAAGTCGACGTTACCCTTCTGGCCTGCGAGCAGCGGGGAGTACAAGCCGTATGCGGACGGCGGCTGCCACCAGGGTTTCTCGCAGCCCTGCTGGAACTACCCGTACGGGGCGCCTCGAGGGGACCAGCCGCTGCCGTATGTCAGCGGGGATGAGCGGCGTACCGCGGTCTCCGAGGCCTCCAGCTTCTCACACGACGCGTACGGCCTTCGCAACTACGCGCCGGAGAGCGTGTCCAGTGGTCCCTATCCACCCCCAGGCTCTCTACCCGGTCAGTATCCCAAAACTATATTTTTCACAAATATTTATTAAAACTTCTCGTGCCTGGCGCTCACGTTTCCCAACGTTCGCGACAGCTGTTTGTAATCTTACATGAACTTATCGGCAGCTAGTGCGGCAAACACTGCAACGGAAAACAATTTTCCTTCATAGATTTATAAACAAATACCTATACATGTAGGTAGCACAACTACATTGTTAGCTTGCATATACCTACTCGTATTTAGATTCAAAGATTGAGAGGTCCTAGAATTTTAACCTTGTTATTATTTTAGTTTTAATTTGTTAATTAATAAGCGAAATTATAGATAAGTTACTGATCAATTTACAAATAATTATGGGTTTGTCAACCTTGACCGTCTGCGGTGCTGCTCGCCGCTAGATGGCGCTGTTGGCCGGCCGCCCACAGCAACGGACTCGAGTGTGCGTGCACTCACACACGCACCCTCCCGCGTTGCTTATGTGGGAGTGCCGACAACTACGGCGTTCCAAACACACACACTACAACAATGCATTCCTTGTCGAATCGAGAGTTGTACAGAGCTCATCAATTCTGATTGGCACGATTTTGCAGACATAATATTCTCGAATAATGTTTTTGCTCCTCAGGAGGCTGAGCGACAGACTGGTTTGTTACCTACACCTACAGACTATTTCAGTCTTTATACAGGGTCTTCGGCAGATGGTTGAAAATATGAAAATGGGGGATAGGTGGGGTCGCCTCCCACCTATTTTGAGAATTAAAAAAAATCTAGGACTTGTAATTTTTTTTACAGGATTTTTTTTCCTTTTTTTAGAAATTTTGCCATTTTTATACCTTTGAACACATGTAACTTTTTGTTTTTTAAAGCAAGCTCCAAAATCTTTTTTTAATAGACTTTTATAAGATTGTCGGCTCTAAAAAAAATTATGTTTGTTTCAAGTTATTGCTAAAAACAAAAATGTGGGCCCCCGAACTTAAAAAAAAAGTTGAACAAAAATTTAAAAGTCAACTTTGCGATGCATTTAAAAAAAAAATAATGGGGCTGGAAGGCTTCTGTTTTTTTTAAAACATCTCTAAAGCTTAGGCTTTTGAATGGTATGTAATTTGTTTCGGTATCTTTTTTGTAACCGGAGTTGTTAATTTTTTTTACTCAATTGGACCATGTTGACGAAATTCCACTAGTTACATGTTTTGTGAAATGTATCAAATGCAAAGTTGAAAATAATGTAAATACTTACTGTTGGGACGGTTACAAAGAGCAGGTACGTTTTTTTACATTCTTGCACACACATAATGGCTATCTTTTGTCATTTATTGGCATATTGGAGTTAGCACTTCCATATGCCAATAAAATGTCCGCATATTCCGCATTGGTAAATTGAGCCATTTTAAACCACAACACAGTCTTAACAAAACGTCTGATAATAACAAAAAGTGACAAACAACAAAAAAACTTAACAAAATCACAAACGTTAATAACGTTAACGTTTTTTTTTTGTTTTCGTTAATTTCACTTTGCTGTGTTTGTGATTTTGTTAAGTTTTTTTGTTGTTTGTCACTTTTTGTTATTATCAGACGTTTTGTTAAGACTTTGTTGTGGTTTAAAATGGCTCAATTTACCAATGCGGAATATGCGGATATTTTATTGGCATATGGAAGTGCTAACTCCAATATGCCAATAAATGACAAAAGATAGCCATTATGTGTGTGCAAGAATGTAAAAAACGTACCTGCTCTTTGTAACCGTCCCAACAGTAAGTATTTACATTATTTTCAACTTTGCATTTGATACATTTCACAAAACATGTAACTAGTGGAATTTCGTCAACATGGTCCAATTGAGTAAAAAAATTAACAACTCCGGTTACAAAAAAGATACCGAAACAAATTACATACCATTCAAAAGCCTAAGCTTTAGAGATGTTTTAAAAAAAACAGAAGCCTTCCAGCCCCATTATTTTTTTTTTAAATGCATCGCAAAGTTGACTTTTAAATTTTTGTACAACTTTTTTTTTAAGTTCGGGGGCCCACATTTTTGTTTTTAGCAATAACTTGAAACAAACATAATTTTTTTTAGAGCCGACAATCTTATAAAAGTCTATTAAAAAAAAGATTTTGGAGCTAGCTTTAAAAAACAAAAAGTTACATGTGTTCAAAGGTATAAAAATGGCAAAATTTCTAAAAAAAGGAAAAAAAATCCTGTAAAAAAAATTACAAGTCCTAGATTTTTTTTAATTCTCAAAATAGGTGGGAGGCGACCCCACCTATCCCCCATTTTCGTATTTTCAACCATCTGCCGAAGACCCTGTATATTTCCAAATAAAGTCTTTGCTCGTTAGAAGGCTAAGCGTCAGACTGGATTGTTACCTCTAGACTATTTTTAGTCTTTATTGTCGGAATACATGAACGTAACGATTGCGAATACAAAACAAAACATGCACACAAAACAATCATTGGCAACAAACAACGATAGCATTAAATCCGTTGAGCCTTCCTTCAGAGAGCCGCCGAACGTCCAAATCAAAACATTTTCCCACAGGCCACCATAAATTTGATGAATGAACGAAACACGTGCTACAAATGTTTAAAAACCGAACGTAAGCACCGTTTTATAGGCAATGTTAAACGGCTATACAACCGACAATAAATTAAAGTTTACGTAGAAATAAAGCGCCAATAAAAATGTATAACTAATAAATAAACACGATACCTGAGCGTTGAAACAATAAACTGATCTTTGAGTAGCTGCAATAAACCAAATATTGCTACAATAAACACATTATAGGCTGATGATGGGACAGTAAAAAACTAGATGGGTCTGTGGCGGCCCGGCCGAGGCTCGCGCGAGACCAACGCGAGACGTTAGCGTACATTTGTATATCAAGTTTATGATAACCATAAAACAGCGACTCCACGTCAAAGACATGCAATAACACTGGATTCTTCCCCAAATCACACTAGTGTGTAGTAATTACGAAACTACGACCGCAATGTCAATATGAGAGCAATAAAAGACTCCATTCATAAATGCTCGAAGCTAGTTCACTTTCGATCGCCGGCTAACCATAAAGATGGGTTTATCGCGCCTCCGTTACGGCAGAAGTGTAAGTTGACATAATTTTGCGTAAAACTCGCATATAATGGCCCATTAAAAGGAAACAATTGTTGAAAAAGTTATACGGGTGTTCCACGTCACTTTATGATTGTGTGTTTACGGCCCACCTGAGGTTGACATTGACTTTGATTTGTGCATTTACAGCTTAATAAACGGTTCGAGGAATGGCCCCGTTAGAGCTTTAAGCGTTAGTAGGTACTGAGTACTACCGCCCTTACAGCTCGCTTATGTTTTGTTGCAACACACCTGGATTTATAATATACTTTGTGTCATCACCATTGTTTATTTCTTTAGTGTCCTGGTTATTAAATTATTCATTTGTGTGTGGTTCGTTCAAATCTACTAACTTAACTTTACTATGGTAATCAGGACCGGCCAGGTCATTGCTCCCGCAATGAAAAAAAATCTCCATTACACCATTTTAATCACAGCAACGTAACCAATTGTCGAGAGAGAAAAAACGTTTTTTAAGCTCAAAGCGCCATTATACTTACAACCTTACTTGGTTGCCATTACGGTAGCATTTTGCCCCATTCAATCGGCGGAGTGATCTTTGCAGTAGACAAAGCCCGCGGTCGGGTAGATAAAGTTTTACGGGCGAGGAGTCCGCACTTTTATTGCCGCTGATCGCTACCTATCCCCTCATAATTGACAACTCGAGTTGTCATTATGTTCTCTTTAAACAATTGACAGCAAACCGCAATATTGTCTGGAACAGATGTCAGATTATTAAGGCTTACCTTCGGAAATATCTTGTTCTTTATGAACTGATTCGTGTATCTACTTATAGAACTTATCTTTATTGTAATATTTGCATCATTTTCAATTTTAATTACTTATTTGTAAAAGCTCTTAAAAAACATAACAAAAAGAAAGTTAAGGACCAGATCGGTAGATAAAGTAACAAATCATTAATAGTCAAAGGCCAAGGACTTACCAATCGTAGTTGAGAAGTCATGAAGTATATTAATGTAGAAATTGAAGTCCACATCCATCGTCTGTCTAAAAGTAAAACATTTTTAAGTAGAGATACACGCAGTTAAAATGTAATTAGGTAATGTCATCGTAGGCGCCACAGTCGTTGCGGTAGGGCAGTTTTATAACTACTTACTCGAGGGGCCGAAGCGTGATGAGTAAGCCCAAACTGTACTAGTAGATGGTTCTGTTTAGTACAAACTATTGTGTCCGATCGAAGAGTCCATAGTTTTGTAATCCAAAAGATGTTAAACATGAAAATTTAAGAAGGTACAGTAAAGTTGTTTCTAAAGGTTATGCAACAATGAGTATATTGTGTTCTTCTGTTCTAAAGATTGAAACGTACCATTTAATGTTACGTGGGCAGTGAAATAATTCGTGAGTTTGTTAGACGTCAACCAATGTATTTCTGAAATATAAATCAAAATTTACAACGAAAGTCTTAACCTATAGGCAGAATTGGTAAAATATACGATGGAGTTTTGCATTTTACAGAGATGCTTGTAAAAGTAATCAAAAAGAACAAGCGTAACAATTTGTTATAATATTATGATACATGACATGTTACACAAGAAAAAAAATCCCGGTAAAGTGCAAGTCAGAACCGCGCACAAAGGGTTCCGTACCATCATATTAGATAGCGCTAGTATCTTCACTTTTAAAAAAACACGTTTTTTGTATGAAGATTTTATTTTTTTCAAATTTTAGTATTTGTTTTTATAGCGGCAACAGAAATACATCATCTGTGAAAATTTCAACTGGTTAGCTATCACGGTTCATGAAATACAGCCTGGTGACAGACGGACAGACAGACAGACAGACGGACGGACGGCGGAGTCTTAGTAATCGGATTTAGCAGCTCTAAAATGCCTTCATTAGAGTGATTGTGCAGACATTGTTTCCTTTCTAAAATAAACAATTTTGAGCATTTAAAATGATTGAAACCAACGTAGATGTCAAGTCTATTTCATTTATAGTGACATGTAATATAAAATGTACTATAGTTTCTAGTCACATTGAGATGCATGCTTACGACACTTGCACATACACAGACAATGAGGCATCTATTTCGCAACGTGCATAGGAGTACCGTTTTGAATAATAGGAAATGGTGCAGTGTGTTGCACGCATCGAATATCGAGAAGGTCGGTTGTCGCATACAAAGTTTATTGTTGATGATCTCATCAAAGGGACCGCTCACATAAATAGCGCTATATGAAACATCTAACGCGCCGTACGCCGTTCTGCAATTGTTTCTATGAACGCTGCATGGAAATAGCTAGTTAAAACAGAAACTGCGGTCACGCTGCGAAATAGACTGCATGCGAGTGAAACAAAACCAGTCATTATGAGGGCTCGACTGGAGATTTCTGAACGTAGAGATTTTCTATTCATTGGTCTACTTTTACGCACTAATTCAAGGAAGTTCCAGAATTCTGACAATTTCTGCAACATCTTACCAATACTGATTATTAATATAATGTGTTCACCAAACAACTCTTACAGTTTTATTCTTATTCACATTTTTCTTGTCTGTGCAGGTTCACTTTCAATGTCAGTGGGGGTTGGCGTTGGCTGTGGTTCCTCAAACCCCCTCGACTGGACAGGTCAAGTCACCGTGCGTAAAAAACGCAAACCATACTCAAAGTTCCAGACCCTCGAACTAGAGAAAGAGTTCCTTTTCAATGCGTACGTATCGAAGCAGAAGAGGTGGGAGTTGGCAAGAAATCTGAACCTGACAGAGAGGCAGGTGAAGATATGGTTTCAGAACAGACGGATGAAGAACAAGAAGAACTCGCAGCGGCAGGCGGCGCAGGCGGCGCAGAACAACAACAACAACTCGAACGCGAACAACCACAACCACCACGCGGGGCACCACCACGCGCCTCACCACGTGGGTCTGCACCACGCGCCGCCCGCCAAGCACCATCAGTGACCCGCGCCCTTCTCTGGGACTTATCCCCTTCACCACGGTATAGCCAGCTAAATCCGACGAACCTTGAAGGAAAAGTTCCATAGGACATGTGTGGAAAGTGGTGGTACATAAAGGTTCACAGAGGAATTGTTCACGTCCAAATTTTGTTACCCGATAGACTTTAGGAACGTGGTATTACGTGGTTATACTGTTTAGTACGTACATGGACGCTTCGCCGCGGTACAGAGTACACACCGGGCGCTCCACGAGTCCCAGAGAATCTCATAGTAAGATAAAATGTGTTGTCGATTTGTGTATAGTATTAATTACGAAATTATGTTCTGTAATTTTAAGAAGACTAAGTATGTGAGTAGGTAACGATTCCTGATATAAATAATGTCTAGAATAGCGCTGGTAATGTATTTTGACAATTTATTTAAGTGCAAGTTACGAATCATGAAAACGTCACCGAGAATATGTAGTTTCTAGATAGATTATTGAAAATGAATTTTTGTAAAATATTTTGTGAGACTGCTTATTGTTGTATTCGTACCGCTGTTCAGAGAGTGGCTTAGTCTTAATCAGTTATCTCTTTATTTCGTTACCAAATTGTTGAATTACTTGGGTTGCTTTGGTGGCAGTTACAGAGGTATTCCTTTGCGATAGAATTTGTAACAATCTTAATTATTGATACATTACAATACGTCTTCATAGAAATCACATTATGATCAAATATTTATAACTGTTTTATTTTCTTATCTCTTAATTCGTATATTTTGTTATTTAAATTATGGATTTCTGACAAAGCTTTAACTTGGTTCCAGTAGAATTATTCAATAAGTTACTGTTATGACTTTTTAATATTGAAGTTGATGTTATAATCAATTAATTAGGTAGAATAATATGGGCAAGTGCATTAATTTTGTCCTGTATTAAATCAGTGTGCTTTAGCCAGTCTACGACTTTTTTTATTTTTGTTTTACTTTAATATTTTATTATTTATTTATACAAGAGTTTGACTGCAATATTTAAATAAATATTTTCACTAGTATCTTGTCTGTATTGAATGGTTTATTTTGTTTAGCAAGTGCGTTGCAAGAAGTGACTTCAATACTTTTCTTGACCGTTATATTTTAAAATACACTTTCCAATGATTTCATGCCAGTCTAAGAATGTCAACTTAGTTCTTTTTCACTACCTACATCTTTCCTATTTTATCATAAATATAATATCTATATAATAAATGTATAACTGTAAACTTAGTAGTTTGCTCGAATTCATTAAATCTGTATTGTCCCTTAATTATATAGAAGTAAATACGTGTTTTTGTACAAAATCGCGACCTCGTCTAGGCGACCGAATTTCTCCAAACTATGCTTTTGCATATTCCAAATTATGCAAAAGCATTGTCATCCTACGAAACACAATTAATTATAGACGAATCGAAATCTAATTAAGAGATCCTTTGAATAATATGTCTTTTAACCAACTTAGATACAAGATACTTACTTAGAAACAGAAACTCCAACGATTTGTGAACTGATATCCAAAGCCTATGAGAATAATGTGAAGAAAACAACGAATGTGAAACTAAAATGGTCATAAGAATACTCATTAATTTGGCAAAGTACTTATCTTAAAAATATTCGTAAAACGATACCAATGTTTACCTAACTTAAACTCTTTCTGATATCCATCATGCAAGATTCACTTGATGTTAAGGGCTGTATTGTATATTCTGTAGTATTTGCGAGTAGAACCTTACTTACATAACTACTACGCCTAATCGCCTATACCTTATTGTAATAATTAAAGGTCTCGTAATTATTATTGTACAGATAAAATAATGTAGTTAATCACACCAGATAATGTGAGGTTTTGTTAGGTATAATAATGTATTATTAAAATGAATGTGCTCTCGACAGTTTAACGACGAATATAGAAAAGAATGTATGGAAGCGAAAGAAAATTAAATATTTCGTCGTGTCTCTGTTCTTTTTTCTTTGCGACCCTCCAAGGCTTGTTTTTTTTACTTTTTATATAAATCATAAGATGGTATTTTGTTTTAAATATGTCTGATTATTGGGTACAAATAGTAACAAATTGCAGGGAGAAGTTTCACTAGGTAAGTATTGATAGCAGAAATATAAAAAATCCATAGATCCCGTATCTGCCACGACTTTCTGGTACATTAAAAACTGGCCAAGTGCGAGTCGGACTAGCACTCCGAGGATTCCGTACCACCATACCTCTCCACACAACTGCATAGTATAATACAATGATACCTATTCACATTACCTACAAGCAAAAGACATCAACGCGAGCGACATAAATATTATTTTTTTGTCATTCAGTTCGGACTCCTTAGCGCGAGTACAACTCACACTTAGCCAATTTTTATTATTTAATATTTTACTTTAGTATTGGTACGATTATCACACCGAGTTTAACACTTTTATGTATTACTGTTTTTACGATAGAGCTAAATCAAATATCTAAAAACCTATTAAAAAATACGTTTTTTGTTAGACCCCCCTTATTTTTTCACTTTTTAATTTTTTTTAGTATTTGTTGAGCAGCAACAGAAACACACATTATGTGGTGAAAATTTCAACTGTCTACCTATTACGTTTCATGAAATACAGCCCGCTGACAGACAGACTGACAGACAGCGGAGGCTTAGTATTAGGGTCCCGTTGGGTGCACTGAACTCTAAATATGAATCTCCCGAACAAGCTGTTTTTTCAAAATTTTTTTGAGGACACCATGCGTCATTATGGAGTTAAATATTTAAGTAAATGATGTAAGTATTCAAAGAAACACTTAATTTACAGGAAAATCTAAGAAAAAAAAGGAGAATCAATTGTATTTTAGGGTTCCGTAGTCAATAAGGAATCCTTATAGTTTCGCCATGCCCGTCTGCCCGCGGTTTAACTCAGAGACTACGTATTAATCACGCCAAAAACCTATAAACATTTATTTTCAGGTCTATTCCCTTGTGTGGGGTGTCATTGCACAGTTCGTTCAAAAATAATGCTGTTTGCGAAATATAAAGCTATGAAATGCTAATTTTCAAGTTTTTTTTTTTAGTAAAAAGTAAATTATTTTAAAATTGTATACAATCAATTTAATAGGAAAACTGTTACGGCTTTATTTCTTAATTTAGAAGTACCTACTATTAAACCAACTGTAGATGTGCAGTTGTATTAGTAAAAAGTTCATCGATTTGCCACACAAAATGTTCTAGGTTTTAATTAAAAAAATAATGTTGGTTTCAAAATTCACATTTTTGATTTTCTAAAGTCTACAGAAACATATTTTGCGCGTGGTACGACACGCACTTCGCCACTTTTTTGACATATGGCTTCATTTTACATTTCATGTCTTAGGTAATTTACATCCAGTCATTGGAGGGAGCTAAATTTTGTTTACTCTGTGTTTTCATCTATGTAACCGCCTCCGTAGCTCAGAGGCAAAGTTCACTTGCTTTACACAGGTGGTCGCGGGTTCGATTCCCGGCGGGGTCAATTGTGTAAGACTCGGTTTAGTTGGTGGTAGGGCATTTTCTAAGCCCGCCTGGCTAGCTACCACCATCTTATCTAAGTCTTGCCGCCAAACATTAGTGTTAACAACATTGACGTGTTCCGGCTTGAAGATAAGATAGCCAGTTCTCCATTGCATTGGGGAATCTTGGTAAGCCCGCTTCCATCTTCGGCATCATCGTCACTTACCATCAGGTGAGATGATGCCAAGGGCTTACCAATTGTGAATAATAATAATCTACTAAATTTTATGACTGTAGTGTAATAGGCATAGTAGCAGATAAAATTGTCAATGACATACGTACAGTTCAAAAAATATCAAAATTGTACCTACTTTTCTTGAAGGGCAAAAAAATTTAAAACCAAAAGTTTAATGTCAAAAAATAAGTAACACTCAAAAAAATAAAACAATTATATGTGCTTAACATATAAGATTTTTTTATAAATAAGTGTCTACAAGTATCTATACGTTACTTATATTAGGTAGGTCGTTTTTAGGGTTCCGCACACCTGTCGGGTGACCAACGGGACCCTATTACTAAGCCTCCGCTGTCCGTCCGTCCGTCCGTCCGTCAGCGGGCTGTATTTCATGAACCGTAATACGTAGACAGTTAAAATTTTCACTGAACATGTATAACTGTTGTCGCTATAACAACTAATACTAGATATTTGAAAAAGTGTAAAAATAAAAATAAAACACGTTTTCTTTTGTAGGTCTTCCGAAGTATTTTTGATTTAGCTGTATGGTAAAAACATACATACATACATACATACAACTGAAATCAAACTTGGTGTGATTATTTTTATTATAGTACTAACACTGAGTCTAAAAAATACTAAATACTAAAAATTGGCCAACTGTGAGTCGAACTCGCGCTAAGGAGTCCGAACTGATTGACAAAAAAGCATATTTTTGTAGCTCGCGTTGATGTCTTTTGTTTGTAATGTGAATAGGTATCATTGTTGTAATTACTAAATGTAGTTGTGGGGAAAGGTGTGGTTGTACAGAACCCTCGGAGTGGTAGTGCGACTCGCACTTGACCACCCAGATTTATCCGATTTGCAACCGAGTTGGTAAGTGCCCTAGCTGACGGTATTACAGTCATAATATTTAAATGAATCAATGACACACTATCACAATTGCTTTAACGGACTATTTCGATCTGAATACTTATCTAACGCCCGCAGAATTACAAGGTAACTGAATGTTTACGGGGACCTACAATTGCACGAGTGCACGACAAATAAGTAATAGATATGTGTGATATCGGGAAGCCTTTTCTTTTTACGTCCCAGATACCGCAGTGTCTTAAGACCAAGGTCTTCGACCAGTGTATGTTGCCAGTGATGACATATGGAACTGAGACATGGTCGCTTACTATGGGCCTCATAAGAAGGCTCAAGGTCACCCAAAGGGCAATGGAGCGTGCTTTGCTCGGGGTTTCTCTGCGTGATTTCACGAAGAGGTCCGCAGGAGAACCAAAGTAACCGACTTAGCTCACAGAATCGCTAAACTGAAGTGGCAGTGGGCAGGGCACATAGCTCGTAGAACAGATGGCCGTTGGGGTAGTAAAGTTTTCGAGTGGCGACCGTGCAACGGAAAACGTAGCGTAGGCAGGTCTCCCACTCGGTGGACCGATGACCTAGTGAAGATCGCGGGAAGCCGCTGGATGCGAGCAGCGCAGAACCGGTCGTCGTGGAAATCCTTGGGGGAGGCCAACGTCTAGCAGTGGACGTCCTTCGGCTGATATGATGTGTGATATACAGTATGTAATAAAACTGGTCTATAGACTAGACATGAGCTGTTAGTAAAAACCCAAACAAGTCCTCTGGGTAGAAGACACCCCCGGAAACAGTGGACGCATAATTATGATGACATAAACATGGACCTCTGAACGTAAGTAAAAAGCTTTCCGGCCTCCGGCCTTGCATTAAGCGGCATTTCCATGTTTCCTTAGCCTTCGTGACTGAAAAGAAAATAAGGCGGCATAGCCATGTTTATGCGGTATCGGCCACATGCCGCCTTTTCTTTCCGTCACGAATGTTTCCTTACCTTCACAAAATCACTTCCACAGATTGCAGGAAAGCAAGAAAAAAGATATGTTAAATATAAAAGAAAAACAAGTATTTAACCAGGTTAAAACTTATGTTAATGTTTCGACCCACTGGGTGGGAATTTCTGAGTAGGTGTTTCCGAAATAAACCCAGATTTTACCAAGAGTTTGGGTAAAACTTCGGATGTTCTGTGTAGGATCCGTTATCGGGGCTCCTGCTCATCATACTTAGCAATTTTTGAGCAGGTAGTTCCGGGAATAAAACCAGTTTTTACCAAGTGTTTCGGAAAAAACTCGGGTGTTCTGTGTAGGATCCGTTATCGGGGCTTCCGCTCATCATACTTAGCAATTTCAGAGTAGGTAATTTCGGGAATAAACCCAAGTTATACCAAGTGTTTGGGTAAAAGCTCGGGTAATCTGTGTAGGATCCGTTATCGGGGCTTCTGCTCAACATACTTAGCAATTTTTAAGTAGGTAATTACGGGAATAAACCCAGATTTTACCAAGTGTTTGGGTAAAAGCTAGGGTGTTCTGTGTAGGATCCGTTATCGGGGCTTCTGCTCATTATACTGAGGATTTTTCCTCAAAACACTCATAGTCATTACCTAAAAAAAATTACCATACAAACAGTCGTCTGATTGGCAAATTTTGTATAGAGAGATTCCATTTTTTTTAGAATTGACTGCATGGGTTTCTTGAGATAAGTTGATCAATATGATGATTAAAATCTGCAGTTAACGGGTCCTACGCCAGTTTTGTTGTTAGAGCAGGTAAGTGTAGCGCTTAAAAATAATTCGTACCTTAAATACTGCGCTCTTACGGTGAAGAAAAACATAGTGAGGAAACCTGCACACGCCTGCGAAGAAACTCGCAGGTTGTGTGTGAAGTCGACCAACCCGCACTGAGCCCGCGTGGTCGACTAAGTCCCGTTCGCCCTAATTCAGAGTAGGCTCTAGCCCATCGATAGGGACGTTTATGAGCTGATATTAAAAGTACTGAGTATATTTCTAGTCCTTTTTTTTCTTTTATAACAACATACAATTCTTTTGTAACAGTTAGGTAAGTATATATTTATCAGTCTATGATTTTGTACAAGAGTCCTATGCCAAGAGTTATCCCCGATTACATGGTAAGTAAGTGTAAAATAATAAGCCATAATTAAGAGGAAAAGATCCTAGTTAGATCATTTACAGCGTACCTTTAATATAATCTGTGACTACTTTTAATTTGCTCTAATTTTATTAACTTGTACATCTTTTTAGAATGTTATAAACGCGAAAGTTTGGATGTATGGATGTTTGTTACTCTTTCACGTAAAAACTACTGAACGTATCTGGCTGAAATTTTGTAAGTATACAGATTAGGACCTAGATTAACATGTAGGCTTCTGTTTTCCACGCTCGCGACCCGCTAGCGGCTCGCGCACTGCGCACCCTTGGAGACAGTCATAGAAACTATATTCACGCGAGAGAAGCCTCTGGCAAAATCTAGTACTTATATGAATCGTCTTGAAAGCTGAAGTGGCCGAAGGGCTGATGGAACTTTACCATTTAAATAACCTGAATTTAATTAATGCAATTCATCACATACTGTAACCAAAGACGACGGTACTGATGGTAAAATAAATTTTCTACCCACTTTTTAATTGAATGTAGTGTCAGTAATCAGAGCGTCGGTGGCGTAAAGGCTAGGGCCGCCGCCTCCTGTCCGGGAGGTCGTGTTTCAAATCCCGCCACGTACTAATGTGATTTCGATTTCATGTACGTTTATCCGACGCTCTTACGGTGAAGGAAAACATCGTGAGGAAACCTGCACACGCCTGTGAAGACACTCGCAGGTTGTGTGTGAAGTCGACCAACCCGCATTGGGCCCGACTAGGTAAAGCCCGATTGCCCTAATTCTGGGTATAGGCTTGAGCCCCTCAGTGGGGATGTATATGAGCTGATATGATGATGATGAGTGGCAGTAATAAGTGTTATATGTATGAAGCATGCATTAAACACCGGTTACTGTATACAACGCCTCCTCAACTATTACCAATATTAACGAACTGGAGCAAGACCACTTCATTTAACTCCAGTATAAATTGAACCCCGCCCTATGCCATTACCAACAATTTCAACACAAAACTGCCAATTGACATGAAATGTCATAGCCCAAGTTTATCTGGACTCTCCGGAACTCATTTGCAGTTTAAATATGGAACTCGCGCTGATTAACCAGTAACAAGAGCTCCGTTCACTGTACCTAAGCCTCTAAAGACGCGCGGGCGCAGAACTTGTAATAATAACTATAAAATATTTATGACATTACACGCCTACAAACCTTTTTATCCAACCTCCGTATCCTTTGCGACGAATCGACGAACGCAGTAACATTGTATGCAGGTGATCTTATAAGAAAAGTAGACAGGTTAGTTGATAAGAATCGGCAATGAAATAACTGGTTTTGTGTCACTTAGGGCTAATGTACTCGTTATGGTATTTGTCAGATGTTTGCACCGGACGAGGAGATATGAGTATCGACATAAATTTAAGGTCTGTTATGTGTTGGTTTGGTATTTTCGTTTTCTGTCAAAAAAATATTCTTGTAATTACTAGCGTGGGTACACATTGGAAATTGTACCGCCGTTTAAGCAAAGTATATACAGGGTGGGAAGGAGTATACCGACAGATTTTAACCATGGATTCCTGGTGATATTATGAGTAAATAATGTTATATCAACATGGGTCTAAAACTGCCTTATTAACTTACTTAATTTCTGGAATAAAAAAACAAATAAAGATAGTAATCCCTTCTGAACGAAACCTTATTCTAAAGAGTGAAAAAGAAAACTTCACACTTCACGAACGACTCCGACAACATACGATAAACGACGAGTGAAGTCAACGTCAGTATGATACTTTGAGGCAACAAACGTCAGATAAGATTATTAGGGCGTGTTACCCTTGAGATTTTTAGAACTTGTGAATTATTTAAAAAATTAATATCTCGAAAATTAGGCTTTACTGGCCCATGTTAATATAACTTTTTTTTGTCTTAATAGGCATTAGAATCTTTGGTTAAAATCTGTCGGTATACTCCTTCCCACCCTGTATATTAGTACTAACATACAGTATGGACACTGCCTGCCGCTCTCTAGATTGCGACCTTACCACCTCGTCACCCAGATTGATACAGTTTGGTTGTCGAACGTATAGGATTTCGCCACCATTTTGTTTGTTCCGTCATTCCTTTTTTGAAATTTCATTTCTGGCCCGTTGTATGAAGTGTCCAGAGAGTGGTTTAAGTATATATTTATTTAAATTGATAATTCTTATCCTTATCATGTTTGTGTTTGAATAAAACAACCCATGGTCATAGTGTCTCATCTGTGCTATGGTAAAGTGACATTTACTAAAACTATTTATTTTAATAGTTAGTACCATTGATACGTCAGACAGACAGACAAGACAGGGCGTCCTGCAAAAAATGAAATTATTTGATGACGTCTTGTATATACCTCACAACTATAATATAGAATAAATGATAAAAAATAATTTAGATCCAGATCCAGATAAAGACCACTGTATAAATTGGAAGTTTAAAAAAAAAATCTGGAATACCTAAATGTAAAATCTGGAATAACATAGTATACAATGATACAGCGGGAAAATCTACAGAACAATGAAATCGTTGGACTTCAAAATTTAACACACACCGCACCTGTCAAAACTGTCCGTGAAAATTTCCACAATTTCCTCATGAATACAGCAGCTAGGATATTTCGCCGGCTTCCAACCGTTTATCAGATAATGCAATTATGTAGTGAGTGTTACGGGACACCTCGGCTCTCTGAGTAATTGGGCGCCCCTCACTCCTGCTATTAGGGAAATCGAATCTGACCCCCCTTGCCGCCCTACCCCGGCTTAGTCGACCTTTGTAATGAGGGGCGATTCGTCCTAGATTGTAATTTGCACATATAAGTAGTCAGCAATAAAAGGTATGTCTTAATTTTACATGTAGACCTTCAATTTATTTAATTACTACCTACATACCTATACATAAAAAATAGAACGAAGTATTTTCTAAGCCCGCCTGGCTAGCTACCACCATCTTATCTAAGCCTTGCCGCCAAATATCAATGTTGATATCATTGGTGTGTTCCGGCATGAAGATAAGATAGCCAGTTCCCCATTGCGTTGGGGAATCTTGGTAAGCCCGCTTCCATCTTCGGCAACATCGTCACTTACCACTAGGTGAGATGTTGTCAAGGGTTTACCAATTGCGAATTTAAAAAAAATTAAAAAAAATCTTATAGGTTTCCCATAATCATCATATCAGCCAAAAGAAATCCACTGCTTGAAAAGGCCTACCCAAAATGTTAAACATCGACCAGTCCTGCAATGCCTTTCCATTCCCACGACCTTCACCAGGCCGTTGTTTCACTGAGTGGGAGGCATGCCAATAGGTTTACCTACTAGGTATCCAATAAACAGAAGTAATTCAAAATCAGAAATTTATCAATTTAATTTTTAATCTATTTATGAACACCATCTCTATAATAAAGGGAGTGGCGCGGGTGCGGCAGTAAATACATACGAGTATATCTCCTGAAGTAGGTTCGCGTGAAATTTCTATAATTTCTATAAAAACGGGTGGGGCTGTGTCGGGGCACACGGCCGTTGGTTTTAACGTGAATACGTCTCGTAACGGGTAATATGTAGTTTCTATATAAAATACTATTATTACTAATATTATTATCTTCGTAATTTCAACCGTCCCAGCTGCAGATGTACTGGCACCGTCGTTGATCCGCTCGGCCGCATTCATTACTTTACCACAGTATATATATTAGTACTAACGTACAGTATGGACACTCCCTGCCCCTCTCTAAATTCGACCTCACCCCCCCGTCACTCAGATTGGGTGTAGATTGGGTACCAAACGTAAAGGACGAGCTACGCAAGCACTTTTATTCACTATATTCACAAACATTGTAAATGGTAACTGCGACGTGGACGTATGAATTAACACTGAAAACTGCTATTATTTTATACATCTTCTAACACTTTTTCCATAAAATTTGGGGGTTTTAAATGGGTGGAGGGGGCTGCGCCCCCTGGACCCCATATCATGGATCTTGGTGAAAGTATGAAAAAAAAAGTTTAGTATTCACACAGCATTCAGTAAATAACTAACAAACATTTTGTGACCAATACCGCCGGTGTGATTCAACCCTACCTGCATTCTTGCCTATAGATACGTCAGTTATAATTATGTATATCATTTCTCGCTCGTTTGTATGGAGTGTCCGGGGTGTGACTTTACGTTGCCGGCACTGCTTGACTCGATCATATGGTGTTTTATTGGTACCATTCAATTTCTGTTGAGATGCCCTTTCCAACCGAATACGATCTCTGTATTTCGATTTGGCTTTTCGACGCGTATAGGCCGACATTATATATTTTTTGATATTATTTTTTTATTTAAACACCTTATTATAATCACAGTTACAATTTTACACTAATGTTTTATATATAATCGATAGATTTTGACGAGAGCTGACGATTGAATTTTGAATGAACGTCGTAGCTTCACCGAGTCGAAAGTTATACTAAATGGAAATCTAGATACGCAGCAAAATGACCTTCAAAATGGCGGGGCTGCCCCCTCCCCCGCGCGCGATGTGTTACAGTCCTTACTTAGCGTAATAAATTCTTTGATTCTTTAGCTATCAAGTGGTGTAAACGAAATTTGGATGGAGATGATAGATATGTAGCTACAACACTAAACTGTATCCCCCGATTTTGTTATCATTCGTTTTTTTGGATTGCATCCCTATGGAGGTAATTTTAAAGACGTATTCACGTCAAAATAGAAGGTAATGGGAAGAATGGATGGAGCTGGGCCCTACTGATTTGTCTCAATGAGTTCTCTGGTAAAAGAGCTACTATATCTTATAACTGCCATTCTATGAAGCAACAAATTAAAATCCTAATTTTTATCGCTATTGGATAACACTAGATCTGGTAAGTCATCCAAAAGAGAAATGGCGGTTTCTCGAGGTAGTGAATGTTCAACAATATCATTTCTGTTAAGAGAAGTAACAACTTGCAGTTCACGTTGATATCTTTTGTAGAAAAATATCACCGTGTTATGCCCAATAAGAGAAGTTTTCAAATCTCATCTAATAAAAGCAACTGGCACTAACGGCTGAACACGCCTTTCGATCGTAGCTCCCTACCACTTGCGTGGTCAGTTGGTCACGCTGATTACTATGGTTACTGATCATAAACGCGGTGATTTCCTGTATTTGTGTGACTGTTCATCTGTAATATTAGTAAGGATTCTTTGCTTTCATCATCATCATCATATCAGCCGAAGGAAGTCCACTGCTGGACATAGGCCTCCCCCAAGGATCTCCACGACGACCGGTTCTGCGCTGCCCGCATCCAGCGGCTTCCCGCGACCTTCACCAGGTCATCGGTCCACCGAGTGGGAGGCCTGCCTACACTACGCTTTCCGGTGCGTGGTCGCCACTCGAGAACTTTACTGCCCCAACGGCCATCTGTTCTGTGTGACTGTTAACAGCATTAAAATAAACACATACTTAAGAAGATTATTGAATAATTGATAGATTGATTGAAAACATTTTATTACACAACATAAGAGGAAAAAAAATATACAATGATTGAGGAAGTTGTACATATAGGTGGTCTTATTGTTAACAAGCGATCTCTTCCAGACAACCATAATTTTCCTTTACCAATAGAAACATTTTTAAATGTATGAAATTAAAGGTAGTCAGGTATTTTTTAGACTTTTTATACAATCGGCCTGCAGATAGAATATGTGAGTACATTTTTTTCTGTACTTTCTTTACAAATTAAGAATGGGTTTCTTCGTGAAAGTGTCTTCATAATAAGGAGAAGGCTTAGTTTGAATTGTGGAAGATTCTTTATACAACATGTATAAGGAAGACTGCTCACCTATCTAAACATTCTAAACATAATAGTTTACATGTTTACGGTTTTATAGTTTTTGTTTAGTTTCTTAATAACAATAAATGTCTGGATCTTCGCTTTTATTTACCTATAAAAAAATAGCTAAAATATTTTCAGACTTTTTGGTTTGAAAAATTTGTCGAGAAAAAGCGCGCCAGCATGGTTTTTTTTGCATTAAAAAATTGCAAAGTATAAATTAATTCAATATTTTTTTTAGTGAATAATGCTTTTCTTTGATACATCAAAAGGTCTCGGTCGTCCTTTTTTATATTTTGCCAATTTTTAATGGTGTTTCAGACCCTTGTTTTCGAAGGTTTCTTTAAAAACACCTATTTGTTTTTTATTCAAAAATTACGGGGTGTAATATAGTAAATATATACCTAAATATTATATTCCGGTCGTGACACCATGCCATCTTTTAAAAATTAACCCCTCCCCCCCCTCCCGCCTTATTTCAGACCTTAATTGAAAAAAGTTCAATATTAATTATGCATCTGAGTCAGAGCTTAAGTTCTTAAGAGCTAAAAATCAGTCAAGAGATCAGGTAGCTGGAACTCTTCCGTCGCCAAAATTAGTAAAAAGCACCATTCACTAACACTACGAAGTTAAATTAAATTATTTTACATACTTATACGTAGTCTTTTTTGTTTAAAATGGTATCTAATTTACTTCCTTATTTACTATATTTACAAATGTTAGAAAGTTCAAAAATCACTAATATCGTAAAATAGATTCAAGGGATTTGTCCCCCATAGTATCGAACAGACAAACGATAATCTTTCCACGTCAAAAGTATTAAAAGATACCAAAAGCCACCCAAATCGAAACAAAAGGCTACCGAAGAAGTACCAAAAGCCTTTAACTCCCGACCCCCCTCCGTCGCCGCCCGCTGGGATGAATATGTGAGCTTCCTCTTGGCAGTGTACCAAGGATTCAATTTGTGTGAATGTATAAAATGGCTGAGTCGAGCGTTGAGCGCTTCACGTTTACATACGTACGTTTTGCGTGGGATTAACATAACGTAAGTATATACCTACCTTACATTTAAAGTAAATAAGAAGAATGAGTTTAAAATTGTTTCTCGTATTCCTGAAAAAAGTCACGAAAAACTGATGCTCATTTATATTCATACAGTTTTTATATCTTAGTAGGTGTTTCGGTTAATATCTACATACCTACGTAGGTATGTCAGTATGAGTACATTCTACGTAATCTTGGTATTCAAGTAACTGATTGATTCGTACATATTATAATGTACAGGCGTAGCGTAGCCACCCCGCTTCTACGACAAACTTCTCAAAACTTTCGCCTTATCGACCCCCAACTTTTTTGGCAATATGTAAGTAATAAAAGTAAATTCGGCTGCAAAAAGATTGTCTGTCTCGTTTCTCGCCGTCTCTTTCGTCGGCGAGCAGCACGTCCGGGGGCCATAACGTCGTTTGATGGTCTGCGCTCCAATGCTGGGCGGCGGAGTGCCCCGAGATGTACGGCTGCGCTCTGGGCAACGCCTATATTGCCTAAACATCTTTTGGCGTGATGTGAAGTACGGAGTGACCTTGTACGCACGGCATGGTTGTGGATTAATATTAAAGATTTTGTGGTTATAGTATTACTTTAACATTTGATTTAATTATACTTGGATGGAATGTGATAGTAGAGTCGAAGACGGATGACAAACAAAACTATTTTTGCTTTGCTACGATGACAGACGAAATGATTTTCGAAAAACGTAAAAATTTTTGAGCACAAGATTTATATTGAAAATAATTTTAATTATTGCTTTTTCTTCTCAGCAAACCCTTTCATTTGATATCCATATCATGGGGCTGCATAAAAAAATAATCCATCATCTTTGGGAGTCTGCCATATTGAATTTAGAATGACTTCACTTACCTTACCATGCATTGTTCTCCAAATTAACGTGTATGAAAAATTTCATCTCAATCGGAAACCAGGAAGTGGTTCTAATTAAGCTTCCAGAATTTGTCCTAAACTAACTAACGCGACAAGCTAATACAAAGCTTGTAATAAGTGTGCGTCAGCTCCGACACGCTACTAGAGTTTACTCATCGTGAAACGTGTAGTTCGATTTCCGAACTTTAGAGGAGGGACCCTCCGGGCTTCGCCCTTCGCGGAGCTCGGCCTCCGACGTCGCAGGGAGCGCTCCGGGCTTCGCCGTACGTGGTGACCGGTCTCCGGCCTTGCGGTTTAGGCTATATAGCAATAAAATTTTAGCTTTTCTTATATAAAAGCGACTGACTTAAAAACGTGACTCACATAAAACGTAAGTCACTCACATAAACAAAGTTAACACTCGATTTCACGCCCTGTGTAAACCGTTTCTTAAGGCGAGGTATTGATTGGAACAGTTGTCTCTGTCTTTTTCTTTACGTGTAAAGAGTAAAGAAAATAAACCACACTTTCTCACTTTTTCAATGGTTTTTCGTTTCAATCAAAAACTACAATGAAAGTTTAAAAAATAATAACATTACTCACTCTGTATTATCATAACAAATATTGTTGTGTATTTTTTAAAATTTATATACATATTTTGAAATATTAGTCATAACTAGAGTTGAAAGTAACGGTGTATGTAGATCTATCTTTGGGATTTTTCTCTATCGAGGCAAAACTGCTCAATCGTGTTTCTAATATCTTTTGACTTTAAGGAACATCACCATATCAACAATAAGGATATTTTTTACGAACCTTGAATTTTCTATCGTTTAGGAGTAGTTGACGTCAAAACTAACGAAAATCTGTAATAATACCGCCTTAGGGAGTAAAAAATAAATATAAGTACTCCAAAAAACTTTGTATCAGATCAAGGTTTGTAAAAATAAAAAATATACCTACTGTTACTCATCATACAATTATAGTGTCTATGTTAATATGCAGAAAAACCAAGATTAAACTAAAAAAACTGTCATTAGGCCGATCTTGATGTAACGGGTGAAAATTTTGGAGGTTAGGAGAACAATTTTCTTTGACGAAAAGGAATATTGTGGGTTAAGCAGTTAATACTTAATAGTAAGCAAATAGATATCTAATAACAAATTTTGGTCATTATTACTCATAGTCGTTAGCCCGTATATACGAGTAGTTATGACTTTTTTGATGTACTTCTATTATAACATCACACAACTTACCTGGGATTTTGTTTAGAGATTTTGGTTCAAGATTCAAGGTATTTAATCAAAATAGGCTCAAATTACACTCTTTTTGATAGTCATAAAATAATAATAACATGATGTCATTTGTGAAAAATCATTAGTTTATAACGTAAAAATTCAATGCTTGATTAAATAAATCAGATTACGTCATTAGAACATGAAAACAATATGACACGAAAAGTTATTCATAAAAATCATTGAACGTCATAAATGCCTTTGACAAGAGCAGGCCAGTTCACGCGGACAGCACCCTGTCACGAGTATAACGCGTGATTCTGTTATCGATCCCATCAACCATATTAGAGGAAAAGGAACGACTCTGCTCCCGATGCGCCACCATCCGCACGAACATTAGCTTTTGTGTAGGTTTGTGTAGGTTTTGTGTCGGATATGTGTAGCCTGTTACCACTCCAGTCTACATTATCGACTGTGTTGGTTGCTGGTTCTTGGCAAAAAATTGAACTTTATATTTAGTAGGAAGCTGCAGCTAGCAATCCTCCATGATCTCGTATCTATGAAACTGCAAACAAACCTGCCAAATCGTAAATAAACAGTAAATTAAAAAATAAATAACTTTAATTGCTCGTGTCTCTTCTTTGATGTTACACTATGATTTGCAGATCTCGTTGATGTCTCTTCTTTGATGTTACACTATGATTTGCAGATCTCGTTGATGTCTCTTCTTTGATGTTACACTATGATTTGCAGATCTCGTTGATGTCTCTTCTTTGATGTTACACTATGATTTGCAGATCTCGTTGATATCTCTTCTTTGATGTTACACTATGATTTGCAGATCTCGTTGATGTCTCTTCTTTGATGTTACACTATGATTTGCAGATCTCGTTGATGTCTCTTCTTTGATGTTACACTATGATTTGCAGATCTCGTTGATGTCTCTTCTTTGATGTTACACTATGATTTGCAGATCTCGTTGATGTCTCTTCTTTGATCTTACACTATGATTTGCAGATCTCGTTGATGTCTTTTCTTTGATCTTACACTATGATTTGCAGATCTCGTCGATGTCTTTTATATGATGTTACACTATGATTTTCAGATCTCGTTGATGTCTTTTTTTTGATGTTACACTTTGATTTGCAGATTTCGTTGATGTCTTTTATATGATGTTACACTATGATTTGTAGATCTCGTTGATGTCTTTTCTTTGATCTTACACTATGATTTGCAGATCTCGTCTATGTCTGTTATATGATGTTACACTATGATTTGTAGATCTCGTTGATGTCTTCTATATGATGTTAGACTATGATTTGCAGATCTCGTCGATGTCTTTTATATGAAATTACACTATGATTTGCAGATCTCGTTGATGTCTTTTCTTTGATGTTACACTTTGATTTGCAGATCTCGTTGATGTCTTTTATATGGGGTTAAAAATTGTACCTAGTCGAACTACACTTTGCTGACTGTGTTAGTGACTGTTAGTGACTTTATATGTATAGAGAGAAACTTCGAGCGTTCGAACACTGATACCCTTTGGTATAAATGTAATTTGGTAGTAATATTACCATAACAAAAGAAATATCGGGTACCCCTTAGGTTTGGACGCATGTATCCCTTGACGTGTCCAATATGAGGCAGCACTGCTTAGGTTTGGACGCATGTATCCCTTGACGTGTCCAATATGAGGCAGCAATGCTTAGGTTTGGACGCATGTATCCCTTGACGTGTCCAATAGAAGGCAGCACTGCTTAGGTTTGGACGCATGTATCCCTTGACGTGTCCAATATGAGGCAGCACTGCTCAGGTTTGGACGCATGTATCCCTTGACGTATCCAATATGAGGCACCACTGCTTAGGTTTGGACGCATGTATCCCTTGACGTGTCCAATATGAGGCAGCACTGCTTAGGTTTGGACGCATGTATCCCTTGACGTGTCCAATATGAGGCAGCACTGCTTAGGTTTGGACGCATGTATCCCTTGACGTGTCCAATATGAGGCACCACTGCTTAGGTTTGGACGCATGTATCCCTTGACGTGTCCAATATGAGGCAGCACTGCTTAGGTTTGGACGCATGTATCCCTTGATGTGTGTAATATGAGGCAGCCAGCACTGCTTAGGTTTGAACGCATGTATCCCTTGACGTGTCCAATATGAGGCAGCACTGCTTAGGTTTGGACGCATGTATCCCTTGACGTGTCCAATATGAGGCAGCAATGCTTAGGTTTGGACGCATGTATCCCTTGACGAGTCCAATATGAGGCAGCACTGCTCAGGTTTGGACGCATGTATCCCTTGACGTGTCCAATATAAGGCAGCACTGCCTCGAAATCCGCATGGTTTCGTTTTAATTATCTCGTCCCAAAGACGTGTTCAGTACGAGACGCTAGTCTTCCAAATTCGTTATTAAAGTAAGTGTCGGTAGCGCTAAAATGTGTGTCCATTTCAAGGCATTTTTGTTGACAACTCTAATTCAAGTCATATACAACATTTCGACTGTTTAGGTTTTCGTACTCAAAGGCTAACACGGGACCCTATTACTAAGCCTTCGCTGTCCGTCTGTTACCAGGCTGTATTTCATGAAATGTGATAGCTAGACAGTTGAAATTTTTACAGAAGATGTATTTATGTTGCCGCTATAACAAACTACAATTAGAAAAAAGTGAAAAAATAAGGGAGGGTCTCCATTGAAAAAACATGCTTTTTTTTGAAACATGAAGAAACTAGCGCCATTTAGTATGATGGTACTAAACCCTATGTGTGCGGTTCTGACTCGCATTTTGCCTGGTTTTTAGGATATTTACGAGTAAACATGTAGAGATATTCGCTATAATCAATGTGCTATTAATAATATGCTAGGGATTATATATTTTTACAAATTTACTCAGGTTTTTAGGGAATGTTTTAAAAAACAAAATTATGTTAGCAAGTGGTAATAGATCATTTTGTATGGAAAATGTATGAACTTTTTACAAATCCAACTGCACACCTTAAATTGGTCGATACGAGAGGGAATTCCCCAACAGTCCAAGTGGTCGGTTAGTGGGGACGCTATATCATTAACCTGGTAGTATAGGATATCCGGTAGATATTCGAGAGGGAATTCCCCAACAGTCCAAGGGGTCGGTCAGTGGGGACGCTACATCATAAACCTAGTAGTTTAGCGTATCTGCTAGATATACGAGAGGGATTGCTCCAACAGTCCAAGGGGTCGATCAGTGGGGACGCTACATCATAAACCTACTCGTTTAGCGTATCTGCTAGATATACGAGAGGGAACGCCCCAACAGTCCAAGGGGTCGGTCAGTGGGGACGCTACATCATAAACCTAGTAGTTTAGCGTATCTGATAGACATACGAGATTGAATGCCCCCAACAGCCATCGGTTCTATGAGCTGATTCTGCCCACTGCCTTTTAGTGTAGCGGTTCTGCATGTCGGTATTTTCGTTCTCCCACGGATCGTCTGCAATGATTTTTGATTCGATCACTTATGGAAACTCTGAGTATAGCGCGCTCCATCGAACTTTGGTGACCACAGACAGACAGACGGACGGACATCAGAATCTTAGTAACAGGGTCTCGTTTTTACCTTTTTTGGGTACGGTACCCTAAAAAACCAACATTAACAATTCTTTGTGAATAATATTATAATTTCATTTAGCTAGTAGGTAATTGTTTCGCGAACCCGCAGACGGACCGTGTCGGTATCGATATTAATAAAGGACCCTATAGTTAGTTCTCACTATAACTGCTTTCTTTAATAATACACAATAAAAAGGAAATAAAATATTTTATTTCAACGAACTGAAGAAAAATATTTTCTAGTAAATACCTATAGCAAAATTATCGTAAGTAGTTCACGCATGGTTTCCTAATCTCAAATGTTGCTTCGTCATGAAAGCTGTATAACGGCGTCGGCACGCAATGCAACGTTGAGTCATACCTAGTTAATATTAGTGCGTAGACGGTAACTAAAAAGGCGTCGGTGGCGTAACGGATTGGGCCTCTACCTCGTGTCCGGGAGATCGTGGTTTGAATCCTGCCACGTACCAATGTGTTTTCGAATTTCGATTTCATATGTACGTTTATCCGACGCTCTTACGGTAAAGAAAAAACAACGTGTGGAAATATGCACTCGCCTGCGAAGAAACTCGAAGTTTTTTGTGTGTAGTCGACTAAACCGCACTGGACCACTATGGTCGACTAAGGCCCGATCGTCTTAATTCAGGGTAGCCTCGGAAGCCTCGGTGGGGATGTATATGAGCTGATATGAAGATGATGAGACGGTAACTACCTCAGACCAAATAGCGTGGTAGACTAAGGCCCGATCGACCTAATTCAGGGTATGTTCGAGCCTCTCGGTGGAGACGTATATGAGCTGATATGAAGATGATGATGATGAGACGGTAACTACCTCAGACCAAATAGGTAGGTAACTACTTAATTAAAATCTTTCACTACCATCACACATGTCGGTAAAACAAAATCTTTATATTTTATTGTTAACCTTTATACAGCCATAATATGTATATCTCTTTCCCTGTTTGATTATTTGAAGCAGAGCTTTTTAGGTTATGGATGAAATTCTATTGTTCAATGTTAAATACTTGTTCTTACATAATAATCACCTAATTACCATCGCATTATCATGAGCGCCACTACAAGGTCACATCATATATAAATATGCAACACGGCGGCGGTACGTTACAGAGCGGATACCAATTCTATCAACAACCTATAAACCGCAACCTTTCTTTGTCTCGCTTCTTAATACCACCGAGGCGTGAGTGAGATAGAAATCTACAAGTTTAATGGGCCGTTACGGGAGAAAAAAAAAACAGTCCGCATTCGCGAGCGTAGATACGCGAGTGATAGTGGCAAAGCGGAAGGATTTTTGCTGACTGGTGCACTGTGCAGTGTTTTCCGCGATCCAGTGATGTTCGATCATCGGACGGCCATGATGCGTTGCCAAGAGACTATTTGCAGACCACGTGAGTATTGTAATCGCATGCAACATGCTTCTAGGAGTAAGCCTAAACTTACGCTTACGTCAAACTGTTCTACGTAAATTAAATGTAGCGTCTTTCGTTCATGTTTGCGTAGGTATATATATATAACTAAGCTCGCGGGCGCGTCATTACACCATGCTTAGTACGGTATTACTGACCTTGATGTATGGCGCTTTCTCCTTTTCTGTACGGTATATAGGTAGGTACCTATACAGTATACATCTAGAAAATTGAGATACGTCGCCGACCGGTTTTCATATAACCTCAAAGTTGTAACTTCATGCGTAGCGCGTAGTGTTTGTGTCTATGATGAAATTGATGAATGTAGGTACCTATGTAGAGGTATTTGTTATTCCTACATAGTATAATAGGGTATATGCATGAAGTTTTTTTTCCGCATTTCTTAACAAAATATGAAAATTCCGTAAATACTACGGAATACGGAAGCTATAAGCATTTCAACTACCAATGAGAGAGAGATCCGATATGTAAATTATGTGACGACTTATAACACATGGTCCATATAAACTCTATGATACATTCTGTTTAGCTAGAAAGAGATTGAGATCTTGGTTATTTTTATAGTTATTCAAATATATTTTTTGTATACCGTTTCTTATATGAATGAGCTTTCATTAAAGCAAAAAAAAATCATGCATATTCCCCATTGTGTGGTATTATTTACTTTCACTGATTTGGTAATCAGTCATATTATTATGTTACCTCATGAGGCTTGTCGAATGCTAGTAAATATCTGTATGCTACACTTAAATGTCAGTTCCAATGTTTTTAGATCATCATCATCATCATATCAGCTGAAGGACGTCCACTGCTGGGCAAAGCCTCCCTCAAGGATATCTACAACGACCGGTCCTGCGCTGCTCGCAACCCTCCCCTTGTGGATCGACTAGTTCTAGTTCTTCTTTGTTAGATAATCTATATCAGTCAACTGATATAGATTATCTGATGAAGACTTTTGGATTGATACTGCTTTATTTTTTATTTTTGTTTCTATATTATGTTTTAAATAGTTTTATTTTTTCTATATCTTGTATAATCGGTGTGTGTTTATGTCAAATAACTGTCTTTTGTATATTCGGCATGAAGATAAGATAGCCAGCTCCCCATTGCGTTGGGGAATATTGGTAAGCCCGCTTCCATCTTCGGCAACATCGTCACTTACCACCAGGTGAGATGTTGTCGAGGGTTTACCAATTGTGAATAAAAAAATATAAAAAAAGAGTAAGTACCTACAAATCTATTAAAAATAATAATAACTAAGTAAATTTAAATTTTGTTTAAAAAATTAACCCAAAAACAACTTCATCCTAAATCCTTCTCAAGGTTTTCCTCAGTTCATAAACAAACCATAAGGTCAACTTATGAGAGACAATTCGTTATTAGTTTTACCGCGAAAGTCGGCTATAGCCAACACAGCGAGCAAACGTGACACACGCCATTGTTGGAATGTTTATAACAGCCCTTAACAAACTTCCAATTATACTCAACTCGAGGTACAAACGAAGAAAAGTGATGAATGAACAAATGGATTGCAATATACCTAATGGTTCTGTGGTGGCAAGGAACAGTCGGTGCGTTGTCTACGTGCGTGGCGGTAAAAAGGCTAATCTTATGGAAAACTTCACACAGACAGCCATCCAAAGGATTCAAAAGTTGTGTCAAGGTTATAAATAATAAGCTAGATGTAAATAATGAAGCCTTTGTGCAACTCATTACCATAACAAGGGTGACACAAAGGCATGCTAGGGGTACTCTACAAACAACCGTATTGGCCGTTTCGATGGGGTTATTGAATTGTCTTTGTTGCTTATTTTGCATAAAAATACAATATTCTCTTACGGTTCCGACTATAGACTCCCGTTAAGAAGAAGAATAAATCTGAATAAATAATCTTTCCTAAATAAACATCATTTCTGGAATGCCTACAGGCTTCCAAAATGGATTAAAAAGCATTGATAATAGATTTGTAAATAAACAGCGAATTTTATCAATTATGTAATATTTTCTCAGATACGCCAATTTACTTGCAAAAGTAATTAATGTAGACTCATAAGTGTAGCGTTAACTAAAGTGGCAGTGGCAGTGGGTGGAGCATATAGCAGGCCGTTGGGGTAGTAAAGTTCTCGAGTGGCGACCGCGAATCGGAAGACGTAGCATGTTCAGGCCTCCTACTCTGAGTACTGACGACCTGGTGGAGGTCACGAGAAGCCGCTGTATGCGGGCAGCGCAGGACCAGTAATTTTGGAAATCCTTGGGGGAGGCCTTTGTCCAACAGTGGACGTCTTTCGGTGATGGGTATGATGGTTATAAATAGGAATGTTTTTTTAAATTATAATTAAGCTACATAATATGATCTAACATATCTACAGAATGAGCACTTGAGCAGCAGTGTGCTGACTCTATGCATCCCTATGTCTGTCAAGAAGCAAGTTAAATTGGACAGGACTGGTTAGACCAGGGGTGTCCAACATAATTTGGTAGAGGGCCAGGTTTAGGATTTTTATAGCCGCAGCTGGCCTAAGGAAATGTCCAATAGTAAAATGAATTTTTAATAAAACAAAATAGCAATTTTTATTTTTATTTTTATTGAATCAGTAACGAGGAGATCCGTAGGAGAACCAAGGTAACCGACATAGCTCTTAGAATTGCTAAACTTAAGTGGCAGCGGGCGGGGCACATTGATCGTAGAACAGATGGCCGTTGGGGCAGTAAAGTTCTCGAGTGGCGACCACGCACCGGAAAACGTAGTGTAGGCAGGCCTTCCACTCGGTGGACCGATGACCTGGTGAAGGTCGCGGGAAGCCGCTGGATGTGGGCAGCGCAGATCCAGTCGTCGTGGAAATCTTTGAGGGAGGCCTATGTCCAGCAGTGGACGTCCTTTGGCTGATATGATGATGATGAATTTTTATTTACTTATTTTAGGAGGAAGAGTCACTTTTAAAAACCTACCTTATGAGATGACTTTTTTGTTTGCACAATGCATCTATTGTCTATATCCTTGTTCAACTTATGTGCCGCGGTATATAGGTAGAGGTTTGCGCAATAACTACGAGTATAATATTAGATGGCTTAAAATTTAACTAGTTCTCGGGCCAGATGAAGTGTTGAGACAGTATGCTGGACAGGCTTGGGCTAGAATGTCGAGTTACCTATTCTTCGTAGCATTATCGAGCTTAATCATCAAAATCATAGAGAATTACCTATAGGTAGGACTAAAGGGCTATAATGTGAATGTGAGAAATATCATTTCGCTGGGCGACGACGCCCAGTCTCAGATGTAATTTCTCCTTACTGGCATAACAGTTGACATTCCATGGTGTTTTATTGTCATTTGTATGGTCTTCTTCATGCGTTAATGACACACATAAAAGAGGGGGGGGGGGTGGGGGTGTTGATTCCAAATTCAAATTTCTTTATTTAACAAAAATGTTCCTTCACACTCTTCCGTCACATTCACTCGCAGTACTTCAGGCATTCCCTTTCGATATTCGACCATTTAGATGGTAGTTGGGGCAGTAAAGTTCTCGAGTAGCGACCGCGCACCGGAAAACGTAGCGTAGGGAGGCCTCCCACGCGGTGGACCGACGACCTGGTGAAGATCGCGGGAAGCCGATGGATGCAGGCAGCGTGGGACCGGTCGTCGTGGAAATCCTTGGGGGAGGCCTTTGTCCAGCAGCGGACGTTTTTCTGCTGATATGATGATGATGATGACTCGACCATGCATCTGTAAAAGACATTGATAGTAACATAATCAATCAATATAATATTTTAAAAGTAAATGTACAATGTGCGTGCCGCTAAAACTCAGAAATGAGTCCCGGTACGATCAAGGAAGTTACATGGTGTGGTAGTCCACTATCCTCCATCCGTGAAGAAGACTCCCGTTTTTACCTGAAGGGCGTGCTTTTGAAGATATAATGACTGGAAGTTTCACCCAGAATAATTGAGAGTATTCCAAAGCATTCCTCAACAACATCCCAGATCATTGTGGAACATTCCAGAAAACTCCAAATGTTGTGGAGTGTTCTGGAACAGTTTGGACCATTCGAAGCCTCTTTGTGTAGATGGAGCTACTTCCTGAGCGGAGCCGGGTACCCCAGCTAGTAAAACATAATAGTTACAAGGACTCTTGAAATACGCACCTAAAATTTAAATTTAAAATCTATGCTACAATTTTATAAAGAGGTAAAGTTTGTTTCTTTGTATGTAGGAGGTAATCTTCGAAACTACTCATCCGATTTAAAAAATATATTTTTCACCAATAGTTATAATGGAATTTCACGATGGACATAGGCTAAGGAAAGCCCCGCTTGCTCTCGATATCCAAGGGAGCGAAGCCGCGGGCAACAGCTAGTTTTGTATTATATGCTGAGAGAAAAGATGATTACCTGAAAAAATCCTCTTACTCTTAATGGACCGTAGTAATATTATGCTATATAAATATATTATGTAATGGTAAGTTTTGGACTAGCACGCCACCTTTTTATACAGTGATAACCTGTATTTTATACAGTGACAACCTTTATTTTATATAGTGACAACCTTTATTTTATACAGTGATAACCTTTATTTTATACAGTGACAACTTTTGTTTTATACAGTGACCACCTTTATTTTATACAGTGACAACCTTTATTGCATACAGTGACAACTTTTGTTTTATACAGTGACCACCATTATTTTATACAGTGACAACCTTTATTTTATACAGAGTCGACCTTTATATATACAGTGGCAACCTTAATTTTATTCAGTGACAACCTTGATTTTATACAGTGACAAGTTTGATTTTATACAGAGTCAACCTTTATATTATACAGTGACAACGTTTATTTTATACAGTGACCACCTTTTTTTTATACAGTGACAACCTTTATTGCATACAGTGACAACTTTTGTTTTATACAGTGACCACCATTATTTTATACAGTGACAACCTTTATTTTATACAGAGTCAACCTTTATATATACAGTGGCAACCTTAATTTTATTCAGTGAAAACCTTGATTTTATACAGAGTCAACCTTTATTTTATACAGTGACAACCTTTATATTATACACTGACAAACTTTATTTTATACAGTAATAACCTTTATTCTATACAGTGACAACCTTTATTTTATACTGAGTCAACCTTTTTATATACAGTGGAAACCTTTATTTTATTCAGTGACAACCTTGATTTTATACAGTGACAAGTTTGATTTTATACAGTGACAACCTTTATTTTATACAGTGATAACCTTTATTTTAAACATTCAAACTTGTAGATTGAACTTCCAAGATTGTTAGTCAAATTGGAAATTGGACAAGTGGGCAAATTCCAAACAAGGAAATTGGACAAGTTGCCCGGAAAATTTAAAACTTAGTTTTTTTTAATTCACTATTAGTAAGCCCTTGGCATCATCTCACCTGGTGGTAAGTGACGTTGATGCCGAAGATAGAAGCGGGCTTACCCAGATTTTTTTCTATTGGATTCTTGCATGATATCAAGACCATAACTCACGAAATCCACACGAGCTAAGCCGCGAGAAAAAGCTAAATCATTGTAAATAAATAAGAGACTTTATGAAAGGTCCACTGTGCTGACAACTCTCGGGAATTTAGAAAGCGGGTCATTCTCCTCTCTGTGGATGGCGCGGTCCCTTTTGCAGACATTCTCATGCAAATTGCGAGTCGACTGTACGCCTACAGCTGAGTTGGCCCTTCGCCCTTCGTTGCGAAGGCAGTACACTCGGTTAGTTAATGTTACGACACCACGAGGAAGCTGGATTAATGAAGTCGTGTGATCTAAATACAATTTTATATACAACTTGAAAAGTACAGTGTGTGTGAGTAGGTGGTAGCAGATAGTGTGTTTTTTTTAAAACAGTGCCTCAACGAAAAAATTGAAGAATGATACTAGGAGATCTATATTCAATATGTAGTTCTAATAAATCGTTTTACACAAATTTTTAATTTAAAAAATTACATGTTGCTAAATGCCAAAACGTAAAATTAAAAAAAAAATACTTATAAGTACAACTTTTGCAATTAAAACTTGTCACTGCGAATGTGGGAAAGCTTAGCTAAAAAAATCAAAATACTTGTTAAGTGACAAAATAGAAGACTTGATGGAAAACAAAACGAGCAAGGTTTTCCGAAGTTCAAGTGGGAGGGCAATTTAGTGATAAGAGTTCATAATTTATTTCTGATGCTGTCGTCATCCCTATTTACATAGTAGGGCAATTTAGGAATAAAATTTCATTGGTTATTTGTGTAGTAAGGGGAAAAAGTAATCCTGAGCTTACCGAGGAATTCAATACACGTCGCCTGAGAAAAAAATATTTTGGCCCCGAGTGACACACACAATTTTTCATCACAACAGGAGAAAAAGAAATAAAAAGAATGAAGAATGCACGGGACCGTTCTTTTTTTTCTAAGCGCTTTGCCGCCAAAACCTAATCGACCGGTAACTACGTCATACATTATGATTTCGACCTCTTTGGTTAATTTCACATACTAATAAACAAAGAGTTAGTATTTTAATGCAAACTCCTTGCTAATCAATAACAAAAGTGAGTAGAATAGATAAATGCTATGTATCTAAAAGTCTTTAGATTTTTGTTAAACTTATTCATTAAACGGAATCACAAAATTAGCACATCAATTACGTTGAAAACCTATGACGTCACGTGACTATTTCATACATTTTAGAACAAAATATCGTATAGAATAGAGAATTTAATGTTAGTTTGTGATATTTAAATTTTTTTTATATATTCAACCTTTACAGACGCGGACAAAACTCCCTACAGGGAGCAAAGTAGAATTTTGTTCGCATTTATTAAGGCAAGGCAATTGTAAAACAGTTGTCTCTGTTTTTTCCTTTACGTGTAAAGATTCAAGAAAATAACCACACTTTTGCACTTTTTCAATGTTTTTCGTTGTTATTTCTCTTAAGATTTCAATTTAAAAACTAAAATTTATATAAGCAGATTCTCTGTAGTACTTAAAAAGAAATATCTCCATATAAAAACTATGTGCAAATTTAGAAATTTTATTAATAAACATTTCGTTTTAGACTTTTTTTAGACGTTTTAGACCTGTTTTTGGGATTTTTTATGATCGAGTAAAGTACACACTATCCTGTTACATATTAGCACATTCCTCAGACAATATCCTTAAGTATGTCCAATATTTTTCGCAAGACCGATATTTAGTAGTAATTACCCAAAAAATTTGATCTAGCAAAAGGATTTCTCCGCTTCTCCACCGGTGCCTCGCCTTAAGGAACCAATCGTCATTTTTCGAAAAGGTATGATGAAAAATTCATTTTTGATGCAGTCGGCTACCGTATTGCATCGATACATATACTAAGTGCGCAAGAGTTGCATACTATAATGTCAACAAGAACATAAAACTATTCGAAGCTGAAAATACTCGTAAGTACATTGTGCGGCGACCCAGACTGACTACAAAGTAGTTTGTGTCTCCTAAATTGTCAGATAAACTCGCAATCCAGTGACATTCTCCAAATCGTAAGTTTTATTTATAAGCCATTGATATGAAGTTAATATTTTGTGGATTCGATATCTACCTGCTCGGTAAAGGTCGCATGTAGAGTACGTATACTTATGATAACTTACGAGATACCTACGGGTATATACTGGTGGATTATTTTTTACTTTTATTAAGGCTGTTTAGTAAGTTTAAGCTTATTACTTTTTGGTCATCATATGCTTACGTTATTGAACTACATAGTATTGAACAAAGTAGCTGTATACCGCTTACTGCTTTTAAACCACTTAACGGATTTTGTTCCAGTTTTCATTTATAGACAGAGCAATAAACGAGGAAAGTTTAGTTTTACAATTCAAATTAAATTCCGGTGTGCGTGTGTTCGTAATTATTTTCCTCCTAAACAGCTTGACCGATTTTGATATTTGTTTATATAGTTATGGGGTCACCTGGATTGTTTTTTGCTATAATTGGACCCATAGGGTGACCCTGTTGTCGAGATCCAGTTTTTTTTAACAGCGCCACTTACTGGGTGTACTTATAGCAAAGAATAATCCAATCTGGTAAATCTGGTTTTGAGGAGAAGAATTACAAAGACACGCTCACCGGAATTTTATATATAAAGAAGATTTTCAGCCACATTAAAAATACAAGCGGAGCTGCGGGGCACCCACTAGTTTTTAATAAGTTAATTTTTGCGTAATTTGGTTCGTAAAGAATTACATTTTAAGTTTTGAACTTTTAATGGTGTAGGCTAGAAGCGTCTTTAGACTGATATGGGATATAATATATTAGGTAGGTATATAATATTTATAACACTGGTTTTCACAAATCTATTCTTTCTTAAATTACTTTTATACTTTTTATTTTGCTTGCGCTATGTCTTCAGTCTAATAAGTTAACAGATATCTTATTACTATCCGTGAGCAAGTTTTGCATATCTATATTTAATATAGGTACCTATGAAATTGATTTCTCGGAAACAGCTCTAACGGTTCGAATGAAATTTTGCATTTAAAAAAATATTTACATTCCAAGTCTATCTAGATAGGTGTAATCTCTAAGAAAATCAGTTTTTACACGAAAAATAATATTTTTAGTTTTTATCCACTGGGCAACGCTCAGTCGGCCAGGTTCTTAGATATTGTACGGAGGACAGCACATCAAGCTAGACACTCGTAGTGCGATTCTGATCCATACCCATTCGGCACAAGAACGGTACAAAGTCCAAAGTGTGTAGCTTGATGTGCTGGCCTGTGTACATAAATTCCAAGTTTTCACAACGATATTAATAGTAAGTAATTGATAATTAATAAAAGATGTGTAACTTCTAGTAGGTATACTTCTACCATAAGTTCTACGAACCCTTTTAAGGTTCCGTAAAAAGTAACCAACGGGACCCTATTACCAAAGTACCTATATTATATATAAATTAGTACTAACATACAGTACGGACACTCCCTGCTGCTCTCTAGATTGGGACCTCACCCCCTCGTCACCCAGATTGTTACAGATTCGTTACAGTTTGGTTGTAGAACGTTGCCGAATTTTGTAGAATTTTGCCGCCATTTTGTATGTTCCGTCATTCCTTTTTTGAAATGTAATTTCTGGCCCGTTGTACGAAGTGTCCAGGGTGTGTTTCTATTATTACTTCTACATAAGTTCTACGAACCCTTTTAAGGTTCCGTAAAAAGCAACCAACGAGGCCCTATAACTTAGCCAATACGCTCTCCGTCTGTTCGTCTGTAAGCGATCTGTCCTTATAGATGGATAGTTGAAATTTTCACACAGTGTGTATCGGGGGGCACGGCAGTGCCCCCGCCAAGTCGAGCGCGAAGCAACACTGCCGTACCATCCTTTACTGGAACCATTTCGCCGCATTATCAGGCCCCTATTTGAGAACCTCTGGATAAGACCAGAACGCAGAAATTTTCGTCACCCAGTAAGCTATAATCACATACTTAATATCCAAAATTTCAAGTCCGTAGGTCATTTAGTTCCGAAGTTAAGTGAAAGCAAAGTTTTGCATTTATGACATTCACTCACTCATGATCATCAGAATAGAACGAGTACTTCCCATAAACTCAGAGAGCTGAAATTTGGTACAGAGTTAGGGTTTAATGGCCACATAAAGGGAAAACTTTAAAAACTAGGATAATCGAAGATCTGGAGAACCTGGTGACCCTGATTAGAAAATACAAGAGCCCAACCAAACTATTAGAGATCGACATACCGCCTTTACAAAAAATCAATATGCCGCTTCAAATCAATATGCCCACGTTTCTAAAAAAAGAAGTGAAATCCCACCAAAAACATTCTGTAAAATACTAGCCAAGTCTCGATGGAGCTGCTTGTTTATCTCTAAAAAGTTATGAAATCTAGACAAAGTCGTGCCAAGTCTAAGGTTCCTTACTGCGATTTCTTTATTATTATAGTTAATGTTGTGTGACTTGGCCTTTGAAGGCTACACAAGGGTACAAAACCAGGTGCTCCATGACACAATTGCACCAATCTGTCGCCAGAACCGCTACCCATTGACGATGGAAAACTGCCACTTGGAAAACGTTGATTCAATAATCAGTCAATTGTAAGCTTGATAGAGCTGCGTATTTCAATAATACTTATGTATAGGCGAGCCTGAAACAAACAGTACAAAAATATTTTTCCAGTACAGACGGACTTCTAATCATTGATAGAAGTCCGTCTGTTCGTCTATTTTATGTTAGATCGATGGTCGATTTGACGCTCCAAAAAGAAGTGTTTGTCTCCCCCAAGGATTTCCTCGACGACTGGTTCTACGCTGCCCGCATGCATCGGCTTCCCGCGATCTTCACCAGGTCGTCGGTCCACCGCTTGGGAAGCCTGTACGCTACGTTTTCCGGTGCGCGGTCGCCATTCGAGAACTTTACTGCCCCATCGGCGATCTGTTCAACGAGCCATGCCCACTGCCACTTTAGTTCGGTTTAACAACTAATAATTAGAACAATATTAAAGGGGGCCCCCATACAACGTGACGTTTTTTATACGTGAAGAAACCAGCGACAGCTGTAGTGTCTAGTAGTATCTTCTATGTAGTTGATTGATGTTTTTTTTTTGTATGGGACTCTCAGTGTGCGAGTCTGACTTGCAGTTGGGCGGTTTTTTTTAAATAATCAAGTAGTTATAACCCTAATGCAAAAACTAAATTGTGCCGTAATTAAGTATGGAGATGGATAGCTATAGTTATCTAGCCGACATTAAGTACGGAGTCTATGTTACTATATACAGGCCATTCTGGTGAACACGAGCTTTCAGGCTAATTAAATACGTATTTAACATACTTTATGTATTCTGTGTAAGTAAAGTCTACTTATAGCACCAGATACAATCTTTTAAGGCGAGGAATTTGTTAAAACAGTTGTCTCAGTTTTTTACTTTACGTGTAAAGAGTCAAGACAATACCCACACTTTTGTACTTATTTAAGATAAGATAAGATAAGATAACATTTATTCGACAAAAATACACACAGACAAAATAAAAATAACAAAAAGGTACAAATAACACCAAAAAAAAAGTAGACAAATATGAGTACGCTACAGTTATGAAAATGTGCACTTTGCCGAACTGGCCCCGACTCAGCATAATGCTGCAAGCACAGGAAGACCTACCTACTGCGCTGTTATTCTGCCGGTACCGAGAGGAATCGTCGCGCGCACCATTTAAATTTATTTAATGTTTTACGTTGTTATTTCTCATAAGAGTTCAATTTAAAAACTAAAATTTTGCAGGTTCTCTGTAGTACTTAAAAAGAAATATCTCCAATAATCTCCTGCATATAAAAGCTATGTGCAAATTTAGAAATTTTATTAACAAACAATTCGTGTTAGACTTTTTTTAGACGTTTTAGACCTGTTTTTGGGATTTTTTATGATCGAGTAAAGTACACACTATCGTGTAACATAATATTAACACATTCCTCAGACAATATCCTTAAGTATGTCCAATATTTTTTGCAAGACCGATATTTAGTAGTAATTACCCAAAAATTTGATCTAGCAAAAGGGTTTCTCCGCTTCTCCACCGGTGCCTCGTCTTAACCGCCTCCATGGTGTAATAGTTAAGTCCATTGCTTTACATCCGGAGGTCGCGGGTTCGATTCCCCGCTGAGTATAACTTTGTGTGACTCGATTTGGTTGATAGAAGGGCAGTTTCTGAGCCTACCTGGCTAGCTACCGCCATCTTATCTAAGTTTTGCCGCCAAGCATCAATGTTAACAGCAATGATGTGTTCCGGCTTGAAATTAAGATAGCTGGTTCCCCATTGCGTTGGGGAATCTTGGCAAGCCCGCTTTCATCTTCAGCATCATCGTCACTTACCATCAGGTGAGATGATGCCAAGGGCTTACCAATAGTGGATTAAAAAACCTAACCACTCCGAGACTGCGGATAGAAGTGAAAACTTTACAGGTGTTGCGAGTTCAATGGTTTTTCCCATATTAAAAAATGTTTTTATACGTTTTGACCCTCCGAATGTTCCTGGTACGGTGGCGGTTACATTAGGCACATGACAGTGTCGCTTACAATATTTTTGTATTTAAGATTTGATTAAACTTATAGTCAATGTTCTCATATTAACCCTTCACTTGAACCTATTAATATTTAAACAAAATGATTGACTTGGTTACGGTAATTTTGACAATTGAAAGGCACAGTCTCCGTCCATATTAATTTGTTTTAATGATGAATAATAGACAGGCTTAATATGACCTGATTAAATTTTATAATTTTTTTATTTGTTATCAAATGAAAATATTATACCTAGCTATTTGATTTCAGTTTCAGATTCAGACATTTATTAATTACAGTTCAACATTTTATTAATTACTGGTTGTCTGGTAGAAATCGCTCACAGAGATAAGAACGCCTCGATTGCACGTCTCTTAGTTGAGAATTAAATGTTGTACATGTATTTGTTTATTTTGATGTACAATAAAGAGTTATTTGATTTGAATTCAATAAAACAGTGCATGCACTGGATACGGGCAGCGCAGAACCGGTCGTTGTAAATCCTTGAGGGAGACCTTTGTCCAGCAGTGGACGCCTTTCGGCTTATATATGATGATGACGATGATGAAGACAGTGCCACATATCGACATACTTACTTAAAAATATAGGAACTTAGGTAAATTAGATTTAAGAGGAATAATAAAAAAAACTGTATAAAAAATATTTGAGATTTTCACAACAATTCCTTTATTTCATATAATATGTCACACAATATAATTTGAAAATCTGTTTATTTTATTTTTTTCTTATTTACCATCCAAAAGTGGTCCCTAAATTTAAAGTTAATTTATTTACGTTACACGTCCGTATTTGGGTCACTGACTTATACATAATGTATAACCTAATTTGAACTCAATGGGTTCAGTAGTCTCTGAGAAAATTGACTGTGACAGGCGGACAGACAGACACGTGAGTGATCCTATAATGGTTCCGTTTTTTCTTTTTGAGGAACAGAACCCTAAAATAAGGCAAGCACTCAGAAATCTATATATATAACAATAGACGATCCTGAGACCTTGATTCCACATCTAAAGTTAAATAACAGATCAATTTCGAAATATTTATACCAAAAAAATCTATTGTCACCAGACATAGGTTTTGTCAAATTTCAGCTCATTTGGAACTTAGGAAGTCGCTCTATTATTATCAATTGTCATATTTGACTCGTACAAATAAATAAATAGATAAATTAATAGTAAATAAAACATCATGAACATTGATGAGTTCCGGCTTGAAGGTAAGATAGCCAGTTCTCCATTGCGTTGGGGAATGTTGATAAGCCCACTTCCACCTTCGGCATCATCGTCACTTACCATCAGGTGAGATGATGCCAACAGCTTACCAATTGTGAATAAAATAAAAAGAAAGTAAAATAATCGTCAAGCAAAATAAAAACAGCAATGTAATGTAGGATGGCTGTTGAGGTGAATGAGAAGAACACAACTTCGCTCGAGAAAAAAACCCGTGGTTAACTCTTAAAACCCGTGGTTAACTCGTAAAACCCGTGGTTAACTCGTAAAACCCGTGGTTAACTCGTAAAACCCGTGGTTAACTCGTAAAACCCGTGGTTAACTCGTAAAACCCGTGGTTAACTCGTAAAACCCGTGGTTAACTCGTAAAACCCGTGGTTAACTCGTAAAACCTGTGGTTAACTCGTAAAACCCGTGGTTAACTCGTAAAACCCGTGGTTAACTCGTAAAACAAAACCGGCCAAGTGCGAGTCGGACTCGCACACGAAGGGTTCCGTACTATCTTTAAAAATGTTTCATTAAAAAAATACGTTCCTTCTATGGGCTGCGTCCTCACAGATCGTAAACCCCTTTAATTATTTTTTTTTTACTTATTACGTATTTCTATTATAAGTACTTGTTGCTATACTGGTAACAGAAAGAAATACAAAACAATACAATATTCTTTATTGCATCACAACATAAAACATAATAGAAGAAAGCCTATATAATAGGCGGCATTATTTCTAGATAGAAGTATCTTCCAGGCAACCTTTGGGTAAGAAAACAGCGAAAGAACAAGTTATTATAATGTTTTTTTTAGTTAAATTCCTACATTCTCTGTGAAAATGAACAACATGCCTACTTGGACGGACGCACAGCGGAGACTTGGGTACAGAACCCTTAAAATTAACTTTAACACATATCGATCTTGTAAAAAAAACTAGTTTCTTGGGGAAAGTTTTCTCATTCACCTCTTTAAAACGCATCTGTCGTTCAACCAGTCATTTTGTATATCAAAGGCCTCCTCCAAGGATTCAAACGACGACCGGTCCAGCGCTGCCTACATCCAGCGGCTTCCCACAACCTTCACCAGGTCGTCAGCCCACCGAGTGGGAGGCCTTCCTACGCTAAGTCTTCCTGTACATTGTACAATATTCAATAAACTCTACGTGACGTGGAAGTGAACAAGAGGTGAAAAACTGACATAGATAAAAAGAATCATTTTTTTATTATTATTCATAATTGGTAAGCCCTTGGCATCATCTCACCTGATGGTAAGTGACGATGATGCCGAAGATGGAAGCGGGCTTACCAAGATTCCCCAACGCAATGGAGAAATGGCAATCTTATCTTCAAGCTGGAACACATCAATGTTACTAACACTGATGTTTAGCGGCAAGACTTAGATAAGATGGTGGTAGCTAGCCAGGCCGGCTTAGAAAATGCCCTACCACCAACCAAACCGAGTATTACAAGTGGACCCCGCCGGGAATCAAACCCACGACCTCCTGGTGTGAAGCGAATGGACTAACCATTACGCCACGGAGGCGGTTAAAAAGAATGATCTAACAGTTATACCTAGATGTTCTAGCAGCAGCTAGACCAGGACTGCAGAGCGCATGTGCAACGTATATCCGATCGTAAAACAGTTACAGCCCTCCTCCCCCTCCCCCCGCCGCACCGACCTTACCCCACCCCCTTGCCTGTCTGGAGCCTCTTTGTTTTCGGTAATACCTCCACAGAGGGAACTAAAATGGACTAAGGCTAAGACCCCTTAATGATACCATTTCTGTGGCGGGGTTTCAAGAAGGGTTGCGAATTTTGTGGTTATTGTAAGAGAAAATAGGTATGCGTGCCTGATTGAATATTAAATTTGGTAAAAGTAATTTCGGTTACTTTTATACGGATAATTTTATAACTTACAATGCACCAATTCTTGTATCATCATTTTTTATCCTTCAATATCATCTTATCAACTCATAGACGTCCCCACCGAGGGGGCTCGAGCCTACCCTGAATTAGGGCGATCCCGCCTTAGTCGAGTCGAGCCAAGTGCGGGTTGGTTATCCTTCAATATATCGAATAAAAAAAAGGGAGGATAAAATGTATAAAAAAAATAATTCATATATATATACAAGTGTTAAAAATATGGTATAGGACCCGTTAACTGGAGGTTCTACTCATTATACAGAACAACTTTTCCCAAGGAACCCATAGTAAATTCTCAAAAATAATAAATTGAACCTTCCATACAAAAATGCACAAAATTGGTAGAGCAGCTGATCGATTTGTATGATGAGTAAATTTTTTGTGTTTTCAGAAAAGTCGTATAACAACAGTTGTTCAGTGCGATGAGCCCCAGTCAACGAGATCGACACTAATTTTGTTACAGCCCATGTATAAAGAACGACTATAAAAATATTATCCTAAAAAGGAAATAAAACCAACCAAAATTTTCAATAGCATAGGTGAACCTTTGCTGGTATATATAAACAACTATAATGCATGGTATATGTACCAACTTCACGCATATATATATCTATCTACCTATACACTTCAAACGTTCAATTCAGCCGAATCCGTCTGCGAAAAAGTAGAGAAAAAATTGTACACTGCCTGCCCAAATAAGTGCCAACCCTGATGGTCCTCGATGGATCTTGATGTCTTGCGGCTTTTAATTACCTGTGGGTTGAAGGTGTTTAATAAATGCTAAAAAATATTTCATTAAATGAATTACCTACCTACTTATCTCTGATATAAATTTCACCTTTGTGAAAAATTGCAGAACTTACAGTACCTATACCCATTATTTTAATAATATTGATTTGTTTTTAAGCTTATTTAAGTTATTACTTATTTATTGAACTCTCAAAAAATAGACAATACATATTATTTAAAGTAGGTCTTCAATTCGGTTTTTTTGCACGATTTTCAGATCAGTTTATAGATCTGAAAATCGTGCAAAAAAACCGTTGTAATTTAAAATCAATAATGTAAGTAACAAAATTTTCAAATATAATATTTAACCACCAATAGGTACAAAGTGCTCTTCTAGAAGTGGAAATAAACATTAAAAGCCTCGAGAAAACTAAGTATAATGACCGTTTATTTTGTCCTGCACTGCACCATACGCCAGGGGCAACGTGATCGGCATACGTACGATATTGGACCTCCGCCGGGGCCCGGCCGGACACGAAGCCGATACCTGGGTTGCATACATATAGATACATATATAGATATGCATTTATTCAGAGCCCACACATAGGGTAAAAGACGGAGAGTTGCCACATTTTTTGAAATCACTCTATATCTCTCAGTGCAAAAAGCAAAATACTTCAGGTATTTGTAAAACTGGCCGGTACTTTAATTTTTAACCTACAAATTTATGAAGAGTAAGAATCATTATCTTTAACATTTCCAGAGTGATATCAATTTTCGCGGATCTCTGTATTTTGGGACATCTATCCCACATAGGGGATAGTTGCCTAATTCATGTAAATTATACGTGAAACAGGACATCTATCTCGCAAAAAATTTGATCGCATTTTGCGTTTCCATGCAATCGCACAGACATGAGACACGGTCAACTTAGTGATAGTTGGAGATTCTTTCGACAAATTAATAAAATAGCATGCGATTCATCCGCAAAACTAGAGTAATTACAATCGGGGCAATTATCCTGGTTTTACCCTAGTATCCATATTTTATACTTTACCTACTTAGTATATTTAAAGTAAGTATAGGTATACCTAGATACATAATTTTATTTAGGCACTGACGAGGAGATGGGTATTTGATTTTTTTTAAATTTGATTAGGTAGGTAGTAAGTAGGTTGTGTGTGAAGTCGACCAACCCGCACTGGGCCCGCGTGGTCGACTAAGGCCTAATCGCCCTGATTCAGGGTAGGCTCGAGCCCTTCGGTGGGGACGTATATGAGCTGTAATGATGATAATGATGAAGTAGGTACAGGTACTTACAGTCGATTCAGGAATTCGGATTAATAACCATGATTCAAAAGGCTTAAACAGTAACATTTAATTAAACTAAATATAACACAGGCATATTTTCCTTACTCCATCTGAACCATCATACTTCTTAAACGAGCTTCGAAGGAGCTCTGTCGACTGAGAAATGAAACTAGAGAGGGAGCGAGCGAAGCGAGCTCGGAGTTTCGGAGAACTCCCGACTCATTTGTTTAGTTTGGCAATAAGTTTGCTTCTTTATTTTGTTTAAATATTTTAGTTCAATTAAATTGCATTAGAATATTAGAATTGCAATAAAATATAAAAAAAGATTAAAACAACATAGAAGAAATTTTAAAGCATAGGCGGCATTAAAAAAGCGTCGGTGGCTTAACCGGTAACGACTCGGTCCTCCTAACCAGAGGTGCCGGGTTCAACTCCGAACGGCCAATGTACCAATGAGTTTTTCGAAACTTACGTACACTCACCGATTGCTTTAACGGTGAAGGAAAACATCGCGAGGAAACCTGCACACACCTACGAAGAAACTCGCAGATTGTGTGTGAAGTTGACCAACCCGCACTGGGACCGCGTGGTCAACTAAGGCCCGGTCGCTCTAATTCAGGGTAGGCTCAAGCCCCTCGGTAGGGACGTATATGAGCTGATATGATGATGATGATGAGGCGGCATTATACTGCTAGGTAGCAATTTCTTCCAGGCAACCTTTTGGGTAGGAAAAACAGTGCAATAATGAAAAACAATAAGGAAGAATTTGGAAATAAGCAGTAACATAAAAAAACCAACAACCAACCCGCAATGGGCCCGCGTGGTCGACTAAGGCCCAATCGCCATAATTCAGGGTAGGCTCGAGCCCCTCGGTGGGGACAAATATGAGCTAATATGATGATAAAAAAAAACTTTAATTATACTATAATAACTTAAATAAAATAAAAATATATTCATTACAATAAAATAAAATAACTATAAATATTTCAAAGTTTTCTACTAAATTGAGCTATAGAATAATTGGGACATCAAATTTGAATACTTTAATTTTAAGAATCTCACGCCTAGTTTAACACAACAATCGAAATAATTAACTAAAACGCCAAAAGTAGGTGTTAATTAACGACACTTGGTTTTAGAATTGAAAATGATATAGGCCGGTTGTGTAAAGTGTAGAAAATTTATTCATATATAAGTAGCCAGCCATGCTTTATTATAATAAAATTTGCATATAAATTAGTTACAGCATAGGATATTTATGTGTCCTTGTAAAGTTATATAATACCTAATTGTCTAATTTAAAGCGTGACTTACCAGGCTATATTTCATCTTAGTAAGTAAGTAAAGTTATTTACTTTATTGCACGACAAAAACAATGCAGGACTTACTATTAATAGTGTATATTATGTCACAGCGAACTGGTTAAATTAGCCATTGCATTAACTGCCTAGCCGGTTCATTAAATGGTGGCATTCAACTAACTGCTTCTATTATAATACATTTTATAACTTGGCTCGCTGATGCTTAGGCCATTTATTAAACGAGCAAAGCGAATACAGAAGTTGGAGCTCCGAAGGAGCTCTATTGACCGAAAAATGAAACTAGAGAGGGAGCGAGCGAAGCGAGCTCGGAATTTCGGAGAACTTCCGACTCATTTGGTTAGGTTGGCAAGTTTGCTTCCTCCTCACAGTCGTAGTGTTAGTTTGGATATGAAAATATAGAACTAGGAGCCCCCCAGGGACTCCGTCGTCAGAGAAATATCCCCTTCTTCCTCCAACCTCCCCCTTAAGAACTCCTCCCCCTGTGGTGTGAATTTAAACTACCTGGCTAGCAGAAGTTGAACGTTATCAAGGCCTATGCATTTAATTGAATGACTGAATAATACGGCTTTAAGCAATTTCTATGAGGCAACTTTACTAAGTATTAAGTTGACTTGATCGCACAATGAGCAGGTAGGTATAGGAACTTAGTATACATTTTGTACATACATACATTTTGCTGTCGAAAAATTTCAAGTTTTAAAGGTGATTCAGAATGAACTCCACCTGAGTTCACGCAAAATACTTAAGAAAACGATTTAAAAAATCTGAACTTTTTATAGATAAGTACAGATTTTTATTTGAAAAGCCCTTGTATGAAGATTGTTCTACATTTTTCCAGTGTTTTCCAATCGATTCTACATCAGCTCTTTAAATCCAAATGGAGGCACCAAGGTGTTTAAGCGGTTATACACCGGACATTTTATAATCATAGAACACAATTTACAAGATATACCTAAGTGTATATTATATAAAGAGCTGATGTAGAATCGATTGGAAAACACTGGAAAAATGTTGAACAAATTTCATCCAAGGTTAGTAGTAGAAAATGAGGCAATTATAGGTAGTATTTATGATACTAGTAGAAAATGTGGCAACTATAGGGAGTATTTATGATACTAGTAGAAAATGTGGCAACTTCAGGTATAGGTAAGAGTTTGGACTGGGGTGGACTCGGCATCAATATCAAAGGCGAGTACATCACCCACCTTCGATTCACTGATGATATCGTAGTCATAGCTGAGATTATGGATGACTTAAGCACAATGCTCTATGGCCTCAGTAGAGCTGCTCAAAAAGTAGGTCTTAGAATGAATATAGACAAAACAAAAATTATGTCAAACGTCCTTGTCGCACCTACTCCTCTGAAGGTTGGAGGCTCTACACTCTAAGTTGTTGCCGAATATGTGTACCTGGGTGGGACTAACAGTCCAGTTATGTAGGTTTAACTTTGAGACAGAGATCAATCGTCGAATCCAATTCGGCTGGGCAGCGTTCGGGAAACTTCTTATTAATATCTTGACGAACCAAATACCGCAGTGTCTTAAGACCGAGGTCTTCGACTAGTGTGTTTTTCCAGTGATGACATACGGAACTGAGACAAGGTCGATTATTATAAGCCTCATAAGAAAGCTCAAAGTCACCGAAAGGGCAATGGAGCGTTGTTATGATAGGAAGTTTCTCTGCGTGATCGAATCAGAAATGAGGAGATCCGTAGGAGAACCAAAGTTACCAACATAGCTCTCAAAATTGCTAAACTTAAGTGGCAGTAGGCGGGGCACATAGAAGAATCTGGATGCGGGCAGAGCAGAACCGGTCATCGTGGAAAACCCTTGGGGTAGGCCTTTGTCCAGCAGACGTCCATCGGCTGATATGATGATACATAGTATACGTTATACTATACAACCACAGGTTGCTACATATACTTGCCACATTTTCTACTTGTATCATACTACATATAGTTGCCACATTTTTTACTTGTAAGTTGTATTGTAATACCTATTGTTCACATTTTTTACTTGTATCATACTTGATGCAAGTGAAAAATGTGTCAAACATAGGTAGTATGATACAAGTAGAAAATGTGGCAAGCATAGGTAGTATGAAACAAGTAGAAAATGTGGCAACTATAGGTAGTATTTATGATAGTATGAAACAAGTAGAAAATGTGGCAAATATAGGTAGTATTTATGATACAAGTAGAAAATGTGGCAAGCATATGTAGCATGACACAAGTAGAAAATGTGGCAACTATAGGTAGTATTTATGATACTAGTAGAAAATGTGGCAAGCATAGGTAGTATGATACAAGTAGAAAATGTGGCAAACATATAGGTAGGTAGTATCAACTACTTATAACTAATCTATGATCGCAGAACACTTATCAACAATCGTGACTCAGTAGAGCAACATTGTAGGAAATTCTCTGAATCGTTATTTTACGTAGGAAAGTATCTCGACAAACAGACACAAATCCCGTTTATATTAACCGATTATGCTCTATTTATTTGACATTTAATGGTAAAGTGTCTAACTATTGAGATTGCGTAGGCGTCTCGCGTGTGGCAAAGACTATATTATGCCAAAAGAATAGAGGAGAAAGAAAATTATTTAGGAAATCAGATTTATCTAAAAAATATGTTTATCCATATAGTATAACATATGTTGATAGGTGTATCTATACTTAGTGTTCTAAATATTATGTCAGTTGATAATTCGGTACTTGCCTACTAGTCATCTGACTAACTTTTTATGAACTGTCAAAAACGAGGTTTTTTTTCTAAAAGTGTTTCAAATATTGAATTAAGACGTCATATTTTTTCATTGCCGTTGACTTACTAATTATGTGTTTTTGATAAATTAAAAATATAAAATGTTTATCGAAAACCACATGAGTACCTAAGTTTGTTCAGAAATTGATTTTAAAAATTATTTTTGACGCTGTCAGTACCCGATTGGGAAGGCACGTTTCAAAGATGATTCTTACCCAAATATACTTAAGTTAACTTAGGCAAGTACTCTACCTACTCCAGACCTAGTAGAAGCACACAACTTTTACTTAATGAAGACTTAGTAAGTACATAAAAATAACAGCATCTTATGAGCTCCCCGCTGCGCACACACTGCATCAATTAAGGCCCGGCACCCAATTGTAGATCATTACGACTAATCCTGCTCATATTCAATCAATACCCAAAACTTTACTCGTGCGCCCCCCGCGCCCCGCGCCCCGCGTCGCGCGCGACATTTAATGACACCCGTGCAACGCGTCAGCCGCGCCATTCTGCCCCTTAAGCCCACACAACAGCGACCTAACTCCCCTGAACCCGCCCACCGCGTTATATAGCACCGAGGATCTATAAAAGTTACGTCTGTAATCTAACATAAAACTCGGGCCGTTTAGATGCGAACGCGGCCACGGGCGACACATCTCCGCTCGCTCCGTACTTTTGCCGAATTATTGTTGTGTTTTTGTGTGAAATATTGTGGTTTTTTGGTGTTTAAATGCGCGTTGCATTCGTCGCCGGGTAGCCGCTGCCGTCGCCGCGCGCACGCGATGTGTTGCCCGTCCCAACTGGTTTGACGTGACGTTTCCACGCCGGCGATGCGCCGCACGACATAGCCGTGAGTAGCCGAATTTGAATAAGAATTTGAACTTGGAATTCCTTCGAGAATAATTCAAATGTTTGGTTTGTTAACCGCTCCAATACCGCAGTTAACCGTCTTTTGTTTAATTATTGTGTCTGGGCTCGGTATCGCGACTACGGGACGCGAAAAGTTAATGGTTGGGATTGTTTTGTTGACGGAGTATACCTAGCTAAATAAAATTCTTAATCCGCAATTCGCAGATGAAATTTCTAATGCTATTTAAAACTAAAAGCAGTTTCATTTAAGTATAGTAATCATGGCTAACTGCTTGAAGAAAACTGGTTAGTTATGAGATTTCTTTACTGTAAGTTACCCACCTATCTTTCTTTCCTATTGTATTCTAAACTACATAAAAGAAGTGTCGTAAATAATAGGTCTAAATATATATCATCATATCAGCTCATATACGTCCCCACCGAGGGGCTCGAGCCTACCCTGAATTACGGCGATAAGGCCTTAGTCGACTACGCGGGCCCAGTGCGGGTTGGTCGGCTAAATATACAGGGTGTAACATAAAGGTGTGGTGATACTTTAAGGTGGGCTTGTACCCATCAAACTGAACAACTTTCTCCACGGAACCCATAGTCAAATCGCAAAAAAAAATTTGGCTCTCCCATACTAACTCGATCAGCTGATCAGCTAACTTAGTATGGGAAGTTCAAATTTTTTTTTGCAATTTGACTATGGGTTCCATGGAGAAAGTTGTTCAGTTTGATGGGTACAAGCCCACCTTATAGTATGACCACACCTTTATGTTACACCCTGTATATAGGTACTTACCTACTTAAAAATCAATCATTTAACTACGCTTTATACAGGAGGTAACTCATCATACTGAACAACTTTTGTTTTACGACTTTGCTGAAAATGCAAAAAATTGTTTAGCTCTTCATACAAATCGATCAGCTGATCGACAAATTTTGTGCACTTTTGTATGGAGGGTCCAATTTTTTTTTCGGGATTGACTATGAGGGTTCCTTGGGGAAAGTTGTTCAGTATGATGAGTTGAATCCCCAGTTAACGGTTCCTACACCAATTTTATTACACCCTGTATATCAAGGTATGTTTTTAAATTTAGAATGACTCGTACTACCTAAGTTACCTACCAAGTATAATTAATAAAAATTTGGTATTGAGTTTTGTAGAGCAAGCAAATTCTAAAATTTACACCAGATATCGATGTAAGTAATGTAAGTACGGTAAAAATGTTGCGTTTTGATTTACTGAAATGAGACCTGTGGCGCCATCTCGTAGTCACATCTCAAAGTTTTCACAATACGGAAGAACAGTGCAGTCCACGCAGCAATATTTGAAGTCCATTCAATAATTTTACCTCTCTTTCCGCCTTGAGCGTCACCGATATATGTATCTCATCTCTTATACCTTGAAACATCCGAATAGCATGGTCGATGCAACAGTTCAATCTAAATACAACCCTCTCAGCATCAACATACGGTTGCAGTTGCAATGCAAATAAATTCTATTTGGATTGTACTAAATATCTTACCTTGGTATTGTGGACTGCACCTTGGAATATAGTTGTCTCGCTCGCGCATTAGTCGATATCTCTTTTTGGTGCATGTAGAATTATGTGTAGATATCTCGTTCGGCAGGAGATAAGCGGTTGTCTGTCGGAGTGACAGTTTGTTGAGATGCTAAAGAGCTTGAATTGCCCTCCATCATGGAATAGGCGGAGCGTACGGTTTAGATCCTTGCCTTGCTTGTTATTTGTATGGCGGAATTGGAACAAGATAATCCGTTTTGATCGTGGGGTTAAATTAGTATATTTTCCGATCAGCTAACATGCAGTAACTGACCTTTATAAATATTTTGATTTTAGTGATTTAGAATTGACTTTATCTAGAATATACAGGAAAAATCACACTAAAATTATAAACGCGTAAGTAATTAGATATTTGTCTGTTTGTTTATTCCACTCGCACGCCCAAACGACTGAATGGAATTAAATAAATTTGGAACGTGATCATGCACTGGATTAACACTTATGCTAATTTTTATTCTAAGCTTGCGAGCCGCTTGCAGCTCGCGTACCGCGCACTCTCGATCACAGATATACTTATAATAAAAAACAATATACACGCATGCGAGCAAAGCTGCGGGCAAAAGCTAGTTTACAAATAAATTCCAGTTTATAAAAAAAAATACAAAATATGCAAGGGACGACCAAAACTTTTTGGCTAATGTTTAATTTATTTTTTCCTATTTTCTTTAATAAGGGTTCCCAAGTCAAGAAGGAACCCTTATAGTTTCGCCATGTCTGTGCGTCTGTCCGCGGCTTTTAGATCAAAGATTATTAGTATGAGTATATATAAGGTGTAACAAAATTAGCTGAAACTATTTTAACCGGTGCTTCTACCCATGAAAGTGAACAACTTTCCCCATGGAACTTATAGTCAAAACGTAAAAAAAATTGGCTCTCCCATATTAACTCGATCAGCTGATCAGCCAACTTAGTATGGGAAGTTCAATTTTTATTTGAGATTTGACTATGGGTTCTATGGGGAAAGTTGTTCAGTTTCACGGGTAGAAGCACCAGGTAAAATAGTTTCAACTAATTTTGTTAGACCTTATATATATTAATCACGCCAACAAAGTGGTATTAAAATAAAATCTTAATTTTTTTAAGGGACCTCTACGTGTAGAGACTAGAGAGGGGGTGAATATTTTTTCGTTGACGCACCCTATCGTGTGGGGTATCGTTGACGCACCCTATCGTGTGGGTATCGTAGACGCACCCTATCGTGTGGGGTATCGTTGGATAGGTCTTGCAAAACTAATGCGGTTTTGATTAAACCATTTTTCGATTCAGGAATGTGAAAAGTGAAAATTTTCATTAAAATCGAGTGACCCGCCCTACCAAATCAACCGCTATACTATAAGTACATCTGATAAATATTGAAAATAGTAGGACATATTATAATCAACTAAGGAAAACTATCACGGCTAAGTAGGATTTCTTACTTTAGGAGTAATACTCGACCAACTTAAGGTGTGCAGTTGGAAAAGTCCATATAAAAAATTTATATAGTAAAAATTTTCCATATAAAATATTATATTATCTATACCAACCACAAATAATATACAATTTTGTTTTACAAATTTAACATTTTTTTTTTAAAGACTACGGAATCCTACTTTGCGCGAGTCCGACTCGCACTTGGCCGGTTTTTTAAGACTGTTCCGTACCCATCAAAAGGTGCCAACAATAGGTACACTATGACTAACTCTACGTTGTTTGTTCGTTCGTCCGTGTATCAGTCCGACCTTGAAATGAACTGCAGGCACCTAATGAGTATCTGTAAATTAAAATTATCACAATACTTGTTACATGTCATGTCGCGTTGCCAAAAGAATAATAAAAATAAGAAATAGTAAAACATTGTAAGAAAAAGCGTGTAAAAAATTTGTAGAAATAATACTTATAAGTACTCAAATACTCATCACACTTAACAACTTTTATTATTACCACTTTGCCAAAATCCGCAAACAAATATAACTTCTCATACTCAGTGTTGACCAATTCTGTATGGAGAGACCATTTTTTTTATTAAATTCACTATGTTTTCGAAAGACGCTGTCTGGCCTAGATCTATATGCACTCATTGACGTATTGCAGTACTTGCCCATCTACCTCGACCCTATGTTTTTTGCTATAGGTCATCAACTTAATCTTAGACCTGTTCATTTGAAGTCAAACCTTGTATAGACAGGCCATATTTTTTTTAATATGTTTTCGAAAGATCTGGCCTAGATATATATATGTACTCATTGATATATTGCAGTTCTTACCCATCTACTTTGACCCTATGTTTTTGCTGTAGGTCATTAACTTAGTCTTAGACTTGTTCATTTGAAGCCCAACATTGTTAAAAGAGGCCATTAAAAAAAATTAACAATGTTTTCGTAAGATGCTATCTGGCCTAGATCTATATGCACTCATTGACGTATTGCAGTACTTGCCCATCTACCTCGACCCTATGTTTTTTGCTATAGGTCATCAACTTAATCTTAGACTTGTTCATTTGAAGTCAATCTTTGTATAGACAGGCCATATTTTTTTAACTTTGTTTTCGAAAGATGCTATCTGGCCTACATATATACATGTATACTCATTGATATATTGCAATATTGCAGTACTTGCCCATATACCTCGACCCTGTTTTTTGCTGTAGGTCAACAACTTAGTCTTAGACCTGTTCATTTGAAGTCCAACCTCAAGGCTCGCCAGATAGCATCGTTCGAAAACAGGCAAGGGAAAGAAATCGACAGACGTCTTAAACGCCTGGAAGAGCTTCTGGTCCATGAAGGAGTTAATGAAGAGTGGCCTTCTTCTATCCAAAGAGTAGGGACTTTTCTTTGAAATGCAAGTTTGTTGACATGTGCATACTGCCCATCCTAACCTATGATGCTTAAACTGGGTCATTGACTGAAGACCAAAAGTTCAAACTTAGGGTTTGCCAAAGGGCTATCGAGAGCAGTGGGTATTCTGGGTGTAAAAAGGATTGATGGAATACGAAACACGACACTGCGCTCCAAAACTCGCAGACGGACGTCAGGGAGAAAGCTGCCGAACTGAAGTGGAACTGGGCGGGACATGCCCGGTGTATTACCAACCGACACACCAATCTGTCACTTCTTGTTAAAGTCTTGCTGGCACGTATGTTCATTCTTCTTTGGTGATAGCTTGATTCTGTAATGTTTTTTAATGATTAGCATATTATGCATAAATATACTTAGACAGTTTTATTGTTGAAAATAAATGGCTAGAAAATGTAACAGAGTTACCAATAGGTATTGTAATATTTTTCCATACGTTTATTTTCTTTTCGTTGTGAGCAAATCCAAAACGTACTTAGATTTTTATATTCCTTTTGTTTATAGTACTGGTAACCATCAGAAAGCAACACCGTGCCTCCATTTGTACTAATATACGAATTATTAGAGGGACCAAGGATTCGTCAGGGCTTTAATCAAGAATACGCTCAAGACATAGTTCGCATTATGACAGGAGCTATTTTGTTAATAAATTCAACAGTGTCATCCCGTTCTTCACATAAATAAATAAAACATACATACAAACACTCATAGAAAAACTGCATTTTGTTACTATTTTGTCTTAGTTCGTCACGATGTTTATTGGCAATATTTGGACCTCGATCTCGCATCTGAGTCTAGCGTTTTACTTGTCAGAATAATTGGTTCCATTGGAAACAAATCAACCATCATGAAACCAAGTGAAAAAATGCCGTAAAAAGAAAAAATACTAACCGACCAACCAGGTTGGCGATCAAGAAAAAAAACAATGAACTGACTAACCAGGTTGTTGGTTGAGAAATAAATATATCAACTGACCAACAAATTTGGCAGCTAAGAAAAAAAATTACCAACCACCCAACCAGGTGGACAGAGTGGTTTGTCGGTTGGTAATACACCACATGCGCGCCGTATGCACCCAGACAGGTGGGCACATGTTGCCACGGAGTGGGTTCCAAAAGACTTTAGAGGTCGCTGCAGACCAAAATGGAGATGGCTGGATGAGTTGGACAAGTTTTTTTTTATTCAAAATTTGAATGCGTTTGGCTGCACCTCAACTGATGGTAAGTGCCGATGCAGCCGAGGATGCAACACGCAAGCTCAAATAGTGTGTATTCACTCTCGTCTTGAAGATTCCTAAATCTTACGAATCGGGGAAAACAGACGCCGGCAGGGAATTCCACTCCAAAGCCGTTCGCATCATGAAGGAAGAAGCAAAATGCTTCGTGCGTAAAGGTGGAACATTAACGACAAAGGGCTGGGACCTCCCTCCGCGCCTGGTCGTCCGATGGATGATAAAATAGTGAGGGGGAAAGAGGTCGTGAAGCTCTAGGGCAAACTTTCCGAAATGAATCCTGTAGAATACCGACATGGACAGGCGACTTTGCGGCGATGCTCGAGGCTTTGGAGCCTGTTAGATACAAGTTCCTCGTCGCCAATGAGTCTCCTAGCGCGTCGGTCGATAGAATCCAAGGCGTGTAGCTGGTAACGAGCCGATCCGTCCCATAAGTCAGAGCAGTACTCCATTTTTACTTTGAGGATCGATGGAAAGAGGTGGCTCGGGAGTCGGGATAGGGATGTAAGGCGTAATGGGGGGAGGGTTTTTCTCATTAACTATATATTTCTTGGGAAAAGTTGGTTAGTTTGATGAGTGGATGCCTACCTTAAAGTACTAGTGCTTAGTTTTGACGTGTAACATCTTACCTCTCGCTTTCCTGCAATTTGTGGGAGTGATTCTGTGAAATGGGACGGAAGAGTGCAACAGGAAATGCGAACGTTTTTTTCAATAGATATTTATTCATAATTTTGAACAAAATAAACCGACTTCAAACAGAAAACTAAGGTTCCCCTCGATTTCTCTGGGATGAAATCATGAGATCCTGATTTCCTTATCATGGTACCACCCTTGGAATATCTCCTTTCCAACAAAAAAATAATCATCAAAATCGGTTCATAAACGACGAAGTTATCCGCGAACACACATAAAAAAATATATATGGTTGAATTGAGAAATCTCCTCCTTTTTTGAAGTCGGTTAATAAAATAGGTGCAAATTATACTCTTTCTGATAGTCACAAAATAGTGATTAAATAATTTCATTAGTTAAAAATCAAGAAATAAACAATCATTAGTTAATAACGTCAAAATCCAATCCTCGATATAAAAAAACAAGTTATGTCATTAAAACATGAAAACAATATGATACGAGAAGTCGTACTTACATTAAAATCATTGAATGTCATGAATGCCTTTGACAAGTGTAGGCCAGCTCACACGGACAGCACCCGGTCACGAGTGTACCGCGAGAGTCAGCCATCGCTCGTCTCAACCATATATTAGAAGGACCGGAAGGACGAAGATTTTAAGTCACGAAGGCTAAGGTCACCTAATCTGAGGCCGAAGGCAAAGATGACCTATAATCCGAAAGCCCAGCCCGATAATTTAAATATTTCATAAGAATTTTGTCACATATTACATTAAATTATCGACTACTATTATAAGGCTCGCTCGTTTTTTTAAACATGTTTTTTTTTCACAATATTTCGTTTTTAATTTTTTGTAAAGCGGTAAAATGTATATTATGATGTAATCTCTAAAGTAAAACAAATAATAAAACTGGCCAAGTGTGAGTCGGACTCGAGTTAAGGATTCCAAACTAAAGAAAACAAAAACATTTTTTCTCTATCGCTCGTTGATGTCTTTTGAATGAATGAACCTCTGTTAAACAAAAATAGCCAATATTTTTAACACGCTTTTATTAGCTTCACTGGTAACTAATTGGAATCTTAATTTGACCCACTTCCCGGTCTTCGATTAGGATGAAATTTTGCACACGCTCTGAGTTCTGATGACAATACATGACTAGCTAAGAAACGTCATTACAAATCCAATATGGCGGCCTCCCCAAGATGGCGGACTGGCTGTTTGAAATCCACCCCCATGATATAGGTATCAAATGAAAGGGTTTGCTGTCAGGAATTACGAAAAAAATAGTCACGTGACTTAAATCCAATATGGCGGACATCCAAGATGGCGGATTGGCTATTTTGTAATTTTTAGTGCGTGCTAAAAGCGTGTTTTTTTAGTTTTTTAACTATTTTAAAGTTATTTATATTGAAACATTGAAACGAACAGGTTTCATATTCGTATTCGTTAATGTTTTTAAGTGTTCCTTATCCGAGTTAGACTTACACTTGGCTTGTTTTTAGATTAGATACAAAGAGCATTTTTTACGAAAAATGTATGGGAAATTTGCCAATTTACCGTTTTCTTCTGAGCAGTCTCGGAGTTCCCAAGGATCTGCCGAATGATGTACTCTTCGACACGTTTGTAGCCGGGACTAAGATAATTTTGTCATTTCCTTTTGTCATCCTTGAGGTAACACCCTGGACACTTCATACAACGGGCCAGAAATGACATTTCAAACAACGAATTACGAAACAAACAAAATGGCGGCGAATTCCTATACGTTCGACAAACAAACTGTAACCAATCTGTATCAATCTGGGTGACGAGGGGGTGAGGTCGCTATCTAGAGACCGGCAGGGAGTGTGCATATTACTGTATGTTTGTTAGTACTAATATACGAGTATATTACTTTGCCTATGTCTAGCAGTGGTCGTCCTTCGGCTGATATGATGATGATGATGAATCGTTGCTGTTTGGAAATCTATTGAGAAAAAATATTTTTTCCGTTAATTGTGCCGCTGGTATAGGTAGGTACTTGTTCTTGGTTTGCTTTAAATAAAAATAGCTTATGCCCGCGGCTTCGCCCGCGTTGCAATCGTTTTTATGACCGCCTCCGCCTCTGTGGCGTAATGGTTAGCCCATTCGCTTTACACCAGGAGGTCGCGGGTTCGATTCCCGGCGGGGTCAACTTGTAAGACTCGGTTTGGTTGTAGGTAGGGCTTTATCTAAGCCCGCCTGGCTAGCTACCACCATCTTATATTAATGTTGCCGCGAAACATCAGTGTTAACAACATTGATGTGTTCCGGCTTGAAGATAAGATAGCCAGTTCTCCATTGCGTTGGGGAATCTTGGTAAGCCCGCTTGCATCTTCGGCATCATCGTCACTTACCATCAGGTGAGATGATGCCAAGGGCTTATACCAATTGTGAATATTAAAAAAACTGTCTTTGAGGGTGAGTAGTGGGCGAGCCGCTTGAGCGTGGACATGAGTTTTCTCCACAGATCCCTGTCCCAGATTGGGCTATTCTAATTAGCAGTCTATGTCACTTCCCACCCCCTCAGGCAGTTCTTTGCAAAAAATCACTTCAATCCGTCGCTCCGTTGTGACGAGAGACGACGTGCGCGAGCGTGGAAATGAGTTTTTCCCAGATCCCTCGGGAACTATGTCAGGATATGATTACTATTATGTCATTTCCCATCCTTTCGAACATCTCTGTGCAAGAATCACAACTATCTATTGTTCTGTAAAGATGCGATGTTAAAGAAATTAACCAACAAAAATTTTTTTTTCAGTTCCCTGGGGAACTGCATCGGACTATGCTATTTTCACGGGATAAAAAGTAGACTATGTCCTTCCCAGTGACACATGTTATACTTGCATGCTAAGTTTTGTCTAGGTGTTGAAGCGTGAAAAGATAACAAACAAAGAAACAACCATAGGATGATAGCCACTCAATAAAAAAATAGCGACACATACGTAGTGACCCCAAATCGCCACACCAGTCTACGGTTCATTTTATTTATCCACAGTGACACAATTGAAACACAAAACGCTAAACTTACTTACTTACTTATAAAACGCTAAATGTACAAAGAAATTTGCGCAACTCGCTAAATAAAAATGACGCTTCGGAGCAAAGTGTTCAAAATCTCTCGCTCGCTTAAATATTTGTGCGGATGCTGGCGCATCGGGAGCCGGGTCGTTCCTTTCCCTCTAATATGGTTGATGGGAGCGATGGCTGACTCTCGCGTTATACTCGTGACCGGGTGCTGTCCGTGTGAACTGGCTCTTGTCAAAGGTATCAATGATTTTCATGCATAACTTTTCGTGTCATATTGTTTCAATGTTCTAATGACATAGGTAATCTGGTTTATTTCAAGTATTGAATTTTGACATTATTATAACTAATGATTGTTTATTTCTTGATTTTTTACAAATGAAATTATGTTATTATTATTTTATAACTTCAGAAAGAGTGTAATTTGCACCTATTTTGAATAAATACCTTGAATCCTATAAATTTATAAAAATATATTATTAGATTATATCTTTAAATTAAACAAAAATAAGATCTGAGTAATATATTATTAAAAAACTAGATATCATTATCATCCAAGTACCTATTACCTAGTAAAGTGATTTGATATTTAAAAACAAAACGCACATAAACCTACTTTCAAATGTAAAATAATTATTTAGACGGAGATATTCAGCTATATCTACGAGTATGTTACTTCTGTCGAACAGTTTCTTGGAAATTACCTAAGTTTTGTGATTATACTCGACAGACAAAATAATAATTTTAAATATAAAATACACTACAAAAACTGATATTTAAGTTCTTGAGAGAGTACTTAACGCCGCTATTATTAAACAAATAATTACGCGAAGTAGTACATACTTTAATAGGTTTTAAGATTATTTTAGAAACTAATGAAATGACTGTATATTTACGTAGTTCGCTGTAGTTAAGGATATTATAAATATTATAACCAAAAGTGGTCTATTTTAACCGACTCCAAAAAAGGAGGAGTTCTATATTATATTTTGCAGAGTTCGTTTACGTCATATAGATCATTTAATAAACTACAGTACCCATACACCCATTGTTTTTAACTGATAGGTATGGCAGCGCTAGTTAGCTGGGGTAGCCCCTTAATAAAAACATAGAGTACGTACTTAGAGTATATTAGTTCCTTATTAGTTCCATGACAGACTTCAGTCAAAAAGGAAAGAAACATATATTTACGTAACTAACAAAGAACTTATTATTTCGTTGAATTCCGTACAAGTTAACAATATAAAGTTAGTCGTAAGAGATCACGGAGCAGATCAATTTGCATCAAAATGGTCAACTAGCCCCACATTATAGGAAGCTGAATAAACAACTTTCTACACCTTTTGTTATGCAATATAAAGTACCTTTCATTAGAATTTTCCAACAATGTAAACAATGACCACACTCTGGACACATTATACAAAGTTTTATGAAGTTTCGAGGATTTGCTGAAGTGGCAATGGGCCGAATACATCTGTCGCAGAACCAAAAACCGCTGGAAAAAGCGAGTTCCGGAGTGGAGGACCCCCCCTCCCCCCCAGCTAGGTGAGGGCGACAATTTTTGCAATGTTGCTGGCGATAGCTGGAAGCACAGGGCCACACCCTGGACACTTCATACAACGGGCCAGAAATGACATTTCAAAAAAGGAATGACGGAACAAACAAAATGGTGGCGAAATCATATACGTTCGACAACTAAACTGTAAGCAATCTGTATCAATCAGGGTGACGAGGGGGTGAGGTCGCAATAAAGAGAGCGGTAGGGAGTGTCCATACTGTATGTTACTACTAATATATATACTTTGCTATAACCTAACCTAAAAATTAAATTATTTCTTTATTAAACAATTGTGACACCAATGTTTATAGTAATTAATGTTACAAATTAATAATCTTCTTTACTACTTATATAAAAATAAGTCGGGTTTTCCTTCCTGACGCTATAACTCCAGAACGCACGAACCGATTTTGCTAATTCTTTTTTGTCGAGTTCGCTATTGTCAGGAGAAGGTTTTTACGTAGGGTAGGGTAGGGTAGGGTAGGGTAGGGTAGTGTAGGGTAGGGTAGTGTAGGGTAGGGTAGGGTAGGGTAGTGTAGGGTAGGGTGGGGTAGGGTAGTGTAGTGTAGGGTAGTGTAGTGTAGTGTAGGGTAGTGTAGTGTAGGGTAGTGTAGTGTAGTATATGTAGGGTAGGGTAGGGTAGTGTAGGGTAGGGTAGTGTAGGGTAGGGTAGGGTAGTGTAGTGTAGGGTAGTGTAGGGTAGGGTAGTGTAGTGTAGGGTAGAGTAGTGTAGGGTAGAGTAGTGTAGGGTGGGTAGGGTAGTGTAGGGTAGGGTAGTGTAGGGTAGTGTAGGGTAGGGTAGGGTAGTGTAGTGTAGGGTAGGGTAGTGTAGGGTAGGGTAGGGTAGTGTAATGTAAGGCGGTACGTAGTTCGCCGGGACAGCTAGTGTAACATAAATTGTAACATTAATAACCGAAAACATTGGTGTCCGAATTGTTTTATAAAGAAATAATTTAATTTTTAGGTTAGGTTACTGTTCACATTGTTGGAAAATTTTAATGATAGGTACTTTAGGTACACAGGCCAGCACATCAAGCTAGACACGCGTAGTGCGATTCTGATCCATACGCGTACGGCATAAGAACGGTACAAAGTTCAAAGTGCCTAGCTTGATGTGTTGGCCTCCGTACATATTTTTTTCGAAAGGAAAAGCTTGTTGTTGGCCCTGGGGGCCTTTATAACTTCACCGGGCAGGGGAGGCGAGTGCGGAGGGCACTCAACCTAGTGCAAAACAAAAAGATGCAACTGCCTAAGGGCGCCCAGGTGGGCACGGACCTCGGCTTAGGTCGTCGCTTGGACGGGGGAGGATCGGAGAGAAGCGGCCTGGTATATGCCCGTAGCGCTGGTAAGGGCCAGAAGCGGGGGGACGCCGACCTTACCGGCGAGGGCGGAATGTCGGTGCAGGGTTTCTCTGTTGTCAGGGTAGCTACGGCTAGCATGGTCGGGTCGTCGAGGTGGCCTCCGTACAATTTGCAGCGTGTAGCAATTTGCGTTGGACACAAATGGCGGTTTTTCGCGCAAGTAGAGGGGAGCGCGCGCGTTACAAGGGGGGCTGGCATCCCTTGGTGTGCAAGTCCCGCACTTCGATTGATACCTGAAAAAAAATTCGAGCGAGACCTACAGTACTCGCATATGATGTGTAACATGTGACAAAATACTTTAGGTTAGTTAGATTTGATGACGATATTGTACCTGGGTGGCGGATCTGTCAGTAACGGACGTGCGAGTCGGACTCTCGTAAAGTAGAATTCCGCGCTTTCGCGACTTCCTGTTACACATTTCGGTCCCATTTCACGAAATCACTCCCACAAATTGCAGGAAAGCGAGAGCAAAGATGTTACACATCAATAAGAAACTGCCGTACTGGTTAAACTTAGTTGTCACTTCCACGAGGTACTCGCCTTGCAGAGTATCAGGACAAGCATCTTGGCGGCAAGACCTACCGCAGTTGGCCCTTGTCCTCGCCCCACGGCAATGGCAGGAATAGCGGCCCTCACTATATGACCTAACTGTCGGTGAGTGGGGACGCTGTATCATAAACCTGGTAGTTTAGCCTATTTAGTAGATATGTTCAACTGAGTTGCCGCGATCTAAACACATTATCACATCAGCTCATATATACGTCCCCACCGAGGGGCTTGAGCGTACCCTGAATTAGGGTAAAACAATTAAACATATACCTTCGTGTAAACAAGGCACTAGTCACAGTGTAAGAATCTGTACCAGTAGTCTAACGCCGTTAACGTTTGTATGAAAGCCGACATCACTAGTCATATTATGGTCAACTCTGTCGCTGCACGCCGCGCTGGCGCTTTCAATAAATTGTCCCGAACGGTGACTTGATAGTTACTATCTATACCTTATTTATACCAATCAAAAAAAGCACAAACAAACTTAGTATATGGATTTGACAGTTTAAATGTCAATTCCATAGACTTTTGTTTACCTTTTGCTTTTTTTTTATTGGTATAGATAGGGTATATAGACGTCTTCATTGAACGACTGTAGGATTGTTGGAATTGTGGCACTATAGATATTCTAATTTCCTTATTTTTAAATAGGGTAATTGACTGCATTAAAAATTAATCACGCTTTGTTTTTTATTATTATATCAGCTCATATACCGTCCCCACCGAGGGGCTCGAGCCTACCCTGAAATCAGGGCGATTAGGCCTTAGTCGACCACGCGGGCCCAGTGCGGGTTGGTCGACTTCACACACAACCTTCGAGTTTCTTCGCAGGCCTGTGCAGGTTTCCTCACGATGTTTTCCTTCACCGTTAAAGCAATCGGTAAGTATATGTACGTAAGTTTTTGAAAAACTCATTGGTACATTGGCCGTCCAGATTTGAACCCGGTACCTCTGGTTAGATGGACCGAGTCGTTACCGGTTGAGCCACCGACGCTTTTTTTATTTTTGTTTTTTATTACGTCTTAATAAAAAAAAAACGGCCAAGTGCATGTTGGACTAGCACTCTGAGGTTTCTGTACACCACACCGCTCCACACAACTACATAGTATAATGACAATGATACATTACAAAGAAAAGACAGGAACGCGAGCGACAAAAATATGCTTTTTTGTCATACAGTTCGGAATCCTTAGCGCGAGTACGACTCACACTTGGCCGATTTTCATGATTTATTGTTTTTTACAGTATTAGTTCTATAACCACGTTAAGTTTCATGCTTGTATGTATTACCATTTTTACGATAGAGCTATTACTATCAAAAATACTTCTAATGACCTAAAAAACAGGTTTTTTATGGAGACCCAGGAGATTTTATGTATTTATTCACTTTTTCAAATTTTTAGTATCTAAGTACAAAAATACACAATCTGTGAAAATAAAATTGTCTACCTTTTACAGTTCATGAAATACAGGCCGCTGACTGACGGACAGACAGCGGAGGCTAAGTAATAGGGTCCCGTTGGTCACCCGTTGTACGGAAACACAAAAAACACAAATATACTCGTAGTATATTAATGACGCTGAAATACTATAAACATCACGCTTTTCTATCTAAAAAAATCGTTTTTGCCTCGTATGTAGTCAAATACCCTCATGAGAAGTTCAGAATGGTACCTACCGTGTAAAAACTTGTCTAGTTATTTGTTCCTCTTTGGTGATAGTGGCCTTTGGTAATAAGTGGCGTTTTGTTTCTTAAATATAGGTATGTTATATTGTAAATGTTAAAGGACTCTGCATAGACGAAAGTTGCTATAATAATGATTTATTTATTTTCAGACTGTAACAATCCATAAAATCGTAAAATACAAAATTCAAAAATCACATTACATAAAAAAAAGATCATGTTCATTCAATAATTAATTAATTAAACAAAATAGGTTAATAAGATAAAACCAATTGAATGAAATTAAATATAAAACCAAACTTGATTAAAAATTCATATTTAGGCAAGTTGCCAAAAAGTTGTCAAATTATATTATGTCAAAAATTAAATTTTTTATGTCAAAAATTAAAATATTGGTGGTAAATGAATGTCCACTCAACTTCACAAAATCATATCTCTTTGATTTTGATAGATAAAATGATAATGAGGTATATTTTTTTCAAAAATTTTACCTAAACACTAAAGTCTTACATCATAATTTAAACTGAAAACTGTCCACGACAAAGGCCTCCCCCAAGGATATCCACGACGACCGGTCCTGCGCTGCCCGCATCCATCGGCTTCCCGCTATCTTCACCAGGTAATCCGCGTGGGAGGCCTGCCTACGCTACGTTTTCCAGTACGCGGTTGCCACTCGAGAACTTTACTGCTCCAATGGCCATCTGTTCTACGAGCTATGAGCCCTGCCCACTGCCACTTCAGTTTAGCAATTCTGTAAGCTATGCCGGTTACTTTAGTTCTCCTGCGGATCTCCTCGTTTCTGATTCGATCACGTAGAAAAACTCCGAGCATAGCACGCTCTATTGCCCTTTGTGTGTCCTTGAGCCTTCTTATGAGGCCCATAGCAAGCGACCTTGGCTCAGTTCCGTAAGTCATCACTGGCGACACACACTGGTCAAAGACCTTAGTCTTGAGATACTGCGGTATTTGGGACGTAAAGATATTGCGAAGCTTCCCGAACGCTGCCCAGCCGACTTGGATTCGTCGACTGATCTCTTTCTTGAAGTTGGACCTACCTATCTGGACTGTTTGTCCCAGGTATACACTATACATATTTGTCAACAACTTCCAGTGTAGATACCTTTAGAGGGGTGGGTGCGACACGGACTTTTAACATTATTTTCGTCTTGTCCATATTCATTTTAAGACCCACTTGTTGAGAGACTTTACTGAGGCCATCGAGCATTGTGCTTAGGTCTTCCATAGTCTCAGCCATGACCACGATATCGTCAGCGAATCGGAGGCGGGTTATGTACTTGCCGTTGATATTGATGCCCAATGCACCCCAGTCCAGAAGCTTTAAAACATCTTCCATTGAGATATAACTTCTCCCTGTCTTACCCCTCGCTGTAACTGGATAGGTTTCTAGTTTTGGTCCTCGTGGCGAACCGACATGGTGGCGTTTTCATACAGACAGTTCAACACCTCGATGTATCGATGGTCAATTTGGCACCGTTGAAAAGACTGTAGCACAGCCAAGGTTTCAACTGAATTAAATGCTTTTTCATAGTCCACAAAAGCCAAGCATAGTGGCTGATTGTATTCTTCAAAAGTCTGTCATACTATCAGTTTAAGACCGTTTTAGAAATAAAATAAACACTACAAATAATTTGCATTATAATGACCATGTTTGCCTGAATCTGACCACTATGTTGTCATTATAAATTGGGCTCCGACTATCTTCTAGAACTCTGTACTAGTGGTATTATCAAGGTGATTGATGCTAAATCAGAAGTATAAAAAATATGACGGAGTCCAATAGTGGCTACGCAGCTTGTTTGGCGAAAATACAAGTAATAGAAACACTCATGCCGTCCACTAATAGCAATTTGGGATATATATATATATATATATGAAAACACATTCAAAAAAAAAAATAGCATAAACATTTTGAACACACAAATTAATGTTAATAATTATTGATGTATGGAACGGCTTGAAGGTTTCATCCCTTACCATCAAGTGAGATAATGCCAATTGTGATAAAACCTATTTTGAAGTAGAAGAAACACAATAATTATTATTAAATTTATAGAAATTCAGATAAGTCTACAAAAACAAAGGTATAATACTTAAAAAGTAGTTTTCTTACTCGCGTTATAAGTTTCACGTGTGTATCTGTTTGTGCCATAGTAGTTCTTAAACGAACGGACCGATTTTGATGCACTTTTTTGTTTGAAAGCTGACGTGATCGAGGTGGTTTTAAGTAATAACTTATGTAGATCAGTTCAGCGGTTTGAAGATCATCAGCTCTTATCTGGGTGATGAAGGGATGTGAGCAACTTATACCGGTCTGATCGATTCGAAATTTGATGCCCTGTAACTGTAATCGTATTGCAAAACCATGGTTACCTTGACCTGATACTGCAGCGTCTACTGGAATCTGCAGGATACATAACTCCTCACCAACTTCAACAGAGTCATCATATTGGGCTCATAGCCTTAATGAATACGTATTAGATTAAACATGGTAACTTTGACTTGATGCTGCAGCATCTTCTGGAATTTGAAAGATATCCAACACCTTACCAAATTACAGCAGATTAATCGTGTTTGGACTCATTGGAATAGTCTTCATGAATAGGTTTTATATAGAACATGGTAACCTTGATCTGATGCTGCAGCATCTACCAGAAGATGCTGGATACAACAGAGGTGTCGTGTTTGGGACACGTAAAGTTTAAAAAGAATGAAATAAAACTTGTTAAAAATTAAAAAACGCCGATAAAAAAACCTCTAAATAGTATAAAATAATATGTTTTGGCCCTTTATGTTTTACATAAGTAGTTATTTTTGATCTAAGAGTCGTCGCGTAGAGGGAACGCATGGTAAAAAAAAGAATACTCCTGTTTTACTTAACGAATGCTAATTACTGATAATTTCACAACTTAGCAGTCCCTCTACTCGACGATGTATAGATCAAAATATAACTACTTATATAAAACTTAAAAAAAAAATTTGACAGGGGTTTTCAAAATTTTTATATTGCGGTTTTTGTCAATACCCGTAGGTTTGTTTATTTACTGTAGGCACTCACAATGGCATTGAGGTTTTAGGTGGAGGGGGACATTTGGATATAAGATCATTGTTTTGTGACTTATTCGAGTTTTGTAATAGAGAGAGAGACTTTTAGCCCTCGGGCTGAAAACAAACTCATGCTTCTTTGATTTTATGAAAATCATACAGGGTAGAAATAACGTACCGTACATAGATGTAAAGTACATTGAAGATAGCAAATTTGACTCTAAGAAAAATAAATCTTTAATGTAAAAAAAAATCCTTGAAACATTTCGAAAATGTTTGCTTTAACTAAAACAGCAAAATGTGAACATGTGAATAACGTGACGATCGCGGGAAGCCCATGGATGCGGTCAGCGCAGGACCGGTCGTCGTGGAAATCCTTTGGGGAGGCCGTGGTCCAGCTGTGGACGATTTTAGGCTGATATGGTGATGATGATGATGAAGTGCGAATCGGACTCGCCCACCGAGGGTTCCGTACAAATGTGGAGGCACATAATATAAATTATAACATAGAAAACTGTTAGGGACTACATACACCAAAATTATTATGTTTCCAATATTTCAAAAAACTGTGGTAGCCTTCGTTGATGTCGTTGATATTTCTGTAGTTTTTGTTGATGTCTTTTCCTTTACTGTTATAAATAACATACCTACCTAGAACTTTTGTAGTACTCCTGCATATGCCTTATTTTATGATTTTGTTACAACTTATACATATACAAAAAAGGAATTATTTTTTTTATTTGTTATTTGATTTATTTAATTTTTAATTTCGTAAAGCTAATACACATAGATATTATAATATAGTGTACAGTAGGCGGTCTTATTGCTAATCTATTCTTTGTTATAAACTAAAAACTATACACCATAAAAATAATTTAAAATCTTTTTAAGCTTGTGCATATAAAACCATTTCATATGATACCCCACATGACACGGGTAACTCAATTTAAAATTTAAACCGTCGTTCCTTGTGTAATTGATTACGTACTGTAAAGTTTATTCCCGGAACAAAATGCCGCTGATTACCAAACGCCACTAATACTTAATAATCTAGGGTCAAATCAAACACGGTCATATTGCTCTAAACAAGAATGGAAATCAGAAATTGATAAATTACCTATATATCTACAATGATACAGACTTTGAGGTAAAATTTCACACATTTTTTTAGAGGTCTACCTATTCCCCCCGACAAGGTAAACTATTTTATCAAAGTACTTAACTAAAATCAAACGTCATGTTTCCGAGATTCCAAAAAAATGTGGTAGCGTTCGTTGCTGACGTTAATATTTTTGTAGTTTGCATTGATGACTTTTCCTTTACTGTTATAAATAACATACCTACCTAGAACTTTTGTAGTACCCATGCATATGCCTTAATTTCTGATTTTGTTACAACTTATAAGGTGAGCCACAAACGGCTGTATCTTTTTTTTTACGTTTACTTAGAAGTTTGATGTTTTCACAGCTTTAAGGGGCTGTAAACCGAAGTATATAATTGTAATTTCAACTCGATACCTCGACGCATTTCCGAGATAAATGGTCTTGACAGACAGACGGACGGACAACAAAGTGATCCTATAATGGTTGCGTTTTTTTCTTTTGAGGTAGGGAAAACTGAAAATAACTAAAATCTTATTCATTGACTTTAAAATTCGCTTATCTTGGCAGAAATCACACTGGCAAAATGAAAAAAAACACTTGTATTTTTATGAAACAAACTAAAATCTTACTTCTCGTGTCATATTGTTTTCATGTCCAAATGACATCATTTGTTTTATATCAATGATTTAGTGACATTATTAACTGATTATTGTTTGTTTTTCACAATGATGTGTTTCGGCTTGAAGGTAAGATAGCCAGTTCTCCATTGCGTTCGAGAATCTTTGTAAGCCCTTTCCCATCTTCGGCATCATCGTCACTTACTATCAGGTGAGATGATGCCAAGGTTACGAAGTAACTAGTATCTCATCTGTGGCCAAGGGCTTACCGAAGTTAACACTCTATTTCACACCCCATATAATAATACTTTCCGTAAAGCGTGCCAAATAAAAAATCAATTCTTAAGGAGTAAACTTTCAAAATCTGTCATTGAATGATCAGTCAATAGTGTTTATTATTTTAACTAGTTATTTAAACATGTATTTGATTAATATTATTAGATATATTTTTTATCACACCTTGCATCCTCAATAAGTGCTAACAAAATTCGACTTTGCTCCTAGTAGGGAGTTTTGTTTCTCTCTTCTGATTAGCCCGCGTACGTGCTCTCAGAAGACATAACACTCAGACCAAAGTCTATAAATACAATACTAGTTTATTGTTCTCATAAGTTGTGGTGAAAAATAGTGTGTGTCACTCGGGGCCAAAAAAACGTATTTTATTCTCGGGCGACGTGTATTGATTTCCTCGCATTGACTACATAATCCTTCGCTTTAGTCAGTTAACAAACTAACGCCCTCGAAACAAAATATTACTTTGTCCCCTTGTTACACAAATAATTATTTCACATCACCTGCTCGACAATGACCAATTACGCAATCTTAATTTTAAGCATGGCAATATATCCCAAGGGAGATAAATCTGTATGAAACTCCCGGAGGAATGAAATGTGATTTAAAATTAAAACGTCAAAATAAGTAAGAAGAATCTTAACATACGGACATTGTGATGTTTTCTTGATCTGAGTATTGTAAGGAGAGTTTATTCGAAAATCGAGCTGGCTATGGCGTTTTGGCAGAAAAAAATAACAAAAAAGGCGCGATTGCAAAGAATATGAAACTAAAGATGGTGTTTTATTGCCTCGCAGTATGTGTGTAAAGTATATAGTATTCACCTCTCTCTTCGTCTTGGGCGGCTTGAACCATTGAATTACTACTACTATGGCTTGGACCCCTCGCTTCACTCCGGACTCTACGTAACTCTCGGGAGTTATCTTGATGCCCTCGTTACGCTCAGGGGTCAACGTGCCGCCCGTGACGTAAGACACTGCTTTATCCCCTAGGTGCATAATCTACTTTTACAATTCTTTACTTTATTACGTTGTAATTTGACATTTTGTTTTTGTTAATTTGTAAATTTACTTTTTGATGATCACCTTACCGTTGACATTTACACTAATAATATTATAAAGAGGTAAGATTGGATTGTTTGTTTGTCCTGAATAGGCTCCGAAACTACTGATCCGATTTGAAAAATTCTTTCACCGTTGGGAAGCTACACTATCCGCGGAGGCTATAATATATTTTCAAAAAATTAGGGATCCTTTCTAAAACTTAAAAAATGTAATATTTTATAATTTGACATGTCGCACATCTAGTACTACAATGACACAACTGTCAGAAAATGCAAAATTAAGTTAAGAACGTCACAATATCTATAAATGGTCATTAAATACGGTGCTACAAAGACTCTTTTATAAATCAGCCAAATGAACGCAAGATGGCGCCAGCGTCATTGTAACATTGGTACGAAGTGAGGCGCGTCTTGGGTGCAACAACGTTTCATTGGTCAGTTGTGCGGGGCCCCCCGCAGTGTTCGGACGTATCTAGGTGCTACATCGACGTTCAGGTAATTAAGACAATATTTTTTTCTATTTCTAAGTCAACATTGACGCAATTGTATTTTATGTCAATGTAGTCCTAGAAAAGGATCCGTTAATGAAACGACGAAGACGTTAATGTTTATTATGTCATTGTAGCACCAGAAAGTTATCAATTTTGAAAGCAAGTTAGGTGTGATAGTATTTAGTGTCATTGTAGCACTAACTTTTTTTAAAATTTTAAAACAACTTCAGCTTTGTTGTACTTTGTGTCAGTGTAGTACTGCAACATTTCAATTTGACAATTAATAAGGACGACTTGTTTTACCTTAAAAATAATCTGTATGTGTGTGTGTGTGTTTGTCTGTGCGTGTCTGAGGCACCGTACATTTTAACGGGTGAATCGATTTTTACGAGGTTTTTTATAAAGCTGGTCTTCGTGGTTCTCATACCTATAATATTTTTTGTGGTTCTTATATCATCAAAATTAGTATAATAATGTGTTTTTGATGTTATTTTTGATGGTTTGCTTCAGAATTTCACTGAAAAGTATTTAACCCAACTACAAAATGGCGAGTAATCGCAATTCGAGATTGGTTGACAGAGCCATAAAAGGACAAATTCCTGCTCCTTTTTCTAAGGATACAAAAAAAAATATGAAACTAGCAGAAAATAAAAAAAGGAACGTAGGCTCGTCTGCACTACCATCGTCTGATGACACTGACAAAAATGATACTCAAAATATGACTTCTACTCGCCTTGAACCTCAAACTCAAATCCCAGTTTCTACAGACATTGAACAAAAAGATGTTGGTACATCATTGACATCTCCAAAATATATGAAGAAATTATGTAACAAAGAAACAAAGGAAAATATCAAACCAGCTTATAACAAAGTAACTAATGAAAGCTTGTCTGCATCTCCACCGTTAGATGTAGTCGAAAAATTTACTCAAAATATTGTGCCTGCTTGTGTTGAACCTCAAACTCAAATTCCAGTTTTTACAGCCTTTGAACCGAAAGAACTGGTTAATATATCGTTGACATCTCCAAAACCTGTGAACAAACGTAAGTAAAGTCTTGATGTTGTGGGATTAACAAAGCAAAATGTGAAGATTAAAATTTAATTTAACGCGAAGTCTTGATGTTGTGGGATTAACAAAGCAAAATGTGAAGATTAAAATTTAATTTAACGCGATGACATAAATTGTTAAAGACAGCTACGGAGTTATGTTATAATTATTTTTTTTATTGATTTGATATTTATTTTTAAGCACAATGCAATTGTGGCAACACGATGAACTATAATATAAGCAGTAGGTTGGTATTTTTTTTGTAAGTTAATCTTGCTTTGTTACAGCAAGTTTGAAATTATGTTTACCTACAAATCTATTAAAGATGCCATCTGAAGAGAATGAACAACAGAAAAATACTGATCGAGAATTAATAACCGATCAATTTATTACAGAAGAACAAATCAAACCATCAAATGCAAAAAGTAGCGATACAGAAAATAAACTGGTGAATATATCGTTGACACCTCCAAAACCTGTGAACAAACGTAAGTAAAGTCTGAATAAATATGGTGTGAAATTAATTAAAATAATGAAGTTAAAATTTGACATCGATTGTTAATGGCAATCTAAGCAATATGTGTTTTATTTAATCGATTTAATATTTACTTTTAAATATACATAATAAAATTGTGGCAACATGATGATGTATACGTAAGAGGTATTAAGCAGTTGGTTGGTTTAGTTTTTATTTGTAAGTTAATCTTGCTTTGTTACAGCAAGTTTGAAATTATGTTTACCAATAAGTCTATTAAAGAATCCTTCACTAGAAAATGAACAACAGAAAAATGCTGATCGGGAATTAATAATCGATCAATTTGTAACAGAAGAACAAAAAACAACATCGGGTGCAAAAAGTGTCGATACAAAAATTAAAACAGTTTGTACGTTTTGTAATTTTAATTCTGTAATATTTTACTGAAAATAGATTTATATATATATATATATTTAATTCATTATCATTTTATTTCAGGTGAAGGTTATAAGAAAGAATCTTTATCTTTATTTGCACCGTCAATTACCATCAACGCGGACGAAGAATCACACGTACAAAGTTTGAAGTCATTGTGTTTAATAGTAGTATTGGAGCGTATGGGTACTGATAGTAATTTTACGAATTATGTAGGAAGTGAGCAAGGTCTTTCAGAAGAAGACGATTTCTCTGAAACTGATGACTGTGATGATTATGTACCAGAAAGGACTAAAAAACGAACCAGGCTTTTATCGTCTTCATCAAGTTCATCTAGCTCCTCTTCTGGTTCATCGTCTAGCACCTCCTCTAGCTCTTCTTCTGATTCATCATCTAGCTCTTCTTCTGATTCATCGACTGCTTCTCTTCCCAAAGGAAAAAAAAGAAGGAGGAATGTTGCACAATGGAAAAAAAACAAAGTGAAAATCTTGAGAAATTCCGGAAAACAATATGTATCGCGCACTGGGAAAAATTTTGAAGCCAAAGAAATGAAACCACCCTGTTCAAATAAATGTAGGCTATCGTGCGCAACAAAATTAACTAACAATGACAGAAAAAAGTTTTTGACAATTATTGGAGTCTATCATCACTCCAAAGGCAACGCGATTATTTGTCTTCTTGTGTGAATATTTTGCAAGTTTCTGTGCGTCGAGTAAAGACTAATCCTACAAAAGATAGACGACCTAACTGTAGTTTTTCATTTTTGTTGAAGGGTAAAACAATCAGAGTGTGCAAAACATTCTTGATTAATACACTTGCAATATCAGAAAGGACACTTCGAACAGTCATCCAAGCCAAAAGTAGTGGTTCTGGCATAGTTCCTTCCGATGGTCGTGGAAAACATTCAAAGCGTAAACAAGACCCAGACGTCGTGAATTCTGTACGTGAACATATCAACTCTATTCCACGAATAGAGAGCCACTATGTCAGAGCAAATACAAGTCGCGAATTTATTGATGGTGGACTGACAATTGCCGAACTATACAGATACTACAAAGAACAAAGAGAGTCTTTAAATAAAGTAGCAGCAAAATACGAGTACTATGCTTACATTTTTAACACTGAATTTAATATTTCATTTTTTGCTCCGAAGAAGGACCAGTGCGACGTCTGTGAAGCTTACAAAAACGCTATCGATCAAGAAAAACAGAGACTGGAAGAAGAGTTTAAAGAACATCAAAAACAAAAAGAGTTAAGCAGGAAAGAAAAGGCTCGAGATATAAAAGCATGCAATGATACAAACCGTTCAAATATCGTCGCCATTTACGATCTACAGGCCGTAATGCCAGTGCCCTTAGGAGAATCTTCGGCATTTTTTTACAAGTCGAAGTTAAATTGTTATAACTTTACGGTAAATGTTGTATTTAGGGACATTAGCAGCTTTTTGTAACATGTGCACGATTAATTTAATGTTGGAGAAATATTTTTTTGCAGGTCACTGATATGAAAAATAAGACCACGACATGCTATTTCTGGCATGAAGGACTGGGCAATCGTGGAGCAACGGAAATAGGAACGTGCGTCTTTAAGTTCTTAGAACAAATTGCCCAAACCAATCCTAACTGCGATATGATTTTTTACTCTGACAATTGTTGTGGTCAGCAGAAAAACAGGTACTTATCATACATAATCGTGTCCTATTTTATATATTATCTTTCAACTAGCTTTCTGCCCCGCAAATTCACTATAATATCAATATTCATATTATTACCTAATAATGGGATGGATAGCGATTATTTTAACAACATTGTTGTATTCTGTAAAACTATTTTTATTATTTACAGATTCATACTTGCAATGTACTATTACGCTGTAACAACACTGGATATAAACTCAGTTACTCACAAGTTCCTTATTCGTGGGCATACCCAAAATGAGGGGGATAATGCCCATTCCCTCATTGAAAAGTCAATTAAAAGGGCTAAAAAATCAGCACCTATATACGTTCCTAGCCAATATGTACAAATAATACGCAGCTCAAAAAAGACTGGAAAAGCATTTAACGTTGTGGAGCTCAATCATGATGATTTTATAGACCTTAAAATTTTGGCTGATGAAATAGGAATGAATTCTACCAAAGAAAATGACGGAAAAACAATTAAACTGACGGAAATAAGAATGATACGTTTCTTCAAAAATAGTGATACATACGAGTATAAAACAACATACAATGAAGACGAGGATTGGACAAAAGTCCCGATTAAAATCAGGTCTGGAACTGGGCGCAAATCGCGCAAAAACGAAGTCGATATTGAAAATATTACTGTGAAACCCGCATATAGTTCTAAACTCACTATAACAGAACGAAAGAAAAAAGATTTGTCTCAACTGATAAAGGATAACATTGTGCCGAAACAATATACTTACTTCTATAATTCCATTTTCTAATATTTTTTTATTATTTTAATTTTGATAATTATGTCTTTTGCTGTTTCTATTATGGCTAAGCAAGCAGTAGATAGAGATATAACCTCTATTGTTTATGTTTATAGATTTTTCTATTCTATGTTGCTAGATTCCATATTCTTAGATTGTATACACAGAGAATTTTTTACCGTTTAAGATAGGATTAGTCAAACTACTCCTTCATTGTGTAACTTCTATAGGTAGAATAAGTTAGACATTGATTAGGACTATTTTCTAAAGATTAAAATGTACCTGTTAATTGTTAGAAGCTACTTTTGCCAATTAATGTAAAGACTGAAGTTACAGAGTTATTTATAGCTATAGGAATTAAGTTTTGTTTTAAAGGGTTAAACAGGGTTGAGGCCACTTACGTGAGAACATAAAGTATTACTGTAGTGATAACTATTTTAGTGTTTAAACTTTTATGTAGGAACTCTATATAACCTTCCGCTGTGAGAACATTAATTTAAAAAGGTTGACTAATGACTCATACTTGTGTTAAATAATTATTATTCAATTTATCTGTAAGTACTGAAAAAAGAGGTCTAATTAGTTAATAGTTCCTATTGTTTCTGTGCCATTTAGTCATAATCAAAGACTGTTAAATATCTAGCAATTTTGATTATCTTGATAAAACTATTATGTAAATAAATGTGTTTTATTTATAGAAAACAGTAGTCATTATAATGTCACAACTTTATTAACGTTACAATTTCAGGGTTACAATGACACAAATGTAAGGTGTCAATGTACTTTCAGCAATTTTTTCAGACCTAGCTTTCTATTTTTGTTTCTTTTTTAGATCTATATAAAGCCTAAATAACCATGGCATAAAAATAACCCGGTTACAGCGTAGTTCTATGTCCAGTTTAATCACAATCTGAATTTGAATAATACTGAAATCTTTGAAACGCTCTCCTGTAAATTTTACGAAATGACAGTTGTGTCGTTGTAGTACTAGATGTGCGATGTATATTTTATGAATTTGTGTCGTGTGATGAAATAAATCTAATCTATTACGTCTAGGTTCCAAATATCTCCAGTTAGAAAAAACTCTCACAATCACTGTGCAAATAAACATCATGTTTCAATCATGTATACATTTGTTGTGAAAGTCATAAAAATTACATACTATGATCTCGTAAACGTAAAAGCAATAAATGCAGCCAAAACATCTTAACTAATTCCACGATGTCAAAAGGTACTAACTGCGATACTTGTGTTAGCGAAAATAGGCTCTACACTTCTTTGAGAAGTTTTATTACTTTGCTAACAAGGAGGTCGTTTACTGCGACACGAGCTGAGGAAAGTTCTTTTAGTTCCGGAGAATTTCGTTGAAAGCGCGGCAGCACTGTCAATGAAATGTTTTTTTTGTGGTAAAATTCTAAATGAAATGAACAAAATTAAAAATACTCAGATCAAAATTAAAAATACTCTGATCAAAATTACGCCAGCTTCCATAAAACTTTTTCATTTTATAAAGCGCCATCTAGTATTGAGTAGATGAACTACGAAGTTCATCGAGCTTACTACCACAGAGAAACCTATCCACCATGAATGTGTGTATTGAAGTGGGTAGGTAGGTAATACCTTTTTCTTTGTGTGGTTGCTATGTATTATCATATTATCATCCATTCCATTTGTTTTTAAAAAAACATGATACCAATGATAATTTAAAATGATTTTGGCACTTAAGCAAACCAGTTTTAAATAAGTATAATTATTTAGGGAATTTGGTGATTTTGCATGAGTTTCATACAAAACAAAAAAGTAAGCGAAGAAAGTTATACCTAGGTACCTATTTGTATATTTTTATTAACTAGTGGATGCCCGCAGCTTCGCCCGCGCAGATCCATATTTTTGCGGTTCCCGTGGGAATTTTCCAAAATCCTTTCTTAGCGGATGCCTACGTCGTAACATCTACCTGCATGCCAAATTTCAGCCCGATCCGTCCAGTGGTTTGGGCTGTGAGTTGATAGATCACTATGTCAGTCTGTCAGTCAGTCAGTGACCTTTGAGTTATATATATTTAGATTCAGTTACTGCCTAAAAAACCTATTGTACAGTCACGCTTACACAAATCAACAATTATTATATTAATGCATCTTTTTTTTAATCCACACATGGGTAGCAACGAACAGACTATTCAATAGAACCTACATTTTAATACCTACTCATATATAGGTATCTATAAAAACTACAAACAATCTGGGTTCAAAAGGAAGGGTCCGATTTCAATCCGGTTTTTCCTGGAATATAATAAACTACAATAATTTTTCGGAAAACCTTAAAGTTTTTTGGTACCAGGTTTTATTGTCACGCGATATACATATGCATGCAAAATTTCAGCTAAATCGGCAACCGGGAAGTGGATCAAATTGAACTTGAAAAATTTCATTACATAACAACGGGACAGGTGAAACTAAATAAAAGCTTGTAAAAATCAAATAATCTTGGTTTGTGTGGGAGCGGTACATTAATCAGATTTTTCCTGAAATAATGAACACTAAATTTTATAGACCTTATTAAATGTAAGTTATTTAATAAACCGGCCAAGTGCGAGTCGGACACGCGCATGAAGGGTTCCGTACCATTAAATATTGGTTTTATTTTAATTTTATTATTTATTTTTAAAGTAAACATATTACTTAATATTTTGTGAATATTTCAAGCGTCTTTCTGTTGCCGTTATCAATATCGAGCAAAAACGAGGAAAAAAAAGGTTTGTTGTATGGGAGCCCCCTGAAATATGTATTTAATTCAGTTTTTTTAGTATTTGTTGTTATAGCGGCAACAGAAATCTTGTGAAAATTTCAACTGTCTAGCTATCACGGTTCATGAAATACAGCCTGGTGACAGACGGACAGACAAACAGACGGACAGTGAATTCTCAGTAATAGGGTCCCGCTTTTACCCTTTGGGTACGGAACCCTAAACAGTTTCTTTGCCATTTTTGAGAGAAAAATACAAAAACTTGGAGTACTTACTTACTTAAACTTTTTATTCTTTATTTTTTTTTTTATTCTTTATTCTTACTTTAGCCTTTTCTGGAACATCGAGCTATCCTGTAGAGTTGGCCGTACAATGTTTCATCAATACCATTCCATTCCACCTTCGGTCAACGAGACGTAGGGGGAGGTTTCACCCCTTTATTGTTGATATTCAGCCTATACGCACGAAGCGTTACGCTTCTCATTTATTATGCGGACAGCGATGGAGTGGAAAACTCCTTGAAAAATAAAAAAATAAAACAAATCAAAGAGGTACCTGGTTTTGTTTGAGACTATCCTGTGTGTGACCATATAAACGAGAAAGAATGGTTGTTTGTTCGTTTGTGCCACTTTTACGACTAAAGGGCTGAACGGATTTGGATGAAAATTGGTAGGTAGATAGATAAGAAGATCAAGTACTGAAAAGGCTAGTGGAATTCATAGATCTCGAGGAATCTGGCAAATACCTAATAAAGTCTGTTTGTTACTCTTTCACGTCGAAAGTTCTTAACCGATTTCGCTGAAAATTAGCACAGAGCTAAAGTAAAAGGCGGGAAACCACTTTGAAATATTTCTAAGTACCCTTTAAATTTAATTTGTCTAGCTGTTACTTTTACCGATTGTTATGATTCTTACCATTGAACCTTTAAGACGAGAGTGAATAAGCATTATTTTAGTTAACGTGTATCATCATTGACTGTATCACTTCACAGGTGAGTTACAGTCAAACAAAATCAAGTTTTTAATTAAAAAAATGTGACTATTTATGAAATAAAATAAATTTGGTATTGATACCACGTTTTGATATGCTTTCAATTAGAAAGACTTAAATATTTTGCTCAAAACTTTGAGTCCAACAACGTTCAAATAATATAACCATAGATTGTTTTTAACTGTATAAAAATAGCTTGTAAAAAAACATCAAAAACGACACAATGCATAAGTCGTGTAGGTTGGTATGCCCTTTTGAGAACGAGACCGTTACAGTTTCTGCTAATTCTTAAAAAAAAAACGGTCCCTGGACTGCACTAATAATTACGATGGTCATTTGTTTTCTGACTGTGGTCGTCTAAAAACTGGAGCAAAAACCGTGCGGTAAAAACTTAACTTTTTATATAACCGAAGGGTTAACTTACGGTACAATGAGATACATTAAAAGGTGTCCTATAATTGTATACAATAGAACCGAGTCATACGAACGCTCGATAAAAAATTGTACATTTAGTTTGCGACAGATTTTGTTTAGTTGTAATATGTGGCTTAAACGGTAAAGTCATACGTTCGGATCGTAGAATTTATCAACAGTAATTAAATAATTTAAATGTTGAGATGATTATTAAAATATTCAAATAATATTATAATAATATTTAAATATATGTGTACAGTGCTTGGTGACGTTTTATAAGCTACTTATATGATTAATTAATACAAAATCTATAATCACAGTTAATTTTTTATAAATATAAAACAAAGTTCCCCCGCCGCGTATGTTTGTCTGTCTGAAAGCGATAAATTTAAAAATTACCAAAAAGATTTTCATACGGTTTATTAGTATATTACCATTGGTGAAAATGGCCGAAGTGATTCACGAGGAAGGATAAGGTGTATAATTCCCCGCTAGTCGTTTGCGGCTCGCGTACCGTGCACCCTCTGGTTTTAACTAAAACAAGGTAAGTTTTCACTTCAATCATTAAAAAAAAGCACGATTAGAGGTAACTTATTTTCCGTTAATGTTTATTAATAACTAGCTGTTTCCCGAGGCTTCACCCGAGTAGACAACGTTTTTACGACTTTTCGAGGGTGCGCAGTGCGTGGAAAAAAGTAACCGATGTCTTAATCCAGGTCCTAATCTGTCTACCTACCTTTCAGCTAGATCCGTTCAGTAGTTTTTGCGTGAAAAGGTAACAAACATACATCCATACATTCTTACAAACTTTCGCGTTGGTAATATTAGCAGGATTAGTAGGATAATAAAGTACATGAACGATATCTATCACATACAAAACAAAACTTTTATTACTATGAGAGATCGAAGACCCCGAAGTTTTCCATTTTGCAATGCAAATAAGTCACGTAGGTACCTGCCTAGGCACTTAATAAAATTAACTTATAATTTTAGAAACAGTAACCAATTACGGTAATTTTCACTTATTTGGTAAGACAGTGCATGACGTTCTGGGTACCATTTATACTATGTAACGTGATCAGCACTTTAAATTCAAATCAGATGAGTTGATGAAACAATTGAAGATCATTTGATTTGATTGGCTGCTGCATGAGAACTATTACTCGTGTGTCAAGGACAGAAGGGAGTAGACCCTACCTGTCTACTTGATTAGAATAGGGCAGCTGACTGCATCTTTTTTTAATACACATTTGGTAAGCCCTTGGCATCATCTCATATTATGTAACAATTTATGTATTGATCAAAATTGGACTTATTATAGCCAAAGTATTCTTGTCTATTTCGGCTTAATATGAAAGGACAACGTGGTAACAACAACAATGAATGTAATACTAGCTTTTGCTCACGGCTTCGCTCGCGTGGAAGTTGTTTTCTATGACGACTTCGAGGGTGCGCAGTGCGCGAGCCGCAAGCGGCTTACGAGCGTGGCAAAAGAGTTAAAGAGTTTTCTCTAGATCCCACGAGAACTATGTATTACCACAACTATCTCTGTGCAAAATAGCACGTCAATCCTCCGTTCCATTGCAACGTGAAAAAAATTAACAAACAAGAGAGAGTTAACAGCTATGCCAAGGGAACCACTTAAGAAACCGGGATAAAAAGAAGCCTACTATTAATCCAGGACCTTATCTATCTACTTACCAAATTTCTTCTAGATCCGTTTAGCGGTTCTGACGTGATATAATCAAACATCCATCTATCTATCTAAACTCCTCACATTTATAATATTATTAGGATTGTTTCTTAAATAACCCTGCTCCTGATATTTAAAAAAATACGTTTTTTTTATAACGACTTCAGTTTTTACCTTTGATCCATTAGGTTAATTCTACTCTGATAAGGGTGGGCACCTTTTTCTAAAAAAGTGTGACATGCCGATTACTTTGAAAGTATTTGAGGTATCGTAATGATATAAGTGACAAAATGTGGATATAGGCAAGGATTTTCATTAAATTTTTTTTTATCTTAGAAAAAGCTCTTTTCGAAAAAAAAAAATTGAAAAGGCCTAATCTTAAAAACTAATTCAAATTGAAAAATTGAAACAATACATATAGAGGTGTGATGTAATGCTACATTTTTTACTTATGTGGTACCTACCTACCTACTATACTTAAACAGTCACTACGCTAAGACAACGTAACGAATAAAATTTAATTAATCTATTAAGGTTTACCTACCTATAATCATTATTTTAAATGCCATAAAAATAAAAATTGGTCGTACAGAGGTTAAGCGCCGCAGTTTGTACCACACCCTGGACACTTCATACAACGGGCCAGAAATGACATTTCAAAAAAGGAACGACGGAACAAACAAAATGGCGGCGAAATCCCATACGTTCGACAACCAATCTGTATAAATCTGGGTGACGAGGGGGTGAGGTCGGAATCTAGAGAGCGGCAGGGAGTGTCTATACGTATGCATATGTTCATAACATGTTAGCACTAATATATATATACTTTGGTTTATACCTAAGTAATGCATGCGGAGTCGATTTATTTATCTAGAAAATGACATAATATACCTACGTAATTAGTTTTTAAAGGGTACGACTATTTATCTACAAGTATCTATAGCGTTTATCTGGTTCAAGCAAAACTGTTTTATTATTTCGTATAAGTCAGAGACAATTAAGAGAGGGAGCTTCACACTCTTTCTGTTTGTCATAAGATAGTAAGTAATTACATAATGTTAGATTGTCAAGAAAATTAAAAACAAACAATCATCAGTTACCTAACATTTAAATAAAAAATATGATACTAATTAGTTAATTAATCAATTATAAAAATATGTTAAAATTTTTGTTTACTACATAGGTATGTGATGTCGTAATTTTTATTTATAATGCAAAAATTAATTAGTAAACAAAATTAAGACATCACACTTTGCTGTTTTAAATAATTTTAGATCAAAATTTTATGATTTACAGATAATATAAAGTTACTCAAATGACTAGTTATCAAGAAGCAAATTGCAATCAAGAAATGGGATAATTATTTTTCAACACAGTTTACTCTTTTCATATGTACTGAAGTACTTTGGTCAAGAACCATAATCATTTTTTTCTGCGCTTTTTTATTTCACAATTGGTAAGCCCTTGATATCATCTCACATAAAAGTGAGTGACGATGACGCCGAAGATGGAAGAGGGCTTACCAAGACTTCTTTTTAAAATGAAACTCTTTCAAAACAGTTGAAAGGAGAAATTAAAGTTTAAAGTTTTGTGAAACAGCAAGAAGTTACACGGCATCGAATTAGCGAGTTGCTTACAACTGGCTCCTCTGGAATTCATTGAATTAATTATGTACATTGTATCGTCAGGTTACATGACGAGCCCACTTTACTGGATGACAAAAGGCGAATACCTCGTTGCCTTTCCGACGGTCACGCGAGCTGGCGTGCCGTCGGCCAGTCGCCATGTGAAAATACCAGCCAACAATTCATCTCGAAATAGCACACATACCTAGGCCTTAGTTCTAATACATAGGAATGTTAAATTTGGCCTTTAAAATACACAGTTTATGAAAGAAAACACCGCTGGGACTCTGGACGTAAACAAAAAAGCAATAGGTACATACTTAAATATACTGTGTGTTTATCACGTCAAGGAATAAAATGTTTTTACTTATAAGTGCTTGTAAGAGAGTAAAAAGATTATAAGAATGTATAATATAAGTAGCCATTCAAGAATACCACGTTTAAACTATACATACTTAGTTATATAAATTTAATTCATATTGATCACATTATAAACAAATTTAAAATTAATTAAATGTTTTCCGCATATACAAGGTTATTGGTAATTTTTGAACTGGTTTCTGATTATTGAACTAAAGTTTCTTTATTATTTTCGTCTGATTACTTAAGAACTTCCCTTATAATATTTAACAAACATCTAAATATCTAAGTACCTACCTCAGTTCAAAAAGCACCATTAACCTCGTATACGGAAATCATTGAATTTAAATTTATTTATAATTAGTTCATAAATTTATATAAATAAATATGTACATAGCTCGTAGAACAGATGGCCGTTGGGGCAGTAAAGTTCTCGAGTGACGACCTTGCACCGGAAAACGTGGCGTAGGAAGGTCTCCTACGTGGTGGACCGACGACCTGGTGAAGATAGTGGGAAGCCGATGGATGCGGTCAGCGCAGGACTGGTCGTAGTGGAAATCCTTGGGGGAGGCCTATGTCCAGCAGTGGACGTTTTTCGGCTGATATGATGATATAAGAACCTACCTAAGAGGTACCTACCTGAATTATTTTATGTATACAGGGTGACTGGTTAGACGACGGACGCATTTTAGGAGGTGAATCAGAAGAAGAAACTGAACAACTTTTCCCAAAGCAACAATGGTAAATTCGCAAAAAAAAAATTGGACTTCTCATACAAAGCTAACTTAAGAGCTGACTAATATGTATGAAAAATCTATTTTTTTTTTGAGAATTGACCACAGGTTTCCTAGGAAAAGTTGCTCAGTTTCGTCTTTTGATTCACCTCCTAAAATGCGTCCGTCGTCTAACCAGTCACCCTGTATAATCAGTTATTTATCACCTTTTATAAACACCTAAGAACATAAGTCGATAAGGCGGAAATATCCTTATTGCGTGAGAGATGACAGTTACCAAATTTTCTGTCAAATTATGAACTTCGTTTCCGTAAGGGAGGGAGCTCAAAAGAGTCGTGTAGATATTGTATGTGTAGTCTTAACATGGATATTGTCATCCACTAACTTCTCTTATCAACAGGTATATTAAAAATATTTTTAGGGTTCCTTAGTTAAACTAGGAACCCTTATAGTCTCGCATGTCCATCTGTACGTCGGTATGTCACAGCTGTTTTTCACAAAAACTATTACAACTATAAAAATGAAATTTGGTATGATTATACAAATTTATGACCCATATAAAGTTATGGAATAAAATCTGTAAAAAAAATTGAAAGGTACCTCCCCTATATTATATAAAGTGGGCGTAAATTGTTCTTGTTCATTTACTCTATAGTGTGGGGTATCGTTGAATAGGTCTTTAAAAATACTGAACGTTTGCTAAGATATTTTTTTCGATTAACGATTCAATTACTAAGTATAAAGTTTTAAAATGCTAATTTATTTAGTTACATATCCCCAGTATTGGAAAATGTAGTTTATGTTATCTATTCAAAAGGAAAAATATCACAGTCAAGTAGGCTTTCTTAGTTTATGAGTAATAGGGTAAAAGCCGGATAGTTGCCACACTTTTTGAAATCAATCTATATCTCTCTGTACAAAAAGCGAAATACTGTATTTGTAAAACTTACCGGTAGGTACCTACTTACATACTAATTTATGAAGAGTAAAAAATATATTTTTAGTATTTTCAGAGTATTAGCGATTTTTGCGAACGTCTATATTTTCAAGTGACTTCCAAAAAGGAGGGGGTTCTCAATTCGTCTGTATGTTTTTTTTTTTTATGTTTGTTACCTCAGAACTTTTGACTGGGTGAACCGATTTTTATGATTCTTTTTTAATTTGAAAGCTAGTGCTTTCCGTGTGGTCCCATAAAAATTTTATCAAAATCAGTGTAGTACTTTAGTAGAAAATTAACAAAAACCAAAAATAATAATGCAAAAATGTACTAATTTTTTGCGATGGAAGTCGGTTTTTTAACGTGTTTAGCGTTTTCAATTATATTATTGCCTAATCCATGTAAATAACGTTTAATATAGATGTATTGCCGAGAAACAGGACATCTTTTTCTTGGTAGTTAGATAGTCTTTCGATGGATTAATAAAATAGCATGCGATTCATCTTCGAAACTATAGAGTTATTACAATCGGGACAACTAAAGCCCTGGGGCAACTGTCCTGGTTTTACCCTAGTTAACTAATTTAGGATGTGCACTTGAATTTGTAAAAATTTCATAGATTTTCCATACAAAACGTTCTATACCAACTGCAAAAATAATTTGTGTAAAATATATAAGTACATTTAATTATTGAAAAGATTACGGGACCCTTCTTTGTGCGGGTCCGCCTCACACTTGGCCAATGTTTTCTAATTAATAATAAAAGGTTAGTAAAATCCACCTCTGTAATAAAAGTTTTTTTTTTTTTTTTTTTTTTTTTATTAACAATTGGTAAACCCTTGACAACATCTTATAATTATCTTGAAATATAGTTGTATTTATTTTGTGTATTTAGACACAACTAGAAGAGGCCCGCAGCTTCGCCCGCGCAGATCCCATTTTTTGCCGTTCCAGGGGGAATTTTATCAAAATCCTTTCTTAGCGGATGCCCACGTCCTAATTTCTATCTGTATTCAAAATTTCAGAGAAATCCGTTTAGTGGTTTTGACTATGTGCTGATATACAAGTCTGTCAGATTTTCCTTTTATATATATATATATATATATACAGAAGATTACTATGTAGCTATAATTTAACTTTATATGCTTAGGGTAAAACCAGGATAGTTGCCTCAGGGGCTATAGTTGCCCCGATTGTAATTATACTCTAGTTTCGCGGATGAATCGCACGCTATTTTATTAATCCATCGAAAGACTCCCCAACTACTACTAAGTTGACCATATCTCATGTCTCTGTGCGATTGCATGGGAAGGCGAAATGCGATCAAAGTTTTTGTGCGGTAGATGTACTGGTTCTCGGCGGGACATCTATCCTGAACGTAATTTACATGGATTAGGCAACTATCCCCTATGTGTGATAGATGTCCCAAAATATAGAGGTCCGCAAAAATCACTATTACTCTAAAAATATTAAATATAATGTTTTTTACTCTTATTAATTTTATACATAAAATCCAAAGTACGGGCCAGTTTTACAAATAAAGTACTTTGCTCTTTCTACTGAGAGATATAGAGTGATTTCAAAAAGTGTGGCAACTATTCGGCTTTTACCCTATATGTAAAAACAGAAAGCTTGGCTTAAAAATGCCAGAAAGTAAAACTACTAGAAGATTCCTTTACCAACTAGGTTTAAATCCTTGCTTGTACCCTCAATTTCAAATATTTTAGTGAGGAATTTTAACTGACTGATTCAGTAAGCTTACTCAACGGTGGACCACATTCTTGGCGTCTAGGTACGTGTGTTAATCACACAAAACACTTTTGAAAGGAGTAAATAAGACACTTTAGATTTTAAAAACCGACCATATGCAAGTCGAACTTGTGCTTTGATGGTTCCATACAACCACACCTCTCCACGTACCTATGACAATAATACCTATTCACAAGACATCAACGCGAGCGACAGAAATATGTATTTTTCTTTTTTTTTTGTATTCAGTTCGGACTTTAGCCCGAGTACGACTTACACTTAGCAAATTTTTATTATTTGTTATTTTACTTCAGGACGAGTACTATAATCACATTAAGGCCCTAAGAGCACTCAATCCGAGCAGGTTGAAATATGCAGTCAGGTTTTTAACCGCCTCCGTAGCTCAGAGGCAAAGTTCACTGGTTTTACACAGGAGGTCGCGGGTTCGATTCCCGGCGGGGTCAATTGTAAGACTCAGTTTGGTTGGTGGTAGGGCATTTTCTAAGCCCGCCTGGCTAGCTACCACCATCTTATCTAAGTCTTGCCGCCAAATATCAATGTTGATATCATTGGTGTGTTCCGGCATGAAGTTATGATAGCCAGTTCCCCATTGCGTTGGGGAATCTTGGTAAGCTCGCTTCCATCTTCGGCAACATCGTCACTTACTACCAGGTGAGATGTTGTCAAGGGTTTACCAATTGTGCATAAAAAAAAGAAATGTTTAAATAATATCGAACGTAAGTCTATTCATTTTAGTTCAAATCAGTGTGAGCTTAAACGCGGCTGTTGCGTTGAAACCGAACGCCCAATTCTCGATTTTTACATGTTTTTATTACTTTTCTTTTACATGCTTAATAAAATATGTGTTTAATTAAAATGAAAGGTCTTAAATTCACCGATTTTTGTGTGTTGGTTTTATTCAACATTAACTATTTATTTTCGAGAAATTTTGTAATTAATTTCAAAAACAGGGTCTACAGTATATTTTTTTACATCAAAAGTGGTAATATTTTTAAAATTGTATTCAATTAAATCGATTTTTTATTACTCTATGTATAATATTTTGGCCATGGTGATAGCTTTATACAGTCTTTCAATAATTTGAATTGAATATTGTCCTTTGACCTATCTTAGGGCCTTAAGTTTCATGGTTGTATGTGTTACCGTTTTTACGATAAACATAAATCAAAAATAATTTTGTGAAAACTTCAACTGTTTACCTAATTCATGAAATAAAGCCCGCTGATAGACACACAGACAACGACAGATAGATGGACGGACAGTGCAGTCGTGTTATAACCCTTTGGTGTACAGAACCCTAAAAAAATAATATAATATATTATTGGAATTTACAAGCCACCTATGAAGTATGAACAAAGTATTTTTTCCAGAAGTAGCTTTAAAATAAACCTGTTTACGTAATAATCAAAATTTATTGTCATACTTAAGTGGCAGTGGGCGGCGGCACATAGCTCGTAGAATAGATGGCCGTTGGAGCTGTAAAGTTCTCTAATGGCGACGTAGCTAGGCAGGCCTCCCACTCGGTGGACCGATGATCTGGTGTACGTCGCGGGAAGCCGCTGGATGCGGGAAGTGTAGAACCGGTCGTCGTGGAAATTCTGGGTAGGCAGTGGATATAATGGTAGTCATACTTAGCATGTAATAATATTTTAAAATAACATCAGACTTTGATTTTTTATTTACAATTTGTAAAGCCCTTGGCATCATCTCACCTCAATGGAAACGGGCTCACCAAAATTACCCAATGCAATGGGAAACTGGCTCTCTTATCTTCAAGCCGGAACACATCAATGTTGTTAGCGTTGATGTTTGGCGGCAAGACTTAGACAAGATGGTGGTATCCAGCCAGGCGGGTTTAAAAATGCCTTTATACCAACCAAACCGAGTCTTCCAAAATTAGACTCTGCCGGGATTCGAACCCGCGACCTCCAGCTTTGAAGCTAATGGACGTAACCAATACACCACGTAGGTGGTTAAACTTTAGAGATTGTAAATCAAAAACTATAATATCCCCTGCTATATTTCAAGTGGTGCCGTATTCCAGTAAGAATTCCTTGGAAAAATATAACATGAACCACTCAGTTGTTTTGACACACATTAGTAATATTAAGTTATCAGGTTGTAGTTTAGAAATCCACTCAAAAAAAAAAACATCTCACAAAATTATTTATTTACCAGGGTTCCTTGTTACCACACTTCTCTACGCAAGAAATCAGTGATACTTATTCATTCATCATCATCATATTAACCGAAAAACGTCCACTGCTGGACAAAGGCCTCCCCCAAGGATATCCACGACGACCGGTCCTGCGCTGCCCGCACTAACGGCTTCCCGCGATCTTCACCAGGTCGTCGGTCCACCGCGTGGCAGGCCTGCCAACGCTCCATTTTCCGATGTGCGGTCGCAACACGAGAATTTTAGTGCCCCAACGGCCATCTGTTCTACGTGCTATGCCCTGCCCACTGCCACTTCAGTTTAGTGATTCTGTGAGTATGTCACTTTGGTTCTCCTGCGGATCTCCTCGCTTTCGATTCGATCATTCTGTTTGTTATTCCTTACAAGCTTTATAATAACTTGCCGTATAAGTTAGTTTGGGACAAATCTTCGAAGCTAAATTACTGCCACTTCCCAGCTTCCGATTGAGCTAAAATTTTGCTTTACGTTAGGTTTTGACTCCCAAAAATGGCGGACCAGTTATTTATCATGCACCCACAGAATATGGGTATCAAATGAAAGGGTTTCCTGAGAAAAACAAGAAATAGTTAAAGTTTTTAGGTTTTTAGAAAATTATTTTGAATAGGTACTTGGCCGGTTTTTATTATATTTGTTGTTTTAATTTAGATTAGTGCTATAATCACACACTTTTTGGTATTACCATTTATTATTTGTTGTTTTACTTTAGATTAGTTCTATAATCACACATTTATAGGTATTATCTTTTTTAAGGGTTCCTTACTAAGTGATGGGACCCTATTGCTTAGCCTACGCTGCCCGTCTGTCTCTCTGTTCGTCTGTCCGACTTTAAAAAGCGTATCTACATAGGGGTCGGCTGAAAATTTTACTGATTTTGTGTTATAAAAGGAGATTTACTTACAAATAAAAAATGAATTCGATACTTGAAAAGTTTTTATCAAGTTTTTTTTATCTTTTTGCTCTGTCGTAAAAAACGGTTAAACTAACCAGCGTGAAACTTGGTGCGATTATAGGTAGTATACTTATCCTATAAAAACAATAAAAACGGAAAGAGTGTGAGTAGTACTCGCGCTAAGGAGTCTGAAGTCTGAACTGAATGAAAAAATAAACATTTTTTTTCCATCGTTCGCGTTGATGTCTTTTGTTTGAAATAATTAGGTAGTATCATTATTACACTTATGCGGGCAGCGCAGGGCCGGTCGTCGTGGAAATCTTTGGGAGAGGCCTTTGCCCAGCAGTCGACGTATTTCGGCCGATATGATGATGATGATGATTACTACATTTGTGTGGAGGAGTGTAGTAGTGTGGAACCCTCTGTGCGCGAGCCCTACTCACACTTGGCTGGTTATAACATTAGATCAAAAACGAAAAACCTAAATATGTATAGGTTTCTTGTATGGGGATCCCACTGTTATTATATATTTATATTTTTTTGATGACGAAAAAGGAAGTATAAATTTCGAGAGTTCACACTTATTACATACAATCATTGATTTTTCGTTACAAACCATAGAAAATGCTTATAAATAATAATTCCGTCCAGTGCGTCCCCGCAAGGCATGCTACCAGCATACTGGCAGCGTTTCCGCGCTGGATGGCGATGCTTATGCGTTGCCCTAAAAAGCTGCCAGCCCTCCGGTCACCAGTAGTCTCGCTTAATTTTTAATTGTTTTTTAGTATTAAATACCCTATAATAATTACACACCATTATCATCATATCAATAAATAACACATGTTTTGTAAAAAATTTTAGCCGGCTGCCTATCACGGTTTAAAAGTTACATCCTTTTAGACTTTTTATTTAGACGAACGAACAGACGAACGGACGGACAGACAGCATAGGCTTAGTATTAGGGTTCCCGACATGGTACTTAATCTTAAAAAAAGAAACAATTCACTCAACCAGAATCATACGAATCCTGATAAGCTCTCCTCTTCCAACGTATTTACCGAGAAAAATACATATTCACCAAGGAGTAGTGTTAGCAAATTTTCCCTCTGACCTAGTTGTGTATTGTAAGACCAGTCCCTGTTGACCTGCCATGTCTTTGGATGTCCTCAGAGGTAAATGTATGGCTTGCCTTTCGGATGTGGTAGGAGGGGCTTCAATTCGGGGGTCTAGCGCGACTGGTGGGGTTTGCACAGCGGGATCGATGGAAGTCTGGCAGCTCGCCCAGCTCTGCTTCGTTCCCGCATTATTGTTATTGGAAGTCGACGGTATCTATTCCACTGTGGTGTTGGCTTATCTTTACTAATATTATAAATGTGAAAATGTGTTTGTTTGTTACATTTTCACGCTTCAACGCCTTGACCAATCTTAATGAAATTTGGCATGCAGGTAGGCTGTGTCACGAGGAAGGACATAGGCTACTTTTTATACCGTGAAAATAGCGTAGCCCGATGCAGTTCCTGAGGGAACTGAAAATATACTCTTTTTTTGGTTAATTTCTTTAACATCGCAACGGAACAATGGATTGTGTGATTTTTTGCACAGAGATGGTTGAGGGGGTGGGAAATGACATGATTTACTAATAAGCATATCCTGACATAGTTTCCGATGGATCTGGAGAAAATTTATGTCCACGCTAGCGAGTCGCTTGCGGCTTGCGCACCGCGCACCCTGTAAGACAGTCATAAAAACGATATCCACGCGGGCGAAGCCGCGGGCAAAATCTATTAATATAAACGAGATTAAAAAAACATTTAGAGGATTGTAAAGCTGCGACTTTTCATACAAAAGCTGTTAACGATAATCATATCTTAAATGTTAACCGATTTGGACCAATTTTTAACAGGTTGTCAGTCAGAACAAAAGCTAGGTTTATACGTTTTTGTTTTTTCTATAAATTTAATCAGTTTAATTTTATTGTCGTTCACGTGTTTTCATACAAAACTAATTTCGTACATTTTACTACGTATAAGCCCAGCTTTTGTTCTGACTGACAAGTATTATTGTCTTTTAGAAAATAAAACAAACATTACACTTCACGTAATATACATATCATTCTTATCGATACATTTTATGTTCTACTCCTCAGTGACAAGGTTCGTTTCAGTAAATTGACAGGTGAATGAGTATTCACTCGTCATTCGCAATGTTACGAGAGTTCAGGCAATTTCCTTGGTGTTTTCCTCTTTTCAACCAACTTTCAAAAAGGGGGAGGTTTACAATTCGACTGTATGTTTCTTTGTATGTGTGTGTCGCGATATCTTCACAGATTGTAAATCAATTTATGATTATTGTTTTAGGATTCCGTACCCAAAGGGTTAAAACGGGACCCTATTAATAAGACCTCGCTATCCTTCTGTCTGTCTGTCTGTCTGTCTGTCTGTCCGTCTGTCACCAGGCTGTATTTCATGAACCGTGATAGCTAGACAGTTGAAATTTTCACAGATGATATATTTCTGTTCCGGCTATAACAAAAAATTAGAAATTAGAAAAAAGTTTGTACATATACAGGGTGTAACAAAATTGGTGTAGGTCCCGTTAACTGGGGCTTCTACTCATCGTACTGAACAACTTTTGTTCTACAACAATGCTGAAATCGCAAAAAAAATAATATTTTGTCTTCATACAAATCGATCAGCTGATCGACCAATTTTGTGCATTTTAGTATGGAGGGTCCAATTTTTTTTTTGAGAATTGACTATGGGTCCCTTGGGGAAAGTTGTTCAGTATGATGAGTAGAACCCCCAGTTAACGGGACCTACACCAGTTTTGTTACAACCTGTATATACTCTGCCCGTAGTACCTACGGTACTTACGCACGTAGGGTAGGAAGTAGAGATGCGCCGAGTAACACTTTTGCCGAGTAACGAGTACCGAGTTTTACTCGGTTCAATTTTTTTTCAACCGAGTACTCGGCCGAGTAACTCGGTTTAATCAAATTCCCATGTAGCGCGCGTAAACAAAGTACAAACAGGTTCGCGCCGGTTGCTCGCGTAGGTTAAATAAAATATTACCCCAATTTTCAGTATTCAATAAAACCAAAGGTGCATGCAAAATCAGTCTTTTAATTAGGAAGCATGATATATCGAACAATCATCTTTAACAAAAATTTATTTCTGTCTTAAAAATAATTAACTTAAAGAAAAAAATATTTATTTTAAATTTAGGCATTGTTTTAGGCATGACAGTATCGGCATACAATGATATGATGCTCCTTGCATACATAATTATGGCATATGGTACACACAATCTTTGTTTTTATATCCTTGACCCTTGGGCACATATTGTGATATCTACGAAAGTGGCCTTGGCCAGTTTCTTAGTTAACGAGCCATAGCTGTCCATACCTGAAATTTTCACCTCATAAGAACTCGCGTGGGGTAAGATTTTACCCCAAAAACATTCTCCAGGCACAACCGCGCTGATCAGTGCTGAGCCTGGCACTAATTTATCAAAGGTCACAGCGTTTTAGGAAGCTACAAGAAAAGTTATAGTTATGACAGTAGAATCAGAAATTAATGACAATATGAATGTATGAAGAGCTTCGGTGGCGTAACGTCTAGGGCCGCCGCCTCCTGTCCGGGAGGTCATGGTTCGAATCCTGCCACGTACCAATGTGATTTCGAATTTAGATTTCATATGTACGTTATCCGATGCTCTTACGGTGAAGTAAAACATCGCGAGGAAACCTGCACACGCCTGCGAAGAAACTCAAAGATTGTGTGTGAAGTCAACCAACCCGCACTGGGCCCGCATGGTCGACTAAAGCCCGATCACCCCAATTCAGGGTAGGCTCGAGCCCCTCGGTGGGCACGTATATGAGCTGATATGATGATGAATGTATGAATACCCTCAGGGGTAAAAAAATAACCCACGCAAGTTCTTAAGGGTTAAGAAAGGAAAAACATTTCAATTACCAATGAAAATACTTCATCAATTTATAATAGGAAAACAATAAAGTACCGTTGGCGATGGCGATGGCGATGGCGGTTCAATTTACGTGCCAATAAACTGTAGTACATCTGGCACCGGCGGGGCGTGCGCTCGTTATTTTATATCGATGACATTCTTGTGCAGTTCAATTAGCTTTTATACCTTCGCTTCTTAACTATGTAATGTACTTTTATATGTTCGTTCTTAACTATGTAATGTACTTTTATATGTTCGTTCTTAACTATGTAAAGTACTTTTATATGTTCGTTCTTAACTATGTAATGTACTTTTATATGTTCGTTCTTAACTATGTAAAGTACTTTTATATGTTCGTTCTTAACTATGTAATGTACTTTTATATGTTCGTTCTTAACTATGTAATGTACTTTTATATGTTCGTTCTTAACTAACGATACAGGCTCAGCCTAGTGTGGGGACCACTGTATCAATTTTGTATGTATATCGTACGTTCTTAAATAAAATATATTTGATTTGATTTGATTTGAACTATGTAATGTACTTTTATATGTTCGTTCTTAACTATGTAATGTACTTTTATATGTTCGTTCTTAACTATGTAATGTACTTTTATATGTTCGTTCTTAACTATGTAATGTACTTTTATATGTTCGTTCTTAACTATGTAATGTACTTTTATATGTTCGTTCTTAACTATGTAATGTACTTTTATATGTTCGTTCTTAACTATGTAAAGTACTTTTATATGTTCGTTCTTAACTATGTAATGTACTTTTATATGTTCATTCTTAACTATGTAATGTACTTTTATATGTTCGTTCTTAACTATGTAATGTACTTTTATATGTTCGTTCTTAACTATGTAATGTACTTTTATATGTTCGTTCTTAACTATGTAATGTACTTTTATATGTTCGTTCTTAACTATGTAATGTACTTTTATATGTTCGTTCTTAACTATGTAAAGTACTTTTATATGTTCGTTCTTAACTATGTAATGTACTTTTATATGTTCATTCTTAACTATGTAATGTACTTTTATATGTTCGTTCTTAACTATGTAATGTACTTTTATATGTTCGTTCTTAACCATGTAATGTACTTTTATATGTTCGTTCTTAACTATGTAATGTACTTTTATAATGCAGGTATATGTAAAAATAAAATATAAAAAACCGGCCTAGGTGCGAGCCCGCACTTCCACATAACTATGTAGTATTCACATTTCAAACAAAAGACATCAACGCGAGGTACAAAAATTTGCTTTATTTGTCATTCAGTTCGAACTTCTTAGCACAAGTTAGACTCACACATTTTTGAACATATTTAGGTTTTTACTTGCACTATTCCACAATTAAATTTAATTGTGGAATAGTGCAAGAAAAAACCTAAATATGTTCAGTTCAGTGTTCCACCAAGAACCTACTATATCAAGCATACAATATCACACATTTTTATTATTTAATATTTTACTATCAGGTGAGATGATGCCAACGGCTTACCAATTGTGAATAAAAATAAAAAAATCACATCAAGTTTCACGCTTGTTTGTACATATTACTGTTTGTACGATAGAGCTAAATCAAAAATACTTTTAAAGACCTTAAAAGAAACAGGTTTTTTGTATGGATACCTCCCTTATTTTTTCACTTTTTATCATTTTTAGTATTTTTTGTTACAGCGGCAACATAAATACAAATTCTGTTTCAACTATCTCCCTATTGCGGTTCATGAAATACAGCCCGCGGACGGACAGACGGACAGACAGCGGAGGCTTAGTAAAAGGGTCCCGTTGGTCACCCGTTGGGTGCACGGGACCCTAAAGACTGAGACACAGTGAGACCAAACTAATAAAGACCAAGTTCACCTTTTTGAAGATTTTTTTGTTAACTTAATAACAATAAAGCATCTATTTCTGAAATATTTGCAATTTTTACATTTGTGTCTTAGATGGAATTTTTAGATAAAAAATTGGACTAGGTATATAAAAGTAATTTAAATGAAAATTTAAAACATTTTAAAGACTAAAACTTCACTTATTTTATAAAATATCTCTTAAATTGGTTTGCCTTACGGCAACCTCCTGAAACTCTTTCCATTGTTTTCTATCTGCCGCTATTCTCATCCAAAGTGGTCCTAAGGTCATTTTTAGGTCATCCTACCATCTTATTGCGCATCCAGCGGCTTTCCGCGACCTTCACCAGATCATTAGTCCAACGAGTGGATTACCGTGGAGATATTTACTGAGTTATAATATACTAGCTGTTTCCCGCGGTTTCACCCGCGTGGACAACGTTTCTATGACATTTCGAGGGTGCGCAGTGCGCGAGCCGCAAGCGGCTCGCGAGCGTGGTAAAAAGTAGCGTATGTCTTAATCCAGGTCCTAATCTGTCTACCTACCAAATTTCAGCCAAATCCGTTCAGTAGTTTTTGCGGGAAAGCGTAACAGACAGACAGAGTTACTTTCGCATTTATAATATTAGTAGAGATAACACGCCGGGAATCGAACCCGCGACCTCCAAGTGTGAAGCTAATAGACTATTAAATTTCCGCCACGGTGGTGGTTAAGGGATGCTTAAGTTTCCATACAAATATGGGACCGCTTTAATACAAAAAACACATGCCGGACAGTTCAAACTTTGCAAATATACCTATCGATGTCCCAAATAAATTTAGTATAAACAGAAATCATTAATTTACTACGGTGAAAACCAATTACAAACCAATTAAAAAAAATTTCACAATTATACCAGGACACTTGGGCCAGAAATGAAATTTCAAAAAAGGAATGACGGAACAAACAAAATGGCGGCGATTTCCTATACGTTCGACGAACAAACTGTTACCAATCTGTATTAATCTGGGTGACGAGGGAGTGAGGTCGCAATCTAGAGAGCGGCAGAAAGTGTCCATACTGCATGTTAGAACTAATATAATATATACTTTGATTATACGGTGACATGGACAATATGGACTTATATAATTATCCACCACCTACATTGAGAGTGCAAAGTGACGTAGCCGTGGGGGGGTCAGTGGCAACATTACCGTATCTTTACGCATCCGGTCTCAGATCGAATTGACTGTAATCTCGCAACTCGTTCGAGTTGTTCGTATCTCCTGCTTGCTATATTTGGACCAATGTCTCAGTCTTGAGCTGAAACCAAACTTAGCCGTGGAACTGGCTTGATCTGTTGAAACTTGAGATAAGGTTGTTGTCAATATGAGCGTGATGTCATCATTTACTTACACGGAAAAAAAATACCGGGTCTTGTTACCTTACCTTGAGCCGGTTCCGTTTCGGGCAATGTGGTTTCAGCCTTAGTTTACTTAAAAACTAATAGACTACTTCATTTTATTGCCATTTTAATATTAAGTTAAAAGAATGACTTGGTTCTTAGATAAGGCGAGTAACCATTGCCAGTTCAGCTATAGCTTGTCATTGCTTTCGTTCTTTGCTTATATTTTTATATACTTTAAAAACAAATAAAAAGAATTGATATTAAAGAAAGCCAAATATTTATGGAATAATTATATGAATACTAGCTTTATCCCGTGGCCCTGCCCGCGTGGACATCGTTTTTATGTCTGTCTTTAAGGGTGATTAGTAAATTATGTTGTTTCTCTCCTACTCAACCATCTCTGTGCAAAAAATCACAACAATCGAGTATTTTTTAGATCCTTCAGGAACTGCATCAGATTGTGCTATTTTCCCGGGATAAAAAGTAGCCTATGTCTTTCCCCGAGACACAGGCTACCTGCATGCCAAATTTCATAAAGATTGGTCGAGGTGTTGCAGCGTGAAAAGGTAACAAACAAACAAACAAACATATTTTCACATTTAAAAAATTAGTAAGGATTAAGTTAAAATAATGAATTGGTTCTTAGATAAGGCGAGTCCCCGTTGCCGGTCCAGATATAGCTTGTCATTGCTTTCGTTAAACTTTAAAAACAAATAAAAAGAATTGATATTAAAGATAGCCGAATATTTATGAAATAATTATTTTAATATTAAGTTAAAAGAATAACTTGGTTCTTAAATAAGGCGAGTCCCCACTGCCGGTCCAACTATAGCTTGTCATTGCTTTCGTTCCTTGCTTATACGTCTATATACTTTGAAAAAAAAAAAAAAAAATTGGTATTAAAGATAGCCAAATATTTTTTGTGATAATTATTATCCGTGTGGTTAGTAGAAGTCGTCTCATATTTAATTAATTCTTGTAGGTAGCAAGCAATATGACCTAAGGTAATGTGAAGAAGAAATAATTTATCTGTAATTTGTTTCAGGTACATAACATAAAACGTCGAATCTTCTTGTGCAGGTTAGTCTGAATAATTTAACCCCTATTGGGTTCAAAAATGCAATTTTTCTCGGTAGAGATTAACAAAGCCAAATTAAGAAAAAAGGAACGTAGACAACCCACGAAAAAGGTCTTCATTAACCTGAGGAAAGAGGTCAAAGTTAACAAAAGTCCAGTTAAGATAGCTCGGGCTGCATTAAGATGATCCCCTGGGCTCGTTAAGTAGTCGGTGTTGTGTGAAAAGAGACTTTATTGTAAGAAGTTAATTCGGTATCACACCTGTCGCGGTCGTAACTCTACCCTCAGCTTGGATCCACAATCCAACCTCCTTGCCTGACCCTAGAACTGTTACCGAATATTTCACCTCCTTTTTCCTGGCGGCACCATCAAAAGGAAACATAAAAACGCATAAAGTCTTCTTTGTATTGACATTTGACAGTTCGATTTCCAAAACGACGCCTCGGATTGGTCTTATTGCGTGTAACGGAACGTTCTTTTTAATACAGGTGTGTGGGTAGACATCTGTGATGATTAAGTTCAGGAAGGGTTAATTTAATAAATTAATATCTTTACCCATTTAAGTTTAGTTACCGTTATTTCACAGCTGGTAGTTTTTTTAAAATGATTAACACTTTTTATCAAAGATGATAAAAGTTAATGTTCCTTTTATTCATCATATCAGCCGAAGGACGTCCACTGCTGGACATGGGCCTCCCCCAAGGATCTCCACGACGACCGGTTCTGCGCTGCCCGCATCCAGCGGCTTCCCGCGACCTCCACCAGGTCGTCGGTCCACCGAGTGGGAGGCCTGCCTACACTACGTTTTCCGGTGCGTGGTCGCCACTCGAGAACTTTACTACCCCATCGGCCACTTGTTCTACGAGTTCCCTTTCCTTTTCTTTGAATTACTGTTCCTTTTATTATGCGAATATTATACCTACTTTTTAACCAGCACATAACCCTGAAACATCTAGGTGCTTTGTAAATAATAAAATTTCCTCTCGAAAAGCTGAAATTGTGTAAAAGTGGCAAAGTATGATGGCGAGTAAGTAAAGCGAATGGAGCTGCAGCCCGACTGAAACTTTCAGACGAAAATGTTCCAATTCCATTTCGGTAAGAGACTAATAATACCACTTTTTCCCTCTTTTTACTTCTTACTTCCACCCTTTACTGTTATACACGAATAGGAGTGCAATGGAGTAGATAAATAAAAATTGTTTTTGTTTCTTTTTTATTCACAATTGGTAAGCCCTTGGCATCATCTCACCTGATGATAAGTGACGATGATGCCGAAGATGGAAGCGGGCTTACCATCAAGATTCTCCTGCGCAATGGGGAACTGGCGATCTTGTATTCAAGCCGTAACACATCAAAGTTGTTAGCGAAGTTTGGCGGCAAGACATAGACAAGATGGTGGTATCTAGCCAGGCGGGCTTAGGAAATGTCCTTCCATCAACCAAACCGAGTCTTTCAAAGTTAGACTCCGCCGGAAGTCGAACACGCGACCTCCTGATGTAAAGCTTATGCGTAATTTCCATTACGCCACGCAGGTGTTTATAAGCTGGTGGTAATATAAGGTATTAATATAGGTGTCCAATATTTTAATCATGGCTCTAATTCATAATTCCAATTAACCCATGAATACATGTTTATAGATAAATACTATTCCACTAGGTCAGCACTGTGGTGGTGTGGATGGTCCCGCCAGTGTTATCGTAGAAAAACTATGACCTTTATTCGAAATTCATCTGTTAGTTGATTTCAGTCCGTTTGAGTAAATGACCTTACAGCGCGCTCGCTATATCTACCAATCGATTTTCGTCTTCTTGATTTCTTTGTTTTTATAGGAAAGTGTTTTTTTTTGATAATACATTTTTATAAATAATTTTCGTAAGCTTTTTACTCGATAATAAGTAAACCCTTAAAAATTTCATTCGGGATTTTGATAACACCCCGTATACATAAAGTAGACTTTATTTTTCGAATTTTACATCGAAGATATAATAAAATGGAAAAAACCAAGACAAAAAAGAAACGTTATTTGTTGACAATTTTTTTTGTACAAAATGGTTGTAAGGCAATATTTAAAGTAGAATAAACTCTTCCACTATACCTACTGGAAAAAAATGACCATATAACATACGCAAGGTTTTTGCTTTTAATTGGTATAACCTTGTGGTAAGTAACTATAAAGATATACTACTCAGACAAAAATAAGGGCTACCTAAGTTTTCCCAGTACCTTTTCATCCAGAGAGGTGGTCTAAACAGCCACGATTTTTTTTAAATCAAGAAAAGTAAGGAAACTAGGAAGTGCAATCATTAGGTTAGATTCCTGGCTACAAACGTGCCGAAGAGAACCACATTTTGCAGATACTCGGGAACATCGCAGACTTCTAAAATGAGAGCACACAGTAAATTGGCAAATTTTCCATACATTTTGCGGTGAAAAATTTTTTTGAGCAGTCCACGGAGCTCCCAAGAATCAGCAGAATGTTGTACTCTTCGACACGTTTGAAGCCAGGGATGATTAAAAACCTAATGACTACATTTCGTGGATTCCTTACTTTTCTTGATAAAAAAAAAGAGTGTGATGTTTTATGAAACCATGGTAATAGTGAAACTTTTTTTCACATTATACACATTTACAGAGCAGGATACGATCATCGCTGCTCTCGTCTTGGAGCTACGGACAGAGGACGAAACGATCATGTAATAAAAGTTTCACTCCTCTTGGATGCTACGGTACAGGGAACGAAACGATCATGGTTGCTCTCGTCTTAGAGCTACGGTACAGAGGATGAAACGATCATGTCTGCTCTCACGAAAAAGTTCGAGACGATGTAATAATCTCTTCGCAACACACAGCAAAAAGCTTTTCTTTAAAAAAAATCGTGACCGTTTGAACCTCCTCTCTGTATGAAAATGTACTGCGAAAACTTAGGTGGCCTTTATTTTGTTTTGGAAATTTTAAATTGTAACACCTCTCCATGCCTCCGCACGTCTCGTGGCAAAACGTTGGCCTGCGGACAGTCAGGTCAATTATTTAGATTGGCGGTGGCGACGGATCTCCAAGTCTCCATGTACTTACCTACTAGTATATAAATAGTACCTACTTGTTTAGCTACTGTCTGGCAAGCTGTTTAAAGTATCTAGTCTACTGCAACATTGTTTTATGCAGGAGCAACTAATTAGATTGGATATTGAGAGAAAATTGTATTAATTGGATAGGCAACCAATCGTTTTTGTTGATTATAACATGAGAAAGGCAGGAATTTAATAGGGTGTTTCATAGGTTTTTTTTTAGTTTGATTAATTCAAAAATTTATCAGCTCAAGCAAAAAAAGGTAAGTCACGAGAGAAAATATTCTCTAGTTTCACTCTTACAGTAGAGTTACGTAAAAATTCCACGTATGAGATGGAATAATCCCTTCTAAAGGGGCTAATGCACAAGCGGCAGCGGTTCTCTTAGTGCCAGGATTTTGATATCAACACAAATAAAAAAAAATGTTTTTCATTTATTTCAGTCATGATAACCATGAAAGAAAAAAAAACACTTTTTCCCTTCATGATTTTAACATAGTTTTTAACCACTAATGCAAAAAGAGGGTGTTAATGGTGTGAAGCCTATAGAATGTCTGTCAGGGGGTGTGTATGTGTCTGTGCATTTTATCGCAGTCCCTGAATTTCAATGCTTCTTTTACTTGAATGCTAGATTAATCGAGAGGAATTCCCGGGAAATTTCAGGTCCTTGTTCCCTGGAAATTCGGCTCGAGAAGTCGAGAAATCTCTAATTAACTTACAGTTTTGAGAAATATCTTTCTAACGGTCATTTTGTCTTCCGCTCTTGGAATAAAAACGTTTTTTCATTGTTTACGTAAATATCTAGTATCTACTCAAGTTTATTACGTATACAATACAGTGAAAATGCGTGTTTTTTTTTGTTTTTTTTTTGTTTTTTTTTTTTTTTTTATTCACAATTGGTAAACCCTTGACAACATCTCACCTGGTGGTAAGTGACGATGTTTATTTAATTTTATAAAAGTTAAAATTTTATTTAAGTAAGTTATGTTATTTTATTTTATTTAAGTATGTTGAATTTTTCTTAGGTATAAGTTATAATCAAACGCCAAATTCTAGTGCTAGAAATTAAATTTTGTTTAGTTAATCATTTATTTGTTGGTGGAATTGTTAAGAACGATTATGTTGACTAAATAGAGATTATGTTTTTATGAGAGATTTTGTTAATTTCAGAAAAAGCTATGTTGATTTTTTTAGTAAGATTACTTAGGTAGGTACATTGATTAGAAAAGAGATTACGTTAAGTGTCAGGAGAGAATATATGTTGATTTGAATTGAGATTATGTTAATTTTAGAAGAGGCCATTTTTAGTGATATTATGTCAATTTTAAAAAGATATTATGGTGATTTAAGGGGAAACTATGTTGATTTTGATTGATAGTATGCCGGTTTTAGAAGAGACTCTTAATTGTTAGTAAGATTGTTAATTTCCAAAGAAATTATGTTGATTCTAGTAGACACTTTGTAATTTTTTATTAAAATATTTTAGAAATAAATGTTCATTTGGTGCCATTTTGTCTATTTAAAAAACAACTGAGTTGATTTTAACAGATATTATGTTGATGTTTGTTCTATTAAAGAGAAACACATTTTTTATGCCTTAATCTTATATATATAACAATGAATCTCTATTTCCCTTGGTCATCGCATCACGCGTGAACGGCTGGACCGATTTCGCTTATTATTTTTTTGTTGAGTTCGTTATTGTCAGGAGAAGGTTCTTATGTAGGGTAGGGTAGAGTACTGTAGGGTAGTGTAGTGTAAGGTGGTATAAAGTTCGCCAGGACAGCTAGTTCTTTAATAAATAATGAACAAATAAAAATCAAGAAATTCTCGATTTTCCGAGAATTCCCTGGAAATAGGGCTCGAGAATTCTCGAAACCCGAGAAATTAAAAACCCTCGAGAAATCATAAACCCCATTCCTAGCCATATTTGATTAAAATCAATTCAGCTGTTCATATACACGGGCCCCCCAAAACGGTAAAAGATAGTAAAAATGAAGGACACCTTTAGCAAATTTTAGGTGCAATAAAAAATCAAAATAGTGGAAAAGAAAATAGCCATCGAAAGTAAAGGTGAACCGATTTGGTCGAAATTTGGTATTTAATTTACTAATCATTGCAGATGTATATTTAAAGTAAAGTCTTTGAGTATCTGGTTCCTATAGTAACATACAGGAAATCCTGTTTAAAACCTATATATACTTACATATAATATTATCACCACAACTCGCTTCAACAATTGAACCAATCTTTGCGAAATTAAGCATGCACGTAACCTGTGTCATGGAGAAGGGTAATTACTTTTTATTCCGTGAAAATAGCAAAGTCCGATACAGTTCACGAGGGAAATAAAAAAAAAGACTGGTGGATTTCTATAACATCGCAACGAAGCAACGGATTGTTTTGATTTTTTGGACAGAGATGGTTGAGGGGGTGGAAAATGACATAAACTACTAATAAGCAAAGCCCGATGTGGTTCCCGAGGGATCTGGGGAAAAATCATTTCCACGCTTTTGCTTTTCAGCAACGGATTGACATGATTTTTTGCATGGAAATAAAAGGGCGTGGGAAGTGACATAGACTGCTAATCAGAATAGTCTGACATAGTTCCCGAGGGATCTGAAGAAAATGTATGTGTTCTTGCGGCTCGCGCACTACTCACCTTCAAAGACAGTTATAAAACCGATGTCCACGTGGGCAAAGCTGTAGGCAAAAGCTATAATAAAAAAATTATTATAAAAAATATATTTAATATTTGTTTTTTTAAATTTGTCCAACAATTTTAGGATATTTAAATAAACTCTGCCTAAAGCCAAAGCTTGTAGTGTAGACACTATAATATAATAGGTAGTCGCATTTCGCCTTGGACCACAGCCTACTAGTAAACCGATCGTTATGAGTCAGTCCAAGCGCGGTTGCTCATGCTCACACAGTATATCAATGGCTTTCAACACCTTGCCTCAGTAATACTACTTTATACCTACCTAGTCCTTATTAAAATTATAAGTGTGAAAATGTGTTTGTTTGTTTGTGGCTTTTTCACGATTCAACACCTCAACCAATCTTGAAGAAATTTGGCATGCAGGTAGCCTCTGTTACTGGAAACGACAAAGACTTTTTTATTCCGTGAAAATAACATAGTCCTCGAAGGAAATGAAAAAATACTATTTTTGGTTAATATATTTAACATCGCAACGGAAAAATGGATTTTTGCGATTTATGCAAAGAGATATTTGAGGGGGTGGGCAATGACATAATTAACTAATTACCATATCCTGACATAGTTCCCAAAGGATCTGGGGAAAACTCATTTCCACGCTCGCGCACGTCGGCGGGCGTCGCAACGGAACAACGAATGAAGTGATTCTTTGTATAGAATTGGTTGAGGTGGTGGGAAGTGACATAGACTGCTAATGAGAATTCCTGATGGATCTGGAGAAAACTCATGTCCACGCTTATGAACTGCTTGCGGCTCGCGCACCACTCACCCTCAAAGACAGTCATAAAAACGATGTCCACGCGGGCGAAGCCGCGGGCAAAAACTAGAAAGTTAATAACTGCCTAGCTCAAGTATCTACACTAGCTTCAACACTTGAAGCTTCATATACCTACCTACTTAACCAACTTCAATTAAACTTTGTTACACCAAAAGATTATAATTCAAAACGGTAAACAAGTTAAAAAACCGACATCACAACAACCAAGTACTATTTTGCTACATTTTTTTGTTTTAATTAATTCCTGCAAAAGTACTGAACCTGATGAGATTTCTGTGGCACCGATATTTATTAATTTGCAAATTATTACTTTTGTAATTTAATTTGTGACTTAAAATTTAACAAACAGACAAGAAATATTTTCACTATAAACACATACTACATATCCGCTAACCGCATTTTTCTCATTAAATTTATATGCGATTGACATAGGTATGTAAATGTAAAGAATGAAGTTATGATTATCATATTTTGTATCTCACTAATGCAGTAAGTATATACTTGAAGCAGTGAAGTTACTGGCTAGTTTTATAATCTTGGCGTAGGTACGAGTATCTTGGATAGCTTGTCTCACCTAAAAAGTTATACGACAAGATTGACCATGAAATGGTTCTTATGTTGCAATTTATTGTGTTATTATGATAATATGACGACAATTTTATTCATTGCTTTCATTTCTATGAGATACAGCTTGTTTCAAGTCGAATTAGGGTAACCAGATGTTAAATTTAAAAGTCCTGACAAAAAGCCGGATTTTATTCAAAAAGTTCTGACATTTTACTGAAGCTGGCGCGTGCGCGGATTGACGACGCACAGTCATAGTAATAAAATACCACTTATTGTATTATTTTTCAGTGCCAAACGGTCATTCGCCGACTCAAAACCTGCTATTAAGGATACTTTTACTCTCCACACAGTGAAAAATCACCGTTCATTTATGTCTATGGGCCCTTGATGAAGACCCAAAAACATCTAAATAATACAAAACTCCTGACATTTTCAAAGTCCGGCCGCACTCTTAACGGGTGTCTAAAAATCCTTACATGTCAGGACAAATCCTGACGTCTGGTAAGCCTAAGTCGAATGCCTATGAACTTGTGCAGATTTCTGCAATCACATTATCTCGGCTCTTACTTCAAACTAAAAAAATGATAATATTTGTAAATGTTTTATTATGGTCCTGAAAGATTTACTTTGACAATTTATAAAATCTGTGTTAAGATCACACTTAACACATCACATAAACTTATCGTCACAGTCTTAAACTTTTTTTAAAGCTTTTAATTAACTTGCATTATTTGTATGTATGTATGTTCGTTTAGTTCAAATCTTGCGATCGATTTTAGAGCGACTTCCAGGCGTCCGATTATAAGCTGAAATTTGGATTGAATCCATATTCCCGTTGATAATAGATCCTTTTGTTATTTTTAAGTTGATTTGATGTGAAATTTGGAGGTGGAATCAAGGTTCCAGAATCGTCTTCTATTTTTCAATAGAATCGTAGAAAATGCAATACTGAGCTCACCTTTTTTGAATTTCGAGCCTTGTATTTTTGTACTCATCTGAAAATTTGGCTTTTTGAGCATAAAAACTCTTTTCAAATAAAAGCCTGTACCAAAAAGCCTTTTTGAAAATTATTTCAAACTCTCCTGAAATGACACATTCAATAATTAGCAGATAAAACGGCGGTTTATTCAAACTATATATTTATTCAGTGAAGCTTATAAAATGTTAGTGAAATAACATTTTTCGTCACAGAATCGTCAAGTTAAAAATACCAAAACGCTAATACATGCAGGGGTTCATGATGAAATTCATTTGTGCATTTAACATTTGCATCTAAACTGCGGCTTGAACTGATTATGCAAAATTATATCGTTCGCTATGGCACAGGAAAAAATGTTACATCCATTTGCAGTACATTTCACATAATTACACCGCTTTCGTCTTTAGTGATTCAATTTTTGTTTTTAGTGGTTTAGGGATTTAATATTTTACGAAAAACCTAAAAGCTTTTAGTTACAAGTTTTTATTTCTAAAGAGTTTTTATGCTCAAATGAATATAAAAAATACACGGTTCCAAATTTAAAAAGGGTGAGCACAGTATTGTACTTCCTATGATTCCATTGAAAAATAAAAGACGATTCTGGGACCTTGATTCCACCTCTAAAGTTCATCATCAGATCAGCTTCAAAATAACAAAAGGATTTATTGTCACTAGGAATACGGCTTCATTTTAAATTTCAGCTTCATCGGACCCCTGGAAGTCGCTCTAAAATCGATCGCAAGAATTGAACTAAACAACTTGTAAGTAAAATAAAAGCTTTTAAAAGGAAGCTTGTTATCTTTATTTCTGATGAGAATTCAAACGCCTAGATTAAAGATTTTCTACTTAAACCAAATTTTAAGAATTACCTTATTTAATTTTGTTGTTTGTTTTATATTTTATCAATATTAATTATTATAATGTGACCAATATTACCTTAATTATATTATAATAACCTTAGATTTTTAATCTCTAAAAAGTTCTTATTCTTCTATCGTGCTGGCGCAAGTCATATCTCTCCTATCCGTATGTGGCCACCTTAAGTGTTCTTTTTCTACTTGGCATTATCTGGCATACACGTATTATTTGGTTAAAATCTCTAAAGATGATGGGAGCGATGGCTGACTCTCGCGTTATACTCGTGACCGGTTGCTGTCCGTGTGAACTGGCCTACTCTTGTCAAAGGTTTCAATGACATTCAATAATTGTGTATTTATTACTTTTCGTGTCATATTGTTTTCATGTTCTAATGACGTAATCTGGTTTATTTCTAGGATTTAATTTTGACATTATTAACTAATAATTGTTTCTTTCTTGATTTTTCACAAATGAAATTATGTTATTATTAATTTATGACTATCAGAAAGAGTGTAATTTGCACTTATTTTGAATAAATACCTTGAATCTTGATGATTTTTTTTTTCATACTACAAAATAGCTATTTTGGAAGAGTTCACGACTCTGTAATCTAAAGGTTACTCTCCTCCTAGTTTCTAAGAGGTATCAATAAAATTCCTTTCTATCGTCCCTTCCAATGAATCATCAAATCTGAAACAATGGAATATTTGTCTCGAAAGTCGCCTGGAGCTGTTCAATACTTTATTCAAATGAGTTCCTTCTAATCAGGAAATATAAATTTCATGCCCGTACAAAAGCGATTCCCTAGCATTGGTGGCTAGGGCCGCCGCCTCCTGTCCGGGAGGTCGTGGTTCGAATCCTGGAACGTACCAATGTGATTTAGAATTTAGATTTCATTTGTACGTTTATCCGACGCTCTTACGTTGAAGGAAAACATCGTGAGGAAAGTGCACACGCCTTCGAAGAAACTCGCAGGTTTTCTGTGAAGTTTACCAACCCACACTGGGCCCGCGTGGTCGACTAAGGCCCGAACGCCCTAATTCAGGGTAGGCTCGAGCTCCTCGGTGGGGACGTATATGAGCTGATATGATGACAAAAGCGATTCCCTATATGTACATGTATATATCTCGTGTAATTTTATCGCAGGGATCTTTATTTTTTTCATAAATTAAAAGATATTATATAAAGGTGATATTTTGTAACCTGATTTTTAATTTCCATGACTTCATTTTGTCAGTTGCAGAAACACGATTCGTAATTCGTCATTTCACAAATGGTCAGAAAATTTTGTAAAATGCCATACGCAGGTTTCTGCTACCCAGGGAGTTTCTTTAACTGTATAATCAATCAAACCTGACCGAACTTAACTTCACTCGCTTCGCTCCCTCATTTACTATCTGAATACGGCATTTTACAATTTGCCTGGCTCGCATTTTACAATCTGCGTACAGCATTTTACAATTTGTCTGACCATTTATATACGGATGAATTATATACAAATTGCTTAACCATTTGTAAAATGACTAATAATAGTACAATATGACTGCCACATATCTATATCTACCTAAAACAACAAGAACTTTCTACATAAAAGTTAAAGAAAACTCAATGGCTGAATTATTTAAATGTCGCTGGTTGTAATCCCGCTCGCTACCAGGAGAAGCGGCTTTAATTAGGTTACGGTACATTAACGTTTTTTCCATTCTTCCTTCTGCTGAATATTTTTTAATACACCTTTTTATCCCACCTACCGTCGAGTTTAATTACTCACTCAGATGAAATATTTTTTGTATTTCAGAGTATTATGAAAAACTTACCGTTCGCCCGCGGCAACGCCCGCGTTGTTTTCGATTTTCCCGTGGGAATTAGACGTTTTCCCGGGGTAAAAGTAGCCTAAGTCCTATTCCAGGAACTAAGCTATATATGTGCTAACTTTCATCCCGATCCGTCCTATGGTTGAAGCGTGAAAGAGTAACAAACATTCATAATATATCTATACATACAAACTTTCGCGTTTATAATATTATAGTAGGATAGGTACTTAGCTGTAGATAGGTATTATTAAAGTAACCGACATAGCTCTCAGAATTGCTAAACTTAAGTGTCAGTGGGCGGGGCATATAGCTCGTAGAACAGATGGCTGTTGGGGTAGTAAAGTTCTCGAGTGGCTAAAGTTTTCCGCGCACCGGAAATCGTAGTGTAGGCAGGCCTCGCACTCGGTGGACCGATGACCTGGTGAAAGTGAAAATGCGGGCAGCGCAGAACCGGTCGTCGTGGAAATCCTTGGGGGAGGCCTATGTCCAGCAGTGGACGTCCTTCGGCTGATATGATGAGGTATTACTCAGATCTTCATTAAATATTTTTTTCTTCTTCAGATTATCATGAGAATAGCTGTCGATATTACCTAATCAGACTCGGGCTGAGTATAAAGTTTTATGCAGTAGAGTTCTGAATCTGGTCTGAAATTTTAGTGTCTATAAACGAACTAAATCAAAGTTTTCGCGAAAGGATACTCTTTAGGGTCGGAGCATCACTTATCCTGCGAAGTGCGAGCTCCATACCATCACACAATGTATTTGTGTCGTAGGTCGTGTATTTACAAATTATATATATATAAATGAAAGTCGTGTTAATTACACCATTTATACACAAAAACGGCTAGACCAATTTTTATGATTTTTGTGTTTTTTTGTCTTCGTCCGGAATAGGATAATAAGTATTAAAAATATGATAGTCATCAATAAAAAAAAATATTGTCAGTCAAAATTATTGGTTTTAGGGTAGGGTTGGGTAGTGTAGTGTAGTGTAGTAAGGGTAGTGTAGTGTAGTGTATTAAGGTGGAACGAAATTCACCGGGACAGCTAGTGTACCAATAATATCAAAGACCTTGAAACTTGTAGGTACAAGCTTTTAATATTGCATTGTCACGCGATATACATATGCATGCACGATATCAGCTCAATCGGAAACTGGGAAGGGGGTCAAATTGAACTTGCAAGATTTCTTTACAGACACCGGGACAGGTGAAACTACCTATAATATATAAAGTTTGTAAAAACCGGGTTCCGTTGTTTTTTTTAATAATAAATGTAAAAATTAAAAAAATACATTTTGGTACCTAATAGAACATTTTGTATGGAAAATCTATGAACTTTTTATAAATTCAACTGCATATATTATAAGTTGGTCGACTATTACTTCAACTGGTAGAAGGGGGGTGGGGGGTGGGGGGGGGGAACTTGACTCTATCAAAAATTAGCACTTTAAAGCTTAATTTTCCGATCCCTGAATTGAAAAATAGATTAGGTCAACGAAAACAATTTAACCCTTTTTCATTGTAGAGTTACATGTAAGGGAGGTACTCTCAAACATTTTTTTTTAAGAAATTTATTGTACCACATTGTCAGCGTAGTTAATATGTTGCCAAATTACAGCTTTATAGTATACTAGCTGTTTCCCGCGGCTTCACGCGCGTGGACCAAGTTTCTATGACTTTTCGAGGGTGCGCAGTGCGCGAGCCGCAAGCGGTAAAAAGTAGCCTATGTCTTAATTCAGGTCCTAATCTGTCTACCTACCAAATTTCAGCCAAATCCGTTCAGTAGTTTTTGTGGGAAAGCGTAACAGACAGACAGAGTTACTTTCGCATTTATAATATTAGTAGGGATAGGGATAGTCTCTGAGCAAAGCCGCAGACAGACGGAAAGACAGACAGACATGACGAAACTATGGCTTCTTGTTGATTTGGAACCCTAAAAATCAGTTGGATTGAAGGAAAAACTTATTACTGTAGTTGATAAATAGGTTCTTCTACACATGGATATACGTCACAGTCAATTTTATAACTGCAAATGTAAGATTGTATTCGCAAAATAATTCTATTATGTGACAAAACTACAAATTAACGCAGATTTTTCCCTTTATTTTTGCTGTGGGACCTTGCTTCTAGCTAAATTTCATGATTATAGGTCAAAGGGAAGTACCCTATAGGTTTTGATGTACTTCAAGTGTCTTTTTTTAATTATTATATAAATGGCCGTATTTTTTGAATACGTTGACTTAAATGCTTGATTTTTTTACAGCTCTAAATTACGGTAGACCTAAGTGTTTGATATAAACTTCAACGTGGTCCTCTAGGTGCTACTGAAAAAAAGGATCTTGATATATAGAGACAAACAGACTGACAAAATGAATTGATCCTAAAATATTTCCTTTTGTTTACACTATTCCCTTACACTAATAGAGTCTAATAAACAAATAATAATAATAATATTCTGGGACAAACCACACATGGTCACCTGGCCCCAAAGTAGGATTCCCTGTGTTATGGGAACCAGAGACTGATATACATACTTATATACGTTTAAATACATACATATATAGATATTTAACACCCAGACACAGAGCAAACAAATCTGCTCATCACACAAATGTTCGCCCTGGGTGGGGATCGAACCCACAACTCTCGGATCAGTAGTCAAGCGCACTTACCACTGAGCCACCGAGTCAGTCAAACAATATATATACCATGTGTCCGGTGTATAGTACCCAAACTAGGGTAATATTATTTAACTTTACATGGCCTAATAGCACGCGGTAGATCGTTATTTCAAGATATATCGGAGTAAGGTACCTCCCATACAAATCCAGGTTATTTTTCTCAAAAATGGTTATAACGATTCTAATGAAACTTTGTGAATAACTAGGACTCAATAAAGTCTACTGCACTGGGTAGTGAATTATTCCAGGAAAAAGTCGAGTAAAGTACCTCCCATACAAATTTTTCATCAGGTCTAAAATACTCATCATCATCACCATTTCAGCCGAAAGACGTCCACTGCTGGACAAAGGACTCCCCTAAGGATTTCTACGACGACCACTCCGTAAAATACTCACGTCAACTTTTCCTTTGCTACTAAGTAAGTGTTTTGTTTATTGTGGATTTTTGTTGATTTCCGACTACGACACACGGTGAAGACTAAACTAGAAAGTATGTACAACGTGGCTGTACTATTCTTTACTTGGTAAAAGACGGTTGATGGTGGCGCATCGGGAGCCTGTCATTCCTTTCCCTCTAATATGGTTGATGGGAGAGCGATGGCCGACTCTCGCGTTATACTCGTGACCGGGTGCTGTCCGTGTGAACTGGCCTACTCTTGTCAAAGGTAACAATGACATTCAATGTTTTTTATGTATAACTTTTCGTGTCATATTGTTTTCATGTTGAAATGACATAATCTGGTTTCTTTCAAGGATTGAATTTTGACATTATTAACTAATGACTCTTTGTTTCATGATTTTTCACAAATGATTTTTTTGACTATCAGAAAGCGTGTAATTTGCACATATTTTGAATAAACACACCTTGAATCTTGAAAGTTCGTTTTATACTGAATACAATCATCAATCTTTGTCTTAAAATGTACTTGTAAGTACTCACATGAAGAAGGATAGAACCATCCACATTACGACTTTAAAACACGTACTCCCAACTTTTGACACTTACTCTGTTCGGAGTGGTGTTAAATTTAGTTTGTTCGTCTGTCCGTGGTCTGATGTTCGGCCGTTTATTCACCCCAGATAGCCAACTGTTGGTTTCGGGCACCTGTTTTACGATACTTTTATCCTGGTCTCAAGAATCCTTCTGACCAACCTGCACAGTCGTACTAAACCCGGGTGCAGTGCATTCTTAAAAGGGAACGCCCCGTTTCGGGCACTTCATTATTTTAAATAATTCAGTAGTGTGTTGTGTGTCCGAGCTCACTCGTCCAAAATAACCAGTGTGCATCATCATCGAACGGTGAGTAACTAAATATTATTTCCACTCTACGTTGTATTTTTAACCGACATCAAAAAAGGAGGAGGTTTCTACATTCGAACCGTATATATATATAATATATATATTTTATCTGTGTTCGCGTATAACTTCTTCGTTTATTAACCGATTTTGATGATTATTTTTAGTTGGATAGGAGATATCCCAAAGGTGGTACCATGATAAAGAATCCAGGATCTGATGATGTCATATAAGAGAAATCGAGGGGAACCTTAGCTTCCTGTTTGTAGTGGGTTTTTTTTTGTTTAAAATTATGTATTTCTAGTGATATTTTGCCGCAATGCTCTCTGGTAAAAGTAGGTGCAGGGTAAATAATATACAGGGTGTTACAAAAATGGTGTGGGTGCCGTTAACTGCGGCTCCAACTCATCAATATTAAACGACTTTTGTTCTATGACTTTGCTAAAATAGCATAAAAATATTTGAACTCTTCAAACAAATCAATCAGCTGATCGACCAATTTTGAGAATTTTAGTAAGGAGGGTCCATTTTTTCTTTAGTGCTGTTTATGGGTTCCTTGGGAAAAGTTGTTCATTATGCTGAGAAGAACCCTCAGTTAACGGGTCCCGCACCAATTTTGTTACACTCTGTATAAAATTAAATACCATAATTTTAATTTATTCACTTTTTTCTCGTTAACTGTGGCTTTCTACTCACGAAACTAAACAACTTTCCCTAAGAAACCCATACAATCATAGCAAAAAAAATATTTAACTATACAGGTTTGTATTTTATTCAGTTATATCCTGTAACTGTGACTTGTACTCACGAAACTAAACAAATTTCCCTAAGACACCCATACAATCATAGCAAAAAAAACTTTACTATACCTACAGGTTTATTTTTATTCAGTTTGATCCTGTAAACTGTGACTTCTACTCATGAAAATAAAAAAACAACTTTCCACAAGAAACTCATACAATCATAGAAAAAAAACTTATATTTTATTAATTTTGATCCTGTTGACTGTGACTTCTACTCACGAAACTAAACAAATTTCCCCAAGAAACCCATACAATCTTAGCAAAAAATTTACTTTATATATCAGTGCGATCAATTTCTATATAGAAGCCAATTTTTTTGGTCCGATTGTATGCGTTTCTTGGGGAAAGTCGTTAGGTTTCATGTGTAGAAGCCACAGTTAACAAAAAAAAAAAAAAAATATTACCTTATAACTTTGACAGAAACCAATTTGCCTTTTACCGTTTAAAACCAAAACTGCTGCGCTATCAACAGACGCAGAACTCTCTAAATACCCATCAAAACTAATTGTACACTCAACACCATTTTAAAGTTATATGCTCAATAAAAATATTCACGTAACACCGGAGTTGGGGGACTCGTCGTCTCATTAGTTCCGTTGTACTTTCACCGAACTCGTTCCGGGGATAATTCTGTAGTCCAGTGATTTTCAAACTGTGGGTCGAGACCCTTAGGGGAGTCACAAAGCCTTACTCAGGGGGTCACAGACAAAAGAAAAAATAGTGTTTCTAGTAAACTACAATGAAAAATGGGGCGTATATAAACTGAATATGGGACTAAGTAACAGAGTGATAAACATCTGGAACAAGTTGATTCAGAAAGTGATACAATTTAGTGCAGTAAAACTAACACAGATATAAGTTGCTCGCCTATTACAACATAATAATAAATAATAATAATATTTTAATGTAAGTCTCAAAAAAGAAAAAAAGCAGTTTTTCAAATTTAAAAAATTTTGTTTGTTTGTGGCCCCAGGGGGTCGCTAGAATTTTTTAACATGTGAAGGGGTCGCGTACTCAAAAAGATTGAAAAACACTGCTGTAGTCCTTGGTCCAGTATTAGGGATAGGTAGGCCGGGCAAAATGGTCGGGGTATATAATATATAACCTTGCATTAAATTCTCCCGGAGGCCCCGGAATATTCGCGCAATTATTCCCTGAAGTGAACCCTTCGTATCGCAGCCTGCAATTACCTTCCATTCAGCTGGAGGCGCTGAGCTCAGAGAAAATAAAACGTAATTGACGTGGAAAATAAAATATGTATAATATTTGTACGTATATACTCGTATTCATTTCAACTCCGGAACATGTTATTGCGGGAGCGTTTTCCGTCTTACCAAATTGTTTTTGTTTGCGTACTCTTTACTACATTTAAGGGTTCTGTGCACTGTTACAAAACCTATACCTACTACTTAGTCGGTCTGTCCATCAGTCCGAGCTTTAAAGGCTTTATAACTATTAATGGGTAGCCATTTGTTTTTATTAAATATATTTATGTTTTGTATATTACTAACTTAAATTTTTATTTGCAAAGATGTTATCGGTGCCGTAACTAGTCTTCTATGGGTCCGATGAGAGCTTCAAAGTACGGAACCCTAATAACAACGTTTTTGTGGACTTAATTATGAGTAGGGGAAAGTGGCAAGAAGAAGCCGAGTTTTGAAAGAGCCATTTTCAATTGTGCAAAAACTACCGACCTAATTTTTTGTGTGTATTTTTTTTAGTTACTACTGCTGAACACAGATATTCCGTAAAAAAAACATATTTTTTTTTGTTAAAAACTAACGTTTTTAATGTTCTTATGTTAATTTTTTAACATTTAAATGCCAACAACTTATAAAAAAATATATGCTATAATCTTCTATAGATTTTAAGCTTCATAATAATAATTTAAAATTTAATATATTTTAATAATTAAGCATTTTTATTTTATACTGATTTTTTTAAATAAATATTTTGAACATAAAAAGTTATAGAGGAGCCATTTTGTTAAAATTTAGAGGGAAGGGGGGCAATATGAAACCTGTGGAAAAAAATTAGCCTCTTGACACTTTTGAAATCTCACATTAATCGCTAGTAAAATGAACTTGCAAGATTTTTGACTATTATTAATAAATTTAAAAAAGAGGCTTTTGGGTTGGAATTTCCCAAAAGCCTTTCCTACGTCTTCATAACTGTCTGTATTTTAAATTTCTGCTGTGCGTTGATATACCAGTCAGTCACCTTTTCCTTTTATTATATAGTATACTTATTATCGAAGTTTTTCTTCATAAGCCCCTCAGACGTAAAATTTATTTCGGCCGGGAGCATTGAATTAAGCGCTGGCTTAATCCTTCCGGAGCGAACTTAGGCTATATCATAAAGACGGAACAAGGCAACTTGTACTGTGTGAAGTCAAATATTATCCTTGAAGGAGATTAAAAAGTTATTAAACTCACGTCGACTTGTATCTACGAGCTTGATATATACGCTACCTCTGAATTTTCTCAACATGTTTGCACAGAACAGTCAAGTATTTTAACAATTTAATTAATCTTTTGCAAAATAAGCTCACGGTGAATTGAATTCTCTCCAGAATGTAATTAATTAAACAAGGTTAGTAATGTGTTCTGGCTTGAAGATAAGATAGCCAGTTCTCCATTGCGTTGGGGAATCTTGGTAAGCCCGCTTCCATCTTCGGCATCATCGTCACTTACCATCAGGTGAGATGATGCCAAGGGCTTACCAATTGTGAATTAAAAAAAGGAAGTGTAATGTTACTTGTCTATTAAAATACACCTATATTTTGCCAATTTTTTTTTGGTAATATTACACTGACTTTTAGCTTCAACCTTTTTTTTCCACAATTGATACGCACTTGACGTCATCTCACCTGATGGTAAGTGACAATGATGCCGAAGATGGAAGCGGCCTCACCAAACGCAATGGGGATCTGGCTATTTTATCTTCAAGCCTGAACATAATAATATCAATGATTTTAACACTGATGTTTGGCGGGAAGACTTAGATATGATGGTGGTAGTTAGCCAGGCGGGCTATGAAAATGCCCTACCACCAAACAAACCGAGTCTTACAAATTTGACCCCGCCGGGAGTCGAACCCGCGACCTCCTGGTGTGAAGCGAATTGACAAACCATTAACCTATACTATATCTTTAATTTTAATCGCTTCCAAATGATCATTTGCATTAAAGTGTGAGGTCTTAGTCAATCATTATCGTATTGAAAGCATGTTATTAATGTCTCTCTCTCACACACACACACACATAGGTATCTACAAGTGGTTTTTTAGTGGCTACGAATAAGCAACAAGATGGGTGCGCACGCACGTGTGCAGAAAAAATGTAGAGTGAACAAAAAAGGTTGAAAAGAATCCAGTCAGCTGTGCGGATCGCGGCGGCCATTTTGGGCGCCAGGCGGGGCGCGCGGGAAGCGGGCTGGAGGACACGTCCCCTGTCCATCCAACGGGGCTTGATTTATTCGCTTGATGTGTGGCGGTCGCAAATGCTTACATTCCAAGAGTTTTGAATCCAGTACCTGTCAAAAATTGACACAAGTTAAAGTGTTTAAAATAACGTAAATGATCAAATTGCCGGGCATGATGGGTTTTTTATTTAACAGGCAGAATTAAATCCACCTGTTACAGTGACCGAACACAGACTTGCAAAAAATGAATTTTAAATTTTTGAATTTTGTTATATTTGTGTAGAATTAAAAAGCCAATGAACATTCATAAAGATGACTATCTCGTATCATAATCGCGACGCTGCGGTAGGTTGAATTAAGCTGTTCTATAACTTGCCGCTGTTAACTCTTTTCATAACATTCTTGCCCTGTCGGTAAGAAATTATAACTTGAGCTTGAGTAGGTATGTTACTTCAGCAGAGCAACAATGTAACACACGAGAAAATAATTGGTCCACTTAATACAGAAAATGTCGACAAACGTTGCATATACAAGAATAACTTCTCCATGTTCTATTTAAAGCTTGAAATTGTGGGAGGAAGCTTTAGCACGACTAAATTGTTTTGATAAAGTCTGTTTTGGATGAAGACTCAACTTTTTCAACACAAACATACAGGGTGAAACAAAATATCTACTCCTAAAACTGTTTTTTTTCCTAAGGCATACTTAACATCAGAGAAAAAAAATTTGGACTTGACATACAAGTTGTCCAATAAGGTGTCGATGCGGTGTAACACGATTCAACTTATTTGACAGATCCAAACTAAATTAAAGCATTCTGTCCTTGTCTTTTCGATACAGAAAAAAAGAGATGATTGAGATATGAGAAGTCCAAAAAAATACTCCTGTGTATATAGGTTCCTTGGGGAAAGTAGGTAAATCCTGAATTTAAAAGGGGTTGAAACATTTTTTGTATGGAAGCGCCATGCAAATACAATCCGAAAATATGTTAAGACATTTTGGCCTAAAGCGTCACGTAGCTAAGATATTAGGAGTTAAAGGTTGTTAAAACACTAATTTCCTCCTGTATCTTTCAAAATATCTCAGCAATATCTAAGATACAGGCTCGGGCTAGTTTAGATGCTGGTGATCATTGAATATGTACAATTAAAAAAAGTGACGCTTTATGTCAAAATCTCCTAATATATTTTCGATTTGTTGAGCAATATCTAAGATACAGGCTCGGGCTAGTTTAGATGCTGGTGATCATTGAATATGTACAATTAAAAAAAGTGACGCTTTATGTCAAAATCTCCTAATATATTTTCGATTTGTATTTGTATATCCCTATCGAAAAATATATTAAAAATCGAGCGCCGAAAGTTTTCGAAAAAAAAAAACGGTTGTCTGTAAAGTCGGTTTACTGACGATAGTTGAACGTGACAACGTCATAAGAAAAAAGCCCTAAACGGAACGCCTCACGGAACGCCTCAGAGCGAGGTAACGACGCATTTTTCGGAACGCCTCAGAGCGAGGTAACGACGCATTTTTTCGTGCGTGCAGCCGGCTCCATCGAATTATAAGACGTTATCACGTCAAAAGAACATGATTACCTACTGTCACTGTGCCAAAAAGGATATTGCCCTTTATCAGCGATTTTGATTTCAACCTGTATATTACCTACTAAAACTTAAAGGTTCGTCTTTCTCAGTCTGCTGAATGGTTTTGATACACTCGGTTATAAATTGGGATTTATAAAAGCTAAGTAGATTAAATTCTATTTTGAGAATTTCAATTATGAAAACACTAGTTCATTCCGTAGCTTAGGAGTCATTGTACTCGTACGTACATACTTGAAAATCATTTAGAAAACTGAAAAAAAAATTCGCCGTTTTTTTAGTTATCGCTTTAAAGTAGGTATGCCTTTTCGTTTAAATACAACAGTATTAAATTAATACAATGGTAAAAGGTTTTGAGGAAACTAACACTCAGATTTTTTTCTGGAATCATGATGGGTCTATAGGTAGTTATGTAGTACAGAGAAAATTGGAAGCTTGGTTTCGTCACATCTTGAAAACTTCATACAACGGGCCAGAAATGACATTTCAAATTATAAGGTCTAACAAAATTAGCTAAAACTATTTTAACTGGTGCTTCTACCCATGAAACTTAACAACTTTCCCCATGAAACCCATAGTCAAATCTCAAAAAAAAATTTGAACTTCCCATACTAAGTTGGCTGATCAGCTGATCTGGGAGAGCCAATTTTTTTTGAGATTTGACTATGGGTTCCATGGGGAAAGTTGTTCAGTTTCTTGGGTAGAAGCACCAGTTAAAATAGTTTCAGCTAATTTTGTTAGACCTTATATAAACAATCTGTATCAAAGTGGGTGACGAGGGGGTGAGGTCACAATCTAGAGAGCGGCAGGGAGTGTCCATACTGTATGTTAGTACTAATATATATACTTTGGTTTCGTTCTAGATTTTTGCAAACCTAAATTGGAAAAGTTTGAAAATATTGCAGCTTTATCTAAGGCGAAATTTCTAAGGACATTGGCGAAGGTCTTATCTTCAGTTTCAGAGGGATTTTTAGCTTTATTGACACTTGCAACGGCTAAAACATCATGGTCTGTGAAGTTTGTAGGTACAGAGTCCTCATTATTTGCCCTTTAATAACATTTAGTAGGTAGTCAATTAATTGTTTAATCATAATTACGATTTAAAGTATTCGTGATTCAATGTTTTTAAATGTATTAGGATCCTTATTATTGGCAAGAATTATATTACCCAGCTAGTTTTTATTATTATCCTAATCTAGCTTTTGCTTGAGGCTTCACCCGTGTGTACATTACACCTAGTTTTTGTAACTGTAGGATGCGCAGTGCGCAAGCCGCAAACGACTTAAATTTAGCGACTTAAAACGAACATTGACTTTAATTGGACGGTGGATATTTGGTGTAGGTACCTATGTTATTTTACATTTAAAAACTTAAATATTTGACGTTTCATGTGTCACAAAAAAATCACTTGATAAATAAGTTATTCACATATCCTTCGGAAACTATGTTTTTTTCCGGTATAAAAATTATGTTGTTTTCCACCCTTTACCATACCTCTGTGCCAAATTTCAGCGAAATCAGTTTTGTAGCTATGGATTGGATGATTAACAAATAAACCGCGACCCATCCGGCTACTCCGCTCGCTTTTTTTTCACAGAATCACCTGCTGGGCTAAACTCTAAAAATTTCTTCAAAATCGCTCCAGCCGTTTTGGAGTCATACATACATTACATACACACATTCACACTTCGAATTTTATTAAATATACAGGGTGTAACAAAATAGGTGTAGGTCCCGTTAACTGGGGCTTCTACTCATCATACTAAACAACATTTGTTATATAAGTTTGCTGAAAACGTAAAAAAAAATGTTTTACTCTTCATACAATTCGATCAGCTGATTGGCCAATTTTGTGCATTTTATTATGGAGGGTCCACATTTTTTTTTTAAATTGACCATATGGGTTCCTTGGAGAAAGTTGTTCAGTATGACGAGTAGAACCCCCAGTTAACGGGACCTACACCAATTTTGTTACACCCTGTATAGAGCAGAAGGATGCTCTCAGCAATTATCAAATAAAAAATACTGAATGTGTAATTCTCAAGCACTTTAGAATCCTAGTGTAACAAAATTAGCTGAAACTATTTTAACTGGTGCTTCTACCCATGAAACTGAAAAACTTTCCCCATGGAACACATAGTCAGACCGCAAAAAAAATTGGCTCTCTCATACTAACTCGATCAGCTGATCGGCCAACTTAGTATGGGAAGTTCAATCAATCAATCAATCAAATATGCTTTATTGTACAATTACAAAAATATAGACAGATAATAAGTAGTACGGAATAAATAGTAAAATTTTAAATTGTACAATGTAGGCGGCCTTATTGCTTAAAGCAATTTCTTCCAGGCAACCCAGAGAATGGATACATTTAAATAAAAGTAAGGGCTGTGTAGAGAAAACTTATGCAACAATATTGATAATTAAACAATTTACTATAAATAAAATATACTAAATATAAAATAATATATAAAAATATAATAATAAAATCTAATTCTAGTTTAGTTCAATCTAATCTAGTTCAATTTATTTTTGAGATTTGACTATGGGTTTCATGGGGAAAGTTTTTCAGTTTCATGGGTAGAAGCACCAGTTAAAATAGTTTCAGCTTATTTTGTTAGACCTTATATTATATTTCTTACCAAAACTCCGACTAGATTTTGTACTTACATAACCTTGTAATTTCACAATTTCACGCTGAGCCGAAGATCTCGTTACATGGGATTTGCCCGTCCCTCCGTCCCTCCGTCCCACCAGCCCGGGCGGCGTCGCTAATGTGCTGGAACGAATCGCCCACCATATGGAAAATAATTATAAGCCCATCCGCCCAAGGCGATCGGGGCGTCGTGAGAAAAGGTGATGTTATGTTGTTATGACGGAAATTGATCAATAATTTATAGTAACTGTGAAATTGGAGGCGGCCATTGTCTGGGTTTGGTGTGTGGGGGGCGAGCTGTGTTGTTCATCGCGACTTGTTTGTAACGTGTAGTTTTTAATAAACTTGTATATCTACTTATTACACATAATAATACTAGCTGTTTCCCGCGGCTTCACCCGCGTGGACAACGTTTCTATGACTTTTCGAGGGTGCGCAGTGCGCGAGCTGCAAGCGGCTCGCGAGCGTGAAAAAAAGTAGCCGACATTAACATATTAATCCAGGTCCGAATCTGTCTACCTACCAAATTTTAGCCAGATCCGTTGAGTAGTTTTTGTGTGAAGAAGTAACAAACATACACACTCACATACTCACAAAACTTCGCCTTTATAATATTAGTGTGATTACTACATATGCGAGACTTTACGAACTTTTCTTATTAGGAAAGTAGCAATCCTTAACTTCGATAAGTAGGTAAGTCTTTGGTAGGTATGTATTTTGTACGTACCATATGTACATATGTATGGATAGAGCTATGCTCGGAGTTTCCCTAATACGCGATCGAATCAGAAATGAGAAGATCAGTAGCAGAATCGCTAAACTTAAGTGGCAGTGGGTGGGGCACATAGCTCGTAGAACAGATGGCTGTTGGGGCAGCAAAGTTGTCGTGTGGCAACTGCGCACCGGAAGACGTAGCCTAGGCAGGCCTCTCGCTCGGTAGACAGACGAGCTGGTAAAGGTCGCGGGAAGCCGCTGGATGTGGCCAGCATAGGACCGGTCGTCGTGGAAATCCTTGGGGGAGGCCTTTGTCCAGCTGTGGACGGCTTGCGGCTGATATATGATGATGACATTATGTAGTTAAGTTTCTTAAATAAGGAGCGTTTAAATCGCTTATATTATATGACAATCTTAGTTAATATCTAAGTCTTAGTCTTGGCCAAAACCTGAAACTGATAATAAAACACTTGACCAACTCCTGGACAAAACCTTGTCAGCAATGAGCCATAATCCACCGCTAAGTTTCCTCGCTCCGTTTTTGCGTAAAAAACTTTTTCCTTCTGAATAATACCCTCATTTCCCTGTATATCGGACCCTTATTCATAAGCCCCCGCGACGTAAATTGAAGGACCCTAAATGAATGGCTGTTCGTTGTTTTACGCGTCTATTCACAATGGTTAGCTTAAAAGTTCAGAGATTTGCTCATAGATGACGTATACGTACGTACTATATCTATAAAGCCCAGTTGACTTATTTGCTCATTCATAAGTTAAGTCTTAAAGCTTTTATCGGTGAGTATATTTACATAATTAAGCCATAAAATTGTTGTTTTACTATTAGGACCAAGTGATAACCTTTATACCTATATGCTACTAAAGATTACATATTAAGTATTTAATAAACCAGAAAATCTTATTAGTACTTAATCACAAAAAGAGTTAAGATGTTTATCACATAGACATATTTTGTAGATAACTATACAATTCAAACATCATCAACCTTAAGGCCTTAAGATAGGTCAAATGACAATATCCAATTCCAATTATTGAAAGACTATGTCACACCCCGGACACTGCATACAATTGGTCGTGAAATGACATTTCTAAAAACAAATGACGGAGCAAACAATCGAGGGGGTGAGGTCGTAATCTAGAGAGCGGCAGGGAGTGTCCGTACTGTATAGTACTAATATACAGGTTATAACAAAACTGGCGTAGGTTCAAACTGGGGCTTCTACTCATCATACTGAACAACTTTTGTTCTACGACTTTGCTGAAAACGTAAAATATTTTTTTTACTTTTTATACAAATCGATCAGCTGATCGACCGATTTTGTGCATGACTTTGGGTCCCTTGGAAAAAGTTGTTCAGTATGATGAGTAGAACCCCCAGTTAACGGGCCGTACACCAATTTTGTTACAACCTGTATATATTTTGCCTATATAACCTCGTCACCCAGATTGATAAAGATTGGTTACAGTTTGGTTGTCGAACGTATTTAGGATTTCGCCGCCTTTTTGTTTTCTCTGACATTCCTTTTTTTTAATGTCATTTCTGGCCCGTTGTATGAAGTGTCCAGGGTGTGGTATAAGTTAACAACCCGTGTCTTACTCGTACATACTTACCTACATGTAAAAATGATTAGATTGTATTATAATAATATAATGTTACGAACTTTGCTTAATCCGTTAAATTAAATAATAATTTAGTATTAGCATGTCAATTTATCGGTTAAAACAGTGAATTAACATTTATTATGTCTCGTAGCGGTAGCTCTGGCTTACAAAGTAACATTTTAACTTGTCGGCGAACATAAAGTGTAGGTAAGTACACATGTAGCATAAAATACTTCACAGTGGATCCCTGAATATGTAAAATTACAACTTTACAAATATCTGCATCAAGAAATACTATAACTGACAAACGATATTAAGCCATTATAAATATTGTAACCTTTTTGGAGACCGAGTAAGGTTAATAAGTCATTTGTGGGGAAGTAAGGTTAATAAGTCATTTGTGGGGAAGTAAGGTTAATAAGTCATTTGTGGGGAAGTAAGGTTACTAAGTCATTTGTGGGGAAGTAAGGTTACTAAGTCATTTGTGGGGAAGTAAGGTTACTAAGTCATTTGTGGCGAAGTAAGGTTAATAAGTCATTTGTGGGGCAGTGTACCTATAAGATTCCAGAAAATGTAACTAGTTTGTCACAAAATAAATTCAAGACACATGTCAATAATTTTAAACAAAAAAAAACGACTTCGAACGCACTAGTCGTCACTACGATTTTTGAAGGTTCCTCTCGATTTCTCTGGGATGACATCATCAGATCCTGCTTTCCTTATCAAGGTACCACCCTTGGGATATCTCCTTTCCAACAAAAAAAAAGAATCATTAAAATCGGTTCATAAACGACGAAGTTATCCGCGAACAAACATTAAAAAATATATATATTTACGGTCGAATTGAGAAACCTCCTCCTTTTTTTGAAGTCGTTTAAAAAATGATTGTGCTCTAGAGAGTATTATAAAATAATAGATTATGTAAATGACAAAGATAATCGTATATATGTTGATTCTATAACAAATACTGACCTTACCTGAGACTGTAATTTGAATCATGACATTATTAGTAATATACAATAAGTTTTTTTGGCTATTCAAAAGTGTGTGTAAACACCTATTTAAAATAAATTATTTTAATTTGATTTAATTTGAGCCATAATGTAGGTATTGGACGCAGAAAGCTGTCATCGCGCTTACAATTTTTAGCGATTTATAACAAACTAGTGTTGTCTCACTATAGGCATGTTATAAACTGGAATTCGTTTCGTTTTATGCAGATAGGCGTCGCCGTAAGGTTCAAAGGTGCGGCAAGGAGCTGAGAGGAAAAATTTGAATTTATATGTCGCCCCAGTGCCGTGGTAACGGTTCCTAGATCCTTTCGGTTTACGATGCAAGGCTAAAATGCTGTTCTCGAGTGTTGCTGAAAACTCAGAGCAGTTTATACGGAGCGAGGCGGGCGCGAGAGAGCTCGGGCGGCCAAATGGCCACCTCTCGGGCGAATGCCAGCGGCCGTTTCTGCAAAATGAGTATCTTGCCCCCATTGCGTGTTTTGATAGGAATAGTTTTGTATTATTATTTTCTTTACGTAGTTTAAGAGCAACGTCCTTGTCTGTTTACAAGATTTAGAAAGACGAAAAATGAAAAAATATACTTTGATGAGAATAGTTATCTGAATAGTCGGTGCCTCAACCGGTAACGGCTCGGTCCTCCTAACCAGAGGTACCGGGTTCAAATCCGGACGGCCAATGTACCAATGAGATTTCGAAACTTACGTATACATATTACTCACCGATTGCTTTAACGGTGAAGGAAAACATCTTGAGGAAACCTGCACACGCCTGCAAAGAAATTCGAAGGTTGTGTGTGAAGTCGACCAACCCGCACTGGGCCCGCGTGGTCGAGTAAGGCCCGATCGCCCTAATTCAAGGTAGGCTCGAGCCCCTCGGTGGGGACGTAAATGAGCTGATATGATGATATATAATATAAATATATAGATATGTAACGTCTCTTTAGGGTTCTGTACTCAAAAGGTGCCAAATGGGGCCCTATTAATTACTAAATCTACGCCATCCATCCGATCTTCCGTCCCTTTGTTTATCCTACCTCCTAATACAACTTTAAAAAGTCTGTATATTTTGAACAAAAATATTTTAAGTGGCTTAGCCAGTAATTTTTTTTTGCAGAATATGTAACGGTTAAAAAAAACAAAACAGTAAGAAATAAAGTTGGTCGCATTTTTTCTACGTTTTGAGTTTTGCTATGTCGTAAAACAGAAATATATCTACCGACTTATCTACTACAAGCGTCAAATTGAGTAATATAAATCGGCCAAGTGTGAGTCTGACTTGCGCTAGGGATCTCGAACCGAATGAAATAAACAAAAAATTTTGTATTGAACCTCTGATTACCAATTTTAAAAAGGCATTTTTTTATATTTAACCCTTTCATGAGCATTGGCAACACGTTTGCCAGGGATGCTGTGTCAATATTAATCTGTATTGATCTCGTAATAAGGTTCAGTTTCGGTGAAAGGTTCAAATGAATGTAATTTTTGTTACTCGTTGATGTTTTTATTTGAGGTTAATCGTACCTAAAGGTGTAGTGATCAGAAATCCTCAGCACTTACGCGAGTCTGACTCGCAGTTAAGGTTACCAGGACTTTAAATTGAAAAGCCTGCAATCCTGAAATTTGCAAGTGTTAAAAAATCCTGATTTCTGTAATAAAAATCCGGTCTTTGACCGAAAATAAAACTCAGTAGTTTATAACTACGTTTTATTAACCTTTATTATTTGTACTTATATTTCTGTCCACTAGCAACGGCTTTCAGATAATCTTTAATTGTAGAAATTTCGCTTTAAAAATCTTTATATTCACACGGGTGGCGCCTGTGTTATTTTAGTATCATGAAAAATCCGGTCTCGAATGAAATCCGGGCAGAGTCCGGTCTATACTTTTAAAATCCGATCTAGACCGGATTTATCCGGTCAGATGGTAGGTAACCCATACTTGGACAGTTTTTTTCAAATTAAATCAATCATTCTATTCCGGTTGGCTCAGTTAGTTATTCTTACTGCAGCTACTTTGCGTATTTCATATCTAACCGCCTCCGTGGCGTAATGGTAGCCCATTCGCTTCACACTAGCGGGTCGCGGCTTTGATTCCCAGTGGCGTCAACTTATAAGACTCGGTTTGGTTGGTGGTGGTAGGGCATTTTTTAAGCACGTCTGGCTAGCTACCACCGTCTTATCTAAGTCTTGCCGCCAAACATCAGTGTTAACAACACTCTAAGAAATTTCTAAACGCTGTGACAAAAAACCTTTAACTGATGGGAGTCGTCTAAAGAACTCGAACCCAGCGACACAGCCAATTTAGACGCTTGCAGATCTACAAACGTTGTCACCTCGTATAAGTTCTTCAAAATTAATATTTAAACGCAGTGACAACAAAACATTAACAGATGGGAGTCGTCTAAAGAACTTGAACCCAGCCACAAAGCTAATTTAAACGCTTTCAAAACCCGGCGATTGTCGACACGTCTACGGTGGTATGTCCCTATCACAAAGTGACTTTATCGCTGCGTTTAAGGTGGTATGTCCCTTTCACAAAGGTACCGTGTCGCTTTGTTTCAGGTGATATGTCTCTGTCACAAAGTCACTTTATCGCTGCGTTTAAGGTGGTATGTCCCTTTCACAAAGGTACCTTGGCGCTTTGTTTCAGGTGATATGTCCCTATCACAAAGGTACCTTGTCGCTGCATCTAAGGTGATATTGCCCTATCACAAAGGAGCCTTTTCACTGCGTCTCCCCGAAGTTTGTCGTAGCGACAACGTGAAACACAACCCTGGGTACGCCGGTGCTGTGCACTATGCTCTTCCTCAAAACCTTAAACATGCATAGACTGTTGCAGGCTTCAAAGAGGAGCGTGGCACTTCGCACCTGTAGCGCATCTCACGAGGTTGTGTTACAGTTGTGTCACTATTACCATGATATTGATAATACATGGCGATAATGGCACAGCAGTTAGTCAACTTCCTGGGATGAGTAGTTGGAGCAAAGCGCCTTGCTTTTCTTTGAAGCCTTTATAAAATCTATATGTAACGAAGGTTTCAAAGAGTAGTGTAGTGCTAAGCATCTGCGTATCCAAGGGTTGAGGTTTACTCACGCTGCCGGCCTCCACGACAAACTTTGTGAAGAAGCAATGACAAGACCTGTAAAAAAACAGAAATACGTTTACGCAATTTATTAAAATTAAATATACTGTTACAATAATAGCGCACAAATCTTCACATCTACACGGCTTTTTGTCTTGTAAAGGGCCAATTTCTTGAATAAAGTTCCACTTTTCTGCTGACCACTCGCTCCTGAAAATTAAAAAAAAACAGTAAGACAAATATTTCGTATAATTCATCATCATCATATCAGCCACAAATCGTCCACTGCTGGACAAAGGCCTCCCCCAAGGATTTCCACGACGACCGGTCCTGCGCTGCCCGCATCCATCGGCTTCCCGCGACCTTCACCAGGTCATCGGTCCACCGCGTGGGAGGCCTGCCTACGCTACGTTTTCCGGTGCGCGGTCGCCACTCGAGAACTTTACTGCCCCATCGGCCATCTGTTCTACGAGCTATGTGCCCTGCCCACTGCCACTTCAGTTTAGCGATTCTGTGAGCTATGTCGGTTACTTTAGTTCTCCTGCGGATCTCCTCGTTTCTGATTCGATCACGCAGAGAAACTCCGAGCATAGCACGCTCCATTGCCCTTTGGGTGACCTTGAGCTTTCTTATGAGGCCCATAGTAAGCGACCATGTCTCAGTTCCGTAAGTCATCACTGGCAACACACACTGGTCAAAGACCTTAGTCTTGAGACACTGCGGTATTTGGGACGTGAAGATATTGCGAAGCTTCCCGAACGCTGCCCAGCCGAGTTGGATTCGTCGATTGATCTCTTTCTTGAAGTTGGAACTACCTAGCTGGACTGTTTGTCCCAGGTATACATATTCGTCAACAACTTCCAGTGTAGAGTCTCCAACCTTTAGAGGAGTGGGTGCGACACGGACATTTAACATTATTTTCGTCTTGTCCATGTTCATTTTAAGACCCACTTGTTGAGAGACCTTACTGAGGCCATCGAGCATTGTGCTTAGGTCTTCCATAGTCTCAGCCATGACCACGATATCGTCAGCGAATCGGAGGTGGGATATGTACTCGCCGTTGATATTGATGCCGAGTCCACCCCAGTCCAGAAGCTTAAAAACATCTTCCAGGGCGGCGGTGAACAGTTTCGGAGATATAACGTCTCCTTGTCTCACCCCTCGCTGCAACTGGATAGGTTTCGAGTTCTGGTCCTGGAGGCGAACCGACATGGTGGCGTTTTCATACAGGCACTTCAACACCTCGATGTATCGATGGTCAATTTGGCACCGCTGGAGAGACTGTAGCACAGCCCAGGTTTCGACTGAATCAAAGGCCTTCTCATAGTCCACAAACGCCAAGCATAGTGGCTGATTGTACTCTTCGGTCTTCTGTATAATCTGCCGCAGCGTATGTATGTGGTCTATGGTACTAAAGCCTTTTCGGAAACCGGCTTGTTCGGGAGGCTGGAAGTCGTCAAACCTGCGTGCGAGACGATTCGTAATGACTCTCGAAAACAGCTTGTAGACATGGCTCAGAAGTGAGATGGGTCTGTAGTTCTTCAGCAGGGTGTTGTCGCCCTTTTTGAAGAAAAGCACGACCACACTTCTGTGCCATGCCTTCGTATAATTACTTTGAAATAATTACAGGATACAGCAAAAGTAGAGGAGCGATCACTAAAGGGGTGAAATGGAGTTTTAAAGTATTGAAAATCAAAATTTTGATGGAGCTATCTGTATCCAAAATCCATGCGAACGAAGTTACGTGAAACTCCACTATTTAAGATATATTTATAAAATGTACCATGGGCTAATTTGGTTAAAATACATGTGTTAACGTAAAGAATAAAAACATAATGAAAATTCTTTACTTACCAACAAAAGGGACTTGTCAGTTGTCGCCCACGGGTAGGCTTCCACTATCAGGTTCACTGCCTGCCTCTAACTGGTCAATGTTCTTTCTCTAATAAAAAAATATACATTATAATATAATACAGTAAAACTGCAGTTGCAGAGGAGCACCAAGATATATTTTTCAAAATCGATCTCTAAAGATGAGAAATGGGGTCCCAAAGTATAAGAAATAGAATTTCTAAAATTATTACTAGCTCTATCCTATCATCATTATATCAGCCGAAGGACGTCCACTGCTGGACATAGGCCTCCCCCAAGGATTTCCACGATGACCGGTGCTGCGCTACCCGCATCCAGCGTCATCCATCGTAAACACATAGCCGTTGGAGCAGTAAAGTTCTCGAGTGGCGACCGCGAACTGGAAAGCGTAGCGTAGGAAGACCTCCCACTCGGTGGACCCATGACCTGGAGAAGGTCGCGGGAAGCCACTGGATCACTAGCTTACTAGCTTATTTTATAGAAATGTCATCGTCATCATATTAGTCGACATACGTCCACTGCTGGACTAAGACCTTCCTAAAGGATTTCCACAACAAGTGTTCCTGGACCACTAGCATCCAGCGGCTTCCTTGCCCTTTAACAAGTCATTAAATATACCGTAACTGCTTTATCATTACAGCTCATATACGTCCCCACCGAGGGGCTCGAGCCTACCCTGAATCAGGGCGATTAGGCCTTAGTCGACCACGCGGGCCCAGTGCGGGTTGGTCGACTTCACACACAACCTTCGAGTTTCTTCGCAGGCGTGTGCAGGTTTCCTCACGATGTTTTCCTTCACCGTTAAAGCAATCGGTAAGTATGTACGTAAGTTTTTTTTTTTGAAAAACTCATTGGTACATTGGCCGTCCAGATTTGAACCCGGTACCTCTGGTTAGATGGACCGAGTCGTTACCGGTTGAGCCACCGACGCTTTATCTGGTGTAAATGTGACAAATGTTAGTAAAAAAAAACAAAATTTAAATAAGTTAGTATAATAGATGGTTGTGTTGTTGGAATGCACTGATATACGGATATTGTACTTACATGTTAGATGTTGATAGGTGCGGCAAGTTTGCAGCATGGAGATCCATCTGTGAACTTTCCTACATAGTCGCTATTTTCTTTTTCTTCACAACACTAAAATAACTAGTACAACAAATAGTTGTTTGAGGGATGACTAACGAGTAACGATAGCTTGCTCACGCCCAAAGACAATGTGCCATGAGCTACACACGCCACTGTAAATATGTGTAAGCAGTGTTGCCACCACTGGTCGTCTATTTAGATTTAATTTCAAAAAAAATGTAATAAAAAAATGTGTTTAAGTAGATTAATAGATAAGTAAGTAAGTAGATAAGTAAATATGCTTATATAAGTAAATAACAAGCATCATTTACAAAATCGATTGAAATAAGGAAAACTATAACTAAATAATATAACTATATAAAATTAGGTATACCTACAACAGTGACTATGGAATAATAATTACGATCCTTTTACATATTATAACTTTCTGTCGAAAAATAATAACAGAGTATTCTATTCAAATCTTTCAAAACAAAGATTTCATGAGTATTTTTTCAGCACTTATAACAACAGATAGTCTATTTAATTCTCTGAACCAAAGATTACATGAGCGTTTTTTCAGCACTTTTTAGCACTACAAGACAGTGCCTCGGTTAGTATTAACTAATTTGAGATGATGAGATGATGCCAAGGGCTTACCATTTGTGAATTTAAATAAAATATACTAGGGAGATTTTTCCTTTTTTTTAATGACGTATACTGTCATTTTTGGATTTAAATAAAACCACGTAGGTATTTAAATAATATAAGAAAACCGCTCATTGCTAAATCACAAACGATGATGAGGTGAGGACGTTAAGCTAATTTGAATACAGTGAATTTTTCGATGTTTTTTTACTGATTCACTGGCGTAGTGGTTAGCACCCCTTACTTCTAGATCAAGGTTCAAGCACAAATCATGTACATTTATACATAAATTTTGAGCATAATTTGTTCAAGCAATCATCATTCCAAATCTTAGAATTATGTTCCATTACACTTTTCGGGATACACGTTAGCTTAAAGGTTTTTTTGCTGGATAGATCTGATACTGGCCCTGATGCTTTGTTGTGTTCCTCCCCGTGGTCTATATTGTATATTGTTCGGAGACTTGGAAATGAAGCTGTCATACAGCTTAGGCCCGCATGCAACGGTTTATCAGGCGGAGATGTACGCGATAGTAAAATGCGCACAAGAAAACCTTCTTAGGTCCTATAAAAATAGTAACATATATAGTAGTATGTTCGGATAGTCAGACGGCCCTTGTGGCACTGAAATCCCATGAAATTGATTAACCCTTGAGTGCGCTGCTGCCCTCGACCAGCTGGGGAGACTAAACAAGGTCACCTTATACTGGGTGCCGGGACATAGCGGCGTCATGGGTAACGAAATAGCAGATGAGCTTGCAAGAACCAGAGCAGAGACACCAGCTATTGGACCTGAACCAATAGTGGAAGTGTCACGTTGCACGGGAAAAATAATGCTGAAGGAATGGGCAAATGAACAGAGTGAAGCACTCTGGGCAAATTCTCCAGGCCAAAAGCATTCGAAAATGCTCATTTCTGGTTTCTCTCGGGGTTATACGTCTAGAGCACTGCAATTGCTAAAGCCTGGACTTCGAGCTCTCGTCAGAACTCTGACTAGCCACTGCAAGCTTAATAAACACCTGAATCAAATGAAGCTTGCAGTCTCAGACGAGTGCCGATTTTGCCTCGAAGAAGAGGAGGCACTCGTCCAAGCCAGAAGTCGCTCCCTGGGTGGGCTAATGGTAGCATCAGAGAGCTTGATCCCAAGTGCATCATCCAGTTCATCAGAACTATTGGCCTTGAGGAAATTATATAACCGGGTCAGTGATCACAATAGATCTTGTAGGTCGCGGTGATCCATTAGGACCCTCCCTTGGTCCTATTCCCCTCTTACTCAATAATTTTTATTTATTTTTTATTTATTTGCTAATCGGAAGATTTACAGCTTAATATTATATATAAGTAACAAAATTAAATTTAAAACGATGCTAATTACAAACCTTCACCAAATAATGGGCTTTATTGTACAACTTTTAAATTAAAAAATAATTAAAAATTGACAGTGTATGTTATTCAAACAAAAATCATAGACTATATACTAACTATGCTGCTATCTAGTGGTGCAATGGAGAAGTGCTGAAAATAACAATCATCCAACTTTGCAAGCAGAAATTTATGTGCAGACTGTTGTTGTCCTTTATTATTCAGTTTCATATTTCTAAATCTTTATATTTATCTTTATTTATCTTTAAAATGTATTATTCAGTTTCAATTTTCGAAAAAATGCTTTTCACACATAATAAATACAATTTTGAGGTACGGAACCCTATATATAGGTGGAGGATACAAAATTGTTGACGACAAGGGTCAAAACAAATGGTTATCTACCAAACAGCCACCGCAGGATAAAAAAATCCTAAATTAGTCCAAAAAGGCTGAACTGGTAACACTAAAAAGCAAATCTTAACAATAAAAGCGCAGGCGTTCGTAGCTATAATAGCTATATATAACATTGCGACAAAGGACTTTGTAAAATGCTCAATGTTGATTTAACGTAGTCACAAAGGTCTTGTAACGCTCTGTTTTAGTATGTTTAAAGCTCAGTCATGTACCTATGTAAAAAACAAAGGCCTTTGTGGATTATAATATTGACTGAGTATCAATGTAGCATTAACGAATTGTTTAAACCTACCTTGTCGACAGTACAAAACTTTGTGACACTACGTACAAGGGAACATAGACGCTATGTAAAAAGAGTTTCGACAAAGTGGATTCCAACGTAAACTTTGTGGTAAACAAACGCAAGGCTTGAAGGTAACATCTGACTTATGTTCGCATTGATGGATTGTTAACCTCCTTTTGTCGAGATGACTAAATCAGAATAAAATTCAACGCTGCGTACACAGAAAACTGGTTACACTGTTAAAGTTCGTAAAAAAATCATTCGACAAAAAAGATTGTTACGTCACGTTCGATTTTACCGAAATACACCGTTTAAAAGATATGTCAGGGTCACAAAAAATTTTCGACAAAGGGATTTACGAACTTAAACGGCTCTTTTTTTTTGAGTGAACATTTTTGGCTTGAAGATAAGAAAGCCAGTTCTCCATTGCGTTGGGAATCTTGGTAAGCCCGCTTCCATCATCGGCATCATCGTCACTTACCATCAGGTTTTATTTATTACATAAGATAACTTCGTAAATCAAATTTTTATGTCTTTATGTCTTTAGGTGAGATGATGCCAAGGGCTTACCAATTGTGAATAAAAAAAGGGGATCCACAAAATTTTGTTTTTGTGCAGCTTTCTTTTGTATGAGAGGCAACCTTCAAAAAGTTTGTTGAGCTAAAAGAATCCGTTTTTTATTTTGTGTTATTATAATTTAACATGTATAAGGTACCTACCTACAAATTTTTTATAACTGTTAGTAGATCTTGATCTTGTACCTTGTTTGTTGATCTTGACCAATTGTGAATTAAAAAAAAGACGTGTGGCACTCGGGTTCTGCAGCGGTAAAGCTATTGCATAGCATTTTTTATCAACTTATGCAATTATAACTATTTATTATTTTTTATTTATGCAGTATTTACCAGTACCATATAGTCCTTGTAATTTTCCGTCCATTTAATTATGTAATAAATTAACACTAAGAAAGTTTATCATCATCATCATCCGTCATCCGTCATCCGTCATCCGTCATCCGTCATCCGTCATCCGTCATCCGTCATCCGTCATCCGTCATCGTCATCGTCGTCGTCATCGTCATCATCATCGTCATCATCATCATCATCATCATGATGGATAGATAGATGGCACTGTAAGTTTTTAGAAATCAATAAATGTTTTTTGGGGTTAGGTTTTATTTTCGTTACGAAATTTCTTGATTCGGTCCCCTCAAAGCCCGCGATAAAAGCTATACAATAGCTTAAAAAAACCTCTAAATATAAAGGCCATTGTGTTGCACTTACGTGGTAAGACCCGTTATCGGGCTGAAGGAAGCTTGCTCCAGTCCGTTACATACAAATGCCTCTCATTAACTAGTCGATGCTCCGTCCGAAACGCTGTACTAAGGCGCCGCTGAGCTCCGAGTCATCTCTCGCGCAAGTGGCGCATTGCATCAATAATGAAGACACCCCTCTATAATTAGCAGCCGTTTGTGAAGCTCCTCGTCTTATATTAACTTTGAAATAAGCTTATTAAGTCGGCAAAATAAACGAGAAATTTCAAGCGGTACATTTAAAAAAGAAAAATTTTAGACTGTATTTTTAGGGTTCCGTACCAGGTTATCATATCAACCGAAAGACGTCCACTGCTGGACATAGGCCTCCCCTAAGGATCTCCACGACGACCGGTTCTGCGCTGCTCGCATCCAGCGGCTTCCCGCGACCTTAACCAGGTCATCGGTCCACCGAGTGGGAGGCCCGCCTAAACTACGTTTTCCAGTGCGTGGTCGCCACTCGAGAACTTTACTGCCCCAACGGCCATCTGTTCTACAAGCAATGTGCCCCGCCCACTGCCACTTAAGTTTAGCAATTCTGAGAGCTATTTCCGTACCAGGTAATGGGACTCTATTACTAAGTCTACGTTGTCTGTCCGTCCGTCCATCTGTCCGTCTGTCCGATTTTTAAAAGGCTGTATTTTGTACCGTGATCTGAAATTTTCACAGGATATGTGTTATTATAGGAGATTTACTAACAAATAATAAAAATTAAACAAAAAACGTGTTTTTAAGATTTTTATTTTGCTTAATCATAAAAACGATCATATACATACTCGTACAAGCCTGCGACTTGGTGTGATTATAGTAATATTAATCCTTAAGTAAAAAAAATAAATTAAAACCACTCAAGTGTGAGTAGTATTCGCACTAAGGAGTCCGAACGAATAAAAAAAAAAGTATTTTTTGTCGCTTGCGTTGAAAAATGCAAAGCTGATATCATTTTTATTACATTACTAGCTGTACCGGCGAACTTCGTTCCACCTTACACTACACTAACAGCGCCATCTGCCGGGCTGATTTGTGAATCTAAACCATCCAGGGCGCCACCCAAACGCATACAAAAAAAATCATTCAAACCGGTCCAGTCGTTTAGGAGTTCAGTGACATACACACGTACAGTAGAATTATAAATATAAAGATGTGGAGTGTGTAGTGATTGTGGTACGGAATCCTCGGTGCACGAGTCGAACTTTCACATGAACGGTTTTTACTCTCCGTTGGTGCGTCTAGCTTGGAAACAATCTGAAATTGTTCATCATCATCACATCAGCTCATATACGTCCCCACCGAGGGGATCGAACCTACCCTGAATTAGGGCGATCGGACCTTAGTAGACCACGCCGGCCCAACACGTATATATGAGATCGAAATTCGAAAACACATTGGTACGAGGCAGGAATTGAAACAAGACTTCCCAGATAGGAGTTAACGGCCCTTGCCGTTGCTCCACCGACGCTTGAAATTGTTCATTTGAAATATATTGTTGTAAAAGTAAAATACGGTCTTGCCTAGCTTATAATTTATTCCATCTACCCCCTCAGCGCCTAAACAAAAGAAAGGAGAACAATAGAGGCAGTATCATTTAACTCGTTTCCGATACGGCCCACTCGGGTATATTGCAAAAACAAATTTTCTCTTCTGCAGGAATAACTCGGAGATGGTTCGCTTCTCGCAAGGAGATGGCAGTTCGGTTGCTGAATAACAATAGCTAAATTTATGTAAATGAGCGCTGTATACGCAACAAAAAGGAAATGAACCGGCGACAGCTCCAGGCTGGAGCGTTCGATTTGATTGCCGAACTGTTTGTGAGCACTCGTTCAGAAATATGCCTCGAAACGATATTATGGGCCTACCTATACGTGTTTCTAAGTATCTGACTCAGTTATATCTTTTTTTCGGTTTCTTGCACCCAAGGCAAAGTATATATATATTAGTACTAACATACAGTATTGACACTCCCTGCCACTCTCTAGATTGCGACCTCACCCTCTCGTCACCCAGATTGATTGACAGATTGGTTATAGTTTGGTCCTCGAACGTATGGGATTTCGCCGTGATTTTGTTTGCTCCGTCATTTGTTTTTAGAAATGTCATTTCATGGCCGTTGTATGCAGCGTCCGGGGTATGCCCAAAGCAACGGGACCATATTACTAAGTCTTCGTTGTCCGTCTATCCGTCTATCTGTCTGTCAGCAGGCTGTATATCTAATGAACAATAACAGGTAGACAGTTGAAATTTTCACAGATTTTGTATTACTTTTGTCGCTATAACAATAATTCATAAAATAAGTATACAGGAAACGTTATTTCTTTAAAACGTGAAGAAACTAGCTACATCTAGTAAGATCTACTATAAGTATCTTCTATATAGTTGAACATATTGCTACGTCTCCGTTGTCCGTCTATCCGTCTGTCTGTCTGTCAGCAGGCTGTATATCTAATAAACAGTAATATATAGGTAGACAATTGAAATTTTCACAGATTTTGTATTACTTTTGTCGCTATAACAATAATTCATAAAATAAGTATACAGGAAACGTTATTTCTTTAAAACGTGAAGAAACTAGCTACATCTAGTAAGATCTACTATAAGTATCTTCTATATAGTTAGTTTATGAAGATGTTTCGCTACGGAACCCTCAAAGCGCGAATCCAACTCGTATGTGCTGTTTTTTAAAATGATTAAAAAAATACGTGGGCAAGTAAATGGATAAATTTGAATTTTATTTTGTAATAATGCCTCACAGCATATCTCAACTTATAAAATCTCGGAGATGCACTACTCTAAAATTATTCATATACTTATTTTTCAATAATACGAAAACATTTAATGAGTTCTCGAGTGGCAACAGCGCACCGGAAGACGTAGCCTACGCAGGCCTCCTATACACGGAGGACCGACGACCTGGTGAAGGTCGCGGGAAGCCACTGTAAGCGGGCAGCGTGACGCATAGTGATAAATCATTCTGCATCATAATCACACTAATATTATAAAGGCGAAAGTTTGTGAGTGTGTTTGTTTGTTACTTCTTCACGCACAAACTACTGAACGGATCTGGCTGAAATTTGGTAGGTAGAAAGATTAGGACCTGGATTAACATAAAGGCTACTTTTTTCACCTTCGAAAAGTCATAGAAACGTTGTCCACAGCTAGTGTTAGATAAAATAAGTTATTTATTTTGTTGTAAATCGAAGAACCATTTAGAAAAATTGCTATACTTTAACAGATCGACATCCCCGTCTTGTAAGATACCTACATCGGTTTAATTCTTTTGCGAGCAAACATTTTATCGCTCAAATTTTCGCTTTATACTTATTTACCTTCCAAGTGTGTGCAAGAGTTGCAAGTAAACTTTCTTGTCAGCGAAAACACGTCTGTAATATTTTCAGCAACCATTCGTGGAAAACACTTACAATGTTGCTTGGACACAAACTGAGAGACGGGTAGGTAGGTAGGATGGCTGGCTACGGAGTAAGATAGAGTTATTTCAGTTTCGAAATGAATGCGACACTGCAGCGCTAGAGAAAATTATTCTATTCTATTATCTTCGTCCCGCACTGAATATTGTGGCAACTAATCCCGTCTATGCTCGACGAGCTCAGACATGGAATGGAAAAGCTTATAATTTAGATAAAGTAAAATAGCTACTCTGTTAAATTAGTTTTAGTAAAAGATAAGTCTCAGTTTCGTAAGGAGTTTGTTGGCCTCAGCTTCGCTCAGACTTAATGATATTAACCATATATACGCTAGAGAAACAGTCCTTTGTGTTCTTGCTTGAAAATATTCAGTCTTCAGCTACAAATATGAAACCTATAAAATATATTATCTTCGCTGTATTGATCCAAGAAAAAATATCGGTACTTAATAGAGCATCAACGAAGCTACCGAGGTGTGTTATCCAAGATTCAAGATATTTATTCAAAATAGGTGCAAATTACACTCTTTCTGATAGTCATAAAATAGTGATTACATAATTTCATTTGTAAAAAATCAAGAAATAAACAATCATTAGTTAATAACGTCAAAATCCAATCCTTAATATAAAAAAAATATCATTTTTTGTCATAAGAACATGAAAACAATATGACACGAGAAGTTATAAATTAAATCATTGAATGTCATGAATGCCTTTGACAAGTGTAGGCCAGTTCACACGGACAGCACCCGGTCCCGAGTATAACGCGAGAGTCAGCCATCGCTCCTCTCAACCATATTTTTTTTTATTTTTTTTATTCACAATTGGTAAGCTCTTGGCATCATCTCACCCGATGATGCCGAAGATGGAAGCGGGCTTACCAAGATTCCCCAATGCAATGGAGAACTGGCTATCTTATCTTATATTAGAGATTATCCAAACAATTTAAACTATGGCTGTTTTGAGGTTTCATCTCTCATGCGTGTCTTCGAGACTTCCTATTTGTGGAACGAAACCAAACTTTCATTGCAAGTCTTAAGTCACAGGTACCTATGTGACGTGGGTTTAACCTTACCTCTGAAATTCCACCAATTTCATTTCACCTCCCTTGAGCGCAGTAAACACCCCTTCCCTCTCACCCCCTCGCCTGTTTGTCCAACTGATATTCTTCAAGATATCTCACTAGTTTGCTAAGACCCTTCCTTTTCCAAAGATCCTACGCAACTTTATCCGAGATCAGAGACCTTTTTACTATGGCTTTGAATTTAAAGTTGGGAATTCTTGGGCAAGTCTCGACAGTTCTTAAGTGAGGCCATGGATACTATTTACTTAGGAATGTTCTGTTTATTTGGTGAAAGACCTGTGCTATACGTTCGAGCTTAGCACGTATAGGATTGTCTTATAACATTACTTTTTATCGATATTGTCTGAACGCTGTCTAGATTTTTATGATGCCTAGTAATGTCAGAGATGAGGATTGCTTTAAAAAAATGTTTTTTAACGTTTACCTAATAATAAATAGAACTTAAAACTTAATGACTTTTTATTTTATACAAGTGTTGAATTTCTTAACAAAGTCTAAAAATTTTGATTATAAATCCTACTAATATTATAAACGCGAAAGTTGGCAAGAATGTATGGATGTATGTTTGTTACTCTTTCACGCAAAAACTACTGAACCGGTCTGGCTGAAATTTGGTAGGTAGACAGATTAGGACCTGGATTAATACGTAGGCAATTTTTTCTCACGCTCGCTTTGCGCACCCTCGAAAAGTTATAGAGACGTTGTCCACTCGGGTAAAGCCGCGGGAAACAGCTAGTATGTTATAATGATGAAATTCTAATCGAGTAGTCAATTAAGATATACGTTCATATAATAATTATGTATGCAAAGAAGATGTTAGCTAACGTCATTATTTTAACAAACCCGTTTCCGTAGATATCATTATCTTGTCAAATAATATATTATGTAATTACATTATACAGGATGTAAAAAAATTGGCGTAGGACCCCGTTAACAAGGGGTTATACTCATCATACCGAACAACTTCCCTAAGGAACCCATAGTCAAAGCTTTAAAAAAATTGGACTATCTATACAAAAATGGTGCATTTTGGACTATCCATATACAAATTGGTCGAACAGCTAATCGATTTGTCATCATCATCATATCAGCCGAAAGACGCTCACTGCTGGACAACGGCCTCTCTTAAGGATTTCCACAACGACCGGTCCTGTGCAGTTAGCATCCAGCGGCTTTCATTGGCCTTCACCAGGTCATCGGTCCACCGAGTGGGAGGCCTGCCTCCGCTACGTCGATATGTATGAAGAGTTAAATATTTTTTTGCGATTTCAGCGAGGTCTTAGAACAAAAGTTGATGGGACCTACACCATTTTTTTTCACCTGTATTTACACACATAAACGTCGTGTATATATACGTACTTAATGTTAACTAAGCTAAGATTCATTTGTATATAGAAACGTTAAGTATTTATAGGTTCTGTCTACTTCATTTGACATTATATTAGATACCTGTTATTATGTGAATGACTTCATTGAGGTTCAATATAGCAGTGGTTGTGCTGGTATAGTAACGTTATAGAGCTAAACAGAAAAGGAAATTGCTCGATATGTATAGTACCGTCTCAGTATTACGTTATGGCTTACAGTAGCGCAACGCCTTTGATGTCGCACGATGCCGCCACGGCGTAGGTACTAGCAGTACTAGCCTGTAGCCAGCCTAACAAACTCGCGAAGTTTGCTTCCGTTGCTCTGTGTAAGTACACTCGTTGCACTACTGTAAGTCGCTATATTGTAATACTGTGGTATCGTCTATTGGAACAAGTTCAACCTTTCCGTTAGGGTTGTCAAACACGCAAAGTCCTCGGATTAAAAAAAATTGGGTATTTTTGTGATGTTGATAATATGTTGAGTCTATACTTCATTTACACAATTGATTTATGATTATTAATAAGTACTATGTACTTTAAATTTAAGTTCTTTAGTGGCGACCGCGCGCCGGAAAACGTACCGTTGGCAGGCCTCCCACGCGGTGGACTGACGACCTGGTGAAGGCCACGGGAAGCCGCTGGATGCGGACTGCACATGACCAGTCGTCGTGAAAATCCTTGGGGGAGGCCTTTGTCCAGCTGTGGATGTTTTTCAGCTGATGTGATGATGATGATGAGATGACGTATGTACTTATTAATGATAATAAATCAATTATGGACATAACTATGCCATGTATTTCAGACATGTATGAAAATTAAAAAGTATGTATAGTATTACAAAATTATTCACTTGTGTGTACTTATCACTGAATAAACATTTATTCTATTCTATTCTATTCTATTCTATTCTATTCTATTATTTATTTTAAAGCGAATAAGTTATATAAAAAAGCGTCGGTGGCTCAAACGGTAACGACTCGGTCCATCTAACCAGAGGTACCGGGTTCAAATCTGGACGGCCAATGTACCAATGAGTTTTTCAAAAACTTACGTACCTACATACTTACCGATTGCTTTAACGGTGAAGGAAAACATCGTGAGGAAACCTGCACACGCCTGCGAAGAAACTCGAAGGTTGTGTGTGAAGTCGACCAACCCGCACTGGGCCTGCGTGGTCGACTAAGGCCTAATCGCTCTGATTCAGGGTAGACTCGAGCCCCTCGGTGGGGACGTATATGAGCTGTAATGATGAAGTTATATAATACTTAGGTATATGTACTGAAATGTAGCATATTTTGAGGCGTACTTTCTAGTGAAACCGAAAAACTTTGATAAAAAAATTGCCCCTCCCATAAAAAAGACAAATCAGCTGATCGATTTGTATGAGAGCTCATTTTTAGGATCTCGTACACTAAATGGGTGACCCACGGGACTCTATTACTAGACCTCCGTTGTTTGTCCGTCTGTCTATCCGTCAGCGGGCTGTATTTCATAAACCGTAATAGGTAGACAGTTTAAATTTTCACAGAATGTGTGTTTTTATTGCCGCTATAACAAAAAATAATAAAATAGTAAATCACGAGGGTCTCTATTCAAAAAACGTATTTTTGATTTAACTCTATCGTAAAAAAAATAAACACAAAAGCGTGAAACTTGGTGTGATTATAGTAGTAATACTGAAGCAAAACAACGAATAATAAAAATCGGCCAAGTATGAGTCGTACACGAGCTAAATAGTCCGAACTGAATAACAAAAAAGCGTACTAAGGTATGTCGCTCGCGTTGATGTATTTTGTTTGTATTGTGAATATGTATAATTGTCATAGTTGTGTGGAGAGGTGTGGTGGTATGGAACCCTCGAAGGGATAAATTTGACTAGCACATGGCCTTTTCTTTTTTTTAAAGATTTCATTAAAGTTCTAAATCAATAAGTTGAACAGTTTAATGAATAGATGCTTTCCTTAAAAAATGTTTAAATTCTTACCTTTATATACTTACCTACTTACCCCTTTAAACATTCGAGTGACTTAGATTTACTGCAGCGTTCTTTTGAGTCATTACATTAGAGATAGGGTAAAAGCCGGATATTTGCCACACTTTTTGAAATCACTCTACATATATCTCTCAGTACAAAAATCAAAATACTTTATTTGTAAAACTGACCGGTAGGTTTTTTATCTACAAATTTATGAATATTAAAAAAACATTATCTTTAATATTTTTAGAGTATTAGCGATTTTTGCGAACCTCTATATTTTGGGGCATCTATCCCACATAGTTGCCTAATCCATGTAAATTACGTTTCGATAGATGCCCCGCCGAGAAACAGGACATCTACCCCGCAAAAACTTTGATCGCATTTTGCCTTCCATGTAATCGCACAGAGATATGAGACGCGCTCCGATGTGCTTTTAAGGTGACCCTGCTGCCAAAGCTTAGGGGGAGTTTAGTGGGTAGTGTGGTCTTGGGCCTGTGCATATACTTATATATACCTTATGTATATAATAGGTATGTATGCATATAGGCGCAGGGCTGTGAGTCCCACATAACCAGTACAGCCGGCTGTTATTGGTATGCATAAACGCATTCTCCTCCTCCCCTCCACCGCAGTCCGAGGGACAAAAAAAAATGAAACACGGTCAACTTAGTGGTACCTAATTGGAGAATCTTTCGATAGATTAGTAAAATAGCATGCGATTAATCCGCGATACTAGAGTAATTACAATCGGGGCAACTATACCCCTGGGGCAACTATTCTGGTTTTACCCTATCAATATTTTTTTTTCTACTTCCTGCATATTTTTGTATTTCTTGTTCAGCCCTAGGTAGGTATCCTAACATAGCAAAACCTCTTGAACCCAAAACAAATACGGCAAATCAAGTCGCATCGGCAAACAATCGGCTACAAGCCTCATCGCGGCCCTTATTGGCTACAAGCCGAGGGCCCTTCACACGGCCTGTTTGCTTAATGCTCTCATTCGCGCTCTGTGTGCCTACAACCTCATTTACGACGTGTTGTGTTTGCTGTCCGTACAACAGACTAATTGACAGACAAATGAGTTACGTCTAGGTATGTGTGTAGGGGAATTCAAATAGCATGGTGACTTGACGTGCTGATGGCGAGGTATTTAGTAGGAAATTAATCATGTAAACCTATTAACATTTATCTGATCTGTCCCATATCTATCCCACAAACAAATTTTAGGCAATGCAAAAAAAAAAAAAATCGTCCCACTATCGCCATTTTTGGACCGAAAACTGTTTAAATTTTTTTTTATCTCATTTATTATTCTCTCGCACTAATTTTGGTTATTTAATTAATAAAAATGTTATAGAATTAAAAAGCTGTTTCTTTCTTTGTTGTTAGATACTTTTACTGTATGTAGGATCCCTAACAATGTGAGACGAAAACAGAAATTAAGTCAAACGTGTTAAAAAAATAAGACATTTTTATTTTTTTTATCCACAATTGGTAAAATTATAACGAAAATTAGTGAAATTGAAATGATTTATAATCTTTCAGAGCGTTCATAGTTTTCAATTTGATTTTTAATTATTTTTTTTTTGGTGCTATTGGTTAAGTCCTTGGTATCATCTCATCTGATAGAAGTAAATAAAAAATAAAAATAAGTCTAGTAAAAAGAGATCCATAAAACTGGTCCTCCAGCTTGTCAACCAATCAAGGTCCCGGATTGGCACCTAATAAGACTTACCTAAAGGTACTGGATGAGGTACTTAGCAGAGTAATTAATTTTTAATTTTTAAATTAAAACCTTTTTTTTGCAATGTTTGTATGTGTGTATGTATGTTTGCTTAGGTCAAATCTTGCAATCGATTTTAGAGCGACTTCTAGGGCTCCGATTGAGCTGAAATTTGGTATGAAGCCGTATTCCCGGTGACAATAGATCCTTTTGGTATTTTGAAGATGATCTGATGATGAACTTTAGAGGTGGAATCGGTGTCCAATGATCGTATTTTATTTTCAATAGCTCACCTTTTTTTAAATTTGGAAACGTGCTGTGAGCATTTGGCTTTTGAGTTATGGAAAGAGCGTCGGTGGCGAAATGGCAAGGGCCGCTACCTCCTGTCCGGGAGATGGTGGGTTCGATCCTGCCACGTATCAATGTATTTTCGAATTTCGATTTCATATTATGTACGTTTATCCGACGCTCTTATGCGGTGAAGGAAAACATCGTGAGAAAACCTGCACACGCCTGCGAAGAAACTCGAAGGTTGTGTGTGAAGTCGACCAACCCGCACTAGGCCCGCGTGGTCAACTAAGGCCCGATCGCCCTCATTCAGGGAAGGCTCGAGCCCCTCGGTGGGGACGTATATGAGCTGATGTGATGTGTGAAGGTTATGAAATTTGATTTACTTCACTTTGCGCCAAAAGTTTGTTCTGCTGTGTGCGAAATGAATGAACGTATTTTTTTGTGTCTTGTCAGTTTATTTCTCAGGACTTTTACTAAAATAACGTACCAAATTAAATTAGGTAGTACCTATATTTTTGGCTCAAGCCCACTCTGCGGATGGCTGCTTGCATAAACCACGCATTTTATCTGACGTAAAAGAGAATACTTGGCATCAGAACCAGATCGAGTAATCACAAGTCTGAGAGGTCCCAATACAATTTCCGAACTTTACTGTTCATTGCTTGCACAATTTTTGCTGTCAGCCATTTTATAGCAGACGTAGGTATCAAAAGCAAATGACATCAAAAGTAGGTGGCATAGTGGTTAAGGCTGTTAGCTTCACATCAGGAGGTCGCGGGTTCGATTTCCGGCGGATTCTAACTTTGTAAGACTCGGTTTGGTTGGTAGAAGGACATTTTCTAAGCCCGCCTGGCTAGCTACCACCATCTAATCTATGTCTTGCCGCCAAACATCAATGCTAACAGCATAGATGTGTTCCAGCTTGAAGATGAAGTATCCAGTTCCTCATTGCTTTGGAGGATCTTGGTAAGCCCGCTTCCATCTTCGGCATCATCGTTCCTTACCATCAAATGAGATGATGCCAAATGCTTACCAATTGTGAAGTTTTTAAAAAGTAGGTATATTTATCCGTTTCAGTTTCAACGCACGCACGAACCCAACAATCGCTTTGTTTTTTCCAAAAAAATAAAGGATGCGATTCTCGCTTTCCATCTAGTCTTTAGGTATACTTACGTAAGATCCTTTACAACGAATAGCAGACTTTTTCGATTTAAAAGCAATCCACTTCGTTGTACGTTCGTTCATTGCGTAAATTTATTCAGTGTTTTTTAATTTAGTTTCTACAATTTTTGGAATCGTAGTAACCGTAATTTGTAGGATTATACTTTTTTCCATCTGTCTATCTGTATGTCTGTCTGCAATATAAAGATATGGCCATTTTTTATATCACATATTTAGCTACGCACTAAAAAATAAAAACCTATTTATGGGAACGTTGACCTAGAAGAATCATGAAATTTGGCGTGAAGCAAGTCTCACATCAAAAGTAAAGGTAAAAATCCGTAAATTGTAGAACATTTTTTAATCTACAATGTTGAATTTGTCCTTCAATCCGATTGTTGTACTCGTTAATGTTTATGTTAAAGGTTCGTTAAAAGGTTTCGAACCTAGATGTGTTTTGGTACGGACGGAACCCACAGATCGCGAGTCCGACTCGCACTTGGCTTTTACGATTTATAACATTTTTTTTCCGTCAAAGATTTTAATCATAAAATTCTTTCGTTCCTAACAAGAATCAGCAAATTCCTAGGTGGCGATTGTAGGGACGCGTGGCTTACTCGTACCCAAGAGTTATGGCTGCCCTAGGACGGTGTTGCGGTAATGGAGATCGGCCCACCAATATTAGAGCGAGACAACTACTAGGGTACAGTCGTACAGTCTGCCGAAAAAAGGTTTCCATGATGTCCGCCAAATATTACTGTTGGAAATTTTTGGACTGGCGTAAAACTTTTAAAGCGATAAGGCCTTTGCTCTTTATGTAACACTATAAATTATAAGTGCTGTTTTGTTTTTGGCGTGCAATAAAGTATATTAACTTTATTTCCTTTTTTTACAGCATAAAATTATTACGTGTTTAAAAAAATTGAACGCAATGATACTATAATATCATAATAATATAATCTTTATATATCAAAATGAATCTATATTTCCCTTGGTCATCGTAACACGCGTAAACGGCTAGACCGATTTCGCTATTTCTTTTTTTGTTTAGTTCGTTATTGTCAGGAGTAGGTTCTTAGGTAGGGTAGGGTAGAGTAGTGTAGTATAGTGTAGTGTAGTGTAGTGTAGGGTAGGATAGGGTAGGGAAGGATAGGGTAAGGTAGAGTAGGGTAGGGTAGTGTAGTGTAGGGCAGGGTAGGGTAGGGTGTGTTGTGGAGTGTAAGGTGGTACGAAGTTCGCCGGGACAGCTAGTCGTGTTATAAACATTGAAATTATATCATAGGGTTCTCTTTTTAAGGCTCCGTACCAGGGAATGGGACCCTATTACTAAACTTACGGTGTCGGTCCGTCAGTCCGTTGATGTGTTCGACTTTTATAAGGCTGCTTTTTATGTACCGTGATAAGTAACCGGCTGAATTTTTCACAGAATGTTCATTATTATAGGCAATTCAGAAAAAAAAAACTAAGTAAAGGGAGTCAAAAAACTTTTTTTTTAAGGTTTTTAGTTTTTTTTCTAAATTAAAATCAGTAATCCTGTTATAGAAGCGTCAACAAATAATAAAAATCGGTCAATTACGTTGTACTCGCGCAAAAGAATCCGAAACTGAATAAATGGCATTTTTCTGTCGCTATCGTTGATGTTTTTTGTTTTATGTAAATAGGTATTATTGTTATACCCACTTGTGTGGAGAGGTGTGGTCGTGGTACGAAACCCTCGGTGCACGAGTCCAACTCACACTTGGCCGGTTTTTAAGATTTTTAGTTTTAAAATACGGTAGTGACGTCCCAAATAAAATAAATTTCAAAAATGGTCCTAAAGATTATTGCCTAGTTTTCGTCATTGACAACACTTAATAACCTAAAATATGCCATAATACGTAGTAGGTAGGTATATTTAGAAAACTCTAATTATGGTTCCTGTCAAGCTAAAATAGTTCCTGACATGCAAAAAAGTTCTATTTATTTTACCCTAAAAATGGTTCCTGTCATGCAAAAATGTTTAATTTTTTTTCCCTAAAAATGATTCCTGCCATGCACAAAGGTTTAATTTTTTACCCTAAAAATGTTTCTGTCATGTAAAAAGGTTTAATTTTTATACACAAAAAAGTTTTCTGTCATGTGAAAACGTTTTTTTACCCTAAAAATGTTTCCTGTCATGAAAAAAGGTGATTTTTTTACCCTAGAATATGTGCTGGTTTTGCATCGGGTTGGACAGTTACCAAAAACAATATATCCGAGTCATTGGCTAAATTTATTTATTTAACAGTTTATTGTGTACAAAATAGATGACACAGCAGGCATAAAATTAAATTATGCAATAGGTATTAGGTACTTATTTCTAATTAGAAATTTCTTCTAGCAAACCCGGGAAAGAGTAAGTTTTAGTTGAAATGGCAGACATTTACAGAAATAAAGAAGCTATTAAAATATATTAGTAAGGATAAAATAGTGTAAATTTCATATAATTTGTATAAATAATTTTATTAAATATTTATAGGGTAATATTTTTTTTTCTTTTTTTTATTTGAAAATTTGAGTGCGTTTGGCTGCACTTCGCCTGATGGTAAGTGCCGATGAGGCCGAGGATGTAACTAATTATATTAAATCATCTGTTACAGACGCTTAAGGTCACTCTATGTAGCTGCTACATGTAAAATATACCTACTATATTATGTCTTAGAAATTCTTAAAAAATACCTCCAATGATAAACGTCATAGGTAATAGTATGCTTGTTATCCTACACATATAGGAATGTTTTTATTTATTTTTGACAGTAATTTGGTAAGTCTATTAATTTTGTCACCTTTAAAATGTTTTTTTTAAGATACATAATATAGAAAAAAAAAGAAATTATCTAATATTTTATTTTTATTTTAGAACTGTACACAAAGTGACGAACACGCAGCCCAATATACCTCAAGCCTGCACGCGTATACCCCGCGTTACACCTCACACGGCTAAATGACCCCCATTACCCGCCCTTACCCTTAATTCGCACCGATTCGCAACCTTACCTAATAAACTTTACGGACTAAATTGGACCAATTATACTCTTCTGTACTTTGACAACCACATTTCTTTTAGAATCAGATAATATCAACTTATGCATTTTGTATGAACTCGATTGCTGGCAAATTACTGCATATTAAGTTTTGGGACCAAATAAAATTTGGCTCGGAATTTTATGGAATGTCCCTATATTATTTTGCAGCACCGCCCAGTTTTTTTGTATATTCAATTTTCATTTCGGTTGTGTCTATTTCAGGGAGATTGCTAAGCTCCTTCACAGTTATTTTTATGCTTAACAAAAAAAATACAAGATACAGAGTGCCCAGTCATAAAGCACACAAACGAAAGGGAGTGAAACTAGACTCAAATTTATCGTAAAAAAATAAGAAAAAAAAACCCACACATACTTTTTTTTAAAGATTTTTTTGTATTGTTCATAAGTTTGAGCTGTTTATACAAATAACAGGTCAAACAAACTTTTAAATTATCAGGATTATTGAGTTACAATAAATACAGAAATTATGACAATTATTGTGTAATGAGAAATAACGAAAAAACAAGCGATGAAAAAATCACTGTTATTCAGATGAAATAATGTTTTTAACAGAAATATAACACATTTTTTTAAAGTTTTTTTAATTAAGTGAAATTTCTCGGAATTACGGCCACATATTATAACCTTAGTTTTTATTACTGTTTATTAATCTGGACCGAACTATCGTTTTATTGTAAAAAAATACCTTTTACCTGTCTTATTTTTTACTAAGATTGATAAAGAGTACTGCGTGTGCACCCAAACACTCTGTATATTAAAAAAATGTAAAGAAAACATTTTTTAGTTTTTTTAAGTTTTTTTAAAGAAAGAGTGAAACTCAAATTTGTCGTAAAAAAATAAGAAAAAGAATCAGAAATATTCGATTTTTAATTATTATTACATAAGTTTGATCCCCTTATGTACTCATCTTTAACAATTCCTAGTAAAAAAAAGACGTGTGGCACTAGGGGACTGCCGCGGTAAAGCTATTGCATAGCATTTTTTATAAAGTTATGCAATTATAATTATTTATTTATTTTTTATTTATGCAGTATTTACCAGTACCATATAGTCCTTGGGGCGCGGGATGTTTATGTAATAAATTAACACTAAGAAAGTTCATCATCATCATCATCACCCGCCATCATCAATCGCCATCATCAATCGCCATCGCCATCGCCATCATCATCATCATCATGATGGATAGATAGATGGCACTGTAAGTTTTTTAGAAATCATTATATTTTTTTTTGGGTTGTCAGGTTTTATTTTCGTTACGAAATTTCTTGATTCGGTCCCCTCAAAGCCCGCGATAAAAGCTATACAATAGCTTAACAAGATAGATAGATAGATAAATGCTTTTATTAAAAACACAGCAATACAAAAGGATAAAAAAATAAGCTAAAACAATGACAAACTGACAGTTGTTGGTGTGCATTGGAAAGACACCGGTTCAGCTTTATTGCTACAAGTACAAACTTGCAACGCTGATATTCTACCGGAACCTAAAGTGGATGTGCGCATTCCAACGCAGACATAAAAATAACAAAAGTAACAAAATTATAAAAACAAAACAGTTTGATGACTTAATAGCAAGTTTAGTAGAAAATATAAAAAAAATACAATTATTAATTACGTACGTTAAGTTACGTATATACACGTCAAGCATTTCGTCCCTGAGATTAATCTCAACTTGAGGCTGTCATTCCTATTTTCGCATACGGAGCTCGAACTTATGTAATAATAATATCAAATCCAAAACAAATACCGAATATATTTTTATTTTTTTCTTATTATTTTTTACGATAAATTTGGGTCTAGTTCCACTCCCTTTTGTTTGTGCATTTTATAACGGAGCACTATGTATATGTATGAATTTAACTATGTAGGTAAGTATGACAATCTTCATATTTGTTTAATATATCTTATAACTCTTGTTACTAAATTTATAGAATCGTAATCGCTAATTAAGATAGATTTCACTTATTCTAAAGATTCTTCATTTAATAGGTATTAATGATCTGAAAGAGTCACATCTCTGACATTGATAATTGAATATGACTATCTCAAAAATAAAGAAAAAAAAATGTTATTTTTATTCTGTAGTCTGTACCTATATATTTTGTTGTACAATAAAAGATCTCACAAAAAAACAAAAATCAAGAATTGTATTTACAAATTGAACGAACGAAGAACTGCATAAATTAATTCAAAAGAATCAGCAATAAAATACTGTCTCCAACCGTCAGACGAAATTATGTATGAGTGCATGTGTCTCGAAAATAAAACTGCGGGCAATGACCTAAAATTGATTCCCCACAATGATTCCCGATTTCCAACAGCGCGTCACGTCTTTATGAATGTCATACACGTTATAAGCAGGTTGTAACAAAATTTTTGTAGAAGCCGTTACACAGGCTTAATTATCCATGGAATTAGGCCCATCCTACCTGAAAAAATTTCCACAAGGAACCCAGTCTTAATTCCCAAAACAATATGAGCTCACCTTAGATCCCATATGTTATATGCCCTAAGGGACTCGCCACACAAAACTAGTGCACTCACCTTAGATCCCACATATGATTTAAGAGACTCACCACACAAAATCGATCCATCAGCTAATCGATTTGTATGAGGTGTTAAATTTTTATTTTCAAATTGACTGAAAAATTGATCAGTGAAATAAAATGAGTACCTATAGATGAGATGCCACTGTTAACGTGTCCTACACCAATTCCGTTACATCCTGTACACTGTGTATGTCAGGGAATCCATCTATCGATTAAATATGTTACTTTCTCCTTGGCTGTTTTTTACATACACTCAATCGCTAGCTTTTTCTTTTCCTGTACCTACCCTATTATTACGTAAAATCTTCGAGCAAACGCTTGAAAACAACCTAAACTAACAAGGGAGTAAAAATAAACAGTTTTGTCTATGTGTAGGTATATATTTTTATGTAGATGTGCATTAGATTGTCGGATCCTGCAGCCGGCTCTGGCCGGGTCATGGCCGCTTAAAGCCCTTGACGCGATTAGGCGGAGCTTTTATTGCATTAGCGATAGCGGCATTGGAAACAGGTTGGAGCTTTTATTGCATTAGCGATAGCGGCATTGGAAACAGGTTGGAGCTTTTATTGCATTAGCGATAGCGGCATTGGAAACAGGTTGGAGCTTTTATTGCATTAGCGATAGCGGCATTGGAAACAGGTTGGAGCTTTTATTGCATTAGCGATAGCGGCATTGGAAACAGGTTGGAGCTTTTATTGCATTGGCGATAGCGGCATTGGAAACAGGTTTTCTGTTTGACTATGTATACATATAATTTACAAGTTACGCGGGTAATGGGATGTTACCTTGGTGAAATTATTTTTAAATAGCTTTTGCCCGCGGCTTCACTCGCGTGGGCCTCGTTTTTTATGACCCTCAAGGTCAGTGGTATGCGAGTGAAGATATAGCCTATATATGTCAATATTTTTTTAAATCGGTTCAGTAGTTCCAGAGATTACTTCCTACAAATGAACTTACAAACTTTACCGCTTTATAATATTAGTGTCGTTAAATCATATTTTAACGTAATATTTAGCACATTAGGTTTTTTATGAACTGTTGACCTACAGATTTTCTAATATGGTCCTGGTAGGCTAGCTACTCTTCCTCAACTAAAAAAGATTTTGGTACACCGTGACTAGAATTGATATTTTTTTCTCTTTTCTGAGAAACTAATTGATTGAAAACACTTTATTGCACAACATAAGAAGAAAAAAAAATTGATACAATGATTGAGGAAGTTTTACATATATAGGCGGTCTTACCGCTAACAAGCGATATTTTCCAGACAAAGGTGAAGGAAATGTGAAAAATCATTATTGTGGGGCAGTAACGGGCAATAAAAAAATTAATAGAAAAAAATAAAAATAAATGGTGCATTCTTAAACTACGTTATACCTACATGTAAACTGCTTTTTTGCTATGTGGCACATTTTTTTATATGTCTATTAGCGATTGACTCTGTTGCAAGGAATTTCTATATATCTACTAGATATTTGAAATTCCTTGTGGTGTTGCTATTCCTAAATGACATTAGGAAAACTGCTAGTAATAAAAACAGTGTCTGCTGAAACTGAACTCCGTCATTGTATTGCTAGTAGACAATACTCAACCGGTTCTGCGCTGCCTGCATCCAGCGGCTTCCCGCAATCTTCACCAGGTCATCGGTCCTCTGAGTAGAAGGTCTGCCTTCGCAGAACCGGTCATCGTGGAAATCCTTGAGGGAGGCCTATGTCCAGCAGTCGACGTACTTCGGCTGATATGATGAATATTCGACCAATCTACATCCTAAAGTATCAATAACTTTGAACTAACGGTTGGTCAACACAAATGAGCTCCTTATTGTTACGGTGACGCCAGAAATGGTGAACTACCTAACCTCTCTTTAACTGAACAGAACTGATTATTACTATTAATCAGTGGTTATCGTGCACTTAATGTGGACGCTCAATTTTGCACTATAATACATTTTTTTTCTTGATGATGTCTACCATTTGTCTACTTAATATTTTGAATTTGTATCATATCTATATAACATTATTTTTGACTATTATGTTTTTATTATAATTTTAGATGAATGATCTATTTAAAAATATTTTATTTTGCGGTTGAAGTTTTTCTTTCTCGACCAACTTAAGTTTCATTCAGTCTTAAACTAGCGTCTTCTACAATCGCTCCCCGCTTCCTCCTATTACTGTAGCGTGTCCTTAAATTAAGGCACTGATCGCGGCACTATGGCCGACCAAACTCGTAAATCGTAACGAGTCCGTGATTTATGCGCACTCGAACGTAAACTCTTAAAACGTATACGCTCAAGAGAACGGTACGCGTTCCACAAAAAACTGAGCCGAGAAACGATATATATGTTGACTGATGATGAAAAAATGGGGCTAGGTCGAATTTAAAAACAATGTGTTGTTTGTACGGGAAAAGCTGACTGGCCAAAAATAGTTTTCTATTTTTTGGTTAGATAAATTCAATAAATGTATAACTAAATCTGATAGATGCCTAAGTATTTCTGGAAGTACTAAATAGCTGTATGAAGGATGCGTTAACTTTCCAACAGTTGTTCATTCATCTATTTAATAATTCAAAGAAGTAAGAACGAGATTTCATCCCTACTAATATTATAAATGCGAAAGTTTGTATGTATGGATGTTTGTTACTCTTTCACGCAAAAACTACTGAACGTATCTGAATGAAATTTGGTAGGTAGACAGATTAGGACCTTTTCCACGCTCGTGAGCCACTTGCGGCTCGCGCACTGCACACCCTCGGAGACAGTCAAATAAACTATGTTCACGCGAGCGAAACCGCTTGCAAAAGATAGTATAAGCTAAAAAAAGTCAGTATGAGGTACCTATAGGTATAACAACACCCAAATAAAACATAACATTTATTTATTACAAGGAGCACAATAAACTTGTAAACTTATTTTGTCATAAAAACAGTCAATTAGGGTTCTTTATAGCCAATTATGAGAAAATGTGTCTCCCTTGGCGAACGCTTTCCTCTGTTTTCAAACGGTAGCCAATAAGAGACAGCTTCCTACAATCTTGTTCTTTGGATATTTCCATATAAACTCATAGTTACAATCCCCATTGTTTTTACATTTATTCTGTATTTGTGCTAAGGGTTCCGTGCATCTAATGCAAAAAAGGAACCCTTGTAGGGGTCTGTCTGTCTATCCGTCCGTCCATTTGTCTGTCACACCCAATTTCCTTCGAACCTACTTACTGTATATAAAAAAATAGTACATAATAGGTGCATGTGTGTATAGTTGGATAACCCAATCACGGACGTATAGCGTAAATGAATGAATTTTTATTGGGAGTTATTTTTGGGGACAATTACCATTAGGTGAGATGATGCCAAGGGCTTACCAATCGTGTGTAAAAAATAATAATAATTAGAAAGTTTTAAAAAAAGTCCTTAATGTGACATCCCAATTAAAAGAGCTCGTTCTAAAAAAATCATTTTTTTTATTATTAATTTTTAATACATTTTAAAAGTTATAAAGGAAATTTACGATAATCAAACATACTCCCCCCCTTTGAGCGAAATTTTTAAGTTAGAAAATTTAAAAAATTGGAAATCTAAGCAAAAATATAGGAGTCTTTAATATAGTTAAGACCCTAAGATGGGTCAAATGACAATATTCAATTCAAATTATTGAAATACTGTGTAAAGCTATCTCTATGAAATAAATATAATATCTATATTATACTGAATGTAAAAAATATTGATTTAACTGATACAATTTATAAAATATTACTTCTTTTGATGTAAAAAAATATACCTACTGTAGAACCTGTTTTTGGCATTAATCGCAAAATTTCTCGAAAACAAATAGTTAATATTGAATGAAACCAACACACAAAAGTCGGTGGCTTGAACACCATTCATTTTAATTGAAAACATTTTTTAATAACTTTTTTGTAATAAAATAATAAAAGAAAAGTAATAAAATCATGTTAAAATCGAGAATTGGGCGTTCGGTTTCAACTTAACAGCCGCGTTGAAGCCCGGGTCTATTTAATTTAAGTTCAAATCAATGCGTTCGATATTATTTTAACACGTATCAATCTGAGCAGATTGAGTCATCTAAAAGCCTTAACAGGAAATCCTAAAAAAATATTTAGTTTTAACTTTCTTACAGTTAACGGAATTTAAAACTCTATCCACGCGAGTTCGACTCGTACTTGACCGGTTTTTTTAGTTGTTAGGGGCGAACCCCACTGGCAGAAATTCAATTTTCAAGATATTTATTCAAAATAGGTGCAAATTACACTCTCTGATAGTCATAAAATAGTGATTACATAATCAAGAAATAAACAGTCATTACTCATTATAGTTAATAACGTCAAAATCCAATCCGTAATATAAATAAACAAATAATGTCATTAGAACATGAAAACAACATGACACGAGAAGTTAAACATTAAAATCATTGAATTTCATTAATGCCTTTGACAAGAGTATAATAAGCCAGTTCACATGGACAAAACCCGGTCACGAGTATAACGCGAGAGTCAGCCATCGCTCCCATCAACCTAAGGCATCTGACACGACTTTACGACTGCCATCTAGTCATTGCGATCGACACCAACGACTTAACGTGACTTGTTCAGCACAAAAACGGTCGAGAAAAACGCCACTAACAGTTAAACCCATCCAGGTAATAACCGTGGTTCAGGTCAGTTAACATGCGTGATCGATCTAACCACGTAAGTTGCACTGAGTTATGACCTCTTCTGCATAAATTGTGGATTATAAAAAAAATATTCTTGATAAGCCCTTGGCATCATCTCACCTGATGGTAAGTGACGATGATGCGGAAGATGGCAGCGGGCTTACAAGGATTACCCAACGCAATGGGGAACTGGCTATCTTATCTTCAAGCCGAAACACATCAATTCTGTTAACGTTGATGCTTGGCGGCAAGACTCAGATAAGATGATGGTAGCTAGCCAGGCGCGCTAAGAAAATGCCCTATCACCAAACAAAACGAGTCTTACAAGTTGACCCTGCCGGGAATCGAACCTGCAACCTCCTAATTTAACCATAACGCTACGGAGACAGTTAAAGCTGTAGTATATGTGAAATTGTTATCTATTTTAAGTTTAGAACAAATCTTTTAATTACAAAAGATTCTGTTTTAACACATTGTACGACCAGCACACTTTGTCAGATTTCAATATCGCTTCAATATTCCAACAAAGGCCCCCAAATAAAGTCACTCACAAACGTGTCGATATTAGAAAACGCATAATACGAACAAAAGATCACCCCTTTTTTGCATATTGCATCATTTAACGACTTCCTCGTCTCAAGATTTGTTTAACAATAAACCAAACTAGAGCAAAAAGTCTTTGTGTAAAAAGTTTTCAATAACGGTTACCTAGAAAGAGTTAAACAGTGCGGTTAACTGTAGAACAATCCCTTCTTACAGTTATTGTGGAGGGTTTATGGGTGGCTGTAAATCATTTGGAGAAAAAAAAAGATCGTATGACGTCACACCACCGTAAAGATTTAACGACGATCAGCTGAGGTGTGGAGGTTGTGGACTTCAGCAGTGGAACCGTTTTAAACTTTACCTTAATAATCGCAGATACGTTTGTATGAAATGTACATAGAATGCGCAAAAATTTTTAAGCTTTCAATGCAATATGAAATTTGTATTTTTTTTGTTAAAGATTTTAGGATTTTGTACAAAAGGAACACTGTCTCCGCTATCAGTCCGTCTGTCAGCGAGCTGTGTTTCATGTACCGTAACAGTTGAAATTTTCATTAAAAAAAAAAAACATAAATATTATATTATATTTATTTTCATTTTTTTTTCATAAATTTTTATTTTTTGTATTTCTATTGCTACTATAAGAACAGATAATTAAAGTATAAAGGCAAAGGTCCCCATACAAGGAACGTGTAATTTTTTTTTATTGTAAGATGATACGAAACCACACGAAACCATTAGTATACCTATTCGAGTCCGACTTACAGTATGTCAGTTTTTCTTTGGTAATTTTTTAATGAATATATGTAATTGACACAATATTATTAAAACATATAGTTATATTTTCTTTTCTCTTGCTTATTCTCTTCAGAATAACTTTTAGAGATACTAATTTAAAATGAAGACATTTTTCAAATTTTCTTACCCTGACCCATCCTTTTATTTTACATCAGTAGCCATTCAATTAGCTCTTGGTTGTAGCTAGCACAATTCGCAGTATTTCTATGAACAAATACTTACTAGTACACAGATAAAGAACAAAACTAATATCCACAGGCCATATACCGAGTACAATAACTATTTCCGAGCTAAAAACCTGCGATAAAGAAATGGAACACGTCTCCATTCTGTTGATAACGAATGCGACTTTTTACGCATATTAAACTCGATAAACACTATCGATAAGGCGCGGCTATTGTGCCCGCTCTAATCAAAAGATCTCGATTGAAAATCATTCGAGAGGTACTATCTCGATGTTGGAGCTTTGATTGGATTTTCGTGAACAGATTGGTTTGGATTGCGCAATACTGTTATGTAAACATGATCGGACTTTATTATGATTCGTAATCGTGATTACATTAAAATTCAATGAAAGTTTGATGTAAAATAGTTTAGTTTACTGGTTTTTGCGTGAAATTTTTGAACATTTGTCATGGATCTACAACAAACCATGGAATCAGTGTTTGTATCTGTTAACGGTTATAAAGTAAACTGCAGTATAAAGTAGTTTTTTTTAATAGACAGCTTGAAAACTGTTTAATAATTTTATTCATTATTAGTGAGCCCCTGACATCATCTCACCTGATGGTAAGTGAAGATGATGCCGAAGATGGAAGCGGGCTTACCAAAATTCCTTAAAAGCAATGAGGAACTGGCTATTTTATCTTCAAGCCGGAACACATCAATGCTGTTAACATTGACGCTTGGCGGCAAGACTTATGGTGGTAGTTAGCCAGACGAGCTTAGAAATAGCCCTTCCACCAACCAAACCGAGTTGCATAAAGTTAGACTCCACTGGGAATCGTACCCGCATCCTCCTGGATTAGACGCTAATGGACTTAACCATTACGCCACGGAGGCGTTTATTGAAAATGTAATATTTTGGTTGATTTTGTACTTTTCTCAAAAGTTGGTTAAATCTTCATTTGTTTACCTGTTCCTCGGTAACACAGTAAGCGGGCCACAAATCCGCACAGTACACATATCGCTATTAAAATCTGCCTATAAAACCTATAATGGCTCTTTTTATCGGTAATGCTTCAATAAAAGCCGCAAGTGTAACCGACCCGTATAAATTGGCTAACTAAACAATGGTCAGTGCAGTTTCGCTCAACATTTCCACGCGACAAGTTTTTCCAATATGTGGAACTAAATTCACGCTATTTATCACAGTTATGAGAAAACCACGCGCTTGCCAGCACGTCTTTACTGGCTTTAATTAAAAAAAAAAAACACTGGGAATTTGTGCTCTAATTTTATACCATCGTGCGATATGACCCGGTTGTGCGTGATTCGCCAAAATGATTGTGTGGAGAAATTTCGATCTCCCTCTGCGTGTACCTTCGGTGAGTGTTATCATGAAGTTGAAATATTTTTATTTCTAAAAGATACACAATAACAATTTACAAGTTCAACCGCTAAACAACATAAACGCACAAATCTGTGCCTAACAACTTTAATTGTATCCCAAAAGTGCAACAGATACCCGCAATGCCATCTATCTACGTGACGAACAACAAAATGATGCTGTTGTACAATTTGTACATGGACCGAGGCGCACACATACGCACGAATTCACTACACGCAAAAATAATCACTTGTCCTGTGTACTCGTGTGTGTACAGCCTTCACGCACACAAGCGCAAGTTTAGATCGTAAAAAGAGCTATTGAAAAGCTTTAGCCGTTCACCGCGCGGTGGCGCTCTTTCGATGGTTCATTACTATCTGTGTTGGTAGAGACTCGCTCTACAAAGCTCTAGTACAGAATGAGAAAAATTGAAGGATTTTCTTATCAGGTTTTAGCTATGCGTGCGTAAGTTTGCTTATAAGCAAATTTTTCAAAGATCTAAAACCCTAAATGATACATACTTTTTCTTTTTTTGATCCAAAATACAGTAAGTCTAGTGGAATACTAATGTTTTTAGATACAGAATAATAGCTTACAAAATAATCACGCAGTGAGTTACTTAGTTAAGTTACACCTTAGGGGTAGCTTTGTAAATATACTTTTTTGTAAAAAAAATTTTTTTTACACGTTGAATTATGATTTAGATTTTATATATGTAGTTATAGTAAATTGTTCTTTATTCAACTTTGATGCATATGTTTGCTTTACACAGCCCTTACTTTTGTTTAATTGTATCCTTTCTCGGGGTTGCCTGGAAGAAATTGCTTTAAGCAATAAGGCCGCCTACATTGTACAATTTAAACGTTTACTGTCTATTTTGTACTATTCTCTATACATATTTTTTTTTATTGTACAATAAAGAATATTTGATTTGATTTGATATATCTACTATGACTCTCCCACTAAGATTCCCTGTTGCGAGAGAGTCGGTCTCTTCCCAGTAAAATCTTCTCTTCACAGTAATAGTTCCCGATTATTACTCTATCACTGCAAATCTGGAATGATTATCGATTTTTGTGCAAGATTTTTATGTGAAATTAATAAGTTAAAATATATTTATCACATCATTAGCACTCGTTCGGTAAATGCTTTGACTTTTCGGTGAGTAAGCGGTGCAAGGAATTTTAAGTACTTACTTACTTTAGTCAAAATCATAAATCAGTCTACGCCAGATAAATATTTATCGCCGTTTTAAAGACATGTTTCACTTGGACTCGAAAGTTAATTTCAAAGGCAATTATGGCTTAAAGCTAGGCTTAATATATCTTAACTGTTTTTATTAATAATGAAGATTAGGTAGCTAACATTTTTAAAAACACATTTTCTCCCAACTTGAAGAACAACATTCTTTAAACGCTGATTAACCCGACCGTCGACCGTCACGTCAGATCTGCAAGACCCATCTTTTTTACGTCCCAACTGTGACCCTAGACGGGGAATTAAGCCCAAGTTGAAGTTTTACCAAGTCGTCTCTCCGCAGTATAGCGATAGAGGCCCCCCCCCATCTCCTCCGTACCCCCCATCCCGTTTCATCTAACTTGTGCCATTACGGGATCTTCCATTCGTTCCAATTTCAAATTTGAAGCTGATGGCACATCTATGGCACCGCAGCGCGCAAGGCTGGGATGAAAACGGTTATACCTATAAAATGGCTCACTGTAGGCGGGATCCAGCCGGGAATGCGGTTCACACACGATCTCGTTTGAGGTCGAATTATGTACAGTAAAGAAGTTATAGGCTAGTTTAAGGTAGAATGAAGCAGAATTTAGGAGAATTATTACAAGTTAGAGAGGATTATGAAATAACTTTGGTTTCTTTTGTTGGTTATGTAAACTTAGTTTCTTTTGGTGTGACTTAAGCATGATCTTGTATTTTTTGGTTCCATTTCAAAGACTTTGCAATGGTATAAATAAAAATACAAGATCAACGGTGTCTTTTCTATGTTAGATTTTTGTAATATCTACCTAATCACAGGTACAAATTTTATACAGGTTGTTGGAAAAATAGACCATAATTTGACTAAGAAGTTTTAATATTCGCGTCTATTTACTTATTAATTACTTATCTATATTTGTTTAAATCGATCTCTTGCATAGACTTTGTATGGAAGATCAAAGTTTTAGCAAAATTGTAGAACAAAAAAGGGTGTTAAAAAAAGAAGTGGCTATTTTTATGAAGCCTTTTATTTTAAAACTGAACAACTATTCCCAAGAAACCCATAACTATACGCAAAAAAATGAGCCTCCCATACTAACTGATAGTTGAATAATAAACTTTATAGCTATGGCGAGTCTAAAAGTGTTTTGCGAATTGGCTTTGGGGCAAGTTGTTCAGTTTTAAAATCTTCATAAAATATTGTTTCTCCGTTTTGTTACAATCTGTTTACCTTATAAACATATTTAATTTTTTATGAGAAAATAAAACAGCATTAATATGAATAATTTTAAATCAAATCATTTGCATTTTATTTTTATCAAGTATAGTACGAGTAGATATCGATAAATTTAGTCAACTTAGTGACTTTTTTTATTCACAATTGGTAAGCCCTTGGCATCATCTCGCCTGATGGTACCTAAGTGACGATGATGAAGAAGATGAAAACGGGCTTACAAAGATTCCCAATGTAATAGAGAACTGGCTATCTTATCTACAAGCCGGAACAAATCAATGGTGTTGACATTGATGTTTGGCGGCAAAACTTAGATAACATGGTGGTAGCTAGAGCTAGGCGGGCTCAGAAAATGCCCTTCCACCAGCCAAAACTATAGTCTTACAATATTAGACTCTGCCGGGAGTCGAACCCGCGACCTCCTTAAGTGAAGTTAATGGACTAACCATTGCGCCACGAAGGCGGTTGATGACTGGTTTAAAATGAAACCTAAAATTGTGTCATTTTTATCCGTCCATCTGAATATCAAAGTCAACTTAATCTGACATTAATAATTTACAGTAAAAATTGCTTAAATGTTAACTTATAATATAACTCAACATCAGAACAGGGCACAAAATAATAAAGGTGCCTTCCAATTAGTAAATCTGGTATGAAGCTTTTTTATCGCTCTTGTGCGGTATTGTTAAACAGGTACTTTTAAGTTGGTATTTTTATCAAATATAGGTACCTCTGTTGGCAGGGCCACTAAATTTATTTAAGATGTGTCTTTCCTTACCTTAATAGATCTATAAACTTAAAGTCACCCATGTACCTATGTTAGTAATAACAAATAATCCTTAGTAATATTATAAATGTAAAAATGTGTTTATTTGTTACTTTTCACGCTTTAACACCTCGACCAATCTTGATGAAATTTGGCATGCAGGTAGCCTGTGTCACTGGGAATGACATAGGCTACTTTTATGCCGTGAAATAGCATAGTCCGATGTAGTACTTGAAGGAACTGAAAAAATATTCTGTTTTTGGTTATTTTCTTTAGAAAGAAAGAATTGTTTAAATTTTTTTGCACAAAGATGCTTGAGGGCGTGGGAAATTACATAAGTTACTTATTAGCATATCCTGAAATAGTTCCCAAAGGATCTAGGAAAACTCATTCCCACACTCGTGAGCCGCTTATGAAAGACATAAAAAAATAACTGTTTATTTCATTAAAAAAAAACACATGGTGCCACACAAAAACGCAAATCTTAATATAAAAAAGGTTATGTGCGCTTAGTTAGTTGCACAGCTCCCAACTTGAGTGTCTGGATGTCAACCAGCCTCGACAGTTAGCCACTTTTTCTGAGATCATAAAAACGATGTCCACGCGGGCGAAGCCGAGGGCAAAAGCTAGTACTAAATATTAGTTAAAGTAAGATAGTTTATTCAGGTGTTCAGTCTGAGCGACATAAAAAACTTTTGATCGATAAAACACACAAAGTCATAATCTCGGAGCATACAACTAGGTTGTTAGCACCACCCGGAAACTAATTTTATTGCCATGTTGGCAAGTCTGTTCATAAGTGTTGCTGTGATTTAGAGATTTAGCACGATCTGCAATCTGGACTGGCAACCCATATAATAATATATTGTAGTAAAATTATATAAAGTCTTAAATAGCCTTTACCAATCTGTGTTTTTTTTATTATTCACAAATGGCAAGTGACAATGATGCCGAAGATGTAAGCGGACTTACCAAGATTCCCCAACGCAATGGAGAACTGGCTATCTTATCTTCAAGCCTGAACTCATCAATGTTTGGCGGCAAGACTTAGATAAGATGGTGGTAGCTAGTCAGGTGGGATATGAAAATGTCCTACCACCAACCAAACCGAGTCTTACAGGTTGACCCCACCGGCAATCGAATTCGCGACCTCCTGGTGTGAAGCGAATGGACTAACCATTACGCCACGGAGGCGATCAAACAAATCCAACACTATTTCCTTAGCTCACATATCAAGTAATTGTTTGCCCAGAACTGTGAACTCGCGATGTAATTTGTTTTAAAAAATATATAGGTAAGCTCACTCACGCTTGCGCGATGTAGGATCCGTCTAGCGCCATCTAGTGGTGCTTAGAGGAACCATACTTCCAACATTTACAACCTCTTATATCTCGGTAACCCCTTCACCGATTTACCTCATGTTCGTACGTAAGAATTCCTTTTGTCTCATTAATTCGCCTACCAAATTACTTGACGTCATCAACGATAATTGAGTTATCGTCGAACAACCATTTATACATACATACATACATACATCAAACGCTGAATCGTTCTGGTAGACTCGGAGAACTCACTCGCTTCACTTGTTCGTTCAAATATTTGAAGCTACATTTTTAGGGTTCCTATCCCAAAGGGTAATTAAATTACTAAGACTCCACTGTCCATCCGTCTGTCTGTCTGTCTGTGTAGACCCTGCTGTCCGTTCTCAGACGTCTGTCTGTCTGTAAGTCTGTCATCAGGCTGTATTCCATGAACCGTGATAGCTGTACAGTTGAAATTTTCACAGATGATGTATTTCTGTTGCCGCTCCGCTATAACAACAAATACTAAAAATGATAAAAAGTGAAAAAATAAGGGGGTCTCCATATAAAAAACGTGTTTTTTTAAACGTGAAGAAACTAGCGCCATCTAATATGATGGTACGGAATTTTTTAAACGTGAAGAAACTAGCGCCATCTAGTATGATGGTACGGAATTTTTTAAACGTGAAGAAACTAGCGCCATCTAATATGATGGTACGGAATTTTTTAAACGTGAAGACACTAGCGCCATCTAGTATGATGGTACGGATTTTTTTAAACGTGAAGACACTAGTGTCATCTAGTATGATGGTACGGAATTTTATAAACGTGAAGAAACTAGTGCCATCTAGTATGATGGTACGGAACCATTTGTGTGCGATTCTGAGTCACACTTGTCCGGTTTCCTCTACATTAGTATTTCCATGATTCACATGGATTCTATAAATTCTTCTAAATGCTAAAATAAAACAGATTCATTGCGAAATCTACTTTTGCTTGCAATCCTGAAAGGAACTGAAATAAATCGAGTGAAAGGACCTGAAAATAGTTCTTATAAAGTTGCAGAGCACGTACATTCGTTATTCGGGGCCGATACCGATACTAGCGTCTCTGGTATTGAAAACCAAAACCGTTTCAGGACAAAAGGGAATGAAACTCCATATTGTAGGGATATATCTTTATTCTTTGTATTTTTGGACCTGCAATTGCGGGGCACGCGTGTCTCAACTCTCATCCGAAGATTTTCGTGACGTGCGGCAACATGTATTTACGGGGTGAAATGAACTTGTACTTGATCAGATGTAGGGTATTTTTTTTATAAAGTAGATGTATGTTGTGACAATTTTTATATCAAATAATGGTGTGCTGAAGTGGTCCAAGAGCCGCCACAGATGTGTGGTAAATACAATACAATACAATATTCTTTATTGCATCACAACATGAAAAAAGAAATGAACAATATAGAAGAAAGCCTATACAATAGGCGGCCTTATTGCTAGGTAGCAATTTCTTCCAGGCAACCGTTGGGTAGGGAAACAGCTATAGAATAAGTTAAGGGGCTGTGCAATAACATAAAACAGAAAAATTTACAAATAAACAGTTACATAAAATACTTAAATATTATAAAAATAATATATAAAATAATAAATATATACATAAACAAACAAACACATTGTAAAAATTATACATTTTATCTATCCATGGTAAAGAAAGAAAAATGAGATAGTAAGGAAGATAGAAAAAAAGGATTTAAAACAAAGAACAGAGATATTATTAAGTTATGTAATGAGTTTTCACAAGCCTTTTAAATAAATCGGAAGTATATGAGCATTTCAGTGGCTGCAGACTGGTAGTGGTCCCAGCCCAGCATAATCTGTCCCCAGAGACTTGAGATATCTGCTCTAAACCTAACTGTTCTTTGCTTCTAGAGGACTTTTGCTCAAAACCCGACAGATTTTGTACCGATTTAACAATTTATAGTTATAAAGGTATACTTCTAAGTGATTTTCTAAAGCTATTCAAGTTTTTGGGTCTTGTAGTCATCATCTCATGTTGATGAGCTGATGATGGAAGTTGAAGGATAATTATTTAAATATTAAACATAGATGTAGGTACGTGTAAACCGATAGTTGTATTTGTCACCAAGTCAGGATCTGATGATGGAATCCCAGGGAAATCGAGGGCAACCCTTAAATTTTATAGGCGCTTATCACGTGTTTCATGAGTTTTCTAAAGCTATTCAAATTTTTGCGTCTGGTAATCGTCAACTTATATTGATGAGCTGATGATGAAAGGTAAAACTCCTTATCTAACGGTAAGGAGTTGAAGGGTAATTCTTTAAATGTTATACGTAGAAACGTAAGTACCAATAGTTGTATTCTTTCATGTGAGCTGATGATGCAAGGTTTGATTACTTAACTTTGATACTGCTCAGATGAATGGAAGGCACAGGACTCTGTATCAATAAATGTAACACATGCATTATGATATGATGATTCCTTGATTGGTTGGATGATTGGGTTCAACGTTGTTACATAGATAGCATTAGCAGTAAAAAAAAAAAAAAAAAAGTTTAACAAAACTAAAAACCGACTTCAAAAAAAGAAATTCATTTAATAGTATGAAACATTGTTTTTATATATGAATACATGAAATTAACCAACAGAAGTCGGTGCAGGGCAAAGCCATATAATCAAAACATTTCTTAGGTAAGAAGCTGAGTGCTGGCACCGATCTCAAAAAAATATTAAGCCCCTAATTTAATTTGTACCTACCTTTGATTTTGTTATTGTTAGTTAATTTCGTATATTTATAAAAATATTACTTTTTGAAGTCAGTTATTTGTAATTGTAATTGTATCAAATTTTTACGAAAATCTCACATATCATGACACATTTATTAGTTCCTATTACTTTGATTTTACAAATTTGTGTTTACAAAATTTCAAAAATTTGATTGATTATTATTATTCAAATATAGAGTAGAACCAATCTAAGTTTGTATGGAGCGCGCTAGGGATACACTCCTCTTAAACGTTTTTTGCTCCCATCGGTTCTTTAGGGAAATATGTTCAGTTTCATTCGTTACATGTAAATACCATTTGCCGCTGTTCAGCGAGTAAAAGTCACCTTTTATACAGGGTGTTTTTTTTTAATATTGCGCATATCATTAAAAGGTAGGTTTTAGTCATGTAACTGAACAACTTTCACAAAGAATCGCATACTGAATACGATTTTTTTTGTGTGTTTATTTTGTACAATAAAGAGTTTATATACAAACAAACATAACATTATGAAATTTATTACAAATATTTAGAAGCCCACATAGACTAACATAATAAATACGAATATTGTGCATAATTCCAACAACACATATTATCTATATACATATTGATTGAATTGATAACCTCCTTTTTTGAAGTCGTTCAAAAATTAATTTCATCTTGAATACAAGCAAATACAGAGGTAATTGGACTTTGCTTTGTCACACCAAAATATCGGAGAAAATTTTTTCAAAAACTATTATATGTAAGTATGCAAAAGTATTTAAGTTAATAAATAAATCACATTAGAAATTAAAACAATAGCAAGATATACAATAAGTATGATAGCATGTAAGCTTGTAATAGACAGGGTGTAAAAATGGTGTAGGTCCCCTTAACTGGGGCTTCTCTACTCATCAATGTGAAAAATTTTTGTTAAAAAAAAACTAATGAATAATAAAAAAGGTAATGACCGTACTTATGGTAATTGAACCTGCGTAATTAACGCGACCAGCTAATCGTACTAAGCTTCAATCGCTTCCAAGCAACCGCTATGTCATCCGTATATACCAAGCAACCTATGTCATCCGTATAGTAAGGAGGCACACAAAATGAAACAAACAATGTCAAGAGAATAGACTGTCATATATCCTCACAAATTGGGCGGCTCTCCTATTCACATATTGGCAATATCGCGCCCTCGATGTTCCCATCTATACACACCAACATACATACATGTAAAAACATAGATAAGTAGATATATGTCGCAATATACGTTGCAGAACAAACTTCATCAAATAACCAAACACATGGCGTACAGCGGGCGGAAAGTTCTGATATTCACTGAAGGAGTTACTCGCTCTTCTTTTTAGGGTTCCTTATACTCAACGGGACCCTATTACTAACCCTCCGGTATCTGTCCGTCTGTCCGTCTGTCAGCGGGCTGTATTTCATGAACCGTAATAGGCAGACAATTGAAATCTTGACAGAATATGGATTTCTGTTGTCGCTATAACAACAAGTACTCAAAATTATTTTAAAAAAAAAACCGGTCAAAACTGCGAGTCAGAAGCGCACACATAGGATTCCGTACCTACCATCATACTAGATGGGGCTTGTTTCTTCGCATTTAAAAAAATATTTGTTTTTCTTTAGTGGAGACCCCTTTTATTTTTTCACTGTTTCTAATTATTAATAGTATTTGTTGTTATAGCGGCAACAGAAATACATCATCTGTGAAAATTTCAACTGTCTAGTTATCACGGTTCATGAAATATAGCCTGGTGACAGACGGACAGCAGAGTCTTAGTAACAGGGTCCCGTTTTACCCTTTGTCTTTACGTTTGTTTTTACCTTTATCCATACAAAAAAGGTGTTTTTATAGGTCTTTAAAAGTATTTTTGATTTAGTTCTATCGTAAAAACAGCAATACATACAGGCATGATACTTGATGTGATTATAGTAACTAACACTAAGGTAAAACAAAAAATACGAATTATTGGCCAAATGTAAGTCGCACTCGCGCTAAGGAGTCCGAACTGAATGACAAAAAAGTATATTTTTGTAGCTCGTGTTGATGTCTTTTGTTTGTAATGTGAATAGGTATCATTGTCATTATTACTATGTATAGTTGTGGGGAGAGGTGTGGAGGTGCGGAACCCTCGGAGTGCTTGTCCGACTCGCACTTGGCCGGTTTTTTGTAAATACGATTTTGTACACCTACCTTTACTTTGTATTATTATTATATCAGCTCATATACGTCCCCACCGAGGGGCTCGAGCCTACCTTGAATTAGGGCGATCAGGCCTTAGTCGACCACGCGTGCCCAGTGCGGGTTGGTCGACCAGCGGCCGCGGCCGCGGGCCAGTTAGGGTAACAAAGTGCAAATAGGCCATAGCCAAATACTTGAATAAATTACTGTTTTTCTACGAGCTATGTGCCCCGCCCACTGCCACTTCAGTTTATATTTGTATATTATATCAGCTCATATACGTCCCCACTGAGGGGCTCGAGCCTACCCTGAATCAGGGCGATTAGGCCTTAGTCGACCCAGTGCGGGTTAGTGGCCCAGTGCGGGTTGGTCGACTTCACACACAACCTTCGAGTTTCTTCGCAGGCGTGTGCAGGTTTCCTCACGATACTTTCCTTCACCGTTAAAGCAATCGGTAATTATATGTACGTAAGTTTTTGAAAAACTTATTGGTACATTGGCCGTTCAGATTTGAACCCGGTACGTTAGATGGACCGAGTCGTTACCGGTTGAGCCACCGACGCTTTTTATACACAACAATTATCTCATTTTTATACACAAGTCTTAAAAATACCTTGTAATAATAATATGTGCGCAGTACCTGATTCAGAGAAATTGAAAGTGCACATAGCAGTAATGAACATGTTTATTGCCTGGGAGGAGACGCGGCGACGTCTGGCCATAGATTTGAAGTATTAACGCGACTTACTTACATTTTACAAGAACCTAATCCAACGAATGGGAGTAAAGTACTTAAAACTAAAGACAGTTGCCAAATATCGTTAATGCCCGGGCTACACGAGGCTACTTTATCAAGCTAGGATAGCAAGCTAGTGTCAGTAAGCTAGCAAGCTAGTACTTCTGGCTTTGCGTAGACAAAACTAGCTTCATTTATTTCTTTATTAAAAATTTGAGTGCGTTTGACTATATCTCACCTGATGGTAAGTGATGATGTATTCGAGGATGGTACACGCAAACTCAAATAATCCCTATTCACTCTCGCCTTGAAGATCCCCAAATTATAGGAGTCGGGAAACACAGACGCAGGCAAGGAGTTACACTCCATCGCTGTCCGCATAATAAATGAGGAAGCGTAACGCTTCGTGCGTATAGGCTGAATATTTTTATTTTTATTTTTTTTATTCACAATTGGTAAACCCTTGACAACATCTCACCTGGTGGTAAGTGACGATGTTGCCGAAGTATATCAACAACATAGGGGTGGAACCTCCCCCTGCGTCTCGTTGACCGAAGATGGAATGGAGCTGGGGGAATTCTAAGCTAGTAAGCTGTTTAAAAGCCAGGATATTTTTTAATAATTCATAATTCATAATTATTTATTCACATATTATTTGCAATAGTAAGTTCACAGTACATGTGTAAATTAGATGGTATGTCAATTACAAATAACCTTTTTTAAGGCATTAGTGAAAATAAATTACTATCTTTCAACAAAATGCAAGAAATTAAAAAATAAATGTCAATTTATAAAGAAATGTCAAATAATACCGTCCATCTTATACAATAAATTATTAAAATTGTTAATTTAAACATGATTTATTATATTTTATAATTTGTCATCAAAATATTCCTTCATTGTATAATTATTCTTATTCTTAAGCAATTTCTTTAATTCAGTCTCAAATTTACCACCTTGGAGGGCCTTTCTTGAGTTTGGTAAGTGATTAAAGGTTTTTATAGCCATGTAGAATGGACCGCTTTGGTATAAAGCAAGTCGTGTGGCTGGCAACACAATATCATCTCTTTGGCGAGTAGCATAACGACGTGGCATATCGCCGATTCGTTGGAAATATTGCGAATGGTTTTGGACAAACCGACACAATTCTAAAATATAAACGCTTATAACCGTCAAAATTTTTAATTTTGCAAAAAGCATTCGACAAGTCTCTCTTCGTGGAGTGAATGTAATGATTCTGAGGCAACGGTTTTGAAGAACGAAGACAGTTTGCATATCAGTTGAGTTGCCCCATAGTACAATTCCGTATCTTATCCAAGCCGCAGCGTGGCTGTGGTAAGCAGCAAGTGCACATTTTTCGTTTGTACAGTTTCGAAGTTCACGCAGTGCATATGAAAACTGACTAAGTCTGCCCGCGACTACCTCAACATGGTGTGTCCACGACAAGGTCGAGTCTATGGTTATTCCTAGGAACGAAAACTTGTCAACTTCTCTAATCTAATAGGATGGAGTTCTATTTTAATGGCTAGTAGTGCCCCCCACCATTGATTTTACTATCCTGGCTTGCTATCCTAGCTTCAAAAACTATTCTCGAGTAACCCGGGCATGAGTAATGCACTGAGTAGTGGTCACTATAAAATTCTTCATTCAATTTGTTTCAAATGTTGCTAAAAGTCAGCAACCGCCTCCGTGGCGTAAAGGTTAGTCCATTCGCTTCACACTAGGAGGTCGCGGGTTCGATTCACGGCGGGGTCAAATTTGTAAGACTCGGTTTGGTTGGTGGTAAGGAATTTTCATAGGCCGCCTGGCTAGCTACTACCATCTTATCCAAGTCTTGACGATAAACATCAGTATTAAACAGCATTGATGTGTTCCGGCTTGAAGATAAGATGGCCAGATCCCCATTGCGTTGGGAAATCTTGGTAAGCCCGCTTCCATAGATAAGATGGTGGTAGCTAGCCAGGCGGGCTATAAAAATGCCCTACCACCAACCAAACCGAGTCTTACAAAGTTGAACCCGCCGGGAATCAAACCCGCAAGCTCCTGGTGCGAAGCGAATGGACTAACCATTACGCCACGGAGGTGGTTCACTTTCAAAGAAGATAGGTAGACATGATACGTTATTTGTTATTCAAATACATGGCTTACGTGTCACTATAAATGAGACGGTATCATCTAGTATGAAAATGGGTTAAAATTTTGTCTGCGAAAGAAGGATTCGGTGAAGCTTTTTGATACGCCTCTTGGGCTCATGCAAAATGTATTATATTCGAGTAAGTCGGCTGCTTCGTTAAATTTTTATATGAGGGCGGATAGTTTCGGGGAGTCCCTCCATCTTGTCACGAAGTTATAGGTAGATATCTCTGTGGTTTAATATGAGAAACCTTTACACTTATATTGTATAGTACAAACAATTATTTTTTTAAAAACAGTTGCCCAAAAAGTGGTAATTTATAAACCAGTTTACTGTGCGCAAAATTTATTTTACCGCACACGCGCTTTTTACTATCCCGCTTTTTTTATTTCTAGCTCGGAGCAAATAAAAAAATAATAATAATCAAAGATACAGAATCTTCTTTGAGAATTATGAAAGGAGAATTTTAAAAGCGATAGGTTGATCTTCCGAAAGGTTAGATAACGCTAGTTGGTTAGATTCTCTTTGGGGTTTTTTTTACGTTACAAAAATTACATGTTAACAAAACATTATGCGGTATTGTCATACCTTGATAAAGTTCGTCTCAGTATTATTAAAGTACATATATTAGTACTAACATACAGTACGGACACTCCCTGCCGCTCTCTAGATTGCGACCTCCCCCCTCGTCACCCAGATTGATACAGATTGGTTAGAGTTTGGTTGTCGAACGTATATAGGATTTCGCCGCCATTTTGTTTGTTCCGCCATTCCTTTTTTGAAATGTCATTTATGGCTCGTTGTATGAAATGTCCAGGGTGTGGTACTATTCTCCATTTATATCTTCGCAAAGTGAAGAAAGAAGAATATATATCAGGGTGGCCTGTGTCAGAAAGAGCTAGGCTGATGACACATGAAGCGCATACTAAAAATTAGAAAATGTGAAAGTGACCATACAGAAAACGCCATCTATTATGATGGTACGGAACCCTTTGTGCGCGGTTCTGACTCGCACTTTACCGGTTTTAAGAGCTTTTGTTTAACATGCGATGTTTGTTTGTAGTTCTATATTATGTTAGTGGTTTTGTTTAGGTGGGTCAATTCTTGCAAACGATTTTAGAGCAACTCCCATCGATCCGATTGAGCTGAAATTTAGAATAAAGCCGTATTCCCGGTGACAATAGATTCTTTTGGTATTTTTAAGTTGATCTGACGATGAACTTTGCAGGTGGAATCAAGGTCCCAGGATCGTCTTTTATTATTAATAGAATCGTAAATACTGTGCTATTTTTTAAATTGAAAAACAGTTCATCATATTTTGAGCATTTGGCTTTTGAGCATAAAAAGTATCTTGGGTACCTACATATAATAATACTGTAACGGGACCGTGTCTGTACATGAAATATTTTTGGAAAATAATAACTGTGGTGGACATTACTAACGATATAGAGGCCAAAACAACAAGTTTTTGAATTTTTGTCTGTTTGTCTGTATATGTTCGCTCATCCATCACGCAAAACTACCAAGCCGATTTTGATGAAATTGTGTAGGTATGGGGTTCCTTACAGCCCGGGTTATATATAGGATACTTTTTATCGCGGAAAATTCAAGATTTCCCATGGGAAAATTCAAAAACTCCACGCGAAAGAAGTCGCTGGCACATCTAGTCTTGAAATAAAAGTTTTTATACCTGAATGTTTTTAGATTTTCCTAATTTTTTTTTTAAATAGTAGAAAGTAGTAATGTATGCCAATGATTTTATTTAATGATTATTTTTATTACATATACTTGATCATGCAGCATGGTTTCATTTAAAAAAATACGATATTTAATTTAAAAGTTTATATACCAACGATTTAAGATAGATACTCGTATCTATACCTATTCAACAGTAGCTACTTAAGCATATTTTAAATATTTTATGTAGAACCCGGGAATTTTATTTCCAAATAACTTTCGTAGTTTAAAATAAAGAGAGAATTATACACCTATCTTTCTAGCACAATAGGGATGGCTAGACTCGGCAGCGCAAACAGTAGTCGGTAGGTAACTCAACTTCGAATGGCGGTAAAAACTCAGCGCTACACCTGAGGACCTGAGTCCAAAACTATGCGGTTACTGGGCGGGCACATCGACATGTACTGTGGTCAGAGTCAAAATATCCAGCGGATTCATTGAGGCGAGATATTGTTCAGAACAGTTGTCTCTGTTTTTTTCTTTACGTGTAAAGAGTATAGAAAATAACCATAATTTTATGCACTTTTTTTATGTTTTATTTTTTTAACTTAGAGATAGGTAGGCTTTTTTTTGCAAAAAAGTGAGTCCGACAATATGTCAGGATTTTATTGAGGAATAAGAGAGGAAAAAAAATTAAGGTGCCATGTCTAACTGTAGTGAAGAAATTCTGGTTTTTGTGGGCTAAAACAGCAAAAATTTATAAAATTTAAGCGAAATTTACAATTTTTTCTGTCGAGAAAATTTTATCAAATCGTGAAAAATTAATAAATGTATTGCAGTTTCAACCGCAGAAAAAAATACTTATTCCAACCCTCGATTTCGGGGTTTCATTATTTTCTGAAAGGGTTTCGCCTTAAGGCGAGATATTGATTGGAACATTTCTCTCTGTCTTTTTCTTTTCGTGTCAAGAGTAAAGAAAATAACCACACTTTTTGACTTTTCGTTTCAATCAAAAACTACAATGAAAGTATAAAAAATAAAAACATTACTCACTTTGTATTATCGTAATAAATGTTGTTTTTAATTTATACTTCAAAATATTAGTCATAACTAGAGTTGATATTAACGGTGTAGACCTATTTTTGTTTTCGCTCAATCGTATTTCTAATAGCTTGTGATTTTAAGGAACATCATCAACAATAAAGGGTATTTTTTGTCAACCTCGGATTTCCTATCGTTTAGTAGTAATTGACGTCAAAAATAATGAAAATCTGTAATATTACCGCCTAAAATAGCATATCATTAAAATAAATAATATCGAGTTTATACCTTAGCACATCGTGTATGTTTTCGATAAAGCTAATAAGTTTAATTGTATTGTCGTTCACGTGTTTTCATACTAAAGTAATTTTGGCCATTTTTCGTCTATTTATAATCAGTAATTTAAAAAACGAACCGTATAAGCCTAGCTTTTGGTCTGACTGACAACCTATAAAAAATTGTTTCCAAATCGGTTAACATTTAAGAGGTGAAAATCGTTATCACTGTTTGTATGAAAAGTCTCAGCTTCACAATGCTCTTAATATATTAAAAAAGACCAAAAGAGTTCCAAACAAGACCGACACAAATTGCATTGCCACATTGTTTACGTTATAATAGGGATGACGGATGCTAGTCATCTGAGTTACTTTTTATCATGTGTAACAAACTACATTTTGTTCTAGAAATGTAAGAAATACCTTAACGTGACGTCATAGTTTAGCAGCGTCATTTAAGTACTCATTTTGTGATTTGGTGAATTAAAAATCGAAGACTTGATGGTAAACAAAACGAGAAAGGTTTTCCGAAGTTTAAGTGGGGGGGTAATTTAGTGATCAAGAATTTATAATTTATTTCTGATGCTGTCGTCATCCCTATTGACCACACTGAACACGTTAAAAAACCGACAACAACTACAGTTTTGCTACTTTCTTTTTTTGTTTTTGTTTATTTTCTAAACAAGTACTTAATCGATTTTAATGAAATTTGTATGCGACCACCCTGGAGGCATAACCTAAACAATAAAAAAAATATCGAAGTGGAACTCTCTGTAAAAAGTTTAGCGTTGGTAGATAAAAAATATACGTTTTGAGAACCATCTCCTTTTTAAAAGTCTGTTGAAAACAGTAACCCAATTTCAAAAGGTGTCGTTATTGTGTATACCTGTTCCTGGCTCCCGGTTTTTTATTGAAAGTGAAATCGGGCTATACGTTTTTTGTTGAAAGGGAAAGTTAAGCGTATCTATTTGATTCTTAGGGTTCCGTATTCAAAACATGAACCCTAAAAATAAGTCTACTTTGTCCGTCCGTTGTCTGTCTGTCAGTACTACATAGAGGGTTCTTTAGAACTGTAAGAGGTAGCTGGTTAATAAACTAAACAAGTAATAAAGAAAACCATAGAAAAAAAGGTTTTTTTTAAAATTAAAACGGTAATGCTTATGGTATTCACGCGTAAAACTTTTTGTGATTTAAAAGTGCAAACTAAAAAATAAACTCATTTTTGGATATATTTTTTTTCACTATTTCCACATACATACCTATCTTATACAAAAAAACTACTTTTAAAATGTATTTTTTTATTTTATATAGTGTGGAGTTGGTGAAAAAATATATCCAAAAATAAGTGATATAATGTTCCACTAAGAACATACAGTCAAAAGTATGAACTCTACCTCTAAAATAAATAAAAAAAATCATAAAAAACCGGCTAAGAGTGAGCCGGATTCCCGATATGTATTGCGAAATAAAAGAAAGAAAACTATTTTTTTGGTAAAATAAAATATACTGTGTTGTGTGGTGGCACGGAACCTTCAGTATGCGAGCCCGACTCGCACTTGACCGGTTTTTAAAATTCTAGTAAGTACCTTTGAAATACCATTCGCAATAACTATATGTTTTTTTTTACCTTCCAGTGGTATTGTATTTTGGTATATCTATCAATGCTGACGTTACGCTAAACAAATAAATTATTGAGGCACTTCCATACAATGTTAAGAAACCGGCCAAGTACGAGTCGGACTAGCACCACACCTCTCCACACAATTACATAATATTATATTGACAATGATACCTATTCACATTACAAACAAAAGATATCAACGCGAGCTACAAAAATATGCTTTTTTTTCATTCAGTTCTCCTAAGCGCAAGTACGACTTACACTTTGCCAATTTTCATTATTTGTTGTCATATTTCAGTCGTAGTACTCTACTAATCAAACCAAAATTCACGCTTGTATGTATTACCGTTTTTACGATGGAGCTAAATTAAAAGTATTTGTAAAGAGCGATAAAAAAACAGGTTTTTTGTATGGAGACACCCCTTATTTTTTCACTTTTTCTAATTTTTTGTATTTGTTGTTATAGCGGCAACAGAAACACACATTCTGTAAACATTTCAACTGTCTACCTATTAAAGTTAATGAAATACAGCCCGCTGACGGACGGACAGACATAGGCATAGTATAATAGCACACGCTGGACACTTCACACAACGGGCCAGAAATTACATTTCAAAAATACGAACGACAAAACAAACAAAATGGCGGCGAAATCCTATACGTTCGACAACCCAACTGTAACCAATCTGTATCAATCTGGGTGACGAGGGGGTGAGGTCGCAATCTAGAAAGCGGCAGGGAGTGTCCGTACTATATGTTAGTACTAATATAAATACTTTGGTAATAGGGTCCCGTTGGTCACCCGTGGATGTACTCTTATCCCACTCTTATTATCCTCTTACATTTTCCTTGATAAAGAGATATGAGGACAAAAGTGGGTCATCCCTTATGTCATCATTGCTTCATCGTGTGTAAGTAAGCCTTCCTTACAATGAAAACGCTAAACACGTTAAAAAAACTGACTTCCATCGCAACAACTTAGTACATTTTTGCATTATTATTTTTGGTTTTTGTTAATTTTCTAATAAAGTACTACACCGATTTTGATAAAACTTATATGGGACCACATGGGAAGCACTAGCTTTCAATTAAAAAATGATTCATAAAAATCGGTTCACCCATTCAAAAGGTTTGAGGTAACATACATAAAAAAAGTAAAAAAGTCGAATTGAGAACCTCCTCCTTTTTTGAAGAAGGTTGAAAATCCGCCATCGCTCCGCTCTTGTGCTCTAAGTAGGAGAATATCAGCTACCGAAAGCTCGAGAAGCAATGGCAACGAGAAAACTTGTTATTGCGATGAGTACAGTCGAGTGGATACGCCACGGTACAGTCGGCCGCGGTAATTGCACCCCCACTCGGCGTTACTGGATGCAAATGGAACCCCACCTTTAGAGATAAAACCTCTTTTGTTTATCCGCCAACTTCCGAGCTTTCAGCAAGATAAAAGCATCTAAGATTCCGTGGATATAAGTATGAAAGTAGCAAGGATTTTTTGTATATCAGACCTTTTATTAAATAATAAATAAATATTCTGGGACAAATCACACTTGGTCATCTGGCCCCAAAGTATAGGTTTCCCTGTGTTATGGGAACCAGAGACTGATACACATACTTATATACGTTTAAATACATACATATATAGACACAAGCGTCGGTGGCTCAACCGGTAACGACTCGGTCCATCTAACCAGAGGTACCGGGTTCAAATCTGGACGGCCAATGTACCAATGAGTTTTTCAAAAACTTACGTACATACTTACCGATTGCTTTAACGGTGAAGGAAAACATCGTGAGGAAACCTGCACACGCCTGCGATGAAACTCAAAGGTTGTGTGTGAAGTTGACCAACCCGCACTGGGCCCGCGTGGTCGACTAAGGCCTAATCGCCCTGATTCAGGGTAGGCTCGAGCCCCTCGGTGGGGACGTATATGAGCTGTAATGATGATGATGATAGATATTTAACACCCAGACATAGAGCAAATAAATCTGCTCATCACACAAATGTTTGCCATGGGTGGGGATCGAACCCACAACTCTCGGATCAGTAGTCAAGAGCGCTAACCACTGAGCCACCGAGTCAGTCGATTAGATCATTATATCATCTAATATAAGTCCCCACCGAGGGGCTCGAGCCTACCCTAAATTAGGGAGATCGGGCCTTAGTCGACCACGCGGGCCCAGTACGGGTTGGTCGACTTTACACACAACCTTCGAGTTTCTTCGCAGGAATGTGCGGGTTTCCTCAGGATGTTTTCTTCGCCGTAAGAGCGGCGAATTAATGTACATATGAAATCGAAATTGGAAAACACATTGGCACGTGGCAATATTCGAACCACGATCTCTCGGACAGGAGGTAGCGACCCTTGCCATTACGCCATTGACGCTCTTATATTATTAGTTAGGTACTACGATTAAAATGTAAAATTTATTTGGAAAATAATAATATTTTTAGTGTAAGATTTTATACCACTAGAATAGGGATGATAAATTCTAGTAATATGAGTTACTTATTGTCGTCTGTCAAAAACAATAAATTTGTTCTAAAAATGTTTGAAATACCTGTAGTACCTATCCACAGACGTGACGTAGAAGATTTTTAGTGTCATTTATGTACTAACTAGCTTTTGCCCACGGCTTCGCCTGCGTGGACATCGTTTTAATGACTGTCTTTGAGGGTGAGTGGTGCGCGAGCCGCAAGCAGTTCGTGAGCGTGGACATGAGTTTTCTCCAGATCCATCAGGAACTATATCGGGCTATTCTGATTAGCAGTCTATGTCACTTCTCATCCCCTCAACCAATTCTAAACAAAAAAATCACTTCAATCCGTTGCTCCGTTGCGATGCCGACGTACCTATGCGAACGTGAAAATGAGTTTTCCCCAGATCCTTCGGGAACTATTTTAGGATATGCTAATTAGTAAATTATGTCATTTTCCACCTTTTCAACCATCCCCGTGCACAAAGTCACAACAATCCATTGTTCCGTTGCGATGTTAAAGAAATTAACCAAAAAAGAGTACTTTTTCAGTTCCTTCGGGAACTGTATCAGACTATGCTATTTTCACGTGATAAAAAGTAGCCTATGTCCTTTCTATTCACATAGGCTACTTGCATGCAAAATTTTATCAAGATTCCTTGAGGTGTTGAAGCGTGAAAAGTAACATATAAACTAACACACATTTTCACATTTGTAATATTAAGTAAGAGTTTTCAAATTTAGGACTTGATGGAAAAAAAAACTGGTAAATTTTATTAATATTTCAATAGCAAAGCAAGTGATTAATAAGTTCATAATTTGTTTTTAAAGCAGTCATCATACCAATGGTCGTTTTATTTCTGCAACCATTTTGGTTGCCATCATATCAACCGAAGGACGTCCACTGCTGGACATAGGCTTACCCCAAGGATTTCCACGATGACCGAATCTGCGCTACCCGCATCCAGCGCCTTCCCGCGACCTTCACCAGGTCATCAATCCAACGAGTGAGAGGTCTGCCTACGCTACGTTTTCCGGTGCGCGGTCGCCAGTCGAGAACCTTACTGTCCCAACGGCCATCCATTCTACGAGCTATGTGCCCCGCCCACTGCCACTTAAGTTTAACAATTCTGAGAGCTATGTCGGTTACTTTGGTGTTCCTACGGATCTCCTCGTTTCTGATTAAGTATGTATCTACGGACGACTTTCACCAGGTCATCGGTCCACATTTTGGTTCTGTGCGAAGTAAATTTGAAATCCCTATTTTTTTTTATTCTGTCTTCCTTCAAATAAGCCGTTATGTCAAACCAAAACAATCCGACAAAGCTTAATAGACCGATGAATGCTATGCCAGTCACGAATAAACCCAATATCGGAGCGGGATTAGAAAAACATGTAAATTTCTATCGTGGGATGGGAACGCGGCATCGTCATTGGCTAGAAAATTTGTTTAAGATTCTTGCTTCGAAATTCTTCCTTGGTATCAACGTGTACACGTTGGCGACTAGCGTTCGTCGGCATTGGTGTGGACGGCACATCGCGTGAGTCGCTCGCCCTGAAACAAACAAGTTGAATCAATTTGAATACAGAGTAATCATGAAAATACGTACCTACGTATGTATACCAACTCACAAGGACCTACTACTTTGAGAGGATGGGCCCATTGAATTTAAATCGGGGCCACATTTGATGGGAGCCCTAGTTGTCATTCAGTAATTAAATGATTGTGAACCCAGTATTCTAGGTCTTGACTGTTCATAGAAATCATAACGTTACCAGTTTTCATTAATTAGTTAATTTGTTTATATCAAGTAATAAAGTACAAAGTACAGACCAATAGGCACATAGCTCGTAGAAAAGACGGCCGTCGGGGTAGTAAAGTTCTCGAGTGGCGACCGCGCACCGAAAAACGTGGCGTAGGAAGGCCTCCCACACGGTGGACCGATGACCTGGTGAAGATCGCGGGAAGCCGATGGATGCGGGCAGCGCAGGACCGGTCGTCGTGGAAATCCTTGGGGGAGGCCTTTGTCCAGCACTAGACGTTTTTCGGCTGATATGATGATGATGATGACGAAACTTTTCAAAGACTTCTAAAAAGGAGGAGGTTCTCAATTCGTCTGTATGTTTTTTTTATGTTTGTTACCTCATAACTTTTGACTGGGTTAACCGATTTTTATGATTTCTTTTTTATTTGAAAGCTAGTGCTTCCAGTGTGGTTCCATACAAATTTTATCAAAATCGGTGTAGTTATTTATTTGAAAATGAACAAAAACCAAAAATAATAATGCAAAAATGTACTTAGTTGTTGCGATGGAAGTCGGTTTTTTAACGTGTTTAGCGTTTTCAATTATTGTTGCAAAGTGTTCGGAAGGGCAGGTCTCCAGATAAATGTCAATGTCTACTCATGGTTTTTATTGTCGTTGTTGTTGGTATTACTTACTACTGCTTACTACTGCATACTACAAGAACATCTGTAGTATTCTAGGTTCAATTTATACACATCACACAGTTAAAGGTTAAATTTATTTTATTTTACTTTATTTTATTTTATTTGATTTAGAAAAACATACGATTATAAAATATAGCTGCTACAAGTATTAAATTAAACTACAACCAGCACCACTGTCCCCAATTTTATACACATTAAGGCGGTTATATTATACAGATTTTCGTTATTTTTGACGATAGAAGCCCAAGGTTGAAAAAAAAACTCTTATTGTTGATGATGTTCTTTAAAATCAAAAGCTATACGATACACGATTGAGCAGATTCGGCTAGAGATAAAATAATTGAAAACGCTAAACACGTTAAAACACCGACTTCCATCGCAACAACTTGGTACATTTTTGCATTATTATTTTTGGTTTTCGTTAATTTTCAAATAAAGTACTACACCGATTTTGATAAAATTTATATGGAACCACACGGAAAGCACGAGCTTTCAAATAAAAAAAAACATAAAAATGGACTCATCCAGTCAAAAGTTCTGTGGTAACACACATAAAAAACATAAAGTCGAATTGAGAACCTCCTCCTTTTTGGAAGTCGTTCGAAAATGAATTTTTATCTACATGTCCGTATTTTCGAAGCGCTTGCCATAATGTTCTATCTCGTCGCACAGAATCAGAATTTATGAAGACGCTTACACAATGAGTTTCCTACTTTTGTACTTTCTTCTTTGCCAGTCTATTTGTATGATAATTTAACAACTCTACCCCTTGTAAATCTCTGAAGTTGGACTTCGTAAATGTGAATAATCACTGGTCTTTTCAAGACCAAGCCTATAGCGTTCACCATCATCAAAGTATATATTATATTAGTACTAACATACAGTATGGACACTCCCTGCCACTCTCTAGATTGTGACCTCACCCCCTCGTCACACAGATTGATACAGATTGGTTACAGTTTGGTTGTCGAACGTATAGGATTTTGCCGCCATTTTGTTTGTTCCGTCATTCGTTTTTTGAAATGTCATTTCTGGCCCGTTGTATGAAGTGTCCAGGGTGTGCCATCATTGTATTGTAACTAGGGCTTCTACTCATCATACAGAACAATTGTTATACAAGTATGCTGAAATCTGCAGCAAAAAAAAATGTTGATCTCTTCATATAAAACGATCAGCAGATTGACCAATTTCGTGCGTTTTTGTATGGAGCGTAGAATTTTTTTTTGCGAATTGTCTATGGGTTCCTTGGGGAAAGTTGTTCAGTATGATGATTATATTACATTTTTGAAGTGAAAACTTCTTTAGCGGCGTTGTGCACTTTTTTTATAATGGGTAAAAAATGTTAAACTCGCGTCAGGACACGTGACCTGATCGAAAATTCGTAAGACGGATGGAGATTAGACAGCCGGAAGTTATGGATGAAAGTTAATTTTTCTGAGATATAAACTTTTTATTGTAATATAAATTGTCATGTTTGTGTACGTTATATTAATGTTGTATTCTTTCACATAAATGATAGTACTTTTATGCTGATAATCAAAGCAATTCGTGCAAAATTATTCCCTAACCATTCCAAAATATCAAAAATGCACAACGTTATTATTCAAGTTTTCACTTCTGCCGGCACTCCTGGAGTGCAACCCGTTTTTTTTTACACCCTGTTTATTAAAATGGCAAACAGGTAGAATTATGATACGTTAAAATAATAAAAAAAAAACAACGCGGCTGTAAAAACCCCTTTAATACCAACCCTGAAAGTGCCGCGAATCGCACGATACCTATAGTTACCGATCACTAGTCATGACACAGATACTACAGAAAATTTATTCTTTTGTTTGCCACAAGCTAAAGTTAGTTGGGGCAAAATGGTGCTGTTCTCATGAACGCACGCGATAAAGGCAATATCACTGGTCCGACCTAATTCCGGTAGTTTGAAGGTAGCTCTCGTTTAGACAACTACTCGTTGGTTACATACGGGCTTGGCACGCTATAGGATAATAATGCAATCGGCTAGGATAAGTTTTGGAGACATAGAAGGTTTTCTGTACACCCAACATGTGACCAACGGGACCCTATTACTAAGCCTCCGCTGTCTGTCCGTCTGTCCGTCCGTCAGCGGGCTGTATTTCATGAACTGTAATACGTAGAAAGTTGAAATTTTCACAAAATATTACAGATGATGTATTTCTGTTGCGTCTATAACAACGAAAACTAAAAAACACAATAAAACATATATTTAAGGGGGGCTCCCATACAACAAACGTGATTTTATTTCTCTTTTTTGCTCGATATTGATAACGGTTACAGGTAGACGCTTGATATATTCACAGATTATTTAGTTAATTGTTCACTTTAAAAATAAATAATTGAATTAAAATAAAAAAAACGTGATTTTTTTGCTCGATACGGCAACAGGCAGACCCTTGAATTTTTCACAGAATATTGATTTGTATTATTCACTTTAAATATAAATAAATTAATTAAAATAAAATTAATATTTAAGAGGGGGCTTCCATACAACAAACTTGATTTTTATGGATAATGGTACGGAACCCTTCGTGCGCGAGTCCGTCTCGCACTTCGTCGGCTTTTTTAGGTCTTTAGAAGTATTTTTGATTCAGATCTATTGTACTAACAGTGATAAGAGTAAAACTTGGTGTGATTATACTACTACTACTGAAGTAAATCAACAAATAATAAAAATCGACCAAGTCAATACAAGCACATTTTTGTCGTTCGCGTTGATGTCTTTTGTTTGTAATGTGAATAGATATCATTGTCATTCTATGTAGTTGTGTGGAGAGGTGTGGTGGTACGAAATCCTTGGAACGCTAGTCCGACTCGGACTTGGCCGGTTTCTTGTAATACCGTAGATTTAAGGAACGAATTTACAGAGTGACACTAAAAACATGGTTGCTTAGGTAATAAATGCACCTAAGTACATATGTACTTAAAATAATTCTACTATGATGAAAGAGTTTATCTGGGTGATCGAATCAGAAACCAGGAGAGTCGTAGAAGAACCAAAGTAGCTCATAGCTCTCAGAATTGCTAAACTTAAGTGGCAGTGGGCGGGGCACATAGCTCGTAGAACAGATGGCTGTTGGGGCAGTAAAGGTATCGAGTGGCGACCGCGCACCGGAAAACGTAGCGTAGGCAGGCGTCCCACGAGGTGGACCGATGACCTGGTAAAGGTCGCGGGAAGCAGCTGGATGCGGGCAGCACAGAACCTTGTAAATCCTTGGGGGAGGCCTATTTCCAGCAGTGGACTTCGTTCGGCTGATTTATGATGATGATGATAGATGGTTGTTATTCAATCACTCAATCACAGAACAACTGAACGGATCTGGATGGAATTTGGTAGGTAGACAGATTAGGAATACTTTTTTATCCCGATTTCTCAAGTGGTTACCCCTCGTGGTTAACTCTCTTTTTTTGTTAGTTTCTGTGCCGTCGCGATGAATCGAAGGATTGACGTGGTATTTTGCACAGGGATAGTTGTGGGGTTGGAAAGTGGCACAGACTAGTAATTAGTATAGCACGATATAGTCCCCGAGGGATCTAGAGAAAACTCTCTTTCCACGCTCGCGAGCCGCTTGCGGCTCGTGCACTGCGCAAGGCAGTCATAGAAAATATGTTCCCGGGAGCTAAGCAGCGGGAAAAAGCTAGTCTGAGAAATATACCTTGTAATGAACTATGAATCAAATGTTTTAAGGGCTCCGTACCTCAAAAGGTAAAAACGGAACCATTATAGGATCACTCTTGTATCTGTCTGTCGGTCCGTCTGTCACAGCCAATTTCCTCGGAAACTGCTGGACCAATTGAGTTAAAATTTGGTAATTTTAAACACTTTGAGGGGTTAATTAGAACTTTTTTATATTTTTTTTTTTTTTAATATGTTCTGTGACATATCAAATAGATAGCCAGTTCCCCATTGCGTTGGGGAATCTTGGTAAGCCCGCTTCCATCTTCGGCAACATCGTCACTTACCACCAGGTGAGATGTTGTCAAGGGTTTACCAATTGTGAATACGAAAAAAATTTAAAAAAAAAATGAAAGGGCTCATTAGTATTAAATTTTAAATATGTTTTATTTATAATTTTAAAATAAATAGTTCAAGTTCAATAAACATCAAGTTATTTAAGAAAATAGGCGAATATATACCATTCCCCCCGAATCTCCTAAACTACTCCTAAAAATCACAGTACATATTACATGAGGATGAATGCATAGGTTACAGGAATGATGTACTGAGAGTTCTCTTGTTCTGTTGGTCGTTTTAAAGTTTTGGTGCGGAACCCTGTTTGAGTGACCCCGATTCGAACTTGGCCGGTTTTTTTCAAACTAAATTTTGCATATAAAATTAATTATCTATTTTGTACGAAAAAAGAAAGTGTTCAAAACAGAATACCTCTCTTTTTTAACAAGCAGTTAGGCAGTTGCTTTGGCCGCGTGGATATCGAGGATGCGCTGTCTTTTTTTTTTTCGCCTATGTTGATACCGAAGGTCTGTTAAAAATATCGGAGAAAGAATTTTTGATATCGGATGAGGATTTTCGGAGATTATTTCCCTCTTAACATAAAAACTTACATACAAACTGGTTTTAACTCTTTATAATATTAGTATACCTAGATATGCAGAGTTATTTGCGTGTTTTTCGTTCTTTTTCTACATTAATTTTTGCGTTTTTTAGTCGCCCGCCTGTCCTTTCCAGAATTAACCTTACGTAAAATTAGAAGGGAAAATAGGACGAGATAATGGTGCCCCTCTCTCCCCGCAACCACCCCCGGTGCCCTGTTTAATCTGTTTAAACTTTTATTTACTTCACTTACGCCAAATTGAAGCGATTAGCTGCCGTATTTTCTCAGGAACGCCTTTTCATTCCGAATTAAAAAAAAACTTTAAAATTTTGAAACTCTGGCAAAGCTTAATGGGACTCCTACCCATGGAAATAAACAAGCTTTGCGAAGAACTTGATGATAGTAAAAAAGTAGGGTACCGAAACTTAAAAAAAATGTTTATTTGAAAAAACAAAATTTTATTTAAGTTGGTGTTAGAAAATTTCGTATGGAAGATCTATGAACTTTTGACAAATTCAACTGCACTACTTAAGTTGGTCGACTATTGCTCCTAAACTAAGAAAGCCTACTTGCTGTAATAGTTTTCCTCTAAAATTGATTATATGTCTTGGTATTTAATTTTTTTTTCAGATGTCCTGAAATAGCGGTCTAGCTTGTTAGGGGGGGGGGGGGGGACACACTTGACTTGGAAACTCTCATGGGTTTGAATGAATTATTTAACGATTTTATACTTCCACAAAGCTTCATGCATGTATGTATGTATATAATGTTTTTACGTTAGAGCAATAATATTTTTCATTTTTTTATTGTTTGCTCTGTGTCTGGGTGTTAAGCATCTATTTAAGTATGTATTTAAACGTATATATAAGTATTTATATTAGTCTCTGGTTCCCATAACACAGGGAATCCTACTTTGGGGCCAGATGACCATGTGTGATTGATTTGTCCCAGAATATTTATTTATTTATTTTATTTATTTAATGCTCCGTATTAAAATACTATATGAAAGTTAGAAAGTTACATCCGCCTCCTCTTCAGTTCAAAAGATACAGCCGTTTAAAAGTCGGAGAAACAGATGGACGTACGGAAAGATATACCGTAGGCTTAGTAATAAGGTCCCGTTACTTGGAATAGAACCCTAAAAATGTTTGGTTTTCCATTAGAAGAGCTCTACTTACCTGATCATTTGTGTATGAAAAGTAAAAAAAAATACTAAGAGACTGTAGACTTATATGCGGTGACTTTTAATTAGTTCTTGATAATAGCAAAGGATATGAATGTACTCGTGATTACAAACAACTTTCCCAATGAAACTAATCAAATATGAAATAAAAAATTGTCTCGTTATACATTTTTGCCGATACGATAACTTATTTTGTATCGAGGGCAAAATTTTTTTTTCTGATTAGCCATATATTTTCTTTGGGAAAGTTGTTTGTAATCACGAGTAGGTACATGCATATCTTTTGTTATCAAGAACTAATTAAAAGTCATCCTGTATAGTGTCATAGACCAAAAGTATTTTTTTTCATATTTATGAGTTCTTAACGTTCTTACTTGTCGTTATTTTATTATTTTAAACAACTTACTTTAAACTGGACGCTATAACGGTTGTATAAAAATTAATTTGAAATACTCTTGGTATCTACAGAGCATAAGAAAAACCGTTCCAAAAAAAGAAGAGAATGCATGCATTGCAATATCCCGTCGGCCATGTTACCGACCTGTCCTGGATAAATGTGTGCACATCAACCGTCTCTGTCACTAGTGTACATTGTCCGATCTGACCCTCTCTTTCCTTCGGGTCTCTTGCACCAAACTGGGACGGCGCGCATGCGCGGCTATTCAATGTCAAATCAATCTTGTAGGCTGATGCAACGCGCTGCCTACATCGCCGTTTTGCTACAATGCCATAAATTATTGTAAGTTCAGCGAACTGATGGTTTATTGTTTTTGTTTCAGGGATGTTGGAGGTGGATTGTGGCGTAAGATGTCACGTGAAGGTTGGTTATTTAATTAATTCTGTTGTTTTAGTGTAAAACTCTGCATACCATATAGTACGAGCATGATACGGTCCCTGCTCCCGATCGCACGAACATTTAAGGGGAACTAGGACACATTGTAAATAAAAACAAAACAGGTGCTCCATACAAAAATGCACAAAATTAGTAACTCAACCATTAATATAAGGATCCAAATATATTTTTTTGCGATTCGACTATGGGTGACATGGGAAAAAATATTTAGTACTACCTGTTTTCCGCGGCTTCACCCGCGTGGACAACGTTTCTATGAATTTTCGAGGGTGTGCAGTGCGCGTGCGGTTCGCGAGCGTAGAAAAAAGTATAGCCTATGTGTTAATCAAGGTCCTAATCTATCTACCTACCAAATTTAAGCCCGATCCCTTCAGTAGTTTTTGCGTGAAATAGTAACAAACATACATCCATACATTCTTAAAAAAACTTTCGCGTTTATAATATTAGTAGGATTGATGTTCAGAAGCCACAGTTATCAGACATTCACACTTCAGCCGATAGTAATAAAACTTTGGTGAATTGCCCGTACGTACTCCTGCGTAGTTTTCTAAATTTAATTGAAGACCACGCAACCGAAATCGCCGACAACAACTAGTTCTTTGAAAGTATGAGATATCTCTTTCAGCCGAACTGCCTCATTACAGTCTTATTACACGGTCGCGTCAAGTTTTGGACGGCGTCGAGTCAAGAGCCGAAACACATCCAATTTCCGGGTTCCCCCTATTTGTTGATATTGACTCGGAGGAAGGCTTCAGCTCCCGGACTAGGACCTAACTGAACTGGAAATACCAGTGGTGAAAAGAATCACAAATTTAAAAAAAAACGCTAAACACGTGAAAAAACCGACTTCCATCGCAACAACTTTGCATTATTATTTTTGGTTTTTGTTAATTTTCTAATAAAGTACTACACTGATTTTAATAAAATTTATATAGGACTACACGGGAAGCACTAGCTTTCAAATAAAAAAAGATTCATAAAAATCGGTTCACCCAGTCCAAAGTTCTAAGGTAACATACATAAAAAAACAAACATACACACGAATTGGGAGCCTCCTCCTTTTTGGAAGTCGCTTGATAAACGAAGCCGCACGGACTGATCAAACATTAGCCAAAAATAATACATGTTGATAAGCCCGCTTCCATCTCCGGCCTCATCGTCACTTACCATCAGGTGAGATGATGCCAAGGGCTTAAAAATTGTGTTATCAATTGTTCCGTACCATCATACTAGATGGCGCTAGTTCCTTCAGTTTCGTACTATCGTACTAGATTACGCTAGTTTTTACACGTTAAAAAAAACCAAGTTTTTTGTATGTAACTTTTTTTAAATTTTTAGTATTTGTTGTTATAGCGGCAACAGAAATACATCATTTTTGAAAATTCCGTCTGGCTATCACGGTACATGAGATACAGCCTGGTGACAGACGGACAGACGGACGGACAGCGAAGTCTTAATAATAGGGTCCCGTTTTTACCCTTTATTTTTTTTTATTTTTTTTTATTCACAATTGGTAAGCCCTTGGCATCATCTCACCTGATGGTAAGTGATGATGATGCCGAAGATGGAAGCGGGCTTACCAAGATTCCCCAACGCAATGGAGAACTGGCTATCTTATCTTCAAGCCGAAACACATCAATGTTGTTAACACTGATGTTTGGCGGCAAGACTTAGATAAGATGGTGGTAGCTAGCCAGACGGGCTTAGAAAATGCCTTACCACCAACCAAACCGAGTCTTACAAGTTAACCCCACCGGGAACCGAACCCGCGACCTCCTGGTGTAAAGCGAATGGACTATCCATTACGCCACGGAGGCGGTTAAATTTGGTGGTTACGGAACCGTAAGAAACATGAAGCGGTTTCTTATAAACACCGCCTCCGTGGCGTAATCGTTTAGTTCATTAGCTTCACATCAGGAGGCCGCGGATTCGATTCCCGGCGGCGGAGTCTATACTATGCAAGACTCGGTATGGTTATTATAAGGGCATTTTCTATGCTAGTGTGACGCCAAAGGCAAAGATGACCTACTATCCGAAGGCCCGGATAATTTTTTTGATTAATATTTTGTCGCGTCATGTTACATATCATATGAGACTATTATAAGGCTCGCTCATCTTTTTATAAGCTTTTATTTAACTTGCAATGTTTGTATGTATGTATGTATGTATGTATGTTTAGTTCAAATCTTGCGATATATTTTAGAGTGACTTCCAGTGGTCCGATTGAGCTGAAATTTGGAATAAAGCCATAACTCCGGTGATAGTAGATCCTTTTGGTGTTTTGAAGTTGATCTAATAATGAACTTTGAAGGTGGAATTAAGTTCCCAGAATCGTCTTTTATTTTTAATGGAATTGTATACAATATAGTCTTTTCTGAATTTGGAACGGTGTATTTTTAATATTCATTTGAGAATTTGTCTTTCTTAACATTAAAACTATTTAAAACTCTATTCCAATAAAAGCTTGTAGCTTTTAGGTTTTTTGAAAATTAGTATTTAATTAAGTTAGCGTATTGCATATCTTAGTTTTTAATATACGTGTGCCGATTTTTGATGATAAACGGGTGAAAAATCACGTTCAAAGATTCCGTTACATAGACACCTATATGTATAGATATGTACCGGTGACACCAATAAAAGTATATATAAAAACCCGACACAGCGTTGCTTAGTAAATTCATAGTGATGTTATTGAGATAATAGCTCAATTAAGACCTTTAACTAATTTTCAACCGACTTCCAACAAGGAGGAGGTTCATAATTGACTGTTTGTTTTTTTGTATGTTTGTTACGCGATATCTTCGCAGATTGTGAACCGATTTTCGTGATTTTTTTTATTTGATTGTGTATGCTACCAAATATGTTTTCAGGTTATCAAATTCAGTGAAGTACTTTTTAAAAAAAATATCAAAAACCAAAAATTGTACTTTCTTGTAGTTGTTGCGATGATAGTCGGTTCTTTAACGTTTTTATTCAAGTTAGTTAGTATAATAAATAGTAACATTAGTATTTTCAACCGACTTCCAAAAGGAGGAAGTTCTCAATTCGACTGTATGCTTTTTTTGTGTTTCTTTAAGTTCTGAGACTTTTGACTGGGTTAACAGATTTTTATGATTCGTTTTTTATTTGAAAGTTAGTGCTTTCCGTGTGGTCCAAATCAATTAATCAAAATCGGTTTGTTAAAAAAAATAACAAAAACCAAAAATAATAATGCTAAAATGTTCTAAGTCATTGCGATGGATGTCGGTTTTTTAACGTGTTTAGTTTTTATTTTAGTAAATTAGTTTCAAAGGCCTCGATTAAATTCCATACATCTTCGTTACTAATATCGCGGCTTCACTTATCATTCTTACGCCCGATAAGCTTCACGAGACGTGACTTGTGAAAAATACTCATTCATTCCCTTCCAACATCGAATCGAAAACGTGCTTAGCCCACGTAAACAGAACGGATCCAATATAATTCTTTTGTTAAGCCAAATTAATAAAATAATTTTGAGCGACTAAATTTAATTGTAAGCGGCTAACTTTAATTGTGAGCGATTAAATTTAATTGTGAGTAGCTAAATTTAATTGAGAGCGGCTAAATTTAATTGTGAGCGGCTAAATTTAATTGTGAGCGGCTAAATTTAATTGTGAGCGGCTAAATTTAATTGTGAGCGGCTAAATTTAATTGTGAGCGGCTAAATTTAATGTAAAACTTAATTTCCGAATCTAAAAACTTTGGGGTACACGCTTTTTTTTTTATTCATACTTGGTAAGCCTTTGTCACCATCTCCCCTGATGGTAAATGACGATGATGCCGAATAAATTTCAGCTCAAACGGAAACCGGAAAGTGGTTCTAATTCAGCTTGCAAGATATGATCTATAGACAAACATACATACTTACACACATACAAACTTTGCAAGATAGATAAAAGTTTAAAAAAAAAAACTTACTTTACATTAATACTTGCTACGGCCAAGCTACGGCATCTGAACTGAGGACAGTTTCATAGATGACAGTTATTAGATGTCTTGAAAAAAATGTGGAAATGTGATAGGCAATTGATTATCCAACTCCAGATGATCTAAATATTCTCTTAATGTCATTAAAAACATAGTTAAGAAAATAATAATAAAAAAATCAGCTAAATGCTAGACAGACTCACGCAGGAAGCGTTTCATAGCATCGTAATAGATGTCGCAAGTTTCTACAAGTTCAAAAAAATCACTATTCTTCTATGGGAGCTTCAATGTTTTTAATTTTTTTTATTTGTTGTTATAGCGGCAATAGAAATACACGACACTGAAAATTTCAACTGTCTATCTGTTACGGTTCATGAAGACAGAGACCAACGGACGGTCGGACAGCGGAGGCTTATTAATAGGGTCCCATTGGTCACCCTTTGGGTATGCAGAACCCTAAAAAACTCGATTAAAAACCCCACGATGGGTTTGAAACAAAAATATAAATATTAAAGCCCACGTGGCACCCTATATTATGGCGTCCAAAATCCACAAAAAAAAATTCAATGTAATCAGTGACACTTGCACCATTAAGTCGAATGTAGCGACATAGAACTTATCGAAATCGGTTTAGTAGTTACGAGGGAACATATAAACAGACATAAATACCCTCCTTTTAGGTTTTACAACAGTCGGGTAAAAAAATGCAACATTAAACTTTATGTGTTGGTGTACGTATGTCGTACGCCAGATTGTAAATGAGCGAGCGAAGGGAGGGATGTAGGACCGGTCAGGTTTGATTGATTTAACAGCTCCCCCCCCCCCCCCCAATTTTATAATTTGCCTGAGCAATTGTAAAACAACGAATCATACAATATTTGGAAGAGCTAGGTAATCGATAAAACAGAGTTTCAACGCTAATCCAAGCATTTTCCGTTACATACGAGTATCTTAACTATGTAACTTCTGTGGGATTTTATGTAACGGCCTACCGTTTATCGGTAACCCAATGTATTTTCTGCTCACTTGGTCATATCTGGAACCAATCTTGTAAAGTTAAGGCATTAAAGTTACGTCGATAGAACAAAGATACCTACTTGGTAAATTTACTAAGATAGAACAAAGATACCTACTTGGTAAATTTACTTAGATAGAACAAAGATACCTACTTGGTAAACTTGCTTGTTTAGTTCTGGCAGTTAAAATAGATGAAAACAAATAATTAATTACATTAAGTTATATCCTACAGTTTCAATGCAATAGTACCCGATCGAAGATGTAAAAACGATAATTCTGTTGACAACAAACCTTTAAGTTACGTACACAAATTGGTTTTGCATAAAAATCCGACGTCGTAACGTAATCAGAAGTTGTTGGACGCCCCTAAAATGGTGAATTTATCAGTCAAAAACAATCCTACCTACAGTCGTTGAAATGGAATTGGTTAAGTCAAAAAAATCCGAGATTCTCAATACGTTACGTATTTAATTGAACGCAGGGGTTTTGAAATTGGAATCAGTCTGTCAAAACGGAATGAACGAAGCCAATCAGAGATAAATAACTGTCGATCGGTGAGCGGGGCCTATATCATTTGCATGGCAACGATATGGGAGGGAAATCGAGGCGCGGGGAACAATGGCGGCTAACTTTACCTGACAACTGACAGTTCAAATCAGTAATGCCATATAAGGGGTTCTCGAAATATTTCTTTGTCTCAAGACGTGAACTTTTAGAGTTGCATCTACATATATATAAAAATGAATCCCTATTTCCCTTGGTCACGGCATCACGCGTGAACGGCTGGACCGATTTAGCTAATAATTTTTTTGTCGAGTTCCTTATTGTCAGGAGAAGGTTTTTTATGTAGGGTAGGGTAGGGTAGGATAGGGAAGGGTAGTGTAGTGTAGGGTAGTGTAGTGTAGGGTAGTGTAGTGTAGGATAGGGTAGGGTAGGAAATGGTAGGGTAGGGTAGTGTAGTGTAGTGTAGTGTAGTGTAGTGTAGGGTAGTGTAGGGTAGTGTAGGGTAGTGTAGGGTAGTGTAGGGTAGGATAGGATAGAGTAGGGTACTGTAGTGTAGTGTAAGCTGGTGGTACGAAGTTCGCCGGAAATACTAGTAATTTTATAAATATGTATACATAGTATTAGATTTACGACTCTCTGACTGACTGTATGACTCTGTAACGCTGTCAAAATTATTCTGTAACAAAATTAGGTAACTAATAAAAATGTCTTTAAAGGCACTCGGAAATGTTTTAACGGACGCTTTAGGCGCCTTTTAATTCCTAGGTATAGTTCAAGAAACATAAGTTTGATTTTTTCGTGCAACGTGTTCTTTTTTTTCTTTTGAAAGTATTATACTTATAACTTTAATTTATTTTTGACCACTTTTATTTTATTGTAGGTAGGTATATATTTGGGGAAGTTTTAAACATTTCAAAAGTATCTACGTAACTTTACCTTTTCGGACAATTAATTGGTAGAGTAACTAAAAAAACTTTCCTCGATTTTTTAAATGATAATGAAAACTTTAATTAGAAAGAATAATATTAATGAAATGATAATACAATCCTTTCAAAAAAGGCCAAGTTGAAATAAAGTTAAAATTGGTGTTGCCAGTGGCATCCATATTCTTTCGCAGCTCAGCTCAAAGAAACCACTTATATGCACTCTCCACCCTTTAAGTCTCTGAAAGTTCCGCTGACGCAAGCTTCTCTAAGTCCCAAGCGAAATTGTTCGAAATCTCCGCCTTTCTTTTATACTTTACTTAGAGAAAGAAAATACTATTTGAAAATCAAAGAATATACGTTTTACTAACCCTGTTTAATATTAAACTTGAGGGTCCGCGCTCCGCGAGCCAAAAGTTACATAAACCTTACAATATATAAAGAATTAAATACTTAAACCTTCCTCATAAATCACTCGGTCCATTGGTGAAAACCACATGAAAATCCATTCGGTAATTTTTGAGCTTACCACATTCAAACAGACAGACAGACGCGATGACGTGAACCTTGTTTTTTAATATGTAATAAAATCCGTTTTAAAAATCACAAGTTGCGTTAGACAAGCGTCAAGCCAAGCGTGAATCGTTATATTAAGTATATATTTCTGGTTCAAATATCAAACCTACAACAATAATTCAGACACACGCCGGAAAAAAAAGACGTCACTATAAAAACAATACCCCATTCTTGCCTCTTATTAACATACTACAGCGATAAATATGATAAGTTCTAATCCGGAGCTAATGAAAGCGAGCTCGCCATTATAGCTTTGGGAGCGTTCAAGTATTACGTAACACATTTGGGGGGAGGGGGGTCTTGTAAAACGTTACGATGCGTTACATGGGCGGGAGTGGGGTTTTAACTACGCGTTAAGTAACATTGTTTTTTGACGTGACAACGTCCAATAAATCGATGGACGTCGGCTGCACGCACGAAAAAGGTTGACTCATTGTCCCGTTACGTTATGACGTTGTCACGTTAAACTATCGTCCGTAAACCGACTTTACAGACAACAAATTTTTTATTCTTATTAACGGTACTCCGGTTCTTTACGCCTCATAAGTATTATAGTGACTTAGGTAAAAATGGTCACTTGGTGGTTACGTAACGTTTTACTAGGGGGGAAAAACGTTACGACGCGTTACAAGGGGGGAGGGAGTAGTCAAAAATCTCTAAAAAATTGCGTTACGTAATACTTGAACGCTCCCTTTCTATACCTATACTGAGAGTAGGCACCTATTATTATATTATACCGTGTTATACTCCTGCATAATATTCCAATCGACAGACGTCCGTCGAAGAACGTGTTCGGCAAAGTTCAAAGAATAAGGTTTCATAGACGGCAAATTTATTACCGTTTCATTTCGTTAAGTTACGTCGATTATGTAATAAAATGATATACATTTTATGTAAGAAAATTACTGGGTTTAATTGTTATTAACAATTTAATGACTACATTACGGTTTTTCGGATCGATCAACCGTGAAAATGTGGATGTAATGTATACCTCGATGATGATATTCGTTTAATTAAGCTCTAACCAATCACAATTTTATGTGTTCTACATGATTTCACACCCACTAAATTAAAATTTTAAGTTTAAAATTGGTTATCGTGTAAAGTTGATTTGTAAAATGTATTAAAAACAGAAAACATAGGTAGGTACGTAATATTTTATTAGAACTATGATTTAATTTAACTACAAGGCTAAGGCCCGATCGCCCTAATTCAGGGTAGCCTCGGTGGGGACTTATGTGAGCTGATATGATGATGATGATTTAATTTTATTAATTTTAGAAAAACTAACAGTACGTAGGTATATAAAACTTTCAAAATAATTACTTTTTAAATAGATGTTTACACACACTTACATAGTAAAAAAAAACTTATTGTTTATTACAAATAATGTCATGATTCAGATTACAGTCTTAGGTAACGGTTTTTGTTATAGAATCAACATATATATATATATATATCTCTTTGTCATTTACATAATCTATTATTTTATGATATCCTTTAGAGCACAAACATTTTTTGCCATAAGTCTTGAATTTATTTTATTCTCTGACAAACTAGTTACATTTTTTGGAATTTTATTGTAGAATCTTATACACTGCCACACAAATGACTTTTCAACTTTACTCAGTCTTGAATAGGCTGTATCTATTTTATTAACATTTCTTAAATTCAAATTATGCCTGTCACTGTTTTTAGGAAATAAATGCAATTTATAAATAAATACAAAGCTATAAATGAGTCTCCGCAGTAATGATGATATAAAAGGGATGACGAATGCTAGTCATCTGACTTACTTTTTATCATCTGTCAAAAACGATATTTTGTTCTAAAAATGTTTGAATTACCTAGGCATGACGTCATAGTTTTGCAGCGTCATTTATGTACTTATTTTGTGATTTTGGTGAATTTAAAAATTGAAGACATGATGGAAAACAATACGAGTAAGGTTTTCCGAAGTTTAAGTATGCGGGCAATTTAGTGATCAAGAGTTCATTATTTATTTCTGATGTAGTCGGCATCAAAAATAAAATATAATGCTGTGTGGAGTCGACCAAGCCGCACTGGGCTGACTAAGGTTCGATCTCCCTGATTCAGGGTAGGCTCGAGCCCCTCGGTGGGGACGTATTTGAGCTGATATTATCATGAATCTTACTGAAATTCCAAAATACTACATGTTGTGAAAAAAGTTGCCTAATCGGTTCAGTCGTTCTTAAGTGATGCACTCATCAACTAACAGCATTAAATTTTTATTTATATAGATAAGCCTTTCTACAATATTTCTTAGTAGCTTTTGCCAGCGGCTGCTCTCGCGTAAACATAGTTTCTGTGTTTGTCTTCGCCAAATTTCATCCAGATCCGTTCAGCGGTTCAGGCTTGAAAGAGTAACAAATTAATACATACAAACTTTCAAATTTATAATATTAGTAGGACATCTCTATTGGTTTGATAGTCTTGCAGTGGATATCTAAAATATTTCAAAAGTTCAAAACAATGAGGTATAAATTTTATGCCTTTCTCTTCATAGTTGATCTTTGCCAGAGATCGCTCATTCCAGTTATCCAGGGGTCGTCGTTTGGCCGGTAGAGACCATTGGTCGGCTACGTGACCTTCAGATCGCGCTCAACCAATTCCTTTGCCCGAAACTATGACTTTTTCATCAGCCTTTCATCATATTTCACCTATAACCTTTCCTATTACGAGTTCTCTAAATGAGTGTTGGTAGCTGAATTATTTAGGTCTCGAAAAGATTTTGCCGAGTGATAGGAGATCGAGCGTATGTTTGCGAGACATGATGTTTTTACCCGACTGCGCCAGAATGAGGGTTATGTTTTTTGAGTGTAGGTATGTATGTTTGTTTCTTTGGCACGCCCTGTAGTCTAAACGGCTTAATGGATTTTGGAGTTCGAGGTATTGTTAGATTTTTCTTGATTGTATAAGTGATATAGGTAGGATACATTTTTACCCGACTGGCCAAAAAAAGCGGCTACATTATTTACGCAGTTGGGTTTTATTTTTTTAATAAGATCCTAAAGTTATTTCTTGTAGGTAATGAATAGATAAGGTGGTCTTATATTTACCTAGTTAATTCTATGTAGGTATGTAATTATCTTTATTTTTATTTCATAAGTTTTAATTTGAAAAAATAAATATTAAAAACTGCAAAGCTTGCTTAACCGCCGCCGTGGCGTAATGGTTAGTCCATTCGCTTCACACCAGGAGGACGTGGGTTCGATTCACGGTGGAGTCAACTTGTAAGGTTGGTGGTAGGGCATTTTCTAAGCCTGTCTAGCTAGCACCAACATTAACAACATTAATGTGTTCCGGCTTGAAGATTAGATAGCTAGTTTTCCATTGCGTTGGGTAATCTTGGTTAGCCCGCTTCCATCTTCGGCATGAATAAAAAAACTTGTTTACAAGTAATTTCGACTTTTGTACCTTTGTTTTCAATATGATACAAAAATTTAATTAAAAAAAAAACAATCAATCTATTTGGGAGCGATGGCTGACTCTCGCGTTATACTCGTGATCGGGTGTTGTCCGTGTGAACTGGCCTACTCTTGTCAAAGGTTTCAATGACATTCAATAAATGTGTATATTACTTTTCGTGTCATATTGTTTTCATGTTTTAATGACATAATCTGGTTTATTTCTAGAATTTAATTAAGACAATATTAACTAATTAATGATTGTTTATTTCTTGATTTTTCACAAATGAAATTATGTTATTATTAATTTATGACTATCAGAAAGAGTGTAATTTGCACCTATTTTGAATAAATACCTTGAAGCTTGAATCTTGACTCCAACTACGTTCCAGTAGATAGATATACATACATAAACAAAGTGGATACAGGCTACCAACACGATGGAGGAGGCAGGGGATGTATGGATGCATGTTTTATATTATTAAGGGCCAGCCGCTCGCGGGCGGGGGGGAGGGGGATGTTTACCTTCTATTTCTTGTGCAACTGTACTTACTCCCTTACCTTGATGTTTACACGCGAGCACAGAAAACCACAAAATGAATTTTGTTTACTTATAGAGGAAAAAATCTTTTTACACAAACCTATAGTACACATTGATCGTTGAGCGATATTAAGCGTCGGTGGAGCAACGGCAAGGGCCGCTACCTCCTATCCGGGAAGTCGTGGTTTGAGTCCTACCACGTAGGTTCCCATGTATTTTCGAATTTCGATCTCATATGTACGTTGATCCGACGCTCTTACGGAGAAGGAAAACATCGTGAGGAAATTTGCATACATCTGCGAAGAAACTCGCAGGTTGTGTGTGAAGTGAAGTCGACCAACCTGCAGTGGGCCCGCGTGATCGACTAAAGATCGCCAAGATTCAGGGTAGGCTCGAGCCCCTCGGTAGGGACGTATATATGAGGTGATGTGATGATGTTGATGTACAGAGGCCAGCACATCAAGCTGGACACTCGTAGTGCGATTCTGATCCATACGCGCACGGCATAAGAACGGTACAAAGTCCAAAGTGTGCAGCTTGATGTGCTGGCCTCTGTACCTATATTGAAGTTCACGTTATACTTGTCCCGACTTATTTTTTAAGGTTCCTCACACACAAACGGTCATCCTATTACGGCTGTCCGTCCGTCCGTCCGTCTAACTGTCTTTCAGCGGGCTTTACATATTTCATGAACCTTAATAGGTTGATAATTGAAATTTTGCAAGTGCGAGTCAGACTAGCACTCCGATGATTCCGTACCACCACACCTCTCCACACAGCTACATAGTATATAATGATGATGATACCTATTCACATTACAAACGCAAACAAAAAAATATGCTTTTATGTAATTCAGTTCGGACTCCTTAGCGCAAGTACGACTCACACTTGGCTGATTTTTATTAGTTCTTGTTTTACTTGAGTATTAGTCCTATAATCACACCAAGATTGACGCTTGTATGTATTACCGTTTTTACCATAGAGCTAAATCAAAAATACTTCTAAAGACCTACATAAACACGCTTTTTTTTATTTATTTATATTTATTTACACTTATAGTACACCAAAACAATTTTGTAATGTTAATACGTAGAGATACTATAATAAAGTGTACAGTAGGCGGTCTTATTGCTAAAAGCAATCTCTTCCAGACAACCTTTTTTGTATGGACACTCCCTGTATTTTTGCGCTTTTTCTGATTTTTTGTATTTTTTGTTATAGCAGCAACAGAAGTACACATTCTAAGAAAATTTCAACTGTCTACCTATTACGGTTCGTGATATACAGTCCGCTGACAGACGGACAGACAGATAGCGGAGGCTTAGTAATAGGGTTGGTCACCCGTTGGGTGTACAGAACCATAATTTGAAAAATTAGAAATAAAAAATGTGTTCTTCTGTTGCCGCTATAGCAAAGAATACAAATAATTTGAAAAACTGCAAAAATACAGGGAGTCTCCATACAAAAAAGCGTGTTTTTTATAGGTTTTTAAGATTTATTTTTTATTTATATCTATAGTAAAAAGTGTGAAACCTATAGTGTCATTAATTCATTACATTATATAATACTGTTTCTGAAGTAAAACAACAAATAATTAAAATCGGCCAAGTGTGAGTCGTTAGTGTGAGTTATTATCTTTTGTGTGTAATGTGAAGAGATATCATTGTCATTGTTGTTTGGAGAGGTGTGATGATACGGATTATTCGAAACACGAGTCCGACTCGCACTTGACCGGTTTTTATAGACAGAAATAAGACCTGACCTAAGTATATAAACTTCAATACATAACTCTATTTGGAAATACCTAAGTGAATAACCAGGACTGAGTTTATAAACATTTTGCTGAAGCAAGCTTCCCAGGCATCGTATTACATTCAACCATCTCATCTTGTTTCATACGTCTTATTTACATTCGCACACCAAACACTTTTGCGAGCGAGCGTACCAAAATCTGTCGGGTCCTTTGATAAAAACACCAACGCTGTTTGGACGCATCCCTGATTATATTTGAACAGAATATTCTTGGATCTCATGTACACAGAGGATAATAAGTCTCTGGGGCCGTCGAATGGTGGCGAAGAAAACCAATGGCTCCTAGCATTACGTGATCAAGCTATGCAGTGTTGCCAAACCAATCGATCAAATTACGGTGTTAGTAGGTTCAAATTACGGTGTCCGCCCCATACAAAATGACCAAAACTTTAAAAAATACCGTGTAAATAAAGAAACCGCTAATGCCAAAATTACGGTGTTTCAATGAAATTGCTCAAAATTCATTACAGTAGAAGACACTGAACAACACTTAAATATTTTCTAAGCCCGCCTGGCTAGCTACCACCATCTTATCTAAGTCTTGCCGCCAAACATCAGTGTTAACTACATTGATGTGTACTTGAAGATATGATAAGCAGTTCTCCATTGCGTTGGGGAATCTTGGCAAGCCCGCTTCCATATTCGGCATCATCGTCACTTACCATCAGATGAGATGATGCCAAGGGCTTACCAATAATAAATAAAAAAAACTGTATATCTACCGTAATTACGGTGTAGTTGGCAACACTTGGCATAGGTACCCGGCCATACATAGCCTATGTATGGCCGGGTACCTATGGAATGGACGGCCGGAATCTTTTGAGCTTGTATTAAGAAAGGTAGCGATTCCCTGGTGGTTCGGTTATTTTCTTGTATTGCTGACGGAATATTGGATGCATCCACGGAAATTGAAAGTCACAGGCAAGATTGAAGCATAAAGGGAAGGTGTCGCAAAGATATACTCATAAAACTTCGCAATATGTAAGTAGAGGCGTATAGTGTGGAACAGATGCTGTGTCTCTATTAAAGTTGTATTTGTTTTTATTATTTTTTCGTTTTGTTTATATTTGTACCTATATTTTAAAAGATTTGGTTTAACTTGCAATAAATGTATGTATGCATGTAGGGTAAGGAAAGGTATGTTGGTGGTATAGGCAACTTGGTGACATTTCTTCAAACGTATCTCACATAATAGGGATGATGACAGCATCAGAAATAAATTATGAACTCTTGATCACTAAATTACCATCCTACTTAAACTTCGGAAAATCTTACTAGTTTTGTTTTCCATCATGTCTTCGATTTTTAATTTACTAAAATCACAAAATGAGTACGTAAATGACGCTGCTAGACTATGACGTTACGCATAGGTATTTCTAACATTTTTAGAACAAAATGTCATTTTTGACAGATAATATTAAGTAACTCAGATGACTAGCATTCTTCATCCCTATTACCTGTACAAGCACGTTTACGAGACAGCGCTAGAGACTTTACACAAGTGCGAGGAAGACATCCATATGTCTCCAGTTTCGATTAACCACTCTAGTAATTATATGAGATACATTTGAAAAAATGTCACCAAGTTATCTATACCCCCAACATACTTTTCCTTACCCTATATGTAGTTTGCTTAGGTTCAAATCTTTACATCGATATTACCGCAACTTCCGGGAGTCAGATTGAGCTGAAATTTGGTATGAGACCGTATTTCCAGTGACAATAGATGCTTTCGGTATTTTAAAATTGATCGATGTTAAACTTTGTAGGTGGAATCGAGCCTCCAGGATCGTCTTTGGTTCCAATAGGATCAAAAAAATACTGTGGTCGCCTATTTGAATTTGGAAACGTGTATTTATATCTAAATTTGGCCCACTGTGACCATTTGGCTTTTCGAGCATTATTTAAAATATCTTTTCAAATGAAATTTTGTAACTGAATTTTATTTAAAATAAAAATTGATTATTTTAAATTACTTCATTTCTGAAATCAGTAAAGTTGTTCTTATTAAATCGTTTTAATATTAGTAAGAAATTGAGATGACTTAAAATTTTTAACCGACTTCAAAAAAAGAAAAGGTTTTATGTTCGTCTGTATGTATTTTTAATGTATACTTATGTTCACTGACATTTTCGTCAATCACGAAAATCTTTTTTTGTTGATAGGTTTTGTCTTCGTAGTGATTCCATATTATAAATTTTACTAAAATCAGAATTTTATTTTTTATATAAATTAACATTAACAAAAAATACAGCAAAATTAAAGTCGGTTGTTTTTCAACTCGAGAACTTTATTGCCCCAACGGCCATCGGATTAACATACCCTATAGACTTCTTTTTCCACGCTCGCGAGCCGCTTGCGGCTCGCGCGCTGCGCACCCTCGAAGACAGTCATAGCAACTATGTTCACGTGAGCGAAGCCGCTGGCAAAAGTTATTGATTCTTGCTCTTGTAGTGTGCGATCTTTTTATTCTCTAAAATCCCTTTTGGTAGCGTAATATAGACCCTGTTAACGAAAAGTGGAAGTCCACTAGCATTTACTTGTAATCTAGAGACGCCTTTTCTACATTTCAAAGGAATTTTGACTGTATTACTCGTGATTAGAGTTCAAAATTGTTGAAATAAGTTCGAAATGACAAAGGGACGGATAGTCTGGAGCCAAATATTGTGGACCCTTATTTATGTCCACTTGAGAACTTCGTCGAACGAATGAAACTTTTTCCTTCGCAAAACAACTTCTTGTACCCAAGGTCGATGCGACCTTTCCAAGGAGTTTGCTCTTAGCTGTGCGTAGACATTATACAGGGTGACTTTTAATTAGTTCTTCATAACAAAAGGTATGCATGTACTCGCAATAGGGATGACGAATGCTAGTCATCTGAGTTACTTTTTACCATCTGTCAAAAATGACATTTTGTTCTAAAAATGTTTGAAATACCTAGGCGTGACGTCATAGTTTAGGAGCGTCATTAATGTACTCATTTTGTGATTATAGTGAACTCAAAATTGAAGACTTGGTGGTAAACAAAACGAGTAAGGTTTTCCGAAGTTTAAGTAGGAGGGCAATTTAGTGATCAAGAGTTCATAATTTATTTCTGATGCTGTCGTCATCCCTATTACAAACAACTTTCTCAAAGAAACTATACGTCAAATCAGAAAAAAAACTTTTAGTCCTCGATACATAATAAATTACCAAATCGGCAAAAATGACCACATTTTTTTACATATTTGACATATAGTTTTTTTGGGAAAGTTGTTTGTAATCACGAGTACAATCATATCCTTTGGTATCAAGAACTATTTAAAAGTCACCCTATATTCATATCAGCTCATATACGTCCCCACCGAGGGGCTCGAGCCTGCCCTGAATTAGGGCGATCGGGCCTTAGTCGACCACGCGGGCCCAGTGCGGGTTGGTCGACTTCACACACAACGCGAGTTTCTCCGCAGGCGTGTGCAGGTTTCCTCACGATTTTTTCCATCACCATATAAGAGCGTCGGATAAACGTACATGGGTAGATCTACAAAGTAAGGAATTTTTAGCGGCTCAGGCAAATTATACAAAAAAAAACGTTTCAAAGTAATTAATTTGTACAGAATACTGTTATTTTAAGCTGTTTCTAGTTGGTCACTGAAAATAATTAATAATAACAATTATTTATACAACGAAATCTTTGTTCAAAGTGTCAAATTCTCAGGATCCTGAACTGTCCCTCGGACAAATTCTGGTTTAAAGTGCGTCGTGATTTATTTACTTTTCTGTATCAAGGTAAATTGAAAGCCGAATTGGTGAGTTTACTATGTTTTCTTGCTAGGTAGAATAATTATTATCTTATTTTCCCAAAAATACATTAAAAAAATCTTGTCAACATTTGGTCCCCACGATTTCATATCAGAATCCTGGTCGATGTAAAATAAGCAAATACCAGCTAGACTTTTTGCCGTGCGATGTTGCCGTTCAGCTGAGTCAATCAGACGTACGAAAGAGACAAAGAATATCATCTAGCTATTCACACCTAGCGCGTCGTTCAGTCAGCCCGGCGCGGTCAGCAAGGGAAGTGGTGTCGTAATCAGTGGAGTTCCCAGAATCCTGGTAAGATATTTTTTTACGTATTTGATAAATAATATAAGGAACTATAGCGTTTTGATATGTAAGTTGCTGACACAAAGGCATAGTTTTGCTTAATTCTGGTTGAATGTTGTAAATTGATATGTTTTTTTAAATATTAGACAGAAATTCTCAGGATCCTGGTCTCAGGTTCCTGTCAAATTGAAACCCAGGATACTGAGAACCATCCAGGATCCTGATAAGTTCACACTAAAACATTGTTTCTGCGTAAGATAATTTAGAACTTTCTACCTATAATCATTAAACTACGTATAAAATAATATAAGAAAAAGAAACTGAAAAAGAAGCCATGATCCATATGGATTTTTCAGAAAACTTCTGTACGAAATACCACGAAGAAATACAATCTTTTCATTTTGGAGGTTCGCGTACACAGCTCTCTCTTCACACAGTAGTTGTGTATTTGAAAGGATCTAAAAGATCATATTGCACTGTATCATCAGATTTGAGTCACAATGCTTATGCCATTTGGGCACACTTAAAGCCGGTACTGGAGGAATTACCAAGGCAAATAGAAATCATCCATTTCTTGAGTGACGGTCCAGTGACACAATATCGAAACAAAATCATGTTCTTCACGCTAGCGTCTAAAATGACAGATCTGTACCCTGGACTTATAAATTGGACTTGGAATTACCACGAAGCAGGCCATGGCAAAGGAGCGCCGGACGGTGTAGGCGCCGTATGCAAAAGAACTGCAAATGATGTCGTGGCATGTGGAGGTGATGTCACTAACTTGACTGAGTTCTGTGGTGTCATACAAAGTCGCTGCGAAGGTGTGACACTTTTTGTCGTCACTAAGAACGAAATCGAGGACATGGAAAGATTGATTACGGGCGATCAACATAATTTTATCGCTTTTAATGGCACACTCAAAGTCCACCAAGTACATGGCAGTGCCTTCATGCCACGGAAGCTACAAATGAAGACCCTCAGCTGTTTTTGTGATGAAGGTATTATGTGTGAACATTACCGGATGGGTCTTCTAGATTACTCATCACAGAAAAATTTCAAAGACGTCTACGAAAGTGAGACGAAATCAAGGGATCAGCCTGATGACATGAGCGTTGCAAGCGATTTTACGATAAATTTGGAAAACCCAGAAGTTTTAGCCACCATGCCTGATTTGGAAATCGACCCAAGTACTCTCTTCCCAGACTTACCCCAACAGCCATCTAAACAAAAAAAAGAAGAAAGAATAGGTAAAACTCAAAAAAGAAAAGTCCAAGATGCTGATAACGAGCGACCAAGAAAGAAAAACGACATGATTATAAGGAAAGATAAAGTTAAAAAGGCAGCTAACGATAAAAAAACAAAGACTCAAAACAGAAAGGAAAATTGAATTCCAAGAAATGTAGAGGCAAAGAAAATGAAACAAGAAATGGAAAGGAAAATAAATACAGTGACTGTGAGTGCCTTATCTGTGGTGGTCTCTACAGCGAAGATACTACTGGAAATGACTGGTTCCAGTGTCTAGTATGCAATAATTGGGCACATGATGGATGCATTAAAGGCGATATTGTTCACATGCCCTGACTGCTCAGCTGACTGTGATTACAAAATATAGCATAGAAATAATTGTATTGAAACCGCCAAAATTATTATTACCTTTTTATGATTTTCTTTTACTAGATTTAAGTACAATACTAGATTGAAGTGTCATTAAGCCTCGGACTTCATTATGTTCATGTTGTTAACTATCTTTAAAAGAAGATTTTACTTAATTTAACTTAGTAATACTTAATACTTAAATAAACTTAATACTTAATTAAACTTAATGCTCAATGATCATTTGATGAATAGAGTTCCTGTTCAAGACTGTTTAAGTATAGAATTAGTATGTAAGCCAAGCATAGAGCTATTTTTCGTTATTATTAAAGGTACTGGTACTAATAAAAATTTATTTAATAATACAAATTCTAAAATTCATGTAAAACATGATAAATAAACGTTGATCTCTATAGATTTTTGTTGTTTTTCTCAGTTTCCTGGTGACCTTCTCAGTTTCCTGTGGCTTGATTTCCTTAAAATGGCCATAAATCGAAAACTATTAGATATTCTGACTGTTCCCCTCTATATACTCTTAGAGACGTTGTACTCTTGTTATTAAACTGAATTCCGCAACCAGAACGTTTAAAAAAATGTGGGCCGAAATCAGACTCAGTTTCGTCCATAGTTTGTAGAACTACCCACATATGAAATCTAAATTCGAAATCACATTGGTGCGTGGCAGGTTCGAACCACGACCTCCGGGACAGGAGGCGGCGGCCCTAGCCACCGACCGACGCTCTTACCGCCACCCTATATAGTTTCTGCAAAATGTATCTGTATTATAGATTAATGTTATTTGTTTAACTATTTAATCTTCATAATCAAATATTCATGAACCTGTATCAACTTAAATTATTTTATAAAGAAGAAAACATTTTTAGTTTGGTTAAATTAAGAGAAATCGTGAAATACGTTCAATAAAATCGTAGGTATTGTTTCTTATCTTAGGCTACACATTATTTAAGCCCACATAAAACATGTACGCCATACATAATGTTCCATATCGGTATACTGCTTACACTATAGGAAAATACAGTAAGAAGCTCCATCGATACAATTTTTGTTATAGGATTATTATGACGCCATATAATCCTTATACCTTTAAATGAGCAATTCTTGTATATATGTATGTATATATTTAATCTAAATCTCGGTAACAGCTCCAACGATTTGCGTGAAAAATGGTACACGGGGATTTTTGGGGGCTACGATAGGACTCTTCTCTGGGAAAACGTTATTTTCGCGAAACGAAACATGCCGCGCAATGTTTATCATAGGTAGCGTATTTTTATATGTTTTGACGGATCTGGGTACTATGCCCCGAGCAAAGCTTGGTCGCCCAGGTAATTATTGTTTCATGCACTGTTTTACCTAACAACATGTACATATAAATATAAGGGTTTAGGAATTTTGGGTAAAAAATTACCTATCCTATGTTGTTTTCTGCGCTTTAGGTACTATAACCTTGAGTCAAATTTCAGCAAAATCGGTAATTTTTAAGCGTGGAGAAAAAATAAACAGACAGACACAACTTTGGATTTACATTCAACGAAGGATAAGGAAAAGCGGGCAGGCATAACCGGTCGTCGTCGAAATCCTTGGGGAGTTCTTTTTCTAGCAGTGGACGTCCTTCGGCCGATATGATGATTAAGAAAAAGTATGAAGCATGGTTCCTCGCATTAACATCCATTTTATTTTATACATAGTCTAGCCTAGACTGAGAAACACTTTAATAATGCACAAATTCCTTTTAACTCCAATCGGTAATATGCAACAAAGTAAAACGCACGGCGCTCCAAATCATCCCGGTCAGTAACAGTCAATAGGGTAAAACCAGGATATTTGCCCCAGGGGTATTTATTATTATATCAGCTCCTATACGTCCCCACCGAGGGGCTCGAGCCTACCCTGAATCAGGGCGATTAGGCCTTAGTCGACTACGCGGGCCCAGTGCAGGTTGGTCGACTTCACACACAACCTTCGAGTTTCTTCGCAGGCCTGTGCAGGTTTCCTCACGATGTTTTCCTTCACCGTTAAAGCAATCGGTAATGATATGTACGTAAGTTTTTGAAAAACTCATTGGTACATTGGCCGTCCAGATTTGAACCCGGTACCTCTGGTTAGATGGACCGAGTCGTTACCGGTTGAGCCACCGACGTTTCCCAGGGGTATTTTATTAATCTATCGAAAGATTCTCCACTACCACTAAGTTGACCATGTCTCATGTCTCTCTGCGATTGCATGGGAAGGCAAAATGGGATCAAAGTTTTTGCCGGGTAGATATCCTGTTTCTTGGCAGGGCATCTATTCTAAACGTAATTTACATGGATTAGGCAACTATGTGGGATAGATGTCCCAAAATATAGAGGTTCGCAAAAATCGCTAATACTCTGGATATATTAAAGATAATTTTATTCACTCTTCATAAATTTATAGATAAAAAGATAAAGTACCCGCCAGTTTTACAAATAAAGTATTTTGCTTTTTGTACTGAGAGATATAGAGTGATTACAAATAGTGTGGCAACTATCCGGCTTTTACCCTATACCTTATAATAGTAACGTACCAGGAACCGTTACATACCTGAGTGCATTCGGTCATCTCGCATCCACACCCGATAAACGTCAGTATACCGATAATGCACGCGCTCCCACCTACGTATACATATACATATATGCGGAGGAGTATGTATGGCACTATAGTAATACTTACTACCGATGTAGTAAGCTGTCACAGGTAAATGGAGTGCCCAGGTGGTTTAGCAGTAGGTTAGAAACGGGTCTGTGTTTTTAGGGTTCCATGAACCCAACGAGTGACCAACGGGACCCTATTACTAAGCCTCCGCTGACTGTCCGTCAGCAGGCTGTATTTCATGTACCGTAATAGGTAGACAGTTGAAATTTTGACAGAATATGTATTTCTATTGTCGCTATAACAACAAATACTAAAACCTTAAAAAAATAAGGGAGATCTCTATACAAAAAACGTGTTTTTTGTAGGTCTTTAGAAGTATATTTGATTTAGCTCTATCGTAAAAACGGTAATACTTAAAGCGTAAAACTTAGTGTGATTATAGTAAGTACTAATACTTTAATAAAACAACAAATCGGCCAAGTGTGAGTCGTACTAGCGCTAAGGAGTCCGAACTGAATGACAAAAAAAAGCATATTTTTGTCACTCGCGTTGATGTCTTTTGCTTGTAATGTGAATAGGTATCATTGTCATTATACTTTGTAACTATGTGAAGAGGTACATGGTGGTAAGGAACCCTCGGAGTGCTAGTCCGACTCGCACTTGGCTGTTTATTTTGTGTTTTTAAAGTTCCGTACCCAGGGAGTCAACAGGAATATTTACCTACTAAGCCTACGGCTGGCTCTTAGTCCGTCTGACCATCCTACCGACTTTCTTACATTTCAATGGCTTGGCTGTATCGTTTAAATTGTCAGTAATATTGAAATTTTCACAGATTATTGTTATACTTTGGCGATTTTGGAAATTCAACATTTCAAGTATATTCACTATTTACTTATTTATATTATGTAATCTAGTTTACCTTAAAAAAAGTAGAACATCCAAACATTTGAGATGTATGGCAGATACCTTATTCTGATTAGTGTAGTAGGTCTTATGAAGTCCTAGTAATTTAAGAAGTTTTATTAAAACCGTCACAGACATTTTTGAGAAAAAGTAATTAAACTGGATTTGTAAAACAAGATAAGATAAGATAAAAACTCTTTATTGTACACATTAGGAAAAAAAATTAAGCATATTATAAAAACTTGAAACAAAAAAAATATTTAAAAAAAACAAACACAATATAAAAAAAAGAAATTTAAAGTTTTAAAACTTAAAACTGCCAACGGAAAATCGCTTTTAGGTACCAGAGACTTAATCCTAAACAATAAATAATATGTGAGATTCTGAAAAAATCATAACTGTTCCTTTTAGCTTTACCGTTGTCGGGTTTTAATATTATATTTAAAACTCGACATTTTCTCCTCTTTCATTTCGCATACCACTTGATACGATACGAAAGCAAAAAAAAATGATTTTGTTCGTATATAATTTTAAACAAATAAACCGACTTCAAACAGGAATCTAAGGTTCCCCTCGATTTCTCTGGGATGCCATCATCATGTCCCGGTTTCCTTATCATGGTACCACCCTTGGGATATCTCCTTTCCAACAAAAATAATATCATCAAAATCGGTTCATAAACGACGAAGTTATCCGATAAAAAAAAATATACGGTCGAATTGAGAAATCTTCCCCTTTTTTGTAGTCGGTTAAAAAGGTATCCTATGTTACCTGGACCACAATAATGCGTGGAACATACATAAATACACACACACGTGCATACATAAACTGCTAAAATCTTAACCATTTGCCGTAGTCGGGTAAAAACGAGACCTAGATGATGATACTTTGTTCAAGAAGCGATCTTACTTGAGAGAACTGTTCAATTTATCAGTACTGTGTACAGCTTGGTGTGTTTTTGACATAAAGGTGTATCTACACGTGTCCACCCACAACCTGCACACCATACATATTTAAGTTACCATTTAATTATTTGAGAACCGATGACAGGCAGGAATGTAACTTGTAAATTGAGGATAGTTTGCAATAATCTAGTAAACGTGTTAAAAAAAGTTAAAAAGTTTTTATTAAGAAATTTTGAAGTTGAGTACTTTCACATATATATAAAAAAATCGGAACCTGACTAACACGTATGCCGTCCAATCAAAATGTAAAAATGTATAAATATATGAGCTGTCCCGGCGAACTTGGTTCCACCTTACACTACACTACACTGTCCTACCCTACTCTACCCTACCCTACCTTACCCTACCCTACACTACACTACACTACACTTCACTTAACTACACTACACTACACTACCCTACCTTACTCTACTTTTTCCTGACAATATCGAACTCAACAAATAAGAATTAGTGAAAACGGTGCAGCCGTTCTTGAATTATAAATGGTCTAACTTACACGACTTTCTTTTATATACTCGTATATATAGACTTTTTACTTTGAAAGATTAAGTTAAAAGATTAGAATAGAACTCAAGAGATACATATAACATGCTTAGGTACATAACCAACAATTGATTAATATGCAATGGAATAATTATATCTACTAACTGTGGCTATTTACTTGAATAAATAGAAGAGGTAAGTAAACATCACAATTTTACAAAAGTTTATGAGATACCACCAAAACATAAATTGAAAGGGAGACAAGTTCGATACAAAAATGTGCAAGAGAGTCGGCTAACAGTTTCGTCAACAAAAAATGGGAGATATAAATAGATACCAAGTTATACGAGTATACAGGTGTAACAAAATTGGTGTAGATCCCGTTAACGGGGGCCTCTACTCACTTTTTTTCTTATTAAAATATTAATGACATAATTTACTAATTAGCATATCCTGATATAGTTTCCGAGGGATCTGGGGAAAACTCATTTCCACGCTCGGGCACGTCAGTGTCACAACGAAGCAACGAATTAAATAGATTTTTGTTTGTAAAGAATTGGTTCAGGGGGTGGGAAGTGACATAGACTGCTAATCAGAATAGCCTAATATAGTTCCTGGGGGATACGAAGAAAACTCCTGTCCACGCTCGAGAGCCGCTTACGGCTCGCGCATCACTCACTCTCAAAGACAGACATAAAAACGGTGCCCACATGGGTGAAGCCGCGGGCAAAAGCGTGTGATTTAATGAACCACATGGAACTTGGTACCTATTTAGATCTCACTTCTTTTATTGGCGAAGCCGTAAGCTGACTTATTTATACATTTTATGTATCGTTATTGGCTTCCTTTCATATTTATGTTTTTGGTGGAACATCATTATTTTTTATAAAGTAATAGTTATTACTTACCTCTTCTTTTTATTCAAGTAATACTTAGATGTTAAAATTTTTCAATTGTTTATTAGGTAGGTAAGCAAGTAATTTCTAAAGTTTATCATCATTACTTCTTTCAACGTTTAAGCTGGTAATTAAAAGGTTTATTATTTAATATTACTAATAATGTCATAATGTAAACTATTGACATACTTTTCTTTACCTGCTTTTCATTTTTTTTATGATTTACTTAATCATGACATTATTTGTAATTTATTTCAAAACAAGTAATAAATAAATAAAAAACCAGCATACTTACAATAAATAATGTATCAATTCATATATTTTTATCACAACATACAATGTAAACGGGCTAAGTGTGTGTCAGGCTCGTGCAAAGACTTTGTGATTAGACTTATAATTTTATTTTACAACAGTGGTGGTACGGAACCCTCGGGCTTTTTGAATTTTTAACTTTATGCCAAATCAAAAGTTTCTAAATCACCTGGTAGTTGTCCATAATTTTCAAGCGACTTCCAAAAAGGAGGAGGTTCTCAATTCGTCAGTATGTTTTTTTTATGTTTGTTACCTCAGAACTTTTGACTGGGTGAACCGAATTTTATGATTCTTTTTTTATTTGAAAGCTAGTGCTTTCTTTGTGGTCCCATATAAATTTTATCAAAATCAGTGTAGTACTTTAGTAGAAAATTAACAAAAACCAAAAATAATAACGCAAAAATGTACTAATTTGTTCAGATGGAAGTCGGTTTTTTAACGTGTTTAGCGTTTTCAATTATTATATTACAACCGTGATAGTACGGGATCCTCGGCTTTTCGAATTTTTACTTTATATACACCCAAAAAACTACCTCGATACCAAATCAAAAGTTTCTAAATCACCTGAATGTGGTCCATAATTCAGTTAGTCAAGTCAGTCAGTGATAAAAATAGTAATTTTCAGACATCCAAATCTTAAAAATGGTAAAAATTATTTATGTTAATTGGGATTCTAGGTGATCTGTGAGGCCTTACTAGACATACACAAAATCGCAAGTGTGTAGATCTAACAGATTTTAAGTTACGGAAATATCAAAATTGGTCCGAAAGTTTTCGTATATTGTACCCACGGCCGGTATCGCCTTTTTCATTTTCGAATTTAGCTGATGCTCTGCCGTGTGTCCAGAGTACTTAGTTTTTTATTACAAGCATATAAAAGTATTCCTACCTACCTATTTCATATTTTTTTCATATTTTTCAACTGAGTAGGTACCTGGGTAATATTAGTTTACTACGAGCAACTTGTATGGTAATTCATAATAAATTTAAATGTTTAATCATTTTAATTTTACTTTAACGCACTGCACAATGAGAGAGCCATAAAGAAATGTACACAATTAAGCAAAAAGGGTCAACACGAGATGTCTAGCTACCTCCACAATAATACTTAATACTGCTTTATGTGAAATGTCTGGACTAGTCTTAAAAGCGACGCTTTCAATTGAGACGACAAAATATACAGGTTGCTACATAAAAATAAATAAATTTATGTATGGATGCGGGCAGCGCAGGACCGGTCGTCGTGGAAATCCTTGGGGGAGGCCTTTGTCCAGCAGTGGACGATTTGTGGCTGATATGATGATGATGATGTAACGAAATAGTAATTTTACTGATTTCATATAGAGAATGTGTTAATTCATTAAAGTGATATTAATGTAAATTAATTATAATCCAAAAGTAAAAAAACCCTGAGGTTTATCTAAATACCAACTTATTACTTATTTTAGACATGCTCGTCATATCAGCCGAAAGACGTCTCCGTTTCTGGACAAAAGTCCACCCCCAGGATTTCCACAACGACCGGTCCTGTTGCGCTGCCCTCATCCAGTGGCTTCCCACGACCCTCTCTCGGTGTCGGTCCACCTAGTTGGAGGCCTGCCTATGCTACGTCTTCACGCTACTCGAGAACTTTACTACCCCAACGGCTATCTGTTCTACGAACTATATGCTCTGCCCCCATTCTGGAAGCTATGTCGAATACTTTGAACGGTTACTTGTTTCGGTTGGACTTGGTAGATATAAAAAAATCCGTCAGACAATATAAACTACTACCCCGCTGGCTTATCCTGGCCACCGATACGAGAAATCGCCACCATCCCGGTCCAGTGTGGTTTCTCGCCAGCTTGGGATCCGCGTTCACCACATCACACCATCGATACCTGAGGCGACCGACTGGGCGTCGACCTATAAGTTGACCAAGATAATATTTGATACGTGAACTTGCCACTTGTCGTGGTCTAGTGTGGTTTCTCGCCAGCTTGGAGCTCGCGCAGATCCGCGTTCACCACATCGCACCATCGATACCTGGGACGACCGACTGGGCGTCGACCTATAAGTTGACCCAGATAATATATGATACGTGAACTTGCCACTTGTCGTGGTCTAGTGGTTTCTCGCCAGCTTGGAGCTCGCGCAGATCCGCGTTCACCACATCGCACCATCGATACTTGGGGCGACCGACTGGGCGTCGACCTGTAGGTTGACCCAGATAATATTTGATACGTGAACTTGCCACTTGTCGTGGTCTAGTGTGGTTTCTCGCCAGCTTGGAGCTCGCGCAGATCCGCGTTCACCACATCGCACCATCGATACCTGGGGCGACCGACTGGGCGTCGACCTGTAGGTTGACCCAGATAATATTTGACGAGAACTCGCCACTTGTCGTGGTATAGTGTGGTTTCTCGCCAGTTTGGAGCTCGCGCAGATCCGCGTTCACCACATCGGAACATTGATACTTGGGGCGAACGACTGGGCGTCGACCTGTAGGTTGACCCAGATAATATTTGACGAGAACTCGCCACTTGTCGTGGTATAGTGTGGTTTCTCGCCAGCTTGGAGCTCGCGCAGATCCGCGTTCACCACATCGCACCATCGATACCTGGGGCGACCGACTGGGCGTCGACCTGTAGGTTGACCCAGATAATATTTGACGAGAACTCGCCACTTGTCGTGGTATAGTGTGGTTTCTCGCCAGCTTGGAGCTCGCGCAGATCCGCGTTCACCACATCGCAACATTGATACTTGGGGCGAACGACTGGGCTTCGACCTATAGATTGACCCAGATAATGTTTGACGAGAAATCGCCACTTGTCATGGTCTAGTGTGGTTTCTCGCCAGCTTGGAGCTCGCGCAGATCCGCGTTCTCCACATCGCACCATCGATACCTGGGACGACCGACTGGGCGTCGACCTGTAGGTTGACCCAGATAATGTTTGATACAAGAAATCTAAATTAATAAGTTTTATTTGCACGATCTAACCATAGAGGTTTTTTTTTAAAAGAAACTTAACATCCTGTATTTTGTCGACTTATTACATAGGTACCATCTATTACCAACAATAGCTTGTGAATCCATTTTAGACATTATCTTTCAAACATGTACTTTGCAACATTGAGATAGGTATAATCATGAACTTTGTTGTAACACACTTCTGCCTATTAACTGTTTACAAGCTTGTGAAGCAATCTTGGACCATATCTTTTAAAATATTAACTTAGTAAAATTAAGATATAGGAAACATAAATATTTTGAAAGTTGACCATAAAGTTTTATTAATAGGAAAATACCAGGCTTTGTAGAATCTTAGTTATAAGATGAAGTCATTTACAAGTCTATATATTTAATAATTGTTTGCGCTTGTCATGGTTTATATCTGCTTCTAAGATAAAGTATTATTTTCTGTATGTTAGTAAATACTAACATCGGGACTTTAAATCTAACGACTTGCTAAATCACAGGGCAATTCATAATCCCTACTATTTTCTGTGCAGGCCAGCAAAAACAACGTTCTAAAGACAATAGCTTCGAAGTAAGGATGTAACGATTCCGATTCCGATATCGATGTATCGGCCGATGTATCGGATCGCCGATTATAATACAACCGAATATATATAGCGTCGGTGGCGTAACGGTTACGGCCGCTACCTCCTGTCCGGGAGGCCGTGATTCGAATCCTGTCACGTAACAATGTGTTTTCGAATTTTGATTTCATATGTACGTTTACCCGACGCTCTTAAGGTTAAGGAAAACATCGTGAGGAAACCTGCACACGCCTGCGAAGAAACTTGAAGGTTGTGTTTGAAGTCGACCAACTCGCACTGGGTCCGCGTGGTCGACTAAGGCTCGATCGCTCTAATTCAGGGTAGGCTCGAGCCCCTCGGTGGGGACGTATATGAGCTGATAAGATGAAGATGACTACAACCGATTTCAAACAGTTCGAAAAGCGCGCGAAGCGAACGACGCTAAAGTAAACTTTAATTACTGACTTTATGTATCGGTTTATTTGATTATTTTGTGTAATGACTTAATCACCACTTTGATAGTTTGATAATATTTCATATAAATACCTAAATAAATGTTTTTTTGTATTTAGATTTGGTTTTTAATTAATTTAGGTGTTTATTTTTATTTCTCATTTTTCACACTTTACAAAGTCGATTCTGTATTTAATATAGGTAACTTTTATGCATTTAATAAGTACATTTTGATTTATTATCTACTAAGTTACCGATATCAGTATCGGTATCTCCGATTATTTACTACAATAATCCGTATCGGCATCGTATCAGCAAAATTACATATCGTTACATCCCTACTTCGGAGTATGACTGCCCTTTTACAGACACCACTGGGAGCAAGTGACTCACAGATAGCCTCTTTTGACTGTTTGTTAGACATTTGAAAATGGAAATTATTAACTACTCGTTTATTCAGTTTTTTTACAAAGTATGTAAATTAAAAAAAAAAACACTTAAAGATCATCATCATCATATCAGCTCATATACGTCCCCACCGAAGGGCTCGAGCCTACCCTGAAAATAACATATTTTATTGAAAGACATAACGAATTTATAGTATAAAAAGTAATTTAATTAAGTAGCCCTCTTTTTCATACTATAAGAGCCTGTGACGTCATCACTTTTAAAATTTGAAAAATCATAAAAAAACAATCAGTGATTAAACAAAAAATACTAGAATTAATTTCTGAAAATAATGTGTAATATATTTTTTTATTTAAATAATATCTTACTATTTTTTACTGCCAATTAAAAATTAATAATAAATAAATTAATTAATTTATTAATTTATTAATTTGCCTTTTTTGTAATAAGTCTTAGTTAATAAGCTTGTTTCTATGAATGATTATCGATAATTAATCTGAAATAAAATTATTTTATTTTTTACTTAATTGAATTATTGATCATTGGGACTTACCGCTGTCTTAATATTATTGTGTAATATCTCGTATATTTTTATAGTACAGCTAAGAAACTTTCACAAAATGCAAGACTGCCTTATTTGGTCTATTTGATTTAAAACTCCACAGAAAGCGTAACACAGGCAGGACACACGTATTGATACAAAGAATTCATATTTAAAAGGGTCTGCTCGCAAAAAGTTGGGAAATCCTACCCCATTGTGCTACCCTTGGCTAAAAACTGGGCCAATGGGGTACCGTTATGTCCCTAACAACGGATTTTTTCCTACCAATCGATATGGTCCCACAAAATGGCTGCCTTTGTGTTTCTAAGAGGTTGGAATTTGAAAGTTTCGTTTTTTTCTTATCATCAGAGTAGAGGAGAATGGGTTTGGTCATAGAAGAGTTGTCATCAAAATGTTTTAATGGACAGTTTGGTGTTTAAAACTTTAGTAAAGCTTAAATCAATAAGTTTTGAAGTTCATGCTAACTTTTATTAGTGATGAGTGATGAGCAAAGCAAGGCCAAGACCAAGATTCGGAACATCTTGGTCTTGGTCTTGCCAAAGTATATATATTAGTACTAACATACAGTACAGACACTCCCTGCCGCTCTCTAGATTCCGATCTCACCCCCTCGTCACCCAGATTGATACAGATTGGTTACAGTTTGGTTCTCGAACGTACGGGATTTCGCAGTGATTTGGTTTGCTCCGTCATTTGTTTTTAGAAATGTCATTTCACGACCATTTGTATGCAGTGTCCGGGGTGTGGATTTGCTCTAATACGTCCGGTCTTGGTCTTGTTTTAGACCAAGCCAAGACTGCAAGACCAATCTTGCTTATCTCTAACTTTTATAAATACTTCTCTAACTTTGTCCTTTTTTTAAACATTTCCCTATTAAAAACACATTTAAATGAAATTATGTATAAGATATATCTAAATATATATTAATCTCTGCTTAAAAATGAGTACAAATATACATAATAATAAAAGACATATTATACATACCTAAATATAAAATAACGAATATTTTATGTCAACAATTTCATACCTACTCTCTAACTAAACGTGTTATGTCAGAAAGTGTAAACTCACGCCATCTATATGGTTGTATGAAACTCGCTTATATACAACTTGTATCGGTGTTTGTGCATTCAGTATGAGAATACGTGAACACTTCACTCACACAATCTTCATTTACTACGTAGCTTTACTACGACTATGGCCACACGCTCGTTGATGTCTTTTGTATGTGTGAGTGTAACGTTAACGCTACGCCAGTAGTACGTTAGTGGGAACGAACGTAGTAAACACACACATACGCTAGCGAAAAGTTTCTTCTGAAAGAAGCGACTCCTAGCGACATCTAGTTGGGAATCGCAGAAGGAATTCAAACGTGTCTTCTGCATACGGACCCATCTGAAACTTTCTGGATAGATTATTTTTTTAATAATGATACAGTCCATTCAGATAGTATAATGATGTGATTTTTTAATAACGATGCAGTCCATTCAGATAGTATAATGATGTGATTTTGAAGGGAAATCCTAGAAATTTTAATTATGGAAAGCAAATTTTAATTATGAGTAGATTTTTAATTATATTTTTACCCTAAAAAATTTTACACTACCTAGTAATAAAATCAAGTGTCAAAATTTTGGGATAATAGAAATAAAAAAAAAAACTACTTAGTTCAATTACTAGTGTACACATTTTTCGGGTTCATTAATTTTAATAAATTTGAGACTAAAAAGCGACATAAAATACCCACAAAACCATAAATTAAATTAATTTTAAATAAGTACATGAAGCTTGATATAAAAGGTTTTTGAAGCAACAGCAGTGTTGGAGAATCCGTTTCTTTTAAGCAACCAGATTCTGTCACCTTAATTTACCGCATATTTTATTGTCTATAAAGGAATAATCTTTTGAACGGTATCAGGTAGTCGAGTACTTTTTTGCGGAATATGTATTTATACAGCGGATTATTGAAAAATAAAAAATATAAAAAAAATTAAGAGGACCCCATACAGGGAAATTGTTTTAAGAGATTTTTTGGTCTTTCGTAATAACAATAATATGTACATACAAGCGTAAAACTTAATTATATAATTGAATAATCCCTAAAATAAAACAAAAAATAAATTTACCTTATTTTGAGTGTAGCAGGAAATGGGACCCTATTACTAAGTAAACACCATTTATCTGGTGAATGCCGTCTGCCGGTCCATCCATTTTAAAGGGCTGTATCTTTTGAACTGTAATAGAAATCAGGTTGAAATTTTCACAGAATGTATTTAATTAAAATATTATAAATTATAAAAAATAAAAAGTGAAAATTATGGGAGCCCATACAAAACATGTTTTACAAAGGGTTTTGTTTCGTAAAAATATGCATTACATAAAAGATTGAAACTGGTATTATTATGGTATTGTTATAGCGTCGGTGGCTCAACCGGTAACGACTCGGTCCATCTAACCAGAGGTACCGGGTTCAAATCTGGACGGCCAATGTACCAATGAGTTTTTCAAAAACTTACGTACATACTTACCGATTGCTTTAACGGTGAAGGAAAACATCGTGAGGAAACCTGCACACGCCTGCGAAGAAACTCGAAGGTTGTGTGTGAAGTCGACCAACCCGCACTGGGCCCGCGTGGTCGACTAAGGCCTAATCGCCCTGATTCAGGGTAGGCTCGAGCCCCTCGGTGGGGACGTATATGAGCTGTAATGATGATTATTATAGTACTTATCCCAAAATAAAAACAAAACAATAGTAAACGTCTAAATGTGAGTGTTAATGAAAAATATAAAAAAACTGTCGCTCCCGTTGATAAGTCTTTTGTTTGAATTATAAAGATAAGTGTTATATATAATACTTGTATGGATCGAGGTGGTGGTAAGAAACCCTCGGTGAGCAATTCCGACTTGCACTTGGCCGGATTTTTAATTTTTATTATTTGTTAGTGAATCCGTCATAAGAATACATATTCCGTGAAAATTTCAGTCAGTAGGGTAACTGGCTGAAATTTTTAAGGTTTAAAAGATACAGCCTTTCGAAAGTCGTCCAGACATACAGAGAAAGAGACAGACATACATACAGACAGACATACATACAAAATGACGGCCTAGGCTTAACCCTAAGAATATACGTTTTTTTAACATTTACTACCTTTTGCTGTATGGTTATACTGCAAACTTTATACTAAAATACAAATAATTAAAACCAGCCAAGTGTGGATTGGACTCACGCCAATGATCTTGAACCGAATAAAAGAAAACATTTTTTAATAAGAAATATATTGTTAGTTGGTACTAGAACCATCGGTGCGCGAATCTGACTAGCGTTTGGCTAGTTTTTCGACTTGTTTTTATTAGAAGTTTGTAAACAAAACAAAAATAATAAAAACCGGCCACGTATGGCCCGGACTTACTCCAGTGATTCGAACTGAATGAAAGAAAACAATTTTTTGCTAAACATTTTAAAGATTTATTGTGAGGTGGTACAAAAAACATCGGTGTGCAAATCTGAATATCATTTGTTCAGTTGTTTGAGTTATTTTTATTGGATATTTTTGTAACGATATATTGTTCCAAGTTTAAATGTACCTATTGTAATTATACAAAATTTTGTACATAAAAATTGTATACAAATATTTTAAATTCGTGTAAATAATCTAGGAAATACCTTCTTATAAATAAGATAAATACTTTATTTCTATCGGTCATGATATTTAAATAGTATTAAATTCTTACATGTGTTTCAAATTAAAAATAACCTTTAGAATTATCACTACTCGTCCTTTTTTTACTTGTGCTCGTCTATAAATTTTAAATCTGTTGAGAAAATACAGATGCGTTCTTATGCATCTCATACGTATCTTAAAATAGACCACTTTATCAGAGGTTTCCTCTTCGTGGAGTGGATTTGGCTTCGATTTGAATATCTTAGTGTTGTTTATATTAAACATGATTCATGGCTCTGCTGAGTATTACCATAATAGATTAGGACATTTAAAATCCGATGACATAAACCCACCGTTATTTAAAATTAAAAATAAATAATTAGCTAAAAACTGCTCAAAATAAAAAATAGGGTTATTGAAAATTTTATTTTCAAAGTATTTTATAAAAATGTTTTTTTTTATTATAGTCTTATTAAATATTTATTGAAATACCAATTAAACATGAATACCTTATTTCACAAAACACTGATCAAGGTATTTTTTCCATTTCCAATGACCTATTTTTTAGATGCCTGTTTAACTGATCTGTGGGTCGGGACATTGACCCCGCGCATCTGTCGGAGCGCGCTGTCACATGCCATAGTATGACATATAAATCGCGTCATTTAATGCCACTTCGGGGACGGAGTAAGTTTAGTTCCGTAGGCGTCACTATTTGGTTGGGAACACCCAAGACGGAGATGACTGCAACTATGGTACAAATTAAAATATTGACGAAAAAAGTGCGTGTCAGCTCCAACCCGCGAAATTAGTTTACTCGTCGCGTACCATATTTTTTTTCTACGCTGAGCTATTAGCCGTGTGGCAGGTCGCTTTTATACATTTTTTGTAGCAAAATTGTAAACAAAAATATATTAGAATCCATAACCGTTTAAAAATATGATTTTTTAACATGGTATTGTGATGCCAAAGAAAACGATAATGAGATTTTGATTTGATGAATGTGTGTGTGTGTGTGTGTGTGTTTGGTGTCTAACCGTTTTTATCTCAAAAATTGCTCTAACGACTTTAATGAAACTTTTTACTTTACTTATATTTATATTACCCACTCTACACGCATTAGTTCGTTATTCCAAGAAAAAAATGGTTGTTTGTTACTTTTTCTCATAAATGGCTCTAAAGATTTTAATTCATTAACTAGGACTTAATAAGTACTACACTGGATAGTTCATTATACTAGAAAAAATCACCTCCCATACAAATCCAAATTATTAGTAAATTGTTTTTAAAGTGTGTCGTACAGTACTTAGGTACTTACCTTTATTCTTTAGTACTAAGTAGATAAGTAATGTACACATTGTTGGTTAAGGCTTTGCGAGAAAGTATGCACATCGTGGCTATACAATTTACTTACTTACCATCCTGTTTATACAGTCTGTTTTGTCTTAAAACCAAATTTATACAGTTATTGTAAACCTTTTCGCATTACAAGTGCTCCGCATTTTGTATCGTAGACATCAACAAATAAGTTCATTGACATTTGGTGTAGACGCCGCCGAGGGGTTGAAGAAGCATGCGTCTCTCTCTTTTTCATGCACACAAATGAAACAGACGATAACCAACAAATTTCCGGCGGCTCTCATGGTGGCAGGTGGTAATTATTGACATCCAGTTAGGTTAGACGGCTGTTTGTGAACCTTGAAAGGTCAAAAACTACACTTTTTAACTATTAGATCTAAGCTTGTAAATGTGATTAAGAGCTTTCGTGTTAATTTCATAATTATCCTACATATACAGGATGTCAAAAAATTGGTGTAGGTTCCGTTAACTGTGGCTTCTACTCATCATACTGAACAACTTTCGTTATGTCTATGTGACTTTGCTGAAATCACAAAAAAAAACTCTTCATTCAAATTGATCAACAGGTCGAACCATTTTTTGCATTTTTGTATGACGGTCCATTTTTTTTTTGAGAATTGACTATGAGTTACTTGGAGAAAGTTGTTTAGTATAATGACTAATGAGTATAACCCCCAGTTAACAGGTCCTCCAATATTGTTACACCCTGTTAATAAACCATAATTATAGTATCCAAACTTTATTTCAATTTATATAAAAAAGTCTTGTATATTATACATTACCTACAAGTTTTATTTTTGAAAAATTAAAGATAACTTTACATTTTCTTAATTGATTTTTTATTTTTATGTAATAAACTAGCTTTTGCCCGCGGCTTCGCCCACGTGGACATAGCTTTTATGACTCTTTTTGAGGGTGAGTGGTGCGCCAGCCGCAATCAGCTCGCAAGCGTGGACATGAGTTTTCTCCAGGTACCTCAGGAACTGTATCGGGCTATTCGGATTAGCAGTCTTTGTCACTTCCCACCCCCTCAAAAAAATTCTATACAAAAAATCACTTTAATCCGTTGCTCCGTTGCGACGCCACCGACGTGCGCGAGCGTAGAAAACAGTTGTCCCCAGATCCCTCGGGAACTATGTCAGGATATACTTATTAGTAAATTATATCATTTTCCACTTCATCTCTGTGCTAAAAATCACACCAAATAATTTTTTCGTTACGATTTTAAATAAAACGAACAAAGAGTATTGTTTTAGTTTCCTCAGGAACTGCATCGGGCTATGATGATTTCCACAGATAAAAGGTTGACTATTTCATTTCCAGTGATACAGGCTACCTGCATGCCAAATTTCATCAAGATTGGTAAAGGTGTTGAAGTGTGAATAGGTAACAAACAAACAAACACATTTTCACATTTATAATATTAAGTAAGGATTTCTAAATCTTAAATAAAATATAGAGCGTCGGTGGCAAAACGGTTAGGGCCACTACCTCCTGTCCGGAAGGCCGTGGTTCGAATCCTGCCACTTACCAATATCTATACGAATATCGATTTCATTCTGGTATGTACGTTTATCCAACGCTCTTACGGTGAGAAAAACATCGTGAGGAAACCTGCACACGCCTGCGAAGAAATTCGAAGCTTATGTGTGAAGTCAATCAACCCGCAATGGACCCGCGTGATCGTCTAAGGCTAGATCGCCCTAACTCAGGGCAGGTCGAGCCCCTTGGTGGGGAAGTATATAAACTGATATGATGAAATAACACATATACATATATTATCAAAAAACTAATTTAAATCATTATATCAATCTAGTAATAAAATTTCCTAAAAATATGAATATGGATCAAATCCTCGAGTCGTATCAGCTCCAAAGGAGCCCAAGACGCACTTCTCGTTGCCGCGCTGGATGGCAATAGACAACCTTAGTAGCAGGTAAGACCTCACGTCACATCTCTCTCGAAGGCGAAGGCCAATCTCCTTTGTGAAGGCAAAGGCCTCTGAGGGTTCAGCAGCCGGTTGTCTCACAGACCAGCGGCACAAAGCAGTAATTTGCCTCCAAGACCGAGTACTTATTATGCTTCTTTCTCACCGCAAATTGAGCAGTACCGTACGGGTGAGGAGTGGGGCAGAAAAAGTGGCTTCCTCTTTGCCATAGCACCTGTTTAAACCCTCCGGCCTTTTGCCATCAGATCGACTAAAGCCCGGCCGGCGGCTGCATCAAAGATGGAATATTCCATCTGGCCGAGACCAGTGCCCTCCGAGTGAGGTCATTAAGGAATTGGTGACGTGGCAATCTTCACAAACACGACTGCAACTCAGTGAGTTATGGCCAATTGCCTCCACTGAGGACCCGCAAATACATTGATGAGGTTCACAGATATTGATATTGCAGGCGAAGAGCAACTGCCACACGCAAATACTCACCGTCAGAAGAGTTCCCATATCTGTGCCTCCTGTTAAAAGAATTTATACTCGATTTATGTGTTTTTATTTTTTTACACGATTGGAATCTGTAAAAAAATACCTTTTTGTTCTTCTATGAAACACATCTCTACGTATCATAGTTTCAGAGTTTAAAGTAGCGTATGCTGAAAAATACATAAAAGAAATCCACTCAAAATATGAAATAATATTTTAATGTTTTAATACAACTTAAGCGCGTTTTATTATCCCTGCAGTGCCATCTATTGACATTCTGCTGCTATAATTATAATGTGTGGTGTGTAGCTAATATATAGAAAAAAATACTCTTTTGTTATTATTGTAAGTATCGATAGATAATTTCCCACGGGACCTCTTTAGTTTTCCGGGATAAAGAATACCCGACTATACAATGATGGTCAAAGCACCCCATCCCAATGTAAAGGTTTCATATTGTTACGTTGAGTCATTCTAAAGATTCAATTTTTTGCATTCCTGTAGGAAACCAAATTTTTTTGGGTTTCACAATGTCCCAGTTTCAGTTCGCGATAAGGGTATCAACGTGTAAAATTTGATTGTAATAGGTCAAGCCACATTTGCGTGATGAGCCATTCTATAAATGAATACTTTTGATTTTCCCACGGGAACTCTTGGAATTTTCTGGTATAAAAGTATCCTATATGTTAACCCGGGCTATAAGGAACCACCATACAAAATTTCATCAAAATCGGCCCGGTAGTTTTTGCGTGATGCGCGAACATACAGACAGACAGACAGACAGACAGACAGACAAAAATTCCAAAAGTTGTTGTTTTAGCCTCTGTATCGTTAGTAATGTCCACCACAGTTATTATTTTCCAAAAATATTTCATGTACAGACACGGCCCCGTTACAGTTTTATTATATTAATAGAAGATAATAATGCGAGACTGTTAACATATTAAAGCTTTCACGAAAAAAATATGTAGATAGGTATCATTAGGTGGGTAAGATTTCAATATAATGTGAAATTAATACACGATCCAAATAACATCTCAAAAGGCGTCAGTAATTGTATCCCGCTCTACCTTGATTGGTCACGTATTCAGAAAAGAGACAGATAGATAATGTTAAAGAACATCCTTAAAGGAGGCTTTAGTCAGGAAACTGGTTACAGGCAAATGCTTCGGGACGCAAACTTAAATTGGGAAAGACTATTTTTTCATTTCCAATTAAACTCAGTAAAAATTTATCGTTTAATACCGTGGAAGAATTGTGATTCAATAGATAAACTTTTAATTTTAAGATTTATATTATTTCATTTCAACCAAAGTAGACTTTCACTGAAAAACAAATAACTATACTTCTGTAGTGATTTTTCGTGCCAATTTTCTATTACATTTATGACAATGAAAGTAATCTAACTAAATTTACGTTTTGATTGACTTGGGTTTTTCATTACCATTAGGAAGTTAATTATTTCTGAGTCCCTCCTAGTACTTATTATTCAACTTAATTCAATTCCATGGCAATTACTATGGTCATGTCAAGCAAAATACTAAGTTCCTTTCAAACTTCGAAACAGTAAAAAAATATCAACGAAACAAATTAGCGCGTCCCGCAGCATTCGGTGAACTTTGAAAAAGCCTCCAAGGATTCCCGATAGATGGCGTTAGGTTTGCGTAATTGCACCCTCTCCCCTTTTTCCCTATTATCGCCAAATCCCTCTTCCACTAATACTTTCCCTCCAAACACAACTTGCTCTACGCTGACATTACAAGTTCAATTTCAGAATATCATTTTTAATCCCATGTTTTCTAATTTGATTTAAAATACTTATTAGATTTTAAAGATAATCTTCAATTTATACAACAATATAATCTCATTTAAAACCTAATTTCATTAATTATATTGATCTAATAATAAAAATACTAAAACAGATCAATTATTACATTGATTGATTGGAAAGCTTTTAATTGTCCGTGGGTAGACAATAATGAAAGACCGACAAAAAATATAGTCGTTATAATATTCCACTTGTAAATACCATTCCAATTAAAAAAATACTTATTCATAAGTATGTCTGCTTATTTGCCTGTTATTTCTACAACAATAAACCTAATTTAGCCATTAATATTTACACTCTAAAAACAAACTAGAGGTTTAGTCTTATAAAGACTGAAGAAGTAACCTAATTTTATTCTTGTTTTGTCTACAAATAAAAACTATTATATGAAATAAGAAAATCATAAAGAGGTGATAGACTTTTGCCAATATTTAATATTGTTAATATATAGGTATGAATTAGGGCGATCGGGCCTAGTATTCAGGGTAGGCTCGAGCCCCTCAGTGGGGACGTATACATTATATGAGCTGATTTGATGATAGATATGTCAAGGGCTTACCAATTGTGAATAATAAAAAAAAAGATATAAATATCTATGATGAAAATTTTCTATCAGGCGGTGAGGGCGGACATAGACTGAAAACTGACATTTCACACGGTTCAAAAGCAAAGACCATGATCTTTGGTAACCAGAGGAAGAAAGAGAGTAATATACCTAGGTATCAATAATGAAACAGAGATAAAAATGATATCCATTGTTTGGCACTCTGCGCTAAGCCTGAGGCTGAGTAGGTAAGTTCTATTCGGAACTGAGTTGCATAACCAAAGGTCGGATAGGCGTCCCTTGGCATTTATACCCACCCACACATCTCTATCTCACGCATGCGCAATGTATCCACCGTGTATCTTGTTGACAAACATGGGCTCACATTGTTTCGTCGATAATTGGTACCTAATCGAATGTAAGTACGTAAGTTTTGTTTGATACAATCATAGCTTCTTTGCTCCCCATTACATATATCACTAGATTAGATTAGATAATTTATTTCATGTCACCAATTGCATATTTATACAAAATATAATAAAAATGTCATAGTGTCTCATGATCGTTAAAAAAAATCATAAAATCAATGTCACAATGAAAAATAAGATGACGAAACAAAATATAATAAGATGTTAAATTAACACAGGTTGTAAAAACTATCCAACTAAGATCTGTTTCTAATCTATTGTAGATAGCAACTGATATTTTGTAACTAAAATATGAAGATCGCGACAAAAAAACAAAGTAGTTAAAAAATATAGATAAATTAAATTTATTAATGCAGAACTAAGTCTACAACTTTATTATCTAAACGGTGTTATAAACAAATTTTATAATTATTAAATTAATTAATTATACATAGTTCAGATTTTGAATTAAAAAATAAAATCATAGTGGTGTAACTCGGGTACCTAATCAATAAAAAAAATGCATAACACGATACGATCCCAATACAAACTTATCACTAGGACCAAAAAAGGCTGGCTAAGTGCGAGTTGACTTGCGTACCAAGGGTTCGAGTTAAGTTAAGTTTTTTTTTTTTTTTATATATATTTTTGGGTACAATAAAGAGTATTTATCTTATCTTATCTTATTTTCTTTCATTCAGTTCGGGTTTCTTAACGCAATAAAGACTCTTACTGGCCGGTTTTTATGTTTTTGTTTAGAATTTGAACTCTAAATCTTTCCAAGTTTGGCTCTTGGAATATCTTACTATTAAAAGCGAAAACAAAATAAAAAAAAACTTTGTAAATAAATCAGTTCGGTATTGTATGGGGCAAATTACTTTTTTTTTTCTTTTTGTTATTTATTACATATTATTGTTTGGGATATCCGCCATTATAACACATATTCAGTGCAATTTTAAGCGGACGCACAGACAGCGTCAATTACATAAAAAATACTAAAATTGTCTAAAAAAAACATAAACCCGTAGAATGTACCCAAAAAAGCTGTAAGTACTTACATAAAATTATGAAAAAGTACATAAAATTATGTATTTATTTCTCAATTTTAATTACTTTTTATGTAATTTTACATGCAAAAAAAATTATAATTTCTGCAAAATTATAAAAAAAAAATAGTAGGCGTATTAGTAGTTGTCAGTTGGTACTCTTTGAGTACGGAACCTATATAAAACAATGATGAAAGGAACACCTCACTTCACTGAGGGAGGGCAAGCAAGAAGGCTTAGAAAATGCTCTACCACCAACCAAACCGACTCATACAAGATGACCCCACCGGGAATCGAACCCACTACCTCCTGGTGTGAAGCGAATGGACTTACCATTACGGCACGGAGGCGGGTAAAGTTATAGGTAGTTATATATTTTGTTCTAAAAATGTTTATTATAAGTACATAGACGTGACGTCGTCGTAGTTTTTCAGCGTCGTTTATGTACTTTTTTCATTTTGTGATTTTCGGTAATTTAATTAATTTATTTTTTATTGATGTATAGAAAGTTAGAAAGAAAGAAACCTTTTTAAAATGCTGTCATTCAATCCCAATTACTCCAATAACTATTTTGTTAGAGATGCAAATTGTTTTTCTAAATTCAGAAAACCTTGAATTTTTGTGGTAATGCACAGACAGACAAACATTGAACAGATTTACTAATAATAATCTGACATGATGAGTCAAAGAAGAGAACCGTACGAACGTACTTGTGACCTCATTACATAACGATAATGCAGTTGAAATATTTCACTCAGATACGTCTATCGCGGCAGTTTGTCGTTTGGTTGTCGGCAGGGCGGCGCCCGCGCGCGGGCAGCGCTATATCTCACTGATTTACATGCTACTTATAATACATCTAAACGGGAAAACTATGAAAAACTTATTTTTACACTTGCTTTTTCCCGCGGCTCCACCCGCGTGGATATCGTTTTTATGACTGTCTTTAAGGGTGATTAGTAAATTATGTCGTTTTCCACCTACTCAACCATCTCTGTGCAAAAAATCACAACAATCGAGTATTTTTTTAGTTCCCTCAGGAACTGCATCAGATTATGCTATTTTCCCGGGATAAAAAGTAGCCTATGTCCTTCCCCGTGACACAGGCTACCTGCATGCCAAATTTCATAAAGATTGGTCAAGGTGTTGAAGCGTGAAAAGGTAACAAACAAACATATTTTCACATTTATAATATTAAAGTAAGGATAATCTGTCTAAACCGCAAGATTCCAAGGGATTGTGTCTCCTTTGCTCTTTTGTGATATAGATGTAAAAATAAATACGAGTGTGCTTTAGACCACACGACTGAAGTAAAACTTCTTTAGCTCCATCTATATGTAGGAACGCGTGGTCGACTAAGGCCTAATCGCCCTGATTCAGGGTAGGCTCGAGCCCCTCGGTGGGGACGTATATGAGCTGTAATGATGATATGTAGGAAAGTTAGTCTTCAGAAAATAAGCAAATTTTTTTTTGTCATATTGAGGTGTAGACAGTTTATGAAAAGAGTTTTATTATCGTCTGAAAATGATCAATCTTTTTTATCATCTTTTTTTATGTTTGTTTTGATAACGTATATTGTTGGTAAACAAAAATAATAGTATCTCTCTTTCTATCTTCACTAATTTATGTATCCCTCTCAACTTTTCAACAACGTTCGCCTTGCCCGATCCCACTTCCGTAACGCTCTCGTCACGCATACACCAGCTTACTCCCTAAATCAAGCGTGCGTAAAGAAGTTTTACTTCAAAAACATCATTTTAAGTTTCTATATCTCAATGTAGAAATCTGGACAAAACTTATGTCCACGTCACCTCTCACCCTCAAATACAGTCAAAAAAACGATGTCCACGCGGGCGAATCTGCAGGAAAAAGCTAGTAGTCGATAAATATTATGTATATTTGTCAGGTTAGATAGAAAATGGAAACCTAGCATGGGAGTACATCTTCGTGAGCGAATAGGGTGACTTGTCTTTCGTGTCTAATGATCGTCGTGACGTTAATCTTAAATTTTATTTTAAAAATGCGACAGGGTTTTTTCTGATAAGTATCTTAGTCTTCATTCCTATAATTATTGCCAATAGCTTCGCCAAGAATCTGTCATAAGATGTAAATAAATGAAAACTGCAATTAGGTTATTGATTATTGTTCTGAGTTTATTTCATACTACCACTACCACTACACATACACTACAATACACTACTTTTTGTAGATATTAAAGGAATTTTGACGTGATAACGTCTTATAATTCGATGGAGCCGGCTGCACGCACGAAAAAATGCGTCGTTACCATGCGTCGTTACCTCGCTCTGAGGCGTTCCGTCGTTACCTCGCTCTGAGGCGTTCCGTGAGGCGTTCCGTTTTCGATATTATGAAACCATTCCATCAGTATTTTCTTATGACGTTGTCACGTTCAACTATCGTCAGTAAACCGACTTTACAGACAACCGTTTTTTTAGGACATTTTTTACACCTTGGCTAACATTTTTTAAGTTTTAGAAAAGATTCCTAATTTTTTGAAAATAAAATATTAGCCAATAGCAACCGCGGATAGTGTAGCTTCCCAACGGTGAAAGAATTTTTCAAATCGGTCCAGTAGTTTCGAAGCCTATTCAAGACAAACAAACAAACAAACAATCAAATATTTCCTCATTATTATATTAGTGTGGACATTTATACATAGTCTAGACATTTTGATATCGGCCTAACTGTTCCAAGTGACTACAACAAACCAGTATGCGATAAAGCTCATATACCTTTCTTTCAATGAGACACACTAATGGACTCACACACATTCCTAACGATACGTTATGCAGTTATTCTAAACATACACAATGTTGTTAATAGGTATGTACATATGTATACGCAATACATATGTGCACGATCAGAGTGAGTTTATTTTAGTAATGTTTCTCTATAAATGTGTATGCATGCGTGTCTTACAAGGAACAGTTCATATAACTTGCATGTACGTAAGTTTAAATTAACAAATTAAATACCTATTACTTTAAATACCTACAGGACACTGTCTAAAAATACAGTGTAAACTCTGTAAAACGTCACTCGATATAACAATTCACTCTTTGAAACGTCAAAATTTTCTAGCTCCAGTTGGTTTACTTTGACGTTAATTTCTCTCTGTATAACGTAAACTCTCAATAACGTCACAAAATGCCAATAGTGTCGCTATGTAGAGTTTACACTGTATATAAAAATAGATTGAAATGAAGATAATTTCACCGAGCGAGCTAAGGTTTCACAGTTGATTTGGAATATTTTGGCATTTATGAATGTACTAGCTTTTGTCCGCGGCTTCGCCCGCGTGGACATCGTTTTTTATGACTGTCTTAAAGTGTACTCGGTGCGTGAGCCGCAAGCGGCTCGCAAGCGTGGACATATATTTTCTCCAGATCCCTCGGGAAGTATGTCAGGATATGCTTATTAGTAAATCATGTCATTTCCCGCTCGCTCAACCATCTCCGTGCAAATAATCTCAAAATCCATTGTTCCGTTGCGATGTTAAAGAAATTAACCAAAAAAGAGTATATTTTCAGTTTCCTCAGGAACTGCATCGGGCTATGCTATTTTCATAGGATATAAAGTGGCCTATGTCCTTCCTCGTGACACAGGCTACCTGCATGCCAAATTTCATTAAGATTAGTCAAAGCGTTGAAGCGTGAAAAGGTAACAAACAAACAAACACATTTTCACATTTACAATATTATAGTTAGGATGAATTTTGTACGTGGAGACTTCATAGAACTTGTATGTAAGTTTGTATTATCATGAGTATGTTAACGAGTATGTTATGTTGTAATAATTTTCAATGAAGATATTTTCACTGAGCGAACGAATCGAGTGAATGTTCGCATTTGTTTTCATTTATGTATGTCCGTAAATAGGTAACTTTAAAACGCCTTATTCGATTGTTTGTATGTATGTATGTATATCCGGGGATAGGTAACTTTAAAACGCCTTATTCGATTGTTTGTATGTATGTATGTATGTCCGTGAATAGGTAACTTTAAAACGCCTTATTCAATTGAAGTTTTCAGAGATGCTAAATAAAAACAAGATAATTTATATGACAGAATCTGATTTTGATGGGTTTTTTGCGCGAAAGGGTCAGTTTGGGGCGAACTTCTAGTCATCATATCAAAGGACAAAGGCCTCAACCAAGGATTTCCACGACGAGCGGTCCTGCGCTGCCCGCATCCATCGGCTTCCCACGATCTTCAACAGGTCGTCGGTCCACCGTGTGGGAGGCCTGCATACGCTACGTTTTCAGGTGCGCGGTCGCCACTCGACAACTTTACTGCCCCATCGGTTACCTGTTCTACGAACTATGTGCCCTGCCCACTGCCACTTCAGTTTAGCGATTCTGTGAGCTATGTCGGTTACTTTGGGTTCTCCTGCGAAATAATTAATTTCAGGTAAATAATACAAAAAGGAAAGTTATCGAGTTGCGATAAAAACCTTTTTTTTTAAATTTCGTAACTGGCAAGTTTTGTCAAGAAAAGTCTTGTTTAAATTGGACTCTACACTGTGATATTTGTATCTACCTATTTGTTTCGTTCAAAACAAGCTGCAAATACCCAAACATAGAGTGTCCAATTAAATCGTCCAAACGTGGCCCCACAAGGCGTTTAAGCAAACTGCCAACTACCCCGTCTTGCCCTGCGGGAGGCTGGGGGCGGGGGGGGACCGCCCCTTGTAATATAAGGCGATCGCCAGACGGAAATATATTTCGCTCCGATAATCAGGCACTGTGGCATGAGGACTGATGAATTGATGATAAATGAAATTCGATAAGTATATCATCACATCAGCTCATATATACGTCCCCATCGAGGGGCTCGAGCCTTAGAGGCGATCGGGCCTTAGTCAACCACGCGGGTCATCTTCACACACAACCTTCGAGTTTCTTTGCAGATGTGTGCAGGTTTCCTCAAGATGTTTTCCTTCACCGTAAGAGCGTCGGATAAACGTACTTAAGAGGTCGAAATTCGAAAACACATTGGTACGTGGCAGGACTCGAACCACGATTTCCCGGATAGGAGGTATAGCGGCCCTTGCCGTTGCGCCACCAACGCTCTAAAGTAAATCATAGTTTATTAACCAATGTTTTATTTGGGTGTTAATAAGAAAATTGCCCTAAATGTTTTTAGCTATTTCAAGGTTTTGGTATAATTAATTTTATCAGAATAAATATTGTAAGTTGGAAGTTAAATATGGTACTAAAATAGAGACAATAATTTATAGTCCCTTTTTTATACTGTGTTTTTTTTATATTTTTAAGTTAATTAACTAGTGTGTACAATTACAAGATAGGATAAAGAGTATTTATCTTATCTTATCTTTATCTTTTCGAAAAACCTAAAAACATTTGGGTACAAAATTTTAATATTGCATTGTCACGCGATATACATTTATGTATGCATGCAAAATTTCAGCTCAATCGGTAACCGGGAAGTTAACTTGCAAGATTTCACCCGAACAAACATACATTACATACATTGCAAGTTAAAAAAAAGCTTTTAAGGGTACTTGACAAACAATCAAAATGCCTTCCTCACTTCTTCGTCGCATGCTACCTTTCGCTCCTCAGTTGCTCGAAAGCTATAACTGCCTCCGTGGCGTAATGGTTAGTCTATTCGCTTTACACCAGGAGGTCGCGGTTTCGTTCGGTAGGGTTATAAGACTCGATTTGGTTGGTAGTAGGGCATTTTCTAAGCCCGCCTGGCTAGCTATCACTATCTTATCTAAGTCTTGCCGCCAAACATCAGTGTTAACGACATCGATGTGTTCTAGCTTTAAGATAAGATAGTCAGTTCTCCATTGCGTTGGGGAATTTTAGTAAGTATCATCGGTATCATCTTTACTTACCATCAGGTGTGATGATGCCAAGGACTTACCAATAGTGAATAAAAAACCGGCTAAGTCAGAACCGCACGCAAAGGGTTCCGTACCATCATACTAGATGGTGCTAGTACAAAGGGTTCCGCACCATCATACTAGATGGTGCTAGTACAAAGGGTTCCGCACCATCATACTAGATGGTGCTAGTACAAAGGGTTCCGCACCATCATACTAGATGGTGCTAGTACAAAGGGTTCCGTACCATCATACTAGATGGTGCTAGTACAAAGGGTTCCGCACCATCATACTAGATGGTGCTAGTACAAAGGGTTCCGTACCATCATACTAGATGGTGCTAGTACAAAGGGTTCCGTACCATCATACTAGATGGTGCTAGTACAAAGGGTTCCGTACCATCATACTAGATGGTGCTAGTACAAAGGGTTCCGTACCATCATACTAGATGGTGCTAGTACAAAGGGTTCCGTACCATCATACTAGATGGTGCTAGTACAAAGGGTTCCGCACCATCATACTAGATGGTGCTAGTACAAAGGGTTCCGCACCATCATACTAAATAGCGCTAGTTGCTTCATGTTAAAAAAACACGTTTTTTGTATGGAGACCCCCCCTTATTTTTTTACTTTTTCTAATTTTTTGTATTTGTTGTTATAGCGGCAACAGAAATACAAATCATCTGTGACAAATTCTACTGTCTAGCTATCACGATTCATGAAAAACAACTTGGTGACAGACGGACAGACAGACGGACGGACAGCGAAGTCTTAGTAACCGTTTTTACCCTTTGGGTACGTAACCCTAAAAGAGGAGAAATCGGTTTAGGTATATTTATTAGAGTACATAATTTTAATTAACATTTAATTTTTACAACCACTGAGATTTGAACTGGAACAAGTTGACATAACTGGTTGAAATAAGCAGAGCGTTCAACCGCTAGACCAATCTGCGAATATAAGTCTCTCTGAAATAGTCTATCTCAAGGTACCCTAAACTAAAGACGAAATCAAAAATCGGGAGGGGCTGTATCGGGCCACATGGCCATTGTTTTTAACGTGAAATTTCATAACAGCGAGCTGACTATATATTAGCTAAATAAATAAAATTAAATAAAATATTGTTTATTTCATTTTTCCATTTACAAAATAGTTTACAATTTATGAATAATTCTTTTAAGCATTGTTAATAACTGCTTGTGTCAGAAATATTCGCTCTTCTTTACCAAGTATTTCTTTACTAATTCCACATAACACAAATAAAATCACAATAAATTTGTCAAACGACCGGTTTCGGACATTATCTATAGGCAGACCGGTCGCTGACACTAAAATTTTGTTTGTGTTATGTGGAACTAGTGAAAACATACAGGTATTTAATGAAGTCGGCTAAAAATAAATGATATTTTGTTCCACCAAGAATTTACAATCAAAAGTATCAACTATGATAGGTCATTATAACCAAAGTATATATATATACAGTATGAACACTTCCTGCCGCTCTCTAGAATGAGACCTCACCCCCTCGCCACCCACATTGATACAGACTGGTTACAGTTTGGTTGTCCAACGTTTGGTTTCGCCGCCATTTTGTTTGTTCCGTCATTCCTTTTTTGAAATGTCATTTCTGGCCCGTTGTATGGGGGTAAAAATCGATCTTGTTTTTACCCCACTGCGCCAGAAAGAGATTAATGGTTTTCGAGTGTATGAATGTGTAGATTTCTTTCTTTGGCACGCTCTATACCCTAAACGGCTTGATGGATTTAGGAGGTGTCGTTAGATTCGTCTTGATTCCATTAGTGGCATAGATTTTAATCCGCCTGGCCAAAAAATACGGGTCAAGTTTTTGAAGTAAAACTCCTTTACACACGCTTTACTTTGGAGTAAGCTGGTGGATGCAAGACGAGAGCGTTACGGAAGTGTAATCGGGCGAGGCGAACGGAAGTTGATAGGAATATACAAATTAGTGAAGATAGAAAGAGATATACTTTTTATTTTAGTTTACCAACAATATCGGTTATACCAAAGCAACAATATCGGTTGTCAAAACAATCAAAACAAACATATAAGATAAAAAAGATTTGATCATTTTCAGAGGATAATAAAATTCTTTTCAGCAACTGTCTATAACTCCTTATGACAAAAAAGATTTCATTTCTGAAGACTATACATATAGATGGAGCTAAAGAAGTTTTACTTCAGTCGTGTAGTCTAAAGCACACTCGGGTCGGGTTTTTATTAAAGTGAAACTTTTATTACATCGTCTCAAATTTTTTCGTCTGTGTGTTGCATGTCGCGTGACGGTATGATCGTTTCGTCCTCTGTACCGTAGCGAGAGCAGCCATGATCGTTGCGTCCTCTGTAAAGTTTCACTTTTACCGTGGTTTTATAAAACCACACACTTACTTTTTTAATTTTTACCATTTGTTTCAGAGTTTCTAGGTCAACTTGTAACACTTAAAACCTACGGTTTGCACATTATAAGTTATAATATAACACTTCCGGCCTTTTTTTATATTTTTTTATTCACTATTGGTAAACCCTTTACAACATCTCACCTGGTGGTAAGTGACGATGTTGCCGAAGATGTAAGCGGGCTTACCAAGAATCCCCAACGCAATGGGGAACTGGCTATCTTATCTTCATGCCGGATCACACCAATGATATCAACATTGATATTTGGCGGCAAGACTTAGATAAGATGGTGGTAGCTAGCCAGGCGGGCTTAGAAAATGCCCTACCACCAACCAAACCGAGTCTTACAATTGACCCCGCCGGGAATCGTACCCGCGACCTCCTGTATAAAGCCAGTGAACTTTGCCTCTGAGCTACGGAGGCGGCCTTCCGTCTGTTAGACGCCTTATACAATGCAACCGTACCCTAGCCCCCATGCACAGCACAAGTTGACGAAGTTGAATGCAAATTTCCAAATTTACCAAATCACGTTCCGATATTTGCCAACGGGGCACGTTCCAGATCTCGAGACAATCTCGTAGGAGCCCTAGGTATTCCAGATTGGATTTTGAGTACATTCCTTCTGTGATTTGGAACGTAATTCGCCGTTACTATTGAACGTGATGTCTGCAAGTTACGTTGATTTCTCCTTTTTTTAGTTTGAATATAAATCAAGTGTTTAGCTTTTGGCTTTCTAGTCATACCTGTATATACAAATTGATAATGTAAATAAAGGTTGTCCCAAAATTAAAGCAAGAATTGAATTTTCCGCCTTTTGTGCAGTAAAGTGTTTAAAAACCCTGAAAAAAAAGGATTGTGTGGTTTTATGAAATCACGGTAAAATTGAAACTTTTTTTTCACATTAGTATAGACATTTACAGAGGACGAAACGATCATGGCTGCTCTCGTCTTGGAGCTACGGTACAGAGGACGAAACGATCATACCGTCACGCGACACGCAACACACACACAGTCGAAAAAGTTTGAGACGATGTAAAAAAAGTTTCAGATTTGACAGCTGACAGGTTAGGGTTAGTTAAAATGGAGCGTTACACGATAGAACACGTACCTTCATAATGCCATACTTGCCACATGGTTAGTAAAAATAGAGCGTTACACGATAGAACACGTATCTTCATTATGCCATACTTGCCACATGCCATTCTTGCCACATGATTAGTAAAAATGGAGCGTTACACGATAGAAGAACACGTATCTTCATTATGCCATGTGGCAAGTAGAAGAAACAGTTCATGAAACAATTCTTTTACATATTACTTATAATTATAAACACGAAAGTTTGTAAGAATGTATGGATGTATGTTTGTTGCTCCTTCACGCAAAAACTACTGAACGAATCTGGCCGAAATTTGGTAGGTAGACAGATTAGGACCTGGATTAACACATAGGCTACATTTTTCCACCCTTGAAAAGTCATAGAAACGTTGTCCACGCGGGTGAAGCCGCGGGAAACAGATAGTTTTCGATAAAAGAGTGCTTATAATGTGCCAGCAAAGCGTTGCATAACAACCCTATCCTATGTATTTTATGATTGAATATTAAAATCACAAACTGAACACTAAAAACTGCGTTTTCTATTTAATTCAAATCTTGCGTTAATTTCGGGACAACCTTTAATAGACTACGTATATGTTCGAAAAACACTTCCCTTCTTCTTGGGCAGTTGGTTAAAAAATAGGCCAATATTGGCCATAAGCTAAATATAAGCTGAATTCTCAAAATACTTTCATTTTAGAGATCTGCAAACAAAACAAAATAGCGAATGTTTTTTGAAACGGACCAGTTAACATTTAGATGCAGACATCGCGCCACGTATTAAGGAGAGGGGGCAGGAACCCTCCACAAATTAGCTCCTAAACACGTCGGAACTGCTAAACAAGTCTGGATCCCTTTACAATGTCGTGTGGTACAAGTGACGAAATAAGAGAGGTTGTAACGCGGCACGCATCTACGGCATCTTTAGATCATCAAAGTATCCTTCATCATTACAGCTCATATACGTCCCCACCGAGGGGCTCGAGCCTACCCTGAATCAGGGCGATTAAGCCTTAGTCGACCACGCGGGCCCAGTGCGGGTTGGTCGACTTCACACACAACCTTTGAGTTTCTTCGCAGGCGTGTGCAGGTTTCCTCACGATGTTGTCCTTCACCGTTAAAGCAATCGGTAAGTATGTACTTAAGTTTTTGAAAAACTCATTGGTACATTGGCCGTCCAGATTTGAACCCGGCACCTCTGGTTAGATGGACCGAGTCGTTACCGGTTGAGCCACCGACGCTTTTAAAAAGTATCCTTACTATATATAATATTATAAATGTGAAAATGTGTTTACCTTTTCACGCTTCAACGCCTTGACCAATCTTTATGAAATTTGGCATGCAGGTAGCCTGTGTCACGGGGAAGGACATAGGCTACTTTTTATCCCGGGAAATTTGCATAATCTGATGCAGTTCCTGAGGGAACTAAAAAAATACTCGATTCTTGTGATTTTTTGCACAGAGATGGTTGAGTAGGTGGGAAACGACATAATTTACTAATCACCCTTAAAGACAGTCATAAAAACGATGTCCACGCGGGCAGAGCCGCGGGAAAAAGCTAGTATATTATATTAGTACTAACATACAGTATGGACACTCCCTGCCGCTCTCTAGATTGCGACCTCACCCCCTCGTCACCCAGATTGATACAGATTGGTTACAGTTTGGTTGTCGAACATATATATAGGATTTCACCGCCATTTTGTTTGTTCCGTCATTCCTTTTTTGAAATGTCATTTCTGGCCCGTTGTATGAAGTGTACAGGGTGTGACATCATGTTTTAAGATTTTAAGAAAAAAAAAGCCTCTTTATGACTTCTTTTTTACCTACCCCGTAACGCGGCACTTTGTTGTGCGTTCTTTTTTCATTCGATCTATTTGTTCATTTCATTACGCATACGCTGACATGTATTAAAAAACCCAAATTCATTCTTTTTTTCTATCATTATTTTTCACCATATTTTATAAAATATAAAACTCTTGCTATTTTTTTTAAAGACCCATCTTGAGTCTTTTATATCGAAATAACGCCTTTACCCTACCATGCTTGTTGTGCGACAAAGTATAGCCAATAGTGACCAAGCAAATAAGACCAGTAGGTATCTACTTTTGACCGACTTCAAAAAAAGAAGGAGGTTCAGTGTTCCACTGTTTGTATTTTTTAAAGCTTTTATTTAATTTGCAATGTTTGCATGTATGTACTAGCTTTTGCCAGTGGCTTCGCTTGCGTGAACATAGTTTCTATGACTGCTTTCGAGGATGTGTAGTGCGCGAGCCGCAAGAGGCTAGGAAGTCTACCTACTAAATTTCAGCCAGATACGTTGAGTAGTTTTTGCGTGAAAGAGTAACACACATGCAAACTTTCACATTTATAATATTAGTAGGATGTGTGTTAATATTTTTAGGTTAAATCTTGCAAACGATTCTAGAGCGACTTCCAGAAATCCGATTGAGCTGAAATTTGGTATGAAGCCGTATTCCCTGCCATTCCTTCCAAGCCGGTGACAATAGATCCTTTTGGTATATTAAAGTTCATATCATCTGATGATGAACTTAGGAGGTGGATCAAGGTCCTAGGATCGTCTTTCATTTTCAATAACACCGAAGGAAATACTGTACTTATTTAGCTCTTTTTGACTTAGAAATGTCGTATAGATCAATAAATATATATATTTGTTATATTCACATGTAGCAAACTGAGCTGTTGAGCATAAAATTATTTTAAATTAGCTTTTGCCAGCGGCTTCACTCGAAACCTATGACTGTCTTCGAGAGCGCGCAGTGCGCGAGCCGCTAGCGGTTCGCGAACGCGGAAAAACAGTAGCTTTTAAGTTAATCCGGGTCCTAATCTGTCTACCTACCAAATTTCATCCAGATCCGTTTATCTGTTGTGGCGTGAAAGAGTAACAAATATCCATACATCCATACATACAAACTTTCGCGTTTATAATATTAGTAAGGAAGAAAAGCAAATTTTTAAGTTTTCGAAAATTATTTTACAACCTATTGTATCAAAACCAATGCCAACATTTCAATTATTATATTATATCAGCTCATATACATCCCCACCGAGGGGCTCTAGCCTACCCTGAATCAGGGCGATTAGGCCTTAGTCGACCACGCGGGCCCAGTGCGGGTTAGTCGACTTTACACACAACCTTCGAGTTTCTTCGCAGGCCTGTGCAGGTTTCCTCACGATGTTTTCCTTCATCGTTAAAGCAATCGGTAATGATATGTACCTACGTAAGTTTTTGAAAAACTCATTGGTACATTGGCCGTCCAGATTTGAACCCGGTACCTCTGGTTAGATGGACCGAGACGTTACCGGTTGAGCCACCGACGCTTTTTTACCAACATTTCAATACATATTAAGAATCTCGATTACTGAAAAAAATTTAAACCGCAAATACCTATTTGATAAAAAAATCGCCTAGGTATAGGTATTTTTGATTGTTTTAGATTTTTGTTGGCAAAATAGCATTGGATCTGTGCCCAAATTGGCAACACTTGATCTAGGCGTCCTGCCAACCTAGTGCCCGGCCCAGGGCCATTCGTGCCCAATCTCCTGACTTGTACGTCATACGACGACCGGCGTTTGTGAGTTCTAGAAACGGGATTGCCGTCTCCACTTCAACTAGATGTTAAGGACCTTGTCGATGTCTTCAATGCTTAGTCTTCAAACAAAACGCGTCTAGGTCTGGGCTCCTCCTAAAAAGCTGGTTGTCTATATGTTTCAAAAGCGTCGAAGGCTCAACCGGTAACGACTTGGTCTTCTTAAACAGAGGTGTCAGGCTCAAATCCGGACGGCTAATGTAACAATGCGTTTTCGAAACTTACGTACATATACTTACCGATTGCTTTAACGGTGAAGGAAAACACCGTGAGGCAACCTGCACAGGCCTGCGAAGAACTCGCAGGTTGTGTGTGAAGTCGACCAACCCGCACTGGGCCAGCGTGTGGTCGACTAAGGCCCGATCGCCCTAATTCAGAGTAGGCTCGAGCCCCTAGGTGGGGACGTACCTATATGAGCTGATATTAAGATATGTTTCAAAATTAATTTGTAGATAACTAATTCAAAATCAATCATCATGTCAGCTCATATACTTCCCCACCGAGGGGCTCGAGTCTACCCTGAATTTGGGCGATCGGGCCTTAGTCGACCACGCGGGCCCTGTGCGGGTTGGTTGACTTCACACACAACCTTCGAGTTTCTTTGCAGGTGTGTGCAGGTTTCCTCACGATGTTTTCCTTCACCGTTAAATCAGTCGGTGAGTATATGTACCTACGTACCTAAGTTTCGAAAAACTCATTGGTACATTGGCCGTCCGGATTTCAACCCGGCACCTCTGGTTAGGAGGACCGAGTCGTTATCGATTTAGCCACCGACGCTTCTAATAGTTGTTTAAAATATATTAAAACCAATTAAATAAATTAGTATGTAAATAGTACGTACATTAACATAATTTTCAAACTTATTAGGAAACTGTGTTGACTAAAATCGTCTTAAAACTTAATGAACGTCGAATAATTTAAATTTCAAATTATACCTAAGTAGGAACCTACTTAGTTGTGATCGTGGAAAAGAAGAACGACCTTTTTAAAAGCTTTCATTTAACTTGCAATGTTAGTATGTATGTATGTATTTTTTTAAAATTCATAATTGGTAAGCCCTTGGCATCTTCTCACCTGATGGTATGTGAGGATGATGCCGAAGATGTAAGCGGGCTTACCAAGATTCAGATTGTATGTTTATTTAGTTCAAATCTATATAGCGATCGATTTGAGAGCGACTTCCAGGGGTCCGATTAAGCTGTAATTTGGAATGAAGCCGTATTACCGGTTGCAATAGATCCTTTTGTTATTTTGAAGTTGATCTGCTATTGAACTTTGGAGGTGGAATCAAGGTCCCAGAATCTTCTTTTATTTTTCAATAGAATCGTAGAAAATACAATATACTGTACTCACCTTTTTCGAATTGGAAGTCTGTTTTTTTTATATTTATTTGAGAATTTGGCTTTTTGAGAATAAAAACTCTTTCAAATAAAAGCTTGTACCAAAACGCTTTAAGGTTTTTCGAATGTTATTCATCTAATCCGTGGTCCTGATGGGGTGTCAACGCATTTACATAACACCATGAAAAGTCTTAACATAAATTAACATAGAACAACTCTAGCAATTACCTTTATAATATTAACAAAAAAACCTTCAAAACTTTATAAACAAACAAATGGCTTTAATTTTCAAAATTACTTTTGAGCACTAAATGTAAATCTCAAATTACATTTAACCAATGGATCTGCAGTGTCGTGTTTCAACAAAATTAACGACACAATTATCCAATAATAATTCAAGCCTTCAATTATGTTCGGATAAAACTCTACCTAACTCTTTGGGGGCCATCTGTTACTTGTCCGTCGCATGGGCGATCTTATTACCCAACAAAGTTGCTATTTATCCTTCAACATTAACAAACACGCCTTTAAACTCTAGTACATAGAGTGTAAAGTAAGTTTTATTGGCGATAAAGGAAATTATGTTTCTTACTTCAATGTTGTTCTGTTCCTTAAATTAATTTGGGCCTCTCGAGAGCCGCCCAGATTAAACAGAGCTTGGGCTTAAACTAATGAAAGAGTGACTTCAAAGCTTTCTATAGAACAAAGATTTAGATTTTGTTTGCTTAAATGAAACTAAGTTTCTTCTTGTTAACCTACAGACATCGTTTTTTTTAATAAACTACAAACAGTTACTTACTAAAAAAAACAGCGAGTTTTAAAAAAATAATATTAAGTCTATAAAATAACAAAAACAAAATTGGTTGACATTAATTACATAAGTTTGATAAAAACAGTTAAATTCGCTTTTTTATATTCACAAACCAAAAGAGGTGCTCAAATTCGATATTCAATAAAAAAGAACTGTAAATTTACCCTGTACACAAAGTCAAAGTTAAATGTACATAAAATGCACATCTGTATGTTCATGTGTCAAACAGGTGATCTCAAACAGCTTTGAAAGTTGAGAATTGGCCATTTTTCTGTCACAAATTGATTGCATTGCTGTCAAATTCTAAAAGGAATATCATTTTTTAATTTAGTAATTTAAATATCTTTAAAGTTGCGTCCTTAAACTAAAAAAAATTCAACGAAAAATTAAGACAGTTAATTACTGAAATTGCTAAAAATTGAATCACAGTGACCTCTACAAAATGATTTTCTTTTTTTAATGTCTCTTCAGCTATGCAGTGTGCATGCCAGTAAATAAGCGGCCATTTTCAAATCGTGCTCCATCGACATTCGATTTTTAAACATGGGACCGAGTGCAGCGAACCCCGATAGTCTGTGTCATGATACGATCGTCCATTGTAAACGGATCTCTGGAGATGCCCACGCCATTGGGCTTTCTTGAGCCGCTGTTTCTAAGTAAATAGGCAGGGTGAGAGGTTTTGTTAGGCCGGTGAGGCACGCGGACCAGCCCTACCGAGTGGGTAGAAACGGTACCCGCACACGCGAGGAGGGCCTGTCAACATTCATCATACATTTTATTGGTGGGAAGCTACACCGAACGCCGCGAGTCTAATCTCATCTCAACTTAACCTGGAATTTGTTTCGCGTGTGTTTTGGCAGATAAAACTTTAAAATAAAAACCCAAGGTATTAAGGGTTGTCTGGAAGAAATCGCTTTGAGCGATAATACCGCCCAGATTGTACCGCTACAGTATGCTCATTAGATTTTGTTTTAAGTTGTGTTTTTCTTTAAATTTTTAAGTTATAGTTTTTAAGTTTTACATTGGGTTTATTTTTAATTAGTGTGTACAATAAAGAGAATTTATCTTATCTTATCAATACAATACAATGTTCTTTATTGCATCACAAGTTAGTAACCTCCTTAGTTGCCATGTTTCGGAGTAAAAGATCGTTCCATTTTTAAATAAAACGACAGCTATGAGTTAACATAGTATTTTTTTGGCCGCTAAAACAAGACAGATATAGATTCTCATACAACTTTTGCCGGCCACTGCTCGCATGTATTTAGCCAGTACAGCAATTTCGATTTATCTCGAAGAAGATTGTCAAAATAATTCTCATGTTTGAGAAAAATTTATAAAGAAGTTTTGTATAAAACATATGTTTTATATATGTTCTTTATACTATGCATATTAATCATTCTGTATTAACGTATGTGGTACCTCTATCTCTTGTTTTCATCATCATCATATCAGCCGAAGGAAGTCCACTGCTGGACATAGGCCTCCCCCAAGGATCTCCACGACGACCGGTTCTGCGCTGCCCGCATCCAGCGGCTTCCCGCGACCTTCACCAGGTCATCTCTTGTTTTATCAAATCCCAATTTAAAACTTCCTGGTAGGAAAGCCAATCTTTCTATCTGACTGATAATATCATTACCAAACTTATCTCGTTTTCATTCCCTTCGTTCTTCTAGAGATCCCACATCCCAGCAACATTGCAAGGCGTATCTTCCCGAACACCTCGAAGCTGATATGCATATCAAGTCTGAGTACATCATCATATTTCGTTACACAACTTTGAAAACAAAAAACTTATCAGTCTCTTCGTCGTACCCGAAATTAACCCTTAATCCTTTAGAAAACGGACGAGTTTAGAATGCGGATATCCCAATTGATCCGACTTTTTGAATGTGCAGTCGCTGATCAGAGACTTAGGTAGGTAAAGTTTGAACCCCCCGTCCAATTTTGGGCGACTTCCATTTGCATCTATTCCTGCATTAACGCCAATCTCTCTTAGAAAAGTTTTCTCGTTTCTGTCTAAAACTTTTTTCTTTTGCAGACTCAGTAGGTAAGTACGTTTAAAAAGAAAAAGAAATTGGATCTCTTTTTAAAACAAAGAAGACTGTTTTATTTTTTTGTGGCCAGTTTAAAATTCATAAATACGATACTTACATCTATTAGAATATTGCTTTACGAAAGTCGTGACTCATTGCAATTTTGCTCAGAACTTTAAGACAGTCGCAACTACAAACCGTACGATTGTAAAAATCGGCCAAGTGCGAGTTGGACTCGCGCACCGAGGGTTCCGTACAAACCTGTAGGTAGAATACATAAGTAAAAGTTCACCCATCACGATAATCGAGTCATAGTTATGGTATTTTAAAATTATTACAAATATTTTTATTATATGATTTAACTACGGTTTTCGCAATTTTTCCTTTATCTGTGGTATTGCTTCGTACCAAATTTCAAGATATTGAGTTCACGGAAAGTACCCTGTAGATTTTGATTCCCTTGCGAGTGTCTAAAGTTTGCGGAAATTTGCAGCTTAAACGACTTTATCTTTTGATTGCGGTGGCTTAGAAGTTTGATTTTTTCACAGCTCCAAGGGACAATAGACCTGAGTATGTATTTGATATAAATTTCAGATTGATACCTTCACGGCGTTCCTGAGAAAAAGGGTCTTGACGGACAGACAAACGGACGGACAACAAAGTGATCCTATAAGGGTTCCATTTTTTCCTTTCGAGGTATGGAACCCTAAAAAATACTGTTTCGTTGAAAAGTGTTAACTCTGTATAACATCACTCGATATAACGATTCACTCTTTAAAACGTTAATTTTTCTGGCTCCAGTTAGTTTACTTTAACGCTAATTCCTCTCTGTATAACGAAAACTCTCAAAAACGTCACAGAATGTCCGGTCCCTTGAGAGTCGCTATACATTACCACACCCTGGACACTTCAAACAACGGGCCAGAAATGACATTTCAAAAAAGGAATGACGGAACAAACAAAATGGCGGCGAAATCCTATACGTGCGACAACCAAACTGTAACCAACCTGTATCAATCTGGGTGACGAGGGGCTGGGGTCGCAATGTAGAGAGCGGCAGGGAGTGTCCATACTGTATGTTAGTACTAATATATACAGGGTGTTTGGGAGATAGTGCAGAAAACTGAAAGTGGAGCCAGAGGAGGTCATTTTCAATAGATTTGACTTAATACACTTGTAGCCTAAGTCTCACAGTTTTCGAGATATTCGCTTTTCAATTTTCAAATTTTGTATGAAAAACACATTTGTTTAAATATTTCGTGATTTTCCAAAAAAAAAGTTATACTATAGTTGAAGTGCAAATTACGGTAAAAACTTCCTCATTTTATCAGCTTCCAACAAAGTAAAAAAGTTAAAAAAAATACAAATTCATTGCAAAAAAAAATAATGATTGCTTGCTTTCAAAAGGGTGCCCTTAGTCCCATACAAATTATCAAAAAACATTATTTTCTTGTTTTTTTTTATTTCAAAATTTATAATGTTTATCGCATTATCAGACATCTGTGACCCTCTAGAATCATTGAATAACTTTGAATTCACAAGTTCATGCAAAAATTTCGAATTAAATTTTTTCCATAGAAAAATGTTGTAAAATTAGTATGGGATTCGAGGCACCCTTATGACAACAATCATAGTTTTTTGTAGCAACTCATTTGTAGTTTTTCAACTTTTTTACTTTGTTGGAAAGTTGACAAACTGAGGAAGTTTTTACCGTATTTTTCACTTTAACTGAAGTATAACTTTTTTTTGTAAAATCGCGAAATATTTAAACAAATGCGTTATTCAAACAAAATCTGAAAATTAAAAAGCTGCTATCTCGAAAACTGTGAGACTTATGCTACAAGTGTATTAATTCAAATCTATTTTAAATGACCGTCTCTGGCTGCCGTTTCAGTTTTATGCACTATCTCCCAAACACCCTGTATACTTTGACATTACACTGTATGTCATTACATTGGTACAATATTTCGGTTATTGCACCTCGCAGCGCTGAAAATATAACAAATAATTGGGGCACACATGAATTCTGATGATAGGTTGTTATCGACACCCCACAGCCTCCATTCCGCCGTCCGGCAATATACCGGCTCCACACCACACCGACACATGGGGTAATCAACGCTTTATTGCCCCGAAAAGAAAAGGAAACGGGATAATAACAACGGAACACATGTAATAACTGAAATTGTCGTGACATACGTGTCACGCCTCGATGTTATGTCGCGTTTGACACAACGGTTGTCACGTTCGACAAATATTGTGGTACAGACTCTGTAAATACCAGTAAATAAAGCCGCATATGTATGCTTTAGTGGTGCAAAATACACATAGGGGATTTGCTAGCAAAAATGTGCACGTCGACATGAAACTACATGCTGTTTTCAAGGATTGTCAAAAATAAGCATACTGAAGCACGCGCAAGTCTATTTATTTCTCATATTATATCTAAATATATATAACTCAAAGGTGACTGACTGACTGACTGACATAGTGATCTATCAACGCACAGCCCAAACCACTGGACGGATCGGGCGGAAATTTGGCGTGCAGGTAGATGTTATGACGTAGGCATCTGCTAAGAAAGGATTTTGGGAAATTCCCACTGGTACCGCAAAAATCGGGATCTGCGTGGGCGAAGCTGCGGGCATCATGCGGCTAGTCAATCAATAAAAGCGTCGGTGGCTCAACCGGTAACGACTCGGTCCTTCTAACCAGAGGTGCCGGGTTCAAATCCGGACGGCCGATGTACCAATAAGTTTTTCGAAACTTACGTACATATACTCACCGATTGCTTTAACGGTGAAGGTAAACATCGTGAGGAAACCTGCACACGCCTGCGAAGAAACTCAAAGGTTGTGTGTGAAGTGGACCAACCCGCACTGGGCCCGCGTTGTCGACTAAGGCCCGATCGCCCTAATTCAGGGTAGACTCGAGCCCCTCGGTGGGAACGTATATGAGCTGATATCAATCAATAGTCTTCAACTACTGATGAACATAGGCCTCCCCAAGGATTTTCAAAACGACGAACCCTGGACCGCCCGCGTTCAGCGGCTTCCCGCAACTATCACCAGGTCGTCAGTCCACCAAGTGGGAGGCCTTCCTACCTACGTGTTCACGATCGCCACTCAAAAACTTTACTGCCCGAAACTGCGTCAGTTCTAAGAGCTGTATGTCCAACCCACTGCCATTTGAGTGTAGCGATTCTGTGAGCTATGTCGGTTATTTTAGTTCTCCTACGAATCCTTTTTCAAGCGACTTCCATAAAGGAGAAGGTTCTCGATTCGACTATATGTTTTTTTTATGAGTGTTACCTTAGAACTTTTGAGTGGGTGAACCAATTTTGATGATTCTCTTTTTATTCGAAAGCTAGTGCTTTCCGTGTAGTCCCATATAAATTAAATCAAAATCGGTGTGGTACTTTATTAGAAAATTAACAAAAACCAACCAACCAGTTTTCAATTTTCATTACAAAGCTTCGTCATTCAAAATAATAATAAGAATGTTCCATTAGGAGTGACAAGACACGAATGACATAAGCGTCGTCATTACGTCGCCTGCGCAAGAAAATAATGATCTCAAGGCCCAAGGCTTACCTTGCATTGTTCCGTCACAGCGCACCGCACCAGTAAATCAATTATTGTATTAAAGAAAGCAATTAAAGTCACGTTGGAGACAAAGACGCACATGATTACAATGCGACAACACCTTCACTATTTCACCTGCGACTTTAAACTGATGTATATCACCTTCCAAGGTATGACAATCACCAACGCGGAAGGGTTTGCTTTTAAGTTTTTTTGTGTGCGCTCCAAATTTTTATTTTTACTGCCCATCTATAAAAATACCAGCAAAAAGTAAAGGCCGCTATTGTCAATGCACTTTCAGTTTCTTTATAAAAATAGAACAAAAGCAAGGAACTATAAAGAACGCAGCGAGGTGTTTTCGATAGGCTTTAGACAATGGATGTGTGTGTTGCACAACTTTTGTTATGTTTCAATGAATACAGAATATTTTTTTACTGAGATCCCTCCGCATAAAAATCGCATGGTCTCATTCCAGGAATATTTCTGGGGTGTAAGAAGTTAAGTTTTTTGATAACAGCAAAAGGATACCGACCATCAAATGTTAACAGTTGTGTTTGAAAGATAAGTCGTAGACGTACAGCAGTAATAAAATGCTAATGGACAATGAGTTCGATAACATTCTTCCGTATCGACTAAGTGAGGGCAATTCAATATTATTGTCAATAGATACATTTTAAACGAGGAGATCCGGGATCCGTGGGAGAACCAAAGTAACCGACATAGCTCTCAGAATTGCTAAACTTAAGTGGCAGTGAGCGGGGCACATAGCTCGTAGAACGGACGGCCGTTTGGGGCATTAAAGTTCTCGAGTGGCGACCGCGCATTGGTGACCCATGACCTGGTGAAGGTCGCGGGGAGCCGCTGGATGCGGGCAGCGCAGAACCGGTCGTCATGGAAATTCTTGGGGAAGCCTATGTCCAGCAGTGGACATCCTTCGGCTGATATATATATATCCTTTATTGTACACAAACATTTAAATGACAAGAACTTAGAGAGGACGTGTACAATATCGGCTGATATGATGACATACATAATAGTTAGTGTTAGTAATTTACATGTGAGACTTTTGTGACAATATTTTTTTAGTTATAGGTATGTATACATATATTTATGTCATTAAGGTTGGTATCATATCAGCTCATATACGTCCCCTCTGAGGGGCTCGAGCCTATACCCTGAATAAGGGCGATTGGGCCTTAGTCACCACGCACGCAGGCCCAATGCAGGTTGGTTGACTTCACAATAACCTTTGAGTTTCTTCGCAGGCATTTGCAGGTGTCCTCACGATGTTTTCCTTCACTGTAAGAGCGTCCGAAAAACTTACATATGAATTCAAAACTCGAAAACACATTGGTACGTGGCAGGATTTGAACCATGACCTCCCGGACAGGAGGTGGCGACTCTAGCTGTTACGGCAACGACGCTCTAAGGTAGATATACAGTGAAGTAATATATTGGGTGACTGTAAGACGAAAGACGCGTTACAGAAGTTGAATGAGAACCAATGGTGAATTCTTAAAAAAAATTCGACTTACACAAAGTTGGCTAATAACTTAATAAGTCGATTAATTTATATTAATAATAATTGTAATAATATACGGGGACAATCACACACGGTTATCTGATCCAGTAGGTACTAGGATTCCGTGTAGGCACACCCCGGACTCTGCATACAACGGTAGTGAAATGACATTTCTAAAAACAAATGACGGAGCCAACAAATCACGGCGAAATCCTTTACGTTCGAGAACCAAACTATGACCAATCTGTATCAATCTGGGTGACGAGGGGATGAGGTCGGAGTACTAGAGAGCGGCAGGGAGTGTCCGTACTTTATGTTAGTACTAATATATATACTTTGCTGTAGGTCTATGGGGAACCAGATAGTGATATAGATACAAACGCATGTGCGTTTAAATACATACATTAAACAGATATTGAACACAGAGCAAACAAACATGTTCATCACAGTTTGCCACGAATGGGGATCGAACCCTCAACTCTAGGTCCAGCAGGCAGAAGCGCTGCCACTGGACCAGTGGACCAGTGGGTCAGATAAAGTATGAAAAGTCTATTTTATATGGACGAAAGTTGTACAGTTTCGTCTTCTGACTCACCTCCTGCAGTGGGTCCGTCGTCTTACCCAATGTTTAGTGCAGAGATTCTGAACAACTCTTTTCAAGGCACCTACCAGTATGGTCAAATTGTGAAATCATTTTTGGACCTTTTATACAAATAGTGATAGATCAGCTGATCGGCGTATTAAGTTTAAGAAATTTTTTTTTTTTTGGAATCCGTATACCCAACGTTTATCCGACGCTCTTACGGTGAAGGGAAACATCTTGAGGAAACCTGCATATGCCTGCAAAGCAACTCGCAGGTTGTGTGTGAAGTCGACCAACCCGCACTGGGCCCGCATGGTTAACTAACGCCCGATCGCCCTAATTCAGGGTAGGCTGGAGCCCTTTGGTGGGGACGGATATGAGCTGATATGAATGAATACCCAAAGAGTGACCTGTGGGACCCAATGACTAAGTCTCCGCTGTCCGTCTGTCGGTCAGCGGGCTGTATTTTATAAACCGTATTAGGTAGGTAGTTAAAATTTTAACTCAATATTATGTTTCCATTGCCGCTGTAACAACAAATAATAAAAAAAAATTAAAGCCCCCATACCCATACAATAAACGTGATTTTTGTTTGTTTTTTATATCAGCGGGCTGTACTTCGTGAACCTTATTAGCTCGCACTTGGCCATTTTTTATATTTTTTAATTTTACTATCGGTTTCTTGAACAATGTTGTTCAGAACAATGAGCAAAAGACCTGTATATTTCGGGTATCTACCTACTAGCTAAGTAGCTTCTTATATTGTGAAAAGGTTTCATTAGCATTTTCTTTGTATCACTTGGTGAATGAATGAGTTTTATGTATTCTCCACATGTCAATGTCTTGGTAAAAGTCCATACTGTTGTTGCATGTTAAGTGAGTACACTTAGTCATTATTTGGACCTACCGTTTATTTATAGAGCCTACTGGGAACTTAATAGTAATATATAGTGGCTACCGGGTTTTGCTCTGAAGAGGTAAAAATACCAGAAATGACAACAAAATACAAAAAAAACGATTCGACCGGACCGGCAATCGAACTCAAGCTCTACGAGTTTGATGTGGAGGTTACATCTGGTTTTAGATGTGTATGAAGGTCGCGTTGCACACGTCTGTAGGTATAAATCTAAATGCCCTACGCGTGACCGCGGGTGATGCTAAGTTCAACACCAGACAACCGCTGTCTATCCCCTGGATAGCACGGTTAGTTGTGCCACACGATAAGAAAGAAAGAATCGGGTAATTTATATGATCCTACTTTAATTAAAAATGTTTATGTTTTTTAAGTTATAGTTTCTAAGTTTTGCATTGTGTTTTTTTTTCTTCTTTTTTTATATTTTTGGGTACAATAAAGAGTATTTATCTTATCTTATCTTAAAATGTTCGACCGAATTCTCGCCACGGTATCCACATTTAGAGTGGGGAGCATGAGAGAGAACTCCACATTCTCCTATTTTCGATGAGAGAGAATGCTTCTGTTGTTTGTGAAATCGTGACTGAAATGTTGTTACAGGATTATTAAGTTATTTTCTAATATATTTGAGACATTAACTCCGCTGATTACAGTAATTTATGAGAGGAACGTGTCATTTGGTATAAATATCAGTTCCACAGACGTATTTTCTATTTTGAGGTTCTTTACTAGAATTTTTTTGTAGTTCCTTAATGTGGATAGTTTAAGGAAAAAGGTATTTTTAAGAGGATCTTCTTTTTCTAAATGAAGATGAAAGGTACAATCCGAATCAATTAACCTTGAGAAAACGTCGCAAGTAAAATTATGGGGACTTTTAGAATAGTTTATCTTTGTTTGTTGGTCGTGTATTTTTTCCACATGGATTGCAGCCAACTATACTTGTAGTAGCTACTCACGACGTACCTACACACAAAGCTTTAATATGCCAGGATATAGTTAAAGAAAATAGGAAATAGGTATTTTTAAGAGGATCTTCTTAAATACTCTAATATCAATAATTTAATATTATATTAAAAAATAATTAATTATTTATTTATTTATTTTTTAATCTCTATATCTGCTCTATACTTTGATATCAAGTAATATTCAGTTCATTTCATTTGTTTAGAAACAACGTAACATTGTGTTTACTTAGGTACTTACTTACGTCGCTGGCTCAGCGACCCGAAGTGGATCTTGGCCTCCGATATTAAAGTGCGCCACTCTATCCTATTTTGTGCCAAGTTTGACCATTTAGGTACTCCCAACAAACTGGTTAGAATGGGATCACAGACAACAACGTGTGGTCCAGAACCGTGGATAGGGCTACCAAGGAGCACTATTATAAGGGCATTAAAGGAACAGGCCGAGGGAAGACACAGATGGACGATAATGATAATGATTTATTTGCTTTAAATGTGGTAGGTAATTATAAATTATTGGAAGAAATTCTGAGTATCACACATTTAACCAAAGGTATTGGCATGCAAAATTAATGTTAGTTTAATCTATAGGTATTAAACAAGAGTAAAAAAGAATATAACAGAATGAAGACAAGTCAAATAATGTAGGTACTTACTCTATAAACAATACGCTTATAAATAAATTGTAAAATTTAAAACAATGTTAAGTTTTCAAATTATATCAAAATATAAATTATACTTAAAAGTCAAAAATACGTAATTAACACATTGACTTTTATATTACACTTATATATATTATGGATATATGAACACTCTAAGCTCTTCATCGGTGAGGTCACCACAGGGGCAATCAAGTGCATTTGGAATAACAGCAGGACGCGAGTCAGGGCTGTAAAAGGAGCGTCGACGGGCCACTTTGCCACAAACGCACATCTGCAAAAAATCGGACTGAAGAATGACCCGACCTGCAGGGCCTGTGGTGAAGATATAGAATCAATAGAACACTTATTGTGTCACTGCGATGTCCTGGCTAGCAAGCAAAGACTACAAGCACCTTCCAATCAGCGGAATTGCTGCATTGATGCAGCACATCTTCGAGTATAGGTTTGGGGTGCAAAGGCTATAGGGGTTGACACAAAAGATCCCACTGGTTCGAAGTGTTGCTGCAACTGCAGCCCCCGCTTACAGAGATAAGATAAGACACCCAACTCTCACCTTTCCAGCGATACCTTGGTCAACCCACCGGGCGATGCCTGGAGGGTTTTCCATGATATCCTCTTTTGGCAGCTCGATACTCTCCCATTCTTTCTACATTTCTTAGCCAGCGAAGTCGGGCTGCTTTTATTTACCCGATGATGATCGGTTCGGACACTAGGTCTTCCAGCTCCAGGTTAAACCTTTTTCTCCACTACCCGGCCTCTCATCTTGTCGGTCCCAGAATCTTTCGTTCCGCGACTAGGAGTTCGACAAAGATCCGAGTCTATAAACTGAAATCAGGCCGATTCTTATGTACACTGAAAGAGGAAAACATTGTGTTTGAAATTATAAAATAACAATATGTACAGATAGAAATAAAATACAATACTAAAGGAAAAATAAATTAAAACACAAATCCAAGCTTATAGATATACAAGAAAACAATTACCTATCATAATCAAAAATACAAAACTTATTAAGATAAATCCCATAAAATGTAACAATTTGGTAAAGCAAGGCATGTCAACAATCTAAATTCATGTTACTTATGTCATGACTAATAATTTAAAATAATAAATTTAAGAAAAAAAAATCATAAAAGTCAAAATTTGTCAAAGTATCTATCAAAGAACCAAAAATAATAACCAAAGTTCAAAAAAAGTCAATAACCTCAAAATTATGATCCACAAAACCTATTGAATAAGGTATGTATCTAGGGTAAAAATATCAATTACAAACTGTTTCCCTTGACTTTGCCCGCATGGATATCGACTCCTACGTGGAAATCGATGATGCACGAGGTGCGGGTCGCAAGAGGCTTTGATATATTTTTGGGCCTTTGTTGATTGTGAAGGTACAAAATATTGGTGATTGTTTTTTTAAAATCTGATGATTACTTTCCAAATTTGTTTGTATGTATACACTTTATTGCAATTCAAAAGAACAAACTAAAAATACATAAAACAAGACAAAATATGTATACAAGGGCGGACTTATCCCTTACGGGATTTCTTCCAGTCAACCTTACACGATCAAGGAGTTTTGAGCAAAATAGGTTGAAACAATAGTTACAGATTGTTAACAACCCTTAAGAGGAAACGCGGTCTAAAGAATAGGTATTTGAGTAAAATGATGCTGTCTCCCTCCCCCAAACCTCTCCGTATACAGCAAGAAAGGGAGAACTGCAGCGCAGACCGATCAGTACCTATAGGCACTAAAATTGACCAAAACAGCGTTTCGTAGTCCCCTATTTCCTCCTCCAAAACTTGAGCAATAATACTTTTTTTACCAAAGCAATTAAAAAATAGCTTTACCTATGCCTCTATGTTTTCATTTTATTGTTAATATGTGTATTACTTTTTTGGTGGGTGTCTGATAATGACGTTACAATTGGGCAATTTTCTTAATTTTTGAAGGCTCCTACTTCCTATTATAATAAAAATATGGGAAAAAACAAAACATACGGGCAAGGCCATGATAGATATAGGTTTTATCCAAAAAAACATTTTTGCCCTAATTTCATCATCCAGGGAGGGAATAGGGGACTACGTTAGTATGGAAAAAATGGAGCCCGCGTTTCCTCTTAAAATCTCCACTGGTTGAGCACGGTCTGTTCCTAGGCTCACGAAGGTTAGACCATATATACTCCACACACGGGGGAAAATTCCGAATTGGTGAATGTTGCAGGGCTAGTGGCGAACCCTACTGTCAGAAGTTTTTCAAGCTGCCTAAAAGGCATCTTGAAAAGGCATCAAGAGCGTCGGGGCGTAATGGCTAGGGCCGCCGCCTCCTGTCCTGTTCGTGGTTCGAACCAATGTGATTTCGAATTTAGATTTCATATTTACGTTTATCCCACGCTTTTACGGTTAAAGAAAGCATCGTGAAGAAACCTGCACACGCCTGCGGAGAAACTTGCAGGTTGTGTGTGAAGTCGACCAACCTGCACTGGACTCGCGTGATCGACTAAGGCCCGATCGCCCTAATTCAGGGAAGGCTCGAGCCCCTCGGTGGGAACGTATATGAGCTGAGATGAAAAGGCATCTGACACGGCTTAACAACTGCTATCTAGTAACGGTAACCAGCAACAACGGCTTAGCGCGCCTTGCGAAACACGGAAACGGGCGAGAAAAATGCCACCAACAGCCAAACTTATCTAGGTAATGATCGTGCTTTAGGTTAGTTAACCTGAGTGATCAACCCAACCATGCAAATCACACTGAGCTACGACCGTTTCATCTCCACTATTTATTAATCCTTACTTCCTTACTAATATTATTTTTTTGTTGGTTTGTTACCTTTTCACGCTTCAACATCTCAACCAATGTTGACAAAATTTTGCATGCAGGTAGCCTGTGTCACGGGAAAGGACATAGGCTACTTTTTATCCCGGGAAAGAAGCATAATCTAATGCATTTCCTGAGGGAACTAAAAAATACTCTTTTTTTTATTTATTTCTTTTACATCGCAACAGAACAATGATGGATTGTTGTGATTTTTTGCACAGAGATGGTTGAGTAGGTGGGAAACGACATAATTTACTAATCGCCCTTAAAGACAGTCATAAAAACGATGTCCACGCAGACAATGCCGCGGGAAAAAGCTAGTGTCAAATAAAAGATTTCAACGAATAGAAAACCTCTTAAAAAAATCATTTTGCAAGTGATCGTTACTTAATGGGGTCCTGTTTAGAATCCTTTGGGTAGAGAATCCTAAAACCGAAATAGATTTACCACTCTACGATAACATAGGGACCTATAGCTTAGCATAGCAGACACTGGAGAGCCAGCATTAACAAGGCACACGGCTACTCTATTTTCACTCTGAAAGAGTCTTTGTTTTTAGACAAACAACTGAATCTTTCATGATACAATATTTCAGGAGTGTGTGGGGCCGTTCACAGCGTGTTTTTAGGTTAACTTCGTTTATGGAGCTGGCTCTATGATCACTCTATAGTCTATAGGTTCCTCATTCTTGGAACAACAGCGAACAGTATTGAAAACGTACATAAATAATAATTGTTTTGCAGCCACGAAATAATTTAGAAGATTAATTCAAAGAATGTGATATTTGTACGAAATATTTTATTGAATTAAAGCAATATTGCCGCCTCCGTGGCGTAATGGTTAGTCCATTCGCTTCACACCAGGAGGTCGCGGTTGGATTCCCGGCAGGGTCAACTTTGTAAGACTCGGTTTGGTTGGTGGTAGGGCATTTTCATAGCTCGCCTGGATAGTTACCACCATCTTATCTAAGTCTTGCCGCCAAACAACAGTGTGTTAACAGCATTGATGTGTTCCGGCTTGAAGATAAGATAGCCAGATCCCCATAGCGTTGGGGAATCTTCGTAAGCCCGCTTCCATCTTCGGCATCATTGTCACTTACCATCAGGTGAGATGATGCCAAGGGCTTACCAATTGTGAATAAAAATTTATTTAAAAAAATATATATATATTTTTCCTTTTGAATTAGCTTACGGACTTTTTTATTTAACTTGCAATGTATGTATGTTAAATTTTACCCACTTCCCGGTTTCCGATTGGGCTAAAATTTTGCATGCATATATTTGTAAATCGCGTGACAATGCAATATTAAAAGCTTGTACCTAAAAGTTTTTTGGTTTTTCGAAAATTATTTTTATTTGACCCAAAAACAATTTTAACCCTCTTTTTACTACTGATGTTTTAATTAAACGATCATTTTTCTAAACAAAAAAAAATTAATTAGATTTTTTATTCTTGCTAATATGTTATAAGTAGCATACACGTTTCAAATACAAAAATTTTGCGAATTTTTTTTAAGTAAAATGTGGTGTAAAGATTCCTTAGATGATATCTCCGAGTAGTCTGTAGTACCCAAGTACTTTTGTGGTCCGAGCAGTATTGAACTGATCATCAAATATCGAAATTTTTAAACATCCAGCTCAACATAGAAAGCTCGAAAATTCTCGTGTTTTACTTATGTTTTTTTACCTTAATTTAATTATTGTTTAAAAATCCAAAGGTCGTGTATGTAGGTCCCGTTATCTGGAGCTTCTGCTGAACATACTGCATGAACATTTTTTGTTCTATGAGTTTGCTGAAATCGTAAAAAAAAATCAATCTTTATACAATCGTTCAGCTGATCGACCAATTTTATGCATTTTAGTATGAAGGGACCAATTTTTTTTTTCGAATTGACTATGGGTTCCTTGGGGAAAGTTGTTCAGTATGATAAGGAGAATCCCCACTTAACAGGACCTACACCATTTTTTTTACAGCCTGTATACATACTTTACCACCAATACATTCATTTTCATTTCGTAGTGTCGTTTTTTGTTCAACTTCCACAGAATAGTGAGAAAGCTTACTGTAGGAAAACTTTCAGTTGGCTATGTCCTCGGATATATTGGCCTTGTTACAAAGAACATTCTATCCTCCTCATTATAGGGGAAAGCTCTCGATCCCCAGGGTATCAGCTCCTGTTTTCAGCGGTCTCACGAATGGGAATGACGCATTCATACTCGATGCTTGAACGCAATATCTCGGGACGCTTATTATGTAAGGTCAGCATATAAGTTTCTTGTTTTCCTTTTTTTTCGTACCCAAAAGTGAAAAGACCCAGCCTACACTGTCACCATTTACAGAATGTGTTATTATGGTGGATTTCTAACAAATAATAAATAAATACAAAATAACAAACATGAAAAAAAAATTAAGAGCGGCACCCATGTAAGAAAACTTTTTTTCCTCTATCGTAAAAACAGAATATAGTACATAATCCACTGCAGTTTTCAACAGTATATTCAAATAGGAATACATGTCAGCTTACGTGTCGTGGCAACAAAGTTCTCGAGTGGCGACCGCGCACCGGAAAACTTAGCGTAGGCAGGCCTCCCACTCGGTGGACCGATGACCTGGTGAAGGTTGCGGGAAGCCGCTGGATGCGGGCAGTGCAGAACCGGTCGTCGTGGAAATTTTTGGGGGAGGCCTAAGTCCAGCTTACGTTACGTTAGTCCTTCGGCTGGTGTGATGACGTGTCAGCTTATTGACCAAAGATAAAAAAAATAATCATAGTTAAAGTTCAGATCTCAGCGTTGTTTAACGTATAGACACACCCTGGACACTTCATACAATGGGCCAGAAATGACATATCAAAAAACGAATGACGAAACAAACAAAATGGCGGCGAAATTCTATACGTTCGACAACCCAACTGTAACCAATCTGTATCAACTTAGGTGACGAGGGGGTGAGGTCACAATCTAGAGAGCGGCAGGGAGTGTCCATACTGTATGTTACTACTAATAAAATATATACTTTGGTATAGGTATATGTCGTAATTTTGTTGACGCTACTTCGTACCTGTGTTATATTCATAATTTATTTAAAAAGTGTAGCACCACAGGTTGCATTCCCGCCCATGTCGTTACATATAAAACGCAGCACCGTGCCAAGAACTCAAGCAAACAGAAAATGCAATAATGTGAAATTTTATACCGAACATACGCCGTTGACGAGGGTTAAAAATGCTTTGGGAGATCATAATCCGTTATGTCACATAATTTCGTTATTTTTATTTCACTCATTATAGAGTTTTTGACTGTACGTAATGCAGAAACGGTGTTAAGATTGCATTTTATGTTGCAATGAACTTTAAAAGCGGGCTATTCAAGGATTTCTTAAGTAATTTTTTGACAATATTTTTAGGAATGGTTAAGATTATGTAGGTGGGGACAAATTTAAATTGTTTTAAACGGTGGAAAAAAACTTGCGTTTAAGTAATTTAAATAAAATAAGTATACTTGGCGTAAAATAAGTATATAGCGTCGGTGGCTCAACCGGTAACGACTCGGTCCATCTAACCAGAGGTACCGGGTTCAAATCTGGACGGCCAATGTACCAATGAGTTTTTCAAAAACTTACGTACATACTTACCGATTGCTTTAACGGTGAAGGAAAACATGGTGAGGAAACCTGCACACGCCTGCGAAGAAACTCGAAGGTTGTGTGTTAAGTCGACCAACCCGCACTGGGCCCGCGTGGTCGACTAAGGCCTAATCGCCCTGATTCAGGGTAGGCTCGAGCCCCTCGGTGGGGACGTATATGAGCTGTTATAATAATAAAAGTATACTTGGGTAGGATAAAATAACATATTATGATCATTATTTTTAAAATCTTTTATTTAACTTGCAATGTTTGTATGTATGTTTGTTGAGTCGAATCGTGCAATCGTATTTAGATCGAAATCCAGGACTCCGATTGAGCTAAAATTTGGTATGAAGCCGTATTCCCGGTGACAATAGCACAGATGAGATACTAGTTATTTCGTAAACAATAGATTCTTTTGGTATTTTAAAGTTGATCTGATGATGAACTTTGGAGGTTATTTCAAGATCCTAGGTTCGTGTTTTGTTTTTAATAGAATGTTACTGTGCTCGCCTTTTTTATTTGTTTATTTTATAGTTCATTCTACACAGGATACATACATAATACACATTTTACAAAGCAAGGTCACACTAAAAAGAAATTTCTTATTTTCTTGATGGTTGGAAATATTACTGTGCTCGGCTTTTTTTATTTATTTATTTTATAGTTCATTGTACACAGGATATAAAAATTACATAAATTACACAATTTACAAAGTAAGGTCACACTAAAAAAAGTTTTGTTTAATTTTTTTTTTATTTGGAAACTTGGGTTTAATGCACGTTTGACACTGTTCAATATAAAACTATTTCCAAATACATAAAAGCTAGAAAAGTTTTTTGAAATAAATTTAGCATGTAAAAGAATCGTGTCATTAGTTAATTTTAAAACAGACTTTTGATCGCAGATATCGATTTTATCTGTATTCTTGTTTTGAAGGGCTAAATATAAAAGATTCGTCGATCTCTTCTACCAAACACGAGGTACGCCGCAGGATAAGCCTCAACTATCAATAATAGATGGACTATTTACCCAATTTCCATCAGGAATTTCTTACCCCTTCGGAAAACACGGCCCCCTTGAGGGGGACGACGTAATAACAAAAATATTTACCGAAGTCGAAGCGAATAAAAGATGTCCCTTAATGCAAACCCCAGATGCGATGGACCTATTATTTGTTTCCTCAGGAAAAGGAACTTGGGCCGGATGTAGGGTAAAACCAGGATAGTTGCCCCAGGGGTATAGTTGCCCCGATTGTAATTACTCTAGTTTCGCGGATTAATTGCATGCTATTTTATTAATCTATCGAAAGATTCTACAATTATAACTAAGTTGACCGTGTCTCATGTCTCTGTGCGATTGCATGGGAAGGCAAAATGTGAACAAAGTTTTTGCGGGGTAGATGTCCTGTTTCTCGGCAGGGCATCTATCCTAAACGTAATTTACATGGATTAGGCAACTATGCCCTATATGGGATAGATGTACCAAAATATAGAGGTCCGCAAAAATCGCTAATACTCTAAAAATATTAAAGTTAACGTTTTTTTAAATTTGTAGATAAAAAACCAAAGTACCGGCCAGTTTTACAAAAAAAGTATTTTGCTTTTTGTACTGAGAGATATAGACTGATTTCAAAAAATGTGTGGCAACTATTCGGCTTTTTCCCTATAGTAGGTTCATATGCCTAATGCAGATTCTGGGCTTTCAAGGGGACATTGTGCTGTATCGATACTTTTTCCCTTTTTGCCTTACACGGCCTTTGGGAATAGAAAGAGATAAAAAAGTAAAGAGATAGGAAAGTGAGATGATGTTCGTATCGATCAAGTATTCAATGGGTGAAAAAAAATTGCTTTTCGAGTGGAACTGTTTTTACTTTCCGTGTAATAAAATAAAACAAATGATTTTTTTTTGTTAACATAAATAATAAAATGCAATCGATATGCCTGAACCACACCCTGGACACTTCATACAACGGTCCAGAAATGACATTTCAAAAAAGGAATGATGGAACAAACAAAATGGCGGCGAAGTCCTATACGTTCGACAACCAAAGTATGACCAATCTGTATCCATCGGGTGACGAGGGGTGAGGTCGCAATCTAGAGAGCGGCAGGGAGTGTTTATACTTTATGTTAGTACTAATATATATTTTGCCTGTACTCCATGCACTAGGTGGACCGATGACCTGGTGAAGGCCGCGGGAAGCCTCTGGATGCGGGCAGCGCAGGACCGGTCGTTGTGAAAATCCTTGGGGTTGGCCTTTGTCCAGCAATGGACGTGTTTCGGCTGATATAATGATGATGATGATGATATGCATGATCAATTGCCCGAAAATAGGTTTAGGGAAAATTTTGAAACATGTATTAAACACCTGTGGTAGCTGAACCTGAAGACAACGATGACGTTCAGCTAGCTAGCTCGACCTAAGCAGCCCAGCGTTTCCTTTGGAGATGACAATCCTCTGCGATATTGACTGAATCAATTGTTATAAATAATTTTTATCACCGTATCAGCCGAAAGACGTCCACTGCTGGACAAAGACCTCCCCAAAGATGCGCTGCCCGCATCCATCGGCTTCCCGCAACCTTCACCAGGTTATGGGTCCATTGAGTGAAAGGCCTGCTCATGCTACATCTCTCCGTGCGCGTTCGCCACTCAAGAACTTTACTACCCCAACGGCAGTCTGTTCTACGAGCTATGTGCCCCGCCGACTGCCACTTAAGTTTAGCGATTCTGAAAGCTATGTCGGTTACCTGGTTCTCCTACGAATCTCCTCATTTCTGATTCCACTGTTATAGATGCAAATGGACAATTACAATGATACTACCTTGATAGGTCAGGATTAACGAGAGGTCGCCGATGGAGTCGTAGCACCTGTCATCACGACCATGTTGAAAAGGAAAGTAAGTGTGCATTCAAATAAGTCACATGGCTCAAGTCACGTCTCACCACGTCTGACTTATATTAACCGCTACGTTACGATTACGACACGATCGTAAAACTCGTCTGTCCATTGAGCGGAACAATAAAAGGCGATTTGTATCAAACGGTGTCACTGGCACCAAGTTCAAGTGCGCCATTAAGTTGCACAACAGGCAATAAACGGTTGAAATAAAAACATAGATATTCACTCGTCATAAAGTGGGTGTAATTTATAATAATGGCGTGTACGCAGTTTTATAGGAGACGGTTTATTTTTATCAAGCCTGGGTCGGGTCGTAAAGGCGGCAGACGGATGGTAGACGGATTTTACGGGCGACGCGGTTGGTGACGGTTACGGATCGGCAGGTGGTGGGCTCTCGTGTCCTTGTAGGTACTTATTCTAAGTATTTAGGATAGCGAATATTTGGCCTTCATTTAACGATATCCTTTTAATTAGAATAGAATAGAAATTCTTTTGTTGGAGTTTACAAACAATAGAAAAAAAACTAAAAAAAATGACTGTACCACACTCTGGACACTTCATACGACGGGCCAGAAATGACATTTCAAAAAATGAATGAAGGAACAAACAAAATGGCGGCGAAATTCTGTACGTTCGAAAAACAAACTGTTACCAATCTGTATCAACCAGGGTGACGAGGGGGTGAGGTCGCAATCTAGAGAGCGGCAGGGAGTGTCCATACTGTATGTTAGTACTAATATACCTATACTTTGACTGTACTGTGCACGCACCATTAATTAAAAATAAAATGAAATAAAAGAGGTATCACTCATACAGTAGCTATACGGCAGGCAGGTATCTAACACACAGTTTGTTGTATTAGGTACAATTTTTACACCCCGACGGAAGCAGGGGGATATTATTAGTTCAACGTGTGTGTGTGTGTGTGTGTCTGGTGGCATCGAAGCTCCTAAACAGATGAACCCATTTTGATTTAGTTTTTTTTGTTTGAAAGGTGACTTGATCAAGAGTGGTGTTAGCTATCATTCCAAGAATATCTGAATAGCTTTTTGAAAATCATCAGCTGTTTTCTAGTTGTAGAAGGTATGTGAGCAGCTTTCACAGGTATTAATTCTAAATTTGGTATCCTGTTACTTCAATAATATTGCAAGATCATACATCCTTGACCTGATAGTGCAGCATCACCTGGAATCTGCAGGATACCTTATTCCTCACCAACTTACAGCAGAGGTATCGTGTTTAGGCTCATTGATATATTAGATGGTGATCAGGGTCTGATAACGAAGCAGGAAAGAGAAATGTTGGGGGATTTTAAATTTAATTATAACAATAGTTATTTATGAAATGTTTTTGCATAATAGTTCATATTATTTCCTTACATGTTCCATAACAAAATTGCCCTTTGAAAGTTGTTTGATAGAGCATACCTACACCACACCCTGGACACTTCATACAACGGGCCAGAAGTGACATTTCAAAAAACGAATGACGGAACAATCAAAATGGCGGCGAATTCCTATACGTTCGACAACCAAACTGTAACCAATCTGTATCAATAAAGCTAAACATGAAGGATATGGATTTTCATACAACTTTTGCCGGTCGCTGCTCGCATGTATTTGGTCAGTGCAGCAATTTCGATTTATCCAAAGAAGGTTGTCAAAATAATGCTCAAATTTTCAAGCATGTTTGAGAAAAGTATATATACTATTAAATGCCACACGCGAGTCTTTAGATAGTATTATATTGTTGTAGGTACTACTTAGTGATTGTGCCGAATGAAGATTATTATTAGATTTGTGTTCTAAAATTAAAAACTGTTTTTTCTTTGTTTCAGATGCATCGTGACAACGGATGATATAGGATCTTGGAGTCAAGGTAAAAATTTATAATTCTATGTATAGTAATTTAGAGACAAATCAGTTTTTTTATCTGTTCATTTATACATATAGGCACCACATGGATGTTTTTAAGCTTTTGGACTAGGGTGGACTCGAAATCAATATCAAGGGCGAGTACATCACGATATCGTGGCCATGGCTGAGACTATGGACATAGTATGCTATGGACGACTTAGGCACAATGCTTCTCTGTGTGATCGAATCAGAAACAAGGATATCCGTAGGAGAACCAAAGTAACCAACATAGCTCTCAGAATTGATAAATTTAACCGCACCGGAAATCGTAGCGTAGGAAGGTCTCCTACTCGGTGGACCGATGACCTGGTGAAGGTCGCGGTAAGCCGCTGGATGTGGGTAGCGCAGAATCGGTTGTCGTGGAAATCCTTGGGGGAGGCCTACGTCCAGCAGTGGACGTCCTTCGGCTGATATGATGGTACATATCTACCTTAATCAGCTTTTTTACGCTTAGGTACCTAATTACGTGAAGTGGGTACAAGTGGGTAGGTATAAAGTATTTCAATTTTTACTTATATGCAAGTGTTTTTCAACGGAAAATATCTCCAGTTCATATCCACAAAGATTCATTTATATAACGTGCATCTTATTCATAGTTAGGATAGTTTCAAAACCCTAGGCTTCAGCTAAGTCAGCAAAAACATAATATAAGAAGGGTCTAGCGGCTTAACCCCCAGCTGGGGCAAAACTCTGGGGTGTAATAACGCTCTCCATGTTTTTCGCTTTTCTTATCCCCTAATTTGGTTGATCTCATTTTGACATAAAATCCATTTTTTTTTCGGATTCACAATACAATACAAGATATTTATTTTTTCAAGGATTCGGTACATAGGTAGTTTGGTGTTGATAGTGTTAAAGTGCGTGAACTGAAACTTAACTTAAGGTATTATGAAATATAATTGAAATATTATAGAATAGCAATTATTATGTCAATTTCATTATAATTTGATTGCAAATTTTAAAATTAAAAAGGTACCTTCAAGTGTTCGATGCGAGACAACAATTGATTATACATATATACCTATGAAAAAATAAAATAACTTAGTATTTGCTCCGTACATGTTTCAATTAAGTTTCTGTAGTGGAATGAAGGATATTTACTTACTTAATTACTCCAAAAATAATATGCGAATAATCTGCCTCATAAAATAATTAAAAGTGTTGACAAACGAATTATAATAATATGTTGAATAATCTACATAAAAATTATGTGTAAACATCCAGGTCTTATATCACCACATCACATCACTAGCTGTTGTATGCCATGATAGTTTAAACATTTAAAGTTGACATTTTTGGCTCGTTGGAACCAAAAAGTAGGAAAACAAAAACTAAACAATAAAACCTCATTGTCATCGTACTTAGAAATTATTTGGTATATTCGTTCTTTAGGGCTAGTTGACTAGGTCTATGAGTACCTATTAAGCGTGTAGTAAGGGTTTATTTTCCTTCAAAAACTCGTCATGAAGTTTGGTTTGCGTAGGTACCTAACTAGTAATACTTGATAAGTACTACTAAATTGAAGGAAATATTCATTATCATCTTTGTAAGAACTAACTTACGTAAATACAAAAGTACTCTTTTCTCTAACATTTCAGAAACACTGAAAAGTGTGTGTGTCAGCTCCGACGCACGACTGGAGTTTACTCCTTACTAACGCATAACGCATCACGCAAAACGCCTGATTTTATTTTCGTATTTTGTTTCCTTAACGCATAGCACCTGATTTTACTCTCCATAAAATTTTATCCGGGCTTATGTATGAAAATCGATTCTGAAGGAGTAAACTCCAAAAACCAAACAAATATAAAAATCTCACGCGCGCTTTCAAAAATTTTGAAACCACTATCTTGTGACATTCGAGATCGAGAAAATAAAATATATGAAATACAATGATCGCTTCTCCTTCAGAACACGTTTTGACTTTTTTACCGGCCCTCATTTTGTGGAATAAAAAATCTCATAAGTTGTAAGCTTTAGTGTTGAGAAGCATTCGAGAAATCGATAGGCCAATTTCAGAAGCGTTAAACTTTTTATTTATTTAGTAGCCGGCCGCCCGCGGCTACACCCGCGTTGTTTTCGATTTTCCTGTGGGAATAAGAAGATTTCCCTTACTAAAAAGTAGCATATGTCCTATTCCAGGACCTAACCTGTATGTGTGCCAAGTTTCATCCCGATCCGTCCAGGGTTGAAGCGTGAATAAAAAGTAACAAACATCCATACATGCATACACCCATACATACATACTTCCACATTTATAATATTAGTAGGATTTCGTTTAAAGGACCTATACTAGGGTAACAAGAAGGTGGCGTAGCAATACTTTAAGGTGAGCTTCTGGGGTCCATTCGATTTGCCCCTGGGTTTCGGATCCCCATAATGTGCAATCTATTTCTTTTATTGATAAAACAAAATTCCACAAGAAATTTTTAAATACTTGATTAGCGAAAGAATTTTTGGACTTCCTACGAGTATTTAATCAACTTACAGGTATTTGGCTAATCACCTAATCGATTTGTACCAATGAAGTTCAATTTTTTTAATGATTTCATCAAAATCGAAGAACAAATTTTATGCTGTTGAGTTCTATAAGCAGAAGCCCACCTTATGAGATAGGCACACGTTTTCAGGGTTCCTAACCAGGTCACGAGACCTTATTACTAAGTCTACGTTATCTGTCTGTCTTTCCCTCCATCCGTCTGTCTGTCTGTCTGTTTGACCTTTAACAACCTGTATCTTTTGAAACCTTAGTAGTTAACTGGCTAAATTTTTCACAGAACATCTTACGGCTGGGCTTATGAATGTCACTCGTTTAGCGTTTACCTGTTTACCACCCTTGTATCATAACTAACTATACTAGATCCACTCGTTCCAAACCTGATCTTTTTTTCTTCTTCTTCTTCTTCTTATCAGCTCATATACGTCCCCACCGAGGGGCTTGAGCCTACCCTGAATTAGGGCGATCCGTCCTTAGTCGACCACGCGGGCCCAGTGCAGATTGGTCGACTTCACACACAACCTTCGAGTTTCTTCGCAGGCGTGTGCAGGTTTCCTCACGATATTTTCCTTCACCGTAAGAGCGTCGGATAAACGTACCTATATGAAATCGAAATTCGAAAACACATCGGTACGTGGCAGGATTCGAACCTTGGCCTCCCGGAAAGGAGGTAGCGGCCATTACCGTTACTCCACCGACGCTACCAAACCTGATCTAAGGAGTTAAAAAAATCTCACTAGATCCATTTAATATCTGGCAAATCGATTTACTGAGAGCCAAAGGAAATACCCTACCTATCTAAAACACTTATCATAAACATACGATCGTACTAAACCATTGTCTGAAATAAATTATGTGAATTGCTATGATACACGATAATAAATGACAATAATAAAATAATGTTCTATTTAGCACCAATTTGAAGCGAACTTTTACGATTTGTGTCGATTTTACAGCTTGCCACGCGCCAGGCTCGTAAAACCTACGCTACGGTCACCTGTAGTAACCCATGGCCTACCATGTGTCAATAAAATTACGTCACTGAACGATGCTTTAATGTGCCAATTAGGGGACAATGTTTCATTCAAGTCCTCCAGTTTATGGCTACCTGGTACCTGGCTCAGCCGCGGTCGGCAATAAAAACGTTTTGAGATGATAGCACGCGGCAACTATAAACACAGATTTCAAAGGGGCTGCTACTGATTTGTAAACAAAGTGTGAGGCTCTAACAGGTTAGGACTATCGTAAATTGTTTAATGGGGCATTAATCAAATTAAACCCTATGTAGTGACATTACGACCTATAACATACTTAAAGGCAATGATAGGTCATCATTTATGACCCTTGTCTGTAAGTTATTATTTCCGAAATATAAGTGATTGATCCCTGCTCCTAGTTACAGATTATCTTCAAGCAGACTTTTAGTCTAAACCTTATTCATCTCATACATTCTAAAACCTTATTGAAGCCACAATAAAATGATTGTAAATACTTAGTTAAGTAAGACAAACTGACTCTCATTGAATATTTATACCACTCTGATATATCACAATGAGTAGGTACCTAGTAGGTTATCCTCTTACGTAATATCTGCAAAAAATATTGGACAGAAAGCGAAATTCAGCAGTTCTTCCATAAATCCACGTTGTTCTACGCCCTGATCCATAACTCAAATGACTGCATACGTCAGGAATATAAAGGAGGTTCTTAAGCAGAGCCCCGCCTAAAATAGCATGGCCGCTGTTAAAATACACGCCTTCTCCTTTGCCATTGGCGAATTCAGCGAAAACTAGTTTTCCCGCTTTTAAATTGACCAATCAGCGATACAACGGTATTCCGTTTCTAATTTGGGAGACATCTTGTGCAATGCACTCGTCTCACTCATTTAGTATGCGAGTGAGGAGATGCGCAAGACTTTTTCGTGTGGTAGTGCATTTATCGAGATGATACCGGCGTAATTGTGCAGATGGCGCTGTAAATAAAGTAGTTTGATGGTTCCACGGTAGATGGCGTTAGCATTTTGAGTTCGGGACAGTAGAGTTGAAGTAGAGTCAGCTGTTTTGTATAAAAAGATGAAAAAAAGCAGTCTGCTCTATATTTGTATTGAAAATGACTTAACCATTAAAATTTGATTGTTTACTTTTTCTACTCAAGAATTTGAACAACATTGATCATTATAGAGCGTACTTAGTATAATGCTTCCTTAGAGAAAGTTGTTCAAGTAGACATCTTAAAGTGTTAGTTACCGCACCATTTTGTTACATCCTGTTTGTTCATTTTTCTACTACCTGTACGTACCTTTAGGCAACTTGTATAAACCTGGCGACAGGTGACTAAATATAGTAGCAATATATTAAGGGAGTAATAAAAATTGTAGTTTTACTGCCTGTCTGGCCGAATGAATGACATTGCGTGATGACTGCTTATAATAATAACTTCAGAACATTTCGCCCCTAACCAAACAGTCTATTTTATATAAAATGGTAAATCCAGGGTTTAGAAAGAGATCTGTTAACTGGGTTCTGCATGCAGCTGTTTTACATACCTACTTTGTTTTATTAAATATTTATTTTTTATTCTTTTATTAAAACTAGGTTACATAATATATAAGTAAATAGAAAATATGTATGGAATGTTGAAAAGTTTCCGCCTTTAGTTTACTAATAAGCTAGTTGGTCGTATACGCAGACGCGTCATCATATCAGCTCATATACGTCCCCCCCCCACCGAGGGGTTCGAGACTACCCTGAATAAGCTGCTTTGACAAGTCTACTTTAAACAAAGTTACTTTGACATAGCTTTGAGCTGAAAACTTTGAATTACACCCTCTAAGTGTGCTTTGATTGCTCGTTTTCACGATCAAAGTAGCGTACCACCTTGTCAACGTAGCTTTAGGGTGATCGGGCCTTAGTCGACCCCGCGGGCCCAGTGCGGGTTGGTCGACTTCACACACAACACGCAGGCGCTTAAGGTTACACTTTCAAACAGTAACAGTAAAATTACAAATTTTTATTTCCTTCATATTCTTATTTCCTTCATTCTTATTTCCTTCTATAATAACAGAACAACTCTCTCCAGTATCACTAGGGATTTTATTGACATTTGACACATAAAAATTAATTTTTAAATTAAATCCATCAGCAATTGTTTGTATACTTATCTTTAAAAGTTTTTTTATTTTTCGAAGTCATTTTTGTCATAGTTGATACTTTTGATTGTAGGTTCTTGGTGGAGCTTTATATCACACATAATATTGCCTGAAGATGGTGTTCGAAACCGGTTGCTGACAGATTATAAACGCAGTTTTTTTCTTTCATGTGGAATTAGTGTAAATATATACCAATATGTGTGTCATTTTTGTCAAAAACAATTATAAAATTCCTACAATATATTTTGTGGGAGCTACTATTATAAGAAAAAATATTAACATGGTAATAAAAAAGCTGTTTATAAGAAACTAGCTGAGCCCGCGACTTCGTCCGCATGGAGGTTTTGTATTTGCAAGGATACTCTTGAATTTTTTGGGATATAAAGTATCCTATATGTTAACCCGGGCTATGGGAAACCACCATACAAAATTTCATCAAAATTGGCCTGGTAGTTTTTGCGTGATGCGCGGACATACAGACAGACGGACAAAAATTCCAAAAGTTGTTATTTTGGCCTCTATATCGTAGGTAATGTCCACCATAGTTATTATTTAATGTAATAATATTATAGATATCAGCTGTTTTAGTTAAGTAGAATAGAATATATAATAGAATATAAAATAATGAAATAAAATATAAAATAAAATATAGAAAAGAATATAATAAAGGAACCCTAAAAATGAACGTAGCAACAATAGTAGTAGATGGGTCATAAAATCGATTTGGTAACCAGCATTCAACCACTTCGTGTCTAGTAAATCGATATTTTATCATTCGAATGACAGAATCGATTGCTTATTGCAACGTTGTGAACATCTCGAGTCGTTGTTGTGGTAGGCTAATCGACTTTAGACTGCAAATGGTCTGCTATTATTTTAATGTTATATGCCTTGAAGGATATAATTACCACTTAATGATGATTATAACGTAGAATATCGGTGTGAAGTAATACATTGCATGCTACTTAAAATTAAATTCATGCTTTTAATCTAAGAACACGTATCTATAGAGCCTTGAAAGCTTGGAATGGCTACCTACGCAGAGAAAACCTGATTTGACCTCCCCGTGGAATAAGATCTCTAGTCTTGTAAAAAAAAAAGATTTTGTAAAGATTTGTTAAACCTTGTTATAGGTACACACCACTTAATAGTGTATGATAGATTAGATAGGTAAGTATGTCTATTTGTAATTTATTACTGACTAGCTGTTTCCCGCGGCTTCTTACGCGTGGACAACGGCTCTATGACTTTTCGAGGGGGCGCAGTGCGTGGACAAAAGCAACCTACCTATGTGTTCAGGTCCTAATCTGTCTACTTAACAAATTTCAGCCAGATCCGTTCAGTAGTTTTTGCGTGAAAGAGTAACAAACATACATTCTTACAAACTTTCGCGTTTATAATATTAGTAGGATATATAAATGTCATTTATTTAATGTGCAATGTCAGCTGACGAGGAAGGATGTGAAAAAGGAAAATAAAAAAATACCATGTAAATACTATTTTTAGGGTCCGTATCTCGAATAAAAAAGGAATCCCTATAGGATCACTTCGTTGTTCGTCTGTCTGTCTGTCTGTATGTCATGACACTGAGAAATAGTTAAATTTACGGTTTATGGATAGAAAACAATAATCCTTATTCGATTACTTTGTTTTTTCGTGTTTTTGTCTGTGTGTATGTCAAGCAAGACCCTGAGAAATACTTAGATCTACAGTTTTTGAAGCTGTAGAAAATATAAGCTTCTAAGTCAAAGCAATATAAAGCATAAAATCATTTAATTGTCACATTTTTTGATATTCGCAAGAAAATCCAATCATATTGGGTGCTTTTCCTTTGACTTATTACCATAAAAATGACAAGAAACTGGGTCTTACAGTACAAAAAATAGAAAAAATCCGAAAATTTAAAATTTGTAGTCAAATTTTGTATCATTTTTATACAATTGCAAACTCACATTTACTGTTGAAGTATTGAGTGTTTCCTTGTCTGCGTCAGTGTTTTCCGATCTCCAAGGCGAGAGTGAATAGGCACTATTTGAGTTTACGTGTACCATCCCTCGACTACATCGTCACTTACCATCAGGTGATATGTAGACAAACGCACTCAATTTTTTATTTTTAAAAAACTGCTTGCTTTGTTTGTTTGTTTGTTGTATACTCGTCGATTTTGTAGGGTTTCGTGCCCAAAGGTGTTTTAACTGGAAACCCTCAGGCCGCGAGTCCGACTCGTACTTGGCTGGTTTTTCGAAGTACCTTTTTTATAATTATCTGTGTTTATTACTAACGTGGAAGAACGTAAAAAAATGAAACGAAGCATACAAAAAAAATAGCAGTCTTTATTTTGCATATAAACAAAACACGTTTAAATAAATGAAGGTACTTATTTACGACTGTACCAAGCTGTCCGTTACTAAACGTGTGTTCGTAGAACAGATGGCCATTGGGTCAGTAAAGTTCTCGAGTGGCAGGCCTCCCCACTCTCATAAAAACCTCCTCAATATTATACATAGAAACTTCTTACATCCGAATTAACATTTTAAGAATTATATTCATATGTCTATGATATTCATACCTAGTATATAAATAAATTTAGTTAATTCTCTAGGTATATATTTTATCATAAATAGTGAAGGTCCGACGACCTGGTGAAGGTCGCGAGAAGCCACTGGATGCGGGCAGTGCAAGACCGGTCGTCGTGGAAATTCTTGGGGGAGGCCTTTGTTGAGCAGTCGAAGTATTTTGGTTGATATGATGATGATGATAATGATGATGATGATCTTACACATATTATAACTACTTTAAAAATACCGGTTTAGTGTAAGTGGGATTCAAACACGAAGGGTTCTGTATCGTCTTACAAGACGTAACACTAAAAAAGAAAAAAAACACGTTTCTTGTATTGAGGCCGCCTTGGTAAGCCCGCTTCCATCTTCGGCAGCATCGTCACTTACCACCAGGTGAGATGTTGTCAAGGGTTTACCAATTGTGAATAAAAAAATAAAAAAAAAGATTTCATTTTTATTATTTGTTAATATACCTAGCGGCAATAGAAATACACACAAATTTAAACTGTTCACCTATTATACGGTTCAGAAATACAGCCCGCTGAGAGACAGACGGACAGACGGACAGCGAACTCTTACTAATAGGGTTCCGTACTTAACCCTACCACTGAAACCTTATTTACTGGCACCCTTTGTCTACGGAACCGTCATAAAAAATGTTACATTATAGTAAGTAACTACAATAAAAAAAGCCCAATAAAACTTAAGTAAAATTTTTAGGTATATTTTTATTTTTTCATTAAAATTATTACTAACAATATAAAATTTAAAAATTAATTAAAATTTAAACTGAGCTCTAAAAATCATATCACAGAAATAACACTCTTCTTTTAATGTAGGTAAGCCTTTGTTTTGCGTAACGTAGGTATTAGGGTAGTATGAATTCTCGAGGTCGCGAATTAGTATTCAAAAGGTACCTACCAAAGTACATAATAATCGTAAAGTGAACGATTTGAACTCGAGCAAAGTACTTGTGTCGGGGTTTACAATTCTTGATCTGTAGCTACTTAATAGTAGGTACAGTTGCTTACAAAAGTACTTACCTTTTTCTAAGTTCGACAATCCGTTTGTAGCTAGGTACAGTTCTAATTAATAATAATCTTTAAATTACTAAAACAGCTATCAGTGAAAAGGAGGATAACTTGTGTTTTTTTATCCACAACTGGTAGTAATTGTTTAATTATTTGTTAATGTCATTAAAACACAGATTTCAGTGAGAGTGTTTTTATAGGGTTCCGTGACCAACGGGACCCTACTACTAAGCCTCCTCTGTCCGTATGTCATCATGTCTGTCAGCAGGCTGTATATTAGATGGAATGGGTAGATATATAGATTTAATTTTCAAAGTGAGTATTTCTATTGCTGCTATAACAAAAAAAAGTAGTGTGTGGTTTAATGAAACCACTGAAACTTTTTTCACATCATAGACATTTACAGAGGACGAAACGATCATGGCTGAGCTCTCGTCTTGGAGGTACGGTACAGAGGACGACACGATCATACCGACCGTCACGCGACACACAGGCGAAAAAATTTGAGACAATGTAATAAAAGTGTCACTTTAATAAAAATAATGAGACAAATTAAAGGGGCAGGAACGTGTTTTGAAACGAGAAGAAACTAGTGACATCTAGTAGGATCTAGTAGTATCTTCTATATATTTGACTTCAATTGCTAAGATGTTCTGGTACGGAACCCTCAGTACACGAGTACAACTCGCACCTGGCCGATTTTTCTCAAGTATGCAAGTCGTTACGTGTTCTCTCTTCTCATTAATTCTCATCTCATAAAACTTGAATTTGGCTAAAAATGTATTCTATGTCACTCACTGGATCAATACCAATTTAACAAAACCTAATGGCACTCCAAAATCCATTTAGCCTGTTAGGTTACAGACTCACCCAAAAAAACAGACATACATACATACACACACCCGAAATACATTACTCTTCTTTACGGGCAGTTGGGTATTACTATCTATACTTGTAATATTATTATCATCTGTGGTATTACTCTTGTAGATAGTGGGCAGCACTTCTCATAAGACTTACTAGCGATATTCGCATGCACTTTTGCAGCCCCCTGTACCAATAATAATCATAAAAAAATACATTCAGTTTAAATAGCCTGTTATTAACACCTTTAAACATTTTGTAGCTAAACGATTATACAGCTTAAAATAACGAACACAAAAAAAACAATATTTTCACCTGGTGGATACCAACAAAGAACCCAAAATGATGTAAAATTCTTATTAAAATTACAAGGTCTTTCATGAGTGTCCTTTATAACATGAAGTTTACCACTAAGACTAAGGGTAGATAGTAATGATTTCATCTTGTTTTCTCTTAAAATTACTAAACTTAAATATAGGTATAGAACCTAAAATAAAGTTTGAAGTTCAAAATTATTCCTTCAATACAGGTAAGTATTAGCCAATAACTGCGAGACCAAAGTTAAACATTTTTTTAAATCTTAATTATTTATTATGTACATTAATCAAAAAACGATATACATAACACGAACAGTTAAAGGCAGCATTCAAAATCACACGGACAGAACCGGGTATAAATAACAAAAAAAACAGCAAATTATATTTTTTATACTGTATCTCTGTGTTGTTTATTAGTTATGGAAGCGCGGATTCTACTGGCACAAGTATTCTTATACTTAAAAGAAGTCTCCTGCAACATGTATTATTTTTCACAATGAGATACCGCAATAAACTTTTTTCATTTTCATATCCAAATCTGTTCAATAGTTTAGGCGTTAGAGCACCGGACGGACACACAGAAAAACAAAATCTTTTTACTTTTTAGTTTTTTTGACTCTATTAGTGTAAGACAATCGATCCCTATAAAATCAAAACTTCGACTTTGTTTGCCATAATAGTTACAACTTCTTACATAGCAAAAAGAGTCAAAATACATGAGAATGTAGATAAGAACTTAAATTAAAAGTCAATAGAATAGTAGTGCAAAAATAAAAAAAATACTAGATGCCTTTGTCCAGCAGTATACATATTCTGGTTGATATGATGATAAATAGTTACGCATCAAGTTTTTTTTTTAAAAAAAAGGTTAACGTTCCACTAAAAATAGAGGTTTTTTTTCTTCCCACGTCATTTAATTACGCCTTTTAATTAAACACAGTTTAGCCGAGATTTACAAATTATCGATTAAGCCTTCCACATTACCTACCTACTTACAAAACATCAACGAATTCTCGTAAAACGCTACGTGTATGGAATTCGAGCAAAGCCCTGTGTAGCATACGGATGTGTTGTGTAGGGTAAAACCAGGATAGTTGCCCCATGGGTATAGTTGCCCCGATCGTAATTACTCTAGTTTCGCGGATGAATCGCATGCTATTTTATTAATCTATCGAAAGACTCTCCAACTACCACTAAGTTGACCGTGTCTCATGTACCTGTGCGATTGCATGGAAAGGCAAAATGCGAGAAAAGTTTTTAGTTTAGGATAGATGCCCTGTTTCTCAGCGGTACATCTATCCTTAACGTAATTTACATGGATTAGGCAACTATCCCCTATGTGGGATAGATGTCCCTAAATGTAGAGGTTCGCAAAAATCGCTAATACTCTTGAAATATTAAAGATAGTGTTTACTAAACTTCATAAATTTGTAGGTACTAAATTAAAGTACCGGCCCGTTTTATAAATAAAGTATTTTGCTTTTTGTACTGAGAGAATATATAAAGTGATTTCAAAATGTGTAGCAACTATCCGGCTATTACCCTATAAGTATCTACTTTTGTATAGATATGTTACTAGTTATGTATGTATGTTGTACGGTCTGGAGCTCTGAAGTGCAGTTTGGGAATACCGCACCGACTGATACGCAATAAAGCAAGGGGTGAGGTATTGGGGAACAGTCGAAAGATGTGTTTGAAGATGTGTACTTTTATGATTTAATAAAGTCATTTAAGGCCCAAAGATAGGACAAATCACAATATTCAATTCAAATTATTGCAAAACTGCGCAAAGCTATCACCATGGAAAAAATCACACTAATATTATATAAAGGCGAAATTTTGTGAGTGTGTATGTATGTTACTTCTTCACGCAAAAGCTACTGAACAGATCTATTTGAAATTTGGTAGGTAGACAGATTAGGACCTGGATTAATACAGAGGCTACCTTTTATCATGCTCGCGAGCCGCTTGCGGCTCGCGCACTGCGCACCCTCGAACAGCCATAGTAACGATGTCCAGGCGGATGAAGCCGCGGGAAACAACTAGTATATAATATACTTAAAATAATAAAAAACGATTTAATTGAATATAATTTAAAAAAATATTACCACTTTTGATGTTAAAAAATATCCTGTAAACCCTGTTTTTTTCATTGATTGCAAAATTTCTCGAAAACAAATTATTTATGTTGGATAAAACCAATACACATAAATCGGTGACTTTAACACCTTTCATTTTGATTGAATACATTTTTAAAAAATATTTGAAAGTGAAGAAAAGTAATACAAACATCTAAAAATCGAGAATTGGGCGTTTGGTTTCAACGTAACAGCCACGATGAAGCCCTCATTGATTTGAACTTAAAATGAATGGACTTACGTTCGATATTATTTTATCACGGATCGACCTACTTAGATTAAGTCGATCTAAAGCCTTAATGTGCTTAATAATTAATTTTTCAATACAGTTGCCAAGAAGTGGGAAATTTTAATGTCAATTTATTGTGCGCAATTTTTTTTGCCGCACAGTGCGTTATACTTTGCCACTGTGCATAATTTTTTACTTCTAGACCACATTCTCTAGTCTCTGACTGTCAATCTTGTTGTGTTTGCTTCTACTTTACAATAGGCCTTACTTTTTTTTTCTTTTTCACTTCACTTGCTCAATTTCAAGTTCAGTTGCGCATGCATGCGGCTTGGGTTGTCAATGTCATATTACACAACACGTCATATACTAACCGACAAACTAAATTGAATTTTATGTTGAAACTGAAAAAGTGTATGTTGGTAACATTATTATGTCCGAGCGAGGACTTTTTTTAAATAATATATTAACGTCTCTGGGTACAAAAGTCCTTTTGAGACAGTCTTCAATATTAATTATCTTTACTAATTTTTGATTTGAACCGCTAGTTCCGAGTGCCGGTGCATTACAAATCTTCTCTGGAGTTATTGCCAGTGTTTGCAACAGCCTCATTCTGAGGTGGAACACCCGTTTGCAGTAGGGCGTCTATAAAACTGCACCCAGTGCAAATTGGGTTTTCACGTCCTTCTTCATTTTTTTGTTCTTCATATTGCTCTTGAACACACCTCTTTTTAAAGCAAATTCTAGCAGAAAACAATGCAAAAACAATAAATTAAAACTACGAATGCTTTCACCACAAATCCCGCCAAAAAAACTCCCAGCGAGAAGGACAATGCTATAGTGCTGCTATAGTTTCCTCACAACTGTATTGAAAAACGTCGTAAATTTGCAATTAATCAATTGGCAACACAGAAACTCTTGGAGGGGAAATCAGGGTTCTTCAGTTTTGTTAAATCAAGTTACAAAATTTCAGCCAATAGGTAAAGTCGAAATAGGTAAGTAGATAGATAGATAGATAAACCGTTTAATCACCGACCAAGCACCAAAATAACAATAAGTAAAAGTTGGTAATAATTTAAAAAATGAAGGTTACACCACGAAAACTAACTTATAGCTACTTACTAATAAATACAACAAATTTGCAGTAGGTTCGAGACCAGTGAAAAGGTCCTGGCTCAACATATGTTATAGGTGAATGCCCATAACGCTGATATTCTGCCGGGGCCCCCGCCAGTCTGCGTACCGCGACAATATACGTAAGTCTTCAAGTCGACAGTGAATAGGCACTAGACATGTGCGCCGATGCCGAAATATTCGGCGGCGGCGTAGAAGTAGAATTTGGCCGGCGGCGGCGTAAATGGCGGCGTAAACGGCGTCGTAAATGGCGGCATAAATTACACAAAAAACAGGGAGTTTCAGAAGTAAAATTAATAAAAAAACCGTTTTTATAAAAATTAATATAAGGTATGAAAAGAAACGTTAAAGTCGCAATAAAATATGGCACAAAAATAGCTTGCTTTGGTAATTTGGTTACGAATAACGTACTTACAAATTGTAAGTTACAATCTTATATTTATGACTCTAAGGAGAGAAATGCGCTACTGGCCAGAACATTGCAGTAACACAGTAAGTGTTCCATTGAATCTGTATCCACACAGGTCCTGCAGGTCGGGTCATTCATCAGGCAGATTTTTTCAAGTGTGCGTTTGTAGCAAAATGACCTATCAATGCTCCTGTTACCGCTCTGACACGTGTCCTGCTGTTTCTCCGACTGTACTTGATTGCCTCTGTGGTTACCTCACCGATGAAGAGCTTGGAATCTTTGAGTCTAAGACATGTCAGTTTAGTCTTCCTTCGGCCTGTTCCTTCTACGCCTAGAATGGGCTTCACTGTTATTGTTTATAGCCAGTATATGATTATGGGTTTTAAACCCCAAGTTCTTACCGTACGCAGATTTTTGCATACCGAAGACTTTTGTGGCCTTGGCCATGGTCCTTTCTTTGTGCAGGTTTCACGTCAGTTTTTTATCCAGAGTCATGCCTAGATACTTAACGATTGTGGACTGTCCCATACAGTTTGAGAGTTTTTAAACCTTGTCGGTTTCTTTTTCTTGTGAATGGTACAACCGTGGCCTTGCTACGTTTAATCGATAGGTGATATCCATCACACCACCTTTCAACTTTACGCAAGGCTTTTCACGAGTACATTATTCGCGATACTATGTTCGGGAATTTGACATTAATTATAATAACTAGTTCGTCAGCATAACCAAACGTGTAGAAAGATCCGGTATTCAGCTGCTGCAGAAGCCATCTACAGAACGCCACCCTGCGGGCATCTTTTTGAAGTGGTAGCAGTAACCTTCTCCCCCAATAGTAAAGATGTTATGATTATCTTCCTAAGCATGCTATCTATCCATTTTCATAGCGTTTGGTCTATACCATTGGAGATAGCTGCATTCTTGATTGCCTCCAAATTAGTGCGATCAAAGGCTCCTTCGATATCGAGGAAGGCAGCAGCACATACCTTCTGGTTTTACAACGCACTTTCATCACGGTATACTACAAGATGAAGTGCTCTTTCAGTCATTTTACCAGACTGATATGCACATTGTAGTACATGAACTGTTTTTTCCGCACGAAACCCCTCCTTTATGTAGTTGTCGACCAATTTTTCCAGGGCCTTCAGCAGAAATGATGAAAGGTTTATGGGTCTGTAGGACATCGGTTCATCGTAGATCTCTGTTTCCGGCTTTGGTAAGTAGACAACCTTGACACGTTTTCAGATTTTTGTAATATATCCGAAGGCGATACACGCAACCTAGGCGAGCGTTGAACTTTTCGCCGTTCGCATCATTTGCGCCGAATACGCCGATTTTTCTAATTGGTCAGCGGCTTCAAGTCCTGATCGGCGGCGGCGGTCACCGGCGCGGTCCGGCGCACATGTCTAATAGGCACTATTTAAGTAAGCGTGTTACATCCTCGACAACCCTTATTACATCAGGTCAGGTGCAGCCAAACGAACTCAATTTTTTTAATTTTAAAAAAACCGGTTTTAATCTCGCAAACCCTTGTCTGTTGCTCGGACTTTACTAAATATGTCACTCGTTTGCAAATTATCTATTTACCACCCTAGTGTCATCATCATCATATCAGCCGAACTACGTCCTCTGCTGGATAAGGATCTGATAATGATAAAACGTTTACCTACATTCATTATTTTTAAAAGCGGAAAATATCAATAAAAAATCCCAATACAAAAACTTTCCCAAAGCACTTCGTAGGTAGGTATAACATTATTTCAGAAAAAAATCTCCTTATATTCCAAATGAAGCTCTCGCGGAACTTGAAGCAAACTCATTACAAGTTCGGTAACTCCGCAGCAGGCGAGGTAGATTCTCGTTGGTAGGTAGGTTGAAGCTTCCAGAATCTTCGGACCGATCCCGTCCCATCTTGTCGCGTGGAGCGTTCGGGGTCAATAAAATATGTAGACAGCCGCGGAGAGGGCCCAGCCTTTCCTATAACAAGAAAAGAAGTTTCTTTTTGCAATTTTTTGAAGCTTTGAATGAAATATGTTTTCTTTTTTTGTAGAGGGAATGTTCGCATGACAACGGTATCTTTATTTTGCGATAACTTTATGAGTTATGGATTTGCATAGTGCATATATCTGCCGGTAGGTAGGTAGGTGCTACTTGTAGGTCGCAAGCGATAAAATTAAATGTCAATAGGTAGAATTTAAGTGGCAGTGGGCGGGGCACATAGCTCGTAGAACAGATGGCCGTTGGGGTAGTAAAGTTCTCGAGTAAAATGTAGCATAGGTAGGCCTCCCACTCGGTGGACCGATTACCTGGTGAAGGTAGCGGGAAGCCGCTGGATTCGGGCAGCGCAGAACTGGTCGTCATGGAAATCCTATGTCAAAGTATATATTAGTACTAACATACAGATGGACACTCCCTGCCGCCCTCTAGATTGCGACCTCACCCCTCGTCACCCAGATTGATACAGATTGGTTACAGTTTGGTTGTCGGACGTATAGGACGTATAGTCATTCCTTTTTAGAAATGTCATTTCTGACCCGTTGTATGAAGTGTCCAGGGTGTGCCTAAGTCTAGCAGTGGACGTCCGTCGGCTGATATGATGATGATGAGGTAGAATTAAGTAGAATTAAGTATGTAAGCGATCGTAGCTCAGTGGAACTTGCTTATATAGTTAGGTTGATCACGTAGGTTAACTGACCTAAAGCACGGTCATTACCTGGATGGGTTCGAGTGTTAGTAGCATTTTTCTCGACCATTTCGTTAATCGTTAAGCCGTGTTAGATGCTAGAGATGTTAGAGGTGACTTAAAAACTTCGGATAGGGTGCGCCACTAGCCCTACAACCTCTACTAACCCGAACTGGGCCCCCGTGTGTGGAGTAACCTTTCCGAGTGTGGGAAGACCCGTAGTCCAACAGTGGGGAAGTTTATGGGTTGTTAACGAGTAAGTTATTTGAATAGAATCATGTCTATAAAGAGGCATGTAAGCTTCGAACAAATATATGGACTGGCCCTATTCATATACATTATAATCTCATAAAAACCGGCCAACTGCGAGTCGGACTGGCGCAAACTAGGGTGTCGCTTTTTTAAATACTTAAATGTTTATTTAAAATAAACAACATTATATTTACAATTGGTAATGGAACATTTTGTATCGAACATCTATGAACTTTTGACAAATCTAACTGCACATCTTAAGTTGGTTGACTATTAGGTACTCCTGAACTAATAAAGCCTACTTAGTCGTGATAGTTTTCCTTTTGAATTGATTATATGTCCTACTAATTTCAATTTTTTGTTGTCCTGAAATTAGGGGGACACTTGACTTGAACAAAAATTAGCTCTTTACAGTTTAATATTTCGCAAACCCTGAATCCAAAAATGTTTTGTAAAAACCCTCAGTTGTTTTGAAAGACCTATTCACCGGTATCCCTCACAATAGGGTACATGAGCAGAAAAAACACCCTCTCTTTACATGTAAGGGAGGTACCATAAAAAAAAAGATTTTATTGTGCCAATTTGTCGACATGATTTATGTGTATAACCATGCCAAGTTACAGCTTTATAGCTAAAAAGTATCTGAGCTAAGCTGCAGATAGACGGACATACAGACATGGCGAAACTATAAGGAAAACTACACAGAAAATAGTAGAAACACTAGAAAATAGTAAAATACAACTACACGCAAACACACACTCACACCACTATAGTATACCGAGTCTCATTCAAATATAAACAATGACAGACATAGACGTAGAGTTACTCGGAATGTAGCACGAATGAGATAATTAATTTCACTAATTTCCACATTCCTTCAAACCATTTGGGAAATATTGATCGATTAAGGCGAAATGAGCGAATGCGCTCATTCTAAAGGCATCAGTATCGCTGTTCGCGTAGGCCGGTCCATAGCTGTAATATTGGTCAAAGCATGTAGGGTACTGTTTTGTTGTTACAAAGGTCTCAATATTTAAAAATAACAGTAAAATTATGAACCCTTACATTTTCACCATGTCCGTCTGTCTGTCCCTCGATATGTCACAGCCATTTAAAGTACTCCAGAACTTTTACCGCCGTAAAACTGTGGGGATGAATGAACGAATGTGTGACGTCTATAAAGTTACGGAAATAAATCTGGAAAAAAATTAATGGGTCTCTTAAAACCATTGTGGGTTTGTTCTGTTTGTGATAAACAATTTTTTTGGTGATTTATTCATTTACGAAACATTAAGTTTCTAAATGGTATTTTTTAATAAATTAGGTATATAAACCCCTAAAAAATCTATATTTGAGGAAATAATAAAAGTGTTTGGAAAAGCAGCGCGTGCATACAAAGAATTTAGAAAAAAAAAACCGATACCTGTCTAGAAGTGTTTTATACTTAACGAGAACTAGTCGACCAACTTGTTTTATTACATACAATGTCTGAACAGGTAACTTTTTAAATACCTTCTTTAATGACTTCAGAACCCAACTTCACGCGTGGTCCGACACGTAGTCAGACAGTTTTTTTATGGTTGTGCTCTCGATTTTAATTCAGTTTAACTATAAATAGGAGCGTATGCATGCCTTATTCCTGTATAGCGTACGTAGGTAAATTATTAAATTACTGATATATTTTTTGAATGTAGTTTATATAAGACTAACCTATAAATAGGTACATATAGTAGTGTATGCATGCCTTATTCCTGTATAGCGTAGGTAGGCACATTATTAAATTACTGATATATTTTTTGAATGTAGTTTATATAAGACTAACCTATAAATAGGTACATATAGTAGTGTATGCATGCCTTATTCCTGTATAGCGTAGGTAGGCACATTATTAAATTACTGATATATTTTTTGAATGTAGTTTATATAAGACTAACCTATAAATAGGTACATATAGTAGTGTATGCATGCCTTATTCCTGTATAGCGTAGGTAGGCACATTATTAAATTACTGATATATTTTTTGAATGTAGTTTATATAAGACTAACCTATAAATAGGTACATATAGTAGTGTATGCATGCCTTATTCCTGTATAGCGTAGGTAGGCACATTATTAAATTACTGATATATTTTTTGAATGTAGTTTATATAAGACTAACCTATAAATAGGTACATATAGTAGTGTATGCATGCCTTATTCCTGTATAGCGTAGGTAGGCACATTATTAAATTACTGATATATTTTTTGAATGTAGTTTATATAAGACTAACCTATAAATAGGTACATATAGTAGTGTATGCATGCCTTATTCCTGTATAGCGTAGGTAGGCACATTATTAAATTACTGATATATTTTTTGAATGTAGTTTATATAAGACTAACCTATAAATAGGTACATATAGTAGTGTATGCATGCCTTATTCCTGTATAGCGTAGGTAGGCACATTATTCAATTATTGTGAAACCGCGTGCTAGTTCTAGACGTATGGTACTGTAGTGTACCAAGTGTACCCTCACCGCATAAAGTGTGCCACTTGATTGGCAAGCACACACGGTCGGCACATTACTTACCTACTGTGTGACTGGGTGAAGGAAGTAGGGTGTGGAGCTGACGTTGCCGGTACCTGTCTACCTCACGTCTAAAAATATGTTTTGAAGATGTATCTACTAATACTTTTTACGTAGGTATGTTTAAGTAGTTTTGTAACTAGAGTGAGGCGTTACTAAACTGAAATCAGTCTTTTTACCTGACTTCCCAAAGAGGAGGATAATGTTTTTCAAGTGAATGTATTGATGTATGTAAGTACCTAAATAAGTATTTGTATGTATGTAGTCGAATTAGAAACGAGGTGATCCATAGGTAGTGGGCGGGGCACATTGCTCGTAGAACAGAGGGCCGTTGGGGCAGTAAAATTCTCGAGTGGCGACCACACACCGGAAAACGTAGTGTGGGCAGGTCTCCCACTCGGTGGACCGATGACCTGGTTAAGGTCGCGGGAAGCCGCTGGATGCGGGCAGCGCAGAACCGGTCGTTGTGGAAATCCTTTGGGGAGGCCTATGTCGAGCTCAGCCAAAGAAACGGAAACGGACTACATACATCATCATCATCATCATGTCAGCCGAAAGACGTCCACTTCTGAACGTAGGCCTCCCCCAAGTATTTCCACGACGACCGGTCCTGCGCTGACCGCATCCAGTGATAAACATTGATATATTATCTAAGTACGAGATGTTGCCCGCGGCATTGCCCGTGTGGATATCAAGTGTAGGTGGTGATATTTTCTAAATATTGTTGATTTTTTTTTAATAGTTTTGGATTAACTCTTACAACAAAACAAACTTTAAGTATCCCTTTTTACTGTTGACTCAAATTTATGTAGGCACAAATGTTAAAGTGAAAAGTGAAGTATCAAAATAAATGTTTTTGTACCAAACTTAACTAAAGGCATCTTAAAAAATGCCTTCTACTTATTTTCAAATGTAAGTACAACTTTTTTAAATCATTAATTTTACAATTTAAACCCAACTCCCCTGTTTCTGAGCTTACCACAAATAAAAACGTCAAATTAATTTCCAAAACATAAAACTCTCTCAATTACGTGAGACGATGCCAAGAGCTTATCAATTGTGGATAAAAATAATAATACATTAGTTATTGAAATTTCGTGTTGGCATTTAAAATCAGAGAAATCTTATTTACGAAAGAAATATAAAGGTTAAAAAAAATGGCAAACGACCTTTTTAGGCATCATCTCACTTGATGTCAAGGGCTCACCAATTGTGAATAATAAAAGAAGATGGAAACGGGGTTACCAAGATTCCTCAATTCAATAGGGAACTGGCTATCATATCGATAAGCTGGAACACATCAATGCTATTAACATTGATGTTTGGCGGCAAGACTTAGATGAGATAGTGGTAGTAGCCAGATGGGCTTAAAAAATGCCCTTCCACCAACCAAACCGAGTTTTTAAAACTTAGATTTCTCCAGAAATCGAACCCGCAACCTCTTGATGTAAAGTTAAGGACTACATTACGCCCCATACCATATCAGCTCATATACGTCCCCACCGAGGGGCTCGAGCCTACCCTGAATTAGGACGATCGGGCCTTAGTCGACCACGCGGGCCCAGTGCGGGTTGGTCGACTTCACACACAACCTTCGAGTTTCTTTGCAGGCGTGTGCAGGTTTCCTCACGATGTTTTCCTTCACCGTTAAAGCAATCGGTAAGTACGTACGTAAGTTTAGAAAAACTAATTGGTACATTGGCCGTCCAGATTTGAACCCGGTACCTCTGGTTAGAAGGACCGAGTCGTTACCGGTTGAGCCACCGACGCTTTTAGTCGTTTTAGACGCCCCATATTTTTGTGAAAATATTTCATGATTTGTCTATATTAATATACGAAACAAAAAATACAAGACAAAACCAAAACAAAACAAATGTATGGTAAGACAACACACGCATTTCAGGAGGTGAATAAGAAGACGAAAGTAAAAAAATAATCCCTGAGAAAACAATGGTCAATTCGAAAAAAAAATGGAAGTTCTCATACAAAAATAAAAGTTTAAAAAACTTAAAAACCGACTTCAAAATGCTCATCAGCTCATCTGAATAACCTGAAAGAATACAACTATCGGTCTATACTTACCTATGTATCTACGAAAAATATTTGAAGAATTATCCTCCAACTCCTAACCGTTAAGGAGTTGTACCTATCCTTCATCAGCTCATCAACATGAGATGATGACTAATAGACGCCAAAACTTGAATAGTTTTAGGAAAGACATGCAACACGTAATATGTGACTTATATTATTATATTATATCAGCTCATATACGTCCCCACCGAGGGGCTCGAGCCTACCCTGAATCAGGGCGATTAGGCCTTAGTCGACCACGCGGGCCCAGTGCGGGTTGGTCGACTTCACACACAACCTTCGAGTTTCTTCGCAGGCGTGTGCAGGTTTCCTCACGATGTTTTCCTTCACCGTTAAAGCAATCGGTAAGTATATGTACGTAAGTTTTTTTTTTTTTTTAAAAACTCATTGGTACATTGGCCGTCCAGATTTGAACCCGGTACCTCTGGTTAGATGGACCGAGTCGTTACCGGTTGAGCCACCGACGCTAAAATTGACTATAAAATTGAGGGTTTTTCTCGATTTCCCTGGGATCCAATCATCAGATCCTGACTTGGTGACAATGGGACCCCCTCGGGAGTATACTCTTTTCAAATAAAAAAATAATTTTGAAGCTTCAGTAAAGAAGACATGACGTCCGTTTATTTGTATCTTCCTACTTGAGCTAAGTATGTATTTATTTATGTATATAAGTATGTAAAGTAGGTACCATGGTATGTAAATATTTTTATTTTTATTATATTTTATTAAATAAGTATGAAAGTATATTTATTATATACAGGGTGTAACATAAAGGTGTGGTGATACTTTAAGGTGGGCTTGTACCCATCAAACTGAACAACTTTCTCAATGGAACCCATAGTCAAATCGCAAAAAAAAATTTGAACTTCCCATACTAAGTTGGCTGATCAGCTGATCAAGTTAGTATGGGAGAGCCAAATTTTTTTTTGCGATTTGACTATGGGTTCCATGGAGAAAGTTGTTCAGTTTGATGGGTACAAGCCCACTTTAAAGTATCACCACACCTTTATGTTACACTCTGTATAATATTGCGATATTATAATTATAAGTATATTTAATATATTATCTGTTTATTACTTTTGATTATTGTTTTTAGTTCTTTTAAATTATGTAAATTTGTTTTTGCTTAAAGTTAAAATTCTTTCAGTGATTAAGGGTTGGATGGAAGAGATCCATGTTTGTGAGAAGTCCGCCTTTGTGCATACTTCTATTATGTATCTATAATTGTAAATGTAAACAAACAAACAAAGCTTCAGTATTGTCATGCTCAAACTATCAAATAGGTACCTCAAACTCGCCCATAAAATATTAAAACAATTTTTTAAAATCCTCAACATGGTCCAGTTCCATTCGTGTTAATTATTCCAAAATTTTGATTTTGATTCATCCTTTATATCACTTTTGACCTTATAAAGGCATACCAAGACAGATAAAATGAGGAAAGCTTTTATCAGGAATGTTCAATAAGGATTGGAGCTCAACTTTATATAATGGTCTTTTCTTGTTTCTCTCCAAAGCAACGATAAACTTCTGAGGCGGATAAAAAAGCTTCAATATTGCTCTATCCTGGGACTTTAAGAACAAAATGGAAGTTGAATTGGTTTTAATTAATTATATTGTCAAGAATTTAATTCATGACTGTAATTCGCACAATTATTTCAAAAGTCTCCGTTCATTTTATAATGCTCATTAATATTTCTTTTATTTATGTCGATAAAATATTTTGGTAGGGAAAAGTCAGACCCCCTCTTAAAGATGAAGACGTTATGGCCAAAAAAGTTTTTCTGACACTCAATTATCGCAAGAGAAGAAAGATTAGTCGGTCTTCGAATCCAACATAGGTCGTTCTTTCTCTTGAAAATATTAACACATAATAATGTAATTTTACTGCTCCTCTTAATGGAATGCTGGGCCATCAGAGTGAGCTGGCCGGCTGGGAGTCGGCCCCAATCGCTCAGGTTATAGTGTAAGTTGGTCACAGTTTTCTTTGGCCATAGGTATGGGATGGGTATTCTTAAAATGTTATTGGTACTTTTGATTATCAAAGTAAGAATCATACAGTAATAAAATAGATAAATGGATGAAGTACGATTAGGTTTATAATAGAATACAAAAAAATCGAAAGCCTAAAGACTTTTAGGTACAAGCTTTTAATATTGCATTGTCACGCGATTTACATATGCATGCAAAATTTGAGTTCAATCGGAAACCGGGAAGTGGGTTAAATTTAACTTGCATTACATTACAGATACCGGGACAGGTGAAACTAAATAAAAGCTTGCAAAAAGGTTTCATTAGGTTTCCTGAATGTATAAATGCGTCTATAAGTTTGCAAAAATGAAACTTTTTGGCATGCCTTGTAGTAAAATTAATAAATAAAACATGTTTTTATCTGAGTGAGACTTGTGTTCTATACGTGCCAATAACATACAGATCTTAAAGGTTTATACGATACATTTTTTTGGTTCAAGTACAAATACTGAGTCGAAAAAAAAACCTTTATTTCAACGTAATAGACACGTTATGGAAATCTTTAGGGGAGGCCTTTGTCTAGCAGTCGACGTCTTTTGGCTGATATGAAAGAATTAATGAAATGTGTTAATGACGCCAACTGAATAAATCGAATCCGGTCCAACGACGCAAGTAACTTTCTTATAGCATTACATAAAGCTTTTTTCTACACCGTCTTAATTCAGTTCCTTCCTAGCGTGTAAACATAGGGTGACTGGTACAATGACTAACGCATATCAGGAAGTGAATCAGAAGATGAAACTGAACAACCTTTTCCAAGAAACCTAGTCCAATTCTAAAGAAAAAGACTAAATAATAATAAGTCAATCAGCTTTGATGAAAACTCCAAAATTTCTTTTTGCGTATTCACCGTAGGTTTCTCAGTAAATATTATTCAGTTCCGTCTTCTGATTCATCTCCTAAAATACGTCCGTCACCTCTGCTTAACAGTCTTCCTGTGCCTGTACCTAATACAGGTTTGTAAAATATACGTAAAAATCTTTGATTTACATCTTTGATTTTTTTAGTGACCGACGGAATATTCATTTTCATTTTTGGCCATTTTCTCCCAAATATGGATATTCGGCCATATTTTCTTTTTCAGCCATGAACCAGCCGAAGCTTCGGCCAAGCCGAATATCAGATGACCGTGAAGATGACGGTGACGTATAACGTACCATTGTTATTATTTTTGTGACGATTGTTTTTTTTTCAACCATTAAGTGCTAAATATATAAGAGACATCTCATCAACTAATCAGTATTTAGAAAAACTAAAAGAATACGTGTTTCCTTATCTTCATTTAAGATTTATAAGGATTCTGGCAAATAATCTGTTTAGTTTAACAATGTTGCTATTTGACAAAGTTTAGTTTATTTTAATGTTGATTATCGTAGTACAAATTATATTGATTTTATTATCTTATATAATCAATAAATACAGCAATATATACACCATCATTGTTGTCCTCTAATGGAATAATCGTGTTTTATTAAAAAAATTAAAGCCTAAATTTGCTTAAAAAGAAAAATACATTATTTCGTATACAGCGGAAATATCTTCCATTAACAATTCATTTAGTATCTTCATTCTTTAATGTCTAAATCATTTTCGTTTTCGACCGAAAATGAGACAGAAGCCGAAACTTCGTTTTAATTTTCGGCTGAGAATCCATTTTCGATCGAACACTAAAATTTTCGTTCTCGAAAATCACTGTGACAAAATTATACTACGGTCAATTCTGACTGAACCTAACACTCGCGGTTAATGGACTCGCCTGATAGACGCACATCCACTTGCTCACACTACCTACACATAGTTAAGGGCAGCGCCTTCACACTGGCACACTGGAATCAAATGGAATGGAATAGTAGGATAGTGCGTAAGGATAGGCGATAACTTTGACCAGGCCGACCCTTTACGCTAACCTCTGCAAGGGAACATGCTTAGACGGTAGATAAATACATATACTTACCTCAATTACTGTTTGTATTCATCCGTTACATCATACAATAATATTATATCTGATTTAAATGCTCTTGGCACTAGTGTTATTTTGCTCTGCTTTAAATACGTTCCACATAAATACTTGTTCTTAAAAAAGTGGATTACGTCATAATAGGGGATCAAACTGCTTGTCATTTGAGTTGCTTTTTATAATTCGTGAAAAACTAAATTTGGTTCCAAAATGTTTGATTTACCCACAAGTGACGTCATAGATTTTTAGCGTCATTGACGAACTTATTTTGTGAATTTGATCAATTAAAAATTGAAGACGTGATGGAAATACAAAACAAGTAAGGTTTTTTTAAACTTCAAGAGGAGAGCAATTTAGAAAATCATATTTCAGGATTTATTTTTTAGGTAGTCCGATCCCCTATTGTCGATAGAATTAGTGTTTTGGAATCGATATTAATTATATATTTTCTTTTGTTAATAAAAATCTATCGCATATGTTGGCCAATAGGCCTATTAACACTCCATTTTACAAGATATTTAAGCGACCAAAATATCCCCCCTTTTGTTGTTCCGAATAACACAAATAAGTGCTATTGAATCTTGAAAAACAACTAGTTTATTATGAAGGTAACCCCTTTTACAAAATCCATAAATTTGTGAAGCTGAGAACAACAAATGGTATCTATGACTTTGGCATTGAGTCTAATTTCCTTTACGTAAAACAAAGAATACATATGATGTTTTCTTCCGTGAAGCGAGACCTAAATTTTAATTTGGAACAAGTTTTTTTTAACCTCTACGAATAGAAAAACATTTTTTTTATGAGTGATGAGACGGCTCGATTAGTATGGGGGTACGTGTTCGATATTTTAAAGGAACTTTAGGGAGAAAAGTGTCTTGTAATAAATACTAAGCAAAAGCCTAGTTGACGCGTGGATCCAATCGTCCGATTCTTCACGCCACAAGATTTTAATAACAAGGTTGAAAGCGGGGATTTGTGTTATTTATCGTCAATTTTAAAATACAACATGCCGGCGGTATTAATAATAGGTACGTAGCCGAGGTTAGTTTTTTGTTCAGTATTTTTAGACACGAAATACACAGATGTCCGTTATGGATGAATATTCTTTGAAACTTTTTAGGGTTCCGTGTCACCTAACAAGTGACCAACGGGACCCTATTACCACACCCTGGACACTTCATACAACGGTCGCAAAATAACATTTTAAAAATGGGACGACGGAACAAACAAAATGGTGGCGAAATCCTATACGTTCGACAACCAAACTGTGACCAATCTGTATCAATCTGGGTGACGAGGGGGTGAGGTCGCAATCTAAAGAGCGGCAGGGAGTGGCCATACTGTATATTAGTACTAATAATATATGCTTTGCTATTACTTAGCCTCCGCTGTCTGTCTGTCCGTCCGTCAGCGGGCTGTATTTCATGAACCGTAATAGAAATTTGAAATTTTCACGGAATGTGTATTTCTGTTACCGATATTACAGAAAATATAAAAAGTGAAAAGATAAAAACACATTTTTTTATTTATAGGACTTTTGAAGCATTTTAGATTTGGCTCCATCGTAAAAACGGAAATACATACAAGCCTGAAACAAATAATAAAAATTGGCCAAGTGTGAGTCGCACTCGCGCTAAAGAGTTCGAACTAAATGACAAAAAAAGCATACCTATTTTGGTCGCTCGCGTTGATGTTTTTGTTTGTAATGTGAATAGGTATCATTTTTGGTGTTGAGAGGTGAGGTGGTAGTCCGACTCGCACTTGGCCGGTTTTTTCCTTCTGACTACCTACCTACGCAATGTTCAATCTATCTACCTAGATAGTTGTATATGCTTAAAGCCTTATTATGTTATTACAGAATTTCTTTACAAGATATTTCCTGCTTATTTCTTGACTCTGGAAAATTTATACGCATCCATAATACCAAAATATTAAACCTACTGGCGTTTTTATTGAATAAAATTTGCATCTCATTACAATTTTTTTATTAATTTATTTTAATAAAACTGAGAATATCTCCTCAATGTAAATAAATAAAATACATACAGAAAACGTATATAATACAAGTTGAAAATATTGAAACGAGTTTTGAGAACGATTGATTTATAGGTAGAGATCCAGTTAGGTGAAGTCCGCGCCTCCCACTAGCACCGCTTATTTGGGCGTTATAAAGATAGTAAATTAACTTTCAATTTACATTTTAATAGCTTTGGACTCTTCACACACGTATTTTGCTAGAATTTACACGGAGCGAATTGTCAGCCGAGGGCAATTGGTAAAACATAAAAACGCTATAAAACGGAATCGTAAAAGAATTGTAATTTGCATTCTGGTTTTTTCCTCGGCTAAGCGTCGTCGCAGGAGCAGGATCTACTTTATTTAGCTCACTAAGCAATTACTGTTATTAAAGTGGTTTTTTTTATTATTATTATTTATCAAAAAAATGAGTGTATTTAACTACAGAACACCTGATGGTAAGTGACGATGTAGTCAAGGATAGTACACGCAAACTCAAAAAAAAAGCAACAACTTCGAACAATTTTGCATTGTTATTTTTGATTTTTGTTAATTTTCTAATAAAGTACTACACTGATTTTGATAAAATTTATATGGGACCACACGAGAAGCACTAGCTTTCAAATAAAAAAAGAATTATTAAAATCGGTTCACCCAGTCAAAAGTTCTGAGGTAACACACATAAAAAAAAACATACAGCCGAATTGAGAACCTCCTCCTTTTTGGAAGTCGCTTGATAATGCCTATTCACGCTCGCCTTAAAGATCCCCAAATTGTACTAGTCGGAAAACACAAACGTAGGCAAGGAGTTCCACTCCATCGTTGTCTGCATAATAAATGAGGAAGCGTAACGTAACAAAAAAGTTGTGGAACCTCTCTCTGCATCTCGTTGAACAAGGGGTATTGGAGCTGGGATTTTTTTATTATTATTAGTTATCAAAAAATTGAGTGCATTTGAATACATAACACCTGGTGGTAAGTGACGATGTAGTCGAGGATGATACACGCAAACTCAAATAATGCCTATTGACTCTCGGCTTCGTCGGGAAACACAGACGCATAGTCAAGGAGTTCCACTCCATCGCTGTCCGCATAATAAATGAGGAAGCGTAACGCTTCGTGCGTATAGGTTGAATATCAACAACAAAGGGGTGGAACCTCTCCCTGCATCTCGTTGACCGAAGGTGGAATGGAGCTGGGGGAATGAGGTCGTGCTGTTCTTGTGCACACTCTCCGAAATGAATTCGATAGTATACCGAAAGACAGGCAACTTTGCGGCGATGCTCAAGGCTTTGGAGTTTGATTTTGACAAGATATTGTGGTGTATATAAAAAACTGACCGTGTGCGAGACAGACTGGCATACTGAGGGGTTACATACCATCACAACTCTCCATACTAGTAGGTTACAACAATGATACCTTTCACTTCAAACAACAAAAAAACAACGCGAGCGACAAAAAAATAGGTTTTTTTTTTCATTCAGTTCGGACTCCTTAGCGCGAGTACGACCCACACTTGGCCAGTTTTTATAATATTTTGTTTAAATTAAGAAAGAAGTATAAAAAGTTTTGTTACTTATTCTCATGTATAACTTTATGCATTTGAGCAAGACCTTGAATTATTGGTTGCAGCAATATAAATACGTATACACAACACACCCTTTAAAACTTTAACTGTCTGTCTACCTACTACGCTTCATGAAATACGCCCACTGACAGACAGACGGACGGACGGACAGCGGAAGCTTAGTAATAGGGTCCCGTTGGCACCCTTTAGGTACGGAATCCTAAAAATGAAACTCTAGTAAAGTGTTTACGATCTATTTATTAAAAAAAAAATTTTTCACAAAAGTATTGCGATTTTAAGTGTTTCATAGTAACGAGGAGGCCCCGTGCTGCTCCGCAGCATTATTATTATTATTTATTATGTACATCGATGGTGCGCAGTAGGCAACCTGCAAGGGGATAGTCATCGATGTTGCGCGGTGTGCGATAATGTGCGCGATAAATGTTCACACCTAACTTTCATATATGTCGGAGCGCAAGGATTTGGCGCCACCTATGCATGCGTCGAAGCACCGTGTGTTTTATCTTGAAACGTCAAGCGGTTAGGGTAGTAATAATAGTCATCTTTGGCCATGGCGTGGTCGGTGCGAGACCGGAACCCGGAAGTTGGTAGTGTTGGTACTTGTTTGTTAGCCAATCAGAATCATTGTGATTATCGAACCAATAAATGACAATGCAGCCAAACTACAGAGGCTACGACAGAGGCGCCAATTATTTTACGAGCACTTTTGATCGAGCAGCTGAACTGTCAACTTGGGAAGCCAGCCCCGTGCCGAACTCATCGCAGTCTATGAAATAATCGGTTTTCATCCGAATCATCGTGAAGCCTCGTGTTGCAAACGTGTGTGAATATTGATTGTACACTCTAAAACTTCTCAAAGACGAGTTTATATTTCTTAGATCCGACCAAAACCCTTCTGATGATCCGAAATGTATGCACATCCTTTAAGCACTTTTCGTTTCTTTCCTACACCCATACTTGAAAGCATAACAACTACTCAATACTAAATGTATTGTGCGTTTTAAATGAGAAAATAGCGACCGAGCTTACTTTTTAACACTACTTTTTTTCGCCTTTTTTAGGGCAGGCTAAGGCTCATTGGCCATACCACCTTGTCTTCAGTACAATCGGTAGTAGTGTTTACGTCTTCAGTAATTTTACCAAAATCGCAATGTCTGTTTAAAAAAAGATAATACAAACACGTTCTACAGTAATTACTAAACAATTATAAGAAAAACACAGTAATTTCATTCGTATTAAAAAAGGTTGTATTCTTATTAAACATTTAAATAATCTTACGTAAGTACTACAAAAAAAAGTTTTTATTCCTGATAGGTATTCCAAAGTAATAATTATATTTATATCGTTTTAAATAAGGTAGGTTTTAAGTGAATATTTTGTACAATAAAGAGTATACAAATAAACAAAGGTTATTCTTGTTATGTATTAAAGAGTATGAAAATCCGTTTGGTAGGGTAAATGTTCACACCTAGTTTCCCTCCGACTCAACCAATTTAGATGGGCAATAGCTCAACCGAAAAAGCTCAATCTAGCGAGTGTTGTTAGACCAAAACGAACCGCGAAGGTATTTCAATTAGATTTGGAGATATTGAGAAATAAAGCTACGAAAATCGCGTTTGAGTCTTGGGGTATAACTTGAGAAGGGTGAAAGTTAGGTGATTTTCAAAACTTGACTACACATTTATGTAAAATACCTTTCATTTAAAAAAAATGAAAAAATATCGGTTTGACAAGACTGCCGGACGGACTGGAAAGAGATTTCATATTTTTTTCTTATTTATTTCAGAAGGACGAAAGTTAGGTGATTTTTAATTACTTGATGACAAATGTGTACATAAATACCTTTCATAATAAAAATATTAGCAAATCGGTGGGATAAAACGGCCGTACAGACTCGTATTAGATTTCATAATTTTGTTTAAAATGTTGAAAAGGGCGAAAGTTAGGTGATTTTCAATGCTTGTTATCAAACCAGTGCATCAATACCTTTTGATAAAAAAAAGCATCTTGATGGTTCGATAGAACGGCCGAAGGACTATAGATGGGAGCATGGTGCGCGAGCCGCTAGTCGCTCGCGGGGGTGATTTCCAATGCTTGATAACAAATCTGAGCATAAATACCTTTCATTTAAAAAAAATACCAAATTGGTTGTATAGAACAGCCACAGACCCTTGTTAGTTTTATCAATCCATTTAATATAATTATAGATTTTAGAATGTGTTTTATTTTTTTATTTAAGTGTTTTGAAATTAAAAGCGTACACTAACTATAGTTTCATGTTTTACTTATACAGGATGTAAAAAAATTCGTATATGTCCCGTTAACTGGGGGTCCTACTCATCATATTGAACAACTTTCCCCAAGGAACCCATAGTCAATCAATTCTCTAAAAAAATTCGACCCTCCATAGTAAAATGCACAAAATTGGTCGATCAACTGATCGATTTGTATGAATAGTGAAAATATTTTTTTTGCGATTTCAGCAAAGTCGTAGAACGAAAGTTGTTCAGTATTATGAGTAGAAGCCCCAGTTGACGGGACCTACACCAATTTTGTTACACCATGTATATGTACAAAGTTTTATTACAACCGGCCAATTCATTTTCGAAAAATTAGAATTGCTCGTTTCGTTTGAATGAAAGACGATTTTGTTAGGTAACCTTAAGTTATATTTCGATGTTTTGTAATGGTTGGTACTATAAATATTGCAGTAAAATAAAACTTTCTTGTTAATAATTTACTAAATTATTCTTTCTTTAATATTTGTCCATTATTCCAAGGGCTCATTCAAAGAAAAATCCCTCAGGTAACTATACCAAATTACGGAGTACCCCTCGACATAGCAATCCCCATTACTCTGATTAGAAAAGCTTCCTAATTCCAAACATGTTGGTATTTAACTTTTAACAATCCATGAAGAAGGCATATCCCACACTTGTATATGTGTTTCTTCCAAACTTTTCTAAATCAAAAGGGTAGTCCCTCAAATGTCCACCAATAGAATATGATCTTTATTAGCGAGTCTTAAGATTCCATTCCAATTGCATATGTCGGGGATGTATGGTGAATTGTGTTGAAGGCCTCTGTATCGATTGGTAGTCTGGAAGCCTATATACGGCCGCTACGGTTTGCTCTTTACCTATTTATAAACAGAGTTCGAGCTACGATCTGTACCGTCCCGACACGATGTATGTGACCCTCCTTACATTATGTCCATAAGATAGGAATTAAAATACTATACAACTGAACAAACGGTAACAACTCGGTTCTCCTAAGCTCCTAACCAGAGGTCCCGGGTTCAAATCCGGACGGCCAAATGTACCAATGAGTATTCAAAATTTACGTACAAAAAACTTAACGATTGCTTTAACGGTGAAGGAAAATCTGAACATATGATTCCAGGTGTGTATGAAGGTCGCGTTGCACACGTTCGTGAGTGAAAATCTAAATGCCCTACACGTGACCGCGAGTGATGCTAAGTGCAACACCCAGGCAACCGCCGCCCGTCTGTCCCTTGGATAGCACGGTTAATTGTGCCACACAATAAGAGGGAAAGATACAACTGAATGAAATTCATTAGGTGGGCGCGTCTGAGGCTACGTCTTCCGGTGCGCGGTCGCCACTCGAGAACTTTACTACTATTTTATACGGGGACAAATCACACACGGTCATCTGGCATCTGGCACGAAATTTTGTTCTACAAATGTTTGAAATAGCAAGGCGTGACGTCACAGTTTCTCAGAGTCGTTAATGTACTAATATTCTAAATTTGATTATTTAAAAATTACAGAACTGATAAAAAATCAAAACGAGCAAGGTTAAGTTTAGTTAAAATTTTCAGGAGGAGATGAATTTATAAAATAATTTTTCATAATTTTTTTTTGCTGTCAACTACCTTATTATGTGGTACCTCCTTTTTCAATATTTTTTGGACAGAACTTTCTTAAATGCGAAAGGCTATGTTAAAAAGCGTCGGTGGCTCAACCGGTAACGACTCGGTCCATCTAAACAGAGGTACCGGGTTCAAATCTTGGACGGCCAATGTACCAATGAGTTTTTCAAAAAACTTACGTACATATAATTACCGATTGCTTTAACGGTGAAGGAAAACATCGTGAGGAAACCTGCACACGCCTGCGGAGAAACTCGAAGGTTGTGTGTGAAGTCGACCAACCCGCACTGGGCCCGCGTGGCCTAATCGCCCTGATTCAGGGTAGGCTCGAGCCCCTCGGTGGGGACGTATATGAGCTGTTATAATAAAAATAATAAATGTTAAACAACCTGCTAGACGATCATAGATAGGGCAAATAAATTAGCCATTTCATTTCTACTAGATAAAATCTGGCAACGGACGGAAGTCCGCGTCTTGGTTTAGTCTGGTTTTAGTGATTTTCGCTTTCTAATTTCTGCATTTTTAATTTTTAACAATACTCTACCATACAGAATGCGCCTAGTTCTCTCATACATACTGTACGATTTACATACGTACATGTAATTTATTTTTAAATGATTTTGTTAAGATTTGGAAGCAGTCGCACTTCTACAGTGTACTTTGCCCGCGACCCAGTTTAGAGTGCATTGACGCACGACGACTTAGCATAATTTTATTATTTTTTCAATTAGTGTTCAATTAGAGATCCATCTGACAAGACCAGTTCATTTTATGTGGGACCACCTCTAGGACACTCACTGACTCATTGACATTGCATATCCTCTACAAGATCATATCCTGTACACATACTAGTTATTGTTGAATCAACTTTAATAACACACAAGAATTCGGTACAGTGCACAGTAGCCATCTATGTCACCATATAAGACGTGAAGCGACGCGTGCCAACTATTTTATAGACCATAAACCCAAGTGTTAGAGCTCATATTTCTTGTTAACGAGCAGCGGGAATTGTTTGTAGTGAAAAAACCAGCGCCAAGTGGTATCCTCAAGATTGCGGAGTTAACGATCTAAAATATTTATGGCTACTGTCGATTTAACGTTAATAGCAGCGGAATACTTATACGTTCTTTTTTTACGAAGAAAGTCGCCAAATTGGTTGATACTGATGTTAATGAACACATTCAGCAGAAGTTCGGATACGACGATACAGGACCATTCATTCAAAAATCTAAGAACCAATATTTGCGCTAACATTTCACAAAGTGGAGCTAAAGGAGAATTACGCAACGCCCCATATATTATTAAAGTCGCTCATAAAATAGCTGAGTTACCGATTCCATCGACGTTTAGTGGCGAACAATCGCCGTAGTCGGTGAGTCGGTGAGTCAGTGGCCGCTTGGCGCCCGAGGACGAGCGTCGAACTACGCCTACAAAACGGAAAATAACCCTTACCATGTGTTTGGAACGACCTCCACACAAGTATAGGCATAAGTAAGCGAAATATACATACGATCAAACCGATCACGACATCTCGCTTGTGTGGGTTTGGGTACTGTGGGTAGCGTCTATTGATTATCCTTCGAAGTCACGCTTCGATTACGCAATGACTCGAAGTTCGAACACATTCGGAATATCATGATGGGTTTGTATACTTTATGTACTGAAGGAGTGAAGAAGTATTAAGTAAAAGGCTGGCGTGGGCGATTTTCTTAATATGTAATATTCATGAATAATATTAATAGAGAGTGGAAAATTATTTTAGTTAGAAGGAAATACTTTTTTCCTGCTGCGTCATAGAAAGATTAAAAATGATGTGTTCGCACAGTGACTAGTCTATAATTATATTGACTGGATAGTTTGTTTATTTTTACCCGACTGCACCAGAAGGAGGGTTAAGTTTTGTTAAGTGTAACCTAAACGGCTTAATGGTTTTTGGAGTGCTATGTGTCGTTAGATTTCCCTTGATCCCGTGAATAACATAGGATGTACATTTTTACCTGACTGGCAAAAAATAGGGGTTAATTTTTTAATTTTGGCGATCGAGGTATCGTTAGATTCGTATTGATCTTGTCAGTGACATAGGATACATTTTTACCCAACTGGCCAACAAAGAGGAGTTAAGTTTTTATGCAGTCGGGTTATTAAAATGTAATTAATTTGTGTAGTTATTCTATGTTAAAAAGCGTCGGTGGCTCAACCGGTAACGACTCGGTTCTTCTAACCAGAGGTACCGGGTTCAAATCTGGACGGCCAATGTAATGAGTTTTTCAATAACTTTTGTACATATAATTACAGATTGCTTTAACGGTGAAGGAAAACATCGTGAGGAAACCTGCACACGCCTGCGAAGAAACTCGCAGGTTGTGTGTGAAGTCGACCAACCCGCACTGGGCCCGCGTGGTCGACTAAGGCCTGATCGCCCTAATTCAGGGTAGGCTCGAGCCCCTCGGTGGGGACGTATGTGAGCTGACATGATGATTCTATGTTAAAATTAGGTTTTTCTCGACTTTCTCTACAATAATAACTATTGTGTAGGAACATATTATACATGTAGTTATATAAAAGTATGTAAATTTTGTTTCATTCAAGGAGCCTCATTGTGAGGTCCTAATACTCTAATAAAAGAAAAGCCTCACGTAGTCGAGCCTCAGCCTAGAATATTAATTGAATATGTATGTATATTGTATTAAAATATTCTCACAGTTCATTCCAAACGTTTAATCAGGCTCTATACACGAAATGTACCTATTATATATATCAGAACAAATTAATTAGGAAATTGGCTCGCAACGCTGCCAAATCCTCAGCTAACAAAAGATGGAGAAGTGTAATATATTATCATATCAGCTCATATATGTACGTCCCCACCGAGAGGCTCGAGCCTACCCTGAATTAGGGCGATCGGGCCTTAGTCGACAACGCGGGCCCAGTGCGGGTTGGTCGACTTCACACACAACCCGCGAGTTTCTTCGCAGGCGTGTGCAGGTTTCCTCACGATGTTTTCCTTCACCGTTAAAGCGTCGTGGGATAAACGTACATATGAAATCTAAGTTTGAATCACATTGGTAACGAGGCAGTACTCGAACCACGGCCTCCCGGACAGGAGGTGGCTGCCCTAGCCGTTATCCACTGACAGTAAAGTGTAATATATAGGTAACCTAAATCAAAGGATATATATTAGTACTAACATACAGTATGGCCACTCCCTGCCGCTCCTAGATCGCGACCTCACCCCCTTGTCACCCAGATTGGTTACAGTTTGGTTGTCGAACGTATAGGATGTCGTCGCCATTTTTATTGTTCCGACATTCGTTTTTTGTAATGTCATTTCTGGCCCGTTGTATGAAGTGTCCAGGGGGTGCCTAAATTCTCAATATTTACCTTTTTTTACTCTAAAGTCATAAAACTACGAACCGACCATACGGCCTGCATAAAAATCAACCGTCTAAACATTTAAATCTGCTATGGGAACCGAGAAAGGCGTGAAGACATTCTAAGATCGCCTAAAACAATTAAATTGTCATAAAGCGGTAGATTCCCACCATAATCGTTGTGTAAGTCGGTCTGTTTACTACGGATGATAAACTCGGCTCGCGTGCCGAACGTAAAAACAACTTTTGTTACCATTTTATGACAACAATTACGACCTATAAAACGTGTAGCGATTATTCGTAGCGATTCTTGCGGTCGCGCTGTCATCGGCTCCTCGCCAGCAAATCCCACGCCTCCCCACACAAATAACCCAACTCCATCAGCAGGATGCTCAAATCTCAACTTTAAGTGCGACTGTGAAAGACAATACTATTTCGGTGTTTGGCACGAGATAAAAATGTCTGCAGCGGCGGTGCTTCGGCGCCGGATGTTCGGGGACACGACCAGTACCTTGACTTTGTTCGCAGAATATTTATAATTCGTCAGCCGCTGGCATTAATTTTAGGGAGGCATAGGGTAAAAGCCGGATAGTTGCCACGCTTTTTGAAATTACCAATCACCAAGTGTAAAAATAAGTTCCTTTGCTTGGAAGGGACTAGTTTCTGTAACACAGGCACTGCCTAGTACAGATACTAGGGCCTGCACACCAAGATGTTCCTAAATAATTTAAGAAACTTTATTATAAGACTTCTTAAAGTGAATAAACAATTTATTATTATTATTTGAATATATAAAACTTAAGCTACTCTGCTCACTTCTCTTTTATTATTATTATTATTACTCTATATCTACCAGTACAAAAAGAAAAATACTTTATTTGTAAATAATATATTTCTAAAAACCTTAAAACTTTTAGGTACAAGCTTTTAATATTGCATTGTCACGCGATATACATATGCATGCAAAATTTTAGTTCAATCGGAAACCGGAAAGTTGGTCAAAATTAACTTGCAAGATTTCACCCGAACAAACATACATACATACATACATTGCAAGTTGATAGAAGCTTTTAAAATGGCCGGTACTTTAGTTTTTTATCTACAAATTTATAAAAAGTAAAAAAGATTATATTTAATATTTTTAGAGTATTACCAATTTCCACATAGGGGATAGTTGCCTAATCCATGTAAATTACGTTTAGGATAGATGCCCCGCAGAAAAACAGGACATCTATGTACCCCGCAAAAACTTTGATCGCATTTTGCCTTGCCATGCAATCGCACAGAGACATGAGACACGGTCAACTTAGTGTTAATTTGAGAATCTTTCGAAAGATTAGTAAAATAGCATGCGATTCATGCGCGAAACTATAGCAATTACAATCGGGGCAACTATACCACTAGGGCAACTACCCTGGTTTTACCCTATACACGTACCAACTACTTCATTTGGATAAATGCCTCGTTAATGCATTTTTTACGAAGGGCCACGTCATATAACATTGCAACTATACGATTTTATTTGCATACTATACGGACGTTTTTGGCGTAGCAATGCAAAAGGTGGCGATAAAGAAAACGGATGCGTTTACTTTGCCAGCTTATTATGGAAAACTTGCAAGGCTTCGTATTTCCTTCGGTTGGAGATAAGGGTATAATAATAAAATAATGCACACTAGTGTTTACAAGGCTGAAACGTGTTGGAATTTCGTGTTTAAATGCGCCTAATTTGGTGGTTGGTGCTCGGGGGTTACAATTTGAGTAGATAGTTGTTGTCTGCGGGACCCATCTCGAAATAGTGTGAAGAATACAGTATGCAAAATAAATAAAATATCGTGTAAATCTTTGTTTTTATGTATTAACTATAAATAGATCTTACAATAAAATCCTTTCTTAGTATTTGTTATAAATGTGAAAATGTATATGTTTGTTACCTCTTAACGCATCAACAACTCTACCAATATTGATGACATTTGGCATGCACGTAGTCTGTGTCATAGAAAAAGACATAGGCTAGTTTTTATACAGTGAAAATAGCAAAGCTCGATACAGTTCCTGAGGGAACTAAAAAAAAACGACTCTTTTATTGGTTGATTACTTTCAAATTGCAAAAGGGCAATGGATTGTTTTGATTTCTTGCACAGAGATAGTCGAGGAAAAGGGAAATAATACAGACTACTGATTAGCATAGCCCGGTATAGTTCCCGAGAGATCTGGGGAAAACGCACTTGCACGCTCGCGCACGTCGGCGTCGCAACGGAGCAACGGATCGACTTGATATTTTGCATTCAACTATTGGGGGTGGGAAGTGACATACTTTGCTAGTCAGAATAGCCCGATCTGGAGAAAACTCAAGACTACACTCAACGGCCTTCGCGGCGTAATGGTTAGTCGCTTCACACCAGAAGGTCGCGGGTTCGATTCCCGGCGGGATCAACTTTGTAAGACTCAGTTTGGTTAGTGGTAGGGCATTTTCTTAGCTCGCCTGGCTAGCTACCACCATCTTATCTAAGTATTGCCGCCAAATATCATTGTTAACAGCATTGATGTGTTCCAGCTAATAGATAGCCAGATCCCCATCGCGTTAGAGAATCTTGGTAAGCCCGCTTCAATCTTCGGTATCATCGTCACTTACCATCAGGTGAGATGCCAAGGGCTTAAAAAACTCTCATAGACAGTCATTAAAACGATGTACTCGCGGGCGAAGCCGCAAGCAAAAGCTAGTAAAAAAAACAAGCAGTATGTATAAGATGTAGACTGGGAATATTCCCACCACTATGGAAGAATCTTACGATATAAATTTTGCCTTTTGCTGACGCCTCTGTAAGCCGACATTTAATATTCATTGAAAATTTTATTTTCGCTCCCACTGAGCGCTGTCGGGCGAACTTAAAGGGCATACTATATCGTCTTGTAAAATAAATGAATAAAGTAATGAAAATGATAAAATCAAGTAAACATCATTTGACCATTTTATGTTTTTAGGACCTTCTAACTATGGAGTATATATACTACAAGCAAAGTTATGTATGTCACCGGGATATTTTTAAAACCGCGATAATACAATCTCATTAGTTAAATTATAACATGACGGTAAATTGTGAATCGGATCACAATTTCACGACCTATTCTTGTACTTCCGAATAAAACCGATGATTTCTTCTGCTGCGAAGCATTCTGCTACCCAGGGGGGATCTCGCGAGCTCATTTATTTAGTGTTTTTCACTTCGCTTAGTGTTATTGTAATGTCACTAGTGAAATTGTAAACAATATGTTACAGTTCACAATCTTTCGTCAGTTCACAATCTCGCGAGATAAATCCTGTTGTATTATTATCTAACGGAATTCACAATCTTACGTATATAATACATATTAGTACTTAAATACAGTATGGACACTCCCTGCCGCTTTCTAGATTCCGACCTCACCCTCTCGTCACCCAGATTGATACAGATTGGTTATAGTTTGGTTCTCAAACGTATAGGATTTCGCCGTGGTTTTTTTTTGCTCCGTCATTTGTTTTACGACCGTTGTATGCAGTGTCCGGGGTTTACAGTTCTTCATAAACATAAAGATTTGTGTAAAAAGACAGAAAAATAAATTCTAAATTTTGCCGCATTGTTTTTCAGACCTTACTGAAGCGTATTGTGCTCTTACGCCCCGTTTCCATTTCAGACTCGACAGCTACAGGGGCACAGGGGTATACATACATACATGCATCCACAGTAGACAGTAGATACGAGTACTTATAACAGAATACAAATACATCTTTACATGGAGGCATAATAGGGTTTGTTATCTTTCATGTTTCTTGTGCTAATTGCTCAATTTACCTACGATAGTTACATCCTTACTCCTTACACAATATTATAAACTAGCTTTTGCTGTCATCGAGGGTGAGTGGTGAGCGAGCCGTAAGCGGCTCGCGAGCGTGGTAATCAGTTTTTTCCGGATCCCTCAGGAACCATAATGGGCTATTCTGATATATGTCACTTCTACCCCCTCAACCAATTCTATACAAAAAAATTACTTCAATCCGTGGCTCCGTTGCGACGTCGACGTGCGCGAACGTGGAAATGAGTTTTCCCCAGATCCCTCGGGATCTATTTAGGACATGCTAATTATTAAATTATGTCATTTCCCACCCCCTCGATCATCTCTGTGCAAAAAAAACACAACAATCCGTTGTTCAGTTGCGATATTAAAGAAAACAACCAAAAAGAGTATTTTTTAGTTCCCTCAGGAACTGCATCGCACTATGATATTTTCACGGGATGAAAGGAACCTATGTTATTTCCAGTAATACAAGCTACCTGCATGCCAAATTTCATCAAGATTGGTCGAATTGTTGAAGCGTGAAAAGGTAACAAACAAACACATTTTCACATTTATAATATTATATTAAGTAAGGATGTGAAAATGTGTTTGTTTGTTTGTTAAATACCTTTTCACGCTTCAACACCTTAACCAATCTTGATGAAATTTGGCATGCAGGTAGCTTGTATTACTGGAAATAACATAGGTTCCTTTCATCCCGTGAAAATAACATAGTCCGATGAAATTCCTGAGCGACCTGAAAAAATACTCTTTTTTGGTTAATTTCTTTAACATCGCAACGGAACAATGGATAGTAGTGATTTTTTGCAAAGAGATGGTTGAGGGAGTGGAAAATTACATAATTAACTTATTAGCATATCCTGACATAATTCCCGAGGGATCTGGGGAGAACTCATGTCGGCGTCGCACGCAACGGAGCAACGGATTGAAGTGATTTTTTTGTATAATTGGTTGAGGGGGTGGGAAGTGACATATACCGCTAATCAGAATAGCCTGATATGCTTCCTGAGGGATCTGGAAGAAACTCACGTCCAAGCTCGCAAGCCGCTTGCGGCTCGCGCACCACTCACCCTCAAAGACCGCCAAGCCGCGGGCAAAAGCTAGTACTTACATAAGCAAGTAGTTAACAATAACATACTTGCATAACTTTTTTTCTGTGGCATATCTTATTTTGTGTTTCGATTTTATAAAGGTGTAACAAAATTGGTGCATAGAAGACGTTAACAAGAGCTTCTAGTCTTCAAACTGATAAAGTTTCCCCAAGAAACCGATGGTCGGTACGACAATACGCTAAATAGGTCAATCGGTTTCCCCTTTTTTTGCGAATACTCTATGGTGTGGGCCTCTGAGTTCAAGTTGTTTATAATATAACTACCTGAAACCAATCGTACATCTGAGTCCCTGTTCAATTTTAAAGGAAGACTTAGGGTCCCTAAGTCCCTAAGTTAGGGATCGCTACTTTAAGCTGTGTAATTATTAAATATTTTTCTATGTGACTATTATTTGCTGTTTAAGTATCTATGTATGTATTGATTTGTTTAAAATATTTGTATATTTACCGTTTATTATTATGTTGTATTACATTTAAAGTACACATAATAATATATTTAGTATATTTATTGCTAAAAGCGCTAAGGCCGCCTTTGCTCTGTTTATTATGTTTTTGTAATATTTTTTCTGATGTGTATGTAAGAATATTTACTTATTTACTTACTTTATTGAGGTGACTAAAATCCTCTGTAAACGTCTTTTTTTAATCACAATTGGTAAGCCCTTGGCATCATGTCACATGAAAGTAACCTAAGTGACAAGGATGCCGAAGATGGAAGCGGGCTTACCAAGATTCCCCAACGCAAAGGGAAACTGGCTATCTTATGTTCAAGCTGGAACACATCAACGTTGTTAGCATTGATGTTTGGCGGCAAGACTTAGATAAGATGATGGTAGCTAGCCAGGCGCGCTAAGAAAATGCCCTATCACCCAGAGATATGCTATATATAAGGGGAGGTAGATAGGTTACATGCATCCTAAAAGTGAAGCAAAAAAAAGATGCCAATTGGCATCTCTTTTCATAGTAGCATTCGGTAGGTACCTATTATAATGTGTGTGTAAATGGATTCGATTTTCAAATGTGGTTTGTTAGTGCATGACCCATCTATGGTAACAAATCTCTGCCTATCACCAAACAAAACGAGTCTAACAAGTTGACCCCTCCGGGAATCGAACCCGCGACCTCCTGGTGTGAAACGAATGGATATATATATATATATATATGAACCCCTATTTTTTCTGGTCATCGCATCACGCGTGAACGGCTGGACCGATTTCGCTAATTATTTTGTTAGGTTCGTTATTGTCAGAAGAAGGTTCTTATGTAGGTACCTATAGGGTATGATAGGGTAGGGTAGTGAAGTGTAGTGCAATGTAGGGTAGTGTAGCGTAGGGTAGTGTAAGGTGGTAGGAAGTTCGCCGGGACAGCTAGTTGTGAATAAAAAATAATAATAAACAAATAGATACCTACATCTTCCGGCAACATACCCACCTCTACAACCCTCGTAATTTAGTTATACGGAGGCATCTCATTTCCCGGCGTTTTGACTGCCATCAAGGGTGAACTTGTCATTGTTTTATAAGTAGGAGGGGTCGGGAAGACCCTCACAAGTGTGGTCGCATAACTTAATTCCGGGATTAACGTAATTAGACCCCATTCCATTGCAAAAGGGAACGGTAAACAGCACCAACATTTATATCCTGGTACATTATATAATTATAGAAGCGTCGGTGGCTCAACCGGTAACGACTTGGTCCTCCTAACCAGAGGTGCCGGGTTCAAATCCGGACGGCCAATGTACCACTGAGTTTTTCGAAACTTACGTACATATAACTACTTACCGATTGCTTTAACGGTGAAGAAAAACATCGTGAGGAAACCTGCACACGCCTGCGAAGAAACTCGAAGGTTGTGTGTGAAGTCGACCGCACTTGGTCCGCACTCTGCCCGCGTGGTTGACTAAGGCCCGATCGCCCTAATTCATGGTAGGCTCGAGCCCCTCGGTGGGGACGTATATCAGCTGATATGATGATGATGATAATTACAATAACAGCTGCAATACAACTTGACAGTGGTAGTTCAGATGGGTTAGAATAGATGTAATTAGGACGTGATTACATAAGAAATATTGTGTTTTAGCTAGGATGCACTAAAAATATTAAAATCCTACTTAATATTATAAACACCAAAGTTTGTAATAATGTATGGATGTATGTTTGTTACTCTTTCACGCAATAACTACTGAACGGATCTGGCTGAAATTTGGTAGGTAGACAGATTAGGACCTGGATTAACACATAGTATTAACGCTTGCGGCTCGCGCACTGAGCACCCTCGAAAAGTCATATAAACGTTGTCCATGCGGGTGAAACCGCGGAAAACAGGTAGTTAAATTATAATGCGAAATTTCGCTTCATGAATTTTTTTCTATAACTATTTATTCCAGGATTCGACAGCTGATATTTTAATCATACGATTAATTTGGGTGTAGACTCTAAGTTTATCATCATATCAGCTCTTATACGTCCCCACCGAGGGGCTCGAGCCTATCCTGAATTAGAGAGATCGGGCCTTAGTCGACCACGCGGTCCCAGTGCGGGTTGGTCGACTTCACACACAACCTTCGAGTTTCTTCGCAGGCGTGTGCAGGTTTCCTCACGATGTTTTCCTTCACCGTAAGAGCGTCGGATAAACTTACCTACATATTATGAAATCCAAATTCGTACGTGGCAAGACTTGAATTACGACCTCCCGGATAGGAGGTATCGGCCCTTGCCTTAAATTATAATGCGAATTTTCGGTTTATGAAAATTTGTCTATCAAGTATTTATTCCAGGGATTTGAAGGCGGTCATTTTAATCATACGATTTATTTGGGTAGGTATACCTAGACTCTAAGTTTAAAGAATATTGTAATTTAACTTAACTGTGTAATTTAATTTTACTGCAAAATTAACGGTGCTACTTAACCTTTGTCAGAAGATCTATAAACGGTAAATAGCTTTTATGATAATTTGATGGTGAAACAAGCAGGTAATAAACTGAAGAACTCAGTTAAAATTGCTTGTTATTTATTTATGTTCAATTTACACAATTTATATCTAAATTGAAAAGGCACTTAAAAGCATAGTTAATTTATGATTAGATAGGTATATTATAACTCGTAGAACGGATGGCCTTTGGGACAGTAAAGTTCTCGAGTGGCGACCGCACCGGAAAACGTAGCGTAGGCATGCCACCTACTCGGTGAACCGATGATCGGGTGAAGGTCGCGGGAAGCCGGTGGATGCGGGTAGCGCAGAATCGGTTTTGGGGAAGGCCAATGTCCAGCAGTGGACGTCCTTTGGCTGATATGATGATGATGAGGTATATTAAGTTTGTAGCTGTTTTATTGACTTTATTCAACTGCAATGAAATAAATCATGCATGATAAAAGTACAGTAGCTAGCAACAAAGGAATACAACCATAGCTAGGATCTACGTTTGTTTGCAGTTTTATCTCCACAGTGATCTTTTGCTACAAGTATGTAGTTCCTTTTATTTCTTTCTCAGAATTCAGGATCGTCTTCGCTCTCATTTTTACGGACTAGCTGTCATTGAACAGTTCAAGGTTGCAATACTTGCCCAAAGAAAACGCGAAGCTACATTTGCTAAAGCATTCTTAGCTTAGACAAAATTGGGGAACTTCTTTCTAAGGCTGTTTGTAAATTGCGGTAACAAATAACAAGCAATACTTTTAAGTCATCATCATATCAGCCGAAAATCATACACTGCTGGACAAAAGCCTCCCCCAAGGATTTCCACGACGACTGGTCCTGCGCTGCCCGCATCCATCGGCCTCCCGCGATCTTCACCAGGTCGTCGGTCCACCGCGTGGGAGGCCTGCCTATGCTACGTTGTCCGGTCCGTGGTCGCCATTCGAGAACTTTACTGCCCCATCGACCATCTGTTCTACGAGCTATGTGCCCTGCCCACTGCCACTTCAGTTTAGTGATTCTGTAAGCTATGTCGGTTACTTTGGTTCTCCTGCGGATCTCCTCGTTTCTGATTCGATCACGAAGAAAAAACTCCGAGCAGCACGCTTCATGCCCTTTTGGTGACCTTGAGCCTTCTTATGAGGCCCATAGTAAGCGACCATTTCTCAGTTCCGTAAGTCATCACTGGCAACACACACTGGTCAAAGACCTTAACCAGGAACACTCGGATTTTAAGTATTTACCTTTAATATAGATGAATATTATGTTTGATGTAGGTAACTAAGTTGCAGCGTGACTACTTTCAGTAGAGATTTCTACTCTTTTGGAAGATTTTTGGTATCCATTTTATTTTTGGTAGAAAGAAATTGGCAGCTTCCGTACCTTCATTTTGGTTGATTTTTTGGTTAGGTATCGTTGCTACATTTAGACTATTTTTGAAGTGGAGGTACATCAATGTGATGGCCCACTGTTCATCTGGCTGAGCACTTTATTCAAAGTATATATTTAGTTGAGCAGTGGGGAAAAAGTGGTATATATTAGCAAAACTAAAAGTTTTAACACTGTTTAGATGGACAGATGATCGAATAAAACTTGTGACGTAGCTAAGGATCATACTATGTGGAAAGCTTATGTTCCTGATGGACAGATGATCGAATAAAACTTGTAGAACGACGTAGCTAAGGATCTTACTATGGGGAAAGCTTATGTTTCTGATGGACAGATGATCGAATAAAACTTATAGAACGACGTAGCTAAGGATCACACTATGGGGAAAGCTTAAGTTCATGATGGACAGATGATCGAATAAAACTTGTGACGTAGCTAAGGATAAAGCTTATGTTCATGAACTCAACTCATTACAATTATCTAGGATCTGTGACGAGAAAGATGATACCTATTTTTTTTTGCAACCAGACAAGATAGTACAAACAGGGAAAAATTACTTTCACCTGATACTCTCTCTCGCCTTCAAAGCTATAGGTCCTGGAATTTTATAGGCTGCGGGATCTGTATTACGTCTCATTCCGCTTGCTTCTGCCTGGCACAGAATTTGGCCTTGCTTGTGCTTACATTGTTCAATCAAAGGTAGTCTTTCAGCTGAAATTTTGATGTTGAACTTGTGATAAATGAGTCATCATCATCATCATCATATCAGCCGAAAAGCGTCCACTGCTGGACAAAGGCCTCACCCAGGAATTTCTACCAAGACCGCTCCTGCACTGCCCGCATTCATCGTCTTCCCGCGATCTTCACCAGGTCGTCGGTCCACCGCCTGAGAGGCCTGCCTACGCTTCGTTTTCCGGTGCGTGGTCGCCACATGAGAACTTTACTGTCCCAATGAGTAGGCATTCTCAAGAATATCAGTAACTACTAATAAAAAAATAAAACGTAAAAAAATATCGGTAACTACTAAAATATTGTTTTTTGGCTTCCGTAACCAAAAGTAACCGAAACCTTGTTATTAAGACTACCTTTAAGTTAGTTATAGTTTTAGTAGTTATAGTTTCTTTTGAACCGAAATATGATGCTGATTGTTTTTTTTTTACATATTGTGTTTTATTATGGCGAATTTCTTAATAAAAAAAAAATTAATAAAAATCAATAAGGTGTAAGTATCCATACAAGAAACGTCTTTTTAAAGATTTTTTTGTTAATGTGTTATCATAAAAACGGAAAAATTTTAACTAAAAGAGCGAATAAAGTACTTAAAAGAACTAATAATAAAAATCAGTGGAGGACGTACCGTATACTCGCGCTTAGGATCCCAAACTAAAAAAAAAACCTTTTTCTGTCACTCTCGTTAATGTCTTTAGTTAAACTGAATAGCTATCTTTATTATACCTACTTAAAACGGAAAAATCGCCCTGATTCAGGGTAGGCTCGAGCCCCTCGGTGGGGACGTATATGAGCTACAATGATGATTATACCTACTTGCTGATATTTTAAGGTCCCTATCCTGAGGTGTGTGGTACAGACTTTACTAGTTTTTCAAATGTCTTACAATTTATTACTCCCGTTCCATATTATTATATCTCCCTTATCTGAGTCCCTTAAAATTAAAAAAAAACGCGACAAGATGGCGGCTGGGGATCAGGTGTAACGAACTGATTGGAAACTCCGTAAGCCGGTTATTATCCGTAGTATTCCTATACGAGGGTCTCTCCTGCGAAGCCAGTCTAACTTCCTTACGTCTAATCCCCCCTCCTCCCCCCTGCTTGCTGCATAAATTTGAATTGCTTATGTGCTCTTAATGTAATAGGAAGATCAGAAATTTCCTCTATGCTACGTAGTTACGTATTAAATATTTGGCACAAGCTATAAAAAAAATGAAGCCAGGAAGCCAGTTAAGGCTAAATTTATCGTTCATTTTTAACTGACTTTAAAAAAGGAGGAGGTTATATGTTCGACTGTATATTTTTATGTATGTCCACCGATTTCTCGGTCAAACGAAAGAGTATACTCCTGAGGTGATCCCATACAAGTTATATCAAAATAGGTTAAGTATTTTTTTTAGAAAATTTACATAAACAAAAAACTTAGAAAAATTGTACTTGGTTGCTGCGATTTTAGTCGGTTTTTTAACGCGTTTATCGTGGTCAATTATTAATTTTTCTATATAAAATTATTGTAGCACTTTACAATGTTATGTAACCACCCAATGTCATTTAAAAGTTCCGAGCACTTGAATTCTAAATTAATAGTCTTATGTCAGTCATCACTGTGAAGAACTCTGGTATTAAATTGAAGTAATCGAATCACAATCGAGGAGATCCGTAGGAGAACCAAAGTAACCGACATAGCTCTCAGAATTGCTAAACTTAAGTGGCAGTGGGCGGGGCACATTGCTCGTAGAACAGATGGCCGTTGTGGCAGTAAAATTCTCGAGTGGCGACCGCGCACCGAAAAACGTAGTGTAGGCAGGCCTCCCACTCGGTGGATCGATGACCTAGTGAAGGTCGCTGGAAGCCGCTGGATGCGGGCAGCGCAGAACCGGTCGTCGTGGAAATCCTTGGGGGAGGCCTATGTCCAGCATTGGACGTCCTTCGGCTGATATTATGATGATGATGATGATTTAATTAAAAATAGTTTTGATATTGTATTTGAAAAAGTAAGTGTGTGGTTATATGAAACCACGATAAAAGTGAAACTTTACAGAGGACGAAACGATCATGGCTGCTCTTGCTACGGTACAGAGGACGAAACGATCAAACCGTCAGACGAAAGCGACCGTCACGCGACATACAACACACGGACGAAAAAATGATGACGATGTAATAAAAGTTTCACTTCAAAAACGCATAATTTGCAGAAAAGTCCTATGTTCCAACAAATACGATCATAAATTCAGTCCATCCTTACGTCAAAGCTTATTTTCTTAAAAACCTCACTATACTTGCTATCTATCGCTGCGGGCATTTTCAATTTCGTGGCGACCTTTCCCCCGCGTCCGGGCAAAGACCGAGCATCGAAGACCCTTGTCTAGACATCTGAGTGGTGCCGCACTCAGATTATCTCCCACTAAAATGTATGGATGGATAGGCAGCCTTATCATCATGTTCTAAGACAACTTTAAATTAAATAAATCTTTCATTTTGAACAAAGATTAAGTCGATGTTAATGACTTTTTTTTCTACTCTTGTTAATGCACAAATTATAACAGAAAACACATTGGAATAACTTATAACAATCTTAGAATAATCGGAAGGAATTTTCAGACGATTTCATAACTTATTTTGTATCGAGGACGAAAAATTCTTTTTCTTATTTGACATATTATAGTTTCTTTGAAAAAGTTGTTTGCAATCATGAGTACATGCATATCTTTTGTTATCAAGAACTAATTTTAAAGTCACCCTGTATATATTTTAGCTCAAAAATTGACGCTCCACCCACACGTCCTCTTAAGGCGGTAATATAACAGATTTTTGTTATTTTTGACGTCAATTACTCCTTAACGATAGAAAACTCAAGGTAAGAATATTTTTTATAACACAAAGTGAGTAATGTTATTATTTTTTATATTTTCATTTTAGTTTTTTATTGTAACGAAAAACCATTGAAAATGTGGAAAAAAGTGGTTATTTTCTTTACTCTTAACACGTAAAGAAAAAAAGATAGAGACAACTGTTCCAATAAATACCTCGCCTTATAGTTTATCCCTGACTTATATCACCTTGTGGTATATAATATGCATTTAATTTGTATCCAAAATACATGCATGTCACATTGAGGCCTGTCTATTCTTTTTCGATATTCCATGAATCTAGTTTTTTTACTTTTTATTTGGATACTTGTCAACTACTACACTACACTACACACGAACAACCAAGGAAAAACACACATAACTAAAGACCTGTTGTTGTTACTGTAGTTCAGCATTGAACGTTAATATTTCTTGAGTGCTGTGTGTCACAACTCACAACTCACAAGGAATACATGCATCCCCTAGGAGTAAAAACAAGTGCTTTATTTTACGACCCTCTATCTATACGAGATAGCCTAAATGCCTCGTGTATTATGCTTAAATTGGACATAACACATATTATAGAGGGTGTTACTAGAGATGTTATAGAAGGGTTGATAGGGTTGTAAATATCGGGTCTATTAACATACGTAACGAAAAATGTATTTTTATTTAAATAGATATGTTTTATATAATTTCCTAAAAGAACGTTTATATTTTGTTTCATTAAAAAATATTTATCATAATGTTATTTAAGATTAATTGTAAATAACAAAGTGACTTCATGACAATGTAGGTAATAGCCGCAATAGAAATGACGACAGCATCAGAAATAAATTATGAACTATCACTAAATCACTAAATTACCCTCTTACTCAAACTTCGGAAAATCTTATTCGTTTTGTTTTCCATCAAGTCTTCGATTTTTAATTCACCAAAATGGGTACATTTATGACGGTGCTAAGCTATGACGTCACGCCTAGGTATTTCTAACATTTTTAGAACAAAATTTCGTTTTTGACCAATGACAAAAAGTAACACAGATGACTAGCATTCGTCATCCCTATTGTATAGGACTTAAAAATACATTGCAATAACCCTAAACTACCAATCCTTAGGTTTTTGGAAAAAGAAACTATTATTCCTAAAACGTTTTTTTGTCATTTTTCAAAAGGAGATCATAAAAACACATTTTCTCTTAAATTTCTAAAGTCCTGAAGGTACAATATCGCTTAATCGAGGTGCCCGGAGGCTCTACATTAATCGAAGCCTTTACGACGTTGTGTGAGCCGCAGACGAAGCCTCCTCGAGTATAAGTACACGGGAATATAACAGATAAAGATTTCTATCTCCTTTCTTATCTTTTATGTTGTACGCCGCTAATTCAGCTCTAAATATATGGCAAAATCTACTCATTTACTTTATTACCTAAATTTAATAAAATATGATTATAAACATTAATGTTGTTTTTTTTAAAAAAAAATACACATTTTAAAACGAGGAATAGCTTAAATTTCACCTTGAAACATTTTCAAGGCCTGATCAAAAATATAACATGCACAAAACATAAACAAACAAATTAAATATTAATTTATAATACACGTCGAAAAGTTCAAGATATCATATTAAAATCCGTGTCATCTAATTATGTGTATCTGCAGCTTAATTTATCGCCAAATTTTTGAATGTTCTACACCAAAACATCAAACCCCAAAGGAAAACCAGCGTTTGATTGGTATCAGAAGAGTTCGGCCAAACTGGAAATATAATTTTAAAGATGGCTGCTCTCGTCCTTCCCCTCCCCGCGCGCCGCGCCCGCGACCCTCCGTAGCCCAAAATATTATGCACCCAAAAACCATTGTCTGTTGCCATGCCAACAGCTCGCTCGATACGACCGTTTTGCAGACGCACAATCAAACTTACATTTATCTCGCTTGCTCTCAACTAGACAGATGGTGGAACCGGCTTTGATGATAACTCGCTGTGTTCACTCGGGATGGCTTGGTGCCAACTGTGGGGTTAACAAGAGCTCCGGCCGGTCAAATATATGGGCTGATATCTAGTTAGAAATTGGCTCGAGTTCCAACAAGAATATGAAACGGTAGCGCCAAAGCTTTCTTTTTAAAAGCAACCTCAAGAAAATAGGGTAGTTGACTGCATTAAAAATAAATTATTCACTATAAAAATACCTAACTCGCTTTCTTTTCATCCGGTTTTCAATTTTTATTAATTAGAAACAAATCGTCACTCACTATTAGGTGAGATGATGTCAAGGGCTTACCAATTTTTGGATAAAAAAAATATAAATGAAAATAATTTATGGATAAATAATAATAACACTCGATCTCCACACTAGTAGAGTAAAATAAAAAATAATAAACATTAAATAGGAAAAAAAACTCAAAATTAGTAATCAATAACGCTGTAAAACTATTTCATAAATTTTAAAACAAGATTTTGTTTTTGACAGATGGTAAAAAGTAACTCAAATGATTAGTCGCCATTAATCTTGCATTTTGAATTTCCTTCCTAAAACTCCAAAAAGATTTGACACTTTTTTTGTGAATATAAGGTGATTTAAAAAGATTAAAGATACACTTACCCGATATATTTAATTTAAACCACCCACAAAACCCACTTGGTATTGCTTGAAGGAATCTTTCAGTGATCTGAACTGAATTTAACTCACTGTGCGCAACACTATAGATAGTTACGTATATGTAATTCTCGATGCCCTAGTATCGTCGACAATGTCTAACCTCACAATTCTATCTCGAAAGCTACCGTGCAAATGACAAGAAATGGGATAAAACAGGTCCAAAACCAAATTAGAAAGTTAGTCTTGAGCCCACTCATTGGTTACACAAATAATAGTTTTTTTTTATTAGTACACCTTTACCCAAACTTTCTCTTTTTTGTTACAATTCCAATACCATTCTTCCTGGTTGAGTGGAACGCGGAAGGTTTCGAAAACTTTCACCACTGAAACAATGGTCTATGACCACCATAAAGCTATGGGCCTTGGGCTTGGGGAACAATTTTGAAACTCCTAGCCCATTTTATACGTAAAAGATAAAATTTACATCAAAATGTTAACTGTTTTTTTGCACATATCTAAGTACGTTATCATGTAATAAGATGCCTATTTAATGAATGCAGCTTTAAGTTTGAACATTAAAATTAGTTAAGAGAAACGGATTCAGCTTTAATTTTCATGTTGGTTAAAATACCAAGTTAACAACCTAAAGATGTTAGTAAATCTTATCTCTGCCTATAAATTAAACACTAAGTTTTTAAATTATACGTAATAAATTTTGGTAATAGTTTCTGTTTTCAAAATTAAATATTTAACCTTTCTTTTCGTAGTACACTACCTATTCATGTTCCAAGCTCGTTGAAAGAGCTTTCGGTGCAACTTGCCTTATGCTTACTATGTCTTTGTATTAATTCCGATGGCTCAACAGAGATGTCGCCACTAACGCTCGCTATAAAGTTTTTAATTTAATTTTCTCACGTGTAGTACAATACCTACATATTTTCAGGTAAATAGTTAAATTATGTAAAAAATCTTATATATATAAATCTCGTGTCACAATGTTTGTCCCCAATGGACTCCTAAACCACTTAACCGATTATAATAAAATTCGCACACCATGTGCAGTTCGATCCAACTTGAGAGATAGGATAGTTTAAATCTCAAATTATAGTCGCAATTTTAATTAAGAATCCAGAAATTCCGTAACGAAGAAAAAAACTTCACGCTCGGTTGCCATGGCAACAATATCGGTGACAAAACAAACATATAAGAAGATTTGATCATTTTCGGAGAATAATAAAACTCTTTTCATAAACTGTATATACCTCCATATGACAAAAAAGATTTGATTATTTTTTATTCATAAAATGCAAAAACATTTTTATTTAAGACACAGCTGTTTGTATTTATAGAGATAGGTACAAAAAGATTTTATTCCATATAAATCTTCTGTCCGTGTGTTAGTCATTGAACTCCTCCTAAACGGCTGGACCGATTTCGCTAATTCTTTTTTTGTCGAGTTCGTTATTGTCAGGAGAAGGTTCTTATGTAGGGTATTGTAGGGTAATGTAGTGTAGTATAGGGTAGGGTAGGGTAGTGTAGGGTAGGGTAGGGTAGTGTAGGGTAGTGTAGGGTAGGGTAGGGTAGTGTAGGGTAGGGTAGTGTAGTGTAGGGTAGTGTAGGGTAGTGTAGGGTAGTGTAGTGTAGGGTAGGGTAGTGTAGGGTAGTGTAGGGTAGGGTAGTGTAGTGTAGGGTAGTGTAGTGTAGTGTATGTAGTAGGGTAAGGTAGTGTAGTGTAGGGTAGGGCAGTGTAATGTAATGTTAGGCGGTACGAAGTTCGCCGGGACAGCTAGTATATTTATAAATTAGTGGTAGTCTAAAAAAACTGTGAACAAGGACTTCCGTGTGTCTTGATTGTTTAATCCGGTCAGTAGATTATAGTTCATCTTCGTCATTGGATAGCGCATTATAAGTAAAGTGCTTATTTTAGTGTAATCCCATAGTTAAAAGGAAGTGATTGTTAGTTTCCCTGATGTAACGTAAGTTTCGCGAAATCATTGGCAAAATTTAAAACTTAAGAGCTACTTGTGAAACTGAACAACATTCCCCAAGCAACGTATTAAGTGTCTTCCATCAATGCAAAAAAAAAACTTTCATACTAATAGACAAGTAGATTAAAATAAACTATTTGAAAAAAAATAATCTTTCTTTTTCTTCTAACTTTGTATGGAAATTCAATTTTTAGGGTTCCGTAGTCAAACTAGGAACCCCTAAATTTCTCCCTGTCCGACTGTCTGTGTGTATGCCTGTTTGTCAATGGGGTATTAAAATAAAATAATGAAATAAAATCTAAAATATATCCTTTCCTGTGAGGTGTCCTTAGATGTAAAGTAGGTAAGGTTTTTAAAGTGAAAACTTATTTAGGCGCGTTGGCCATTTTTGAGATACGAAAAAACCATTGAACTCACGACACTGTAACGTAACGTAACTGATACCTTATCAGGAAAACTCGCAGGGTCAAAACTTATAAAACTGTAAAAAGTTTTTACTTCTGTCGGCAATCCCGGAGTGGTTTTTTTGTTCACATACCTCATCGTGTAAGGTTACTTGGAATAGGTTTTTCAAAACTATTTAGGGTTTTCAACATTTTTAGGGTTCCATACCGAAAGGGTAAAAACGGGACCCTATAACTAAGACTTCGCTGTCCATCCGTCTGTCACTAAGCTGTATTTCATGAACCGTGATAGCTAGACAGTATTTTTTTTACAAATGATGTATTTCTATTGCCGCTATAACAACAAATACAAAAAATTAGAAAAAGTAAAAAAATAAGGGAGGCTCCACACAAAAAATGTATTTTTTTAAACAGAAGAAACTAGTGCCATCTGGTATGATGGCACGGAAACCTATGTATGCGGTTCTGACTCGCACTTGGCCGGTTTCCTAAAAAAAAATTGTTCTAAATAATTAGGTATAGAGTTTTAAAATGGTGATTTTCCCCACCCCCTACCAGCTAATCCGCTATTTTAGGCTTTGTAAGTTTAGGAGTTACTAACAGTCGAACAACTTAAGATGTAGGTACAGTTGGATTTTAATTAAGTCCACAGATTTCCAACATCAAATGTTCTATCATCATATCAGCTCATATACGTCCCCACCGAGGGGCTCGAGCCTACCCTGAATTAGGGCGATCGGGCCTTAGTCGACCAAGCGGTCCCAGTGCGGGTTGGTCGACTTCACACACAACCGGCGAGTTTCTCCGCAGACATGTGCAGGTTTCCTCATGATGTTTTCCTTCACCGTACATATGAAATCTAAATTCGAAATCACATTGGTAAGTGGCAGGATTCGAACCACGACGTCCCGGAGAGGAGGCGGCGGCCCTAGCCGTTACGCCACCGACTACTAAAATGTCTAAACCAACTGCAAAAATAACTAGGTATGGTTTTTAAAATATAGATTTCTTTATTAAAAATAATACGGGACCCTACTTTGCGCGTAGTCCCACATGAACTTGGCTACTTTTTCTGATATTATATAGTTTGCCTGGGGAAAGTTGTTCAGTTCTAAGAGTAGATTTTTAGTTCAAAAACTAGCCAACGTTTTTTTTTAATCTGTATAGTACTGAGGACAATGTATAAAAAAACCAGCCAAGTGTGAGTGAGACTCGCGCTCCGAGGATTCCGTACCGCCGAACCTCTCCACACAACCATATTATAACAATTATACTTCATCTCATTACAAACAAAAGAAATCAACGCGAACGACTGAAAAATTATTTTTTATTCAGTTCGGACTCCTTACCGCGAGTACGACTCACACTTGGCCAGTTTTTAAAATTTTAGTTTAACATTAGAATTGGTTACTATAAAAGCATCAAGTTTCACGCTTATAGTTTTTACGTTAGGACAAAAACAAAAATACCTCTAAAATAAACACGTTTTTTTGTTTGGGAACCCCACTTGATTATTTACTTTTTCTTTTTTTTATTAATTGTTATTAAAACGGCAATGGAAAAACACATTCTGTGAAAATTTTAAATATCTGCCTATTACAGTTCATGAAATACAGCCCGCTGACAGACAGACAGACAGACAGCGGCGGCTTTGTATACCTAATAGGGTCTCGTTGGTCAACCTTAATACAGAACAATAAAAAGGACATTTGATATTTTAAATAGTCTAGAATAATTGCAAGAAAAATAGGTTAACACTCCATAACGATTAAACAGATTTTATTAAAACTCTTAGATGGTAAGTATAACTATTTAGCTTTTTAGTAGTTGCCTCATTATCTGGAATGAGGAGATCCGTACCTAAATTAACTAAAAATCACCGATATATAGCTCAGAAAATGGCAAGTTGAAACTGAAAGACAAACAGACACACAAACAGACGGACATGGTGAAACTATAGGCGTTCCTAAATTGACTACGGCTACGGAACCCTAAAAATTGTTTTTTTTTTATTAAAAGTTAAATTAGAATTAATTTATTTATTTATTAATAGTCTATTAGTATGAAAGTTTTAATTTTTTTTTTGCTCTGATTGAAGACACTTACCTATAGGTTGCTTTGGCAATGGACACTGTGGGCAGGCCATATACAGGGTGTAACAAAATTGGTGTAGGTCCCGTTAACTGGGGCTTCCACTCGTCATACTGAACAACTTTTGTTCTACAAGTTTGCTGAAAACGTAAAAATTTTGATCGACCGATTTTGGGCGTTTTAGTATGGAGGGTCCAAATTTTTTTTTTGAGAATTGACTATGGGTTCCTTGGAGAAAGTTGTTCAGTATGACGAGTAGAACCTCCAGTTACCGGGTCCTACACCAGTTTTGTTACACCCTGTATAACTCGAAGAACTGATGTACCTACAATGGAAAAAGAAAGGTTCTCGAGTGACGACTTCAGGGTGAATTGATGATTTAGTATAAAAATAGCAGAAGCTGTTGGATGCACGAACTCAGAATTGTGCAGAATGAGGGCCATGTTGTACTTTTAAATTTTTATTTAAACTAGTGGGTGCCCGCGGCTTCGCCGTTCCCATGGGAATTTCCTAAAATGCTTTCTTAGCGGATGCCCACGTCCTAATTGCTATCTGTACCTATTCTAAACTTCAGTGAAATCCGTTCAGTGGTTTTGGCTATGCGTTGATAGGTATACCAGTCAGTCACCTTTTCTTTTCATATTTTACAGACTATGTGTATTTATTTTTAAAATAATATTTTATTGTTACTATTTTTTTTGCTTGTAAGCTCAACAAACAATGTTGAAAGTTTTTATGTCTAATCTCTTGTTGGTGGTGCCCAAGATACAGGCTGTGCCTAGATTGGGATTCATGATGATTCATGATGCAGCATCGGTCGCGGCCCTCCATCTTCACGCTGAGCTCGCAGGAAGTAGGTGATGGACATTTGGGCCCGTAAAGTAAAAAGCACAAAATTATTATATCACCAAACACTCTTTGGATTTATTCAACTTATGTTACAAGTTAACTAAAAAATCATCATCATCATCATATCAGCCACAAATCGTCCACTGCTGGACAAAGGCCTCCCCCAAGGATTTCCACGACGACCGGTCCTGCGCTGCCCGCATCCATCGGCTTCCCGCGACCTTCACCAGGTCATCGGTCCACCGCGTGGGAGGCCTGCCTACGCTACGTTTTCCGGTGCGCGGTCGCCACTCGAGAACTTTACTGCCCCATCGGCCATCTGTTCTACGAGCTAAAAAATAAAAATAAATAACTTAGGTAGTCTGGAAGAGATTGCTTTTAGCAATAAAACCGGCTACTATACATTATATACAATATCCATGTGTATTAGCTTTACTTAGTTGTTTTTGGTGTAGTATGAGTGTAAATAAATAAATAATTTATAAAATTTTAAACACCTCCGTGGCGTAACGGTTCAGTCCATTAACTTCACAACAGGAGGTCTCGGGTTCGATGCCCGGCGGAGTCTAACTTTTTAAGATTTGGTTTGGTTGGTAAAAGGGCATTTTCTAAACCCGCCTGGCTAGCTACCACCATCTTGTCTAAGTCTTGCCGCCAAACATCAATGCGAATAAATTGATGTGTACCGGCTTGAATATAAGATAGCCAGTTCCCATTGGGTTGGGGAATTTTGGTAAGCCTGCTTCCATCGTTTGCATCATCGTCACTTACCACCAGGTGAGATAGTGACAAGGGCTTACCAATTGTAAATAAAAAAATACAGGTACCCAGCCAAATACTCGAATGCAAAGAAACAGAGTCCAATTGAGAAATCAGTCAAATAAAGAAACTGTAGAAAATAATATCAAATTTATTCAAAATTTATTATTATAGGTACCAAGGTTGCCAAAAACATTCATAATAATATATATATTTTTTAATTTGGTTATATTATACTATGGTTGCACAAAAAAGAAAACAGGTGATACTAAAAATATGAACTCGTCACAATGTAAAGCTAGTCTGTATTTCACTATATTTTTTAAATAAATTATTTTTATGTCCAGCAGTGGACTTCGTCTGAGATGATTAAGACGAAACTTAGGTACTTAACAGTTAAGTAATATGACCACGACTTTTGATGTAAAACCGAGCCTAGCTACAAAAAATTGAACATTCAACATTCTTGAAATTTTGTAATATTTACATTGCTATACCAACCTGTTCATTTTCAAAATTGTAAGTATAGTTACCTACCTGTAAATACCATATAACATAAGATGCCCAAATTTACAAAACACCTAGCACAAGAGAGTAATAAAAGTTGTTCTTCTCACTCTAAATAACTTTCCGCGAGAGACCCCAGACTTATTTTCTTTAAAAAATATATTTATTTGTAAGAATCCATCAGCCGATGGAACAAATTTGTGCATGTTTACATGTACAAACAATACACATGGTCTGCATAAAAATTTTCGAACAATATAATACTAATATTTCAGTCTCAAACAAAAACAATTACGTATCTAATAACGATAGATTTCTTGCGGAAATTTGTACTGATCCTTAACCAAGTTTGTTATATCCTTTATATCTAACCTTTTTTTTTTATTTACAACTGATAAGCCCTTGGTATCATCCTGTTGTTTTAAAATATTCAAATTGAAGCTATATGATGATACATGTGAAATACTAACTGTAAGTACATTTATGAAGGTAACATTTAGGTAATTTAGGTGCGTTAAGTGCCTAGTTTCAGAGCTAAAACATAAAAAAATAGTATGAACTTATTTGGTCATAAATTCTTATGCACTAAGTGACTTTTCAATTGTTGAAAAGCAGCAAATTGTAGACAGGTTACTACCTATAAAACTGAACACCTTTTTTTAAGAAACCTATACAATCAGAGCAAAAAAAACTATGATTCCCTATACAAAAATTACAAATACCTAGACTGATCGATTATATGACAATAAGTATGGGAAATCGATTTTTTTATGCACTGTTTGAAAGGTTCCTTGGAAAAAGAGGGAAATTTGTTCAGTATCATGAAATAAAGAAACTAGTATAAGTAAGGCAAGGAAACAAACAAATAAAGACACTAGTTTAAGTAAGGCAAGGAAACAAACAAATAAAGACACTAGTATAAGTAAGGCAAGGAAACAAACAAATAAAGACACTAGTATAAGTAAGGCAAGGAAACAAACAAATAAAATCCTAAAAATAATTTACTTAGCTCAGAATTTAATTAATTTACTTAGTTGTACGCTTCATTTGTTTCCGTTCTATGAGTATCAATGTGCTTTAATTAGTAGGTAAGTACATAAGTGGCAAAAGTGTCATTTTAATTAAGATTTTTATTCATTAATAAGTCCTAAGTATTTATGATTTACAATAATTAGATATGTAGGTAGATTAAGATGAGAAATATTAAAAATACCTATTGTAAGTTTTACAGTACAATTACATTTTATGTTAAAACAGAATAATAACATTACAGCTTTATGTATTACAATGATTATCGTCAACCATTAGCAACAACAAAATAGGTAACCATTAAATTACGTTATTTTGCATATTAATGTGTACGTTCTTCAGGTCTTCATCGTCGCTGGACGAGTGTCATCTTCTGTTACGTATACTGAAGGTATACCGGAAAGATTGAGGCACTCAGGATACATTCAGTATACGTACAGAAGGCGACGCGTTTTCTTCTCTTCTATGCTTCAAAGAACACCGAAGATGTCTGAAAGAAAAACTACAAGGAAAAAAGTTCCGAAGAATTCGCGCTTACAGAAAGAAACAGTTTTATTTTAGCCGAAAATTTACGGCGAAATTGCTGCGTTTTCACACCATACAGCCTCGGCCCGGCAATATCTTAAGAGCTCACCGCCCGAACTTGCCACCACCGCCCCTCCAGGGAACACCATCTATAAAATAAAACAACCGATTTACAACACGCTAGGGTTTTCAAAGCGAAAAGGGTAACACTGATAGCACAGCACATAAGTTCTTCCACGCGATAACCGCCCCAAGCGAAACGGAAAAAGTTATGTGCGTTCGTAAATAAGTAACTATAGTAGGGAAATTGTTTTAGAAAACTTTTAAATCTATTGTTGTGTGGTCGTTGAATAACTTTAGAATCTATTGTGCGCGCAGACCAATGAGAGCGCTGGAAATAAACGACCAGTTACTATTGGTGTGCAAAAATTATTTTTGCAAACTCCGCGAACCGGTAGCGAAGCGAACTTTTGTCTGGCTACAGGTTTTTTACGAAGGTGGGAGAGACAATCGCCCGCAGAGTCAAAGGCTTTTGTCCATAATCTTTTGTTGCAGATAAAGGATACATTACAAAAGAGTCGCCGTTTGGACCACTCGTAAATATAAAGAATTTGCCTGCCTCTGACTGAATAGACAGACATGAAAGAGCAAGGGTGCATTATATTGATAATTTATGGCTCAACAGAGAATCGCACGGGTTAGTTTAGTTTTATTGATTCAATGCACGAATAGAGGATGTGATAAAGAAAAAAAGATCGGCCTACCGAGAAGTTGGAGGTTAGTTTGGTGTTGTGTCACGTGACTCACCGGTCGGTCAGCTGTTCGCCGTCCGTCAGTAAACAGTGGCGCGGTGACGGATGTTTGGCGGCGAGGCGGCGCGACGTGCGGCCGGGCGCGGCGTCTCCAGGCGTCTGGCTGTCTCCGGGCGGGCGTCGGGGCGCGCCGGGCCTCGGGGCGCGCCGCGCGTCCCTGCTGCGCATCGATTGCCGCCCTTGCGGCGCGCGCCGCACCACCTCCACCGTGCACCGCCGCGCCGACTAATCCCGTGCCGATGCAGAATTCTCATTACCTACACACACCGTGATCGTGGTTATTTGCACCCTGTTTCATGTTTTTTGATTGTTTGCTAAGGCTACGGGCTATCTCAGTCTAAGTAATATTTGCGAAGTGTATATTATAGTCATGCCTACAAAGGCCTACAAAGACATGCCTACAAAGGACTCTGGTCTTATGGAAGGCTCAGTATCAATACACCTATAAGTAGATAAGTGTATAGAGGAGGCACAACCTTGGCTATTTCATTTTGATCTCACAGGTGTTGCTTGCAAAGATAATCAACTTATCTTTGCCTTGCTCCTTATATACAAAATAAATAACAATAGAAAAATTCTTTATTTTATAATTTGTTTATCTTTAGGTATTCCTAGCTAGACCAAATTTAAAGTCACAAAGACAACAACTACTTATTATGCAGCGTATAGGACTTAAATTAGTATTTAAACACATCCTACCAATGCTATAAAGGCGAAAGTTTATAAGAATGTATTGATGTATGTTTGTTACTCTTTCACGCAAAAACTACTAAACAGATCTGACTGAAATTTGGTAGGTAGACAGATTAGGACCTGGATTAACACATAGGTTACTTTTTTTCACGCTCGCGAGCCGCTTGCGCCTTGCGCACTGCGCACCCTCGAAAAGTCACAGAAACGTTGTCCACGCTGGTAAAGCCGCGGGAAACAGCTAGTTTAAGTATAAATACTAATTTAAGTAGGTGTTTTATTCAAACATATCTAATTGATGTGTTAAGTATATGAAGATCATTAAACTATGCTAAGTAGGTTTACGTGATAAAACCTTAGTGTATACATACATATAAATAATAAATATAAATAAATATTCTGGGACAAATCACACATGGTCATCTGGCCCCAAAGTAGGATTCCCTGTGTTATGGGTTACCAGAGAGTGATATACATACTTACTTATATACGTTTAAAGACATACATATATAGATATATTTAACACCCAGACACAGAGCAAACAAATCTGCTCATCACACAAATGCTTGCCCTGGGTGGGGATCGAACCCACAACCCTTGGATCAGTAGTCAAGGGCACTAACCACTGAGCCATAACTTGCGAACCTATATTCGATCCTTTTTAAGGTTCCCTACACCCAACAGGTGACCAACGGGACCCTATAACTAAGCCTCCGCTGTCTGTCCGTCTGTCCGTCCGTCAGCGGGCTGTATTTCATGTACCTAAATACTTAAGTAGACAGTTGAAATTTTCACAGATTATTCTTTTGCCGCTTTATCAACAATTAATAAAAATTATCACAAGTGAAAAAATTGTAATACAAAAAAACTGTTTTTATAGGTCTTTAGGAGTATCTTTGATTTAGCTCTATCGTAAAAACAGTAATACATACAAGCGTGAAACTTGGTGTGATACTGACACTGAAGTAAAATAACAAATACTAGGCCAAGTGTGAGTTGCACTTGCGCTAAGGAGTCCGAAATGAATGACAAAAAAAAGAATATTTTTGTAGCTCGCGTTGATATCTTTTGTTTGTAATGTGAAAAGGTATCATTGTCATTATTATTACCCTCGGAGTACTAGTTTGACTCTCACTTGGCCGGTTTTTTTCTAAGTCGATTGATAGATTTACGACGCTTTTTCATGCCGGAACACTAGTAAAATCCCTACTAATCCCTACTAATATTTTAAATGCGAAAGTAACTCTGTCTGTCTGTTACGCTTTCCCGCAAAAACTACTGAACGGATTTGGCTGAAATTTGGTAGATTGACAGATTAGGACCTGGATTAAGACATAGGCTACTTTTTACCACGCTCGCGAGCCGCTTGCGGCTCACGCACTGCGCACCCTCGAAAAGTCATAGAAACGTGGTTCACGCGGGTAAAGCCGCGGGAAACAGCTAGTATTATAAATGCGAAAGTAACTCTGTCTGTCTGTTACGCTTTCCCGCAAAAACTACTGAACGGATTTGGCTGAAATTTGGTAGGTAGACAGATTAGGACCTGGATTAAGACATAGGCTACTTTTTACCACGCTCGCGAGCCGCTTGCGGCTCGCGCACTGCGCACCCTCTAAAAGTCATAGAAACGTGGTCCACGCGGGTGAAGCCGCGGGGAACAGCTAGTTATATATAATTGCCGGAACATAGAGTCTTACGTGACTTGCTCAAGTTTGTATGTTTTGTGTCTGTTACCTCTTCACGCCTAAGCGGCTGGACGGATTTGGATATAATTTGGTAGGTGGACAGATTAGGACCTGGAGTAACATATAGGGTACTTTTTATCCTTTCAAACGTAATTACATCGCGGGAAACAACTTGTTTTATAAACTAATAACTGTGTTCCTGGCTGGGGACGAAGCTCATGGGTTCGATGCCCAGTCAGAATAAACATTCGTGTGACTTCCGTGCCGTCAGTTTTGGGCATTAAGAACAGGTTTATTTGATCTGTATTAACTTTAAACGTATAAATTGTATGTAATTACTCGTAAATTAGTGATTTCCATAGTAGGAACAGGAAATAGTAGAATCATGTGTGATTTGTTCCCGAATATTTACTTATTTGTTTGTTTATAAAACACTAGTTGTTGCCCGCGGCGCAATTACGTTGAAAGGATAAAAAGTACCCTATATGTTACTCCAGGTCCTAATCTATCCACCTACCAAATTATATTCAAATCCGTCCAGCCGTTTAGGCGTGAAGAGGTAACAGACACAAGAATATACAAACTTTTGCATTTATAATATTAGTGTTGATAAATGACCTTAAAATAATAGTGTTCAATCAGTAATTTATGAGCAAGTTACGTAAAACTATGTTCAGTCATGAAAAAGAGATTTGAGTAGGCCTTAAAAAATTATAGCATTTACACGTTTCATCAAAATTATAGCAGTTTACATATTTCATCAAAATTATAGCAGTTTACATGTTTCATCAAAATTATAGCAGTTTACATATTTCATCAAAATTATAGCAGTTTACATGTTTCATCAAAATTATAGCAGTTTACATGTTTCATCAAAATTATAGCAGTTCACATGTTTCATCAAAATTAAAGCAGTTTACGTGTTTAATCAATATCATTAATGCCATTTTTAGGGATTTTTAGTCAAACTAGGAACCCTTGTAGTTTCGTCATGTTTGTCTGTCCGTCGGTCGGTATGTCACAGCCGCTTTCACCATAGACTATTAAAGCTATCAAGCTAAAATTATAATGAAAAATAACTTTATTGAAAACAACCCTATCTAAAGTAAACAGTGATCCAACAAAAACGCCTGACCATTTCAAAAGGATTTTTTTCATTAACCAATTTCTCTGACACTGCTATACCTACGAAACTATGTAAGTGAATTCCACCAGCAATTCCTATTCCAAGTCATCTACCTTAATTTCGTACGATCGCATTCCTGGCTGACCATGCAGTATTAGAATGAATGGCTCCACTCAAATGCATAGGGGTGGGGCCCTAGCGGGGCCTTAAAATAGAAAAAAAAGGGGAAGGCTGAGAAGTGCACCGCCATATTGCTGTTACACACTACCAGCCCACTGCAACCCTGCATCAAAAAAATTAAGATTTATATTTGCAAATATCCTGCGATGTTATAAAGGAATAATAGAAATATGATTGCTGTGCGGGAATTTCTGGCTTATGGAATTGGTTGTATGGTTCAGTCGATACCTCGTTGAGGTCGTAAGGTTCATTTTGGATTGAGCGCATTATTGTAGAATGTCTTTTACGGAATAAAAAATCGGCCAAGAGCGTGTCGCATCACGCATAGTGTGGGGTTCCGAGATCCAATAGTTTAGAAACACTAGGGATACGTGTTTAAGGCCTTGACAACCTCTATCTTGGGAACTGCACATCTGGTTAAAATATGTAGTTAGAAAGCACTATACCTATATTTCATTAAGAAATCAATTTATTGATACCCCACACGAGAGGGTTCACAAAAATAATTTTTGATGCCACTTTTACTGGTATAGGGAGGCACCCCTAAAAATTATTGTTCAACAAAAAAGTTCAATTTTTTGTTAGATTCAGATTATTTATCTGCATAAAATAGGTGTACAGTACTTTTTACTTTCGAGCGGCGAAGGATGAGGAAGGGTTGTGATGGCAAAAAATATCGAAGTTGATATTTTGATGGGAATTCATATGAGGTACCTCCCGTAATCCAGGTTGTTTTGTTACTTTTTCTCAAAAGTGACTCAAACGATTTTAATGAAACTTTGTGAATAATTAGAACTTAATAAGACCTACTGCACTGAGTAGAGTAGTTCATTATTCCAGGAAAAATCTGAGTAAGGTACCGCCCATACAAACCCAAATAGGACTGATTATAGAGTAAATAATCAAAGTATTAATTGAACTGAATATATCGAGAACGTAACTCTAATTAAAAGGTTAAGGCGACTAATTTCGGCATGGAAAAATGTCGAGGTATATAAAAAAAATATGTGTAAAGACACCTTCAATTAGTTTTGTGAGACTTATTCAACCAATAACCTTCTTAAGGAGTTACACTAAAAGAGAACCGGCCGAGTGTGTGCCGGGCCACGTGCAATGTAGGGTTCCGTAGTTGCCATTAACGCGTCCCTATCTAATTTTTAAATTTCCAAATACAGCGGTTTAATTGTTAGGGGGTGGGGACACTCGACTCCAACAAAATTTTGTACTTTTAAACCTGTTTTTTCTAAAGCGGAACCCTAAATTATTAAATAGTCTTAGAAGACTCATAGCTATTTATTAAGCTCTAATCAACGATACCCCACACAACTGGTTTTGACGCGAAATAAAAATCATTCCCATGTTACTTGTACTTTACAGCAGGTACCCTTAAATTATTATTTTTTTGCCAAAAGTTTTTTTATAGTTTTCACCGCGTTATTATTATATGTATCTTTGCCAAATTTCAGCTCCTTACTACTAATATTCTAGGAGCTAGGCCACTGACAGAAAGATGAACAGACGGACAGACAGATATGACGAAACTATAAGGGTTCCTTGTTGTACTATGGAACCCTAAAAATCGGGGATACTCACATGAATGGGAACATTACCTTAAGTTTTTTTTTATTGACTTTATTTTCCATTTTGGGTCATAGCTTTACATCTGTGTTTTTTTACAATCCACAATTGGTAAGCCCTTGGCATCATCTCACCTGATAGTAAGTGACGATGATGCCGAAGATGGAAGCGGGCTTACCAAGATTGCCCAACGCGACTATCTTATCTTCGAGCCGGAACACAAAAGTGTCGCTATCATTGATGTTTGGTGGCAAGACTGACATAAGATGATGGTGGCTAGCCAGGCGGGCTTAGAAAATGCCCTTCCACCAAACAAACCAAGTCTTCCAAAGTTAGACTTCGCCGCGCCGGGAACCCGCGACCTCCTGATATAAAGCTAATGGACTTAGCCTATTACGCCACGGAGGCGGTACTAAATTTGTGGCATCCGGACAGACAGACAGACGAACGGACATGACGAAATTACAGGTAAGGGTTCCGTTTTTTCCATTTTGGCTCTGGAACCCTAAAAATACCTATAACATATCAATAAATAAATAAAAATAAATAACATAGAAATAAAGCACCTATTTTATTTCTACGTTTTATGGCCAAAAATTTTCGTAGCACGTGAGGTGTTCGTTGATGTCTTTTTCAAGCGACTTCCAAAAAGGAGGTTCTCAATTCGTCTGTATGTTTTTTTTATGTTTGTTACCTCAGAACTTTTGACTGGGTGAACCGATTTTTATGATCCTTTTTTTATTTGAAAGCTAGTGCTTCCCGTGTGGTCCCATATAAATTTTATCAAAATCGGTGTAGTACTTTAGTAGAAAATTAACAAAAACCAAAAATAATAATGCAAAAATGTACTAATTTGTTGCGATGGAAGTCGGTTTTTTAACGTGTTTAGCGTTTTAATACATGTATTTGCAAATACGTAATATTAATCGTTTCGTAATATATTGACTTTTTCTTTACAAAATAATTATTTTCAAAGTTACTATGCCCCTCAAATATTAAAATAAGCCCTTCAACATCATTGACCTAAAATGGTTAACATAGAGTATTTATATATATTTCTTTTTATATTTTTTTTTAAACTGCTTTAATTTTTTATATGAGACTAGTTGATATCCGTAACTTTGTCCGCGTGGCATTCTGGATTCGTTCGGTCATCTTTTAAGTACCACTCCATTTTTTCCCATAATCCCCATTACCTGAGAGTGAATATGCATTATTTGAGTTTGCGTGTTCCATACTCGAATAAATCGTCACTTACCTACCATCAGGTGAGATGTAGTCAAACGCACGCGCTTACCACAATTTACCCTGAACATTAAAATCTACAAATCCTAGAATATTACACTTCTCCCTTTCCCCCGTAAGGTAGTAGTAAGAGCTCCCCCCCTACCCCCAAATCAAGAATGAATTCCAAAATCAATTAAGCAGTTTTTAAAAAATAGTTTAACCAAATCAATCGGTCTGTTTTTTAATTATGTAAGCCTGCTAACTACGCACAAAGGTGAATGCTTCGCGAGATAGTATGCGAAGTGTGGCTATATAATTTATTTTAAAAAAATATGGGAAATCCGTCATAAGACCTAATACATTAAACTGGCTATATATTACCTACTGTTTAAAATAAACAGCCGTTTTTAAAAACCTTTAGGTGGGGCAGACATACAGACATACGGACGGCGTAGGCTTAGTAATAGGGCAATGTTGGAAACTTTCGTTATGGAACCCTAAAAATGTACAATCTCATGCACTTTCCCTCTCAATAGGTAAAGAGTATGCAAGATTAAAAGCTTTGGTGGCTCAACCGGTAACGACTCGGTCCATCTAACCAGAGGTACCGGGTTCAAATCTGGACGGCCAATGTACCAATGAGTTTTTCAAAAACTTACGTACATATAATTACCTATTGCTTTAACGGTGAAGGAAAACATCGTGAGGAAACCTGCACACGCCTGCGAAGAAACTTGAAGGTTGTGTGTGAAGTCAACCAACCCGCACTGGGCCCGCGTGGTCGACTAAGGCCTAATCGCCCTGATTCAGGGTAGGCTCGAGCCCCTCGGTGGGGACGTATATGAGCTTATATAATAATAATGCAAGATTAACAGCTAAGTTAGACAAACAGACTTGTAGTCAATTGTTTAATGTTTCGGTGCTTTGAAATCTTTTCAATTTTAAGTCAGTTTATAATTAAAAACCTACAAAGGTTGTTGTAAGGTAAGTTCTTTGTAACCTACAAAGGGTACATACATTACATTTTGGCCATAAACATCTTGTATAACTCTGTAAAATTCACACATGATTTTTGTCGCAGCGAACATCCTTTGATCTTTATACATAAAAGAGCTATAAATTCATGCAACAGTGCACTTGGGGAATATTTGTGCCAAGAATGACTTATTCGATTGTTTGTATCGACTCTTTATTTTGTTTATACGTAACTACATAACTATCTTATAAGATAAACGAGTTGATTGACCTTAGTTAACTAATAATTGGATTGGTTTGTTTATTTCTTTATGATATAACGTAATAACTACCTGCAAATTGGTAGATATCACCTGCTTGGTATTAAGAAAAAAAAGTTTGTAGCTGATAAAAGATTTCTAATTGGAATTTTACAGCCATTTTATATGTAAATATTTGATTACGGTTATTTTTGTTTTATTTTATTTATTTTGCGAGAATAGTTACTTTATTTTGGTTATAAATGTTGACTTAAATAGATATTGTTTTATATTAATTAATTATCAATGGTAAATATAGAAACAGCACAACATCTGATATAAGTATTTTAGCTCTTTAAATTATAACTAATACTTTTTGTAAATAAACCATTTTAAAAGTTTACTTAATGTGTGCAAATTTATGAAAGAAAACACACAACTAATTAACTTTAAAATTATTGTTCTACGGACTAACCTTTAGTTTGTTGATTTTCTGCTGCACATCGTTTTTTTTTACATTATTTTTACTGCAATCACCTTCACTTCCCTATAAACAACACTTTTTCATTTAAAATATAGATGGAATATTAATATTTTTCCAAAAACTTCGACGATTAGGCCTAAACACTTCTTGGAGCGACGGGTGTCAGCCGACGGCAGCCATCTTGTGGCGCTGGCGTCAGCAATACGCGCTCATTGGTCGAGTGACGTCATCGCGTCGCCATCACAGCCCACCATTGCTCTTTTTTCACCAACTAGCGCCTACCGGTAGCACAGAAAATTAAATCTTACTGCATTGTTATACATGTGAATACAGTTGTAATTGTAAGTTGGTAAAGATGCATACCGTCATAGTGCATTCTTGAGACGGGGTTATCTCAGACGCTGTTAGATGCACCCCTAATCGGGCACAGGGGAGCATTTAAAATCTAAAGTGACGTGCTGCTGATGGGTTGAGAGATTTTAATTGACTGTTGACTTTTGTTTTGTACTTACAGTCACTACGAGTTTAGAGTTAGTAGTTTATTTGTAGGTAATTTTGTAACTTTTATACAGCTCGTAAGCCCACTTAAATTATACTAGTTTTGTTTTAGAGCCAGCGAAACATTTGTGGAACTGTTTTGATTTTCGTAATGACAATGACTTGTGTGTATCTTTAGTTGATGGTATAAGCCAAGTTTTTTATTCATTTCATCAATTAATCAATATTCAATTTCCTAGTGTAGGTTGGTTATAAATACAACTAATATAATAAACGCGAAAGTTTTTAAAAATATATTGATGTATGTTTGATTTAGATTTAGATATGATTAATTTGCCAGACTGCACGCAATTTGTTACTCTTTCACGCAAAAACTGCTGAACTGATCTGTCTGAAATTTGGTAGGTAGACAGATTAGGACACACATAGGCTACTTTTTCTACGCTCGTGAGCCGCTTGCGTCTCGCGCACTGCACACCCTCGAAATGTCATACAAACGTTGTCCACGCGGGTGAAGCCGCGGGAAACAGCTAGGAATAATTATTATTTCAGCGAGTAATTAATATTTAGCTTTAATTTATTTATTGCTTCATTTCTATACCTATCAAAACTCACTTGTCCCTTAATTTCTTGTCTCACACCCAAATAAAATAAAAGCGTTGCTCGAATTTATTTATTACAGTTAAAATTGCCTGAACAGCCTTAATGAAGTACTATCATAATTTCATCTTAAATAATCACGGACCACCTTTCAACTTAGCAGCTGAACCGCTTTGAGACGCCGACTATTCAGCTTTTACCTTTTATTATTCATCTAAAAATTTATTGTTGTAAAATATGAATTTGAATTTACAATAAAAATGGAGGCCGGATCTGAACATGGCATCTGCTGTGTTATTTATGTGATTTGACCACAGATTAAGCAAATTATTATACTTATGTATAGTACCTATTTATTTAGGTAGAAACATAAAAGTGTCTATTTTACAACATTCATATTAAATTTCCGCAAAATACTTATTATAAAAACATACTTTGTATCTATTCTCGTAATCTCATTAATATTAGCTGAAAGACTTCCAAGGATTTCCACAACGACCAATCTTGCGCTACCCGTATCGAGAGCGTCGATTCACCAAATGGGAGGTCTTCCTGCGCTTAGTCTTACTGTGCGCGGTTGCCACTCGAGAACTTTATTACCCCAATCGAGCTATGTACCCCGCCCACTGCCACTTAAGTTTAACATCTTTTATAAGATAGTACCCTTAGGGTCAGTTCACACCGAGATGCGATGCGGCGCGCGCTTTTTAAGGCCCAGTGGTACCTAAAAATCCACTTAAGGTTTTAAGAATTAAATTTTGAAGTAGTTAACAGTAAATTTAAATTCTAGGAAAACATACAGGTATTATTGAGAATAGTTACGAGGGACTATATCGACTGGAAACACGATTTAATAAAGTTGGCTCGATAGAATAAATTCGCAAAGTTACCTTTTCGAGCCATTTTATCGTCTATTTTCGGTTTTATTCTTAAAATTAGTAATTTGATAATATGATTTATTTACTGAAATAAAGTTCATAGGTGATTAAAGGGAAAACATCGAATGGATTTTATTTAAGATAAATATGATGAAAATAAAAACGAAAACATCGAAAAAGTGCAAAAGTGTGATTATTTTCTTCCCTCTTTACACGTAACGAAAAAGACAAAGACAGATTTTTAAGTACCATTGTGCCTTAAGATAGTGATACAATATATAACTTATAAAAAGCAATATAAAAAGCGTCGGTGGCTTAACCGGTAACGACTCGGTCCATTTAACCAGAGGTACCGGGTTCAAATCTGGACGGCCAATGTACCAATGAGTTTTTCAAAAACTTACGTACATATAATTACCGATTGCTTTAACGGTGAAGGAAAACATCGTGAGGAAACCTGCACACGCCTGCGAAGAAACTCGAAGGTTGTGTGTGAAGTCGACCAACCCGCACTGGGCCCGCGTGGTCGACTAAGGCCTAATCGCCCTGATTCAGGGTAGGCTCGAGCCCCTCGGTGGGGACGTATATGAGCTGTAATGATGATATAACTTTAATCAGTATCTTATTGATACACATTTTATTGAGATATCACGCTACGCCGCACCCTACGCCGTGCTGCACTCTGAGATGCCTCGCAGCTAGGGTTACCATCTGACAGGCATTTGCCGCATTTGACAGGAATTTTGTGGTAAAAACAGGCGTGCGGCTGGCGCTAGGCTGAGACAGGCATTTTCGAATTACGCGGGTCTCAGTGAAATCTAAAATCTCGCATACGTGCTTCAATCACACAAGATGATGAAACTGACTAAATAACGCGCCGCGCAGACAGAGCGCTGCGCTCAGTGCGAGAAAACGAGAGTCTAATTACCTATCAGAGTTAAAACGATCTGTTGTATATTATTTATTTTAAGAATTACAGTTCTGTTACTGCAGACAGGCATTTTTTTGAAAAATCAGACATTTTGTGCATCCTAGACAGGCATTTCCCTTATAGATGGTGACCCTACTCGCGGCGTAGCGCACTGCATCTCGACGCAGCGGTTGCTTCGCCGATATCCTTCACCTCGCGGCGGTTTCGCGATGCATCACGAGCGAAACAACTGGCCTCTTGAATCATCGTCGCGTCGCATCGCGTCTCGGTGTGAACTGACCCTAAATGGAATTCTCAAACATCTCGCTCAGCTGATCGGGAAACTTTGTATGAAATCAATTTTTTTTTTTGCAAGTTGAATAGGTTTATGAGTTTTGATGTCAAAATCTACAGTGTAACTAGTTATCATACCTATCCGCCGAAGGACGTCCACTAATGGACATAGGCCTCCCCCAAGGATTTCCACAACGACCGGTCCTGCGTTGCCCGCATCCAGCGGCTTTCCGCGACCTTCACCAGGTCGTCGGTCCACCGAGTGGAAAGCCTGTCTACGCTACGTTTTCCGGTACGCGGCCCCAACTCGAGAACTTCACTGACCCAAGTAAATTAAATTTTAAGGGGTAGTAAATTTAAACAGTGTTTGCTCCTAAAAAATATTGTAGTTTTTAATTGTAGTGTACTTTTAATATCTTATAGACCTAATGGACAACTGCAGGTTTTTATTTAAATTTTCAGTCGTTTATTGATCTATCGTTTATCTGACTTAATCCTTTCAGTTAAATAATTGATGATATCAGCTCATATATGTCCCCACTGAGGGGCTCGAGTCTAACCTTAATTAAGGCGATCGGGCGCGGGCTCAGTGCGGGTTGGTAGACTTCACACACAACCTGCGAATTTCTTCTGCGAATGTTTTCCTTCACGTTAAGAGCGTCAGATACATATGAAATCTAAATTCGAAATCACATTGGTACGTGGCAGGATTCAAACCACGACCTCCCGGACAGGAGGCGGCGGCCCTAGTCGTTACGCCACCGACGCTCGAAAAATAACTATACTCTCTTAATCCGGTATTAATATTTTCCACCAAATTAATTGCGATTACTAAGAAAACTTCAACAACATATCTCAGTGTAATCTAAACTCCAACGAAAGCAATATTTCGGAACGCAAAGCTAAGTAAACACTCTTCCTGCAAGCGGTCGTTGCACCTCTATTTTTAGTGAAGCTGTGAAGTGAGTCGTCTTTATATTCGTAGTTGTACGTATGGGACTGAGGTTGCTGCATCTTGATACACCCGTCGAGATCATAGTGACACAGTAGTGTCGATGAGAGAGATATGACGTCACAGTGCCATGATGCGTGACCTTGGCCTGAGTATGACTGATTCCGTCCTTGCGGGGTGACGAACTCTATGAATGGAGGTTGCTGACAAATGGTCTTATGTGCCCTAGCAAAATGGACTTAGCAAAATGTATCTTCAAATATTTTTTTATATGATAGATTAAAAAGTTTATCATTGCTTTAGAAAGTTTCGCTGACCGATTAAGAAGTAGTATAGACTTAACTAAAAGTACATTAAGATCCGTCTAATAAACCGGTCAAGATTAAGTTTGGCTAGCACAAATAGGGTTCCGTAAGTATTAAATTGCCACTTACTATATAAATAATCACATGACCTCCTCCATTTTAGTCTATCTTTCGAAAAACTTTGATATAGGAAGGTTTGTAATACTTATGATAATTGCAACAGCTTTTCTGTAAAACAAAAAGATAATTCTAGTTACTTAAATTAATTTTAAAATTGTAGTTTTAGTATTTTTAATGGATTTTTGAGATGTGTTTTGAGCGACATTTGGACTGAAATTTGGAATAATATTTCTGTCTTACCCTTAATGACATACAGTGGTGGAACGTTAACACAGACATTACAATAATTCCATAAGCTCAAAGTCGCACGGCGTGCTATGAAGAGTGCTATGCTCGAAGTTTCTCTGCGGGATATAAACCGAAACGAATTAATTCGCCAGAGAACCAGGGTGACCGAAAAACTCAGCGAATTAAGTATCCGAAGATGGCCATGGGCCCGACACATCTGTCACAGAACCAATAATCGCTGGACAAAGTGAGTTCTGGAGTGGAGACAGCGTTTAGGCAAAGGTAGTATGGGACGCCCCGGCCAGGTGGAACGAAAAATTGCACAAGGATGCTGGCGAAAGCTGAATACGCAGGGCCGAGGATTGGTGTAAGTGGCGAGCCTTTGGGGAGACCTGCATCCAGCAGTGGACTAACATGTGCTGATGATGATTGCTGTCACAGAGTTAAGGCGCTAAGATCACCGAATCCGAGCAGGTTGATACGTGGTTCAATAATATAGGATGTAAGTCTATTTATTCATTTTAAGTACAAATCAATGCGGGCTCCAACGCGGCTGTTATGTTGAAACCGAACACCTAATTCTCAATTTTTACATGTTTTTATTAACTTTTCAAACATTTCATCACTTTAAAATAAGTTTTTAAAAAAATTTGTCCAATTAAAATGAAAGGTCTTAAAGTCACCGATTTTTGTGTGTTGGTGTCATTCAATATTAATTATTTGTTTTCGAGAAATGCAATTAATGCAAAAAACAGGGTCTACAGTATATTTTTTTGCATCAAAAGTGGTAATATTTTTAAAATTGTATTAAATTAAATCTATTTGTTGTTACTTTAAGTATATTATAATTTTTTTCAATTGTGATAGCTTTACACAGTCTTTTAATAATTTGAATTGAATATTGTCATTTGACCCATCTTAAGGTCTTAAAGAGATTTCGCTCCCCTTAAGAAATTCAATGTCTTTGTTATTATGCTTGTACCTAAGTAGGTAGGTTTTTATAACGATTTATATCAACACAATATGTTGTTGCAATTTAAATACAGTGTAAACTCTGTATAACGTCACTCAATATAACGATTCACTCTTTGAAACTTCAAAAATTTCTGGCTCCAGATGGTTAAGTTTAACGCTAATTTCTTTCTGTATAACAAAAACTTTCCATAACATCACAAAATGCCCGGTTCCTTGAGTGTCGCTATACGTGTATAGACTTTACATTGAACATGTTTTTCCTGCTCACCAAACTTATACAATTACTTAAAAATATTTTCATTCCCTTTTAAGATTGAAAATTGTGCGGTTTAATAATCATGTCCACATTATAGCAAACTTCAGCTTCTTACATAACACAGTCTCTAATAGAAACTGGCATGACATGACAGACAAACAAACGGTCGGAAGCGTAAGTGATCTTATTATGATTCCGTTTTGTCTATTTGAGGCACGGAACCCTAAAAAGTGTTACCAATTTGCATGCAAATGAGTTGCTGTTAAATAAGAAGTCGGTACATTTCTTAGTAGGAAACTACAACAGAGTATCTATCTCAGTTTCAAAAGAAAAATAAGAAACGTCGAAACAAATTCTCGTCCCCGCTGCAAGTTCTGCTGGTGAATAAAGTTTTTACTTTATATAGGTATTTGTTTTCCTCAGTTGGAACTACGGAATGTAGTTTGTGTTCATTTCACCTTTTTTTCTGCTGTAGCTAAGTGCTGAGATGCAGTTTTAACTTAATATGTATATAGACACAAATAGCTCTGGTCCATTTTCATATAGCTCACTCGTAAATCACGAAAGAAACCAACATTTTCCATTTTTAAAAATTGCAAGTAAAAATATCTGACATGACCCTGAACATTATACAGCAAAACGTGGGAGGTATCCGTCCCTTAACAAAAGTTAAGATTAAATGTACTTCGTGTAGGAAGGTATAATGTTGTTTAACTGAATCATTCCGCATTGTATTTAAAATGTAATACACTCTTTGTTTTCTTCAACTGTGAATCGTCAATAAAATGCATGAGATAAGACGCAGTGAATTACTTTATTTAATTTTAAAAAAACCTTTGCTACTTGTCTTGTAAATTATTAATTAACTCATTCTAATTAAGCTTTGATTTAACCGCACTTGCTTGGTTTGTTAAATGCTCGTTCAGGTCTTTTGCAAGTGCCTTTGTTTAAACGCTATGTTGAACACAAAAAATATATTATTAAAGCTGTTGCACTTAATATCTCAAGTCATTAAGTAAGTCTTTTGCACTTACTTAGGTCCAACAGAACAACAGAGATTGTATTCAAGAAGTGTCCGACCACAAACTAAATTATTTATTAATACCGACAATGGAGTAATTTGGGGTACGAATTGCGACCAAATGCATTTTTTTTGTCTGTTCACAGGTATTTGACCGACTTATTCCCTCTTTATACAATGACAAGTTGAACGAACTTATTTATGGCATCTTCATTGGTATGATTAGTTGAGTAAATTTGTACCTTCTTGTATAGGGTAAAAGCCGGATACTTGCCACACTTTTTGGAATCACTCACAATCAGTACAAAAAGCAAAATACTTTATTAGTAAAATTGGCCGGTACTTAAATTTTTTTTCTACAAATTTATGAAAAGTAAAAACATTATCTTTAATACTTTCAGAGTATAAGCGATTTTTGCAAACCTCTATATTTTTGGGACATCTATCCCACATAGAAGACATTTGCCTAATCCATGTAAATAAGGTTGAGGAAACGGGACATCTATCCTGCAAAAACTTTGATTGTATTTTGCAGTTTCATGTAATCGCACAGAGACATGAGACATGGTCAACTTAGTGGTAGTTGGAGGGTCTTCGATAGATTAATAAATAGCATGCTATTTATCCGCGAAACTAGAGTACCTACTTACAATCGGGGCACCTATCCTGGTTTTACCCTACGCACTGAAACATTTTCGCGTAACTTTATAAACATATAAGTATAGTTAAATGGAACGTACTGCAATATTTTCATTAAATTAGACTATTTTATTTGCAAGTGGCTTTAAAACCGAGCGAGTGGCAATTGTTGTAAATTTATTGGATCTTAGAGCGGTCCGTAAACCTGACGTTCTACTCGAGACCAGAAATAAACGCAGTATCTCGCTTCGTCTGCGTGAGTTGAATTCCGTCTGATGATAAAAGACGTGTGGTGTAATAGTGGTCGAAACTGCGTTTTAAATTCATGTTGTCAACAATCGATGGTAATGCGGTTTCGCTGCAGTCCTGGTACGTGGACAGGATTTGTCCGTTTGCCAAATATCCCAGCAGCTGCCGACGGACGGACGCGCCACACTCTGAATACTGATTAAATCCACCTCATTGTTCCTCTTTTTTTTTCACTTTCGTTCCTGGGATTTCGGCGGCGACCTATTGAATTTTTCATGGCGCTCTTTATTAGAATTTCGTATGAACTTAACGTTCTATCTGTATGATTGAATGAGGCCGTATGAGGAAGTCTTGCAATAACAGCCACTCGGTGGCAATTATTAGCATACATATCGCGTTGAAGTGACGACCTTAATTGGTCTTGAAATAGCTTTTGTTTCATCCGTAAATGTAAATGATGATTATTGCAATTGTGCGTTGAAGTTGGGACTGTACCTGAACTTTGCTTGTTAGCGACGATTGTCGGTAATTAGCAATATTCATCATTGTCAACTAGTATTTCAAGCGATTTTCAAAAAGGAGGAGGTTCTCAATTCGACTGTATGTTTTTTTTATGTGTATTACCTCAGAACTTTTGACTGGGTAAACCGATTTTTATGATTCTTTTTTTATTTAAAAAGCTAGTTATTCTCGTGTGGTCCCATAAATATTTTATCAAAATCGGTGTTTTTTTAATTTAATTTAAAATTATAAATTTGAGTGCTTTTGACGTTTTGTCCGTTTTTTTTGTTTGTTTGTGTAGTACTTTATTAGAAAATTAACAAAAACCAAAAATAATAATGCAAAAATGTACTAAGTTGTTGCGATGGAAGTCGGCTTTTTAACGTGTTTAGTGTTTTCAATTATTAGTTTAGATTACATGTAACGTATTTTCAAGCGACTTCCAAAAAGGAGGAGGTTCTCAATTCGACTGTATGTTTGTTACGCGATATCTTCGCAGATTGTGAACCGATTTTCATGATTCTTTTTTTATTCGATAGGATATGCTTTCGAATTTGTTCCACATAAATTTTATCAAAATCAGTGTAGTACTTTATTACAAAAATAACAAAAACCAAAAATAATAATGCAAAATTGTACCAAGTTGTTGCGATGGAAGTCGGTTTTTAAGCGATTTCAATTATTTTGAAATATGTGCTCCACAATCCACAAATAACTATTGTTGACAATCCAGAAAAGTTACCGACGTTGGGGCACGGGTCTCTTTGGGTGGGGTTAGGCCATACTCCACATAAGGGGGCCCAGTCCGGGTTGGTGGAGGTTTTAGGGCTACTGGCGTACCCCACTTTCAGTTTTCAAGCCGCCTATATAAGCCAATCTGACACGGCTTAACCACTGCTGTCTAGTGATAACAACCGGCGCCAATGGCTTAACGTGTCTTTCGAAGCACGGAAAAGGTCGAGAAAAACGCCACTAACAGTCAAACCCATCCAGGTAATGACCGTGTTTCAGGTAAGTTAACCTTACGACCCAACCACGCAAATAGGGATGACGACAGCATCAGAAATAAATTATGAACTCTTGATCACTAAATTTCCCTCCTACTTAAACTTCGGAAAACCTTACTCGTTTTGTTTTCCATCAAGTCTTCGATTTTTGATTCACCAAAATCACAAAATGAGTACACATATGACGTTGCTAAACTATGACGTCACCCTAGGTATTTCTAACATTTTTAGAGCAAAATTTCGTTTTTGACAGATGACCAAAAGTAGGAACCTCAGATGACTAGCATTCTTCATAGCTATTGTACTGGCTATGCTAACGCTGCATAAACCAAAGAACAAATACATTGATGTAATTAGGGCTTTTGTTTTATATCCCTGTTTTAAATCACGTTTTTTGGAAAAAGAAACGGAAGATACGGATCTCAATTTACTGATACTGAGGAATGTAAGTTCAACTAGTCATCGCTGGCAAAAAACAATATTCTGTCTCGCTAGAATCCAGAAAAAAGTGTCTTATTCCTTTGTGGTAGAGCTGATTTTCATGTTTCATTTCCGGAGCAGGTATTACAGTTTTCTACTGAAAATTCGCTGATGTAGGACGTGAAAATAAACATGTATTTTTATCGTGCAAACCTTTATATAGTTGCGGTCGATTTCGCCTCTTTATCTCCTCCGTGCGGTGTTTTCTTTATCTTAAATAAAACGCGAGGTAGATCGCTGTGTCAAAGGGGTTTATAGCAAATGGCTAGATCTAGGTTCTTTCGCTTCTTGCAACGATAAGTTCATTTTATTATTAGGTAAGTAAGTTTAGATTGCATTTATTGGCGAGTTCAATAAACTTTATTATTTACTAGCTTTTTCCCGCGGCTTAGCCCGCGTGGACATCGTTTTTATGACTGTCTTCAAGGGTGATGAGTAAATTATGTCGTTTCCCACCTCCTCAACCATCTCCGTGCAAAAAATCACAACAATCAATTGTTCCGTTGCGATGTTATAGAAATTTACCAAAAAAGAGTATTTTTTTAGTTTCCTCAGGAACTGCATCGGATTATGCTATTTTCCCGGGATTAAAAGTAGCCTATGTCCTTCCCCGTGACACAGGCTACCTGCATGCCAAATTTTGTCAGGATTGGTTGAGGTGTAGAAGCGTCAAAAGGTAACCAACAAACAAACACATTTTCACAGGACATAGGCTACTTTTTATCCCGTGAAAGTAGCAAAGTCCGTTGCAGTTCCTGAGGGAACTGAAAAATAGTCTTTTTTTGGTTCATTTCTTTAACATCGCAACGTAACAATGATTTTTTGCACAGAGGTGGTTGAGGGAGTGGGAAATGACATAGACACACACACCCTCAAAGGCAGTCATAAAAACGATGTCCACGCGGTCGAAGCCGCGGGCAAAAACTAATAATATTATAAATGTGAAAATGTGTTTGTTTGTTTCTTACCTTTTCACGCTTCATCACGTCAACCAATCTTGATGAAATTTGGCTTGCGGGTATGGTATGCTACTGGGAAGGACATAAGCTAGGTGTTTTTATCCCGTGAAATAGAATAGTCCGATGCAGTTCCGAAAGGAATAGAAAAAAAAATCTGTTTTGCCTAATTTCGTTAACATCGCAATGGAATAAACGATGTCCACGCGGTCGAAGCCGCGCGCAAAAGCTAGTATGTAAATATGTGATAGACAAATCACTGAAACACAAACCATTTCATTACACTACGTTTAATTTTGTCTCAATTGTTTTGATTATTTTTATTGATTACATAGTGTTACAGCCGTGAGTATTTTATATTGTTTTACGACCCGGTTTTGAACTACCGGGTTACGTATAACAATAAAGTTTGTGCTCAATAAAATTTAATAGAGCCGAAATTTATGAGCAGTTTGTGGCGACATTTACTACGGATGAGCAAAAAACTTCAAGATATATTGGGTTAGGTACTCTTTGTAGAAAGCATTGAGAGAAAGTCCACAGAAAACCGGCCAAGTGCGAGTCGGACTCGGCCGCCGAGGGTTCGGTACCCTTTTTTTTAATCCAAAATTACGAAACCCTTGTTATCATCTCAATATAGAATACCAATAGAATAGAATTACCAAGATTCCCCAACGCAGTTAGTTAATCACCGAGCATTGCTCTTACTAAAACTAATTTAGCTAACTAAATGGCCGTATCTTTTGAATTCATTGACATAAAAGCTTATATTTTAAACACCTCTAAGGGACTGTAGACCTAAGTACTTATTTGATATTTATTTTAACTCGATACTAGCCTCTATCTTTCTGAGAAAAGGCGTCGACAGACGGACAACAAACTGATCCTTTAAGGATTCTGTTTTTGAGGTAAGGATCCCCAAAAAAGGCGTAAACCACCACATTTTAACTTTTAAGGCCCCTGTTAATACGTTGAAGATATTAATAGGAATTTCTAAAAATAATAATTAATAATTTACTATTTTAGAGTAATTATATTTTATTACTATCCTTACTAATCTAAATATATATAACTCAAAGGTGACTGACTGACTGACTGACATAGTGATCTATCAACGCACAGCCCAAACCACTGGACGGATCGGGCTTAAATTTGGCATGCAGGTAGATGTTATGACGTAGGCATCCGCTAAGAAAGGATTTTGGGAAATTCCCACGGGAACCGCAAAAATCGGGATCTGCGCGGGCGAAGCTGCGTGCATCCACTAGTATATTATAAATGTGAAAATGTGTTTGTTTGCTTATTTGTTTGTTTGTTACCTTTTCAGGTTTTAAGACCTTGACCAATGTTGATGAAATTTGTCATACAGGTAGCGTGGATCACTGGAAAGGACATAGGCTACTTTCTGTACCGTGAAAATAGCATAGACCGATGCAATTCCTGAGGGAACTGAAAAATATATTTTTTTGTCGGTTAATTTCTTTAACAATCACAATGAAACAATGGATTGTTGTGATTTTTTGCACAGAGATGGTTGAGGAAGTAAAAAATGTCAAAATTTACTAATCAGCATATCCTAACATAGTTCCCGAGGGATCTGAGGAATACTCATTTCCACGCTCGCGCACGTCGGCGTCGCAACGGAGCAACCGATTTCAATGATTTTTTCTATGGAATTGGTTGAGGGGATGGGAAGTGACATAGACTGCTAATCAGAACAGCCCGATATAGATATAGATCTCGAGAAAACTCATGTCCACGCTAGCGAGCCGCATTAGCTCGCACACCACTCACCCTCAAAAACAGTCATAAAAACGATGTTCACGCGAACGAACCTGCAGACAAAAGCTAGTCCTACTAATATTATAAACGCGAAAGTTTGTATGTATGTATGGATGTTTGTTACTCTTTCACGCAAAAACTACTGAACGTTTCTGGATGAAATTTTGTAGGTAGACAAATTAGGACCTGGATTAACATATAGGCGCACTGCGCACCCTCGGTGACAGTCATAGAATCTATGTTCACGCGAGCGAAGCCGCTGGCAAAAGCTAGTATTTTTTAATTTTCTTCTCTACAGGTTTGTAAATATTACTTTGTAACAACGAGAAAATAATCGAAAAAGTGACTTATTCATTACCAAGCTCATTTTCATGGCGCACCCGTTTGGAGCAGACTTGGCTACTGGCAATATCGAAATTGCAATATAGACGGCGAAGTTATTTCATTAGAACTGGAAAATAAAAACAATACACCCGAAAAGGGTATGCTTCACTACACTTATACACCGGGCTTCGCGTATCCAACAAAGAATATCCTATTATTTGATCCCTTCCCTAAGTTGCTTGTGTGCGTTTCCGTGGGTAGGTACGCTTGTATGGTGGGTACTATAGATATATAGCAATACTTGCAATTGTCTGCTTCTGGTTTAACTAGTGATGTGCGGTATCAATGTCGATATTTCTAATTTTAATTATTTCATGTTTTCAAAATCAGTTTTTATGTGCCTTATTAAATCTAGTTGGAATTTTAAGTATTTTCATTATGAAATGCACACCTGAATACAATCATCCGCTTACTACTTAAATTTAAAGGAGTAATAGTTGTTTGATAGGTAACTGGTATCAAACAGCGCTCTATGTTCTGTAACAGCATTTAACGTAGAACGCCGATTAACCGAATCGCTAATTATCCGAATCGGTCCTAAGCGTAAAACCTCTACTACTGTTGTGTATTTTTATATCTACTTTGTGTTTTTGGCGATGGGGTTGTAACTTACTCTGATCGAGATGTTCAAGTGAGCGTTATTGCAGAAATGTGTTTGTTAAACTTAATAAAGTTTGTTCTATGTGTGACAGTTCGTTTTTCTTTATTACCAGTCTATGTCCGATTATCTGAATTTTCGATTATCCGAATCGACCCTGGTCTCAGTTAATTCGGATAATCGGCATTCTACTATATTGTGTACTTTCACACCCACAGCCCATCAAATAAATTGTACCACCCACGAATTATTTGCTTTAAAGCACTACAACCATTTAAAAACCGGCTAAGTGCGTGTCGGTCCACGCATAGTAAATACGTTTCCGCAGTCAAGACTTTACAACATAGGGTAAAACCAGGATTGTTGCCCCAGGGGTATAGTTGCCCAGATTGTTATTACTCTAGTTTCGTGGATGAGTCGTATGCTATTTTATTAATTTATTTATTAACTATCACTAAGTTGACCGTGTCTTATGTATCTGTACGATTGCATGGGAAGGCAATATGCGATAAAAAAATTGAAGGGTAGATGTCCCGTTTCTCGGCGGGGCATCTATCCTAAGCGTAATTAACATGGATTAGGCAACAATCCCCTATGTGGGATAGATGACCTAAAATATAGAGGTCCGCAAAAATCGCTAATACTCGAAAAATATTCAAGATAACGTTTTTTACTTATAATAAATTTGTAGTTAAAAAACCAAAGTATGGGCTAGTTTTACAAATAAAGTATTTTGCTTTTTGTACTGAGATTTAAAGAATGATTTCAAAATGTGTGGCAACTATCCGGCTTTTACCCTAACTTTAAACAGGTAAACAGCTACCTACATATCTTTAAACATATCTAGTTTTATCCGCAGTAAGTGCAAACTTCTATTAAGATGCAAATTTTTTCCAAGCAATTTCATTCATGCCCAAGTCCACGAAAAGGGCCTGTGCCCTGTTACTTGGTGCCTTCATTTTAGCATTCATTGCGGCGGATTATCCGCCCTACGTCTTGCAGTAACTTACCTATTTAGAGGAATATTGCGGTGAAATTCCCTTGTTTATTTCGCCTGTTATCAAACTTTGCTTATCTAACGTCCATCATGCCAGATTATCGTAGCAAAGTTACCAAAGTTGTGGGCAGAGTTGTGATTTTGAGGAATATTGTGCTACTTACTGAAATTTATAAATTAAACGAATTAAACTTGTGTACATATCTACTTTGTTTTACTAAATTCTGTTCAGTATAATACAGGAAGTTTTAATATACTTATTACAAACCTAATTAAGCAATATCCAGGTAAGTATATACTTTTTTTAATTTACAATTGGTAAGCCCTTGGCATCATCTCACCTGATGGTAAGTGACGATGATACCGAAGATGCAAGGAATGGATGGAATGTATTACAAGATGTGTGGCCTTAATGTTACAACAAGTCAGAATTCTGGAGAAATATAAAAGCTAGGCACATTATCATATCAGCTCATATATACGTCCCCAACGAGGGGCTCGAGCCTACCCTGAATTAGGGCGATCGGGCCTTAGTCGACCACGCGGGCCCAGTGATTTGTCAACTTCACACACAACCGTCGAGTTTCTTCGCAGGTGTGTGCGTCGGTGGTCCAATTTTTTTTTGAGAATTGACTATGGGTTTCTTGGAGAAAGTTGTTCAGTATGACGAGTAGAACCCCCAGTTAACGGGACCTACACCAATTTTGTTACACCCTGTATAAGTTCCTCGTGAACAAATCATTAAGATAGAGTTAGTAGATACTATAAACGCCCTTGTAAATTTCCAATAAAATGTTATTGGCACAAATTTGCATGAATTGAGGATATATTTAAAACTTTCCGCCTAGTTAGGGCCGGCTGGAGGACCGTAGGGCGGGCGGGGCGGGGCGGGGCGAGGGCAAAAACGCGGATTAGGGACGCTGCTGGAAGCGAGGAAAGAATACACAATTAGCTTGCTACCTGCTGCAGATAACGCATCCAGTCCAAACTGACCCTTGTATTTATTTACTCCCACCCGTGGTTCGAGGAATCTTTGCACGATAAGAGGGACGCGGAATGCCTAGTTACACTGGCTAGGTTAAGTCGAGGCTTTTTAAAACGGGTCGGGTGTTTTAGCCACCACCGGAACTGGGGGGTTCCCGGATCGATCAACGGAACTTTGGTGCTCTATGCTATTGTTGAAAAATCAAAATTAGGCACTTGGTATTCCAATGAGGAGAATCTTCTTACGGTGTCTAGAAATTTATGGTCCCGCCGGCCTGGCCGGAAATTGTACTAATATTTTATTTATAAGAAGAAAAAACATATGAAATTTTGCGTCAAAATTAAGGTTGCAACAAACATGTATAAGTAAATTAATATCCTACTATCCTACTAAACGTGAAAGTTGGATGTATAGATGCATGTTCGTCACTCTTTCACGCAAAAACCACTGAACGGATGTAGCTGAAATTTGGTAGATAGACAGATTAAAACCTGGATTAACACACAGGCAACTTTTATCTACGCTCGCGAGCCGCTTGCGCCTTGCGCACTTCGCAGTCTCGAAAAGCCATAGAAACGTTGTCCACGCGGGCTAAGCCACGGGAAACAGCTAGTATACTTATATAAATTAAAATATGATGAAAAGGCGAAACTGCAGCAGGCTTGTGTAATTATAATTCTCATGTACATTTTCGTAAAAGGAGAGAGGAAATTACGCAGCATGCCACCCCAATGTTTGTCTGTATAATATTCGACAATATGCGTTGTCACAACAACAATAATCTATCCTCTCCCATCTTTTTTACCACCCGCATTCAAAGTTCAAAATCGGTTGCAGTAATAGCAAAAAAAGGTTGTGTGGCATTTTTGCGTTTATTTTCACCATTGAACCGTGAACCAAGTAGATAACATTCGCGGCTGTAAAATAAAATAATACTAGTAAAAAAGAGATTGTTTGTAGCCATAACTATCATGCTTGAAACATTTTGTAAGTATAGTTCGGGATAGTTAACCGTAGGAAAATAGGCACCTTTGTTGTTGAAGTCTAGAATTATGGGCTATAAAATTTGATGAGAGTTGAGGCGACTTACGAATGTATCTCGCGGATTATAAATACGCTCTTAAGTACAGGCGGCTAAAGATAATTTTAACCGCCCAGTTGTATGACTTAACGTAAGGCGTTTTAGTATGTTACCTGTATGTATGGTCTGAAATACATGGTTGGTCGACTCGTGCCTATGTGAACGTTAAAACCAGCCAAGGGTGAGTAGGGTCAGTTTCCGTATCGTCGAAAAAAAAAACTTTTTTTTTCTATTCTCTATTGGTAAGCCCTTGGCATCATCTCACCTGATGGTAAGTGACGATGATGCCGAAGATGGCAGCGGATTTACCAAGATTTAATTAAATTAGATTCGATTTTTTTATTTTTTTTATTTGCAGTTATAGTGACAATAGAAGTAAAATATCATAAAATTTCGTCTGTCTATATCTTACGGTTCATGAAATACAGCCAGGTGACAGACGGACGGATAGACAGAGGAGGCGTATTAATGGGGTCCTGCTGGCATTCTTTAATAATAATAATATTCTGGGACAAATCACACATGGTCATCTGGCCCCAAAGTAGGATTCCCTGTGTCACGAGAACCAGAGACTGATATACATACTTATATACGTTTAAATACATACATATATAGATATTTAACACCCAGACACAGAGCAAACAAATCTGTTCATCACACAATTGTTTGCCCTGGGTGGGGATCGAACCCACGACTCTCGGATCAGTAGTCAAGAGCACTAACCACTGAGCCACCGAGTCAGTCAAAAGTGGGTACGAAACCCAAAAAAATATGTACATCTATACGTCTATACTAATATTATAAAGAGGGAAGATGGGATTGTTTGTTTGTTTGTTTTTGATAGGCTCCGAAACTACTAGACGGATTTGAAAAATTCTATCACCGTTGGGAAGCTACACTATCCGCGGGTGCTATAGGATATATTATATGTTCAAGAAATTAGAGATCCTTACTAATACTTAAATAATGTAACCCAAGGTCTAAACTGTGACCTAAAAATTCCTGCAATATCTACAAAAAGTAGTGTAGTGGTAGTGGTAGTGATAGTAGTTGTGGTATTAGTAGGCGTAGTGGTAGTGTAGTGGTAGTGGTGTTAGTAGTAGGCGTAGTGGTAGTGTAGTGGTGGTGGTGGTAGTATTAGGCGTAGTGGTAGTGTAGTGGTGGTGGTGGTAGTATTAGGCGTAGTGGTAGTGTAGCGGTAGTGGTAGTGTAGCGGTAGTGGTGTTAGTAGTAGGCGTAGTGGTAGTGTAGTGGTGGTGGTGGTAGTATTAGGCGTAGTGGTAGTGTAGTGGTAGTGGTGTTAGTAGTAGGCGTAGTGGTAGTGTAGTGGTAGTGGTGTTAGTAGTAGGCGTAGTGGTAGTGTAGTGGTAGTGGTGGTAGTATTAGGCGTAGTGGTAGTGTAGTGGTAGTGGTGTTAGTAGTAGGCGTAGTGGTAGTGTAGTGGTAGTGGTGGTAGTAGTAGGCGTAGTGGTAGTGTAGTGGTAGTGGTGTTAGTAGTAGGCGTAGTGGTAGTGGTGGTAGTAGTAGGCGTAGTGGTAGTGTAGTGGTAGTGGTGGTAGTAGTAGGCGTAGTGGTAGTGTAGTGGTAGTGGTGTTAGTAGTAGGCGTAGTGGTAGTGTAGTGGTAGTGGTGTTAGTAGTAGGCGTAGTGGTAGTGTAGTGGTAGTGGTGTTAGTAGTAGGCGTAGTGGTAGTGTAGTGGTAGTGGTGTTAGTAGTAGGCGTAGTGGTAGTGTAGTGGTAGTGGTGTTAGTAGTAGGCGTAGTGGTAGTGTAGTGGTAGTGGTGGTAGTAGTAGGCGTAGTGGTAGTGTAGTGGTAGTGGTGGTAGTAGTAGGCGTAGTGGTAGTGTAGTGGTAGTGGTGGTAGTATTAGGCGTAGTGGTAGTGTAGTGGTAGTGGTGGTAGTATTAGGCGTAGTGGTAGTGTAGTGGTAGTGGTGGTAGTATTAGGCGTAGTGGTAGTGTAGCGGTAGTGGTGTTAGTAGTAGGCGTAGTGGTAGTGTAGTGGTAGTGGTGGTAGTAGTAGGCGTAGTGGTAGTGTAGTGGTAGTGGTGTTAGTAGTAGGCGTAGTGGTAGTGTAGTGGTGGTGGTGGTAGTATTAGGCGTAGTGGTAGTGTAGTGGTAGTGGTGTTAGTAGTAGGCGTAGTGGTAGTGGTGGTAGTATTAGGCGTAGTGGTAGTGTAGTGGTAGTGGTGTTAGTAGTAGGTGTAGTGGTAGTGTAGTGGTGGTGGTGGTAGTATTAGGCGTAGTGGTAGTGTAGTGGTAGTGGTGTTAGTAGTAGGCGTAGTGGTAGTGTAGTGGTAGTGGTGGTAGTATTAGGCGTAGTGGTAGTGTAGCGGTAGTGGTGTTAGTAGTAGGCGTAGTGGTAGTGTAGCGGTAGTGGTGTTAGTAGTAGGCGTAGTGGTAGTGTAGTGGTGGTGGTGGTAGTATTAGGCGTAGTGGTAGTGTAGTGGTAGTGGTGTTAGTAGTAGGCGTAGTGGTAGTGTAGTAGTGGTGGTGGTAGTATTAGGCGTAGTGGTAGTGGTGTTAGTAGTAGGCGTAATGGTAGTGTAGTAGTAGTGGTGGTAGTATTAGGCGTAGTGGTAGTGTAGCGGTAGTGGTGTTAGTAGTAGGCGTAGTGGTAGTGTAGTGGTAGTGGTGGTAGTAGTAGGCGTAGTGGTAGTGTAGTGGTAGTGGTGGTAGTAGTAGGCGTAGTGGTAGTGTAGTGGTAGTGGTGGTAGTAGTAGGCGTAGTGGTAGTGTAGCGGTAGTGGTGGTAGTAGTAGGCGTAGTGGTAGTGTAGTGGTAGTGTAGTGGTAGTGGTGGTAGTAGTAGGCGTAGTGGTAGTGTAGTGGTAGTGGTGGTAGTATTAGGCGTAGTGGTAGTGTAGCGGTAGCGGTACTGTAGTGTAGTGCTGTATTGTGGTGTGAGGCGGTACGAAGTTCACCGGGACAGCTAGTATGTAATAATTACATACCATTTTTAATATATAGATAACTGAGCGTGACGTAAATGAAAAAAAAATACCAGAAACTACAAGATAAATAATAATAAATAAATAAATATTCTGGGACAAATCACACATGGTCATCTGGCCCCAAAGAGGGTTACCAGAGACTGATATACATACTTATATACGTTTAAATACATACATATATAGATATATTTAACACCCAGACACAGAGATACCTTAACAATCCGTTTGATAGCCGTAGTATCTAAAAAAATCCGTGAGTATTCTAAGCATCTCAATTAAGTTCGCGAAATAACTTAACTTGTTATACAGGTCGACCAAATTTGTATGATCTATTTTATTTTCTACGAAATCAGTATGGGGGTCCTTTGGGAAAACTTGTTCAGTTCAATGAGTATAAATCTTCCCAAAACGGCTCGCACACTGTTAAGAAAGACCCTGTATCTTTTGACAGTGTCCCGACTATTCCACAGATGACTGTACTTCAACGAGGAGATCCGCAGGAGAACCAAAGTAACCGACATAGCTCACAGAATCTCTAAACTGAAGTGGCAGTGGGCAGGGCACATAGCTCGTAGACCAGATGGCCGTTGGGGCAGTAAAGTTCTCGAGTGGCAACCGGGCACCGGAAAACGTAACTGGTGAAGATCGTGGGAAGCCGATGGATGCAACTGTACTGTACCTACCTGCCCACTGTTACTGGGATTCCTGAATAGCTAACATAACATGAAACGAAGAAAATCCATCTTTTACAAAGAAAATTATTAATTTTTAACATTTTTACACATCACAGTTGTATTTCTTGTTGTCATTGTAATAAAAATTTTAGATTGTTGCTTATTGTAATTGTAGGTTTATAATACTTATAATTCTTTTTTTTTTATATGTATCTATATATGTATTTAGGTAGAGCGTCGGTGGCGTAACGGCTAGGGCCGCCGCCTCCTGTCCGCGAGGTCGTTGTTCGAATCCTGCCACGTACCAATGTGATTTTTAGATTTCATATGTACGTTTATCCGACGCTCTTACGGTGAAGTAAAACATCGTAAGGAAACCTGCACACGCCTGCGGAGATACTCGAAGGTTGTGTGTGAAGTAGACCAACAAATCGCTCTAATTCAGCGTAGGCTCGAGCCCCTCGGTGGGGACGTATATGAGCTGATATGATGATATTTATGCTCATTTTATTTTGCAATTTATTCTGACTATAATGCACTTCGAGGTATTTAATTTTAAGTTGAATAAAATAAAGTTTTAGCTACCAGCTCGTGATCAATAGTGAATTCAAAAAGAGTCGATAGTTAGTAACGCCTCATAAGCTACTTTAGCTATTTCCTGGTCCCTAAACTTGGTGTTTAGGTATAATTTATGGTCAAACAATGAATATTGGTTATTCTCAGTGTTTTTTTTAATTCACATTTGATAAGCCCTTGGCATCATCTCACCTGATGGTAAGTGACGATGATGCCAAAGATGGAAGCGGGCTTACCAATATTGCCCAACGCAATGGAGAACTGACTATCTTATATTCATGTCGAAACATATCAATATTTTTAACACACTGTAGTTTTATGGTGCTCGTCTTTTATTTTTTTTACGTTATCTCTGGGTCCCCAGGAGGCTCGAGTTTCCATACACACGTAGTTCCGCTTTCATAAAAAATCTACATGTCAGATTGAATCCAAACTTTGCGAATATATTGAGTAGACACATATCGATGTTTGTAATTAGTTTTCGATGTACTAATATAAAACGGAAAAAAAGAGAAGTTCCAAAAGAATAAAACTAATGAAGGCCTTCGTTTAGTTATGTTTCAATTTACTACGATGAAAAATAATTACAAACATCGATATGTATCCTACTTAATACTATAAACGCGAAAGTTTTTTAATAATGTATGGATGTATGTTTATTATTCTTTCACGCAAAAACTACTGAATGGATCTGGCTGAAATTTGGTAGGTAGACAGATTAGAATCCGGATTAACACATAGGCTACTTTTTTCCACGCTTGCGAGCCGCTTGCGGGTCACGCACTGCGCACCCACATAAAGTCATAGAAACGTTGTCCACGCGGGTGAAGCCTTTCTCAATATACTCGCAAAGTTTGGATTCAATGAGATATGGGTTTTTTGTAAAACTCGAGCCTCCTGAGGACCCTTAAGCACATAGAATTCCCATTCATAAGTTTCACTAAGTATTGTTTCCAATTTCCTAAAATAAAACACCTTAAATACCTAAAATCACACCTTAATCCACTAAGTACTTTATAATCTGAAGGCCTATTTTGTACTCTAGTTAAAAACCAGTTTTATTGCTTCCAAACTTGAAAACAAGAATTTTAAAAGACATATTTTATGCTTGTAGTAGTTATCTGATTAAACAACGTTAGGTGACTGGCAGTACATATAAATTGCGATGATAAGCCTCGCGACTGAAATTAAATCACAAATATTATTTATTTTATCTTCTATCTAGCAAATTTATGAACTCGCAGACTGCCTTTGAAAGCAACTGAGACTGGTTTTGCTTACGATAAGATGCTAAAGCTAAAATAATGTTACTGTTTTGCTGAAATAGTAAAATAACTACATATTTAAGTACTTCTTTCGTTGGAATTTATTGATTGATTAATTATATCAATCAGTCTATAAAATATTCGCTTTAGGTTCGAAAAAAAAAGAAGGCAGGAGATACGTGATTCCAGGATTGTCAAAAAAAAATCCACTTCCCTTCTTGGGAAGTAATTTATGTGTTTTCATTACCGGAAAGTTGTGTTTTTTTAATTGCAACAAACTTTTCTTTCTTCCCGGCCTTTGCAGTATCACATCAGCTCATATATACGTCCCCACCGAGGGGCTCGAGCTTACCCTGAATTAGGGCGATCAGGCCTTAGTCGACCACGCGGGCCCAGTGCGGGTTGGTCAACTTCACATACAACCTTCGAGTTTCTTCGCAGATGTATGCAGGTTGCCTCACGATGTATAGTCTTTGCAGCAATGTACTATTATTTTTACCTTTAGTTATTAAGAAGGAGAAACACATCTAACATAGATGTTAACCCTGTGAAAACAACTAAATCTCTAAAGTGTTCCAATTGGCTATGCACCATAAACTATTTAACACAATTTAGCAACTTTAATTGCCTTACTCGTAGATATAGTTAAAACTATAAATCGATAAGCACTTCCCACAACCCTACCTGTTATCCTAAAAGAAAAAAAAACCATAGCAAATTGTTCTAAATCGATTCGGCATCAAATTAAGTTATTCGATTCTAACGTCGCATATAAGAACATTGAATTGCTTTTATCGTCTAAATTATTGCTATTAACTGCGGCGATTTCCTATAAAATAAATCGATATGACTAGTTACATAATACCAGCCGCCCGCAGTTCGTCTGGTTTGGAGACTATTACCAAATCGTTCTGGCCTCTAGAAATCGTTTTAGTTTCATAAATATAATCAACAGCGGATTACTTTAAGAAATACCATCAAGACGTGCAGATATTGGTCCAAGGTCTAATGTAATGAGATTTTTATTTGTTGTTCTTTTTATCTTTGCGATGCTTTTCACTTAATCTTGGTACCATATTGTGTGCAGTTTTTTGATAAGAAAATGATTTTTTTAATAGTTCAACGGTACATGTATGTATTTTTTTTATTTATTTTTAAATTAACTGTTCTACCTTTATTCCGCAATTGATGAAATGAAAAGTATCTGATGTGTTTATCCAGGTCTTATCTATCTACCCACCAAATTTCAGCCAGATCTGTTCCGTAGTTTTTGCGTGAAGAAGTAACAAACATACACACTCATAAACTTTCGCCTTTATAATATTAGTGTGTGATTCCCCTAAGGGGTACCACTAACGCAACCTTATCCTAATTAATGTTTTAATAAGATTATTCATGTGAAATTTGACTAATAAATATTATAAATATACGTTTGTTTATTCTATAATGCTTGGAGAAAATCCTTTAGGGACCGTTTTTGGGTAACCATCTATAGGTACCTTAGCTTTGTAACCTTACATTTTACTGTTAAATGAGAACATTAGAGGAAGATAACTTTAAATAATCTCAAGGGAGTATGTGTTCTAATTTAGCCACTATTCTGTCTAGTTATTTTAGTTAATATGTCCTGACCAATTTACCTTGAGCTCTAGACGTATTTTCCCCAAGCTCTGTTTCTCGAATATTTAGCTTTTCCTTCCCCATATATATATGTACACACCAATTATAGAACTTATACTCCCCATACTGGCTACGATGTTCTGAATTCGGGCTGGTTCAAACTCCTATCGCTCCTCATCCTGACTGCGCCGACCTACACTCCTGTCCTATCTACGCCCCCCTCTGGTTTCTTGGGTCCCCGCGCCCTTGCTGCAGTAATGCTGGCTGGGGGGGGGCATGAACTGAACTGAACTGAAAACATGTGGGTGGAAAAAGCTCAGTTAAGACTGGTAATGCTTGTATGTGGTGCTAGTTCGTAGTGGTAGACAATGTATGGTAGGGTGTATAGGTTAGTACCAGAGGCGTATTTAAGAATCCGGCGCCCCGGGCACAAAAAAAAATCCGCCCGTTTAAGTGACAAAAACCGGCAAAGTGCGAGTTGGAGTTACGCGCTAAGGGTTCCGTACTGCCACACGATAAATAAATAAATAAATATTCTGGGACAAATCACACATGGTCATCTGGCCCCAAAGTAGGATTCCCTGTGTTATGGGAACCAGAGACTGATATAAATACTTATATACGTTTAAATACATACATATATAAATATTTAACACCCAGACACAGAGCAAACAAATCTGTTCATCACACAAATGTTTGCCCTGGGTGGGGATCGAACCCACAAATCTCGGATCAGCAGTCAAGAGCACTAACCACTGAGCCACCGAGTCAGTCAAAAAATGAAGTCAAAAGATAAAAAAGTCAGATAAACTTCACCTTACTGTAACCTTCTGTTTGCATGTTCGTATTGGTTCGTCACCCCTATTACCGCTAGTCCGACTCGCACTTGGCTAGCTTTATTATTTTTCGTTGAACCAAACGGATCCCTAAAAAAATTCTACTACGATTTTTTCTACTACGACTGGCGAAATAACAACCGAAAAAGGCCGCCCCTCACCTCTTGCCGCCCCGGGCCCTCCTGGACATAGGGTAAATACGCCTCTGTTAGTACCTTTGTATAGCGTTTTGTGAAATTGCAAGAACACCCCAGGGGACACTGGTCTGGAGTCTGGAGTAGTCTGGACTTACCCCCGGTTTTTTTCGAACTTTTTAGATCCACGTCCAGTCAAAAATTACCAAGTCTTTTAAATCAGGGATAATTGATTGAAAACACTTTATTGCACAACATAAGAGAAAAATAAAAGATACAATGATTAAGGAAGTTGTAGATATAGGCGGTCTTATCGCTAACAAGCGATCTCTTCCAGACAAACTTTAGGTAAAGGAAACATGAGCAATTATTTTTACAAGCTTTATATTAGCTTGCCGTGTTAGTCAGTTTGTCTGTCTGCTAGTTTGGGACAATAGATTCCGATTGAGCTGAAATTTTGCATACACGTTAAGTTTGGAGAACAATTCATACTTAGTTACGTCATTCTAAATCCAATATGGCGGACCCCTAAAGATGGCGGATCAGTTAATTTTTATGCACCCCATGATATGGGTATCAAATGAATAGGTGTGCTGACAAGAATACGAAAAAATAATTGAAATTATTTTCAAACTAAAGTTTGAACCAAAGTCACCGACATAGCTCTCAGGATTGCTAAACTTAAATTGCAGTGGGCGGAGCACATAGCTCTTAAAACAGATGGCCGTTGGGGCAGTAAAGTTCTCGAGTTGCAATCGAGCACCGGAAACTTAGCGTAGGAAGGCCTTTCACTCGGTGGACCGATGACCTGGTGGAGGTAGCGGGAAGCCGCTGGATGCGGGCAGCGCAGAACCGGTCGTCATGAAAATCCTTGGGGGAGGCCTATGTCCAGCAGTAGACGACCTTTGGCTAATATGACGAAAGCTTGTACCCAAAAGTTTTAAGGTTTTTTTTAAAAATATTTGCATTTACATACTAACTATATAATTACACGAAGAATTGTGTTGTTTGATCTTGTATAATTATAATTTCCGAATAGTTTCGGTTAATTCGGAACAAATTAACTTTACTCATACAAATTGAACCGGTGGTAGTACAGTGCAGTTACGTGCCGATCACGCAGGTAAACTGACCATACGCACGGTCATTACCTGGATGGCCTTGACTATAAGTGGCACGTATCTTTGGCGTCTCTGTAGTCCGCTAATGGTGCCAACCCTAAAACTGGGCAAGTGCGAGTCAAACTTGCACTCCGAGTGTTCCGTACCACCTTAACTCTCCCCACAACTACATAGCAATAATGACAATGATACCTTTTCAAGTTACAAACAAAAGACATCAACGCAAGCTACACAAATATTTTTTTTTTGTCATTCAGTTCGGACGACTTAGTGCGAGTTCGACTCACAATTGGCCGATTTTTAGTATTTTTTATTTTACCTCAATGTTAGTACTATAATCACACAAAGTTTCATGCTTTTATGTATTACCGTTTTTACGATGAGCTGAATCATAATTACTTCTATAGAGCTATAAAAAAAACGTTTTTTGTATAGGGCCCCCTTATTTTTTCACTTATACTAATTTTTAGTTTTTGTTGTTATAGCAACAACAACAATACATATTCTGTGAAAATTTCAACTGTCTACTTATTACGGTTCATGAAATACAGCCCGCTGACAGACTGGGTGTTCGAAATCCAAATAAAAAAAAAAAAGATTATATACAACACAAAATCATAAACATTCATAACCGAAACGAATCACACAACAAAATAATGTTTACAGAACTAGTTTTTCTGCTCTCATTTCTGTACAACCCATAAAATATTTTCAAAGAGAGTACAAGGGGCATACTTATGGAGATGATATCTTCTGGTCCATGGTGACCATAAAATGGACAATTTACTGGCACTCTCGACTCGTAGATATTAATGACACCCCATACGGAATCTCCCCTTTATTAGGGGGATAGTGATAATACCTACGTTACTTCGTCGCATCTAGAAAATATGAGATATACTCTGTCAGTAATGTAGTTAAAAATCTCATATACTGGTTTATTAATCTCTAAATAGAAAAATGTCCAGACTGTTACCACAATTTTAGTAATTTGTTTTTCATTAATATTAAATAAACCACTATAAAAAATACAGTGTAAACTCTATATAGCGACACTCAAGGGATCGGACGTTATTAACAGTTTTCGTTATACAGAGAGAAATTAGCGGCAAAGTAAACCAACTGGAGCCAGAAAATTCTGACGTTTTAAAGAGTGAATCGTTATATCGAGTGACGTTTTACAGAGTTTACACTGTAATTTAAAAAATAATTTAACAAATTTTAGGACTTTTTAAATTTCTCAGGATACAATACAATACAATACAATATTCTTTATTGCAAAACAACAGAAAACAATATTATATAATACTCGGCCTGATTTTGCTATATAGGTAGCAATTAAAATGTATTTTTTTTATTTACAATTGGTAAACTCTTGACAACATCTCACCTGGTGGTAAGTGACGATGTTGCCGAAGATGGAAGCGGGCTTACCAAGATTCCCCAACGCAATGGGGAACTGGGAAAATTAAATAAAAGGAAATAATTAATAAACATAAAATTTAAATATTACATTAAAATACATCAATAGCCGTATGTTTCAAAACAAGTTTTTTTTATACAATACATGGACATTCATTTACAAAATCGCAAGACAGAACCCTCGTCTCCCTACGATGCGACTAATATGCGTAAACCCTTAAATTATTGTCCGCACAATTGCTACGCCATTGCTTGCGCACCACTTAACCACATTAGAGACTCTCATAACACTATATCTGTATGAAATATGCCTGGGACTGCCCCTTAACTTGATAACAACGCTGGCCTTTGTACTCCGCCGGCGCTAATGACAACTGCCCACGAATTCAAAGAGAACCCGGGGTTATTAAGGGGATGTTCGGTACCCTCGTAATAACGTCTGGTGACCGGTGTCCCGTTTGACCGAAGGTTTCAGAAAGGGTGATTTGGAGGCAGACAGCAAACGTATTTGCATCACAATGACAACGGCTGTCGGATCTCGGGTACGGACTAGGGGCTTCCGTTTAAGGATGCCCCACGTTTTGTAACTACAAGTGCGAGAAAACCCTGTGAACTTTATGTTACCTAATTGTGTATTTTAGAATGATTACTAATTGTGCATTTGAGCGGCAGTAGGTTGCGTTTTTGTATTATTTGAGGTGCTGGAGTTTGCAGGTGGCGGAATTTTGTAGAAAACTCGTTAATTTGTTGTATTGGTTTATTCTCAGTCGGTTTAGGGTAGGGGGACATTGTCAGCTTAAAATATAATATTAACCTAAAAATTAATGTTGCCATCACTATTTGCAACAGTATTGTGGTGTATTAATGACAGGAGAAGTAAGTACTAAAATCTTACAAAGAGGTATTGTAGAATATCCTAGTTAGTTTTGTAAGATTCTGAAAATCTTTAAATTTAAACTCAAAATTAAAGTACTTTGTAATTTTTAATATAGTGATCACTAAATGGATCGAGCTATGCTCGGAATTTCCCTTCGCGATCGAATCAGAAATGAAGAGATCCGTAGGAGAACCAAAGTAACAGACATAGCTCACAGAATCGTTAAACTTAAGTGGCAGTGAGCGGGGCATATGGCTTGTAGAACAGATGACCATTGGCAGTCAAGTTCTCGAGTAGCGACTGCGTACCAGAAGACAAAGCGTAGGCAGGCCTCCCACACGGTGGACCAATGACCAGGGGAAGGTCGCGGGAAGACGCTGGATGCGGGCAGCGCAGGACCGATAATCGTGGAAATCTTTAGGGGAGGCCTTTGTCCAGCAGTGGACGTCTTTCGGCTGATATGATGATGATGATATACTAAAACAATCAAAGTGAATGAAAATCTGTATAACAACAGAGAGACACTCCTTATCATACTAATAGGTAATGAATATGTAAGAATGTGGTAGGTAGCTATTGAAGGTGCATTCCTAATGTCTCAACTGCCTACTGTTACATAATTTCCATAGAAAAAAATATAAACAATTAAACAATATGTATAAAACAAGAAAACAAAAGGTAATAAAAATGACAGAGTGCATTTGTGTGAGTTTCCTTAATAAATGCAGGCAATGTCCGCGATCGTTGTAAATCGACTAATATATGATAATATTCCATTACTCTCTGCGCTCATGTGCGATACGGATGTGCTTAATTTGTACCTTGAATACATATAGGGTTGGGAGAAATTGAGTCGTTCTGAGGAAAATAAAAACGCTAAACACGTTAAAAAACCGACTTCCATCGCAACAAATTAGTACATTTTTGCATTATTATTTTTGGTTTTTGTTAACTTTCTACTAAAGTACAACACCGATTTTGATAAAATTTATATGAGAGCACAATGAAAGCACTAGCTTTCAAATAAAAAAAGAATCATAAAAATCGGTTCACGCAGTCAAAAGTTCTGAGGTAACAAACATTAAAAAAAAACATACAGACGAATTGGAACCTCCTCCTTTTTGGAAGTCGCTTAAAAAGTAGGTAAATACAATGTTTGAATCAGAATCAATAATAAGTACCATCTCGATTTTATAAAACGAGACAGTTATATTTAATTAGTTTTCTACATATCATCATCATATCAGCTCATATACGTCCCCACCGAGGGGTTCGAGCCTACCCTGAATTAGGGCGATCGGGCCTTAGTCGACCAAGCGGGCCCAGTGCGGGTTGGTTAACTTCACACACAACCTTCGAGTTTCTTCGCAGGCGTGTGCAGGTTTCCTCACGATGTTTTCCTTTACCGTAAGAGCGTCAGATAAACGTACAAACAGTGTAAACTCTGTAAAACGTCACTCGATATAAAGATTCACTTTATGAAACGTCAAAATTTTCTGGCTCCAGTTGGTTTACTTTGACGCTAATTTCTCTCTGTATAACGAAAACTCTCAATAAAGTCACAAAATGCCCGGGCCCTTGAGTGTCGCTATATAGAGTTTACACTGTATATGAAATCGAAATTCGAAAACACATTAGTACGTGGCAGGATTCGAACCACGACCTCCGGGACAGGACGTAACGGCCCTTGCCATTACGCCACCGATGCTTTCTACGTGTAATAAAATTAAATATAAGTAGGGTAAGACATATATCGTTGGCCCCTGTGTAATGATTAGCCTTTCAAGTCTAAAAGTTTCGCTTGAGTATAAGGTAAAAAAATATATTTTTTCAATGTTGAAAACACTTAGAACATAATTCGTCCTTTTCATATTAACCATCGGGCAACACTTAAAATAAACATTTCGCAGCAGCAGTTTTAAAAAGTGTGTTTCTTACGAAAATCGTAACTAGTGCGTACTTTTACATTGATATTTACTAGTCTTCTTGTTGTTTAAATTACGAGGTATGTATTCCTATATGATAATGATCATTTAATTTAGGTCTTTAAACCATAATTGGTTGAAAAAGACTCAGGATAACCTCAAAATGAGTAGACCAAAGTGAGTACTCATGGCTTATATGAAAGTTCAATTAATTAGCATACGTGCCAATAATAATAATTAGTGCTATAAATTAACCACTCTAATGCTATTGACAACTACTTTTTAAATAATTTAAATCTAATTGTCATAGGATCGCAGTAGGAAACTACATTTTAGCAGGGCCAATCATAATACTTTTACGTCATTGGCCATGCTAATCATTATACTTTTGAGCCAATCTTTGTACGAAGATATTTAAAATGCTTAGTGATGTACTATCATTTTAAAAATCTTTGATAGGGCTTCTAGGTGATCGAGGGGGATTTAATAGACACACAAAATCGCAAGTGTGTAGTTAAAACAAATTTTTAGTTACAGGTAGGTCGAAAGTGGCCCGAAATGGTTCGCGTAAATATAACCCACGGCCGGTGTCACCCTTTTCTTTTCGAATTTGGCTGACACACTACCGTGTGTCTAGATTATATTTGGTTTTTTTTTAATTTTAATTTACTTACAGTTTTGTGTCGTTGAACCCCATAATCTATATCTACTTTATATTCGGTATAAAGATTAGATAGAAAATACATGCAATGACAGTACCAAATGTACAGAGGCCAGCACATCAAGCTATACACTCGTAGTGCGATTCTGATCCATACGCATTCGGCATAAGAACGGTACAAAGTTCAAAGTGTGTAGCTTGATGTGCTGGCCTGTGTACATCCCTGTTCCATGCATAAAAAATTTCAATAAACGCATACCTACGTACATACGTTACTGGCTACGCTTGGCAGACACAATTGCAATGCCCATGCGTTTGCCAATAAACGCGGATCCAGCCGGGAATAGCAAGGGGACGCTGCAAAGACGTATTTTATACTCTGTTCAAACGACATACAATTGCCTACAAAGACAGTAGACTGATACATCTCTGCGTGATTTAGGTCATTGCTCCATGAAAATGTTATCTTTGACGCGTTACAAAAGTAGAGTATTTGACAGTGTTTAAAATAAATTTAAATTCAATTCAATTCAATTCCTTTATTGCAATAAATGTGGTACAAAAAAGATATTTTAAAAACCAAAGAGAACAGCACATTTAGTCACAAGTGACATACAATAACAATAAGTAAGTATTTAAAAGTTAGAAAATCAGAAATCTACGTTATTTAAAATATTACACACTTAAATTACATTATATTACACATGTCAACTTTACATAAAAATCAATAGAACATAACAATAAATTAACAAATAAAATAAAAAGAAAGTAATAAGTAAATTATTTTCAAGAAATTGTCATATATTATTGTGATTTCGAATAAATAACTCTGTAACAGAATAATATTTTTTCAGTTTTAACCAGCGCTTTAGTTGTACTCGAAAGAAATATTATTCACTAATTAGCATTTCTCCTACAAAAGCATAAAAACTTATTCACTTAACATTTTAATCTAATTTCAATTTTATATTTATCAAAATCACTAAATAGGTTTGTCAAAGACAATGACGTCACAAGTTAGTAACTCGAACAATTTCAGAACAAAATGCAGTTTATAATAGTTGATAAAAAGTAACTCAAATGACTAGCGGTCAAATATACCGGATTCCTGTCAGTAATCTTTAAAAAAATTAAAGCACCTGTGTTCCAGTGTCGAAACGTTGGACCTAAGTTAAACCACTTTCCTGATAATAATTTTCGTATAACATAAACACTTTTATGTACAAGTTTTTATTTAAATATATTTTTTATTATCTCGTATGCTTCTCAGCAAAACCATTCATTTGATGCATAAAACAAACTTGTCCGCCATCTTTTTATTAGTTCGCCATATTAGATTTAGAATGACGTCACTTAACTAACCATTCATTGTGCTTAAAACTTAACGTGTATGCAAAATTTCAGCTCAATCGGAAACGGATAATTGGTTCTAATTTCACTTCCAAGATTTGTCCCAAACTAACTATTTAACACAGCAAGCTTCTGAAAAAGTACAAGATTGCTATAATATGTATATGTATAGTATATTTTAAATTATATGAACTTTGGTACTAAGATTGAGAGAGACGGAGAGAGAAGTGTCTATACTGAAGAATATTATGATAAGCACTCGTCATCCCTATTAGTCATCTGAGTTACTTTATATCATCTGTCAAAAACGACATTTTGTTCTAAAAATGTTTAAATACCTAGGCGTGACGTCATAGTTTTGCAGCGTCATTTACGTACTTATTTTGTGATTTTGGTGAGTTAAAAATCGAAGACTTAATGGAAAACAAAACGAGTAAGGTTTTCCGAAGTTCAAGAAGAAGGGCAACTTAGTAATTTATTTCTGATGCTGTCGTCATCCCTTGCCTGTACCTGATCATTTTTATCGTAAAAGTTTATCGTTTATTGCTTCACAAGTACAAAACGCAAACCTTATAAGATAACTCATGCATGCATGAGTATTTCCGTCCATCCGTCTGGAAGGGTTTAAGGTAGAAAGATGGAATCCGCCACATTTTTGTACACATATCATACTAGCTGTTCCCCGCGGCTCACCCAACGTGAACAACGTTTCTATGACTTTTTGAGGGCGTGCGTATCCTATGTGTTAATCCAGGTCCTAATCTGTCTACATACCAAATTTCAGTAAAAGAGTAAAAAACATATATCCATACATTCTTACAAACTTTCGCGATTCTAATACCTATTAGTAGGATTCACCAACATACCTCATCATATCAGCTCATATACGTCCCCACCGAGGGGTATGACCCTGCCCTGAATTAGGGAGATCGGGCCTTAGTCGACCACGCGGGCCCAGTGTGGGGTTAGTCGACTTCACATACAACCTTCGAGTTCCTTCGTAGCCTTGTGCTGGTTTCCTCGCGATGTTATTCTTCACTGTAAGAACTTCGGATAAACGTAAACCATCATCATGATCATCATCTGCGTTGCCCGCATCCAGCGGCTTCCCGGGACCTTGACCAGGTCGTCGAGTGGCAGGCCTGCCTGCGCTACGTCTTCCAATGCGCGGTCACCACTCAAGAAGTTCCAACGGCCATCTGTTCCACGAGCTATGAGCCCTGCCCACTGCCACTTCAGTTTAACGTAAATATGAAATCGAAATTCGAAAACACGTGTATGTGTTAGAATTCGTTTAACGACCTTCAGGACAGGAGTTAGCGGCAGTTAGTAAGTGGCCGCTATACGCCACCGGCATACCTATTTTGCAGTAAAAAAAATATATAATGTTTAGTAAGAAAAAACGGTGAAACATAGAATATTTTGATCATTACATGTAAGGGCTGTGAAGTGTTGTTTAAAAGAGCTAATGAAGAAATACAGAAATATTTTTAAAAAAAGTTGTCGCGTTGGTTGTAAATAACATCATCTTATCAGCTCATATACGTCCCCACCGAGGGGCTCGAGCCTACCCTAAATTAGGGCGATCGGCCTTTAGTGGCCACGCGGGCCCAGTGAGGGATAGGTTGACTTCACACACAATCTTCCAGTTTATTCGCAGGTGTGTGCAGGTTTCCTCACGATGTTTTCCTTCACCGTAAGAGCGTCGGATAACCGTACATATGAAATCGAAATTCGAAATCACATTGGTTCGTGGCAGGATTCGAACCACGGCCTCCCGGACAGGAGGTAGCGGCCGTAACCGTTACGCCACCGACGTAAATAACATATTTTTTTCAAAATAAACCAATACTGTACCCTGTATAGTAGAGCTCTTATTGTCTGCTTTTGTTAGTATTTGGTAGTATAAATCTGGTACGGAACCCTTTTCGTGTGAGCCTGACTCGTTTTTTTCTGTATACAGTCACGTTTACGATGAAAACACAAGAAGTACTTGACTACATTAAAAAAACAAATAAATGAAACTTTAAAATAGAAACAATAGAAGCTAACAACAATGACTGACGCACATTAAACTTTTGACGACAAAAACTCTTAAAAAAGCAACAAAGAAGATCCTTTACAATATACTATTCAACCCTTTCCTCAAAATATGCGTTGAATTGATACTTCCTTATTGGCTCGTAAATTTCACAAGTGCCATACAAGTGTTGTGAGACAATGCCATAACTTTTTTATAGGGAATATTGTTACCACTCCTTAGGAGTAGGTGAGGCCACACCATCACCGGGTTTTGGAAATATGTATAATAAAATTGAATGGCTATTTTATACGTCAGTAACTGGCTAGTCCTCTATGAGTCTAAGCTTACGTTTAAGTGTTTAGGTGAAAATACAGTGTAAACGTGGCTCCAGTTGGACTATTTTGACGCTAATTTCTGTCTGTATAGCAAAAACTCTCAATAACGTCACAAAATTCTCAGTCACTTGAGTATCGCTTAAATAGTAAAGTAAACCAACTGGAGCCAGGGACGTTTTAAAGAGTCAATCGTTATATCGAGTGACGTTTTACAGAGTTTACACTGGCCCTGTATACTGTTGACCTCGCGAGTTTTTCGAAATGGCTGAAATATGTTTTGACTCCGCCATTTTGAAAAATTTCTAAGAACTGAATCGACAAAAAAAACATAACTATTAAACTTGTCCACAAAATTACACGAGAATCGGTTGAGAAATGCGACCTGTAGAGGAGAACAGTCGGACATCCGCCGGCAAAAAAAAATTAGAAATCATTTTTGTCCAATCTGAAAAGGAGACGCTTGGCTGGCGTCAATAATTGATTTTTGAAATGTCTCAAAAACATTGAACGAAGTAAGTAATCCTACTAATATTAAAAAATGTGAAAATTATTAATGTGATGTTTGTTACTATTTCACGCCTGAACCGCTGAACGGATCTGGATGAAATTTGGTAGATAGACAGATTAGGATCTCGATTAACACATAGACTACTTTTTTCCACGCTCGCCGCGACACTCAAGGGACCGGGCATTTAGTGACGTTATTGAGAGTTTTCGTTATACAGAGAGAAATTAGCGTTAAAGTAAACCAACTGGAGTCAGAAAATTTAACGTTTCAAAGAGTGAATCGTTATATCGAGTGACGTTATACACAGTGAACACTGTATTTGACAATACGTAGATAGGTTTGATAGATACTATAATTAATTTCCTCGAAATTTCTAACAGTACATGAGTCTAAAAGCGTCGGTGGCTCAACCGGCAACGACTCGGTCCATCTAACCAGAGGTACCGGGTTCAAATCCGGACGGCCAATGTACCAATGAGTTTTTCAAAACTTACGTACATACTTACCGATTGCTTTAACGGTAAAGGAAAACATAGTGAGGAAACCTGCACACGCCTGCGAAGAAACTCGAAGGTTGTATGTGAAGTCGACCACCCCGCACTGGGCCCGCGTGGTCGACTAAGGCCTAATCGCCCTGATTCAGGGTAGGCTCGAGCCCCTCGGTGGGGACATATATGAGCTGTAATGATGACATGAGTAGAAAAAAAATGATAAAAAAAAACACACAAAAGCATAGGCAGGTGTGACAGCACATAGGTACTCTACGCATATATTGATCTCACTAATGAAAGCCGAAGCTCGTGAGCATATTTTAAAAGCCGTCAGCGCAGCATGGCGCGCCGTCCCCTTTCAATTCCGAAGTTGGACGGCGCGGCGCCTAATTGAGGGGAAACTTCGCAGATACCTCCCTCGGAAATTACTTTAAAACTATAACTTGGTAGGGATACCCCTAGGTACCTATATACAAGTATCCTATCCTACTTAATATTATAAACGCGAAAGTTTATATGTATGGATGTTTGTTACTCTTTCACGCAAAAACTACTGAACGTATCTGGCTAAAATTTGGTAGGTAGACAGATTAGGACCTGTATTACCATACATTCTACATTTTTCCACGCTCACGATCCGCTTGCGGCTCGCGAACTACGCACCCTTGGAGAGGCATAGAAACTAGGTTCACGCGAGCGAAGCCGCTGGCAAAATCTAGTAATATATACAGGGTGTGGGTCCCATTAACAGGGGCCTCTACTCATCATATTTAACACATTTTGTTGTAAGACTTTGCTGGGATCACAAAAAAAATATTCTTCATACAAATCGATCAGCTGATCGACCAATTTTGTGTATTTTTGTATGGAGGGTCCAATTTTTTTTTTGAGAATTGAATATATGGGTTCCTTGGAGAAAGTTGTTTAGTAGGATGAGTAAAACGCTCAGTTAACGGATCCTATACATTTTTTTTTACACTGGACGCATTTCAGGTGGTAAATGTGAAGACCGAACTGAACAGCTTTTAAAGAAACTTTCCTTAGTGATCAATTCGCAAAAAAATTGGACTTCTCATACAAAGTTAGCTGATGACCTTATCTGTTTGCACGAAAAGTTTTTTTTGTTAATCGACCACAGGCTTTTTGGGGAATGTTGTTGAGTTTAAATAACCTCATGCAAATATTTTGTTTAAAAACCAGGTTATAATCTATCTTCCAAATTTCATCCAGATAAGTTCAGTAGTTTTTGCGTAAAAGATCCATACATACAAACTTTCGCGTTTTTAAAATTAGTAGTACTAGCTGTTGCCCGCGGCTTCGCTCGCGTGGATATCGAGGGTACGCGGTGCAACTTCTACATTTCTTTCCTTTTCCTAAAAACCTTGATCAAACTATTACGAACATTCAAAAACTATATCCAAATCAGTCCAGTCGTTCTCATGCTATGCACTTACCAACGAACAGCACTTACAAATTCTTATTTAGGTATTTAAATATTAATTTAAACATTATGAAATTCCCCAAAAATGTCAACGCTAGTAGCGAGGCTCTTGGCTTGCTAATGAATATTTAAAGCAACTACCGAGCAATTCAGACAGAGAGGGGAGCTAATTATGGAAAATTGGAAAAGTTTCCAGATAGAAATCGCCATTACGAACGTGTAGGCAGCCAGGGCCTTAATCAGGAGGTTTAGAAGCCAAACGTGTAAAGCCAAGAGTTTCTAGCAAACAATTAACATTGTTTTGTCCTTCATAAAGGACTTAGACGACGTGAGTACTGACACCGAAATCGATAGTTGAAGAAGTTGCGTGAAGAGGAGTTTTCCCCAGATCCCTCGGGATTTATGTCAGGATATGCTAATTAGGGCACATAGCTTGTAGAACAGATGGCTGATGAGGCAGTAAAGTTCTCGAGTGGCAGGCATCCCACGCGATGGACCGACGACCTGGTGAAAACCGCGGGAAGCCGATGGATGCGGGCGGCACAGAACCGGTCGTCGTGGAAATCCTTGGGGGAGGCCTTTGTCCAGCAGTGGATGATTTTCGGCTGATATAATGATGCTAATTTGTAAATTATGTCATTTTCCATCCCCTCTATCATCTCTGTGCAAACAATCACAACAATCCATTGCCCCGTTGCGATGTAAAATAAATTGAGCAAAAAAGAGTATTTTTTAGTTCCCTCAGGAACTGCATCGGACTATGCTATTTTCACGGGACAAAAAGTAGCCTATGCTCTTTCCAGTGACACAGGCTACCTGCATGTCAAGTTTCATTAGGATTGGTTGAGGAAAAGGTAACAAACAAACATATTTTCACATTTATAGTATTATAGTACCGATAATATAATTCACATATACTTGGACATTTTAGTAAAATTAATGCTACCTTATTATGAAACTTATAGAGGATGTAAAAAAATTGGTGTAGGTCCCGTCAACTGGGGCTTCTATATACTCATCATACTGAACAACTTGTATCCTACGATTTTGCTGAAATCACAAATAAAAAAATCAACTCTTCATAAAAATCGATCAGCTGATCGACCAATTTTGTGCATTTTCGTATGTGAGGGTCCAAATTTTTTTTGGGATTTGTTTATGGGTTCCTTGGGGAAAGTTATTCAGTATGATGAGTAGAACCCCCCAGTAAACGGGACCTACACCATTTTTTTTACACCCTGTATAGTAAGGCCGTGCTTATATTAAACATCGACAACTTTACCTCTCCTTTATAACTTAAACGTATATATCGGTTAGATTACGAGTACGTATATACGTATTATGTAAGTGCATATAAATATATATGTAAATCATATTATAAAGTCGTGAGCGAGCTCACTACAAACAATGTAACGAACAGTTTCACTGTCCGTATGTAAGACATTAATCTTAGATATACTAGCCGTTTAATTTTAATACAACGTTGAAAGCAAAATAAAAATATATATTTTGCATTATCATATCACGTTGAGCCATAAACCCTGTTTATTTTATCGTTGGGATGGGATTTATGAATTGAACAATTGTCGGTAATATGTACAGAGACCAGCACATTAAGCTATACACTTTGTACATCGTACCGTTCTTAAGCCGTACGCGTAAGGATCAGAATCGCACTACGACGATTACGTTCTATACAAAATATTCTATTACCAAATGCAAATATAATTTCGTTCTTACATTTGTTTTTTGAAAACACTACGGAACCCTACATTGCGCGAGTCCAACTCGCACTTGGCCGTTTTTTTTGTTCACAGTTGGTAAGCCCTTGGCATCGTCTCTTCTGACGGTAAGTAACGATGATGCCGAAGATAGAAGCGGGTTTAGCAAGATTCCCCAAAGCGATGGGGAAAATCGGTCCCATTTATTGAAATCAACAGAAAAATAATTTGTTTTATATTAAGATCTGAAACATTTTTTTTCTGCTCTCGCATAACACCACCGTTATTCCAATATCTTTGGTTTTAGCGTTTTTCGCATTCATTGCCAGTGGAATTGTACTTACTTACCATCTTCCCAAGACATTGGACACAGATGAGATACTAGTTACTTCGTAACAGATATTGCACTTCCATAAAAAACGAAAACACCTACGCATTTATTCACCTACTCCTTTCCATACACGTGAACAGGCGCTCGACTTAGACCTAGACCACTTACAAAAGAAAAAAACATAACCGAAATATGACTGCTCATAGCTTTCACATCACAACCTATATAAGTTACATAGGGATGAAGTACTAACAGTTGTAAAAATAAAGGCGCTTCTGTCAGCAAAAAGCTCCTCAAATGGTTTCGGTCGCCAAGTTTAAATTGGTTTCCTTCTGCTCCGGTTCGTAAAATGAGAAAACTAGTAACTTTCCCTTATGTATGTAAGTACGTACTGTTCCACGTGGGTAAACATTTCCAATACCTACCTACTGATGTCTTCGAAACTTCGAAAGTCAGCTTACCAATTGTTTATTTTATTCCACATTTAATAAGCCCTTGGCATCATCTCACCTTATGGTAAGTGACGATGATGCCGTAGATGGACTAGTCTTTAAGAAGGTATCATTATCGTATTTAAACCGTACAAAATTGGAATTCGGGAATGCGTATTTATAGCTGTTTACCTACATAAATTAATAAACATTGGTTTAAAGATCACGTAGACAGAGGCACGTAAATCACCCAGACACTGACAGTTTATTATAGAGCTCAGTAAATTAGCAACTTTGATAACTACAAAGTTACTGCTAGCATAAAGGAAACTTTAAATCATATTCGATGTAAATATAAATAAATATGATTTAGAGCTCCAATAAAACTTGCGGGAGACAATCCAAGGCTGTAAGATTATTTGCTCAACCATACCCCTAGGCATCGCATTTGTTTATACATGTGTTAATTTTGATTTATTGTATTTTATAGGCACTTACGTGTTCTCTTAATGTGTGTTCGTATGGTCTATAAAATCTTTTATGGGACACTTTATGGCTCGCGGTGGAACTTTGGAAAATGCTTTTATTGATATTTAAGTGGTTACTAAACAAATTGATGAACAGGTGTGGTGGTAGTGGTATTGAGTTTTCCTCGTGATTTTAGTTTAATGTTAAAAAAATGCAGGCTATTTTAATTTTTTTTCCTTTTTTGTGACAAAAATTTCGCTTCTTTTCTGCTTTTTATCACACGTTTCAACTACGAATAAATTATAAAGTTTAACTATTGTAAGGTATGTATGTTTTAGCATAGGGATAGAGATATGCTATATGCAAAGCGTCGTCGGTGACTCAACCGGTAACGACTCAGTCTTCCTTATCCAAGGCCCGGGGTCAAATCCGGATGGCTAATGTACCAATGAGTTTTACGAAACTTAATTACATACGTACTGATTGCTTTAAAGATGAAGGAAAACATTGTGAGGAAACCTGCACATCTGATTTCAGATGTGTATAAGGGCGCATTGTACACGTCCGTAGGTGTAAATTTAAAATGCCCTCCACTTGACCTCCGTTAATGCTAAGTGTAACACCAGGCAACCACCGTCTATCCCTTGGATAACATAGATAATTGTGCCACACGATATAAAAAAAAGAAAGAGCAGGTAGATAGGTTACATGACATGAGCAACTAAAAGAAAACCAATGGCATCCATTTTCTTAGTAACATCGACGCATCGGAAGCAAACTCAGATCAAAAATAAAAGGTATAGATTTAGTGTTAGCGCTTCAAAAATGGGGTTTAAAAAACTCTGCTCGAATCACGACGGAGCAGAGTTTTCCTTACAATCACGCGTTGGCAGACTTACATAAGAAACATGCTGTGACATGTCTCAAATGCACCTGTCTCAATGACAGTGAAGAATAGGACCTAGGTACCTGTCAAAACATTATTCGAGGTCACCACATAAGGAAAAGAGCATACTTATACAGGGTCTTCGGCAGATGGTTGAAAATACGAAAATGGGAGATAGGTGGGGTCGCCTCCCACCTATTTTGAGAATTAAAAAAAATCTAGGACTTGTAATTTTTTTTACAGGATTTTTTTTCCTTTTTTTAGAAATTTTGCCATTTTTATACCTTTGAACACATGTAACTTTTTGTTTTTTAAAGCTAGCTCCAAAATCTTTTTTTTAATAGACTTTTATAAGATTGTCGGCTCTAAAGAAAATTATGTTTGTTTCAAGTTATTGCTAAAAACAAAAATGTGGGCCCCCGAACTTAAAAAAAAAGTTGAACAAAAATTTAAAAGTCAACTTTGCGATGCATTTAAAAAAAAAATAATGGGGCTGGAAGGCTTCTGTTTTTTTTAAAACATCTCTAAAGCTTAGGCTTTTGAATGGTATGTAATTTGTTTCGGTATCTTTTTTGTAACCGGAGTTGTTAATTTTTTTTACTCAATTGGACCATGTTGACGAAATTCCACTAGTTACATGTTTTGTGAAATGTATCAAATGCAAAGTTGAAAATACTTACTGTTGGGACGGTAACAAAGAGCAGGTACGTTTTTTTACATTCTTGCACACACATAATGGCTATCTTTTGTCATTTATTGGCATATTGGAGTTAGCACTTCCATATGCCAATAAAATGTCCGCATATTCCGCATTGGTAAATTGAGCCATTTTAAACCACAACAAAGTCTTAACAAAACGTCTGATAATAACAAAAAGTGACAAACAACAAAAAAAACTTAACAAAATCATAAACGTTAATAACGTTAACGTTTTTTTTTGTTTTCGTTAATTTTACTTTGCTGTGTTTGTGATTTTGTTAAGTTTTTTTGTTGTTTGTCACTTTTTGTTATTATCAGACGTTTTGTTAAGACTTTGTTGTGGTTTAAAATGGCTCAATTTACCAATGCGGAATATGCGGACATTTTATTGGCATATGGAAGTGCTAACTCCAATATGCCAATAAATGACAAAAGATAGCCATTATGTGTGTGCAAGAATGTACAAAAACGTACCTGCTCTTTGTAACCGTCCCAACAGTAAGTATTTACATTATTTTCAACTTTGCATTTGATACATTTCACAAAACATGTAACTAGTGGAATTTCGTCAACATGGTCCAATTGAGTAAAAAAAATTAACAACTCCGGTTACAAAAAAGATACCGAAACAAATTACATACCATTCAAAAGCCTAAGCTTTAGAGATGTTTTAAAAAAAACAGAAGCCTTCCAGCCCCATTATTTTTTTTTTAAATGCATCGCAAAGTTGACTTTTAAATTTTTGTTCAACTTTTTTTTTAAGTTCGGGGGCCCACATTTTTGTTTTTAGCAATAACTTGAAACAAACATAATTTTTTTTTAGAGCCGTCAATCTTATAAAAGTCTATTAAAAAAAAGATTTTGGAGCTAGCTTTAAAAAACAAAAAGTTACATGTGTTCAAAGGTATAAAAATGGCAAAATTTCTAAAAAAAGGAAAAAAAATCCTGTAAAAAAAATTACAAGTCCTAGATTTTTTTTAATTCTCAAAATAGGTGGGAGGCGACCCCACCTATCCCCCATTTTCGTATTTTCAACCATCTGCCGAAGACCCTGTATAATAGAACAAGCGTTGCCTCACTTTTTGTTATGATTGTTGTATGAAACTCAACATCTAGATTATTTTTCATCTGAGGAAGCAAACAACTTTATGATTGTGTACGTAAATGGGTTCGATTTTCAAATATTGTTTAACACCCATCGGATAACAAATTACCACTGACATAATTATCTCTTACCTTCGAAATTTAATTTCTTCGTATCTCACTTTTCCTGTTTCTTCTGTATTCGTTGTAAATATCACAAAAAAAATGTGTTCGAAATATTCTATATACTTTGAATCTATTTTCTGTAATTATTTTTTAATAGTCTCCCGTTATCCATCACACACAAACTGACTTAAAACCGACACAGTACTGAGTATACTAAATTCGCATTTCAACCCTCAAATACCTGTGATTATTACCTTTCTCCAATCCTTTGTTCGATAATTACGTGAACAGTTACTTTGTTACTAAGTTTATGATTAAATATCGACTCTACAGTCTTGCATTAAGGTTGAACTTAGATATACTCGAATGCGGTGCAGGCATATTTATTACACCTCAAAGGGTTGGGCAACGGTTTGATGGCTTTATGGTTTTCGTTGTGCAATTTTCAGGTATTCTGCTTATAGTGGTGGGTTGGTTCTGCGCGCAGTCTTGATACTTTGTATGAACATATATAAGGCAATCGTGCTTGAAATAGGTACATAATGTTCAATAAAATTAAATGCTATTTATTGGAACGAAGTTCCATAAGGTAAAGTATATAGGTTAAGTATATTAGTACTAACATACAGTATGGACACTCCCTGCCGCTCTGTAGATTGCGACCTCACCCCCTCGTCACCCAGATTAGTACAGATTGGTTACAGTTTGGTTGTCGAACGTGTAAGATTTCGCCGCCATTATGTTTGTTCCGTCATTCCTTTTTTGAAATGTAATTTCTGGCCCGTTGTATGAAGTGTCCAGGGTGTGCTTAAGGGTCCCCAACAGGCTCGAGTTTCCATACAAACGTAGTTCCGCTTTAATACAAAAACTACATGGCGGAAGTTTTCATCGTAGTTAATTTAAACATAACTAATCGAAGGCTGAAAGTTTAGTTTAGTTTTGTACTGAAAGTTTGAAACTGCTCTTATTTTTTTCCGTTTTATATTAGTACATCGAAAACTAACTAAAAACATCGATATGTGTTTACTAAATATACTTGCAAAGTTTGGATTCAATTCGGCTTGTAGTTTTTGTATTAAAGCGGAACTACGTTTGTATGGAAATTCGAGCCTCCTGAAACTGCTCTTATTTTTTTCAGTTTTATATTAGTACATCGAAAACTAACTAAAAACATTGATATGTGTTTACTAAATATACTTGCAAATTTTGGATTCAATCCGGCTTGTAGTTTTTGTATTAAAGCGGAACTACGTTTGTATGGAAACTCGAGCCTCCTGGAGATCTGTTACACCCCAGATACTGAAAATGAATCCCGGCGGGGTCAATTGTAAGACTCGGTTTGGTTGGTGGTAGGGCATTTTCTTAAGCCCGCCTGGCTAGCTACCACCATCTTATCTAAGTCTTGCCGCCAAATATCAATGTTGATATCATTGGTGTGTTCCGGCATGAAGATAAGATAGCCAGTTCCCCATTGCGTTAGGGAATCTTGGTAAGCCCGCTTCCATCTTTGGCAACATCGTCACTTACCACCAGGTGAGATGTTGTCAAGGGTTTACTAATTGTGAATTAAAAAAAAATGAGGGCTGGGCTGAAATAACCTTACCAATTTAAATAAAAAAAACCGATAACATAAAAACAACACCCATGTTTTTTGGGCAGCCGGGTAAAAATGTATCCTATGTCACTCACATGATCAAGACGCATCTAACGACTCATCACATTTCAAAAACCATCAAGCTGTTTAGACTACAGGCGCAGCCTAACAAACAGTCGTACATACATACGAGTACATATACACCCAAATAGATTAACCTCCTTTGTGGGTAGTCAGGCAAAAAGTGTCCAATAACGACACTTTTGCTTTGGTTTTTGTTTACGACGCTGTCATCGAGCTCTATGGGATAGACATATAGCGATAGATATGATATAGATAGATAGCGGTTGAACGAACTGCTTATTTTTTTTTTATTCATAATTGGTAAGCCCTTGGCATCATCTCACCTGATGGTAAGTGACGATGACTATATCGATATAGAGGCACGGGTTCGGATCATAAGGCGGCAGAATGTTTTTGAACTTTTTTAATTATTTACCCTAACAACTTTTACCAATTATTGCTTTCAAGCGACTGTTGAGCGAGCGGTAGCGAGAAGGTATGGTCACAGATTAGGTAACATACTGTGATTGTTCGTCAACTACCTTCCAATCGGGTGTGCTACGATACCTCTTGCATTTTCCATGTTGTTATACAGGTAGTCAGATTCTGTATTCTGAGTACAGGTATAACGTATGATTAATCGTGTAGTTGTTGATATCTGCGCGACTTTATTATATAAAACACTATAGTCAAACGTACTAAAATAAAAATAAAATATGTTTTATTATTTAAGAACTGAGACATGGTCGCTTTGGGCCTCATAAGAAAGCTCAAGGTCACCCAAAGGGCAATGGAGCGTGCTATGCTCGGTGTTTATCTGTGTGATCGAATCAGAAACGAGGATATCCGCAGGAGAACTAAAGTAACCGACATAGCTCACAGAATCGCTAAACTGAAGTGGCAGTGGGCAGGACACATAGCTCGTAGAAAAGATGGCCGATGGGGTAGTAAAGTTCTCGAGTGGCGACCGCGCACCGGAAAACGTAGCGTAAGCAGGCCTCCCACGCGGTGGACCGACGACCTGGTGAAGATCGCGGGAAGCCGATGGATGCCGGCAGCGCAGGACCGGTCGTCGTGGAAATCCTTGGAGGAGGCCTTTGTCCAGCAGTGGACCCATTTCGGCTGATACGATGATGTTTTATTTCCTTCTTACCCTACCCTGTCCCGCTGCTACATAATAATTTAAAGTATGAAATGGCCGATTCAGTTTTTAAAGTTCAATGCCAAAATTTGTTGAAAAACATATTTTTTTTATTATTGACCTTATGGTGACACTACTTACGGTCTTTTATAAGTAACTAGTGGCGTGTCTTTCATGTTCCAATCCCCTGAGCTACGTAGCATTGAATGGAATAAAGGCGTTTTCTTAGTGATTAGATGGGGAAATTTTCATACTTAAACCCCTAATATTATGAGAGTCATTCTCCCTTTAATCTCTTTTTTATCTGTTGGAGGTCATTCTGATATGTCTTAATTAAATACCCTGATAAAGTCAAAGAAAAGTCATATACATACTTACACTAAGTACCTAATGTGTGCCAGTTTTGAGCGCGTTGAATGGATTTTCTGTGAATCTAAATAAAATATTGTGTGTTTCCATCCAAAATATTATTCTAATTAGGGTGTTTTACTTATTTATTTTCATTTTTACTTTTATATTATGATAATTGATATTATTGGCGCTAGTTTGACCCGCCGTAATTTTTCCGGCTCCCGGTAGGTTGACAGATAGGGAATATGTTTTTTGAAGTGAAAACTTCTTTAGCGGCGTTGTGCACTTGTTTTGTAATGGGTAAAAAATGTTAAACTCGCGTCAGGACACGTGACCTGATCGAAAATTCGTAAGACGGATGGAGTTGATTTTTTGTTGATTTTTCTGAGATATAAACTTTTTAATGTAATATAAATTGTCATGTTTGTGTACGATAGCGCAATAAATAAATATTGTATTCTACCACATAAATGAAAGTACTTATAAACTGTCTAAGCAATTCGTCCAAAATTATTCCCTAACAATTCCAAAATATCAAAATGCACAACGTTAATATTCAAGTTTTCACTTCTGCCGGCACTCCCGGAGTGCAACCCGATAAACTAAACTATTTTTTTTCCGGGTCTCGGTAATCGACAGACAAGTGGTTAAGAAGGGCAAATTCTAAATATTTTCACACAGAATCAAAACTGCACCGTCGAACTATATCTCTGTTTTGGATAGCAATTATCCACTAGAACATCAATAAAATACGCTTGCTGGACAGTCCGTCACAATGCCACAGATTAGACAATACGCCCGTATAATACTGGCATTGTGCTGTCACGCAACCCTTTCAGCTTTCAACCAGGAACCTCAAATTGCCCGAAAGGTGGGTAATAAAATTGAAAACACAGACAACGCGCAACGGTTGTTTGAAGTGAAAGACTGTTAGAGTGAAATGGAACGGTATTAGTTTGTTTTACCTATTCGTTTCTGTCCTTTCCTGGCGTTTTTGTTGGCGGTAATTTTTGTCTTGTTTTGGAATTGGGTATGTCATCATCAGCTCATATTACGTCCCCACTCATATACATCTTTTTGACTGGTGAGGGCGGTTCGAAATTAACATATATTGGGCAATTTTCCTTGTTGCTTTACGATTAGAGGCCAATGTTGCACGTAAATATTTCCTTAAGAATTCGCAGGTATAGCCCATGTTATATTAGCTCATATACGAGGGGCTCGAGCCTACCCTGAACTAGGGCGATCGGGCCTTAGTTGACCACGCGGGCCCAGCGCGGGTTGGTCGACTTCAAACACAACCTTCGAGTTTCTGCGCAGATGTGTGCACTGTGCAGGTTTCCTCACGATGTTTTCCTTCACTGTAAGAGCGTCGGATAAACGTACATATGAAATCGAAATTCGAAAACACATTGGTACGAGGCAGGACTCGAACCACATCCTCCTGGACAGGAGGTAGCGGCCCAAGCCATTAATACACCATCGACGCTAAAAAAATTAAGCTATTTTTTATTTTACTTTTTCAGAAAAAGATTATTTTACTAAACTTATTTGTTTTTTTTTTATTTTAAATCGTTTGTTTGTTTTTTTTTAAGATTTTTTATTTTGTATGGTGATACGTTGATTTTGAGTTTATACGTTTGCTCACGAATTACAAACTGAAACCTGTATTAATAATACTATATTAACAACAAAGACATTGTATTATTTTATTCTTAATGTTCGGACGACCTCGTCCATAAATATTAGGTCTTTATTTGACGAGAAAAACAAACATTTATGTTCGTTCGTAGCCTCAGCCTTGGACTGAGTTTGTAGCATTGTTTAATGTTTTGCGAACTTCGCAAATCAAATGAAGGTCATTGAAGTTTTTCTCCATTTTCTATTTAATCTTTATCTTTTTCGAGAGGAAAATATTAAAATACTGTATGAAATCAAAATATCTCCAGATAAGACGGTTTTTTTTATTTTCAAATCTTACAAAAATCTTAACATACCCAATTCTTATATAAAAATCATAATTTAGATTTCATATGTATACGTTTATCCGAGGCTCTTACGGTGAAGGAAAACATCGTGAGGAAACCTGCACACGCCTGCGGAGAAACTCGCAGGTTGTGTGTGAAGTCGACCGCACTTGGCCCGCCTCGAGCCCCTTGATAGGGACGTTTATGAGCTGATATGGACTCAATTCTTGATAAAATACCCCATTATTCATTTATAAAAAGTATTTACCAGAATAAACCTAAAAAGTATCTACCACAACAAACCTAAAAAGTATTTACCAGAACAAACCTAAAAAGTATTTACCAGAACAAACCTAAAAAGGTAGCAATAAACTAGGTACCTTCTTCAATTTTTATGTCTTTTTTTATTATTCACAATTGGTAAGCCCTTGGCATCGTCTCACCTGATGGTAGGTAAGTGACGATGATGCCGAAGATGGAAGCGGGCTTACCAAAATTGCCCAACGCATTGGGGAACTAGCTATATCTTATCTTCAAGCCGGATCACATCAATTTTATTAACATTGATGTTTGGCGGCAGGACTTAGATAAGATGGTGGTAGCCAGGCGGGCTTAGACAATTCCCTTCCACCAACCAAACCTAGTTAGAGTTAGAATCCGCCGGGAATCGAACCCGCGACCACCTAATGTGAGGAAAATGACCTTAACCATTACGCCACAGAGGTGGTTGGAACTCGTCACAGGCAAAGTTAAAACTTGAATCTTCGACAAAACCACACCCCGGACACTGCATACAAACGATCCTGAAATGAAATTACAACCAATCTGTATCAATCTGGGTGACATAAGGGGGTGAGGTCGCAGTCTAAAGAGCGGCAGGGAGTGTCCATACTGTATGTTAGTACTAATATATATACATACTTTGACAAAACTTTGTTAAATTTTTAACGTACAACACATAGCGCCATCTATTCATCAAATTGTGAACTAGCTCGCACTGCAAATACGGTAGCACCATCTCTGTGGACTCGCCGTATTTGCACGACAAAGAGCTTCCCTTGTCGCCCCCCGCCCCTCTGCAAGGGTAGTGCAAGGGCGGCAGACATCGCCCTATATTACGTAACGCCAATAATGATAGCAAACGAAAAATCTTGATAGCAATTGGTAATTTTCGGAGGAATATTTATATTTATAAGGTACTATCTTTTGCCCGTAGCTTCACCCGTCATTTTTATGACTGGCTTTGAGGTTGAGTGGTGCGCGAGCCGCAAGCGGTTTAGCGAGCGTGGACATGAATTTTCTACAGATCCCTATCCCAGATTGGGCTATTCTCAATATCATTTTATGTCACTCCTCACCCCCTCAACCAATTCTGTACAAAAAATCACTCCAATCCGTTTCACCATTGCGAGCAGACGTGCGCGAGCGTGGAAATGAGTTTTTCCAGGATCCCTCGGGAACTATGTCAGTATATGTTAATTAACAAATTATGTCATTTCCCACTCCTAAACTATTTCTGTGCAAAAAATCACATAAATCCATTAAACAATAAATTTAAAAAAAAATGAACCAAAAAAAGAGTATTTTTTTAGTTCCCTCAGGAACTGCATCGGATTATGCCATTTTTATGGGATAAAAAGAAGCCTATGCCCTTCCCTGTGATATAGACTACCTGCATGCCAAATTTCTTCATGATCGGTCAAGGCCTTGAAGCGGGAAAAGGTAACAAACAAACAAACACATTTTCTCATTTATAATATTAAGTAAGGGTCTACACCTAAGGAGAACAAAACTTATAATATACTAGCTGTTTTCCGCGGCTTCACCCGCGTGGACAACGTTTCCATGACTTTTCGAGGGTGCGCAATGGGCGAGCCGCATGCGGCTTGCGAGCGTAAAAATAAGTAGCCTATGTGTTAATCCAGGTCCTAATCTGTCTACCTACCAAATTTCAGCCAGATCCATTCAGTAAATTTTGCGTGAAGAAGTAACAAACACACAAACTTTTGCCTTTATAATATTAGTGTGATAAGTGTGATGAATCTAATTAAAAGTATCTCGTCAAATTAAAGTGAGTATTTTACGATGCAAGATAATTTTATCGTTAAACTAACAGCGCATTTGAAAATTATTTAGTGATTGGTTTTTGTTAAAACGCCATTCTGATAGACCATACTCGTAGGAAACACTACAATATTGGTATTAACGTGGCGTGGGCTGCTGCAACATAGTGTCGTATTTAAATTTATTTGGAACCTGAATTGGCCAACATAGTGCGGTGACTTTACCAGAGACCGGTTCCAAAGTATATAATACTAGCTGTCCCGCGCGAACTTCGTACCGCCTTACATTACATTACACTGCCCTACCCTACCCTACCCTACCCTACACTACCCTACCCTACCCTACACTAGCCTACCCTACCCTACACTACCCTACCCTACACTACACTACACTACACTACCCTACCCTACCCTACCCTCCATAAGAACCTTCTCCTGACAATAACGAACTCGACAAAAAAAGAATTAGCGAAATCGGTTCGTGCGTTCTGGAGTTATATCGTCAGGAAGGAAAACCCGTTTTCATTGTTTTTAAGATGTATTCTGCTATTCGGGACGGAAACAAATCCAACAAATCAAAAACCATGGCAATCGGTCCAGCCGTTCTCGAGTTATAAGTGTTGTAACAAACACGACTTTCTTTTATATATATAGATTATATACATATTAGTACTAACATACAATATAGACAAAAAAAAAGACAGTTAAAATAAAAAAGTTTAATTATTAATTGATGAGATAATTGTTTTTTTTAAGGCTTTTTTTGTAATTTTAACTATTTTAAACTGTTTTTTAATTTCTTTATGTTTGCACACCTGCCTGCAGGTTGAACACTAGCACTTAGAAAATATTAAGATCCTGTACCTACAGTGTTATAGCAAATAAAGCCTTTTTAGTTTGAGTTTTTGAGTTTGGACACTCCCTGCCGCTCTCTAGATTGCGACCTCACCCCCTCGTTCCCCAGATTGATACAGATTGGTTACAATTTGGTAGTCGAACGTATAGGATAAAGCCCCCATTTTGTTTGCTCCGTCATTCCTTTTTTGAAATATAATTTCTGGCCCATTGTATGAAGTGTCCCAGGGTGTGCTATTAACTTATTTGAAAAATAACATTCTGTTCTGACTTTCTGAACGACGCTGTTTTACCATAGTTATGTCATAATATCAGCCGAAGGACGTCCACTGCTGGACATAGGCCTCCCCCAAGAATTTCCACGACGACCGATTGATTTGACGACCATGTCACAGTTCCGTATGTCATCACTGGCAACACACACTGGTCGAAGACTTCGGTATAGTTATGTATTTTGTTATAAGATTGTTAAGGCGCTAAGATCACTCAATCCGAGCAGGTTTATACGTGTTTCAATAATATCGAACGTAATTCTCTTCATTTTAAGTTCAAATAAATGCGGGCTTCAACGCGGCTCTTACGTTGAAACTGAACGCCCAATTCTCGATTTTTACAGGTTTTTATTGATTGCAAAATATGATAATATTGATTTTAATTGTGACGGGAGGTATTCATATTTTTGTAGGTATAGGTGAATTTTATACATTACAGAATTTGGGCAACCGAACGTTGTACGGAGTCTCATATACAGGGTATAACAAAATTGGTGTAGGTGCCGTTAACTGGGGCTTCTTTAGTTATATTACTTTGCTGACAACTTTTGTTTTATGACTTTACTGACAACTTTTGTAATATGACTTTACTGACAACTTTTGTTATATGACTTTACTGACAACTTTTGTAATATGACTTTACTGACAACTTTTGTTATATGACTTTACTGACAACTTATGCTACATGACTTTACTGACAACTTTTTTATACATATTATGACTTTACAGAAATCTCGGAAACAAATTACTCTTCATACAAATTTGTGTGCATTTTGTATGGAGGGTCCAATTTTTTTTTGAGAAATGTCTTATGGGTTCCTTGAGGAAAGTTGTTCAGTGTTATGAGTAGAGCCCTGAGATAACGGGTACCATTTTTTTACACCATGTATGGATAGGCTCGTAAACTAAAAATATTATATTTTTGAGTGAAAAATTGATTTTCTCAGGAATCACACCTATCTAGCTAGACTTAGATTGTAAAATGTTACCTAAATAAAAATTTCATCTTAATTGTCAGAGCCTTTTCGGAGAAACCAATTTAAATGTTAATATAATAAAAATATTATTGTGTTGCAATAAATAATATTGTATTGTATTTAAACCATAATTACTGACTAGTAAGTAATAATATATTAAGTTCTAATAATTTTTTATGGCTCAACTTAATTTTTCCCAGACCAGTTCTTGAACTAATAACTATAAAAATAAAACGAGTATACTTTGCTTTAACTTAAGTTTCCACCGTCCCTAAAATTGGCAACTGTTTTCACGATGTTTCAAAAATCGAACGAAATAGCTTGGAAATAAAGTTCTTGTCAGCTCGTACTGCAAAGTGACTGTTACGTCAATCGCTGCCACAGTATATATATTATTTGTCGCTGCGGAGGAATCGTGCGAAAATTGTGGTTTTTTAATCCATTATAAATAAAACAAGAGGTATTTCCAAAAATTAACAACACAAAATCATTTTATATTGTTCTGTTATGAAGTTAATAAATTATCATAATGTTTCGATTAAAATTGTAGCAGTTCTATGGTACAACTAGAAAAAAATTATGCAATTGAATTTTTTTTTCCTAGTTCTGTGTATTAAAATAGAATTTGAGGAAATCAAAATCACTCCTCATAAATAAATAGTAAATTACAAAAAAAATCTATAAAAAATCCTTAATTGAATTATAAATTGGTTACAAAGTTACTCATTGGCGGCCGTATAAGCTTTATGCGGCAGTGGACAGGACTCTTAGCTCGTAGATCAGATGTTCGTAGAAGGTTGGGGCAGTAAAGTTATCGAGTGGCGACCGCGCACCGGAAGACATAGTGTAGGCAGGCCTCCCACACGGTGGACAAAGACCTGGTGAAGGTCACGGGAAGCCACTAGATGCGGGCAGCGCAGGACCGGTCATTGTGGTCTTTGTCCGGCAGTGGAAGTATTTCGGCTGATATCATAATTATGTGTTGGTAATATTATCATAATGAGGTAAAATTTTTATGTAAGTTCGGATTAATCGAATAAATCTGCGAAACTACTTATCGTTTACCAATATTTATAATGAACTTTTAGGAGGAACTAAGGCAAAAAAAAAGATCGTAAGCATCTTGAACATCGCGCACCATCACTATTCACACGGGCAGAGCCGCGGGCAACAGCCTATGTGCTTATAAAACTGACCGATCCATTCCGGGAAAACATCGCAAAAATTTTCTTATTGAAAGATATGCAATACGACAACTCGTAAATTGTCCACTTTACTCACGAGGTAACTAACTAATAATTATCTCACCTGTGACTTTACAGCCAGCCGCAATACGTTCACATAATGTTTATACTTAATCACCGATGAATTTAATTATTTCCATTACATTTGCAATAACGGTGTGGCCATTAAATAAAAATTATAAAAATATAAATCTAGGCACTCTAGTTTTTATAGTGACTAACGGGATCCTATTACTGAGCCTCCCTTGTCTGTCCGTCTGTCTGTCCATCCGTCAGCGGGCTGTATACTTCATGAACCGTAATAGGTCGACAATTGAAATTTTCACAGAATGTGTATTTCTGTTGCCGCTATAATAAAAAATACTAATAATTAGAAAAAGTAATACAATAAGGGGGGTTGCCGCTATACAACAAATATACAAATATACTAAAAATTATAAAAAGTGAAAAAACTTAATTTTCACAGAATGTGTATTTCTGTTGCCGCTATACAAAAAGTACTAAAAATTTGAAAAAGTGAAAAAATATGGAGGGTATCCATACAAAAAAAAAGTGTTTTTTTTCAAGGTCTTTAGAAGTGTTTTTGATTTAGCTCTATCGTAAAAACGGTAATACATACAAGCGTAAAACTTAGCTAGATTATAAGTACCTACTAATACTAAAGTAAAACAAAAAATAATAAAAAATAGCCAAGTGTGAGTGGTACTCGAGATAAAAAGTCCAAACTGAATGACAATAAAGGCAAATTTTTGTTGTTGCTTTGATGTCTTTTGCTTGTAATGTGAAAAGGTATCTATCTTTGTCATATATGCTAGGTATGTAGTTGTGTGAAGAGATGTGGTGGTACGGAACCCTCGGAGTGCTTGTCCGACTCGCACTTGGCCGGTTTTTTTACCATTCTGAACCACAATTTTGATCCGGAATAAATCGATAGTTTATAGAGAAAAGCGTTGGCTGCTCAATGGTAACGACTTGGTCCTCCTAGCCTAGGACCCGGGTTCTACTCCGGACAGCGAATTTACCAAGTAGTTTTCGAAATTTACGTATACATATACTTTCCGATTGCTTTAATTTAACGGTGAAGGAAAACATCTTGAGGAATCCTGCACTTCTGATTCCAGATGTGTTGAAGGTCGCTTTGCACATGTTCATTATGTGTCCTAAATATAAATGCCCTACACGTGACCGCGGGTGATGTTAAGTGCAACACCGGGCAACCGCCGTCTATCCCTTAAATTACCACGGTAATTCTAATTTCAATTTCAATTTATTTATTTATTTTCAGGCTTCATTGACCCATAAATGTGTTAATAAGAAATACAAAAACCTTAAATAACTATGTAAGAGAGAGAAAGAAAGAAAAAAATTACTCGCTTATATTTACGAAGTAACTTGTATCTCATCTGTGTTTATATGTAGTACGTTCGCACATTTAAATGCATTTAATAAATGCCGCGTTGAAAAAAATGGAATCTTTATAAAAGTTGATTAGATCGGGTTGATCGATTTAAAAAGGTTATATAACATCTAAAGAGGTTTAATAACAAAACATTGTTTCTACTCGATCTAATGAGATAAAAGTTTCTCGATTAACCCACACCTTCAAAACTGGTTATAACGAATAATAATAATTAAGGCTATTATTATTTATGAACTACTGAGAAACAAGTTTCTCGATAGACCTACACTTTCAAAACTGGTTGTAACGAGAAATAAATATCTCAATAGATGCACCATGGATCTACTCAATGAATCTACTGAGAAATAAGTTGCTCGATAGGCCTACACTTTCAAAACTGGTTGTAACGAGAAATAAATATCTCAATAGATGCACCATGGATCTACTCAATGAATCTACTGAGAAATAAGTTGCTCGATAGGCCTACACTTTCAAAACTGGTTGTAACGAGAAATAAATATCTCAATAGATGCACCATGGATCTACTCAATGAATCTACTGAGAAATAAGTTGCTCGATAGACCTACACTTTCAAAACTGGTTGTAACTAGAAATAAATATCTCAATAGATGCACCATGGATCTACTCAATGAATCTACTGAGAAATAAGTTGCTCGATAGACCTACACTTTCAAAACTGGTTGTAACGAGAAATAAATATCTCAATATATGCACCATGGATCTACTCAATGAATCTACTGAGAAATAAGTTGCTCGATAGACCTACACTTTCAAAACTGGTTGTAACGAGAAATAAATATCTCAATAGATGCACCATGGATCCACTCAATGAATCTACTGAGAAATAAGTTGCTCGATAGACCTACACTTTCAAAACTGGATCTAATATATATGGAATCATAATAGTAAAGGCTATTATTCATGAGCTACTGAGAAATAAGTTGCTCGATAGACCTACACTTTCAAAACTGGATCTAATATATATGGAATACTAATAATTAAAGCTATATTCATGAACTACTGAGAAACAAGTTGCTCGATAGACCTACACTTTCAAAACTGGTTGTAACGAGAAATAAATATCTCAATAGATGCACCATGGATCTACTCAATGAATCTACTGAGAAATAAGTTGCTCGATAGACCTACACTTTCAAAACTGGTTGTAACGAGAAATAAATATCTCAATATATGCACCATGGATCTACTCAATGAATCTACTGAGAAATAAGTTGCTCGATAGACCTACACTTTCAAAACTGGATCTAATATATATGGAATCATAATAGTAAAGGCTATTATTCATGAGCTACTGAGAAATAAGTTGCTCGATAGACCTACACTTTCAAAACTGGATCTAATATATATGGAATACTAATAATTAAAGCTATATTCATGAACTACTGAGAAACAAGTTGCTCGATAGACCTACACTTTCAAAACTGGTTGTAACGAGAAATAAATATCTCAATAGATGCACCATGGATCTACTCAATGAATCTACTGAGAAATAAGTTTCTCGATGGACCCATACTTTCAAAACTGGATTCAAAAATGAATACTTTTAAAACAAACCACACTTATAGGTATAACTATGTGTGTGTGTGTGTGTGTGTTATTATAATGAATACACACTATCATAAAAGTCACATATTCGTGTTAAGCACCAGTAAATTGCTTATAATTGAACCAATGCCAAACTTCTTCACCACCGAGAAATCAGTCAGTATAGATACTATATAGTGCGTGCCACTAAAGATGAGACTTGACACGCCACGTCAACATTAATAATTTAAAACGCCTAACACGTTAAAAAACCGACTTTCATCGCAACAACTTAGTACATTTTTGCATTATTATTTTTTGTTTTTGTTAATTTTCTAATAAAATACTACACCGATTTTGATAAAATTTATATGGGACCACACGGAAAGCACTAGCTTTCAAATAAAAAAAGAATAATAAAAATCGGTTCACCCAGCCCAAAGTAATGAGGTAACACACATAAAAAAAACATACAGACGAATTGAGAACCTCCTCCTTTTTGGAAGTCGCTTGAAAAGACAAAGAAAGAAGATGGTTTACGACGTGTACACCTATACAGGGTGTAAAAAGACCTCTCCCGGAAACTTAAACTAGGGCTTCTACTCATCATACTCAACAACTTTTCCCAAGGAACTGTTATCTCAAAAACTTTGTATGGGAAGTCCAAATTTTTATTTTGAGAATTCGGTATGGGTTCCGTGGGGAAAGTTGTTCAGTATGATGAGTAGAAGCCCCAGTTTAAGTTTCCGGGAGAGGTCTTTTACACCCTGTATGTCAAAAGAAACAAAGGATGATGGATAGCTGTGTATTCATCACATCAGCTCCTATACGTCCACACCGAGGGGCTCGAGCCTACCCTGAATTAGGGCGATCGGGTCTTAGTCGTCCACGCGGGCCCAGTGCGGGTTGGTCGACTTCACACACAAACTTTGAGTTTCTTCGCAAGCGTATACAGGTTTCCTTCACCGTGTAAGAGCATCGGATAAACGTACGTATGAAATCGAAATTTAAAACACATTGGTACGTGGCAGGATCGAACCACGACCTCCCGGACAGGAGGTACCGTCCCTGGCCATTACGCCACCGACGCTCTCTTTCTGTGTATTATGGATAACTATTTCGTACCTACTTTATCTTTTTCCCTAATGTTTTACGTAGTGTGTCTAGCTAGTCTCATCTTTAGTGGCACGTATTATACCCAAAGCGAAATTGCGTGACTAAAATAAATGCTTTCCTTATATACTTGCCTATATAATAGAGATATTCCACCACGACCACGTGTTCACGGGCAAACGGCCGATCCTTACCGAATGACAATAGGGGTTTCCCTTTCAAGCGGAAAATTTACGTGATATAAATTCTAAGGTGTTGCGTGTGAAAAAAGTTGGAGATCCAAAAATATAGTGGCTGCGGTAGGTGTCATTACATTACGCAGTCCCGCGGTGGTGTGTGTGCGTTGTAAATCAGTGAGAACGTGAGAATGGATCCATTATTCAGACAATATACGCTTTTGTATCAAGGGAAGGATGTTCGTGGTGTTTATGTGTGTCGTAAACTGTTCTTATCTGTGATTGTGGCAATTAGGTATAAAGATTTACCTAACCGCCTCCGTGACAAGCGTCGGTGGCTCAACGGTAACGACTCTGTCCTCCTACCCAGAGGTGCCGGGTTCAAATCCGGACGACCGATGTACCAAAGAGTTTTTCGAAACTTACGTACATATATACTTCTTCTTCTTATCGTGTGGCACAATTAACCGTGCTATCCAAAGGATAGACGGTGGTTGCCTGGTGTTGTACTTAGCATCACCCGTGGTCACGTGTAGGGTATTTGGATTAACACCTTATATACCTACCTTATACTTATTATTGCTTTAACGGTGAAGGAAAACACCGTGAAGAAACCTGCACATCTGATTCTAGATGTGTATGAAGGTCGCGTTGCACACGTTCTTAAAGGTGTAAATCTAAATGCCCTACACGTGACCGTGGGTGATGCCAAGTGTAACACCAGGCAACCGCCATGTATCCCTTGGATAAGAGACAGAGAAAAGAGAAGAGAGAGAGAGACCGCCTCCGTGGCGTATGGTCAAGTCCATTAGCTTCACATCAGGAGGTTGCGGGTTCGCTTCCTGGCGGATTCTAACTTTGTATGACTTGTTTTTTTGATGGACGGGCGTTTTCTAAGTCCGCCTGGCTAGCTACCACCATAATCTTATCTAAGTCTTGCCGCCAAGCATCAATATTACAGCATTGATATGTTTCGGCTTGAAGATAAGATAGCCAGCTCCCATTGCGTTGGGGAATCTAGGTAAGCCCGCTTCTATCTTCTGAAAGATCTCTATTGGCATGGGTACATCAATTGTGAATTAAAAGAAAAAGAAAAAAGAAGATTGTGTCTGAATTAAGTGGCTGTATTTATATGTGTTTTTGATGTGATTGGATCAACGTACAGGATGTAACATATAAGTGTAAGTAATACTTTAAGGTGTGCTTGTACTCATCAATTTGAAAAACTTTTGTTCTACAACTTTGCTGAAATCGCAAATTTTTTTTTGTTAATCCAGCTCCTAGTCTGTCTACCAACCAAATTTCAGCCCGATACGTTCAGTAGTTTTTGCGGGAAAGAGTAAAAAACATTCATAATATACATCCAAATATACAAACTTACGCGTTTATAATATTAAAAGGATTATTATTATCTCGCTGATAATTTATTTAGTGCCTTTTTTAATTTAATTTAGTATTATTTGCTATGTTTTCTTTATTTATTCTTATTTTAATGTTCTTTCAAAGCGAAATAAAGTTTTTATCTATCAATCAAATCGATTTAAGTTTGCAGTTAAAGACATAGCCAATGCCTTTTAAAATTCAATTTTTGTTTGAATTATCAAGAAATAACTCTGAGTATACGGAACGGGCCTCATAAGAAGGCTCAAGGTCACCCAAAGGGCAATGGAGAGTGCCAGCTCGGAGTTTCTCTGCGTGGTCGAATCAAAAAGAGGAGATCCTCAGGAGAACCAAAATAACCGATATAGCTCACAGAATCGCTAAACTGAAGTGGCAGTGGGCGGGGCACATATCTCGTAGAACAGATGGCCGATGGGGCAGTAAAGTTCTCGAGTGGCGACCGCGCACCGTAAAACGTAGCGTAGGCAGTCCTCCCACGCGGTGGACCGACGACCTGGTAAAGATCGCGAGAAGCCGTGTAAATCCTTGGGGGAGGCCTTTATCCAGCAGTGGACGATTTTCGGCTGATATACGCAACACTTAATAATCTGTTAGCTGAAACAGAACAACTGGATTTTGTGAAACAAACCACAATCGTTGTGACGTTTTCTTCAATGAATGTAGATAAGTACGAGAAACCATTCATTGCAGGTAATTATTAGGTAGGTCGGTATCTCTAGTTGAAGTTAGGTATTCACGCACGGTAGCTCGGTTGAAGCGTCGGTGGCTCAACCGGTAACGACTCGGTCCATCTAACCAGAGGTACCGGGTTCAAATCTGGACGGCCAATGTACCAATGAGTTTTTCAAAAACTTACGTACATATCATTAACGATTGCTTTAACGGTGAAGGAAAACATCGTGAGGAAACCTGCACAGGCCTGCGAAGAAACTCGAAGGTTGTGTTTGAAGTCGACCAACCCGCACTGGGCCAGCGTGGTCGACTAAGGCCTAATCGCCCTGATTCAGGGTAGGCTCGAGCCCCTCGGTGGGGACGTATATGAGCTGATATAATAATTCACGCACGACCAAGCAGGGCCATCTTGATGTTGCAAGCAAACGAAATGTATCGTGCAATTTCTTGGATTTGTAAGCTATGACACACCCCGGACACTGCATACAAACGGTCGTGAAATGAAATTTCTAAAAACAAGTGACGGAGCAAACAAAATCACGGTGAAATCCCATACGTTCGAGAACCAAACTGCAACCAATCTGTATCAATATGGGTGACGAGGGGGTGAGGTCGCAATCTAGAGAGCGGCAGGGAGTGTCAATACTGTATGTTAGTACTTATATCTATATTTTGGCTAATCTACACCTCTTCATATAAGTATTTTAAAGATAGGTAGAGTAAAAAAACATATCTTTGATTTATTAACGATTTTAAGTTGCCATAGTTTTATAATTTTTATGTACCTATTTCATCATTCAACACACATCCTAAAAAAATGGATTTCTAATATTTCTAAGCATTCTCAAAGCAAAACCATCTGTCTGTTCGGTCAAAGCTTACATTTATTGCACTGTTGCATCCACAGATAAAAAATCGGTGGTTGCTACGAACAAAACACGCAATCACGGTCCATGTCGCACTTTGCAAGCTGCAATCCTTCCCTTCTCCGCACTTCTTCAGCCACCCCATAGATGTCGCTGCTAAACATTAATTATAAAACATTTAAAAGACATGTTTGCTGTAATATTTTTATTACAACGATCTCATAAGTAAATTTTGTTCTTTCTTGTAATATCTGTAAATATACGGAATTAATGATAAAGTTTTTTTTTTCTACGCTCTGATATGTTACCCTACTAGTGCCTTCTTCTGAGCTTACATTATTGTAGTCAAATAGATTGAGAATGATAACAGAGATGTCACCACTGTGCGTGTCTGTTAAAACTCTCCACGATTTGCAAAAAGTTTTTGCTTGAATTTTGCAGAACTAGAATTTTAAAAGAACTTTAGCATTTAGATACTAATACTTTGTAATGATGATATATCTGGTTTGGAGTGAGCAAGAATCAGTATTGTTGTAGTCCTAAAAAAATATTTATCATAATTTTATAAACAGAATAAAATTGTCGGTGGCGTAACGGCTAGGGCCGCCGCCTCCTGTCCCGGAGGTCGTGGTTCGAAACTTGCCACGTACCAATGTGATTTCGGTTTAGATTTTATATGTAGGTACGTTTATCCGATGAAGGAAAACATCGTGAGGAAACCTGCAACACGCCTGCGGAGAAACTCGCAGGTTGTGTGTGTCGACTAAGGCCCGATCGCCCTAATTCAGGGTAGGCTCGAGCCCCTCGGTGGGGACGTATATGAGCTGATATGATGATGATGATTTAATACAACGTGTCCCGCGACCAAGTCGATAATTTTTGAGGTATTAGAATACAAGTGAAAAATAACAAAAAAGATGATTAACATTTTATTTTATTAATTACAATTTTCATTTTTTATTACGATGACATGAGAATTTTTCAAGCAATTTTCGAATTTTGAGATTTTTTCAAAGAAAATATTTTTTTACAGTGTAATAAAAGAACACCATAACTGACATTCTTTACAAAAATAAAATTAAAACAAACTAAAAAAAATATGTTAAAAACCATTTATTTTTATTTATTTGAAATAATTTTTAAAAAAGCTCTTTTATTAGTTTATTACCCATTAAATACCAGTTTTTTCTCGTTAAGCCGTGTACAGGATATGCAATGTCAATGTCAGTGAGTGTCCTAGAGGTGGTCCCACATAAAATGAACTGGTCTTGTCAGAAGGATCTCTAATTGAACACTAATTTAAAAAATAATAAAATTATGCTGAGTCGTCGCGCGTCAATGCACTCTAAACTGGGTCGCGGGCAAAGTACTCTGTAGAAGCGCGACTGCTTCCAAATCTTAACAAAATTATTTAAAAATAAATTACATACACGTATGTAAATCGTAGAAGCCGTATTTTCGATGTCGATAGCTATATGTACCTTATTTAGGAAAAAAAATGCTTTGCAAAAATGACCCTATTTTCATTTAAGATAGATTTGTTTAGAATGAGGCCCCTTTCCTTTGTATTAATTAATTTAAAAATGAGAGTAGTCTTTATTATTTTAATTAATTACTTAAGGCCTTAAGATATGTGAAATGACTATATTCAATCCAAATTATTGAAAGACTCTGTAAAGCTATCACTATGTAAAAAATGTATAATATACCTAAAGTAATAAAAAAACGATTTAATTGAATACAATTTTAAAAATATTACCATTTTTGGTGTAAAAAAATATACTGTAGACGATGTTTTCCTTCCCCGTTAAAGCAATCGGTGATTATATGTACGTAAGTTTCGAAAAACTCATTGGCCGTCCGGATTTGAACCCGGCACCTCTGGTTAGGAGGACCGAGTCGTTACCGGTTGAGCCACTGACGCTTATTAAATAGTAGGTACCAATTAGATAGGAAAGGCGTCGATCTACACTGTATAGTCAAAGTATATATATTAGTACTAACATACAGTGTGGACCCTCCCTGCCGCTATCTAGATTGCGTCCTCACCCTCTCGTCACCCATATTGATACAGATTGGTTACAGTTTGGTTGTCGAACGTATAGTATTTCGCCGCCATTTTGCTTGTTCCGTCATTCCTTTTTGGAAATGTCATTTCTTGCCCGTTGTATGAAGTGTCCAGGGTGTCGTACAGTATACCTTTGACAGAATAATATCCCTAATAATATATTTTCATCGTCAACACTACGACTACGAATATAATACCACTCATACCCAGAGCAATATTATTCAAATAAAAACAATTTCAATTTGTCCCCAAATTGAAACAGTGAAGGCGGGTGTTATTACGTTTGGTAGGTTAGCCTTAGAGCGTGTAAAGTGCCGATAGAACCTCCCTCCGGCCTCTCATCGCCTATAACGTCGCTTGGGCTTCCCTCGAAAGCCTTAAGAATGCCTCGAATTTAGCGACTTTTGCTTTCAAAGCCTTCAGTTGCTTCACGCAACGTTTGGATGTCATCGTAGCTTGTGCAGGAATGTCTTAGTAACTTATTTTCCTGAGTGGAATTTTTTGATTTTCCATGACATTGGGTATCGGAAAATAACATTATTTTGGGAGTTTCTATACGTGTAGGTATAGATATTTAGATTAACTGAGTCTTTTTTGCAGTTAGATATTTTAAGATAATATCATTTATCAATTCTTATACGGTTCACAAGCGTGGGTACTTTTATCTTAGATGTGTGGCAGGAAAATTGTATGATTATTCATTTTACATTCGGTCAGGCAAATTGTATAATTCGTCCGTCTGTAAACGGCCAGGCAAAATGTTAAATTCTGTACGCAGATTGTAAAATGCCAAGCAAGGCAAATTGTAATAATTCGTCAGCATATAAACGGTCAATGCTCAGTCAGGCAAATTGTCAAAATTTAGGTCGTTCAGGTTGTAAACAAAAGTACTAATTGACACTTGAAACTGTCTTATCCCTACTAAGTTTGTTTACATTGTATTTTTTTTGATTGGTTTAAGGTAAACAGTGTAAGCACCTAGGTATTCGTCTATATACTTACGACATAGATTTCACTGTTGGCTGTCACTAAATTTTCACCCCATTATAAAATGGAATAAAAATTATGTATAGAAAAATAAATTTTGCATCTACCAAGTCAATTCTATACACGCATGAGCAAAACATTTATATTAGACTAGCTTTTTCCCGCGGCTTCGCCCGCGTGGAGATCGTTTTTATGACTGTCTTTGAGGGTGAGTGGTGCGCGAGCCGCAAGCGGCTAGCGAGCGTGGAAATGAGTTTTCTCTAGATCCCTATCCCATATCGGGCTATTGTGATTATCACAAAAATCCATTGTTCCGTTGAGATTTTTAATAAATTAGCCAAAAAAGAGTACTTTTTTCAGTTCCCACAGAACTTCATCGGACTATGGTATTTTCACGGGATAAAAAGTAGCCTATGTCCTTCCCCGTGACACAGGCTACGTGCATGCCAAATTTCATTAAGATTGGTCAAGGCGCTGAAGCGTGAAAAGGTAACAAACAAACGCATTTTCACATTTATAATATAAAAGTAAGGATTCATTCTACTGCAAAAATCTGCTATAATTCTAAAATACATATATCTATGTCAGTACAAATGTAGAGATCGTTTATACACAATTCCACACTACGCGGGGCCAGTGGAGATCACTCGCTGCATCCTTTACCGGGGCCGGGGGTGAAGCATTGGAGAGAGGGAGAGGTGGAAAAATTGCACATAAATATTGAAGCTGCCACTTACACGTGCGCCCGTCGACCCAGGTAGAAGTTATTGTGGATAAGACTTAAAAAATTTCATTTTGGAATTTTATTTGTTGGAACTAACTTTTTTTGAAACAATATTTTATCCAAAGCCATTGCAGCATAAGGAGATATAATTTAACTTTAACTTTTATTTCTTTTTTTATTATTTTTTATTTTACTTTTTTTTTTACACTGTTCCTGGTTACATTCATCAGAGTGTCAAGAAGAATGTTATTTTTAACTGACTTCAAAAAATTTTGATAGTGAATCGATTTTCAAAATTATTTTTTTAATCGAAAAAAAATACTGTTGAGGTGGTCTGATTGCCACTAAGTCAGGTTCTAATGATGGGATCCTAGGGATTTCGAGGGCAACCCTCAAATTTTATAGGCACGCATAAAGTGTTTCATATATTTTCTAAAGCTATTCATGTATTTGCGTCTGATACTCATCACTTCATGTTGGTGAGCTGATGATGGAAGGTCCAACTCCTCAACGGTCAGGAGTTGGAGGATAACTCTTCAAATGTTTTAGGTACGTATAGACCGATAGTGGAAGTGGTACTATGGAAGACCTAAGCACAATGCTCGATGGCCTCAGTAAGGTCTCTCAACAAGTGGGTCTTAAAATGAACATGGACAAGACGAAAATAATGTTAAATGTCCGTGTCGCACCCACTCCTCTAAAGGTTGGAGACTCTACACTGGAAGTTGTTGACGAATATGTATACCTGGGACAAACAGTCCAGCTAGGCAGGTCCAACTTCAAGAAAGAGATCAATCGACGAATCCAACTCGGCTGGGCAGCGTTCGGGAAGCTTCGCAATATCTTCACGTCCCAAATACCGCAGTGTCTCAAGACTAAGGTCTTTGATCAGTGTGTGTTGCCAGTGATGACTTACGGAACTGAGACATGGTCGCTTACTATGGGCCTCATAAGAAGGCTCAAGGTCACCCAAAGGGCAATGGAGCGTGCTATGCTCGGAGTTTCTCTGCGTGATCGAATCAGAAACAAGGAGATCCGCAGGAGAACTAAAGTAACCGACATAGCTCACAGAATCGCTAGACTGAAGTGGCAGTGGGCAGGGCACATAGCTCGTAGAACAGATGGCCGATGGGGCAGTAAAGTTCTCGAGTGGCGACCACGCACCGGAAAACGTAGCGTAGGCAGGCCTCCCACGCGGTGGACCGATGACCTGGTGAAGGTCGCGGGAAGCCGATGGATGCGGGCAGCGCAGGACCGGTCGTCGTGGAAATCCTCGGGGGAGGCCTTTGTTCAGCAGTGGACGATTTGTGGCTGATATGATGAGACCGATAGTTGTATTTTATTCAGGAGAGCTGATGATGGAAGGGTTGACACCTTAACTTTCATGCGGCTTTGAAGCTACAGGACTCTGTATCGGTTAATGAAACACATGCATTATGATTCCTATTAGCGAGTGGGTGATAGAGTTTAACGTTGTTAGATAGCATTATAACTAATAATAAAAATAATAAAAAAGTGAAATAAATCCAACAAAACCGACTTAAAAAATAAATTCACTTAAAATTATGAAATAATATTTGACATATTAATATACGAATTAACCAAAAATAACGAAATCAAAGGTAGGTAAGAAACAAATTAGGGGCCTACTTCTTTTGTTTTGAGGTTGGTACCAGCACTTGAGAAAAGTCAAATGTTTAGGTTCGATCGATGGCTTTGCTGGCACACGCCTCAAAAAAAATTGTAGGCCCCTAATTTGTACCATTGGTACCTACCTTTGATTTCAGTATTGTTGGTTAATTTCGTATATTAATGTATAAAAATAATAATCCATAATTTTAGTTAATTTCTTTTTGAAGTAAGTTTTTAGATTATTTTTTAACTTTAACTTTTATTTCTAAATTTTATATGATTTTAACATATTAAATTTCTACGATACCCATACAAAGAGTCCAACGAGATTAAGTACACCAAGAATGAGGTTTGTCGTATAAAAGACCTCAAGGAGACCGGCAAGTCACTTGGAGTCCTTGGAAACTTTGTAAAATTATTTAGCGTTCCGCCATCTAAAATTAAGGATTCCAATTTCATGTTCGTCATCAGCTCAGAACCCCGTTACAAATATGTGTAGTATTCTTAAGTTCAGTACCTAGGTATCTTAGTACTAAGGTACCTAGGTATGACCTAGGTATTACAAACAATCGCTTTTTAGTCAATAAGAAAACAATATATATTTCACTTAATAAGTAAGGCTTGTGCTGTTCACGGCAAATTTAATTTTGAAGTTAAGAAAAAATAACTAGGTATGTTAATTTAGTAAAAATGTGCATCACTTCCCCAGCTGAAAATCTGTATTATCTTACTAGCTTTTGCCAGCGGCTTCACTCGCGTAAACATAGTTTCTATGACTGTATTCAAAGGTGCACAGTGGAAAAAGTAGCTTATATGTTAATCCAGGTCCTAATCTGTCTATCTACCAAATTTCAGCTAGATACGTTCTGTAGTTTTTGCGTGAAAGAGTAACAAACATCCATACATACATCTATCTATACATACAAACTTTTGCGTTCATAATATTAGTAGGAATTAATATAGTTTGAAATGCATACAATTAAAAACATTTTAAATCAATACATATTAAATCATTTGTTTTTATAGTTTAATAAAAACATTGGTTTTGTAAATCAAAACTAAGATTATTTCTTTAAAAACTTCAAAGAAAAAGAAAATTATTTTTCAAAACTGCACCGGTTCCACAGTCGGTATTATATAGTCATGTCCACAATTATCCACATTATGCCACAGCGGTGCGAGCCCTCTTTCTTTTTCTTGTAGCAAATTTCGCAACAATCTCACTTATTATGCCACACAAATTTCCTCGCCCCGCCAACCTTCTAGACGTGAAATTAAAATTTTCTACTTACCTCCCTTTTTGTGTACGCATACAATAGCTAAATAAATACGCTACGTACTTATTTACTCCGGTACTCCTTGGCTCGCTTCCTTTTCTGTAAATGTGTTTTTTTTTCATAATACTATTTCACCTTTTTTCTTTACACTTAGTTTTTTTTTTGTTAACGTCGGTGGCGTAACGGCTAGGGCTGCCATCTCCTGTCCGGGAGGTCGTGGTTCGAATCCTGCTACGTACCAATGTGATTTCGATTTTAGATTTCATATGTACGTTTATCCGACGCTCTTACGGTGAAGGAAAACATCGTGAGGAAACCTGCACACGCCTGCGGGGAAACTCGCAAGTTGTGTGTGAAGTCGACCAACCCACACTGGGCCCGCGTGGTCGACTAAGGCCCGATCGCCCTAGTTCAGGGTAGGCTCGAGCCCCTCGGTGGGACGTACAAATATGAGTTGATACGATAGTTTTTTTTGTTAAGATTAGTTAAGCAAAAGGCAGCATATTTTATCTAAGACTCACTCTTCAGGCAAAACAACCTAGTGTAATAAAATTGTCAAATAGGGTCATATCGTATCTTAGTGGACGTCATAGAACATAGTATTAACACAGTATAAAGACTATCAGTCTTAATTTAACAGACTGTGGTATTAAGTAGTCCCACGAAAATTCAGTTAGATAGATGAATTTTGATTTGAAATCTACCTAGGAGTATTCTGTTTCATAGCAAGTTTTTATATACATCATAATGACTGTTTATTCGGCATTAAAACTATACCTTACTGTAAATTATTAAACAAAACTGATCAAACTGTCACTATCATATCAGCCGAAAAACTTCCACTGCTGGACAAAGGCCTCCCCCAAGGATTTCCACCACGACCGGTACTGTGCTGCCCGCATCCATCGATTTCCCGCGATCTTCACCAGGTCGTCGGTCCACCACCGGTGCGCGGTCGCCACTCGAGAACTGTACTGCCCAATCGGAACAACTTTACTTCATTTTTCGGCTGTTATGATGATCAAATTGAACGACGAAGCTTTTTTAGTGGATTACTTATCTGGAGTTAATTTTATGATTTTCTGTATCTGACTTTTGTCATACAATTGGAAAAAATTTAAGTAAGTAATTAATTGTTTTCTAATGAGAAAAATGTGATTCAATAAGTTTTTTTTTCTTTTCAGGTGATAAAATTCAATCGGTAAGTACCTACCTACCTATATCTTAACTGTTTCTTGACATTTTCTAAAGAAAACCATTAATAATCATATGTATCTTATGCCTACTAATCACATTTACATAGTTTTCAGGGCTATACAACGCATCACTAACTTTTTATAGATATTTAGTACTCAAGCTGCTGGCCTTTTAAGGTAACTCAACATATATATTCTAACAAGAAATTACCAAGCTGTATGTACTCAACTAGCTGTTCACATCAATCCATTTAAAGCGTGTTATGTACAAATGAGACATAGCATCTTTACACAGAACTTAAAAGCGTCCAATCTATAAACTGATCGTTAAATCTTACGAGCGATAGTTGTAAATTTCCTCGAGACTCGAGCACTTTTACGATGGATCGCGGCCACTCCCACCTGGGGCTTGCGGCTTGAGTTATAGCTGCTTTTGAACATCGATCCCATATAAAATGAGGCAGGTATAAAGAAAATGCAAAGTTTATAAACTATTGTTTCTAAAATCGTAATTAAACCCTAAACTTAAACATAATTAGGTACCTATAATACATAGCAGTGTTGTAAACTAAATCGTAATTAAAGTAGCAACGAGTAGATATTATACTGTACTAGCTTTTGCCCGCGACATCGCTTACGTGGGCACCGTTTTTATGACTGTACTAGCTGTTTCCCGTGGCTTCACACACGTGGACGTTTGAATGACTTTCCGAGAGTTAGCAGTGCGCAAGCCGCAAGCGACTCGCGAGTGTGGAAAAAAGTAGCCTATGTGTTAATCCCAGGTCTTAATCCAAATCTTAATACCAAATTTCAGCCAGAACCGTTCAGTAGTTTTTGCGTAAAAAAGTAACAAACATACCGTGTTTTGTCCCGGGTGTACATATTCGTCAACAACTTCCAGTGTAGAGTCTCCAACCTTTAGAGGGGTGGGTGCGACACAGACATTTAATATTATTTTCGTCTTGTCCATGTTCATTTTAAGACCCACTTGATGAGAGACTTTACTGATGCCATCGAGCATTGTGCTTAGGTCTTCCATAGTCTCAGCCATGACCACGATATCGTCAGCGAAAGGCAGGTGGGTTATGTACTCGCCGTTGATATTGACGCCGAATCCACCGACCCCAGTCCAGAAGCTTGAAAACATTTTCCAGGGCGGCAGTGAACAGTATCGGAGATATAACGTCTCCCTGTCTCACCCTTCGCTGCAACTGGATAAGTTTCGAGTTCTGGTCCTGGAGGCAAACCGACATGGTGGCATTTCAAACAGCCACTTCAACACCTCAATGTATCTATAGTCATTTTTTTATCTTGAACATAGTAATAAAACTATTGTAAGTATTATTATTATTATTATTTTTATTCACAATTGGTAAACCCTTGACAACATCTCACCTGGTGGTAAGTGACGATGTTGCCGAAGATGTAAGCGGGCTTACCAAGATTCCCCAACGCAATGGGGAACTTATCAGTGTAACTGCGTGTTTGCGTCGATCACGCTGGTTAACTGACGTAATGCACGGTCATTGCCTGGATGACTACGACTGTTAGTGTAATTTTCTTCAAATGTTTCCGTGCTTCACTAAAGTGCGTAAAGCCGTTGGTGCTAGTTGCTATCACTAGATGGCAGTCATAAATCCGTGTCAGGTGCCTTATAGGTGGCTTGAGAGGCTTGGCCCCCGTGTGTGGAGTGAGGCCTCACCTTTCCGAGTTTGCGAAGCGACCCGTAATTAGGTACCTATAATTAAAACGTATACGTATACTTTTGTAACGCTACCGATTTCATAATTAGAATGAATCTTAATAGATTGAATTTTAAAGTAGGGTCAATGTTATAATGCTTTTAATTAGATTCTAATTAGTGGATGATTAGACTCATTTAATTTATTAGAATCGTAATAGAATTGTACATAGTCCATTTCAAATACCGTGGCCACATTCGACTTGAGGAGAGGTATTGATTGGAACAGTTGTCTCTGTCTTTTTCTTTACGTGTAAAGAGTAAAGAAAATAACCACACTTTTTCACTTTTTCAATGGTTTTTCGTTTCAATCAAAAACTACAAAGAAAGTATAAAAAATAATAACATTACTCATTTTGTATAATTATAACAAATATTTTTGTATATTTTTATAAATGCATACCTACTTCATAACTAGAGTTGAAAGCAACGGTGTAGACCATCTTTGGGTTTTTTTTCTATCGAGCCAAAACTGCTCAATCGTGTTTCTAATAACTTTTGACTTTGAGGAATATCATCAAAAATAATTATTATTTTTAAACCTTGGGTTTTCTATCGTTTAGGAGTAATTGACGTCAAAAATAACGAAAATCTGTAATAACACCGGTAGAATTGGAAACTTCGGTCGCATAGGGATCTTCATTTTTATCAACAACTAGCTGTTTCCCGCGGCTTCACCCGCAAGGACCACGTTTCTATGACTTTTCGAGGGTGCGCAGTGCGTGGTAAAAAGTAGCCTATGTCTTAATCCAGGTCCTAATTTGTCTACCTACCAAATTTCAGCCAAATCCGTTCAGTAGTTTTTGCGGAAAAGCGTAACAGACAGACAGACAGACAGAGTTACTTTCGCATTTATAATATTAGTAGGGATAGTACATGTGAAAGTATGTAATCTGATTCTTTATTTCAATAAAATCATTTTGTCAGTTGCAGAAACACCATTCGATTACTTTTATAACAGAAAAAATATATCAAAGACACCTCTTTTCAAACAGTGATTTATGCATTCAACAGGCAAACCAGACCGATTTAATCCTCAATTTTTTTTGTCGATTAGTCTAACTAAATACACACTTCAATGTGCCAGTTGAATTAAAAAAAATATATTATATTGTAGTGGTTATTTTCTTTACTATTTACACGTAAAGAAAAAAAGATAGACAACTGTTCCAATCAATTAAAAATTAAAATTATTAAAAATTGTTTATTAGGTCACTTTTAGAACATCTCAAAATACCTCGCCTTAAGGCTTTAAGATCACTCAATCCGAATAGATTGATGCGTGTTTAAATAATATCGAATGTAAGTATATTAATTTAAGTTTATCGCGGCTGTAACGTTGAAACCAAACGCCAAATTCTCGATTTTTACATGATTTTATTATTTTTTTTCACTTTCAAATAAGTTAAAAAAAATGTTTGGTTAAAATCAAAGGTCTTAAAGACACCGGTTTTGGTGTGTTGGTATCATTCAATATTAACTGTTTGTTTAAAATTTAAAGCAGGGTCTACGGTATATTTTTTTACTTCAAAAGTGGTCATTTACAAAATTGTATTCATATAAATCGATTTTTTTATTACTTTAAGTATATAATATATTTTTTCCATGGTGATAGCTTTGCGCAGTCTTTCAATAATTTGAATTGAATATTGTCATTTGACCCATCTCAGGGCCTTAAAACTTAATGATAGGTTCTGTAATATTACTCTAGGGTGGATATAATGCAGCCAATCGCATGCAAAAAACGGTAAATGCAAAAAAATGACTCTGAATTGTCTCAGATTAAAAATAATGTCTGTATATAGTTCTCTTTTATTTTCATAGTAACAAAAACAGCTAAATTTAGTAGGGAAACTGGTTTTAAAAATGGCATTGGAATCGAGTCAGCTTAAAATGGCATCATCAATGTCAAGATTTAGTTGTTTTTTGATTTGTAAAAATTCTGATGTTGTGTTGTGTAATTAGCGTATTTGATTCTACACCCCTATTGTAGTTTAATTATTTTATTAGCTAAACACATGAACCTAAAAGATAAAAAAAAATGACCTGTCAATTTTAGCGTAAAAAATCTCTATACCAAAAAGGCTCTCTGAGACATCTATTTCTGTCCTTGTCTTTTGTTATCACCTAATTTAACCTTCGTTAATTAAAATAGACTACTTAAAACTAACATTAACATTGAGACATATAGGTACAGTGTAACAAAATCAGGACATACAGGTGTTACAAAATCGGGACATACCAGGTTGTAATAAAATCGGGACATACAGGATGTTACAAAATGGGGACAATACATGTGTAACAAAATTGGGACATACAGGGTGTTAAAAAATCAGGACATACAGGTGTAACAAAATCGGGACATGCAGGATGTTACAAAATCGGGACATAAAGGTGTGATAAAATCGGGACAATAGAGGTGCAACTAAATCGGGACACACCAGGTTTATTTTATTTTTTTATTCACAACTGGTAAGCCCTTGACAACAAAATTGTAACAAAACCGGTACATACAGGGTGCACAAAAACCGGTGTAGGACCTTTTAACCGGGCTTCTCCTCATCATGCTGAACAACATTCTCTGGGGAACCATCACTTAGTTAAAATTTCGGACCCTCCATACAAAAATTCTCAAAATTCGACAAACAGCTATAAATTTGTATGAAGTCAAAATTTTTTTTTTGCTCATTTACGAGATACCCTTGGAGAAAGTTGTTCAGTTAGGTACCCAAGTCCCAGTTAAGGACGCCTACATCAAGTTTGTTAGGTACACCATGTATATGAATTACATAGACCTCGGTCTGAGAGCGTCGGTTGCGTAACGGCTAGGGCTGCTGCCTCCTGTCCGAGAGGTCGTGGTTCGAATCCTGCCACGTACTAATGTGTTTTTGAATTTCGATTTCATCTGTACGTTTATCCGACGCTCTTACGGTGAAGGAAAACATCGTGAGGAAACCTGCACACACCAGCGAATAAACTCGAAGGTTGTGTGTGAAGTCGGCCAACCTGCACTGGGCCCGCGTGGTCGACTAAGGCCTGATTGTCCTAATTCAGGGTAGGCTCGAGCCCCTCGGTGGGGATATATATGAGCTGATATTATATACCTACCTATACACGTAACTGCAAACTTTACTGGGGTGATTGAAACTTAACTTTTGATTTTACTACTTTGCTCTCTCTCTCTTTATCTCCATCTATCTCTATCTCTCTCTGACTCTGTCTTTCTATCTATCTCTTTCTCTCTTCTATCTTATTGTGTGGCACAATTAACCATGCTATCCAAGGGATAGACGGCGGTTGCCTTCGCAGTCACGTGTAGGGCATTTAGATTTACACCTACGGACGTGTGCAACGCGACCTTCATACACATCTGGAATCAGATGTGCCGGTTTCCTTACAATGTTTTCCTTCACCGTTAAAGCAATCGACAAGTACATGTAGGTACGTAACTTTCGAAAAACTGATTAATTGGTACTGTGACGAAGTTATTCTTTTTGTTTGTGTTCAATTTGTATTCTATTGTATTCTTTCTGTTTACTTTTGCTTCGTTTTTAAATTATGAATATTTATGCTGTCTTCGTTCTTACATCACATACTAACCGCGGTTACGTTTAAACCGGTTTCCGCTAATTGATTTTTTACCTCGGCGCTTGACTAGTTATATATCATTTCATATTTTCATGACATATTTCATGAATATATTTTTTTTTTGGTGACAAACATAATTTTAATTTTTATAATTAAACCTTGGACCTTCCCTCCAAATTGTAATTTACTTGTGTTTGTTTAGACACGATTGGAGGGCACGTCGAGGCCGCAGTACATTGGCCGTCCGGATTTAAAACCGGGACCTCTGGTTTTAGGAGGGCCAAATCACTACCGACTACCGAGCCCCGACGTTTTTTAGAAATTTGCTAAAATCTAAAGAATATTAATATTAATTGGACTTTTCATACAAATCGATCAACTAACTGATTCCCATTTTGTATCAAAAGAAAAAAAAACACCAAAATTCTAAAAAAGCCTGGCGATCGAGCCTTGCTGGGAGTCTCCTAGGCATTATTTTTTTATTATTATTATTATATCAGCTCATGTACGTCCCCACCGAGGGGCTCGAGCCTACCCTGAATTAGGGTATAAACAAAAAAAATAAAATATTACCTATCTGAAAATGGATTTTCTCAAAGATGAAACGTATCTAGAGAGACTTAGATTATCTAAATAACGTACTAAATTACATCCAAATCGTTACAGCCATTTCCGAGAAACCAATATTATAGGTAAGGTACAGTGACCAAAGATAGCCATAGCCATAGATAGATAGTTACAATGAATTTCCTTATAGTGTTTCCTATTTTATATTAAGATAAATAATTGTGCAGTTAATAAATAAGTATAATTAAAGTATAAATGATTTAGGTAACTATTGGCTACCCACGTTTTTAATCTTATACAGAGTGTAACAATATTGGTGTAGGTCCCGTTAACTAGGACTTCTACTCATCATACTGAACAACTTTCCCCAAGGAACCCACAGACAATTAAAAAAAAAATCTAACCAGCGAGAAATCGATCAGCTGTTCGATCAATTCTGTGCATTTTTGTATAAAGGGTAATTTTTTTTTTGAGAATTGACTATGAGTTGCTTGGCAAAATTTGTTTAGTATGATAAGTAGAACCCCCAGTTAAAGGGGTAGGAATTTATTTACAGCCTGTATAAAGCTTACTTTGTAACCCACTTTGTAAATCCCAATCAGTACCTAAATCACTATAATTTTAACCCTTCCCTATTATTGATCCGTCTCATTTACCCCCAAATCGGAAAACAATAAGGCGAATGTGTAAAAAAGTGGGATACGCGTGAAACGAATGACCGTAAGTGTCCATATCAAACATACGTTTAGGGCAAAAACATCACAATAACAACATAAAATCTATATTTATGCAATGTTCCAGTGCCACACCGTACAACCGCCTGATAAAGCTGAAAAGGCAACTTAAACCTATAAAAACCATGCACTAAACTCGAATCACAATCAAAAGAGTAGTAAATAAATAAACTTCTTACGCAATACACGGTTTTATTTTAATGGTTGTAAAGATTGTTATTGGACTTGCGATCGTTGTGGTTACGACTTATATTCATGAATGAAACGAAAGAAAGAGATAGCAATGGCCGCGTGAAAGTGATGAGGAAACACGTCGGACCACGTGGCCCGCGTAAAACAGTGTTGTGCAATTCTTTATTTTTATCAATGAAATATTTTTAGGTAGATTCCAAAAATACCAACATTGACAATTCAGAACATTTTACGTACTTACAATTCGCATTTGAATTTAAAGATTTAGTTCTTTTAAATATTAAAAAAGATGACTGCATTCGTGACACTATTGAATTTTTTTTTGCTTTATATTAAGTATATCGTGTGGGTGGATACCAATTTATGGTGTAAAAAAAATCAAATTCAAATTCAAATAACTCTTTATTGTACATCAAAAATATACATAACATGCAAAATTTAAATTAAAACTAAGAGACGTACAATTTAGGCGGTCTTATCACTGAGAGCGATTTCTTCCAGACAACCCAGTGCTCGGAGAAAAAGCACGGAGACAGGTAGTACGCGAGCAACAATAACAGAAAATTTAATGAATAATTATTAATAAAAAAAATCATAAAAATAACATTGAAAAGTGCTTAAAAGTATTAAAGAATAGTATAATTATGACGAGCATTCCATTTAAAAAAAAAGGTTCTTTTGAAGTATAAAATTTGGCTCTGTTCGTCACGCCCTTATAAAAAAAATTGCATAAATAATGAGATCATGAAGGCAAGATTAATGCTTACTCATGATGTAAAAAAGGTTTAGTATGATTTAAGGGGTGTTACAGAATGGACTCTAATAAAAATCTTGATAGTCTCAAGTGTAGGTATAACGATACACACATGTCACGTTCGAAGTTCAGCTTCCCCGAGATTTAGATGACATATTTAAACGTAACTATAGACAGCGTTATGGATGAACGACGACTGCGTTTTTAAGAATGTTTGTTCACTTTTTTAATTTAAATTTTATTAAAAATTCAAAAGAGGGAGGGTGTAAACACTAAAACTATTTATTATTTTTTTTGGAATTTTAAAGCACTGAAGTAGATTGAATCAGCTTTTTGTGTAATATTCGTACGAACGAAAGAGAAAGCGTGGCCTTCCCAATTAGTACTTGCGGCGCTCAGTGGCAGCGGATTTCAAGGTGATCGCGTTAGTATGTAGAACGCACTGCAGAACACTACACGATGCATGGTACACTTACTTGGTCAAACGTCTCTTCTATAGCTTCGAAAATAAGCAAATGTAAATAGTTTATATAAATTTTTAATCAACTTCATATTTACTTGTGTATAAAATAAAATTAAAATAAATTATTTAAAGTAAACAATAACAAATTAATAACTTACAACTATTTTTTAAATATTTATTAAACTACAGCATGTTTTTAATAATTTCACATTTCTCTTATGCTGTTTTTTATAAAAAAATATACCGTATCTAACGAATACGTAAAAATTAGATCAGAAATTTTTTTGTGTTTTTATTTTTAGTGTCTAGAAAACTAAAGATTAAGATTCGACTTTTTGAAAGGGGCTTATTTCATCTTTTAGAAAAATCTATGTATTGGTGTCATTTGTCTCTAATAAGTACATAATTATACTATTTTAAATGATTTTCTATGATATGTTGGGGTCAAAGAGCTTATTTCGTTTTTAAATTGAAACGAAAGAAGCTTTTTATGAAATTGTGTAATTTATTTATTTTATAATTCTGTAAGTAGTTACATATTTGTTATATTAATGTAAACTACATCTTTTTATTGAAGTTTAAAATTGACTTTTATAATATATAACATGTGGTACGAAAAATATATGGGGAGTGAAATCGAGTGTTAATTTCGTGAGTATACATTTTATGTCAGTCGCCATATACATATATCAGGAAGGCTTAGACTCCATAGCCATACCGTCTAGGTAGCAAGCCTGGGGGCAAAACCCCGCGTAGGGCAAAGCACAGATCTGTCCCTGCAAGGCCGGAGACAGAGCTTCGCTTAGAATAAATAAAAAGTTACACTATCAGTAAACTCCTGTCGCGAGTCAGACCATATTTTTTTTGTTGTTATATGCTTGGTCGGTGAATAAACTATATATCTTTCTTTTATCTATCTAAATCAGAATTTATTTATTTATTACCATACAAACTACTCCACACGGATTTTTACTCACAAGTGAATATGTTTGTTAGGTTCTAACATAGGTACCTATTTAAATTTGATGCGACAAAAAGAAAAAAAAGGTTTGAAAAAAGTATGGAGTAATTTATTTTTTCATAAATATATAACAATATAGCTTATTTTAACACGTACTTATTAAAACAGTTAAATCCAAAAATGTTATAGAACTAACTTTTAAGAAAGGTATTCGTATCACTAATGAAAATAATTATTTTTCTATGTGGGTAAAATAATGATTTAATAAATTTAATGTCATTATGTTTATGTTTACCAACCCGCACTGGGCCCGCGTGGTCGACTAAGGCCTAATCGCCCTGATTCAGGGTAGGCTCGAGCCCCTCGGTGGGGACGTATATGAGCTGTAATGATGAATGACATTATGTTACAAAAACAAATTAGAACTTTTATTAGGACTCCTCATATACAAAATTAAAACTTCATTAGTAACATAGCTATTAAATAACCAAAAAAAAAATTTTTGTTTTGTTCTGTTGTTGAGTTTTTCCTAGCCTAAAAATAAGACAATTTCTTATCATATACACTAATAATCTATCTTATTATAATAATACGGAAGAATATTATTTTTATGACATGCAACTATGTACTTACATACCAATTACCATTATTTCTACCTAATTACGAGTATTAAAACTAAAAATGTTTATAGCTCGTTGTGCAATACTGTTTAAAGCCATTCAATTTGACAGCTAGAAGTGCTGGAATGGTTTGTGATTGGCGGTGAATGTTCTGCACCGGATCACTATTGGCGTATACGAGACGGTCGCGGGGAAGCGCGGGGCCCGGCGCCATTACGAACAATGGCCGGCGGAATGGTCGTTAGCGAATAGCTTTTATCTCTTTCTAATATAAGCTACGCAGGTAAGAATTAATGAGACGGAGAGGCTTCCGTAGGGCCGCGCCTCGGCGGCGCTGCGTCCCGCTCGCACGCACGTGCCCCGCGCCGCCGTCTCAGCGCGGCGCGCGGCAGCGGTAACGCTCGCCACGACGGGGAATTCTGAGTCGTAGAGCCTCATACGCGGGTCATAAACGATCCGCGGCCATAGTAGAGGTACACGCGCGAGAATCGATCCGAATCGCCGGCGATAAACGCATCTCCCGCGAGGCGATCGTCGCGCGCCGCGTCGCCGCCGAGCGATGAGTTCGAAGTTCATCCTCGATAGCATGCTCCCGAAATACCACCAGCAGTTCCATCACCAGAGTCTGTTCGCGGGTGCTGGAGCGTCGCCCATAGAGGCGTCGCTGTCGTCATCGCTGTCCACGTCGCTCTCGTCGTCGCTGTCGGGCGGGCTGGGCGGGCTGGGCGCGGCGGCGCTGGGGTCCGGCTCCCCGGGTGCGGGCAGCCCGCAGCGCTCCTCCTCCTCGTCCTCAGCGTCTCCAGGGGCGCCGGCGAGGATGTACCCTTACGTGTCGCACCACCAGCAGTTCGGTGGGTCGGTGCCGTTCTCTGCTGGCGGAGGATTGTCAGCTGACGATAAGAGTTGCCGGTACCCAACGGCGGTGGGAGCTGACCCGATGGTGAACTACGCGCTGGGGCAGCACAACGGGGGTGCGGCGGTGTCCGCTGCTTCGGCGAGCATGGCTGCTGCAGCTCAGTTCTACCATCAGGCCGCTGCTTCGGCGGCGTCAGCTGCATCGGCGGCATCGGTGGACGCCATGGGGGCCGCCTGCTCGCAAACCTCGGCGCAGCCTCTGCCTGACATCCCTCGGTATCCCTGGATGTCCATCACCGGTAAATACTCCACTCTTTGCATGCTCTGTGTTGCTCGTTGATGTCTTTTCCTAGAAAAAAGAGAAATTATTTAAATTATGATTTGCAATAAATACTTATTGAAAATGTTTTGCATTGTAGGTAGACAATACGTATAAATAATCTGGTTTTGCTTTACATCTACAATTAGTTTTGTCTTTTATTATGTTGTTAATAAAATAATGTATTTAAATGATCGTTAATTTAATCACTATTGTGTTATAATACCGACCCAAACATCAATAAAAACAATGTTATCAATCTAAGTAACAATAAAATCACGGTTAGCCATTCCAATTGGAAATAATATAGGTACACTTCATCCGTATATGTAATTAATTGTATTTTTCTTTGACAAATAAACTTATTCAACTGCCGTACATACATCACATTAAGGACCTTCCTACATTCCAATAATGACTATAATTATAAACACAATAAAAGAGCTCATTATAACTTTTATCGACAGATTTACTGTAATGTAGCTGAATAAGATTTATAAAGAAATATTTTTATACTTCACTTGTTCGGTAAGTAGATTCTTACTGTTTGAAAACGAGGCATAAAATAAGTTTTTACTGTCATATAAATATGCGTGCGGAAACAATGTATGAGAATCACTTTCCGCACGGGCCGAGCGTGCGCAAAGTGATCAGATCACAGTAGACACAATGGTGGACCCCATTGAACTCCTTGTCTGGTAACTCCTCGATATTTCTCATAGATCTATCTATACATATTACTAGCTGTTTCCCGCGGCTCTGCCCCCGTCGTTATCAAGAGTGAGCAGGGGTTTTTTTATCCTAAAATTCCATTCTAACTATTGGTTGAAGTATGTATTAAATCCGATGAGTATTTTCAAAGATTACTCCTACATACAAAAATACAAAGTTTACCTCTTTTTTATTTGTATTTTACATAATACATATTATACACATACATACATATGTAACATAATTATAAATATACATAATGCAGAATTATACATTATAAAACAAAGATCCCCACCGCATCTGTCTCTCTGTCTGAACGCGATAAACTTAAAAACTACCAAACCGATTTCCGTACGGTTTTTACCATTGACAGAGTGATTTATGAGGAAGGTTTAAGTGCATAATAATCCGCGAGCCACTTGCAGCCCGCGCACCGTAGACTCTCTAGTATACTATAAATAAAGCACACTGTTTTCACCTTTTTTTTTTTTTTATTCTCTATTGGTAAGCCCTTGGCATCATCTCACCAGATGGTAAGTGACGATGATGCCGAAGATGGAAGCGGGCTTGCCAAGATTCTCCAAAAAAATGAAAAATGAGGAAAAAATGAGATTCCCAACTCGTGTGTAGGTATTAAGACCCTCGGCTATATAGGTACTTCTGGCCTCAAACTGTATCATCGTTAAACTTCTCTCGTCGAGTCGAACTCTTACTGCCATTGGTAAACAATTTCAGTTCAATTGTATTAAAGTTATTACAAGCTTTGATTTAGCTTGTAGCGTTCGTATGTATGTCCGCTTCAAATCTTGCGATCGATTTATGAGCAACTTCCAGGGGTTCAATAAAGCTTAAATTTGGTACGAAGCCGTATTCCCGGTGACAATCTTCAATCAAATCATAGGAAATGCTGTACATCTCAGCCCGGCTTTTGAATTTTTGAATCACTGGACTTAAAAACTCTTTTTAAATGTAAGCTTGTACCTAAAAGTTATTATTAGGTTTTTCGAAATGAGAAATTTTTCATTGGAACTTGCAAATATACTTCAGGTGTATCACATGCAATTTTAATTTAAAAACAGGATTTTTATTGCCAAATACTGTTAAATCAAAAGGATATAACTAATATTATGGAACTAAGGGTTGAGATATAAATATCCACGTACTACCACAGATGAGATACTAGTTATTTCGTGTACTACACCAATTATGTAGGGTTGGGTTGCCAACCCCAAATTCGGAATATCAGGACATTTCTGTTTAAAAACAGGACGCAATTTAAGAACAACAGTAAATAGCAACTAAACAATGAATATCAAGAATCAATTAAACTCAACTAAAAGCAATAAAAAAGCTGCATCAGTCCCTTCATAAGCTAGGTATACTGTTTCTCATTTATAGATGTTTCTTAGAGAAAGTGTCTCAAGGCTTTAGAAGTCCCTGCCTAATACTGTAATCTTGTGTTTGGCATTTTTTAGGCCCTTCGATGTCTATTGCACCTCTACTGGTTATACATATACTTGATGTTCAAGTAAGACAATTCACCCAAAACCCAGGACACTAGGTACTTAAAAACTATCCGGGACACCCCGAAAAGCAGGACACGTCCTGGGAAAACAGGACGCTTGGCAACCTTGAACTATTGCCGTGTTCATATTAGTACACTTTTAGTATTTTGTGGTATTGTACGTACCACATTGGTACTTATTGGGATTAAGGTACCACTTAGATGCTTAATGAGATTAAGGTATCAGATAGGTACTTAATGGGATTAAGGTACCACATATGTAGATAGGTACTTAATGAGATTAAGGTACCACTTAGGTGTTAAATGAAATTAAGATATCACATAGTTCCTTAATAAGATAAAGGTACCACATAGGTACTTAATGACAATAAGGTACCACATAGGTGCTTAATGGGCTTAAGGTACCACATAGGTGCTTAATGGGATTAAGGCACCACATAGGTGCTTAATGGGATTAAGGTACCACATACGTGCTTATCTGTTTATAGGTATATATGCAACACAGCCGTCGCCATCCGTCTATAGGTTTCACCCGCCGTCGGCCGCTTATAATTGTATAATAATAATAATAAAATTTATTTATCGACCAACAAAGGATTAAGGTATCTCATAGTTACTTAATGGGATAAAGGTACCACATAGGTACTCAATGGGATTAAGGTAAATTAATTATTTATTATTGTTATAGTTACCTTAAGTTTCTATAATGTTTTTTTTCTGTATAAAGGAAAGGATATTCACTTACTTTGCTTAGGTTATACTTACCTTTTTATTATATTTAAAATATAAATTAACATTTAATTTATTTAGTAGATCCTTTTATTTGGAAGGCCTTTGTCCAGTCGATGGACGTCTTTCGGCTGATGTGATGACGATGATATTGAGTACCTAAGTATAAAGCATCTGATCAAGTTAGTAAATAAATGATCTAATGAGTAAATAAATAACAATGCTATTATGATACTTAAAACACCGACATCCTACTAATATAATATTATATTATAAACCGCTAATATATAATAATAATATTATAAACCGCTGTTAAAAACGCGAAAGTCTGTAAGAATATATGGATGTATGTTTGTTACTCTTTCACGCAAAAACTACACAACGGATCTGGCTGAAATTTTGTAGATAGACAGATTAGGACCTGGATTAACACATAGGCTAGTTTTTTCCACGCTCGCGCACTGATCACCTTCTAAAAGTCATAAAAACGTTGTTCACGCGGGTGAAGCCGCGGGAAACAGCCAGTCCCCTATAAATAATGGAATTATATAACCTAGTTACAAAACGTAGGCATTCTACTCTTGGTTTAAATAGATTTTAAGACTTGTACAAAACGATTTTATGGCAAACGCTATAGGGGGTCCACTTAGTACCCAAAAATAGTAAGCTATTATAGTTCTATACCGCCGGTTCGATCTGAATACAATGGCACAATTATTTTTTATTTGCTTATTTATACTACACTGCGGTTTACTCTTTTACTACAGTTATGATAAACTGTACTATGTACTGCGATGTATCTGCATAGTAACTGCTAACCTAATAATTTTATGAATAATTCTAATAGACTTTTTCTTAGAGTTTCATAGTCCCTATGATTTTTAAGAGGATTGTGATGCTGCGACTTTTCATACAAACGGCGGTAACGATTTTCATCATTTAAATTTTAAACGATTTGGACCAATTTTTGATAGGTTGTCAGTCAGAACAAAAGCTAGGCTTATACGTTTTTGTTTTTTCCATAAAATAACTACGTTTAATTTTAAGGTCGTTCACGTGTTTTCATACAAAACTAATTTAGGTCATTTTTGTTTATTTATAATCAGTAATTTAAAAAACGCAACGTATAAGCACACCCTGGACACTTCATACAATGGCCCAATAATGACATTTCAAAAAAGGAATGACGGAACAAACAAAATGGCGGCGAAATCCTATAAGTTCGACAACAAAACTGTAACAAATCTGTATCGATCTGGGTGACGAGGGGGTGAGGTCGCAATCTAGAGAGCGGCAGGGAGTGTCCATACTGTATGTTGGTACTAATATATATAATTTGGTATAAGCCTAGCTTTTGTTCTGACTGACAACCTATCAAAAATTGGTCCAAATCGGTTAACATTTGAGAGGTGAAAAACCTTATCGCCGTTTGTATGAAAAGTCGAATTTATGTTAACCGATTTGGACCAATTTTTTTATATTTATATGTTCCACGAATCCCAAGCTGAATTAAGGCGATTCCATTACCTAACTGGCGCCGCCAAAAGTTAAAAAATAATTATACTTTTTCGAAAACTTTCGCAGATGAATTTGAAGATTAGTTTATTTCGAAACTAACAACTCTGTAAAAGTAGTTTGCTGTAGTTACAGATAAGCATATTATTATAGTGTCAAAGCGGCTACATTTAGCACTTAATCCCATCTTTAACTACATTTTAAGAAGTTAGTTAAAAGTTCATTAGTTACACAATAAACTGCAGTACCCATTCCTTAAACTCAGCGTCGAAAATTTTCGAAAAAGTATGTACTCAGCGAATAATTACTTTTTAACTGATGGTGGCGCTAGTTACAACTGGGGGAAAGCCCTTATAAGGCCCAGCAGTATACCTAAAAATCTGTCTTTGTATTTTGATAGAAAATAACCACACTTTTGCACTTTTTCGACGTTTTCGTTTTTATTTTCATCATATTTATCTTAAATAAAAACCCATTCGATATTTTCCCTTCAGTCACCTATGAACTTTATTTTAGTAAATAAATCATATTATCAAATTACTTATTTTACGAATAAAACCGAAAATAGACGATAAAATGGCTCGAAAAGTGGTACCTTTGCGAAATTATTCTATCGAGCCAACTTTATTAAATCGTGTTTCCATTCGATATTGTCCCTCGTGACTATTCTCATAAATACTAATACGTTTTCCTAGATTTTAAATTTACTGTTAACTACTTCAAAAATGAATTCTAAAAACCTGTTTAAGTGGATTTTTAGATACCACTGGGCCTTAAACAAAAACTTCGATGGCTCAGCCCGTTGAACTCTTAGTTTAATACGAACAACGATAATTATATCAAAGTACATTGTGTACTCGTTGAAGGTTTGAGGGTTCTTTATCCAAAGGTGTGGTGGTACGGAATCCTCGGCGTGCGAGTCCGTCTCGCACTTGGCTGGTTGTCGTTTTTAGGGTTCCGTACACCCAACGGCACCCTATTATTAGGCCTCCGCTATCTGTCTGTCCGTCTGTCAGCGAACTGTATCTCATGAACCGTAATAGCTACGCAGTTGTAATTATCACAGAATGTGTATCTCTGTTGTCGCTATTACAAAAAAAACTAAAATTTGAAAAACGAACAAAAATAAGAGAGGTCCCATACAAAAAGCCTGTTTTTATAGGTTTTTACGAGTGTTTTTGATTTAGCTCTATCGTAAAAACGGTAATACATACATGTGTGAAACTTAGTGAGATTATAGTACTAATACTGAAGTAAAACAACAAATAATAAAAATCGGCTAAGTGAGAGTCGTACTCGCGCTAAGGAATCCAAACTGAATGACAAAAAAAAATGTCGCTCGCGTTTATGTCTTTTGTTTGTAATGTGAATAAGTATCATTTTTCTATTGCTATATTAGTTGTGTGGAGATATGTGGTGGTACAGCACCCTCTGAATACTAGTGCGACTTGCACTTGGCCTATTTTTATTTTGATCTATTCTTAATGTTGGCTTATAAAAATGTCTAACACGATGGAACGAAGAATCTGTCTCTGAGACTGTCGGACAGACGAAAATACCGCAGCAGGTGGCGGCGACTCACGCGCATCCAAAATAAATATGGCGGACGTGCCTAACTCAAGACAGTTATTCGACATAACGCGTAACATCCTACTATAATTTGACATACTAACATAACAACACATAACGTTTAAACTACGAAGCAAAAAGTTGGTTTGAATGAAATTTCACCCCATTCACACTTACGACACACCGGGGACACTGCATACAAATGGTCGTGGAATGACATTTCTAAAAACAAATGACGGAGCAAATGAAATCCCATACGTTCGAGAACCAAACTAACCAATCTGTATCAATCTGGGTGACAAGGGGGTGAAGTCGCAATCTAGAGAGCGGCAGGGAGTGTCCATATTGTATGTTTGTACTAATATAATGGGTGGCTCAGTGGTTAGTGCCCTTGACTACTGATCCGAGGGTTGTGGGTTCGATCCCCACCCAGGGCAAGCATTTGTGTGATGAGCAGATTTGTTTGATCTGTGTCTGGGTGTTAAATATATCTATATATGTATGTATATAAACGTATATAAGTATGTATATCAGTCTCTGGTAACCCATAACACAGGGAATCCTACTTTGGGGCCAGATGACCATGTGTGATTTGTCCCAGAATATTTATTTATTATTTATTTTATTTATAATACTTTGTTTACGGTGTATTCAACTTCTAACCACCTCCGCGGCATAAAGGTTAAGTCCATTAGGGAGGTCGCGGGTTCAATTCCCGGCGGATTCTAACTTTGTAAGATTCGGTCTGGTTGGCGGAAGGGCATTTTCTAAGCCCGCCTGGCTACTTACCACCATCTTATCTAAATCTTGCCGCTAAACATCAATGCTTACAATATTGATGTGTTCCGGGCTCCGGTTTGAAGATAAGAAAGACAGTCCCCAATGCGTTGGGAATCTTGGAGAGAATCAGGTGAGATGATGTCAAGGGCTTACCAATTGTGAATAAAAAAACGGATTCTCTTGGTGGAAAGACCTAAGATCCTTCTCGACTGGGATACATGATTATGTGGTAAACAGTTTTTTGTCCAAGATTGTAAGGTGGTTCTGTTGTAACCACGTACCTACCTATAAATTAGGTAAGTGATGACCATCAGTGTTACCACATGCAAAAACACAAAATGCAGTACCTAGCTAAACTTGAAAGTACAGTCCACCCATACAAAATTAACATTTTTTTCCAAAAAATTTAGTGCTTGTATTAAATTGAAAAAAATATTACAGTAAGTGATATTAAATTGATCTACTGTAATTAAATTACATAAATCTAGACACAATATAGCTATGAGTGACCCGGTAGTCTAGTGGTCGCATTCTTGCCTTCTCAGTCAAGAGGTCGTTGGTTTGATTCCTACACAGGGTTAACATCCGTGTGACGAAATGAGCGTCGGTGGCGTAATGGCAAGCGCTGCTGCCTTCTATCCGGGAGGTCTTGGTTGGAATCCTGCCACGTAGGTACCTACCAATGTCATGCAAGACTTACCTAGATAAGATGGAGGTAGCTAGCCAGGCGGTCTTAAAAAATGCCCTACCACCAACTAAACCGAGTCTTACAAAGTTAGACCACGCCGGGAATCGAACCCGCGACTTCCAAGTGTGAAGCGAATGGATTTCAAGCGACTTCCAAAAAGGAGGAGGTTCTCAATTCGACTGTATGTTTTTTTTTATTTGTGTCACCTCAGAACTTTTGACTGAGTGAACCGATTTTGATGATTCTTTGTTTATTATAAAGCTAGTGCTTTCCGTGTGGTCACATATAAATTTTATCAAAATCGATGTAGTACATTATTAGAAAATTAACAAAAACCAAAAATAACAATGCAAAATTGTTCAAAGTTGTTGTGATGGAAGTCGGTTTTTAACAAACATATTATTTAGAAAACAGGTGTGTACCGCACACCGCACTGTGGACCTAACATTAGATCGACCGAAAGGATGAATCGTTGATGTTGACTAATCACATGTGTGCGCGAGAGTGGAGCGCTTGCGCGAACAAACATGGCCGCTGGCGCTGGCCAATCAGAGTGCACCATTCATAGATGACCTTGTTATCTAGTATGATTGATAGCTAGCTTCTCTATTATTTATTGTTACTTAAAATCTACACACACTCATTATTAATATGTATGCTTAGTTCAATTCAGTGATGTTGTTTAATTATTTAATGAAATATACCATGTGGCGCGAAGTCTCTGGTGGTGATTGCGCAATATAGGCAAAGTATAAAAGGTCTAACAAAATTAGCTGAAACTATTTTAACTGGTGCCTCTACCCATGAAACTGAACAGCTTTCCCCATGAAACCCATAGTCAAATCTCAAAAAAAAATTTAAACTTCCCATACTAAGTTGGCTGATCAGCTGATCGAGTTAGTATGGGGGAGCCAAATTTTTTTTTGCGATTTGACTATGTGTTCCATTTGGAAAGTTGTCCAGTTTCATGGGTAGAACCACCTGTTAAAATAGTTTCAGCTTATTTTGTTACACCTTATATATATTAGTATACTAACTAACATACATACATACAGTATGGACACTCCCTGCCGCTCTCTAGATTCCTACCTCACCCCCCTCGTCACGCAGATGGATACTACAGATTGGTTATAATTTGGTTCTCAAAAGTATGGGATTTCGCCGTGATTTTGTTTGCTCCGTCATTTGTTTTTAGAAATGTCATTTAACGATCGTTATATGCAGTGTCCGGGGTGTGATATAAGGTAAGGGAAACGCACTAGTCATCTACCTACACTAGTAGGCTGACAAGTGAAGTTTTCACTGTGAAAAACAAAGATGGTATATTAAATCCTGTCAATTGAATGTTTTGTTGGAACGACTTTTTAATATTTAAAGTTTGCATATTTTCTTTTAAGTGTTTTCAAATTCTAAATGGATAATATCTGTTTCCGGACCCGGTTATGCGAAAGCCGTAAACCATTGATTAACACCCCAATAATGAACAGTTAGAAAACACTAGTTATGGTATATTGTAGTAATCATAGTAGGAAATAGTTAGATTAAGTACCTACTTAAAAATGAGATAGTTATAGATACGAATACAACTATCCTAAAAGATATGGCCATACCAATGATGAAAACATGTGTGAGTGCCTGTTCATTACTTACTGGGTATTTTTCTTTACACGTCGCAATTATAAAAATAATATAAATTCATGCGAATTTTAACAAGTACGTATTCAAGTTGGAAAGATCCGTAGATCAAAGGAAGGTTTTCAGAAATATGGAAATTCAAAATGATTTTTGTGTTTCGATTATTTGATTAAATAAGAAATTGCGAAGCCGGTGACACGCAGGTTTTTCCACTACCATCATATTAAAACTAAATAACACTCAAACGTCTTAACACTTCAGTTCGACATTTTGAAGTTTGTACTCTATGATTTAGTGTTGCCATTTTAATCGCACTTCTCATTACCACCATTTTACGAAGCTGTTTATTATGGGAGCGCTATTCGTGATTGGTGCTTTAACCTTACTTAAGGGAGAACACATCGATGTACTAATATATCGATGGGAGAACGGGATAGTTAAGGATTTAGGGCTCTAGGTTGCTCATTTTAAACCACAAATGCGAACAATATGAACACAATAATATCAAAACATTTCTAGAAATAACAATTATAATGTACAAAAAAATTAAAAACAAAACTTGAAATTTTAACGGTTTTGCCCTGACATGGATAAACCGTCTACCTACTGTACGACACTGGTTACCCCCAAAAATATCGTAACACATACACATCTCTGAGAAATAGCCTGCACAGCATTCATGGTATATAAGCTCAGCCTTTACAGCCTATACTTTTTTTTACCAAACCATCATTCAAGCGAATTGCGCCAAATTCACAGAGGTTACGAAGTAACTAGTATATTCTCATCTGTGACAGAGAAATTAAATAGATTTGATCACCAATCACAAAAATTCAAAATTATAAAATTCATATTACATAGTTTGTACACTACTACCTGCTGAAAATGATGGATCGGTCACCAAACAATATAAAAAAAAAATTGGCACTAATATAAAATAACCAAGCAATACCAAATCGTACCGAAATTAATAAAAAATAAATTAAAAGTATAAAAAAATGCAATATGGTAAGTAAAAAAAGTTTACTGAGAAAGGTATATTTGGACATCATTTTTAAAATAAAAGAGACCAAAAGGAAGTCACTAAACAATACCAAAAAAGATAAATACCAAATCGTAAAAAAAAAGTATTATAATAACTGCTAGCAACGTGGTAAATAATAAAACAGCAAAGTGGATTCTGGTGCTTTGCCGGCCGCTTTCATGGCACGCTCTTTCTGCTGGCTCGACTCGCGCGCGCGTTGCCTGTCACGTCAAACCTAACACCACCAACACCACGAATCTAACCAATCTAACCTAACCTAATCGAAAAACCCTATCTTGACCCTCACCTTGACCCAAATTTTATTTGGTGATAGATCTATCAATTTCAGAACGAAAATTTTATTTGGTGACAGATTTATCAATTTGAGAATGAATTCTACTTGGTGTCAAATCTATAAAATTTAGAACGATCATATTTATCAGAGATGGATCGATTTAATACAGGATATTATTTATAATTTGGTGATCAAAAATACAAGGCCTTGATAGAACAGGTACACTGCAAGGCATTACAAGCAAATGTTATCATGAGTATTGGTATTTTTTTTTGGGTTTTAGGAAGCTGGTTATTTGAATTTTGGTTTTTCGCATATAATATTGTTAAATTTATTTTTAGGGTTCCGGAGACAAAATGGCAAAGAACGGAACCCTTACAATTTCGTTATGTCCATCCGTCCATAAGTCACTATCGACATTTTAATTTCAATTTTAAAAGCCGACCAAGTGCGAGTCTGTCTCGTGCTCCGAGGGATCCTGTACACCGCTCCACACAAGTACCCACTACACCGCTCCACACAAGTACCCACTACACCGCTCTCCACAAACGTACCCACTACAATGATACGCCTATTCATTTCAATCAAAACAAGATATTAGGTCGGGGAAAAAGTTTTTTCGTATTTTGTATGCAAACTCAAACAGGGCGAACAAAACGAGCTGCATCTTGAACGTTCAGATTTTCATACTGGAAACGCTTGAACTAAATTTGTGCTACTGATTGATACTGCATTAGGTCCATAATTGGCACAAATGTTATTCGAGGCCAGTGTAGCATTTTTACCTTTTTTACATAAAATTTCAAAATGTCGCTACTTTTCTCGTTACTTTCACTCATTTTCCTAGCCAGAAAAAACTATTTTGAAATGGTGAGAATTTTATTTTTTATTTATTATTAAAATTTCGAAAGTTCACTTATTTAGTTTTATTATAACCAGCCAAGTACAAATAATACAAGCAAAGAGATTTGATTACAAAGTTTTAGTTACAAAATACGAAGAATCTTTTTGCCCGACCTATTATTATCAAGAGCCACAGATTTTTTTCTTTCATTTAGTTCGGTATTGCAGCACTTGGCGGGTTTTTTTTTGTTTGACTATAATATGAATTTGCACCATAGATAATGAGTTAATGACACTAAGTTTGAGACTCGCGCCTCGCTTTAGACCCAACCTCATCTCTGTAAAACATTCTCATAAATTTAAATAAATTCGGATTTTCGTGAACTGCAAACCTGGTCATTTTATCTTCTCCATGCAACCTTCATCTATCGTACTACCGTACAACGCAACCCGCGACAATTATATGTTAGTTAATCCGCTATAATAATAATTAATATTCTGTGAAAATTTCAATCGGCCACCTATTGCGGTTCAAAGGATATTTTTTTTTAAGGTAGGACAGATAGACAGAAATATAGTAGACAGACAGATGAGACGGATGGTGTAGGCTTTGTAATAGGGTACAGAACCATAAAAATCATAAAACCATAAATTAAGTTTATTGTTATTTGTTTATAGTCACAGTTTTACTCAACTTAATCGATGTTGCCAATTTATTTAAATTGTCAGTGAATTGCCACAATGATGGCGCGAATGAGCAAACTATTGAAATTTGCATCCACAAAGATACAATTGATAATAAGTGTGAGAACATAAGAGACACCACATTCGCTTCTCTACGTATGGAAACTTCGATTTGGCAAAAAACTAAACTGTGCCAAATTAGATACGTAGTTACAAATAAGTTATTGAGTATTGAGTAGATTTATGACTTTTTTCTCCATCGTAATGCGGAGGAGGGGAGGGGGAAAATGCATTTACGCATACCAATACAGCCGGCTATTCATTGCACCTATATGCATACATACACATATATACATAAGTTATATATAAATAAATATGGACAGGCCCAGGACCGCACTACCCACTAACGAACCTACAGTTAAGCTACCTTAAAACCTAATCGGAGCGACGCCCTCCCTAGGGGATTTATGACTAAAGGTAGGTCGCTTAAATGAGTCTTCGCCCGCGCGGTACAGGGGCGCGGGGGTAAGGCGACGAAGGGGATCGAGAGAGGAGCGGGCGGCAAGCTCATAGCAAAGTATATTTATATATTAGTACTAACATACCGTATGGACACTCCCTTACGCTCTTTAGATTGCGACCTCACCCCCTCGTCACCCAGATTGATACAGATTGGTTACAGTTTGGTTGTCGAACGTATAGGATTTCGCCGCCAATTCGTTTGTTCTGTCATTCCTTTTTTGAAATGTCATTTCTGGCCCGTTGTATGAAGTGTCCAGGGTGTGCTCATAGTCAAACTTTGCCGCCCGCCCCTCTCTCGATCCCCTTTGTCGCCTTACCCCCGCGCCCCTGTACCGCGCGGGCGAATAGTCATTTAAAGGTCTACCTAAGAACTTTTGAGAACTTCTTTAGGTACAGTATCAAATCAAATTAAATATTTGAAAATGAAGATATGGCGTGTTTTTTTTTAAATTTTTATGTACATATATATGCTTGCAAAATTTCAGCTTAATCGGAAACCGGGAAGAGTGTCAAATTTAACTTGTAATATTTCATTACAGACAGCGTGAAACTAAATAAAAGTTTGTAAATTAAGATATTTTGGCACGGTTTTTAATATCTATTCTCTATCTATCTAAAAATATTTAGTAATTTAAAGAAATCAAAGAGGCCATAATAAAATTAAAACTCATATTCGTACAAGCTTTAGCAACTAAGTAAAAATATTTTACTAATCTCAAAGATCCTCTTGAAAACATTATCTTTTTCCCCGTGAAATAGGGCCTCAGATACTGATATATACGGTGATCTTAACCTTTTTAGGTTGGAAAGTGCTGACATTTTTGTAGTGTTTTTAACTTTATGATCAGAATGCGAAGTCTGTGGAGTTATCTCGCGTAATTTATGTATTCAAGTCGTCGATTTATCGGACAAGGATTGGATATCGATCGCCGAGCGACGAATTCTTAACCGCTTTGTGCACTTTTTGGTCCAAGCAGTTAACTGTTCCCTTTAGGGGTAACTCGTAAAATGGAATCGAATAGCGGTATATTACAGTTTTTCATTATTTTTGAAGTCATACTCCTAAACGATAGAAAACCCAAGGTTGAAAAAAATACCCTTATTGTTGATAATGTTCCATAAATTCAAAGGCTACCTATTAGAAACACGATTGAGAAGTTTTTGCTCGATAGAAAAAAATCCCAAAGATAGGTCTACACCGTTACTTTCAACTTTAGTAATGACTAATATTTTGAAGTACCTATAAATTTTATAAAATATATATTACAATACTTGTTATGATAATATTAAGTAAGTAATGTTATTGCTTTTTATATTAGATTAGATTGAAACGAAAAACCATTGAAAAAGTGTAAAAGTGTGGTTATTACTCTTTACTCGTAGAAAAAAAGTCAGAGACAACTGTTCCAATCAAAACCTCGCCTTATTAAATGTTTGTAATCAATACAACAATACATATTATAGACGAAAGTTTACAATGTGCGTGCCGCTAAAACTCAGAAACGAGTTCCGGTACGATCAAGGGAGTAACATGGTGTGGTAGTCTACTATCCCACATCCATGAAGAAGGTTCCCGTTTTTACCTGAAGCGTTTGCTTTTGAAAATATAATGACTGGAAGTTACGCCCTCTAGAAATTTCTAGAACAGCCCAGAACATTTGAAAGTATTCGAGAGCATTCTCCAACAACATAGCAGATCATTGTGGAACATTCCAGAATAGTCTCGAATGTTGTGGAGTGTTCTGGAACATTGTGGACGATTCGAGGCCTTTTTGTGTGAGTAGGTACTACTCCCTAATTTGTTGAACAAAAAATTAAATAAAGTGCAAGAATTAAATAAAAGAAAATTAAAATTGATATTTTACGGTATACACGAATTAGTTTTTGGTATCTACTACCTATTATAAACATTGATTCATACTTGGATAAAACTTTAGTATACTTACAAGAAAAAAAATCAAAATTTTCTTTATCATCATCATCTAGTTAAAAATAAAATAAATAAAAAATAAAAAAAGCCTTTATTTCCCAGAGCCCTGAAATAACATTGATTATGTACCTACATACTATATTATCATAACCTAAATTAATAATTAACTTTTATATATTATATAATTTTTCTTTTTTATGGGGTTTGGGCCCCTCCACGGGTGAAGGCCTCCTCCAGTTTTTTCCCTTTTTTCCCTGTGTCTTGCAATTTTAGTTACCCCCCAATAATTATTGATCTGAGGTTACCCCAGTTTAAATATAAGATTCAGATTAAAAAATGTATGGAACGCAACATACCTATATTTTATCTATGTATTTTTTTCTGCAAAATGACAATTGATCTACATGTATAATGGATTTTTGCATTTTCACAAAAACTGGGGTCATATTATATCATAGTTATATTTTTTTTAAGTTACGGTAAAGAAAAATACAGTAAAAGTTTTAGCTAACTATACTCAAACTGTAGGTAAAAAAAAAGATTTTCTGTTTTTTTATTTTTTATTTCTTTTCTCTTTTCTTTTAGTTTTGTCTTATTGTGTTATACCTTATTATTATTGTTACTATCTAATGTTTTCACATGTGATGTCGGGAGTCATTAAAATGTTTTGCATGTTTATGTATTTTTGGTGTTGTTATGTTTTTTTTTAATCCACAATTGGTCAGCACTTGACATCATCTCATCTGATGGTAAATAACGTTGATGCCAAAGATGGAAGTTGGTTTACCAAGATTCCCCAATGCAATGGGGATCTTATCTACAAGTCGGAACCCATCAATGCTGTTAACATTTACGATTGGCAGCAAGATTTAAATAAGCTGGTGGTAGCTAGCGAGGCGGGCTTAAAAAATGCCCTTTCACCAAACAAACCGATTCATACAAAGTTAGTCTCCGCCGGGAATCGAACTCGCGACCTCCAGATGTGAAGCCAATAGACTTAACCATTACGCGTGGACATCGTTTTTATAACTGTCTTTGAGGGAGAGTGGTGCACGTGAGCGTGGACATTACTTTTCTCCAGATCCCTCAGGAACTAAATCGGGCTATTCTAATTAGCAGTCTATGTCACTTCCCACCCCTTCAAAAAATTCTACACAAAAAAACACTTTAATTCGTGGTTCCGTTGCGACGCCTACGTGCGCGAGCGTGAAAATGAGTTTTCCCCAGATCCCGCGGGAACTATTTCAAGATACTTACGTAATTTCCCACCTCCTCAACCATCTCTGTGCAAAAAAACACACCAATCCATTGTTCCGTTGCGATGTTAAAAAAATAATATTTTCTCAGATCCCTCAGGAACTGCATCGGACTATTCTATTTTTACAGGATAAAAGTAGCCTATGTCCTTCCCAGTGACACAGGCTACCTGCATACCAAATTTCATCAATATTTGTCGAGGTGTTGAAGCGTAAAAATATCACAAACAAAGAAACACATTTATAATATTAAGTAAGGACTAGTAAGGATATATTTTTTTAAATTGTACTTTTACTATCTGTACTCTTTAATATTTTTAATGGTACAATAAAATATATTTGATTTGATTTAGGTGCCACAATAATACTAAAATTGCAAATTAGTGAAAACAAGGACATGTTTATACCCAATAACATATCCAGTGAGCCCTTGCCTACTTTAAAACATTTTCATTTTTTACATGTGTAAAGAAGGCTTGATTTGTTTTCTACTTTATTTATATTAGATATAATTTAAGTAGCAGCTATTGTGTTGTTGTGCATGCAACTTTGCCGGAACAGAGAGCGTTCATTGCGATTGATAATAGATTTTCCATTTCCAGATTGGATGAGCCCCTTCGACCGCGTGGTGTGCGGTGAGTTCAATGGTACTTATCGTTTCAACATTTATTTTCTCTTTAGTTCTAAGTCTGCCTACGCTATCGCTTGGTGCACATGTGCGAAAAAATTGAACTTATATCAGCTTTTCTTCACGCACATTTTCAACAGTGATGAGTAATGTTACATTGTCATTTTTCCCACCGAATTAACAAAATGTACAACAAGTACACAGAAAAGTAAAATATTTTTACTTTTGCTAATATTTCTGTTTTATAAAATAGGTGTCCCGTACCTCAGATTAATTTGAAGTTCAGATAGAAATTGTAGCCATTGAAAACTACTCCAAACCTATATGTACATTGTCGTGCACACGTCGACATCAATACTGGAGTAGTTTTACTCGTCGAAAACACGCACACACGCATACACACCGATACCGCACACATGTTTCAAAAAGTAGCTTCAACCTGACAGTTTACAAGCACAACATTCTATCGGAACCTCTTTGATCTGGTACTGTAAATCTCTTATAGCTGGTAATTTAACTCATTTACAAAACTCTTCCCAAAATGTCACTGGAAATGTGCTCTTATCTCTTTTAAGGTGATAAACTACTTTGTATCTAATTTGCAACAAAAAAAGTCATATTAACTGGGGTCTGGGGGTATCGGAAAACAACGGTTTTCGAGTTGAACCCCATTAATTTTTCAAATTTTGTATAAAAAAACGCATCGATTTAAATTTTAGTGATTTTTGAAAAAAAATACGGGACAAAAGAGGTACAAAAGTTGCAAAACATGAATTTATTATAAAAAATTGGTTGTCTGTAAAGTCGGTTTACGGACGATAGTTTAACGGGACCACGTCACGGGACAATGAGCGTAACGTGACAATGAGTCAACCTTTTTCATGCGTGCAGCCGGCGTCCATCGATTTATTAGACGATGTCACGTCAAAAATAATGATTTCGGCTAAGAAGGAGCATCAAGCAAGTCCCATACAATTTTTCCAACAATTTTCAATAAAAAAATCAGGTCTTGATTTTATTTCGATTAGCGTGCGAATAAACGTTAAGTATTCAAATTATTCTAACGGGTTACTGACGCCTAGTAATGTGCAAAACATGGTAAAATTTTAGATATTAACAACTCATCTTAAACCATTTTTATGAATGTTTCTATGAGACCTTCTTGAAATCGTTACTTTTCGTTATTATTAAATGTTTTGTTACTTTTACATGTTTTCGGAAAGCTGATAAAATAAGGAACTTTGTCCTGTAGTTTTCACAAAATCATAAAGAATTGAACCAACGCGATTTTCATTCAAATTTTGAAAATTAAATAGGCTTTTACTCGAAAATAATTGTTCGCCAGTTAACATGATTTTATTTGATGCAAATTAATTAAGAGAAACCATTTCAAGTAACCCTGTATACTCAATTCCCAACAAAAATTAACATCTGATCAGTTTTTAAGGCATGTTTTATTTTTTTGCAAATTGAGTACCAATTTCTTGGCGAAAGTTGTTCAGTTTCATATCCAAAATTTTGTTCAGATTCAGGAGCTAATAAATTTTTAGTTACGTACCAGTGCCCTGTTTAATTTAATGTTATATTTCTTAAAGTGAACTTGTACTACTCAATAATATGATCATTTAACGTAAACCTAATCACAGTATTACAATATAGCGGCTTACAGTAGTGCAACGAATGTTCTTACACAGAGCAACGGAAGGGTACTTGCGGGGCAAAGCCTGGCAAACTCACAGAGTTTGCCAGGCTGGCTACAGGCTAGTACTGCTAGTACATACGCCGTGGCGGCATCGTGCGACATCAAAGGCGTTGCGCTACTGTAAACCATATTGTAATACTGTGAGCTAATGTAAGTCATGGGCAAAATAACGGCATCTTCGCATCTTTGTCACGCGGTTGACACTGACAGCTAGTGATGTCAACCATGTGGGCTCCACATTGAGGCTAACAACATTTCCTGATGACGTCACAGTTCATTCCGTTGCGTAGTTAACCTTGAGTCTTTATCATTGGGATAGGACGGAATGTCTATCGAATCGACTATTTCCTGAAAGCTTATATAGGTACGTATAGGCAGTTATCGAAATAAATTGCCTTTTCGATGGCTACTGTTTTACATACAGAGCTATTATGAACGGCTACGTTTTGGTAAACAGTTATTTTTTATTCCTAACCCTTTAAAACGTACTGAAGTCTATCTTTTTATTTGTATTTTTTCGCACGTGTGCGTGCACTTTGCATTGCCTAAACAGTTAAGTAACTCATGCTTCACAAGATTGTGTTGCAATTAAATTATTAATTTGTCATGGTTGTGTTGAATCGCTATCTTATAATTATAATGTTTCTGTCACGAACTGTGATTTTATGGTGAAATTTATTAAAAGGTCACTCAATTGAAACAAGCAATTTTATAATTTCGAAAGTTAACACATATGCATAACTAAAAGGTTTTTTTAAATATGAATTTGTCCTTATCTACTCGTGACATAAATATAGATTACAAGTAATAACATAACAAATAGTGACATAATAAAAAAAAGTATAATTAATATGTTTGTTCTGATGACTGAAAGTCAGTTTGCCAAATTTAAGGCTAAATTGTCTCACTTCATCACTGCCCAGTGATGATTCTAAGTGATGTTTAAAGTCACCAATTGTGTGCTAGCCCTTTTATCGCATTATTTGTGGTTCAATATTACTCCTTTCCTATTAAACTGAGAAAGCCTACTTAGCTATGACAGTTTTCCTTTTAAGGCGCTAAGATCACTTAATCTGAGCAGGTTGATAACAATATATCGAACGTAAGTTTATTCATTTTAAGTTCAAATCAATGCGGGCTCCAACGCGGCTGTTACGTTGAAACCGAACGCCCAATTCGCGATTTTTACATGTTTTTATTACTTTTCATTACTTTCAAATAAGTTTAAAAAAAATGTGTTCAATTAAAATAAAAGCTGTTAAAGTCACCGATTTTTGTGTATTGGATTCATTCAATATAAACTATTTGTTTTTTTTATTTGAGAAATTTTGCAATTAATGCCAAAAGTAGGGTCTTAAGTATAATTTTTTACACAAAAAGTGGTAATATTTTTAAAATTGTATTCAATTAGTTTGATTCTTATTACTTTAAGTATATTATATTATATTTTTTCCATAGTGATAGTTTTACACATTCTTTCAATAATTTGAATTAAATATTGTCATTTGACACATCTTATGGCCTTAATATGAAGGAAGACTGTAATATTAGCGCAGTCAATTTAAAACCACAGATAACTCTACGGACGGCTGTATTAATGAGGTGACGTAGTTTTTGGCAATCTAGTTCTCACTATATTCATATTGCCGAAGGTCAAAAAATTACCTTCAACATAATTTAAATACGTACCTAGATTTAATCAAAATGTTTACTCCGCTACAGTCATAACAACGGTTAAACATTATTTTTTTAATGTTTTTATGTTTGTGACATACATAAATCACATAATCGATAGTAACATCACATGATATTATCAAATAATTAAAAGATAATTTTGATTTTGATGGCTCAAATAATAAAAAACTTTTGCGGACTGTTAAAAATAAAAACTTTCTATTACTTAACTCTTTTGTCTATTAAACATTAAACAAAGACGCCGCCGGTCAACAAATTCGCACACTTATTTTAAAAGCAACAAACAAAACTACCCTAAAAAACAAACTGTTTGTATTTATTGATTTTTGTGCAAAAGGGTTTGAATGCCACCAACTTTCTCTTAGAACAAAGAATGATACAGGGTCACTATTTAAAAAAAAAACCGTCAAGTGTGAGTCGAACTCGTGGACCAAGAGTTCCGTACCACCACACCTCTCGCGTACAAAAACCGGCCAAGTGCGAGTCGGACTCGCACGAAGTAGGGATTGGTTTGTTTGTTTGTTTTTTTGTAAACTCTTTATTGCATTTAAAATAAATCAGGTTTTGGCCGTTGGGGCAGTAAAGTTCTCAAGTGTCGACCGCGCACCGGAAAACGTAGTGTAGGCAGGCCTCCCACTCGGTGGACCGATGACCTGGTGAAGGTCGCGGGAAGCCGCTGGGATGCGGGCACGGTCGTCGTGGAAAGGCCTAAGTCCAGCAGTGGACGTCCTTCGGCAGATATGATGAAGGTATTAACAAAAAAATATAAATATAGCAAAGGCGGACTTATCGTAAGTCTTTTACAAAAATAAATGTATATTTTCATCATCATATCAGCCGAAGGACATCCACTGCTGGACATATAGGCCTCCTCCAAGGATTTCCACGACGACCAGTTCTGCGCTACCCGCATTCAGAGGCTTCCCGCGTACGTTCACCAGGTCATCGGTCTACCGAGTGGGAGGTCTGCCTACGCTACGTTTTCCGGTGCGCGGTCGCCACTCGAGAACTTTTATGAAAATGTATATTTTAAGAAACAAAATAATATATGCAGTTGCTAATAGAACATTGTGTGTGGAAAATCTATGAACTTTACTAATCCAACTGCACCCCTTAAGTTGGTTGACTATTAGGTAGTAGGTACCTATTCTTTAAAAAAAATTGCCAGGCTCATATTACTGTTCAAAAGATACAGCCTATTAAAGGTCTGACAAACAGACGGATAGACAGCGTAGGCTTACTAAAAACGTCCCGTTGTTACCTTGTTGCCTTTTAGTCCGGAACCCTAAAAATGAACATTAAGGTAAGCAAGCAAGGGTTGTGGCATTTTTTATATTACTTCCTTTTTTTTGCAAATTCTTAAAAATACTATTCATTGCTGTAGATAACTGTCTATGACTTTCACCGTCGCCTTTCCGTTGAAACAGAGTCAAACAAAAGAATCGCTATATAGGGTTGTGCAAATTCTCTTTTTGTCGAAAACAGAAATCCTTTGTGCTTTAGCGTGTTTACAAATAAGGCATAACTCAAAGGGTTTTAAATCAGTGTCGAAAGCTTTTAAAACAAGCTTAGAACTGACCATTGTTATGTTGGCACGATCACAAATTGCTTTATTACACTCGTTTGTGGTCGTTCGCTGTAAGACGATATTAACGAAATCGCAGTCAAAACATCGTTTGTTATCACATTGGTGTTTTGAAATGCAAAAGAAAAAGGGCTAAGTTGATGTTTTAGTCGGTGGCTCAACCGTGTCCGTTACCGACTCGGTCCTCCTAACCAGAGGTGCCGGGTTCAAATCCAGACGGCCAATGTACATATACTCACCGATTGCTTTAACGGTGAAAGAAAACATCGTGAGGAAACCTGTATACACCTGCGAAGAAACTCGAAGGTTGTGTGTGAAGTCGACCAATCCGCACTGGGCCCGCGTGGTCGACTAAGGCCCGATCGCCCTAATTCAGGGTAGGCTCGAGCCCCTCGGTGGGGACGTATATGAGCTGATATGAAGATGATGTTTTAGTAAGAAATTCCTGTGACATGCTCAGAATTCACGAGTTTTGGCAGTCATTGGTGTCGATTCGATGTAACACGATTTAACTCATCTGACAGATGTCAGGTCTTTCTTTGTCGAAAAGACAAGGACAGAATGATTAAATTTAGTCAAGTCCTGTTAAATAAGTCAAATTGACACTACTGTAATCCATAAAGATCCTAATCATAAGACTCTAGCTAGATGGTAATTTACAATAGTTTAGTTATATTTTATGCAAGGCCTCCCACGCGGTGGGCCGACGATCTGGTGAAGATCGCGGGAAGCCGAATGGATGCGGGCAGCGCAGGACCGGTCGTCGTGGAAGTCCTTGGGGGAGGCCTTTGTACAGCAGTGGACGTTTTTTCGGCTGAAATGATGATGATGCAAGGCTTCAAGGTTGTTATTTGGCGCGAGTTACCTCTATTGAAACCAAAGCACACCCTGGACATTTAATACATCCATCCTTAATGCATCCAGCGGGTTCCCGCGACCTTCACCAGGTCATAGATCCACCGAGTGGGAGGCCTGCCTACGCTACGTTTTTCGGTGCGCGGTCGCCACTCGAGAACTTTACTGCCCCAACGGCCATTTGTTCTACGAGCTATGTGCCCCGCCCACTGCCACTTACGTTTGGCAATTCTGAGAGCTACATATGTCGGTTACTTTGGCTCTCCTACGGAACTCCTCGTTTCTGATTCGATCACGCAGAGAAACTCCGAGCATAGCACGCTCCATTGCCCTTTGGGTGACATTGAGCTTTCTTATGAGGCCCATAGTAAGCGACCGCTTACATATAGCGTGTAGGTCGCTTAATAGTTAATTGGTTCGAATTTTAAAAACTCTTTCCACGCTAGCGGATAAAACGCAATTTTGCGCGCTAAGATGGACTGACAAACAAAACCATTCCGAGCGTGTGAGGTGAAAAACATATGTTTTATCACTCTTTATCTGATTTACTGTATACCCTACATCAAATTAGGCCGCCATCTCTTTAAACAAAACAATACTGCAACACTTTCGGTGACTATAAACGCATTTTATAGCGCAATAACAATTTAGACCTAATCACTGTCAATCGTAACTCTACCGTTATAGAGTGATTGACACTAGCGTTGTAAAAAAGTTTGTCCTCCAACAATAACTGCTTAGAATTGACCATAAAGCGGCGACCTTGTGGCAATAAAAATTTAACGATCTCCAACCCGTGGCCGTATTATACTGTGTTGTATAACCCAGCCAGATTGAACGTGACTCTCATAGAAACAGCTGGCTTGCTTCTTCTGTTCGCATCTGGGTTTAGTAACAAAAAAGATATGAATGTGTATAAAAAAAATAAAAGGTTTTTTATCTTACTTTTATACAACTCTGAATTAAGGCGATCGGGCCTTAGTCGACCACGCGGGCCCAGTGCGGGTTGGTCGCGCCTTAATTCAGGGTAGGCTCGAGCCTCTCGGTGGGGACGTATATGAGCTGATATGATAATTATAAAACACTGAATAAAGGCCTCCCCCAAGGATTTCCATAACGACAGTTGGATGATAATGATGATATATAACCTGTAATTGTATAACCGATAAATTATGTTTTTTTTTGTTTGTTCCACTTTCATACTTTAATAACTCAACCCAATGTTCTGAAATTTTGCTTATAATAAAAAAAAAGATAAGTAGGTACTTATACCAACATTGCATTTAAAATTATTAATCCTTCTGCTATCACTTGTTTACAATTAGATAAATGTTTATGGCTTTAATTAACTTCACATTTACAGTAAATGTCAAAGTTCTATTAGATAAATAAATACAACAAATCTCTTTCACAGATTTTTTTTTTGTTATCTATCTTATTTTAATGCACACTTAGATTAAATAAGTATCAAAACTGTCATTAAAAATGGTTAAGAAAGTTATAGAGCAAACAAATTCGAGTAATTAAAAAATCGGCCAAGTGCGAGTCCGACTAGCACACTAGGGGTTCTGCACCATCGTACAAGATTATAAAACACGCTTCTTGTATGTTACTTTCAATTTAATTTTTTAATTTATAGCGGCAATAAAAAAAACACACTGAGAAAACTTTAACTGTCTACCAATTTTGGTTCATGACTTATGTACAGCCCGCTGACAGATAGACGGATGGACGGACGGTGGAGGCTCGGAACCCGTTGGTACCCTTTGGGCACGGAACCCTAAAAACAGCTTGCTTTGTATGGTATTATCGTCGTGGCTGACTTCTTTCACGTCATCACTATCTATCTCGGTAGGTAATTGATTAAATTAAATGTCAATGTCATGCATGACGTTATCGCTTTCCTACTCACACTAATGACTACGTCATTTGAAACAAAGAGTATAAGTACATAAATTATTATTTATTATTATAACAGCTCATATACGTCCCCACCGAGGGGCTCGAGCCTACCCTGAATCAGGGCGATTAGGCCTTAGTCGACCACGCGGGCCCAGTGCGGGTTGGTCGACTTCACACACAACCTTCGAGTTTCTTCGCAGGCGTGTGCAGGTTTCCTCACGATGTTTTCCTTCACCGTTAAAGCAATCGGTAAGTATGTACGTAAGTTTTTGAAAAACTCATTGGTACATTGGCCGTCCAGATTTGAACCCGGTACCTCTGGTTAGATGGACCGAGTCGTTACCGGTTGAGCCACCGACGCTTATAGTACATAAATATAAATATTAAACCATAAATAAAAAGACATACTTCTGTCTTGTTTTTTTTCTCTTATGCAATTTGATTTTAGTTAGGTAGTACGTAAGTAGCCTAAAAATGTAACTTCGAAGAAATTTTATGGAAAGTTTCTATAGGGTTGTATTATAAGTTTTATGTAATAAAAAAACAAAACCGGCCAAGTGCGATTTGGACTCGCGGACGAAGGGTTCCGTACCATTATCTGGGGAACTCGCGACACTATAACCTGTAATGTAACCGACACCGCCAGGAACCCTCGAAGGGTCAAAACTTATAAAACTGTATTTGAGATGGGAAAAAACCATTGAACTCGCATAAATGACATAACATTTTTAAGGGTGATACAACAAACGTAATTTTTTTCTTAGTTTTTGCTCGATATTGATAACGGCAATAGGTAGACGCTTGAAATATTCACAAAATATTTATTTATATCACTTTAACCTTCAATGTAACCGAAAGAACACTCGGAGGGTCAAAACTTATAAAACTGTAAAAAGTTTTCACTTCTCTCGGGACTCTCGGAGTGGTTAGGTTATTTTTTCAGTTCGGGATCACTAGCGCTAGTACCTGCATCTCATATTTGGCCTGTTTTTAATATTTTTAGTTTTATTTTAGTATTAGTTCAATAACTGCACCAAGTTTTACGCTTTTGTGTATTCCGTTTTTACTACAGATCAAATACAAAACCAAAAAACTTATACGCCCTGAATTGTACTTGTTTACTCCCCTTTTTACTGTATAGTTTTATTTATGCGTTAGATCTCAAGGAATGCGTGGCATGGATAATAGCGTTACACGTGCATTGCGTGTCACGTTAACCGGGGTCACGTGTGGAACCAGAGCATAATAACTGATATCTTTAATATCTAATAATATATTTTTCACCTCACACGCTCGAAAAGTTTTTGTTTTTCATTCCATTTTAGCGCACAAATTTGCGTTTTGTCCGCTAGCGTGGAAAGAGTTTTTAAAATTCGAATTAAATGACTGTTAAGCTGTTTTTCTTCCATCTCTAAAAATTTTCCTCGTTGTAGTGAGGTGATAAAATTGTGCTGTGTTATTTAGCGTCTCGTACCTTTGATACCCTCGCGACGCTCAGGATTCTACCTTTGAATCCTAGAATCCTTCGCTTGCTCAGGTTTTAATAAAGGTAACTCGCGCCCAGTAACAACTTTGTAGCCTTGCATAACAAATAACTATTACGAATTAAATATACTTAGCTTCCTAGGGGAAAGTTGTTCGGTATATACGTACATACACACTGATATTGCTTGTTAAAGATATTTGATACTTCGTATTTTATGCGTTGTTGTTCATCGGATTGCGCCGAGACTTCGTACAATTCATTGTTGCGCGCACGTCGGGGAAGGTTATAAGTTGGTTATTAGTTGGCCGAAGATGGAAGCGGGTTTACCAAGATTCCCCAATGCTATAACAAAAAACGGTCAGCTCACCGGAGGACCATGCGCGGGTTTAATTGTCGGCGGAGACCGGAGTCTAACTTTTAATGACTCTGTTTGGTTGGTGGTAGAAGCTTCCACCATCACATCTAAGTGCTGCCGCCAAACATTAACGTTAACAGCATTATTGTATTCCAGTATGCAGTTCCCATAGCATTGGAGAATCTTGGTAAACCCGCTTCCATCTTCGGATGAAGCCGAAGCCGTAGCTTATCAAGGGCTTATCAGTTGTGAACAAAGATAGGATTAAAACGATTGGCTCTTTGTGTTGTTAGGTGGTACATTGAATTAACATATTTCTAAGAAAACGACACGAAATATGAACATGATTGAATTGAATACCAATAAAAATAATTACATCAATAGAATACCACAATGTTTCTCCATTGTGTTTCAAGGAAACCTAACTCATCTACCAACCAGCGTATCCAAGGCACGTCCTCCTAAGAGCTCCAAGATGCATTCGAAGAAGCTCCCGGTTTATTTGTAATCACTACCACTATGCAATAACACTGGATGGACTTCATAATAGCTTCCTTCTCTATGTACTTTTTAACTATGTAAATGTCGCAGGATTTTGATAAAATTAGGTTTTTGATAAAAATTCTAAGTTTTTGATCAAAAACTGGAAAATGACACAATTTAAACAATTTTTTTTATAAACCTGTAACAATCTAGATTTTTGATCAAAAACCTGAACTATTTGGGTTTATGATCAATCTGATGTAGATTAAACCCAAACTAGTTCAGGTTTTTGATCAAAAATCTAGATTGTTACAGGTTTATGATAAAACTTAGTTTAAATTGTGTCATCTTCCGCGGTTTTTGATCAAAAACCTAATTTTATAAAAATCCTACGACATAAATAACATTAGCTATATCCTTTTTAGGGTCCCGTACACCCAAAGGGTGACCAACGGGACCCTATTACTAAGCCTCCGCTGTCTGTCCGTCTGTCCGTCCGTCACCAGGCTGTATTTCATGAACCGTAATAGGTAGACAGTTGAAATTTTCACAGAATGTGTATTTCTATTGCCGCTTTAACAGAAAATACTAAAAATTACAAAAAGTTAAAAAGGTCCTCATACAAAAAACTAGTTTTTTTATAGGTCTTTAGAAGTATTTTTTATTTAGCTATATCGTAAAAATGGTAAAACATACAAACGTGAAACTTGGTGTAAATATACAGCTAATACTGAAATAAAACAACAAATAATAAAAATTGGTCAAGAGTGAGTCGTACTCGCGGTTAGGAGTCCGAACTGAATGACAAAAAAAAACATATTTTTGTCACTTGCGTTGACTTTTTTTCTTTGAAATGTGACTAGGTATCATTTTCATAATACTATGTAGTTATGTGGACAGGTATGTTGGTACGAAACGCTTGGAGTGCTAGTCCGACTCGCACTTGGCCAGTTTTTTATGCAGATGTACTTGGAGATTGTCGTGAAAAGTACAAGAGCCAGGTAAACTTTACTTGAATTAGTAACTTTTTTGAAGAAGGAGAGTTAGTAATATGGGCAACAAAATGTGGGATAAAAACACATTAATTATGGGCTGACAAAATGACAATAATTTAACCTCCTTGTCAAAAGGTATATACATTAACTACTCTTAAAGCTATAAGTAGTATCACAAAGATCATCATCATATCGGCCGAAGGACGTCCACCGCTGGACATAGGCCTCCCCAAGGATTTCCACGACGACTGGTTTTGCACTGTCTGCATCCAGCGGCTTCCCGGGGCCTTTAGCAGGTTATCGATCACAGTGATATCCTAAATAATTAATTATAAGCAAAAATATATTATTTTTTAAACTTTCAACATATTCGGATTAAAATTTAAAAGGTGTGCTTATGTAATCAGCTAATGGTATTATTAAAAAAACGCATTGTCAACTTTCATTTGCAATTTTAATTAATATCCTGTCCGCATAAAAGTTACATTTTATTGCAATTCAATCGATTGCATATTTGTGTTAGCATTTAAAATTAATTAAAATAAAATGTTTTTGTCTGTTTTTATAATACATATGTATGTATGGTTGTCGATTGAAATATTTTCACGCGATTTTCTTGTCGAACACAACACGATATCTATACATATAATAAAACTGTTACGGGACCGTGTCTGTACATGAAATATTTTTGGAAAATAATAACTGTGGACATTACTAACGATATAGAGGCCAAAACAACAAGTTTTGGAATTTTTGTCTGTCTGTCTGACTGTATGTTCGCGCATCACGCAAAAACTACCTGACCGATTTTAATAAAATTTTGAATGGTGGTTCCTTATAGCCCGGGTTAACATATAGCATACTTTTTATCCCTGAAAATTCAAGAGTACTCGTAGGATAATTCAAAACCTCCAGGCGGATAAAGTCGCAGGCACAGCTAGTGATAAATAAATCATACGTCAATAAAAACTGTATTTTCGAAAGGAAAATTACATTATTTTTTATAATTTATAACATTAGGTAAGTCCTATTCACGGTCCTGCTAATATTATAAAATATGTGAACGTTTGTAATGAATGTATGTATGGATGTTTGTTACTCTTTCACGGAAAAACTACAGAACGTATCTGGCTAAAATTTGGTACGAGAAGGTGGGCAGATTTAGGACCTGGATTAACATATAGGCTACTTTTTTCCACGATCGCGAGCCGCTTGCGCCTTGCTCACTGCGCACCCTCGAAGATAATTATAGAAACAATGATCACGCGAGCGAAGCCGCTGGCAAAAGTTAGTACTTACATAAAGTAGCAGAAACTTGCAAAAAAAAACGGTCCGTTACGTCACAGATTACTAATTAGTTACTAGTTACGTGACGTCTCCACTAGTTGTGATTAGTCACGAACTTGAATGCGCATTTAAATATGTTATCTATCATAGTTAATTCGGAAAAATAAACTTAACGGAATACTTAAGGATCCCCAGGAGGCTCGAGTTTCCATACAAACGAGTTATGTTTTATTTTTTTTTATTTTTTTCATAATTGGTAAGCCCTTGGCATCATCTCACCTGATGGTAAGTGACGATGATGCCGAAGAAGGAATCGGGCTTACCAAGATTACCCAACGCAATGGAGAACAGGCTATCTTATCTTCATCAACACATTAACATAGTACTAATATATATACTGTGTCAACACACTGATGTTTGGCGGCAAGACTTAGATAAGATGGTGGTAGCTAGCCAGGCGGGCTTAGAAAATGCCCTACCACCAACCAAACAGCATCTTACAAGTTGACCCCACCGGGAATCGAACCCGAGACCTCCTGGTGTCTAACCATTACGCCACGGTTAAAAGCCGTTTTAATACAAAAACTACATGCCGGATTGAATCCAAACTTTGCAAACATATTGAGTAGACACATATCTATATTTGTAATTAGTTTTCATCGTATTAAATTTAAACGTAACTAAACGAAGGCCTAAATTTGTTTTGTACTGAAAGTTTGAAACTGCTCTTATTTTTTCTTAGTTTTCTATTAGTACATCGAAAACTGAAAACAAACATTGAAATGTATCTACTCAGTATATGTATTTGCAATGTTTGGATTCAGTCCAGCATGTAGTTTTTGTATTAAAGCGGAACTACGTTTGTATGGAAACTCGAGCCTCCTGGGGACCCTTAACAAAACCAGTCTGCATTGTCTGATCTTTGGGAATTTTAAATGAAATAGGCTATTGTTTTCTGTTCATTTATCACAACAGAATATGTTTGCTGCTGTGCTTTTTGAACCTGGCTGCCCAAAAAAGGAGAGTAATATTCGGATGTATGTATGTACTTATGTGGGAAGTGTACTGTTTCTTTGGTTGAGCCTGTAGCCTCAACGGCTTCATGGATTTTAGAGTGGAAGTTGTTGGTAGATTCCTCTCGATCCCCTCAGTGACCAAGATACATTTTAACCCGAGTGCCCACAAAAGGAGGGTAATATTATTCGGGTGTATCTATGTACTTATTTGGGATGTGTACTGTTTCTTTGGTTGAGCCTGTAGCCTCAACGGCTTCATGGATTTTAGAGTGGAAGTTGTCGGTAGATTCCTCTCGATCCCCTCAGTGACCAAGATACATTTTAACTAGCGATGGGCCGAACATGGGTTTCACCGAATACGAACATTCGGCCGAATATTCGGTAAAACTTTTACCGAACCGAATATTCGGCCGAATATTCGGTACATTCATCGATATACATGTACTTACTAGATTTCGCGATCCGAACACTGAGATTGTTCGACTAAACTTGACTGCGGACAGTACACCTTACTTTAGTGTGGGTTCGACATTCAAGCTGTGTAGATGAAAATAATTACACTATTGCTACACTGCTCGACCCAAGGTACAAGATGAATATTTTCACTCCAGAAAAAGTTCCATGGGTGAGACGTCAATTCCTTGCAGAATACATTAGAAGAAGCGCAGATATGGATAGCATGAGTAACAGTGAAAATGAGAGTGAACCGCCAGCTCCGTTACCGTACAGTGGTCTTCAATCACAGGAAGATACTCATAAAGCCCTCTGGACGTGATATGAAGAATTAGCATCAGCAAAGCAGCCTGAGATCGAAGAACCAAAAAGCCCGATAGCTATCGAATTAGACAGATACATTGCAGATAGCTTGCTGTCACGGGATATGTGCTCTTACAAGTGGTGGTCGAAAAATAAATTCCGATTTCCTCTTATGAGCAACATGGCTAAAATTTTTCTTTCAGCTCCAGGAAGCTCGGTTTACAGTAAACGTTTGTTTTCCGAAGCAGGCAACGTTTATGAGCAAAAACGGAACAAACTATTGCCAAATAAAGCTGAGCATCTTGTTTTTTTACACCACAACTTGCCACTTGTGAATTTTAAATACTAAATCACACCAGGCTTATTTTCTAATTGTGTAACAAAACATTTGTGTTTACGTTTCTTTTTATTGTAGTTTCCAAAACCGTTTCAGAACTTTATTTTTTCTGTTTATAGATAAACAAAACACTTTCATGTAAGTCAATGAAGATGTGAATTGTGATTTTTTAGGAATAATGTTCCTATATTATTATATTACATACATAAGTAATTAAATACATTTTGAATTGATCTTAAATAATTATATGAGATGTCATATATATTTGTCTTATATCTCAGTAGACTATAATTAAATTAATTAAGTTCCTAACTCATAATGTGTAGATTAAGTGATTGATCTCTTACAACCTGAAAAGTACAAACAAATTACTTATGTTCCTTATAAAGAACTATATTGGTTGAATAGGATAGGTTTAAACGTTTAATATAAATAAATATATTTTGCGACGCTATGCTGAGTAGAAACTAGAAAAAAATGTTATGTTATGAAGATAAGATAGCCAGTTTCCCATTCCGTTGGGGAATCTTGGTAAGCCCGCTTCCATCTTCGGCAACATCGTCACTGGTGAGATGTTGTCAAGGGTTTACCAATTGTGAATAAAAATAATAAATAAAAATTCTCTACTAAACTACTAAGGTGTTGTGATTTGATTCAGCTATTCTTTTACCAACCTACTTTAATTGAAAATAAAGCTTCAGTGACGACAAAAACAGAAAGCTACACTCTAAAATACTTACCTCATTACACTGTACACTCAAATCATGATAACACACGGGTCAATAACAGTAAAAACTTTGAGTATCACTTTGCCGAATATTAGGTGATTCAGCCGAATATTCGGCCGAATATGAATATTCGGTAAAGCTGCCGAATATGCCGAATACCGAATATAAAACGAATATTCGGCCCATCTCTAATTTTAACCCGAGTGCCCACAAAAGGAGGGTAATATTATTCGGGTGTATCTATGTACTTATTTGGGATGTGTACTGTTTCTTTGGTTGAGCCTGTAGCCTCAACGGCTTCATGGATTTTAGAGTGGAAGTTGTCGGTAGATTCCTCTCGATCCCCTCAGTGACCAAGATACATTTTAACCCGAGTGCCCACAAAAGGAGGGTAATATTATTCGGGTGTATCTATGTACTTATTTGGGATGTGTACTGTTTCTTTGGTTGAGCCTGTAGCCTCAACGGCTTCATGGATTTTAGAGTGGAAGTTGTCGGTAGATTCCTCTCGATCCCCTCAGTGACCAAGATACATTTTAACCCGAGTGCCCACAAAAGGAGGGTAATATTATTCGGGTGTATGTATGTACTTATGTGGGAAGTGTACTGTTTCTTTGGTTGAGCCTGTAGCCTCAACGGCTTCATGGATTTTAGAGTGGAAGTTGTCGGTAGATTCCTCTCGATCCCCTCAGTGACCAAGATACATTTTAACCCGAGTGCCCACAAAAGGAGGGTAATATTATTCGGGTGTATCTATGTACTTATTTGGGATGTGTACTGTTTCTTTGGTTGAGCCTGTAGCCTCAACGGCTTCATGGATTTTAGAGTGGAAGTTGTTGGTAGATTCCTCTCGATCCCCTCAGTGACCAAGATACATTTTAACCCGAGTGCCCACAAAAGGAGGGTAATATTATTCGGGTGTATCTATGTACTTATTTGGGATGTGTTCTGTTTCTTTGGTTGAGCCTGTAGCCTCAACGGCTTCATGGATTTTAGAGTGGAAGTTGTCGGTAGATTCCTCTCGATCCCCTCAGTGACCAAGATACATTTTAACCCGAGTGCCCACAAAAGGAGGGTAATATTATTCGGGTGTATCTATGTACTTATTTGGGATGTGTACTGTTTCTTTGGTTGAGCCTGTAGCCTCAACGGCTTCATGGATTTTAGAGTGGAAGTTGTCGGTAGATTCCTCTCGATCCCCTCAGTGACCAAGATACATTTTAACCCGAGTGCCCACAAAAGGAGGGTAATATTATTCGGGTGTATGTATGTACTTATGTGGGAAGTGTACTGTTTCTTTGGTTGAGCCTGTAGCCTCAACGGCTTCATGGATTTTAGAGTGGAAGTTGTCGGTAGATTCCTCTCGATCCCCTCAGTGACCAAGATACATTTTAACCCGAGTGCCCACAAAAGGAGGGTAATATTATTCGGGTGTATCTATGTACTTATTTGGGAAGTGTACTGTTTCTTTGGTTGAGCCTGTAGCCTCAACGGCTTCATGGATTTTAGAGTGGAAGTTGTTGGTAGATTCCTCTCGATCCCCTCAGTGACCAAGATACATTTTAACCCGAGTGCCCACAAAAGGAGGGTAATATTATTCGGGTGTATCTATGTACTTATTTGGGATGTGTACTGTTTCTTTGGTTGAGCCTGTAGCCTCAACGGCTTCATGGATTTTAGAGTGGAAGTTGTTGGTAGATTCCTCTCGATCCCCTCAGTGACCAAGATACATTTTAACCCGAGTGCCCACAAAAGGAGGGTAATATTATTCGGGTGTATCTATGTACTTATTTGGGAAGTGTACTGTTTCTTTGGTTGAGCCTGTAGCCTCAACGGCTTCATGGATTTTAGAGTGGAAGTTGTTGGTAGATTCCTCTCGATCCCCTCAGTGACCAAGATACATTTTAACCCGAGTGCCCACAAAAGGAGGGTAATATTATTCGGGTGTATCTATGTACTTATTTGGGATGTGTACTGTTTCTTTGGTTGAGCCTGTAGCCTCAATGGTTTCATGGATTTAGTGTGGGAATCTACTGACAACTCTCACCTAACTTCCCAAAAAAGGAGGGTAATATTATTCGGGTGTATGTATGTACTTATGTGGGATGTGTACTATTTCTTTGGTTGAGCCTATAGCCTCAACGGCTTCATGGATTTTAGAGTGGGAGTTGTCGGTGAATCTCCTCGAACCCCTCAGTGACAAAGATACATTTAACCCGAGGGCCCAAAGAAGAGAATTAATGTTTTTATGCATTTAGTAAATTAATTTTTAATTGAATTGGTCAGCTTATTATTTTAACTATTGTCTTCATTTTTAACCGACTCCTCTCTTGGACAGGAGGGTAATGTTTTTCTGATGTATGCATGTATGAACTTGTATCCTAAACGGCTTGAAAGATTTAAGAGTGCGAGGTGTCGTTAGATTCGTCTTGGTCCCCTGAGTGACATAGGATACTTTACCTGACCGCTTAAAAATTAAGGGGTAATTAGGGGTAGTATCTTAACTTTTAATTAAATAGGTTAGTTTATTAAAAATCTTTGTAAAATGACGTGTTAAATATATTTAAGACAAGGTAATAAAAAAATCCAGAAATAGCAACTCAAGTCTTAAATAAAAAAAGCTCAAAAGAAGCAAAACAACTTAAAAGAGCTAGTTTTGCTCTAAGCAATATGACTCAAACGCCCGGTGAATGTTGTGGAGGCATTGTTCCACAGTACATTGAACTTTCTAACTTCGCTTCACTTGTTCTTGACTTTATCGATTGCAGCTTTGTCTGGCAGCCTGGACTTTACTTCAAATAGGGATGACGACAGCATCAGAAATAAATTATGAACTCTTGATCACTAAGTTGCGGCCCTCCTACTTGAACTTCGAAAAACCTTAGGTACTCGTTTTGTTCTCCATCAAGTCTTCGATTTTTAAATCACCAAAATCACACTATAATAATATAAAGGCGAAAGTTTGTGAGTGTGTATGTTTGTTACTTCTTCACGCAAAAACTACTGAATGGATCCGGCTGAAATTTGGTAGGTAGACAGATTAGGACCTGGATTAACACATAGGCAACTTTTTATTCACACTCGCGAGCCGCTTGCGGCTCGCGCACTGCGCACCCTCTAAAAGTCAAAAAGAAACTATGTCCACGCGGGTGAAGCCGCGGGAAACAGCTAGTGAGTCCATATATGACGCTGCTAAACTATAACGTCACGCCTAGGTATTTCTAACAATTTAAGAACAAAATGTCGTTATTGACAGATGATAAAAAGTAACTCAGATGACAGCATTCGTCGTCCCTATTGTTATAATGATAATGCTACTCCCTCCACAGTTTAATATCCTTACTAATATTATAAATGTGAAAATGCGTTTGTTTGTTTGTTTCACGCTTCAACACCTTAACCAATCTTGATGAAATTTACCATGCAGGTAGCCTGTGTTACTGGGAAGGACGTAGACTAGTTTTTATACCGTGAAAATAACATAGTCTGATGCAGTTTCTGAGAAAACTAAAAAAAATACTCTTTTTTATTTGATTCTGAACAATGGATTGTTGATATTTTTTGCACAGAGATGGTTCACGGGGTGGCAAATGACATATTTTTAATAATTAAAATATCCTGACATAGTTCCTGAGGTATCTGGAGAAAACTAATGTCTACGCTCGCGAGCCGCTTGCAGCTTGCGCACCACTCACCCTCGAAGACAGTCATAAGAAAGATGTCCACGCGGGCGAAGCCGCGGTCAAAAGCTAGTAGTAAACTTTATAGTTCACAACCTATCCGTAAAATATAAGCTTATGTATGACATTAATATTATAAAGGCGAAAGTTTGTGAGTGTGTGAGTGTGTATGTTTGTTACTTCTTCACGCAAAAACTACTGAACGGGTCTGGCTGAAATTTAGTAGGTAGACAGATTAGGATCTGGCTTAACACAAAAGCTCTTTTTTTCGCGCGCACTGCGCACCCTCGAAAAGTCATACAAAGTTGTCCACGCGAGTGAAGCCGCGTGAAACAGCTAGTAATACTTAAATCTGTAAGTTTATAATATAGTTTGCGTGAATATATGCTGTTTGTTTAGGATATAAGGATTTCCGAAGTTCGATCTGACGTTTGTTTCTGATGGTGTAAATTGCGATCAGAGCACCGAAAAGTCCATACATTACGGGCGTGCGCACGCGTCGATAACAGCCAATTCCGCTGTGTGCTGTTGTAGGTGTCGATTGCTCCTCAGTACTCTCAAAGGGATTCAATGAATCGCTAGCAATTTATATCTCTATTAACGTTGAGTATTGTTTATACACGACTGAGGCCAAACGCAGGCAGGTTACGTAGGAGCTTGCGAAAACATTCGCTTCCAGAGGTAAAAGTCGCCGGTCCAGTGCAAGAAGAGCTCTGGCTGTGCTTTAGAGTTGTATCGATGTTGTTCGTGTGAATGTGTCAGTTGAGGCTGGCGAGGTTTTTGAGTTTGTTTACAGCGAGCTCAGCGTTTTCCTGCGGGTTTGCATAAGCGAGGGTAGTCTCAATAAAAACAAATTGGCTCGCTGACCGTAGGGCCATTACACACGTACAAGGAAGCAAGCGACACGGTCCCGCGTGATTTACTGCGTTCAACTCCACGCAGCTTGCAATGTTGTTAAGAAAATTAGAACTGCAATACTTGAAGTGTAGTGCTTAAGTGGTTTGAAATGAGCTAATATTGCAAGTAAGTAAATTTTATTGTGTCGGTCAATTGGACACATACGATTATGTAGCAATAAACATTTAATATATATAGGCGACCGCGCACCGGAAAACGTAGCGTAGGCAGGGTTCCCACTCGGTGGACCGATGACCTGGTGAAGGTCGCGGGAAGCCGCTGGATGCGGGCAGCGCAGAACCGGTCATCGTGGAAATCCTTGGGGGAGGCCTATGTCCAGCAGTGGATGTCCTTCAGCTGATATGATGATGATCCTTAAGAATTCATTAAAAAATTAAAATTCGACTGCGTAAAAAAATAACCCTTTTTTTTGTCCAATCGGGTAAAAAAATTATCCTATGTTACTCGCGAGATCAAGACGAATCTAACGATACTTCAAACGTTAAAATCCTTCATGCCGTTTAGGCTGTAGCAGGGAACATACATACTAACACTCAAAAAACATACCCCTCCTTCTGAGCCAGTCCTAAAATAGGGGATAAACTGCCCAAGCAGCAAGTGGAGACGCTGATGGATGACAGAATATGAGTATGAGTGGAACTCCTTGCCTGCATCTGTGTTTCCCGACTCCTACAATTTGGGGATCTTCAAAGCGAGAGTGAATAGGGATTATTTGGGTTTGCGTGTACCTCAACTACATCGTCACTTACCATCAGGTGAGACATAGTCAAACGCACAAAAATTTTTAATAAAAAAGGGCTGATTAAGGTAATGTTTAGTTTAGTCAAAGTATATAGATATATTTTAGTACTAACGTAGTTAGGTCTATCTCAAATGCTTACCTAATTATCCGACTGCCTCTTCAGAAGGACGGTTATGTTTTTCGAGTGTATGAATGTATGTAGATTTTTTCAGGAAAGTAAAGAGGAATGCCACGAGTGTGGGCGCACTCAATTCTTTTCCGGTACATTATAAAGTTTCCAAAGTTTAAACTTTAGTCACGGTTTCCCACAAAGCTTCGAGCTGTCAACTTTTTGTAAGGCCTCCAGCTATAATACCTAGTTAATGTTGGACAGCCCTCGACTCTTGCGCATTAATCTCGGAGATACAATCGCGCGCGCACAGAGATACAGATCTTAATATACAACAGGTCGAATGGCATTTTCACCTTTAGATATCTGCTTGGTTCAAGCCACGCCACACCTTCGTCGCAAGGGCTACTTGTCAGGTATGTATTAGTCTGTTAGTTCTTGTTTTATTTTCTACCTAATGTAATAAAGAAACTTGTTAATAAATTATTTATAAGTTTAATTGCCAGTAACTTTTGGTAGATAGATGCTGTTAATGCTTAATGTTAACTTTTATTCTCCAATCACTAGTTACACGTACTTAACAAAATTTCTTTAAAATCCTTGGCATCACATTTTTTTTAATAACTCGAAGTATCTTACCACAAATAAAAAAGCGTGCGTCTCATCTCCGACGCCCGATAGGAGTTTACTCATGAAACGATATTTTTTCGGCCTCCGGCCTTCTGCCTCACTCGGAACGCTCCAGACTCCGCCCTACGGGAAGCTCGGCCTCCAGGCTCGCAGGGAGCGGTCCGGGCTTCACCGTAAAGTACGTAGAGCTCGGCCTCCGGCCTCGCAGGGAGCGCTCCGGGATTCGCCCTACGCGGAGCTTGGCCTACGGCCTCGCATTAGGCGCCATGGCCATGTTTCCTTAGCCTTCGTGACTGAAAAAACGTAATGACACTAAAATTAATTTTACTCCTCATATATATTTTCACATCAGGCTCTATGCATGAATCAATTCTAAAGCAGTAAACTTCAAAAGTTATAGGCAGTTAAAAATAATTTGGAGTGCTTAAAAACTGTATTAGTCAGTAGTTATTATAATGGGTAGATATTTACAAGCCCCTGGATGCGGGCAGCGCAGGACCGGTAGTTGTGTGTGTTGTTTGTCCAGCCGTGGACGTCTTTCGGCTGATATGGTGAGAATGATAAATTTACATAGACGCTATTGAAAGGCTAAGTACAGAAAAAAAACCTAACCACTCCGGGAGTGCCGACAGAAGTGAAAACTTTTTATAGTTTTATAAGTTTTGACCCTCCGAGTGTTCCTGGTAAGGTGTCGGTGACGGTTTCGGTGATGGTGTCGCGAGTTCAATGGTTTTTTCCATCTCAAATTACAGTTTTATAAGATTTGAACCTGCGAGTGTTCCTGGTAAGATTTCGGTGTCGGTCTCGGTGATGGTGTAGCAAGTTAAATGGTTTTTTCCCATCTCAAAAATGCCCAACACGCGTAAAGAAGTTTTTCCTTATAAATTTCAGCTCAATCGGAAATGGGAAGTGGCTCAAAATTAACTTGCAAGATTTCGTTACAGACACCGGGATAGGAGAAACAAAATAAAAGCTTGTAAATTGCTTCAATAACTACAAAAAAGACTCTCTAATATCCAAGCCTTAAGCCTTAGCTTTCAAGTAACTTCATTACCGCAATGAGAGATTAAATCGTGTGTTTATAGAAGGTAGCCTTAATTGTGCCAACTGCGGAATTTTGAGGCAAACCTTTTAAGCGTGGCGCGGCTCACTTAGGTCGGTCTCAGAAGAAGGTGTCACTTCGTTTTGACTCATTCGTCTCGAGGTGAGAAAAAGATATAAAATTGAATAAATTTAGTTTGTTATTATAGATTGCTAACCTTAATCGGATCGTAATCCCGAACATTATCTTTAACAGGTTCTCGGTCCCCATACAAAAGTGAAGTTTCACTGCCGTATGGCCGTATGGATGGATGCTTACTTCTGTATGCAAAGTTATGTTTAAATTTGCACATTTGATTCATGAACTTATCAGACCAGTGACGAAGATGCGATCATGAATCATATGTGGTTCATCAGACAGGAAATTTTGTTTAATAAAACTAGTAGTTCTAAATAAATGAAAGTCGGTAATCTTTCGGTAATTAAAAGATTTCGTCTCGAAAGTGTGTAAATAGACACTTTCTGTCAAGGTCAAGTTAAAATGTAAATACATTTTTACTACCTAAATTACTTAAGAAATAAAGTTTTACTGACAACTTAACATAGATGATGAGATGTTATTATAGCCACTGACAGTGTTCCTGCACACCCGAATTCATAAATTTATTAAAAGTAATTAATTGAATAACTTGAGCGTGGTTTGTGACCGTTCTTATTGGTTGTGGTAGTTAGAGTCAGGCAGGGCTGAGAAGTGCATCCTTTTATAGAAATCAGCTGCACGGTTAAACGTATAAATAAATGTAATTACTTCATTTAACTAAATTTTATGTTAAAGTAAGGTTACAATATAAGTTATACAAAGTAATAAAGTTATAGAAACGTAACATTATGTGAAAATGATGCAAGCTACACGTTACAGGTAACAAAGATCTCTAACTTAGAGATCTGGATTTGATGTACCAGTAAGTCTTTATCATCATCGTATTAGCCGAAGGACGTCCACTGCTGGACATAGGCTTCCCCCAAGGATTTTCACGACAACCGGTTCTGCGCTACCCGCATCCAGCGGCTTCCTGCAATCTTAACTAGGTCGGCGGTCCATCGAGTAGAAGGCCTAAGCTGCCTATGCCTCTTTCTTCCGTTGCGCGTTCGCCACTCCATAACTTTAATGCCCCAACGTCCACGAGCTGTGTGCCCCGCCCACTGCCACTTAAGTTTGCCACTTGTGTGAGTTAATTACTATATGTAATATACATGTTAGAATGTGTTAACTGGGTTATCTGAAGTAGGAATTTATTTTTACATTCTCATTTTCGAGATTTATTGACTTTAGCTAGAGACACGACGTACAAAAGTCGATCATCGGTGAAAATTAAGTATTTTTACCCGACGGCCTCAGAAGGAGAGTTAAGTTTTTCGAGTGTATGTAGATTTCTATGATCTCTGCTACAGCCTGAACGGCTTGAAGGATTTTAACGTATGAGGTATCGTTAGATTCATCTTGATCCCGTGAGTGACATGGGATACATTTCTACCCGAATGGCCAAAAAGAGGCGTTAAGTTTTTTAAGCAGTCGGGTTTTTAAATATTAATGAATTCCTAAAGTTATCATACGAGAGAACTTGTTTTGTGCACCGTTTAATGGACATGAGCAAAGAAAATTAATTCAATTTTAATTATTACTGTAAATGGCCCCCACACACGAAGCCTTAGTGTTGTTACAGAGTAGGTACTCGTTCTTTCAATATCTAGCATATTTATAATCCACAATCATTTTGTAATTTTGGTGAATAGGGGATCGGACTGCTAGTCATTTGAGTTACTTTTTATGATCTTTCAAAAACGACATTTCGTTCTAAAAATGTTTGAAATACCTAGGCGTGACGTCATAGTTTAGCAGTGTCATTTATGTACTCATTTTGTAATTTTGGTGAATAGGGGATCGGACTGCTAGTCATTTGAGTTACTTTTTATGATCTGTCAAAAACGACATTGCATACTAAAAATGTTTAAAATACCTAGGCGTGACGTCATAGTTTAGCAGCGTCATTTATGTACTCATTTTATAATTTTGGTGAATAGGGGATCGGACTGCTAGTCATTTGAGTTACTTTTTATGATCTGTCAAAAACGACATTTCGTTCTAAAAATGTTTGAAATACCTAGGCGTGACGTCATAGTTTTTCAGCGTCATTTATGTATACTCATTACTTTTTATGATCTGTCAAAAACGAGATTTTATTATAAAAATGTTTGAAATACCCACAAGTGACGTCATTGACGAACTTATTTTGTGAATTTGATCAATTACAAATTCAAGACGTAATGGGAAAACAAAACAAGTAAGGTTTTTTGAAACTTCAATAGGAGAGCAATTTAAGAAATCATATTTCAGAATTTATTTTTGATGCAGTCCGATCCCCTATTGATAAGCCCTTGGCATCATCTCACCTGATGGTAAGTGACGATGATGCCATAGATAATGGGGATCTAACTACCTTAACTTTAAGCCAGAACACATCATTCCTGTTCACACTGATGTTTAGGGGCATGACTTAGATAAGATGGTGGTAGCTAGCCATCAGGTCGAATATAAAAATGCCCTTCCACCAACCAAACCGAGTTTCACAAAGTTGACCCGACGGGAATCGAACCCGTGACCTCCTGCGGATGGACTAACCATTACGCCACGGAGGCCTATTATTATATCCATCTAATAGGACAGGTAATTTTGCGCGCATAAAATTAAGAATCATTGCTAATTTATGCACCTTTCACTTTTAATCGTAGATAACTAAGTTTTTTTAAACAATTATGAAGTCTTGCACATCATTTCATAATTTCAGCTCGTATACGTCCCCACCGAGGGGCTCGAGCCTACCCTGAATTAGGGCGATCTGGCCTTAGTCGACCACGCGGGCCCAGTGCGGGTTGCTCGACTTCACACACAACCTGCGAGTTTCTTCGCAAGCGTGTGCAGGTTTCATCACGTTGTTTTTCCCAGTGTGTGACGTTTATTGGCTACTAGCGTTTGCCCGCGGCGTTGCCCGCGTGTACATCGTTTTTGTTACTGCCCTTAAAGTGTGGATGTAAAATGGATATGAGTTTTCTAAAGATCCCTCAGGAACTATATCGGGCTATTCTGATTAGCAGTCTATGTCACTTCCCACCCCTCAATCAATTCTATACAAAAAAAAACACTTAAATCCGTTGCTCTGTTGCGACGCCGACATGCGCCAGCGTGGTTTTTCCCAGATCCCTCGGAAATATGTCAGTTATGTCAGTTAGTAAATTAAGTCATTTCCCACCCCCTGATCCATCTCTGTGCAAAAAATCACAACAATCCATTGTACCGTTACAAGACCTACCGCAGTTGGTCCTTGCCCTCGCCTCACGGCGTTGGCAGGAATAGCGACCCTCACTATATGACCTAGCTGTCGGTGAGTGGGGACGCTGTATCATAAACCTGGTAGTTTAGCGTATCTGGAAGATATACGAGAGACCATGTTCCGTTGCGATGTAAAGGAATTAACCAAAAAAAGTGTATTTTTTCAGTTCTCCCAGGAACTGCTACGGACTATGCTATTATAAATTTTAAAAAAATATTCTGGGACAAATCACACATGGTCATCTGGCCCCAAAATAGGATTCCCTGTGTTATGGGAACCAGAGACTGATATACATACTTAAATACGTTTAAATACATATATATGTGTATATATATATATATAGATATTTAACACCCAAACACAGAGCAAAGAAATCTGCTCATCACACAAATGTTTGCCCTGGGTAGGGATCGAACCCACAACTCTCGGATCAGCAGTCAAGAGCAGAGCACTAACCACTGAGCTACCGAGTCAGTCAAAAATTATTTTCACGAGACAGAAAGTAGCATATGTCCTTTCTCGTGACACAGGCTACCTGCATGCCAAATTTCATCAAGATTGGTCCAGGTGTTAAAGCGTAAAAAGTTAACAAACAAAAAAAAAAACACATTTATAATATTTAGTAAGGATTAAGTAAAGATAAGGATAGTAAGCATTAGATGTACTTATAGGGATGACGACGGCATCAGTAATAAATTATAAACTCTTGATTACTAAATTGCCCTCCTACTTAAACTTCGGAAAACCTTACTCGTTTTGTTTTCCATCAAGTCTTCGATTTTTAATTGACCAAAATCACAAAATAAGTACGTAAATGACGCTGCAAAACGTATGACGTCACGCCTAGGTATTTCAAATATTTTTAGAACAAAATTTCGTTTTTGACAGATGATAAAAAGTAAATCAGATGACTAGCATTCGTCATCCCTATTAAGTGAATATTTACATTTTATGTCCGAACCGGGAAGGTATTTCAAAGCAAACCGTGAAATAAGCTCGCAAAATGAATGAGCACAGGTAACAACTGGATAGAATAACCCACTTCATTTCAGTAGTCTCAAAACGCGATGAGCACGCAACATCTTAATCCTATGTTAAAAATAGTCGCGTTGCTTTCATAATCTGGAAACACGGTGCGCGGTCCAATAATCAATGAAACGAACTATTTGCATCACATAATTGTGACGCCAGTGGTTCTCAAAATGTTGTATGTATATAGAAACAACACTCTCTCTACATATCATCATATCAGCTCATATACGTTCCCACCGAGGGGCTCGAGCCTACCCTGAATTAGGACGATCGGGCCTTAGTCGACCATGCGGGCTCAGTGCGGGTTGGTCGAATTCACACGCAACCTGCGAGTTTCTTAGCAGGCGTGTGCAGGATGTTCACGACCTCCCAGGCGGCGGCCCTAGCCGTTACGCCACCGACGCTACATATAGAAAAAGTCTATTTGTTTATATTCTAACATTGAAAACTGTAATTTTAAACTTTTTGCTATACTTTGACTCGTAATTTTAGTTTAAAAAAAAGTACATAGAGTGGGTGTGGTGTCAATGTCAGTTTTATTGATTGATTGAAAACACTTTATTGCACAAAATATGAGAAAAATAAAATATACAATGATTAAGGATGTTGTACATATAGGCGGTCTTATCGCTAACAAGCGATCTCTTCCAGAAAATAAAAAAAAATGTTTTAATAGAATAGATGTTCCTGTTATGGTCACATTTTGATAGGTTTTGTTAAAAAATGCACAAATGTATAGTTTTAATACTTTACCAACATCAAGTGTTCTATAATTGAATCAGCTTGCGAATTTGCATCCCACTGAGAAAATATCGTATCGCAGTTTGACAACTACCAATAATATTTGCGCATTACATCAATGCTTCGCTGCCCAGGCGCACATGACAAGGCCTTTTGCAATTAAAACTAAGTAACCTGTACCAAACGGGTATCTTAATGGGTCTATTTACATTTCTTAGTGGGTAGTTGTGAGATAAAGTGTCTACTTTATAGTTATTTACGACTTTATAGGTACCTGGTACCTACCTAATAAAGTCTTTATAAATTTTAATAATTAATCTGAAACTTATATATAAAGGTATAAAATCTACCAAAAAGGCAGGATAACCAAAGTAACCGACATAGCTCACAGAATCGTTAAACTAACACAGCTGCAGCACAGATGACCGTGGGGCAGTAAAGTTCTCGAGTGGCGATTGCGCACCGGAAAACGTAGTGTAGACAGGCCTCCCACGCGGTGGACCGAAGACCTGGTGAAGATCGTGGGAAGCCGCTGGATACGGGCAGCGCAGAACCGGTCGTCCTGGAAATCCTTCAGGGAGGCCTTTGTCCAGCAGTAGATGTCTTTCGGCTGATAATGATGATCATATAAAGGTAAAAAATTTTTGACTTGCCGACAATTTTTTATAAAAACATCTGATTGCCAGTAAATTGACTAAGTATGAAGTATGGAGCATGTTAAAGTGGGACAACATTAAAAAATAATTATTAAATTTGATTCCCTAAATTGCATTTCCATTTAAATTTCAAAATGTCTTTTTCGTTTTGTGTCAACAAAATTAGTAACATCAGTGACGCTTGTAAACTATGACGTCACGCGTTTCTATTTTATACATTTTTGGATATTTTTTTTATCAGATGATAAAAAGTAACTTAATCTAGTATGGAGAGTGTAGAGTTACCTGACAGGTTTAAGTAGGACTAGTTGACTGCATCAAAATAAATTATAGAATATTATTCCCTAAATTACAACCCCATCGAAAATTTGAAAAAAAATACTAACTTTGTTTTCAACTACGTCTTAAATTTTAAATCACAAAATTTGCTTGAAAACTATGACGTCACACATTCCTCTTTCAAACATTTTTTGACGGATGATAAAAAGTAACTAAATTGACTTTCAGCCAAATAGCTTTTGCTGGAGTTGTAGTCAAATACTCATTACTCAAACACCAACAAAAAACAGATCAATATTTCAACCCTCACCGCACACAGTGCACTCAACCCTTCAACTGCCAGATAACAAAAGGAGGTGCCAAAATCTGAAATGGTAATTCGACAATAAAAACCATGCAATTGATATAATTTTATATAGCTATTGGAGCCCTTACTGTGCGGTATAATGTATGTTCGGGGTGTTTTAGGGGGTTGGGGGCTCGGGGGTAACACAGGGTGCGTCTGACATTGAAGAAGTGCCAATAACAGAGGTATAACAGCAGGGGACTGAGGGCGTTACGCCCGTACGAGACCGGAATATTTTGTCGGATCACCCTCTAATCAACGGATTAGGATGCGGGATGCGCCTCCGCCTACCGGCCGCGTCCACTTCATACATTTCCAATGCTAATTGTAAATTTGACACGAATTTATTGGTTATCCGTGAGGTATCAAAGTCTTTTCTAATTAAATTTAAAACTGATGGATGTTAGTAAGTGTTAATTAGAAATTTTAACCGCCTCCGTGGCGTAATGGTTATTCCATTCGCTTCACACCAGGAGGTCGCGGGTTCGATTCCCGGCGGAGTCAACTTGTAAGACTCGGTTTGGTTGGTGGTAGGGCATTTTCTAAGCCCGCATGGCTAGCTACCACCATCTTATCTAAGTTTTACCGCCAAACATCAGTGTTACCAACATTGATGTATTCCGGCTTGAAGAAAAGATAGCCAGATCCCCATTGCATTGGGGAATCTTGGTAAGCCCGCTTCCATCTTCGACATCATCGTCACTTACCATCAGGTGAGATTATGCCAAGGGCTTACTAATTGAGAATAGAAAAAAAAATAGATATTCTCTATTAAACCAAACCATTTTACACATACTTGTGAATATTAAAATGTAATTAATTTGTAATTGCCTGTGGTTATAAGATACTTTTGGGGGCCCGTATTTAACAGTGCTTTAAAAGTGCTACAAAAACTAAAACAGTGCTACAAAATATAAAACACGTAATTACGTATTTGATAATAGTAGTAGTGAAGAAATTTTCAAGCTTAAATTTCAGAGTTCACCGGTTCAAAGGTAACTCGGTGTTATCATCAAAAAATACGTAATAGAAGCTATAAAGTCCTCCCCAAAAATTGGACTCCCTCGACGGAATGACCAGAATAAATTGGAATGGTAGTGGCAGCCGATAAAACATTCAGTTTATGGGGTGTCATATTTACATTCGGGAAAATAACTCGTATCTACACGTGGGAATATAGATAACTGAGTATTTCGGTTGATTGTTAGAATTCAACGTGTCTATTTTGTTTATGAATTTACCTGAAATCTTTAGATTTATCCAGAGTTAAAGTTTTACTTCGTTTGTCCAAGCAGCTCAATACATTTGAGTGCCCAGGGTAAAACCAGGATAGTTGCCCCAGGGATGTAGTTGCTCCGATTGTAATTACTCTAGTTTCGCGGATGAATCGCATGCTATTTTATTAATCTATCGAATGAATCTCCAACTACCACTAAGTTGACCGTGTCTCACGTCTCTGTGCGATTTTATGGGAAAGCAAAATGCAAAGATTTTGTTGGGTAGATGACCTGTTTCTCGACGGTACATCTATCCTAAACGTAATTTACATGGATAAAGCAACTATCCCTTATGTGGGAAAGATGTTCCAAAATACAGAGGTCCGCAAAAATCGCTAAAACTCTAAAAATATTAAGGATTACCTGTTTCTCGAGGCTTCACCCGCGTGGACATTGTTTCTATGACTTTTCGAGGGTGCGCAGTGCGCTACCCGCTAGCGGCTCGCGAGCGGGAAAAAAAGTAGCCTATCTGTTAATCCAGGTTCTAATCTATCTACCTACTAAATTTCAGGCAGATCCGTTCAGTAGTTTTCACGTGAAAGAGTAACAAACATACATCCATACATTATTACAAACTTTCGCGTTTATAATATTAGTAGGATAATGTTTTTTACTTTTCATAAATTTGGAGATTAAAAACCAATGTACCGGCCAGTTTTACAAATAAAGTATTTTGTTTTTTGTACTGAGATATATAGGGTGATTTCAAAGAGCACCCGGCTTTTATTATATACCTACCGTATAGAACCGTGATAGTCGGATAGAACGTAGCGTAATCCAATCACGACCACTCCAATTAAACTAAGCCTCGCTCCCGCCAGCGCTAATCGATACCAACACCAATGTATCGGGATTTCACGAAATTTATCACTGCGTAATTTTATGCACCCTACACAGACACACAGCTTCGGAGGTGAAGCTTAGCACGTACTTTTACTACATAGGAACCTCCGCTGTGCCTAGGGTTACCATCTGACCGAATAAATCCGGTCTAGACCGGATTTTAAGAGCATAGACCGGACTCCGGATTTCATTCGAGACCGGATTTTTCGTCGTGCCAATAAATAATAGGCGACGCTTGCGCGAATGTGAAGAATTTAACAGTGAAATTTCTCCAAACAAAAATTTTGGAAGATGTTGCTAGTGGACAGAAATATTACTACAAATAGTACAAATGATATTATAATAAATATTAATAAAACGTAGTTATAACCTACTGAGATTTATTTTCGACTAAAGACCGGATTTTTTCACAGAAATCAGGATTTTTTAACACTTGCAACCGGTTTTTCGATTTAAAGTCCTGGTAACCCTAGCTGCGCCCCAAAGGAAACATCCAGTCCGTAAATTATCACACATCGAAAACCCCATGCAAACTCGATGTAATCTCCTCCTGTATTTATAGTAAAACCCCAAAAAGGCGCGAAAACACCCCTAAAACGGTAGCTCAAGATTAGTCTGCGCAATTCAACGGCATAACGGGAATAGCCGTGCTTCCAAATAAAATGTTTAGGGTCATTCTGACCGACAACGAGCAAGGTAGCTCTTCGAAATGCCGATGGGCCCATTTTACCCCACGCCCCTCGGGAGGTAACGGCTACGTGAATATCATAAATTTTTGCCCACAAATTTGCAATCCTATATCTTTTTGACTGGTGAGGGCGGTTCGAAATTAACATAACTGTATATTGGGCAATTTTCCTTGTTGCTTTACGATTATAGGTCAATGAAGCACGTAAATATTTTCTAAAGAATTCGCAGGTAGCCCATGTTATATTCATCATATCAGCTCATATACGTCCCCACCGAGGGGCTCGAGCCTACTCTGAATTAGGGCGATCGGGCCTTAGACGACCACGCGGGCCCAATGCGGGTTGGTAGACTTCACACACAACCTGCGACTTTCTTCAAAGGCGTGTGCAGGTTTCCTTATGATATTTTCCTTCACCGTAAGAGCATCGGATAAACGTACAAATGAAATCTAAATTCGAATTCACATTGGTACACAATTCGAACCACGACCTCCCGGATAGGAGGCGGCGGCCCTAGCCGTTACGCCACTGACCATGTTATATTAATGCATTAAAAAAAATGTATTTGGTCCGAAGACTCCGTGACTACATTTCTCTATATAAGACCGTTATAAATCTAAAAGCGAGACATCCACAATCTTAAGTTTTCTTTAATCTTTTAGATCCGTTAATAAATTCACATAAATTTGGTTGCCTGCCACATCTAAAAGCTGTGGGGGACGGAGCTCATTCATATTAATTCCTTGATTTAACATTCAAGAGTTAACCACGATTGTAATGAAACTTTTCTGTGTAGATTAATTTTCACTATTTAATTATTACAGTGCCCTAGCAGCAAAAATTACTGTCTCTTACTTGGCAGGAATTCGTAATCAAGGATTGTAATATAGAAAGAGAGTTTAGTATAAACTGAAAATCAAGGATTATATTGTAGAGTTTATAATATTAACCCAACTCTTAAAAAACAAAGTCTTATGAACTTTGACTATTTCAAGTAGGTTATTTATTAATCGACTAAAATATTTGATGCCCGCGGCTCCGTCCGCGTGAATATCGAGGGTGCACGGTGCGCGAGCTGCTAGTGGCATGCGGGGCTTTCTTTGACGTTTGCGAGTTTTAGCGAAGCTAACGAACTGTACTTATTTCATTTTTATTTAGGTATAAGAAAGAAGAAGATTTTAAGAGAGAAAAGATTTATTTTTATTCATTCCACCCGTTACCGTTGAACTTAATGACGTATCTTAATGACGTATAAAGTATAATTATAATATATTTTTTTTTGCAGAGTGAAAATAAGAAATATATTTTTGCGATGCGATGAGTTACTTGTGCTAGTGATGACATACGGAACTGAGACATAGTCGCTTACTGTAGGCCTCATAAGAAGGCTCAAGGTCAACCAAAGGGCAATGGAGCTTGCTATGCTCAGAGTTTCTTTGTGTGATCGAATCAGAAACGAGGAGATCCGTAGGAGAACCAAAATAATCGACATAGCTCTCAGAATTGCTAAACTTAAGTGGCAGTGGGCGGGGCACATAGTTAGTAGAACATATGGCCGTTGGGGCAGTAAAGTTCTAGAGTGGCGACCGCGCACCGGAAAACGTAGCGTAGGGGACTCAGTGGACCGATGACCTGGTGAAGGTCGCGGGAAGCCGATGGGAGCGGGCAGCGCAGGACCGGTTGGGGGAGGCCTTAGTCCAGCAGTGGACGTCCTTCGGCAGGTATAATGATACCTCACTTATGATATTTTTTTCAGATACCTACTAAACTATAGCATTATGTAGGTAACTATAATTTGAATGTCTATACATTTACTAAACACCCTGTCTATGAAGTGGGCAGGGAAAAGGGGAGGAGTGGGATAGGAAACTAGGGGTTTGCAGAGGAGGAAGGGGCACATTAAACACATTCTTCAGTTATAAGGGCCCCTTAATTGCGCTTAGATATTTTCTGCTCTTAATCACAATTTGAATGGGCGACCACAGGGGCTTTGCAGCGTAATATGAATAGCTATGCTGATTTACTAAAGCACTTTAATAATGAAACTAAAGTACTTTTTAATTCCAAATACTCAAATATATCAAAAAAGTTATCTTCCAAATCTAGTACTTTTTTTTTCGACAAAGTATACATAAAACAAAGTTTCGTTATTTACACCATTTATAACTCCAGAACAGCTGGACCGATTTTCATGACTTTTGGTTTGTTGGATTTGTCTCGACCCCGATTAGCAGAATAGCTAAAAATGTAGGAAATAAAAAAGGTAAATTAAGTTTCTCGTACATTAACCAATACATGTGTAGTGTAGTGTCAAAGTATATATAGTAATACTAACATACAGTATGGACACTCTCTGCCGCTCTCTAGATTGCGACTTCACCCCCTCGTCACCCAGATTGGTTACAGTTTGGTTTTCGAACGTATAGGATTTCGCCGCCATTTGGTTTGTTCCGTCATTCCTTTTTTGAAATATCATTTCTGATTCTGGCCCGTTGTATGAAGTGTCCAGGGTGTGGTAATGTACTGTAGAATAGAGTTTGTAAGACGGTACAAAGTTCGCCTGGACAGCTAGTTCAATCTAAATATATATAACTCAAAGGTGACTGACTGACTGACTGACTGACATAGTGATCTATCAACGCACAGCCCAAACCACTGGACGGTTGGGGCTGAAATTTGGCATGCAGGTAGATGTTATGACGTAGGCTCAGGCATCCGCTGAACAAAAACGGGAACTGCGCGGGCGAAGCCGCGAGCAACTAGTATAATATAAACTTATTTAAAGGTTTATACAGTAAAAGTAATGGATTGGTGAAAATTTGTTACATCTTTATTCCATTCCTACAATTACAGGTCAAACACACCCCAACATCCTTAAAACAGTGTTTTCAATATCCCCAAAATAAACTCCTTAAACCAGAGATTCATGAGTCATAATCATAATCGATTAAAGTAACAGGCCATATAGCTTTATTAAGCTATTATGACAAGGTTACTGTCCTTCAGTTCGGGTCGCAATTTAGTACTAGCCCTAACAACCTACATAGCGCAATGTAACGTGGCTTCATAGTTTACTCGCACGTAAGAGCCGTCCTTTGCAGTTTACAGTTTGTCGTTTAAGGGCTCGTAACACCCTACGAATGGCGCCTTGGTAATTAAAATGTTCTAAAGTGACAATATCAACACACAACTAGGGCTGTGTCTTTAACCTGTTCTACAAGTTTTTTTTTTATTATAAACTAGCTTTGTCAGCGGCTTCACTCGCGAGGACATCGTTTTTATGTTTAAGCGGCTCGTGAGCGTGGACATGAGTTTTCTCCAGATCCCTCAGTAACTATATCAAGCTATTCCGATTAGCAAACCGCCTCCGTGGCGTAATGGTTAGTCTATTCGCTTCACACTAGGAGGTCGCAGGTTCTATTCCCATCGGGGTCAACTTGTGAGACTCGGTTTGGTTGTTGGTAGGGCATTTTCTAAGCCCGCCTGGCTAGCTACCACCATCTTATCTAAGTCTTGCCGCCAAACATCAGTGTAAAGAATATTGATGTGTTCCTGCTTGAAGAAAAGATAGCCAGTTCTCCAATGCGTAGGGAAATCTTGGTAAGCCCGGTTCGATCTTCGGCATCATAGTCACTTACCATCAGGTGAGATGATGCCAAGGGCTTACCAATTGTAAATAAAAAAAAGAAAAAAAAGCAATATATGTCATTTCCCAACCCCTCAACTAATTATATCCTAAAACATCACTTCAATCCGTTGCTCCGATGCGACGCCGATGTATACGCGAGCGTGGAAATGAGCTTTCCCCAGATCCCTCAAAAACTATGGCAGGATATGCTAATTAATAAATTATGTAATTTCCCACCTCTGTTACCATCTTACTGCAAAAAATCACAACAATTTATTGTACACCGTTGCGATGTTATAACAGTTAACGAAAAATAGAGTATTTTTTCAGTTCCCTCAGGAACTGCATCGGACTATAAAAAGACTATATCCTTCCTAAGTTACACAGGCTACCTGCATGCAGAATTTAATCAAGATTGGTCAAGGCGTTAAAGCGTGAAAAGATAAGAAACATAAAAACTAAAATCATTTTTACATTTATAATATTAGTAATATTATAAATTCATTCATACGTCAATTTTTATAAAGAGTTTAAAAGTCGAGGAAAATAATTATCTTCTACATTTTGTTTCACTTTTGAAGAGCTTATTATATTGTCAGTTACATTGTTAAGTTCAGTTGACTTTTATTACACATAAAGCTATTAAAAATAAAAACAAAAGAATATTACGATAATGGTAATTACTTTAATAACGGATAAAACAAGTGAAAACAAAAGGCCGATCAGTAATTCAAATGCACTTTAAGGCGCAAAAAGAATCTGTAATTATATTACCACGACAAAAACTTTACTGCTATCCAATTAACTTAATCAGTTCAGTCGATGAATTATCTATTGCAAATAATCTCCAGCAATAACTCCATCTGTGGAGACTATCTACACCCGCATTAAGTTTCAATTAAAGCAACTTATGCGTCCGTTGCACAGAGGTTCCGTTGCAAGGCGAGTCGCCATAAATTGTGTAGTTGAGTTAATAAGTTAACAATGGCCGCTAACAAGCGCCGCTGGCGGTGACCGCCTGCTGTATGGAGCAAATTAAATTTGCATGTTTGCAACCCTATAAGCCACCCTCTGCTCCGCCCAGTGGTGTCCACTGCTTATTAGATGCTGTGGCCATTTTTGTCTAGTATGTTTGACTTATACCAGTGGGGCCGGATGCGTTTAGCTATGCAGTGCGATTAATTTGCAAATTTCAAAGTTGTAAGTGGAGACTTTAAGGGCCGCCAGGAGGCTCGAGTTTCCGTACAAACGTAGTTCCGCTTTGATACAAAAACTACATGCCAGGTTGAATCCAAACTTTGCAAATACATATATTGAGGAGACACATATCGATGTTTGTAATTAATTTTCGATGTACTAATATAAAACGGAAAAAAATTAAGAGCAGTTTCAAACTTTCAGTACAAAACTAATTTAAGCCTTCGTTTAGTTACGTTAAAATTTACTACGATGAAAACTATTTACAAACATCGATATGTGTCTACTCATTATATATACAAAGTTTGAATTCAATTCGGCATGTAGTTTTTGTATTAAAGCGGAACTACGTTTGTATGGTAACTCGAGCCTCCTGGAGACTCTTTATGATGAAAGTTTGCGAACAGTAAACTAAATTATAAAGTGTGTTTGGAAATGTTTTTGAAGGCATTTTGTGTTACCCAAAATGGTTACGACAATGGCAAATTGGATCGAAAAAAAAACGAAAAAAGCCGACCAAGAGCGAGTTGGAATCGCATTCGAAGTGTTCCGTACCTACTAGTCAGTCTGGACATAGGCCTCCCCCGAAGTCCACTGCTGGACATAGGCCTCTCCCGAAGTTGGGGGCTGTAGGTTTCAAAAAATACATTTCTTGTTTATCTTTAATGTTTTTATTATTTGTTGTTAGAGCGACAATAGAAATACACATTCATTGAAAATGTCTACCTACAACGTATGGTTGATACCAAACGCGACCAGTTAAAGGCCCGACCACCTGCGACCATTTCATACAAGTACGAGGGAGGCATACTTAAATGCCGTCAGTGCGCGAGGAGTTTCGCTGCGAAGATTGGATACATTAACCATCTTCGAACGCACGCGCGGCAAACCAACTAGGAGTCGAAGTGGTCGCCATGACCGATATCGGTCGGATAAATCATTTAATTTTTCATGGTTCATAAAATACAGCCCAACTGACAGACAGACGGACAGTAGAACAAAGGAGGCTTAGTAATATGTCCCTTTAGGTATGGAACCCTAATGTAAAATCTTAACTAGTAATTCGCATGCTGTGCAGTTAACTGAATAGAGAAACTATTTATTGCAAAACACCTTGATGTAACATTTCACTGCAAATAAAAAAATCATTTCTTTTCATTTCATTTCATTTAAAAAGTCGAACGTAAAGTGCAAGTAAGTGTAGCTTGCAAATTTAAAAGAAAAAAACACTAAGTAGGTATCTCGAAAAATACCAATGATAAAAGCTTCTGACTTACTCCAGAAAAGCACTTTACCTAGACATTCCCGTACAATATAAGGGGTGTATTCTAAAACATTTTCAGGCTCTACAGAGCACGGCGCGGTTTGGGTGGGGGGAGGGGGGACGGGGGGACGGGGGGGTTGAAATTATAAAATATAACGGTACACACTTCTCCCTTGTTTTTAAAAGGTACCGTACCTACAAAAGGGCGTGAGCATACTATACTATATTTAAATTTGCTCTGCTAGGGGAAAACTAATTCGTTTTAAATTACCTTACGATATTGCGTTCGTTAAAATATTGCTGATATAAAATAGCGAGAGGGTTGGAACAAAATATGAGGCATTCAGGACTTATCTGTTGCAATTGCAGTCGGGGTCTGCTTAAATCAATTTTGTATCACAGGTTCTTATCACGTTAAGGCGAGGCATTTGTAAAACAGTTGTCTCTGTTTTTTCCTTTACGTGTAAAGACTCAAGAAAATAACCACACTTTTGCACTTTTTCAATGTTTTACGTTGTTATTTCTCTTAAGACTTCAATTTAAAAAGTAAAATTTAGCAGTTTCCCTGTAGTACTTAAAAAGAAATATCTCCATATAAAAACTATGTTCAAATTTAGAAATTTTATTAATAAACAATTCGTTTTAGACTATTTTAGACGTTTTAGACCTGTTTTTGGGATTTTTATGATCGAGTAAAGTACACACTATCGTCTAACATATTAACACATTCCTCAGACGATTTCCTTAAATATGTCCAATATTTTTTGCAAGACCGATATTTAGTAGTAATTACCCAAAAAAAATGATCTAGCAAAAGGGTTTCTCCGCTTCTCCACCGATGTCTCGCCTTAAAACTCGATTATTTATGGAAACACGGTGGGTTGGTTAAAAATAAGTATTAGAAATCAGTAAGCCAGATTAAAACCTGGGTTCAACCCACAGAAAATTTTACAGCTTTCGAAAGAAAACAATGTTATCTCGCCATGCTGGCGGCCATATTATTTATAAGACAGGTGTATACCTACTTTATTATTAGCTTTCGAATCGTGGAACAACACATAAAAACTATCACTGACGCCCCAAGTCGAAGCGACTTCACAAATCTTATTCGCAATAAACGGTTCGAGACGAAACGCGTCCCCGTTTCGTTAATAAAGATATAATAATAAATATACGAAGGAAAACCTTTCGGGGATCGAATTAAAGTGAGGGTAGGAAGATTGGAAGAGTCCCTGAGGAGGTGACAGCTGGGATGTCCTAATGTTTCTTCTCTTTATCTGTGAGAGGAAAATTCTTATGTATTACCTAGACGTAGATATTACTCCATAATATTTCATGTGTATTATCATCAGGGTGCTGTAGTCAAACAGATGTGATGGCTATTAAGCACGAAGATTATCCTCGTAATAAAAATTTGATATTGGTTTTTGATGTTCTGTGTATCAAGGAATTTTCATGGCTAAATGAACTTCAAATTTTCTGCTGTTTAAAATATCAAAAGTATATTGATGGTGCTATTATCGAGCAAATATAATGCTAATTGACACGTAGATTGTCCCTATAATAAAAGTTTGATATTGGCTTTTGATTTCCCGTGTATCAAGAAGTTTTATGGCCGAATAAGTTTCAAACTTTCTGCTGTTTAAAATATCAAAAGTATATGGATGGTGCTGTATCGAGCAAGATGATTTTTGATTCGTAGATTGTCCTCATAAATAAAAATTTGATATAGGCTTTTGATTTTCTGTGTATCAAGAAGTTTCATGGCTGCATAAGCTTCAAATTTTCTGCTGTTCAAAATATCAAAAATATATAGATATCAGACGGAGAGCGGTTTGAGAAAAGTTATGTAGGTACCTATTTTTTGTTTTTATCGTCTTTAGTTAGGATTGTTTTTAACATGGATCTGATGGAGAAGTGAAACACTGGGCAGCTAAATATAGGATTATGACATTTTGGGATAGGGGATTATGACATTTTGGGATATAGGATTTGCGCTCACAATTGAATTTAACGTAGAGTAGAAATATAAGACCTAAAGAAAGTACACAAGAATTAGAAAATCATTTCACACGTTAAATTATTATCAACCAACAAATCACAAAAAACATAAATATATCATACGCGAGATGGGTCTAAGAGAGTATCAGTTTCTTAATCAGTACCAAAATAGTTATTTTACATACAACTGAAAGTTTAGTAGCGAAAAATATTAAAGGATAGGAAAGAATTGGGATTTTGAAGCACATGATGTGTCACATTTTGTAGCAAAATGACACATAGGTTGTTATATGCCAGCGAATGAGAAATAGATCAAAAGGAAGAGAGATAAACAACAGCAACGCGTTATCGCGTTACAGATTATGACATTTTGGGTCATTTGTAACAGACTTTAAATTTATTTCATTCAACCGTAGAATGGAACGTGCCATCTTCAAAGACAAAATAACTTCACGGACGCCGTTCGTCGGATAGGCGAGTTTCTATATCCGGACAAAAGTTTATTACCAATAAAACCAATTCAACATAGGTACAGCAAAATGAATTAACAGCTATCCTATTGAGTGTATCTAAAGTTAGAATTGCGTAAGATGCGATGACAATCTCAGTTTTATGGCCGAGAACTCGTAAATGTCTATTAATATGAATGGGTTCCAATTATTTTTACGGTTCGCGCTTTGTCGTGAGACGAGCTAAAAAGTTTTATGTGTTTAAGCCCCCCAGTCTGTTTGATTTTGCGTCTGGGGGTGTGTCGTTGGCGGGATTCGAACCGGGGATAATCGCCAGTGGCAGATGGGAGCCGACATACGCGTCACCTGTCTTTGAACCGAGAATTAAATGTAAATATACTACTTTGATTGTAAATCTAACGCCTCATTCTATTCAATGATAAATCCAATAATAGCTATGCTTCTGAACATTTTTAAAACATCTTTCTCTGTCACACATAGCTCTGAATATGTCTGAATAGATAGTAATGATGGTAATGCTGGCTTTGATATTCGAATCAAAAGTATGCTGAAGTCAAAGTGCCTATGTTTGTATTAGGGTATTAGCTCAGAGTAATTAGTATACTACGTATTAGTATCGAATAAATAAAGGTGTTTTTCAAAGCATTCTACCAATAAAGTATTCTATGAAGTAAAGTGAAGTGTTCTTTTGTCTTTGATGTGTGTGTAATAATAATTTACTTCAGGAAAGTTGGTTGAAGTTATAGCGGGCTATTTATTCTTAGATTAAACACGTTTGTGCTGTTAAAGCCTTTTATCTTTTCGTGAACTGAAATCAATTGGAATCATATGTATGTAGGTAGATACATAAACACTTCGAACTTTTTAAAATTAATTTGATTGAGAAGGAAAGCAAATTTTATCCTTATATTATAATAGGGTCCTTTTGAAATACCTGAAAATAATATAAGGCAAGAGAGTCAGTTCATGAAACTGCACAAATTTCCTCAAGGAACCCATACAGGATTCCCAAAAAAAATATTAGTTTGTATAAACGTGTTTTTCTACTTTACGAGGCAAAGGGAGATATCCACCAGGCGAGGTGGTATAAATATACTAGTATAAGGTTTATAAGATAAAGATAAATATCCTTTATAGCACACCAAATTTAAAAAAATGATAAACTTATTAATTAGCAAAATATACAATGATATGCAAAGGTTTAAGCGATTTCTTCCATCCAACCTTTGGTGAATGGAGGAGACGAGAAAGTGAAACGATAGCGGGTGGGTGCATGTGCAACTAAAAATTATTACTAAAAAATGAAGATAAATTACAAATACTTAAATAAATATATAAATTACAAATACATAAATAAATATATATATATACCTATGTTTATATGTATAGGTACCTGGAATCCGGCCGTGGACCAACCGTGGACGGTTGGCAGTTGTATATAATATATACTGAATAGTATGCTATATACATATTATATATACCTTGTATAGTATGCTGAACTCAGACTATAATCAATGACTTTCTAAAGAAATTATATTATATAGAAAGTCATTGACTATTAATAGTGTCAGCAGCGAAGAAACGTTCTAGATGCTGTACTCTTTTGTGCTCTCGTCGCTTGAGCTTGAGGTTCAGTTTGCTCTGTGGCGGGTTACTGCAGGTGCCTCCACAAGCTCATCAAAACCAAAAAAAATTTTGCGATTTTGTGTAGAGTAAAAGCCGGATAGTTGCCACACTTCTTAAAATCACTATATAAGTATGTCTCTCAGTACAAAAAGCAAAACACTTTATTTGTAAAACTGACCGGTACTTTGGTTTTTTATCTAAAAATTTATGATAAGTAAAAAACATTATGTTTAATATAATTTTTAGAGTATTAGCGATTTTTGCGGACCTCTATATTTTGGTACTTCTATCCCACATAGGGGATAGTGGTAATTGGAAAATACATATTTCGATAGATTAGTAAAATAGTATGCGATTCATACGCGAAACTAGAGTAATTACAATCGGAGCAACTATACCCCTGGGGCAACTATCCTGGTTTTACCCTACCTATAGGTTTCTTGGGGAAAGCTGTTCAGTTTCATGAGCTCAATACAGGGGTATTTTCAGATATTTCAGAAGAACATAAAATTTCTATGTTCGTGTGATGTTTCTAATTCTTCTCCTCTTAAACGCTTTGACCGATTTTGTATTTTTTTTTACTTAGTTTAGGGTCATCTGAATAGTTATTATATTAGTTACAATTGCGCCCGGTAGATGGCGCTGATGTCGAGATTAAGTTTTTTAAAAGTGGGAACGACGTCGCACGAATCCACTAGTTTCATGAATGAATAAGGGCGATCGGGTCTTAGTCGACCACGCGGGCCCAGTGAGGGTTGGTCGACTTCACACATAACCTTCGAGTTTCTTCGCGGGTGTGTGCAGGTTTCCTCACGATGTTTTTCCTTCACCGTTAAAGCAATCGGTTAGTATAATAAGCACGTAAGTTTCGAAAAACTCATTGGTACATTAGCCGTCCGGATCTGAACCCGGCACCTGTGGTTAGGAGAACCGAGTCGTTACCGGTTGAGCCACCGACGCTTTTCTAGTTTCATGTAAAATCGGAATAATATTTACAGAGTTGTGGCTCCCGTAGATCTAAAACAAACAAAACCAACGTTGGAACATCTGAAACGTACAATAATGTACATTCAATGATCCAGAAAGCGCTTGAGTGAACGAGTATAGCTCTCTATAACCCAATAACTAACTGAGTTCCTGTGCTGTGTGCCAGCAGGGCCGTCTATCACACCGTATGACCCGTTGAATGCGTCTTATTACACTTTTATCGGTCGTATCAGTCATAAAATGCTAATGAACGAGCGTTTCGGACCAAACATCCGAGCGCGAGATTCGAATGACGGTATAAAACGTAACACGACGTCCCCGCTTCGTTGGAAGTGTCGTCGTAATCTTTCTATGCGCTTTCAAAACAATGCGTAACAAGACCGCTTGAATGGTAGCCGCTGAGATAGCTGATGTTTTTAAAGCTCTTCGTAAGCGAAGCGACCCAGGTTAGGAATAGGTATCATTTATTTTAGTTTAACGGCCTACGCCTCCGTGGCGTAATGGTTAGTCCATTCGCTTCACACCAGGGGTCCCGGGTTCGATTCCCGGTGTGGTCAACTGGTAAGACTAGGTTTAGTTTTTTTTTATTCACAATTGGTAAGCCCTTGGCATCATCTCACCTGATGGTAAGTGACGATGATGCCGAAGATGGAAGCGGGCTTACCAAGATTTCCCAACGCAATGGAGAACTGGCTATCTTATCTTTAAGCCGGAACACATCAATGTTGTTAACACTGATGTTTGGCGGCAAGACTTAGATAAGATGGTGGTAGCTAGCCAGGCGGGCTTAGAAAATGCTTAATTAATCTTAAGTATAATATGGTCCCATTAGTCACACTTTGGGTGTACGGACAGAACCCTAAAACTGCTGTGATTAACAAACAGCTTTGATACATTTTTTTATTATCTTCTTTATTAGGTCGTTACATACATCACATGTCAAAATAACTCATTTTTACGATGACTTAATTAAATTTTTTGCGTCAAAAATATTTTTACCTTCATAATTATCTCGAGGCAGCTGCTTACAGAATCTTTTCTTTTTGTGTTAGAACTATATATAATCTGTGCAATTAATTGACATTTATTTTTAGATGAACATGTTTCTTTGCTTTTAATCAGGTAGGTATAGTAAGTAGATACATACATATGAACAAATCTTTTGTCTGAAACTAAACTTTGCGCTAATGGATAGCCATTCATCATCATCATATCAGCCGAAAAACGTCCACTGCTGGACAAAGGCCTCCCCCCAAGGATTTCCACGACGTCGACCGGTCCTGCGCTGCCCGCATCCATCGGCTTCCCGCAATCTGCACCAGGTCGTCGGTCTACCGCGTGGGAGGCCTTCCTACGCTACGTTTTCCGATGCGCGGTCGCCATTCAAGAACTTTACTGCCCCAACAGCCATCTGTTCTAAGAGCTATGTGCCGTGATCACTGCCACCTCAGTTTAGCGATTTTGTGAGCTATGTCGGTTACTTTGGTTCTCCTGCGGATCTCCTCGTTTCTATGGCTATTTAGACATAGACATAGACATATATTTATTGGTAATTAATATTACAAGTCACATTATTATAATAACACATTTATATAATTTAAGTAAAATTATTATTATAGTTGAAACATTTTGAAACATTTAACATTATGAAACAATTCTAAAATAACATTTTATATTTAGCCCTTGTTACATACATACATACATATAATCACGCCTCTTTCCCGTAGGGGTAGGCAGAGACCACTTCCTTTCACTTGCTACGATCCTTACATACTTGTGTCGCTTCGTCTTTCATTATTCCTTTCATACATGCTCTTCGGTTTAGGGTACTCTTGACCTGGCCTTTTTCAAGACGTCCCTGATTTGGTCTTGAAATGTCCGCCTAGGTCTACCCCTTCCAACACTTTCATTCACACTCGCCTTGTACACTTTTTTCGTCAATCGTTCTTCATTCATTCTCTCGATATGGCCAAACCATCTCAGCATACCTTTCTCAATTTTTGTCACTACATCTTCTTTCAGACCACAACGTTTCCTTATCTCACTATTTCTTATCCTGTCACTCATGGCTATGGCTATTTACCATGCAATAATGACTATTTATAATTATCATTGATCCATTTGACTGAGTTGACTGACCCGTTGGTCCAGTGGCAGCGCTCCGGCCTGGCCGTGGGTTCGATCTCCACTCAGGGCAAACATTCGTGTGACGAAAAGTTTTTTTTTGCTCTGTGTCTGCATGGGAACATTATACATACATATTGAATATTTAGGCGTATATATACATAAAACACCTATATCAGTGTCTGGTTCCCATTGTAGATACAGGAAATCCTAGTTTAGGGCCAGATGAACGTTTGTCATTCATTTGTCCCCCTATATATAAGGTGTAACAAAATTAGCTGAAACTATTTTGACTGGTGCTTCTCCCTATGAAACTGAACAATTTTTCCCATGGAATCAATAGTCAAATCGTTAAAAAATTGGTTTTCCTATACTAACTCGATCAGCTGATCAGCCAACTTAGTATGGGAAGTTTAATTTTTTTTGTGATTTGACTATGGGTTTCACGGGGAAAGTTGTTCAGTTTCATGGGTATAGAAGCACCAGTTAAAATAGTTTAAGCTAATTATGTTAGACCTAATACAGGGTGTAAAATAATTGGTGTAGGACCCGTTAACTGAGGCATCTACTCATCATACTGAACAACTTTCCCCAAGGAACCTATAGTCAATTCTCAAAAAAAAATTTGGACCCTCCATACTAAAATGCACAAAATTGGTCGATCAGCTTATGGATTTGTATGAAGAGTAAAAATATTTTTTTGCGATTTCAGCAAAGTCGTAGAACAAAAGTTGTTCAGTATGATGAGTAGAAACCCCAGTTAACGGGACCTACACAAATTTTGTTACACCCTGTAAATACATAAAGCACCTATATCAGTCTCTGGTTCCCATAGTAGGTACAGGAAATCCTAGTTTGGGGCCAAATGAACGTGTGTCATTTGTCCCCGTATATATCTTGCTAGAGCTTCAAAGTTCCAATTGTAATGCCACATATTCTAAACTCAGACACTACACGCAATAACGTCAAAGAAAATAAACAATTAAGTCTGCTTTGGAATATTTACGTAGTTAGTCTGAGCATCCCGTGACACATAATACCGGCCATTAAAGTACTTTTCTGTCATTCGGGAAGCCTTATCTCTGACTGATGGGAGTTATTTTCAAAAATAAAACGACCCTCTCGTCTCCCATGAGAATATATGACCATTTCACATTAATATATTATCAAAATAACGCTCTCTAAGTGTAGACGTCATGAGGCGGCTTATCTCCACAATTTTACTAATACGTAATAGGAAATGAAGTACTTAGCCGACTAATTTGGAGATTTTAAACATCCTGTTATTAGTTTTAACACGTGGCGTGATAGTTATTATAAATATTGACGTCGAAAAAAAGCTGCGTGTTTCAATTGTTTCCGGGCCCTGTTTTGCTACTCGCTGATACCGATAAGACTTTCTTAGAACTTTGTCGGTGTTTGTGTGAGGAGTGACTACGTCTCAAAAACTTAAACATAAAACACTTGTCTCTCAAAGAAATCTTATAGGTAGGTACTTTCAAATGAATATAAAATGTGAGCACAGCATTGTATTCCTTACGAATCTATTGAAAAATAAAATAATTCTGGCACCTTGATTCCACCTCCAAAGTTCATTATCAGATCGACTTACTATTTCATTCCAAATTTTTGTTCCATTGGAACCCTAGAAGACATTCTTAAAATCGATCCCAAAATTTGAACTAAGCAAAACATACATACAAAGTACAAAGCTTTTAACAACTAGAGAAATTGTTTCGATGAAAGATTTGTATTTAATTAGACAAATTGTATTTAATTAATTATATAAACTTTTTCATGTGTTTATGTCTTGATGTGTATTACTAAAATGTTATTCCATGCACAAGATGCACATCGACCACCAGGGTTGAATGTTCTACTTCAAGATGACACATGCCATGGTTATTAATCTCATATGCCGCAGTTCCACCTCCCCCCTCCCTTCCTCCCTGTTCTCATCCTCCTCAGGCTATTCTTGCTTCTCTTTGTGATCGTATACTAATTTTACCTAGCTTTTGTGCAAAGATTTGCCCGCGTGGATACCGTTTTTTGGGATTCTTAGTCCCAACGAGAAACCCTTAAAAGACAGTTCGGTCCGACCGTCCGTCACAGAGTGTTACATCGTCTCAAACTTTTTCGTCTGTGTGTTTTATGTGGTTGCGTGACGGTCGCTTTCGTCTGACGGTATGATCGTTTCGTCTTCTGTACCGTAGCAAAAGCAGCCATGATCGTTTCGTCCTATCTGTAAAGTTTCACTTCTACCGTGGTTTCATAAAACCACACACTTACTTTTTTGTACTGAATCGCGTTTTATGACAAAAAATTTGCTATAGGTAGATTTTCATTTAAAATAGGTAGGTGTTTAAACAAAAAAAGAGGTCAAGTGTGAGTCGCACTAGCGTGGAGAGGGTTTCGTGCCATTCCGTTTTCCGTAAGATCGTTAAGATGTAGGAGTTTCGTTTAGGTTTTACTGTAAACTGTAAGATAGGAACTATATCCCCATTTAAAAAAAAAAAAAATGACCGAACTAATTATGGATATAAAGGAGGGATGCTCGATTTTCGTGTATTTTCCTTATTATATTTTAAAGTATGCATTTAAAAATTACAAAAAATACGTAATAAATATATATTTTTTTCTTATAACGATCCCTTTCATTTGATCCACTTGAAAATATATTTTTTTAATTTCTCATTTGTCCCCCAAAATCTAAATTCTTACATTTAGGTTAAATGTCCGTCATTGGGTCATCATCAATTAAAATAATATACTATGTACCAAATTTCAACTCTTTTTCTGTCCAGTAGATTCGGAGAAAAGGTGTGGCAGTAATTTTACCCCAATTATTTCTATACAAAAAGTCATGTCGATCTGTTGCTCCCTTGTGACATAAAATTAGGACATACAAATGAAAGCTGGCCAAGTTCAAGTCGGACTTGCACATGAAGGGTTCCGTACAATTTATCGTCTAAGATCTAAAACTAAATGTACTTTTTAAATTATTTTCACGTTTAAAAAATAATTATTTATTTATTTTTTATTTTAGATGTAATTTGTAATAAGTTAGATAGGTTTTTAGTACCTATAATGATTATTTTGTTACTTTTCAAGTTTAAAAAAAATACCGTAGCTTTACTATCTTAATTTTATTTAAGTAATTTTTATTTTTTGATGTTACAGCGGCAACATACATATATTTTCTTTGAAAATTTTAACTGTCTACCTATAACTCATGAAATAACAGCCCAATGACAGACAGACGAACGGACGGACCGACAGCGGGGGATTTGTAATAGGATCCCATTGGCACAATTCGGGTATACGGAATCCTAAAAATAATTTTTTCCAAATCAATATGGATCTAATTCGGTTACATTTTACGGGACAAAAATGTTCCTTTCTACCTACCCTTTTAACTATCTCTGTGCCAAAAATCCTACTAATATTATCAATTTGAAAGTCTGTATGTATGCTACTTTTTTCCACGCTTGCGAGCGCACTGGGTAACCTCAAAGACAGTCATAGAACTTATGTTCACGCGAGTGAAGCCGCTGGAAAAAGCTAGTACTCTTTATAAATAGCTTTGTTACGATTTCAGTAAAGGCGGCCTATAGTCACTGTGGAAAGATTTCTTGTGTAGAAAGACGTGCTTATACTTTTTTAACCAAAAAAAAAATTGAGTGAGTTAATGATCCAGAAGAAAGAGCGTAGGAAAGCCTCCCCATTCCATGGAAATACGATCTGGTGAAGGTCACGGGAAACCACTAAAAGCAGCAGCTCAGGATTATGGGTTACTTGGGGAAAGTTTCTTAGTCTGATGAGCTGGTTACCAATTTTGTTACACCCTGTATATAGATTTTATGTATACTGTTAGTACCTTTGTATTTTTATAGTGGCTCCTTAAAAATATCACAATTTTAAAATAACCTTGCCTCTGAGAAGCTTTATAAACCTAAGCTTGAGATCGTATCTTTCCTTGACTTGCATCTCAGAAGCGCAATATTGGCCATTCTTTGTGCAATTATGTCGACTGCAGGCGCTGGCTATGCGTATTGCACTTGCGCTCAGCTCAGAAAACCAGTTCTATATGCTACCGAGAGTGCCTTAACGGGAAAGATAAAGATTTATCTCAACAAAAATGGCCAAATCACTCGTTTTCCTTAGAATTGGCTCTCTATTTCCAACTCACTACGTTTTGTGGTTTTGTCTAATCTTAATCGAGACTTGGCATATTTTTAAAAAATGATTTTGTTGTGATTTAATCCCCTTTATTACGAACTTAGTACCAAGATACAGGTATTTAAAAATTAGCCGAAATGGTTCTAGAAAACTTATTATGACAGTGCTTGCTTTGTGATGGACTTGGCGGGGCACAGCCGCTTGCCAACATCAAGACTTGGCACATTTTAACATAGTCTTTTAATCTGAATTTCTCTTCTTTTATTACAAAAATTACCTAATATTTTCTAGAGGACTTTGTTGTGTTTTGATTTTTTTTTTATTCCCATTACATAACATTAAAAAACTTTAGCTATAGCGCAATTTGTACCTATATGTGCAATAATTAAGCTATTCCCAATATGATTCGTCATCATGTAAAAGAGGAATGAAATGGGGGCGGATCCTTATTTTGAAAGCTTTCCCTTTGTATGGGTATTAAAACTTATCCTTGTATCCAATTTCAAGTTTGTAGGTAAGCTAGAAGTACTTACTTTAGATTTTTGGTGATCGGTAAGTGAGTGAGTCAGTGACACATACACCCCAAGTAGCACATAAATAATATATTAACTAAAATAACTGCGGATTTATGCCCTAAAGTCATATTTTCATTTTTAATCAGCTCTGGTCAAGTTTCAAATTTGTATAAAGGCAATTATTTTATCTGATAATGCTTAATGCTATATTATGGTTCGTAAAAAAGTACTGATAATGATGAATGCCATATTATGGTTACTAAAAAAACAATTATAATGTCAAAACTCCTATTTAAATATAAGTTAATATTAATATACAGTTGTTATCGTATTTCGGTAATATGAAAAACATCATGCATTAAACAAGCATTAACATATTATTATTTAGTGCACTTAGTTGTATATTGGCATTTTCTAGAAACAAAGGTTTTTTAATGGTCAGAGGTTGTGTCGATTTAATGCTTATCCTATATACACATTGAATAAAGAACAAGCATTGCTTTAGCTCCGTTATCTTCTTAACTTATTCTTTAATCAAACATTAGGCTATATTTTGATCAAAGTTAATGTATATTTAGAAATACAAGTAATAAATAGATCGTAATTTGAGTTTTCAAATGGTTATTTTTATGTATTAACTTAAAGTAACGGTCTACATTGTGAAGTTTGTATGTAATAGGGATTTCTTTTTGGCTAATAAGGTTTTAACAGATGATCGCGGTACCTTCCCTACCTAACTCGATATCAATCCGTCACAATGGCGTTTTAATGATTATTTGCATTATAAAATACTTCTGAAGTGTTGAAATACGGCTGAACCTTAAATGCAAGTGTGTTATACGGTAAATTACGAGCTGTATGTTTTTTGTCTGACCATAATACGATTAGCTGCTCTACTACACTATATTTGAATGCCTAATGCATTAATGTTGCGTGTCGCCATTTGCTTTCTTGTTTCATTTCTTACAAAAAGATTTTAAGTCAATCTTATCAGATGAAAAACGGTTAATGATAATTTATTTTGTACACAGATGCCTATAAAACCAATTATATTTGTTAAAACAACGCTAAAAGCCTAAATTTCAACAAAATTTGTCGCTACTAGGTTTAATTTTATATTATTTTTATATTAATAAAGGACTTTTGCGAAGGCGCGTGTATTTTACATCATAAACTTGTATATTTTACTCCACAAACTGATGCTCGCAGCTTATTTCACTCATTACGAACTGTAAAAATGATAGTACTCACCTGTTCAATATTAAAATTTACCCTAACACCAACACGGAACATAATATGACACCATTGCACTATGACAATAACTTAAACTGATTGATATATTTTTTAAATCTATTGAATATACTTTTCTACAAAGGAAATAAAACAGTAAGCATTGTAATAACATTAAATTAACATATTGATTTTTTTATTGCCGCATATCAATTGTAATATAGTCACAAAAAATTCAATTAGCACCTTTTAATGCTTTTACCTGACTTTATTAATGCTATTACACAAAAGTTGTAGTGCTATTACACATCCTTTATAAAACTTAAAGCCGTATAAAGGGGGGGCCCAAATTTTACGTATAAGAGTCGTATAAAAGAAATATGGTTGATATACGATTTTCTTATAATGTAAAGCGCATGGACTCGTGCTATTATAAGTTTGATATAATGGTGTTTTGTGCTACTTGGGACATGCATATTTCGCAAGCTATACCAGGTACAGACTTGTAAGTCGGGGGTAGACGTAGGTCCAGTAAGTAATTGGTAACTAAGATTTAGATCGAAGATAGAGAGCGCTTAAAAGTGCCGTGAGTTGCTTTAAGAAAAGGAGGTACGGCCGTGCACGACTAGGTGGAGGCACCCCCGTACCCTCAGATATATTAAATATATATGCATAAGTATATTTGTGTTATGGAAATAAACAATAATACCTGGTTCTCGCTACCTAAATGGTATTAACCTGGACCCCATCGGGGTTGAATATAGTTATCATTTGACAGTGAATGTCATCTTTAAGTCACGGTTAAGGTCAACTAGATTTTTACATTTCACAAAAACATTCTAAAGGAAAATGAACGAAAGGGCACAAGTCTAGGTATGATTATATCTATGGTAGGTAGCTACTGTCATTTTAACAAGATTCAAGGTATTTATTCAAAATAGTTGGAAATTACACTCTTTCTGATAGTCATAAATAATAAAATAATAATAACATAATGTCATTTGTGAAAAATCAAGAAATAAACAATCTTTAGTTAATAACGTCAAAATTCAATCCTTGACATAAACCATATTATGTCATTAGAACATGAAAACATGACACAAAAAGTTATACATAAAAATAATTGAAACAAGATTAGGCCAGTTCACACGGGCAGCACCCGGTCACGAGTATAACGCGAGAGTCAGCTACATAACATACAGTAACCCAAGTTTTGCGCGACTCCGCTCAATGCGAATTCGGTATGACGCGAATTTTCAAAGAATAATGGCGAACTCCATACTTATTTGACCCGGTCTACATTTACCAATGTATAAAAATGAAAAATACAGAAAACTATCCACGTTTAACTCAATAACGTACTACTTTAACAATTATGACTATCTAAACCGGAGAAAAAAATATATTGCCATTTTTAGATTTTTAGGTTAGGTTACCATTTTTAGGTAATATAATTATTTTAATGGGTACGTTAGGGTATGTACCCAGTATTTACCCTCTAGAGGGTAAATACACGGGTACGTGCTTATCTATAATTCCCATCGTACATTTTGAGAAAAAAATATTTTTTAACATTAAAGTGAAACAAGGAATAATTCTTCAAAATCGGTGAAGTGTGCAGCTATATGGCAACACTAGCTTTCATTTTACATGGCGGGCCTACAAAGATAATGGCGTCAGTCAACTAAACATCCAAAAATAATTAATAATAATCCTCCGGTAGATATAAACATACTGATATCATAAAAAATCAAGCAAAAATATTTAACATATTTCGGTTTTAGTCTTTTTTATATACATTTTACTTATGTTGGGTCAGATCTCGCCGTTATTCTTTGATAATTTACCAAATACTTTGATTTAGGTATAATTGTGAGGTTGGATAACTACAACCTCTTGATAGTGGAAACATTCAGGCTAATTAAAATCGAGCATAATGTGTCATTCTGCATATCTCCAACCTAGATATATATCGCAAATAAAGTCATCAATATCAATAATGCTTGTCGTAACGTACACAATGTATAGTTCTGTATTGAATAAAGCGTTTTATTGTTGCTTTTATGTAAGTATAATGATAAAACATAATTATAAATATGCAGTGATCTGCAGTTCAGTATCTCTCTGTTCTTGTTACAAGCTATTGATTATTATAATATTAATAAAAGCAATGTAATTGCGCTTGTGATGTTCGATTTAAAGGAGTCTTATTTTTTGCAGATAGATAAGACATATATAAATACCTATATCTTCATACTTTTCGATAGGTTTGTTTTAAAATTAAATGCAACATTGTAATTACTATGTTGTATGATATATAGGTAGTTTTTATTTGAATATTTCGGATAATTATAATAACGTTTGGAAGAGAGATCTTAATAAAGGTATTAAATAAGTAGTGTTGCTTTTTAACCCAACGATGGCAAAGCCAAAAGAAAGGTTAAGATTTTATCGTTCTATTATATGTAAGTATACGTATGTTCCACACTACCGCGAGCTTGATGAAGACGACGCAGTGGAAACTTTGATCGCGGAGATTTCGTTTTGCTCAGCAGTTACAAAATATATGAAATTGATATTTTGTAACGTGATTTTTTCATTTTAATGACTTCATTTTGTCCGTTGCAGAAACACAATTCGTTAACTTTTACAATAGAAAAAAATATTTCAATGAAACCTCTTTTGAAACAGAGATTTGAATTCTACAGGCAAACTAGATCGATTTAGTAGCTCTAAATGTTCTTAGTCGATTATTCTAAACACACACTTCAATATGCCAGTTAGATTTTTAAAAATTAATTGTAGTTATTAATTGAAAAGAAAAAACATTTAAAAATTGCAAAAGTGTGGTTATTTTTTAATCGACTTCAAAAAAGGAGGAGTTTTCTCAATTTGACCGTATATTTTTTATGTGTGTTCGCGGATAACTTCTTCGTTTGTAAACCGATTTTGATGATTTTTTTTTATTGGAAAGAAGATATCCCAAGGGTAGTACCATGATCAAGAAACTAGGATCAGATGAAGGCATTCCAGAGAAATCGAGAGGAACCTTAGTTTCCTGTTTGAAGTCCGATTTTTTATGTTCAAAATTATCTTTACTCTTCACACATAAAAAAATACAGAGACAACTTAGATAACCCAAGGGTAGTACCATGATAAAGAAACCAGGATCTGATGATTTCATCCCAGAGAAATCGAGAGGAACATTTGTTTCCTGTTTGAAGTCGGATTTTTTTGTTCAAAATTATCTTTACTCTTCACACGTAAAGAAAAAGACAGAGACAACTGTTCCCATCAATGTCTCACCCTAATAAAGGTGTCATCGGATTTGTAATGAATTAATGATGTTACGAGTAGACTACATTTTATACGAATACAATCAATATGACGGATGTTACCTACATCGAAAAAAGTGGGGGTGTCTGCTTTTTATTTTTATTTTCATATCGAACAGAATGTCAAATGAAAGAGAAGAAAATGCTGAGTTAAAAATAAAAACATATTACCAGACCACGGCAAAGCCAAAAGGAAGGGTTATAATTTTTTAATCACGCATACCTATTAATAATCGATATTGTTACATTACAGATACGTGCGATTTTCCGTTGGCGAGTTCAAGTTACCTACCATTGTGAATAAAAAAAGAAAAAAAAAGTTTTTTAAAATTTCAACTTTTTATTACTTTGTAATACGTAAATACATATGAATTGTAAATTATGTGTAAAATGCGTAGCACATCAGCTGATAGATTTTCTGCAAGATGTAAAAATCAAACTCTTTCTTCTGACTTTCATTCAGAGAGCTAAGTATGCGTGTACGCACAGAAACGGAGGCAATGACCTTTTTGCTTTAAATCAGGTTGTCTGCGGTTGTTAGTCGGTTTGTCCGTCTGTTGAAGGGTTATTAGAGATTGCAGGTGTCGGATCTAAAAACGAATAAGTACATATTTTTAAAACTTTTAGTTTTTACATAAAAAAATCCTATCTAACCACCTCCGTGGCGTAACAAATAAATAAATTAAAAAATATTGAAGTACTTATCTAACCAACTCGAGGCGTTATAAATATTTAAATTAAAAAAAAAACATTTATTTCAGACAGAGTCCATATTTGGTTAGTAACAGAAAATGATTAAGGCTATTAGCTTCACATCACGAGGTCGCCGGTTTGATTCCCGTTGGAGTCTAACTTTGTAAGACTCGGTTTGGTTTATGTAGCTACCACCATCTTATCTAAGTCTTGACGCCAAACTCAATGCTAACAACATAGATGTGTTGCGGCTTGAAGTTAAGATAGCCAGTTCCCCATTACGTTGTGCATCTTGGTAAGCCCGCTTCCATCTTCGGCATCACCTACCATCAGGTAAGATGATGCCAAGGGCTTATCAATTGTAAAATAATAAAATAACTCATCATTTCGAGAATTTTAATAAGGACGGAAGGGATAGTATCTTTGAATGACCTTTTTAAGGGACTTTTATACCTTTGTTTACTTATCTGTGGTCTCTTTTATATTAATTAGTAAAGGTTAATCAATCATTCCTCGTTTAAAATTTACTCTGTATTTACTTAGATTAATTATTTCTATTATATTTACTAACTTATTTTATTATGAATTAAAAAGTTCTTTTTTTTTACAACAATTAGTTTGAGTTAATTTTACGTATTGTAGATATCCGTTAACGGATACGAAGCACAATCACATCCCTAGTTCACAAGTAACAGTCTTTGTATGAACCGCCAGCAACTCAGCACTTAATACGATCTAAATAAGGACCACTTTCGAATGGATTAGGATTCAGAGAAAGATATTGAAATGAGAGAGGAATGTCTAGAGTTACGACTGTGCGGACAGGCAAATACTGAATTAGGTACCTACCTAATGTATGTGGAAACTTATATAGTAAGATAGGATTTTATGCATGGGCAAGTTTGAATAATATATATATATATACCTCTATATCGTACTGCAAAAATAAAAATAAAAACCGGCCAAGTGCGAGTCGGACTCGCAAAAGTAGGGTTCCGTAGTCTTTTAAAAAAATAAATGTTTAATTTAAAAAACAAAATTGTATTTGCAGTTGGTAATAGAACATATTGTATAAAAAATCTATGAACTTTTCACAAATCGAACTGTATATCTTAAGTTGGTCGACTATTTCTTTCTTAGCCGTGATAGTTTTCCTTTTAAATTCATTATACAGACTACTTTCATGATTTTTTTCAAAGTTTCAAATAGAGCAGTTTAGTTGTTAGGGGGTGGGGACACTCGACTCCAACAAAATTTAGCACTTTCAAGCCTATTTTTTCAAAAACGTAACCCTAAATTATAATATGGTCTTAAAAAGCTCACAACTATTTTTTAAGCTCTAACCAAGGATACCCTACACGACTGGGTTTGACGAGAAAAATAAATCATCCCCCTTTAATTGTAGGGGAGGTACCCTTAAAATTCAAAATTCAAAATTCTCTCAAATTAAAATTCTCTCCGCGTTATTATTACGAGTATCTTTGCCAAATTTCAGCTCTTAACTACTAATAGTCTAGCTAGGACCTAGGAGCTAGGACGCGGACAGACAGACATGACGAAACTATAAGGGTTCCTTGTTGTACTACGGAACCCTAAAAACGCGCCAAGTGCATGTTGGAGTTTGGACCATACATAGTGCAGGGTCCCTTCATTACTTTTCAACTTTAAAAATCGGGTGGCGTTGTGTCGGGGTACACTGTATGACATTGTGCCGGCCGTTGGTTTAAGACGAGGTATTGATTGGAAGAGTTGTCTCTGTTTTTTTCTATACGTGTAAAGAGTAAAGAAAATAATCACACTTTTTCACTATTTCAATGGTGTTTCGTTTCAATCAAAAACTACGACGAAAGTATAAAAAATAATAACATTACTCACTTTGTATTATCATAACAAATATTATTGTATATTTTTTAAAATTAATGCTTCAAAATATTTGTCACACTTAACTAGAGTTGAAAGTAACGGTGTAGACTGTAGACATATCTTTGGGATTTTTTTCTATCGAGCCAAAACTGCTCAATCATGTTTCTAATAGCTTTTGAATTTAAGGAACAACATCAAAAATAAGGTTTTTTTTCAACCTTCGGTTTTTTATTGTTTAGGAGTAACTGACGTTTAAAATAACGAAAATATATAATATTACCGCCTTAACTTGAAACAATTTCAATTTTCCTCCGTGAGTGACTAATGAGGTTTGCTTATTCCAAGAAATGAGACTGTTATACGATTAGCTGGTTCTACCGGAAGCAGATTTAGTCTCTTTCGTTATATCCGTTGCACTTCAGTGTTCTGATCTGGTCCCGTATGTGACTTTAAACCCGTTTATGACCAAACTATTACAGACACTCAAAATAATTGTCCTTAATAGCTTCTGCTTTTGTATTCTTACATGGGTAACTTTAAGTTTCTAGTATTGAAACACCAAGAGGAAAGGAGGAACAAATCCTTTTAAGACTGTCTTCAATTCTGAAAAAGGCTCGTACCCAGAGACGTAAATGTATTCTCAAAAAAAGGGAGCAAGATGTTTTCTCAAAAAAAGGGAGAAAGAATCTTTGTTAATTTTGGCGGCTTAGACAAAAATATGTCTTCAGTTTAAAAGGCATAATAAAACTAATAATTATAACGGATATTTTTATTCAATGCACTTGTATTTGTGTAGGTATCCCCAAAAAATAAATTTTATTTTATTCATTCAAAATGGAGATTTATATCTAAGCAATTTTTTGTGCCAAATGCAATCGGTTCCAAAAACTAAAAAGATATTATGCTGTGGCTATCTGTGATGAACAGATGTATAGACGGATGGAAAGAGGCTTATAAGGGTTTCTCGTATAGACTACGGAACACTAAAAGTAGATAATAATCAAGACATAATAATTAATCAAACTAATGTAGATAATCATGAATACTTTGTTAATTTTGAACAGATAATGGGTAGTCTTAATTTAACTAATTCAGAGGTCACGAAACATGAAGATTTTTTGCCATACTAATGACAAAAAACTTAAAGTTATGACATCAAAATATTTTTGAAGAGGTTTAGTGAGAGCAAGTTTTCCTTTGCCATTAATGGCTAAATAAACTGTCGAGCTCTGTAATCTATTTAAATCAGTACAATAATGACGTTTGATCAAAGATCGCTCGCTTCAATTCATAGTCATCTTTGGTTAGGGATGGCACAGTGTTATCATCTTTGGTTAGGGATGGCACAGTGTTATCTATCACTTTTAAAGTTTTTTTTATCTCAGAACTGATTAGAATTAGATAAAGCAGACAGATGATAAGAATTATTACTTTCATGTTGTGAGAGACGAGCAGCTTATAGCTGATGTGCTATAAGCTGCTCGTCTATCACAATATATATGTTAGTGTTTAACAAAAATATTCGAATATTTTAAAAAAAATATAATGGACGTACGTTACATACATAAAGATATCTTCATTTAATTCCACGTAACTTCTAACGGCTCCGTAGCTCAGAGGCAAAGTTCACTGGCTTTACACAGGAGTTCGCGGGTTCGATTCCCGGCGGGGTCAATTGTAAGACTCGGTTTGGTTGGTGGTAGGGCATTTTTTAAGCCCGCCTGGCTAGCTACCACTATCTTATCTAAGTCTTGCCGCCAAATATCAATGTTGATATCATTGGTGTGTTCCGGCATGAAGATATATAAGATAGCCAGTTCCCCATTGCGTTGGGGAATCTTGGTAAGCCCGCTTCCATCTTCGGCAACATCGTCACTTACCACCAGGTGAGATTTTGTCAAGGGTTTACCAATTGTAAATTTAAAAAAAAGGATTTAGTGTGCTTACTGCTTATTTTCTTAGTGTACATGCTTTGAATTCACATGTAGTAGTACTTTATGATACAAGTGCCCTAAAGTTGTCATTACACTCGAGGTAGATTGCAGCCCGAGCAGAAGGAGAGGGCTGCAATGGAGCCGAGTAAAAGTACTTTATTGATAATTTGTTGCCAAAAATAAATACTTTGATGAAATAAAATCTTATCGTCTCCGTACTGTTATGGTTATTTATTTACTGCACGACAGGAGGAAGCAGGTTTGATTCCCGGCGGGTTCTTACTTTGTAAAACTCGTTTAGGTTGGTGGTTGGGCATTTTATAAAACTTCCTAGTTACTACTATTTTATCTTATCTAAGTCTTGCCGCCAAACATTAATGTTTACATCATTGATGTGTTCCGGCATGAAGATAAGATAGTCAGTTCCCAAATGCGGTGGGGAATTTTAGTAGGCTCGCTTTCATCTTCGTCATCATTATAGCTTCGCTTACCCTCAAGAGAGGGCTTATTAATTGTAGATAAATTAAAATGTTTATTTTAATTTATAAATCACACAGTATATATATTTAGGAATTCATTGTTTTTTGATAAATCCTTTGCTTAGATCACTTGTACTATAAAATATAAGCTTCATTATGGACCTTAAAGTGCTGCAATGAGAGTCGTTTTATGAACGAGTGTGCTAAAATTTAATTAAACAAATCATTATTTCTAGGATGTTATTTTTATTTATTCAACAATATTTTTTTCATTGTATATTTTTACATCATACCAAACACTTGTGCATTTTTTAATTAAATTCGTATAATGTATTTTGACAACCCTATCTTAGATGAGGCAATGTCCTAAGGGGCAGAGTACATTGTGATTTAACTGGCTCTCACAATTCACAACGAGCAAAAATAGTTCTTTACCAACCAGACACGATGAAAAAGAAGGTATGCTGAAGTATCAGATTAACTACTCTCTGTCTCTCTCTCTTATCGTGTGGCACAAGAGATAGACGGCGGTTGCCTGGTGTTGCACTTAGCATCACCCGCGGTCACGTATGGGGCATTTATATTTAATACACCTACGGACGTGTGCAATTAACTACTTTTGTCTAGCAATGAACAGGCATTTAAAATTATGGAAATAGTATTAATTATTTTATCAATATACAGTGTAAACTCTGTATAACGTCACTCGATATAACGGTTGAAACGTCAAAGTTTTCTAGCTCCATTTGGTTTTTTTTAACGCTAATTTCTCTTTGTATAACGAAAACTCTCAATAACGTCACGAAATGCCCAGTCCCTTGAGTGTCGCTATAGGTATAGAATTTACACTGTATTTATTTATTTATTATCTTTCCTTTTTTATAATAGGGATGACGACATCATCAGAAATAAACTATGAACTGCTGATCGCTAAATTGCCCTCCTACTTAAACTTCGGAAAACCTTACTCGTTTTGTTTTCCATCAATTGTTCGATTTTTAATTCACCAAAATCACAAAATGAGTAGATAAATGACGCTGAAAACTATGACGTCACACCCAGGTATTACAAACATTTTTAGCACAAAATGTCGTTTTTGACAGATGATAAAAAGTAAATCAGATGACTAGCATTCGTCATCCCTATTATACGCAGCTTAAATGACTTAGGTACTTGCAATGTGTTGGTACCTATTAGACACCGATGATTAAGATTTTTTGTTTAGTTCCTTTAATCACTTACTTTTTAGGGTTGCGTACCCAAAGGGTCCCAACGGGACCCCATTAACTAAGCCTTCACCGACGTCTGTCTGTCCTACCTTTAAACGGCTGTATCTTTTGAAGCGTAATGGATACGTGGTTGAAATTTTCACAGAATATTTGTTACTAGCTGTTTCCCGCGGCTTCACCCGCGGGGACTACGTTTCTATGACTTTTCGAGAGTGCCTATGTTTATCCAGGTCCTAATTCTGTCTACCTACCAAATTTCAGCCAGATCCGTTCAGTAGTTTTTGCGTGAAGAAGTAACAAACATACGCACTCACACAGTCACAAACTTTCGCCTTTATAATATTAGTGTGATGTGATTAATATTATAGTAGATTTCTCAATGAATATTAAGAACAACAAACAGTCAACAATTAAGGAATTAGGCTTTTTGTTTTGTTTTATACATCATAAAACGGTAAAACATACTCTGGTCCATCTTGTGTTATTATTGACTAGCTGTTTCCCGCGGTTTCACCCACGTGGACAACGTTTCTATGACTTTTCGAGGGTGCGCAGTGCGCGAGCCGCAAGCCGCTCGCGAGCGTGGTAAAAAGTAGCCTATGTCTGAATCCAGGTCCTAATCTGTCTACCTACCAAATTTCAGCCAAATCCGTTCAGTAGTTTTTGCGGGAAAGCGTAACAGACAGACAGAGTTACTTTCACATTTATAATATTAGTAGGGATAACAAAAATCGATCAAGCGTGAGACGTAGGTACTCGCGCTAAGGATCCTCAACTTTTTTTTTTATTTGTCACGCTTTGAGCTTTGGGTGTACGGAACCCTAAAAAAATTGAGTTTTTTTTTTTTTTCATTTAAAATTTGAGTGCGTTTGGCTGCACCTCAGCTGATGGTAAGTGCCGATGCAGCCGAGGATGTAACACGCAAGCTCAAATAGTGCCTATTCACTATTGAATTATAATTTGTATTCATAGATTTAGTGTAGGTTTACACAAGGAAAAAACTATCTCAATAAAATCTATCGCAACTATTGACCTAATCTTGATTTAATTTTACCCTAGTTTGACCACAAACTTAAGAGGAAACGCGGTCTAAAGAATAGGTATTTGAATGAAATGTTGCTGTCTCCCTCCCTCTCCTCTCCGTATACAGCAAGAAAGAGAGAACTGCAGCGCAGACCGATAATAGGCATAAAAATTGACAAAACAGCATTTCGTCGTCCCCTATTTCCTCCTCCAAAACTTGAGCAATAATAATGTTTATTTTTTTAACAATTAAAAAAAACGCTTTACCTTTGCCTCTATGTATTGTTAATATGCGTATTTTTTGGCTGTCTGAAAATGACGTTTCAATTGGCCAATTTGCTCAGTTTTGAAGACTCCTAATTCCTATTATAATCAGAATATGGGAAAAAACAAAACATAGGGACATGGCCATGGTAGATATAGGTTTGATGAAAAAAACATTTTTGCTCTATTGTCATTAGCCAGGGAGGAAACAGGGGACTACGTTTGTATTTACGATTGTGAATAAAAACAAGTTTGGAAAAAATGGCGCCCGCGTTTCTTATTAAAGTGACCCAGCTTTTTTTTAATCCTTGACAACATCTCACCTGGTGGTAAGTGACGATGTTGCCGAAGATGGAAGCGGGTTTACCAAGATTCCCCAACGCGATGGGGAACTGGCTATCTTATCTTCATGCAGGAACACACCAATGATATCAACACTGATATTTGGCGGCAAGACTTAGATAAGATGGTGGTAGCTAGTCAGGCGGGCTTAGAAAATGCCCTACCACCTAAACTTAAAGTGACCCAGCTTCCCAAGCTTTAAGCTTGCTGTACCTCGTGCTATAAATAACGCTCTTACTTCTTACTAAATGAAAATTATATACTAAACATAATTCAGGTCTTTACATTCCCTCTCCCAGCGTGTATTAATCAAATGTTCCCCAAGAACGGGTTTTCACAAAGGTGGGCTTATATGGAGTTAAAATAAAATACATAAATAAATTAGAAGCGTTGATTTATAGGGTCCGAACGGTCCGAACGAAGCAAGGTTGTACAGCCGAAAGATATGTTGAAACCGAATTTCGGCTTCTGTCTTATTTTTGGCCTTATAACAGTTAACACATTGCAAAAAACTTTACCTTTTTAATTAAAAGCTTTTATTTAACTTGCAATATTCGTATCTATGTATTACTAGTGGATGCCCGCAGCTACGCCCGCGCAGATCCCGATTTTTGCGGTTCCCGTGGAAATTTCCCAAAATCCTTTCTTAGCGGATGCCTACGTCATAACATCTACCTGCATGCCAAATTTCAGCCCGATCCGTCCAGTAGTTTGGGCTGTGCGTAATAGATCACTATGTCAGTCAGTCACCTTTGAGTTATATATATTTAGATGTACGTATGTTTAGGTTTAATCTTGTAACCGATTTTAGAGCGACTTTCACGGCTCCGATTGAGCTGAAATTCTCGGTGACAATAGGATGCTTTTGGTATTTTGAAGTTGATCTGATAATGAACTTTGGAGGTGGAATCAGGTCCATCGTCGTCCAAGGTGGATTGTCTTTTATTTTCAAGAGAATCGTCGGAAATACTATGCTCGCCTTTTATTTGGAAACGTGCAGTGAGCTTTTGACTTTAGAGCATAAAAACTCTTTTCAATTAAAAGCTTATGTACCTAAAAGATTATTATGTATACTTATTCGTGTTGATCATACAACTTTCACTTTTCTTCGCAATATATATTTCGCAATGGTTACGTGACTTAATAATACTGGCTGTGAAAATTCTTGTTTTTTTTCTTTTGCAAGTAATGTACAACATTAATGTATATATTTTTGTCAAGGATAAAGAAAAAAATGGTTTATGCAAAAACTTACGGAATCATATTGGTTCAGTAATGTTCAGTTTTCAACCAATTTTTAAATGACACCGAATTTTAAATCTTTCGACCTAAATCAGTTTTTCAGTTGTTTTCCCCATCACTAGAGATTTATTTCGGGTAACAGTGAGAAGCGTAGGTAAGGTAAAGGCCAAGCCTTGTTTATACCCTGGTCCCTGATTCTCCAAGCGTCGTAAGGGTCTAATTAATTATGTACGCTTCTTCACACATATTGGGCGTTCTCCTTTTACATCTTTTTGTTTTGGAGAATTCCGAGGACGCTTCATGTAATTCTCCTTAAGATGACAAAAATAAATAAAATAAATTGGAAATAAAAAGGCTATAATGGCATTTAAGTAGAAAAAAGGTGATTCAACACGTTCCGAGATGAATTCTGTTTTGATATTGGAATAATAGGGTAAAACCAGAATAGTTGCTACACGGGTAAAGTTGCCCCGATTGTTATTTCTCTAGTTTCGCGGATGAATCGTATGCTATTTTATTAATCTATCGAAAGACTCTCCAAGTACCACTAAGTTGACCGTGTCTCATGTCTCTGTGCGATTGCATGGGAAGGCAAAATGCGAACAAAGTTTTTGCGGGATAGATGTCCTAAACGTAATTTACATGGATTAGGCAACTATCCCATAAGTGGAATAGATGTTCCAAAATATAGAGGTTAGCTAAAATCGCTAATACTCTGGAAATATTAAAAATCATGTTGTTTTACTCTTCGGAAATTTGTAAGTAAAAAAAAATAAAGTACCGGCCAGTTTAACAAATTTTGATTATTGATTTCAAAAAGTGTGGCAACTATCCGTCTTTTACCCTATAGCTAGCATAGAACTTAACAATATAGTAAAATAAGTGTTTTTATAGTGTACCTATAGTAAAATAAGATTCCACCCCTTTGTCGTTGATGTTCCACCTTCACGCCCGAAGCGTTTTGCTTCTTCGTTCATTATGCGAACGGGCAAGGAGTGGAATTCCCTGCCGGCGTCTGTATTCCCCTTTTCGTATCATTAAAAATCTTCAAGACGAGAGTGAATAGGCACTTTTTGAGCTTGCGTGTTACATCCCCGGCTGCATCGGCACTTACCATCAGGTGAGGTGCTGCCAAATGAACTAAATTTTTTAATAATAATAAAAAAAACTCGCATCTTACTGTGACGATTTCAAATGTGATATTTTGTATTTGACTTTGGCATTGTACGGAACCCTGTCAACGCGAGTTCAACTCGCACTTGGCCGGTTTTATTGAAAACACATTTCATAACAAATTAATAGTCATTTATTAAATCCTGCGTGATTTAATCACAAACGAGGAAATTCATAGAAGAACCTACGTAACCGACATAGCTCTCAGAACCGCTAAACTAAGCTGACAGTGGGCGGGGCACATAGAACACATCGCCGTTGGGGTAGAGTTCTCGAGTAGCGACCGCGCATCGGAAAACGTATATAGCTTAGACAGGCCTCTCACTTGGTGGACCATGACCCGGTGAAGGTGACACACACAGCTTTTAATCATCATCCCTGTTGTTCACATTATTTTTAAATTATATATTCTGTACCAATTCCATAGGGTGGAGCCTGGTGTGTCCCGTAACACAGACTTATTAAAGACTAGCCCAGACACCAGTCCATCACTTCTCTTTGATATGTTTTTTACCTTTTTGTGTTAATAACCTGTATGATGATGTGTTGTGAAAAATAAACTGATATTTCTTTTTACTTTTTTATCCTTACTAATTATTAAAAATGTGTTTGTTTGTTACCTTTTCACGCTTCAACACCTTGACCAATCTTCATGAAATGAGGCATGCAGGTAGCCTGTGTCAAATGAAAGGAAATAGGCTACTTTTGATCCCGTGAAAATAGCATAGTCCGATGCAGTTCCCGAGGGAACTGAAAAAATACTCTTTTTTGGCTAACTTCTTTAAAATCGCAATAAGGAACAATTTATTTTTTCACAGATGGTCAAGGCGTGTCATACGAGTATATTGCTAATTACAATAGGGATCTGGAGAAAACTCATTTCCACCACTCACACTGAAAAGCAGTCATAAAAATGATGTACACGCGGGCGAAACCGCGGGAAAAAGCTAGTATATTAATAAAACAATGCAAATGAAATTAATGTACTGTATCCTGTATTTCCAATCTGATCTCTATCGACCCATGGGAAACGCTGGGTCGTTCCCATTAAATCCACTGCAGGTACACAATACAACAGACAGGCAGGACAGACAAACCTCTCTGACAACAATACTGCACGGCATAATGGCAGCCAGCCAGCTGACGGGAGGTGCCTTAACGCCCGTTGTCATGGCAACCGTGAAGGGTGGCCAACCTGCTCCGCTAACATATCACCGGCCCCGACAAAAAACGACCCAACTCGCCCCCCATACAAACCCCATTTCGACTCTACCCCATTAACCACAAGGATCTCTTTCACGCACCAAAATACGCACTTAATACCTTTCTTTTTAATTATTTTATTGGGATGCGTGTATTGTGTTTTGGGTTCCATCTTTGCTTTTTAAAATTAGAATGACTATCTCTATCTCATTCGTGCCCACGTTTTTTTTTCCTATACCCGCTCCTTTAACCGCAGCCGTCTAATTATTCCATTGTCTATTTATGGGTTTTTAAACAGTTTTTAAGTTTTTGTTGAAATAAGCATGGCTCGTAAATGTTATTGCGGCCGTAAATGCGCAGTTTCAGTAATTTATTGTCCATTTAAACGCGGCATCGGACTTTCAGATGATTCACGTGATTCATTCACTATTGCATTTTTATTCTATACATATAAAATTCTCGTGTCACAGTGTAAGTTGCCGTACTCCTCCGAAACGGCTGGACGGATTTCTATGAAATTTTGTGTATATTCGGTAGGTCTGAGAACAGGTGCCTATATAGAACATTTTTCACCGGGATCTGAGCGGGCGAGGTAGCGGGAAACAGTTAATTTATTTATATTATTTTAGATCATTGGAGAAATACGAAATAGTTCACCATTTTTACAAGATTTTATTAAACTTGGAATGTATGTATGTTTTTTTGGGTGAAATCTTGCAACTCAATTTTGAAGGAGATATCTTCAACCGATTGAGCTGAAATTTTGTATACACGTTCAGTTTCGATGACAATGCATGGTTAACTGTGTGACGTCATCCTAAATCCAACATAGCAGCACACCCCAAGATGGCGGACTAGTTATTTTTAATGCACTCCTACAAGCTGATAAGAATACGAAATAATTTAAATTCTCTTATCAAATTAAAGCTTGTACCTTAAAGTTTTTAGGTTTTTCAAAAATTATTTTAAATTACTTTTTTAAATAATTTATTTATTGTATCAATGATTGTTTCATAATTATTTTCATTGCATACTGGGCGAAATGTATTCTGTAGTGTTTATTTATGTTATCACTTAATTTTTAGTTACAAAAAGTTCACAAAAGATCAAACAAATCCACTTGAATTAATCCATTAGTTTTAAGCTAAAGTTTTAAATGTGATTTTATCGGGCAACTAAAGTCAAGCCGAGCTTACTCACACAGTCGAATACATTCCAAACCGCTTGGCCCGCTCACGCTATCAATTTTATACGCGATGGGAAGCCCATTTATCTTACCTTATTTATTGCTTGAATCCAAACCAGTCCCGAGGCAGACCTGATCTCTTTGTAGGTCTCTGCATTTACCTGCATCGGTGTGTGTATGTATTCTTTATGTGGCGCAAACGTGTTTGTAGGTATAACGTGAGAATACATTGTATAGATTAATAAGAAACTAATGGACCGTCAAAATCCACGTCTCATAAGTACAAGCTTATTATTTACAAGCTTCAAGATCCGACGGCAAAGGGTGAACTTTCACAAATTCCAAGAAAGCAAATAACTTTAGAGATACTCTTAAAGAGGCACCTTACAAAGAATTAGAAAGTTGCGCAACCCTTATTTAAGCTTCCCTGGGTTTTTGTGGCGATTCCGTTATAAAAAGATCACTATTGTTAGATCGCGGACCGTTTGCTTCAACCCTTTCCGTTACTTTTTTACTTAGAAAAGATTGTTTTTACTTATTGTTATTATCGAAGGACGAACCCGTTCAACGGTCATTGAATAGACTATTTTAGCGTATTAAAAATAAATTAAATAACACCATTCTTCTAGAATGAAATGAACTTGCTCGTTTGAAATGTAAAACAATTTTTAATTTTATATTTAGTTAAAACAGCTACTTAGTTCGTTAAAGACTATGGTAGGTACTTATGACGTCACTATGTCAGTAAAGCGAATAATAGGGGATCGGACTGCTAGTCATTTGAGTAACTTGTTATGATCTGTCAAAAACGAATTTTTGTTCTAAAAATGTTTGAAATACCCACAAGTGAAGTCATAGATTTTTAGTGTTATTGACGAACTTATTTTGTGAATTTAATCAATTTAAACTTGAAGACGTGATGGAAGAACAAAACAAGTACTAAGGTTTTTTGAAACTTCAAGAGGAGAGCAATTTAGGAAATCATTTTATTTTTGATGCAGTCCGATCCCCTATTACAGAACAAACTTTCGTTTTTGACAGTTGATAAAAAGTTACTCAATTGACTAGTAATAAAACACCTTCCTACGTTCGACAGGATCGGACTCTTTTTACAGCACTACTATCTAGTTATGGTCCATCTCAGTAGCGAACAACCCTTAAAATTAACTTTATCACTCGCAATAAAATATAAATTATGAGCCATTAAAATCTTAATACGTCATTAAAGTGAGTTTCAGTGCAACGTGTAACCATGAAGCCTTTTGGCTGCAAATTCAAAACTTGTGTCCCATCTTGATCATGTGTTTTTATCGTGTTATAAATCCTGTTTATTGTCTTTTTATATGCGATAACCTGTTATGTTGGGACAGTTATGTGTTTATTATAAATCATGAATAAAACACTTCTGTGAGCCACAAGAATTAATGCTTTTGTCCGTGAAATATTCTTATATTTTTGTTTTGTTCATTTTCAGGACCAAATGGGTGTCCACGACGGCGAGGAAGACAAACTTACACGAGGTTCCAGACGCTAGAGCTAGAGAAAGAATTCCACTTCAACCATTACCTGACCCGCCGGCGCAGGATAGAAATCGCGCATGCGCTCTGCCTCACAGAACGACAGATCAAGATCTGGTTCCAGAACCGCCGCATGAAGTTAAAGAAGGAGTTGCGAGCCGTAAAAGAGATAAACGAACAGGCTCGCCGGGAGAGGGAGGAGCAAGACCGGATGAAGCAACAGCAGCAGGAGAAGCAGGCCAAACTGGAAGGGCAGCACCACGGCCACCACGTGACCCACCACCACGACCCTATGAAGATGCCCATCGACAAGGGCTCCAACGACCTACTCAAAGTGAACAAGGTCCCAACGTAAGGTGTTTGTTGCACCGCATAGGAAATGTTGACTGATTCTGTATCATATAGTGTGAATACATGAATGGAAGTGTTGCGTCACTAGTTTTATGTTTTGCGGTTGGTTTTGGTGGTCGCCTCGTTGTGGAGGTGCAGTGACTTTTATATGTTCCTTTAGTGCGAAGGACTTGCCTCGGCGTGCTCGCGGGTGCGCGCCGTAGACGTGCTTTAAGCATTTATTTTGTTGCCATAACCACACCTTGTAATGCAATAATATTTTACTGAAAAAATGAATTTACAAAACGCGTTAGAATCGCTTTAAGATTTACATAGAAACCTGAGTGAATTTTCGGTATTGTTAGTTAAGATTTAAAATCTGTGAATCTCATAGTATTTATTGCTACCACTTACTTTATAACCATTATGATATTATTATTATTTTTATCTTTTAAAATTATATTATGTACATTTTGATGTACATTTTATTATTATATTTTCGCTCTTAGAAGTACAGTTATACATATGTTCGGGGTTTTGCGGTCACATTTTAACCTACAATTGAAAATTTGTTGTTTATTTTAGCGTGTTGTTTTTTTTTTGTTTGAATTTAGTGATTTATAATTCAATAATTAAAATCCATTAAATTGTAGCTTGATATTTTCAATGGTAAACTTTATTTTTCATAATGTTAGCATCAATGGATAATAATATTATTATTCCTAACTCTGAATACCTTTAATAATAATATATTATGTATAACAAAATACGTATTGAAGTACAATTTCACGTTAGATATTCGTCTCACATAAACTTATTTGTATTAAAATTGAGCTGTATTTTTTGATAATCCCAGTTAGAGATCCATGTCCATGTTACACTCGAAATCTATCAACAGACATTGAATGATCAGAAACAACTAAACTTTTTTCCAAAATTGCATTGATTAAGTGCATTTGTCCATATAATATACTTACCTAAATTATAATATTTCCGAGTCATCAGATGTTCAAAATTATATACGTAACGATGATACATATAATAATTTACAATAATGTGACTAAATATAAATTTTACACGTAGTATAAATTTGAATAGGGTTAAGTGTATCATATAAAGATAATGTAGGTTCGACATTGTATGAAGTATTGCTAAGAATAGGAACATAAAGTTCTAGATTAGACAGTGGTCACGCGCTATTTAACCATTTTTCTGATATATCCCTATAAATAAAGTACAAGATAGTTAACATGTTTATATGCAGAGGTAACGTCAATACCTACTGAAAATTATCGCGGGAAGAGTTGCACACATTCCTTAGTTAGGCAGTAAGATATTTTGAATTTCAACAATGTTCTTACAGTTATTAGAAAAAGTTTCATATTTTACTTATTGCACAGCCCTCATCGTAAGCAGAATCTTTTTATACACTTCTAACTTATGACACAAGCTAACACTCATTTAAATATTCTTTTTGTTTTTGTTTCCTATTTCAAATTGTGCCAAATTAAATTTTAAATGCCTGGGTATAAAAGTTCCATTTTAATTTCGCGTTATATATTTTACTGAATAGAACAAAACGTGAACACTTTATTTCCTGAATACGTAAATAACTGAACAAAATTAGAAAATAGTGTTTGATATAGTCACCGTTATACGTAAATTAATGTCAGGGTAGATTTAATGGAAAGTAATAAATTGGTAGAAAGCGTTTGTGTTGGGTTGGATTCTTTGCTTAATTTTGACAAATAATCTTGCAATATCTGTCCAATGTATCACTTATTATGTATATCATATCTATAACTATACATGTTGCATCATCAGTAATTATGGTAATAATATCGTTATTAAGTATTAGGTCATCTGTAATTGTGAATTTAAGTTTCATTCTTGAAAATTTTCAGATAAATATTTCAATGTATAATTTTTTTTTAAAGTTAATTTACCATTCACGGCTCTTATGCCTAAAAAGTGCAATATCCAAAATGGCTAGTTTCAGAATAACATTGATCTTTCTGTAGTTAGGCAACACGCGTAACCTAAGGTTGTTGTTAGTAATAGTGAATATCCCGTCGTCTTTAATTAATTAAACTAAAATTTGTGAATGAACAAAATGTACTTAAGTGTAACCTCGTTTTAAGTAGGCTTTATAAATTATAATGCATAGTGTATATCGTAGAAACATGTAATGAAATAAGAGTATTGAGCCGACGTTTAGTATTTATGATTGTAAACGCTTGGTATCTAAAATTTTACGCCCACACTTGACTTGAGTGATCGGGGAGATAAGCGTTTGAAAACGGACATACACACGAAATAGTGACTATAAAAAGCAGCTAAATAAAAACACAATTTCTGTATACGATTTAAATTGTTGTTTTTGCGTTCGAAATTAAAGTTTTGTGTTTTTGTCCCGATGCAGGCACATAAATCTTTATGTAATTTTTAATGACTAGTTTAATGGGACCGTGCAAATTAGATACTCAAACGTTATTTCCTATCACGGTTGGATGGACTCGTTTTATTTTCCCATTAAGTTTTGTTTTGCGTATGTATGTGAAACTTGTAACAACATGTTAACATGTTTGTGTGTATGTACGTCCACTGATTTATGCCAGGTTTTCTTTATTGTTTCTGCGTCGTAAAGACTCGTTATTCATGTGAAACAATGAGCAATTTACTAAATAGATTATATGCGTCCTCCATCCGTAATGCTGTCTTGCCATATTGCTAGTATTTCTTAGAACCTAGGTACTATAACCCTACCATCATACATGGAATTTGTAGAAGCATGTTTTAATTAACAAAATGTTTTTTTTAAATCTTAAATGCCTCATCTCCTTTTTTGAGGATACGATTTTTCCATTTTATACTTTTGTGTTTTAAATGTTGCAATTACTGTTATTAAGTTGAATTTTATCGGTCTGAAGTCTGTTTGATGTTTTAGTATAGCCAGGTTTTTGATGATTTTTTATCATTATATACTTTTTGTATTTATCTTTTATTTTATAGCATGTATGTATCTAACTACAGATCATTATATTTTTTGAAAATAGTAATTAAAATTGTCTTAAAATTAAGTGTAAATAGTCGTGAAAATTTTATGTAGCGCTTTATTTTTTGTTCATAAATAATTATACATACATATTATGTTTTGTTTTATTTTATGTTAATTTATGTTAAATGAGATGGATAGTATTCATTTCTACAGACCACGTAGTCTTTTAGACTCAAAATAAATAAAAAAAAAACTGATTTCTTGAAAGTTATACTGACTCACTCATTCTCGGTCTTTTTACTAAAGTAAAAAAAATTGGAGCTTGGGTTAATAAGATCGTGGTCATAGAAATCCTTGATACAATCCTAAGTGACTGTGTCGTTGTGTATAAACAAATAGCCGGGTGGTTGTATATGAAGCCCGCATTCAATACTGTAATATTAATTTCAAAAATTCAAGAGAATAAAGAGTTAATAAAACGTATCTATACTTCTTTTTTTCATTTGTGTCCTTCCACTTATCTGTCGATATTCGGGACCCGGAAAAAAAACAAATTCCCTATCTGTCGACCTACCGGGAGCCGGAAAAATTAGGGCGGGTCAAGTTAGAGCTAATAATATCAATTATCATAATATAAAAGTAAAAACAATGAAAAAAAATTTAAACACCCTAATTAGAATAATATTTTAAATGGAAATACACAATATTTTCTTTCGATTCACAGAAAATCCATTAAATGCGCCCAGAACACTGTCTGTCAAATTTCGGCTGCCGGTAAAAATCCTGTCAGTCGAATTTCCGGATCCCGGGTGTGCCAGACAAGGGGGTGTGGCCTAATAACAGCGTGACATTTGAGAGGTTAACTTTAACCCTTTAGAATGCCTTTAGATGCACCTATTCACGTCCCCAATGCTGAGGTAGTCTATTCCCTAACTTTGAAAAGGTTAGGCCAAATAATATATAATTAACTAACATACAGTATGGACACTCCCTGTCGCTCTCTAGATTGCGACCTCACCCCCTCGTCACCAATATTGATACATATTGGTTACAGTTTGGACGTCGAACGTATAGGATTTTTTTTTACGAACTGCCCTCTAGTGATAGTAACAGGCACCAAAGGCTAAACGCGCCTTTACAAAGCATGGAAAACTGTCCATTCAGGTAAGGCGAGACAGTTGTAAAGAGTAAAGAAAAAAACGCTAAAGACGTTAGAAAACCGAGTTTCATCGCAACAACTCAGTAATACAATTTTGCAACAATATTTTTGGTTTTTGTTATTTTTTTAATTTATTAGAAAATACCAATTATTTAATTTATTAGTATACTTTAGGACTACACCGATTATATTTTTTTTAATATTCTAATTAATTAGAAAATACTATTTATTACTAATAATTTAATTTAATAGTACTAGTACTAAACCGATTTTAATAAAATTTATATGTGACCAATTCGGGAGCATAGCCTATCGAATAAAAAAAAACATTAAAATCGGTTCAAAATTTGCGAAGATATCGTAACAAACATACAAAAAAACAATAACCACACTTTTGTACACCCGTTTAAGCAAGTTTAGTACGTAATTCCTTCGCATTACTTTCGACATAATTTATTATGCAGATAAATAACTGACAAATTCGGCTTCCCGCAAAGCAGGCAACACTGGTCGTTTGTGTTTTTATTACAATAAAATAATGAAAGATCCTATGATTTTATTGTGGGTCGAAAGCTACCAGATGCTTTAATAAGTAGGTAAGTACATCAGTTCTGCTAATACGTTCTGTTAATAGACTTTTAACCGCCTCCGTAGCCCAGAGGCAAAGTTCACTGACTTTACACAGGAGGTCGCGTGTTCGATTTCCGGCGGGGTTATTGGTAAAACTCGGTTTGGTTGGTGGAAGGGCATTTTCTAAGCCCGCCTGGCTAGCTACCACCATCTTATCTAAGTCTTGCCGCCAAATATCAATGTTGATATCATTGGTGTGTTCCGGCATGAAGATAAGATAGCTAGTTCCCCATTGCATTGGGGCATCTTGGTAAGCCCGCTTCCATCTTCCGCAACATCGTCACTTATACCACCAGGTGAGATGTTGTCAAGGGTTTACCAATTGTAAATAAAAAAAACCTCTCAAAATGTAATATAATATGGGGTTAATTGCAACCGCGCACCTACAATTGAATGAAATTGATGGAAAACCAATTCGAAAGAATTCGAACTAAAATTGAAATTTCAGGGTATTTAGTCAAACATTCCTACTTTTTAAAGACGATCAAGTGAAAGTCTTATCCTAACTAATATTATAAAAGTGAAAATGTGTTTGTTTCTTACCTTTTAACGCTTCAACAACTTGACTAAATGATGAAACAACTTGATGAAATTTGGCATGCTGCTAGCCTGTGTCACTGGAAAGGACATATGATTCTTTTTATCCCGCGAAAGTAGCATAGGCCGTTGCAATTCATGAGGGAACTGAAAAAATGCTCTTTTTTGGTTAACTTCTTTAACATTGCAACGGAACAATGTATTGTTGTGATTTTTGTGCACAGGTTGAGGGGGTGGAAAATAACATGATTTACTAATCAGCATATCCTTGCATGGTTCCCGAGTGATCTCGGGAAAAATCATTTCCACGTTTACGTATGTCGACGTCGCAACGGAACTGAAGGGAATAATAAAAGTGTGATTTAAAGTAATTACTAATTAATATATTGGCACAAACTTATAAAACATCTAGTCGCGAGCGCGGTCGAGCAAAGAGGAGTTAACCACAGGTAAGACAAGGTTATATAAATTTTAGTTTGACACATAGCGTTCGGTTCATGTCGATATTGCTTCAACATCCTCCCTTCGACATAAACCCATTTTCAGTGAGCAGTAATCCAGCTTGGCTTGTGGAGTTCCTTTGGTCAATACGTCAGCCACCATTTCATTTGTAGGAATATAGCGGACTTCTATCTTCTTCTGCTGAACCTTGTCACGTACAAAATGATGTCGGACATCTATATGTTTAGTCCTGGAATGATAGTTATTCGAACCTGAAAGTTTAATTGCACTTTGATTATCACAGAATATGATAACTGGTTCATTTATAAATTGTGGCCAAAATTCTTCGTGCATCTGTTTTAGCCACATAGCTTCTTGAGTACAGCTAGACAGAGACATGTACTCTGCCTCGGTGGTAGATAATGCGACAGTTTGTTGTCGACGTGAGTTCCAAGAGATAGAACCACCCTGAAAAAGAAATGTGTACCCAGTACATGATCTTCTGTCAACATCTGTACTAGCCCAGTCAGCATCACAATAGCCATGCATTGTTTTTTCATCTTTATTTTTCTTGTAACATAATTTATAGTTTTCTGTGTGTTTCAGATATCTCATAATACGTTTCAGTGCGAGCCAATGCTGCATTTGCGGTTGCGAATTGAATCTACTGAGAGTGTTCACTGCATAGCTTATATCGGGGCGAGTTCCTTGTGATAAATATAACAGACATCCAATTATCTCTTGATATGAAGTTTCATTTCTAATGGTTTCTTCATTTTCAGTCAATAAAAACTTTGTTTTTGGATCAATTGGTGTTTTCACTCCTTTGCAATTATCCATTCCATATTTATCTAATATCTCCTTTATGTATTTTTGCTGATCGATGTATAATATACCATACTCTTTATTCCTTATTATGTGTAAACCCAGGCAGTACTTCAATTCTCCCAGATCTTTCATTTCAAACTTTGAAAAAAGTTTTTGTTTGATGTCTTCTTTGGTTTTTGTAGATTTTGTTAAAAGGATCAAATCGTCTACGTACACTGCCAAAAATGTTATATCATCTGTTTCAATCTTGTGGTAGATGCATGGATCTAATAATGACTGTTTCAGTCCAATTTCTATCAGTGCATTGTTTAATTTTTTGTTCCATTGTCGACTGGCCTGTTTTAGTCCATACAGTGATTTTTTCAACAAACATACCTGTGTTTTATTTTCTTCAAAATTAGGAGGTTGACACATGTATATCTCTTCTTCTATGTCTCCCTGCAGGAAGGCGGAAATGGCGTCCATCTGATCAATTTCCAAATCATATTTTGTTGCCATCGCAAACAGGTAGCGGAGAGAAGAGTATCTTATTACCGGAGAGTATACTTCTTCATAGTCCAAACCTTTTTTTTGAGCACAACCTTTTATAACAAGACGAGCCTTATATTTTGTTATGTCACCTTTTTCATCTCTTTTAGTTTTAAAAACCCACTTGCATGATATAGGTTTTTTTGAAGCAGGTAAGTCACATAATATCCATGTTTGATTTTTCATTAATGATTTATATTATTCGTCCATTGCTTTCTGCCAGTGAACAGATTCGGAGCAAGATAGAGCTTCTTCTATAGTTGCAGGATCTTGGCTTAAAGCCATATATGCATAATTTTTTTCTTCAATTTCTTCTGGTTCTTTAGCATGGGGCTTCCTATTCAAACGAGGTCGCAAATTCACATTTTTGTATGGAGTTTCAAAGGAGCTGTCGGTGCTTGGTAGATATGTTTCATTATTACTATCTTGAGTAGATTCAAAGCTCTCTTCCATATCCTGTTCGAGACCAACTGTTGAAATGTCTTCTTCTATCAGCTGTGAAGTACTTTGACAAATCTCGTCTGTTTCGAATGGCATCTGTAATGTTGTGGCATTGGAATTTGTTTTTGGCAGCTCTTCATTAACATTTTCATTTGTTTTAGACAGTTCTTTATTCTTATTTTCTTCAGGCCAACAGTTTTCTAAAAACACAACGTCTCTACTTTTAGTAATATTCTTTGTTTTTGGATCCAATAATCTGTACCCTTTTGTATTTTCACAATATCCAACAAAAATCATTTCTGTTGATTTTGAATCCCATTTTTGCCTCTTTTCCTTAGGCACGTGCACCATTGCCTTGCATCCAAATATTTTCATATGAGAAATATTAGGTTTCATACCTGTCAGTTTCTCTTCGGGTGTCACATCACCAAGGACTCGAGTCGGAGAACGATTTACTACATAGGCCGCTGTTGCCACTGCCTCTGCCCAGTATTGCTTTGGAAGACCAGCATCAAAAAGCATACACCTGGCTCTCTCGACTAAGGTGCTGTTCATTCTCTCAGCGAGGCCGTTTTGCTGTGGTGTGTACGGATTTGTTGTTTGATGCTTGATGCCTGAAGCTGCCAGAAATTGTGACATATTATTATTTATGTATTCTGTGCCATTATCGGAACGTAATATTTTTATTTTTGCGTTATATTGATTTTCAACCTCTTTTTTAAATTTTTCAAAAATTTCCTTTATATTCATTTTATTTTTCAGAAAATAAACAAACACTTTCTTTGAGTAATCATCAATAAGAGTGATGAAATATCTGGCTCCACCCATAGATGTGGTGTCCATAGGGCCACACAGATCCGAATGAATTAGTTGTAGAGGTGATTCTGCCCTTGAGCCATTATTATTGAATGGAAACCTTGTTTGTTTACCTTTTAAGCACGGGATGCATTCTTTATTTTCACTGGATTTTGTTATGTTCACTCCCTCAGTACATGTTTGTAATTTAGCAATATCATTGTAATTTAAATGCCCCATTCTACGGTGCCATGTATGCAAAGATTGTTTATCTCCTGCGGAAGTAACAAATGCATTCCCTTGCACTGTATTCAATTTATACATGTTTTTAGTTAGTCTAGCTGTTGCTACCAATTGTCTTTGTTTATTATAGATCTCACAGCCAGTGTCATTGAAATTTACTCGACAGCCATTCTTTATCAGTTGACTAACTGATAACAGGTTAGCGCTTAACTCGGGGATATATAAAATATCTCTCACCTGGACATGGCTCGTTTTACCATTGTTACAGCAGAAATCAATATTTACATTGCCAATCTTCTGCACTGCGACTGATGTGTTGTTAGCTACAGTTATACGTTGTATCGGAGGAGCTCGGACATCATACATCCATTCGCATACATTTGACATATGCATCGACGCGCCAGAGTCCACATACCAATCATGCTTGTGGACATTTCCATTCGTCGCGGAGAATACTGCTGAGAAAACATTATTGTTAGTCTTTTTATTGTAACAGTTTTTGCTTAAATGGCCATATTTATTACAATTGTAGCAACGGGGACCTCTAGACTTGTACTGATTTTGAGCATTGTACTTGGGAGGCTTATTTTTATGCTTTGTGTAAAGAACAGGTAAGCTAGACCCTTTGACTTCTTGTAAGAGCTTAGTTTTGATGGAGTCTGTACTTATTTTTACACCAGAGCTTTCAAGTCCCATGATCATAGGTTTGTATTCATCCGGCAAACCAGCTAGCATCAAAGTACCTAACCATTCATCATCAACACTGAAGCCAATATTCCTCAGCTTGTGAGCGGTGGTTACGATCTTGTGCACATATTCTTCTACATTAGAGCATGTATCTAAAGTTGTATTTACCAGATCTCGGAGCAAACCAACTTTCCTTGTCAAACCTGAATCTTCAAATGCATTTTGCAGATTCTGCCATACCTCGGTTGAAGATTTAGCCTCTTGGACATGTATATAGTTTACCGGGTCCACAAGTAAAATTATTTTTGACTTCGCTTTGAGGTCTTTCTTTGGATCTACTTGCTTGTCGTCGGCAGGTTCGACACATTCCCACAAGTCTTCATGCTGTAAATAGGTTTTGACCGCAAACTGCCAAGTATTGTAGTTCTCTCGGCCCAACAATTTCTGTATTTGTACCATATTATAAGACATAGCCATCTTATGAAGAAAATAAATCAATTTGCCGGCGTGGCTTCCACGTGATTTTATTGGCTAAGTTCACCTAAAAATCAGAAAGAAAAAAAATTCACGGTAATTAGCCCGAACTTTCCGAATCACTGTTTCTTTTATTACGAAATACGGCCCATAACCTGAAGGGAATAATAAAAGTGTGATTTAAAGTAATTACTAATTAATATATTGGCACAAACTTATAAAACATCTAGTCGCGAGCGCGGTCGAGCAAAGAGGAGTTAACCACAGGTAAGACAAGGTTATATAAATTTTAGTTTGACACATAGCGTTCGGTTCATGTCGATATTGCTTCAACAGGAACAACGGATTGAATTGATTTTTATGTACATAATTGGTTGATGGGGTGGAAAGTGACATAGACTGCTAATCAGAATAGTCTGATACAGTTCGGGATGAATCTGGAGAAAAACAGTGTCCACAATAGCGCATCACTCACCCTCGAAGACAGTCATAAAAACGATGTAAACGCGAGCGAAGCCGCGGGCAAAAGCTAGTATGTAGATTAGTTAAAGTGAAGGTTCATCATAAATATAGATTATTAAAAAAATATCGTGAAATCAAAGATTAAGGTTCAGAGGAAACGCGGGTGCCTTTTGCCATATAACCGTGGTCCCCTGTTTCCTCTCTGGAGATTAGAGCATTTCTCTTTCCATAAAATCTATATGCCATGTCCCTATTCAAATATACAGCAACATATTATTCAAATACCTATTCTTCAAAAGTCTTCATTATTATTATTATATCAGCTCATATACGTCCCCACCGAGGGGCTCGAGCCTACCCTGAATCAGGGCGATTAGGCCTTAGTCGACCACGCGGGCCCAGTGCGGGATGGTCGACTTCACACACAACCTTCGAGTTTCTTCGCAGGCCTGTGCAGGTTTCCTCACGATGTTTTCCTTCACCGTTAAAGCAATCGGTAATGATATGTACGTAAGTTTTGGAAAAACTCATTGGTACATTGGCCGTCCAGATTTGAACCCGGTACCTCTGGTTAGATGGACCGAGTCGTTACCGGTTGAGCCACCGACGCTTTTTTCACAAAAGTCGACAAAAGTCTTCATAATGTTAACTAATTATTAAACAATGAAAAACACAATCACCCCTCTTTCCGTGACGATAAAGTCCAATGTTCACCTTACGTTTAAGAATTTCTTACTATAGTTCAAGTAACAAAATAGAATCTTATTTTTTCATTTGCATTTCTGATAAGTGTGCTACATCAATGCAGGTACCTAACACTTGGGGTTTTTATTGTGATTTTTTATTTCCAAGCTGCATGTGATGTGAGGTTCCAAGTGATTACTACATTTATCTCTTCAAGAATGACCCAAGCAGAACCAAGGCAAAAAATTACATAAGGTTTTTTGCAAGCAAATACCTTGTCATAACACATACTTAACAAAATTAATTCCCACCGTAACTAACAACGAAACTGTCGGCATGTCGTTATGTCAGACCAAGCCGGCTCATATATCACAAATAAAAAAGAAAAGGCCATTCCGTCTAGTAGATAAATGCCCTTAAATACCAATAACGTTTGTCGGATCCCCGCCAAAAACAAACCGTGAGTTATCCCCGTAATGTAATATATTCTGCGATTCCACCATTTTCCATTCTCCACAGACACTGGTGCTGTCATATAAATTTCAGACCTATGGAACTCACAATAGTCGGGTCCCGCCCCGCTTTGAATCCAAAATCGCTTGGCGATCCACTCCCGCTTGGCAACGCAAAACTATGCGAAAGATAATGGAAGCTCACGCGATTCTGGCCTTACACCGAAAACCAATTTTTTGGTCCGACCTTTCGTCTTATAGTTTTTGTTGATAGTTTTTTCGAGCACCCCTATCTTCGACGTCACTTTTATGGGGCGCCTGATATCTGCTGGAAGGATCATAGCAAATTCTAATGGCTGTTTAAACTCGCTTAAATGGTAGTAACGACCAAAACAAATTCAGACGCCTATAGATTAACTGTTGATTGCGAAATGAAAGTGTTTCGAATGGCGTTAGAAAGTTAATTAGTTGCAGGTCATATGAACACTTAACTAAAGTGTAAGTTTATTAACCAAGCACGTAGCTAATTAATAAACTTACAACATTTATAGGTGATCGGTGCTTGCGTTAGTAAAAACATAAAATATCAGACCCACAATTTACTTGCAAAAAAAGGTTTTTTGATAATACTCGTACATATAATTAAATTAACAGTTACATAGGTAAATATAATAGATATTTGTGGATAGTAGAGAATACACATTTTTTAATTTCGAGTGATGCACGATGAAGGTGTGAAGCAGGTATTGTGCATGGTAAAAAAATCGAAGTTGAAAATTTTATGAGGATCGATTGTAGAAGAAGACACTAGAAGAGTAATAAAAAATATGTATATATGTGTGTTTGTGTCTGTGCGATCGTCCAGTGCTTTTTTAGTTCTCAAACTACTGGATGGATTTGGGTAAAGTTTGGGTTAGGGCAATACTATTTAATATCTTCAGCTTTTTTTTCATATTTCCCCTATCTTGGTTTTTAAAGGGTTGCCCGAATAATACTTCTTTTTTATTCAAATTTTTTTGTAACTTCAATATTTAAACAAATATATTTTTTATTTAAAATTGCTAACGATTTTAATTAAACTTTGTGAATAACTAAAAGATCTAATAGCGCCTACCGTACTGGAAAGTTAATTAAGTATACTGGAAAAAATTCGAGTAAGAAACCTCCCATACAAACCCAAAACATTTGTAATTTTTTTAATCAAGTCTTATATACCTAAAGTGTAATATTTTTGTTGATATGTGTATGCTCGACTACGACATACGGTGAAGGCTTCGCGAGAAAGTATGTACAGCGTGGCTGTACATTTATTCCCCTTTCTTACCAGCGTGACTCGGGTCTAATGCTCTAAGCACTAAAGGGGGGATCCTATTATTTATTTGTGATAGTCATCAGTTAGGTATCTAATACTACAAAAAAGATGATACTTAAAACATAAATACATATTGTGATTCTTTCCTTTCTTTTCTATTTACGTTTGGAAGTAGTAGTAATGTCATTATAGATCGTATAATTCGTCATTATACATCATCATATCAGCCCATCATATCGGCCCATCCCAACGAGGGGCTCGAGCCTACCCTGAATTAGGGCGATCGGGCTTACATATGAAATCTAAATTCGAAATCACATTATACATACGGACGCGCAAATGTCAGGCAAATTATATAATGGCGAGGGCGGGGGCAATCAATCAAACCTGACCAAACCTAACATCGCTCGATTCGCGAGCTCATTTACAATCTGCCCTACGGCATTCTGACAATTTGCCTGACTCGACATTGACCGTTTATACACGGACGAATTATTACAATTTGCCTGGCTCGGCATTTTACAATCTGCGTACAGAATTTTACATTTTGCCTGACCATTTACATACGTACGAATTATTACAAATTGCCTGAATCGGCGAACAACATTTAACATTTTGCCTGACCGTTTACATACGGACGAATTATACAATTTATCTGACCGTATGTAAAGTGACTAATCATACAATTTGCCTGCCACAGTAACACAGTATTTTTTAATTTTCTTTTTTTACAACTTTCTACAGCAATAACAATAAAGGCAATTAAATTCTATTACTGCTGTTATTAGGAATGGTAGTAACATGGGTAAGAAATGATTTTTGCCCGTCTACTTGTCTATCTATATGATAGAATTGATACTCTTAAATAGTCATATCTGCTCATATACGTCCCCACCGAGGGGCTAGAGCCTAAACTGAATTAGGGCGATCGGGCCTTCATCATTACAGCTCATATACGTCCCCACCGAGGGGCTCGAGCTTACCCTGAATCAGGGCGATTAGGCCTTAGTCGACCACGCGGGCCCAGTGCGGGTTGGTCGACTTCACACACAACCTTCGAGTTTCTTCGCAGGTGTGTGCAGGTTTCCTCACGATGTTTTCCTAGACCGTTAAAGCAATCGGTAAGTATATGTACGTAAGTTTTTGAAAAACTCATTACATTGGCCGTCCAGATTTGAACCCGGTACCTCTGGTTAGATTGACCGAGTCGTTACCGGTTGAGCCACCGACGCTTACGGCCTTAGTCGACCACAATCGCCCAGTGCGGGTTGGTCGACTTCACACACAACCATCGAGTTTCTTCGCAGGCATATGCAGGTTTCCTCGCGATTTTTTCCTTCACCGCGTCGGATAAACGTACATATGAAATCGAAATTCGAAAACACATTGGTACGAGGCAGTATCGAACCACGACCTCCCGGACAAGAGGTAGCGGTCCTTGCCATTACGCCACCGAAGCTATATATGTAATCTGTAAGCTGTATAAGTTATCTAAAATAGTACATGAAGAATTTTTGGCATAAGTAGGTACCCTATTTTATCTGTAGCTGTTTTTTGTACTGTGTTGTTGAAATCCAATTTATTAGGGGCTATGCACTGTGATGGCATAGTCTGGACTCTGGACCAATTTCATGGTCTGACGCTCCTCTCCTGCACCAAAAGGGACACATTACACCTAGCTAAGTATGGTAATCTAAATTCCTATGGCCGTGAATAGAATTTTACTTTTTGGACAGTATGATTGTATTTTTTTTATTAACAATTGGTAAACCCTTGATAACATCTCACCTGGTGGTAAGTGACGATGTTGCCGAAGATGGAAGCGGACTTACCAAGATTTCCCAACGCAATGGGGAACTGGCTATCTTATCTTCATGCCGGAACACACCAATGATATCAACATTGATGTTTGGCGGCAAGACTTAGATAAGATGGTGGTAAAAAGCCAGGCGGGCTTAGAAAATGCCCTACCACCAACCAAACCGAGTCGTACAATTGACCCCGCCGGGAATCGAAACCGCGACCTCCTGTGTAAAGCCAGTGAACTTTGTCTCTGAGCTACGGAGGCAGTAAAATTTATTAATTTTCTTTTAATAAAGAAAAATAATTACCTACATAATATGTAAGTTTGTAGATACTTATTGGTACTTACTTAAGTACATAAGTTGATATATACATATATTTAAAAACGCCAAACACGATAAAAAACCGACTTCCATCGCAACAACTTAGTACATTTTTGCATTATTATTTTTCGTTTTAATTTCTAATTAAGTCCTATACCGATTTTGATAAAATTTATATGGGACCACACGGGAAGCACTAGCTTTCAAATAAAAAAGAATCATCAAAATCGGTTCACCCAGTCAAAAGTTCTGAGGTAACACACATAAAAAAAAACATACAGTCGAATTGAGAACCTCCTCCTTTTGGGAAGTCGTTTGAAAAGGTACGACTAATACGAATAGGGAAGCGTGTTTATCATGCCGTCTCCGTGGCGTAACGGTTAAGTCCATTAGCTTCACTTTAGGAGGTCGCGGGTTTGATTCCCGGCGGAGTGTTACTTTGTGAGACTCAATTATGATAGTGACCTTACCGTAGAGCTTAAAAACAAACTTGATCGTTTGCAAAATCTTTGCATCCGCTTTGTTTTCGGTCTTCGTAAATTTGACCATGTTTCCCATTTTCGTGCTCAACTTAAATGGCTACCTATTCCCCGTCGGCGGGATTCACACATCTTGTCTCTCCTCTATAATATCCTTTTTAATCCTGTCACTCCTTCGTACCTCAAAAGTCACTTTGTCTTTCGTTCATCTACACTAAACCGCACCTTGCGAACATCCAGCACCCTAATCCTCGATATCCCCATCCACTCTTCCTCTGTCTATTCCAACTCTTTCACAGTTCAAGCTTGAATTCGCTGCCTGAGTCTATCAGGCGTGCTCCAACGCTACAATTTTTTAAAAGGCTTGTGAAAGCTCACTACTTAACTTAATAATATCATTGTTCTCTGCTTTTAAATCCTTTTTTTTCCATCTTCCTTACTATCTTATTTTCCTTTCTTTACCATAGATAGATAAAATATTTAATTTATTTATGTTTTTGTTTGTTTATGTATATATTTATTATTTTATATATAATAATAATAATATTCTCAGACAAATCACACATGGTCATCTGGCCCCAAAGTAGGATTCCCTGTGTTATGGGTTACCAGAGACTGATACACATACTTATATACGTTTAAATGCATACATATATAGATATTTAACACCCAGACACAGAGCAAACAAATCTGCTCATCACACAAATGCTTGCCCTGGGTGGGGATCGAACCCACAACTCTCGGATCAGTAGTCAAGGGCACTAACCACTGAGCCACCGAATCATTCATGTAATTTTCTACAAAGTGTGTAATTATTGTTGTTATAATATTTAAGTATTTTATTTATTGAAGTATTTTATATAACTGTTTACTTGCAACTGTTTATTTTTGTGTTTTTAATTATTGCACCGCCCCTTAAATTATTCTATCGCTCTTTCCCTACCCAAAAGTTGCCTGGAAGAAATTGCTCCCTAGCAATAAGGCCGCCTATTGTATAGGCTTTCCTCTTTATTATTGATTTATTTTTTTATGTTGTGATGCAATATAGAATATTGTATTGTAAGGACATTTTCTAAGCCCGCCTGGCTAGTCTTGCCGCCTAAAGCATAGATGTGTTCCGGCTTGATAGCCAGTTCCCAATTGCGTTGGCGAATTTTGGTAAGCCCGTTTTCATCTTTCGTCATTTACCCTCAGGTGAGATGATGCCAAGGGCTTACCAATTGTAAATAATAAAAAAAGAACGCTTAAACACCTGATACGCCAGAGGAACTGAGTAACCGAAACTGAAAAAAATACTCAGTTTCAAATATGTTTAGGTTGGTACAGTGCAATTACTATAGGGATGACGACAGCATTAGAAATAAATGATGAACTCTTGATTACTAAATTGCCCTCCTAATACTTAAACTTCGGAAAACCTTACTCGTTTTGTTTTCCATCAAGTCTTCGATTTTTAATTCACCAAAATTACAAAATGAGTACGTAAATGACGCTTCAAAACTATAACATCACGCCTAGGTATTTCAAACATTTTTAGAACAAAATGTCGTTTTTGACAGATGATAAAAAGTAACTCAGATGACTAGAATTCGTCATCCCTATAGTAATCGGGTCGTTGGACAAGGGTTGCTTCGGGGTGGTCTTTTTGACTAGAGTATTTTTCTTAATTTTGATCAGACAAATTTGATTTTATTTAAAGACTAGCTTTATCCCGCGGTGTTGCTCGCGTTGATATCTTTTTATGACTGTCTTTGAGGGGTGAGCGAGCCTAGGCTGGAGTATACTCCAGATCCCTCGGGAACTGTATCGGAATGTCCTGATTAACTGTCAATCAATGTCACTTCCCACCCTCTCAATTATTTGTATGGCAATGAATCACGTTAATCCGTTGCTGCGTTGCGAGTTTTCAAGCCTGAAAAACTAATTTTCCCTAGATCCATCGGGAACTAATGAGTTATTTATGTCATTTTATTTCCCATCCCATCAACCATAATATCTGTGTGCAAAAAAAAAAAATAACCAAACAAAAACGTCTTTTTTCAGTTCCCCCAGGAACTGTATCGGACTTTGCTATTTCCGCCAGATAAAAAGTAGCCTGTGTCCTTCCCATAACATAGGCTTCTTGCCTGTATGCCAAATTTAGTCAAGATTGGTTGAGGTATTGAAGCGTAAAGACGTAACAAAAGAACAAACACATTTTCACATTTACAATTTTAATCATATCAGCTTAATAACTGTCCCCACCGAGGGGCTCGAGCCTACCCTGAATTAGGGCGATCGGGCCTTAGTCGACCACGCTGGCCCAGTGCGGGTTGGTCGACATCACACACAACCTGCGAGTTTTTTCGCAGGCGCGTGCAGGTTTCGTCACGAATATAATATTAGTCAGGATAATAATTATAATACTCATAATATTCGTTCGTATTTGAGTTAAAAGGACATTTTAGTATGAATACAAAATAATCTTGTGGCTTTTTATGTCAACTACGGTTTAGTAGGTAGGTACTTACCTATGAAGTTTCTTGATTAACCTCCTCCCACCCCCTACCCCCAGTAAAGTGGGGCGTGGCGTCTGCAATCCTTTCACGATTCCGGATACGATAGAAAACTCAATTGTTTTACTTTATTTTAGTTTGTATTCCGTCCCCCGGAATCTTTTCGATACAATTGAAAGTTTGATTGGAAAATAGTGTGGATTTCGTGGAAAACACCACTCGGATAAAAGGCAAATGTTGGCTTGGAATCATATTCCCTTCCCTGTTTTGTACACTTATAAAAGAATGTAAAGTTCTTCAATGTGAAACGTCTATAAAACCAAATACGCGTTGTATACCAGTCAAAAACCTGGGAAGTGACGAATGAGTGTAACGGAAGCGTCGAAAGAAACTCTTTCCTCCATAACAACCAAGCTACAAATCGTGGCTCTAGGTATAGCCACCAAGTCAGTCACCTTTTTATCAGGAAGGCTAAGGCTCCATAGCCATACAGCTTAAACCGCGAGGCCGAGCTCCGCGCAGGGCGCAGGCAGGAGAGAGAAAAGTATCTAAGTCGTCAAAACTATATGTTACACGTTAAACCAACACAGCACCATCCGATTTAAAAAAAATATTGTATTAATGCCTTCTCGTATAGTAAATTAATGTTTTATCAGCTTATTGCATTGCGCATTCATAATAAGTTAAATAATAAATTATGGAACTTCTATATCACTAGTATCAATAGAAAGAAACGTGTTTGCCAAAAACGTTCGTTCATTCGTCCGTACGTCGGTACGTCCGTGACAATTTTCCCAGCGACTAAACAATGGTCCGGTAAGTATAAAATTTTGAAAATAAGTGGTTTATAATAATTTGACGGTGGGTGGCAGACCGGCAGAGAGATGGCTTGACCAAATAATATATATTAGTACTAACATACAGTATGGACACTCCCTGCCGCCCTCTAGATTGCGACCTCACCCCCTCGTCACCCACATTGATACTAATTGGTTACAGTTTAGTTGTCGAACGTATAGGATTTCGCCGCCATTTTGTTTGTTCCGTAATTCCTTTTTTGGAATGTCATTTCTGGCCCGTAGTATGAAGTGTCCAGGGTGTGGCTTGACGAAATTCTAAAAGTAACGGGAAAAAATTGTATTGAAAAAGCAAGCGACAGATCTGAGTGGAGAAAACTAGAGGAGGTCTTTACTCTAAAGAGGTCCTTAATAAATTAACAAATTACTAATGAAACAGTTATTAGTTGAATTTTTGATTTATTACTTGAATTTAATTTGTTTGTATAAATTGATTCACTACATATAAGAATGTCATTAATTTTATAATTTGCATGCCCTTTATAATTTGTAAACTGAATTTTTTTATTAAGGAAATAAAAGGCTTTATTATTACACGTATTATTATTAATTTGTTGTAGCTTCATTTTGTCATTTCAGGGTAGCTGTCATTTTCTTATTTTTTTCGAAAGGACTTCCTTGTTGTTGGCCGTTGGGCCTTTACAACTTTATCGGATAGGAAGGTACCTGTCATACAGCAAAAAAAATTTAATACAGTGTAAACTCTATATAGCGACACTCAAGGGACCGGACATTTAGTGACGTTATTGAGAGTTTTCGTTATACAGAGAGAAATTAGCTTCAAAATAAAACAACTGGAGCCCGAAAATTTTGACGTTTCAAAGAGTGCATCGTTATATCGAGTGACGTTTTACAGAGTTTACACTGTATATCTCGCTGTAACGATTTTGATGTAAATTAATTCGGGCAGATGTAAAGGCAGCTCTCCATGTACTTTATGTTACTGTTAAGAAATCAGCCTCTTATTATTGTTTACCTACACTACAAAAGCGTAGGTAATGTTTATGGCACGCGTGACAAGTCGACAATGCCCCTAATTCGACACTTTACTTCATTCATTATCAAATTGTAATTGAGCTAATGAAGCGAGCGATATTAATATTAGGTTCGTTAGGTATTTTGATTATGCTACCCCTGGGTAGCAGAAAGCTTCGTGAAATTTGAGGAAAGTGTGAATTAGGGAATGTATCGATTGATTTGTGTATGCCGACAGTGAAGGCATGGCTGTTCCATTTATTTCAATCTTGTTTTCTGTTCATACTGAAAGAGAAATTGGAGACTCGCACAAACATTTAACATTTTGTTTAGCCAGTCTGACATTAAAAGGCATAGGCAGTAATTTTTAGAAATAGCTAAACTACAAACTCACTGGCCGATGATCAATATTTTATTATTCAGAACAAGAATCTCACAATAGACCGTGAAAAGCGATGCCCGTTTATAGTCTCAACGTAAAACTTTACGAGTAATAACAACTCGAGTCAACGCGAGAGCAGAAAAAAGCTGTTTATTCCACTGCGATCTACTAAACTATGAATCATTAAAAAAAAATATCTCTAAGATTTTTTTACGTGAAGTGTCTTTAAAATTACATACGGGATACCAGGTTACAAAACTGAAATGCAACGGATATAACCAATTATTCCGATTTCTGTGGATATAACGAAAGAGACTGAGATCTGTTACCGGCACGGAGAACCGGCTAATTGTATAATAACCTCATTTCTTGGAACAAGCAAACCTCATTAGTTATCCACTCACGGAGGAAGATTGAAATTGTTTCATGTCAAACCCCCAGCAGTGTGCCCCGAAACAACCCCTCCCGATTTTTTTTTGTTTCGATTTTAGTATACTTATCTATATAAAAAAAATAAAGACAGCGTTCACGCAAACAAACACCTTTGTTCACCTAATAATAATACTTATTATTCTATTTTTGGTTTCTAGTTCTATGAAATTGCTGTTTAAATTTAACATTGATATTTTTGTAACTACAAACAAATGTAATAAATAGGTTTCAATTACTTTAAACTTTGCTCCGTGGAACGAATTACAAGGACAAAGGAGGATAAACCATAAAAACTTTAGTGCAGTAAAAGAGAAGTTCACATCACTCTAGCATAATTATTTTTCTTGAAGTTGAAGTTTTCGTACTTCTGTAAAATAGCGTGTAATACTTAATATTTTCTGGCCTATAATTTTTAGTTGTTAAATTGAACTGTTATTTTATTGTCAGGCTAGGATAACCATAGTAGGTAAAACATAAAATTGTCTTACGAATCTAAATTGTCTTGTAATCTTGTGGACTTACTCTTTTGAGACAAATATTAGTTTTTTTATATTCACAAGTAAGTTTTTTTTATTTTTTCATTTACCAATTTTAAAACAAAATACAAAAAATTTTATCATCTAGCACCATTAAACCTGAATGGTTTGTCTAGGTGCTCAACAGTCTTCTTAGCCCTTAGAATTATCTGACCTTTTAAAACTTTTGAAAGGGTTTTGTACAGTTTTAAAGAGGATGATAATAGAATAATGGATACTGACTGAACAAATACCTATCAAATAGACTAAATAAAACATTTTTACAGAAAAAAGGTGCAACAAAAGGTATAGACAACTATAAACAGGCCGGTTAGACTAATCTCTTACAAAACTAATCGCTGGTATTGAAAAAACTCTAGATGAAGACGTCTTCAGGTTTTTTCAAGACGAGCTAGGAGTTTATCTATTTTATACGAGTATATAAAAATGAATCTCTATTTCCCTTGGTCATCGCATCACGCGTGAACGGCTGGACCGATTTCGCTAATTCCTTTTTTGTTGAGTTCGTTATTGTCAGGAGAAGGTTCTTATGTAGGGTAGGATAGTGTAAGGTAGTGTAATGTAGTGTAGGGTAGAGTAGTGAAGGGCAGGGTAGGGTAGGGCAGGGAAGGGTAGGGTAGGGTAGTGTAGTGTAGGGTAGGGTAGCGTAGGGTAGGGTAGAGTAGGGTAGTGTAGTGTAGTGTAAGGTGGTACGAAGTTCGCCAGGCCAATAAAGTAGTCATAAAAGATTAGGTTATTATGGCAAAAAAGTCGTTTTAATGCTCTATAGCAGCAAATTATAGAGTATAGCGTCTTATTCGTCGTTTTAGCAAAATTGTTATTTGATCATAGGGCAAGTTAAAACCACGTTTATGCGGCCATATTTACTGCGTTTTAACAAAGTCGCTGTTTAGTCCTGTAATTATTACGTTGAAAACACGTTTAAACGACCGTATTGTGTGATCAAATAGTCATTGAGCTGTAATAAGACATTTATACGTAAGGTCGAGAGAAGGTTTATTTGATTAAAATATATGGCAATATGGAGCTATAAAACCTAAATATAACTGTCCCATTATATTTTAAGCACGATCGTAAGTCACTTTTAAGCAATCTATGTAACCTTTATCCTTCAAAACAGTACCTAATTTTTATGATATTTATATGGCGCGTCGCACACAATTGCTATATTTTACTATTTTAATTTTATTGTCTTTAACCTATAATTCACTACTTGCCTATTTTGCTTGCGGATTTAATAAAAATGGATTGGAAAAAAAAAGAACCGGTGGTTTTGGGAAATCAAGGCACAGATGAGATATCACCGTACACAAAACGTGTTTTATTAAAGGTTTATACTCCATCGTTAAACTTTACTACTTACAAGCGTAAAATTTGGTGTAATTAAAGTACAAACTATGAAGTAAATAAAAATCCTTTAAAAAATCGGCCAAGAATGAGTCGTACACGCGCTAGAGACCAAACTGAATAAATAAAAACCTTATTTTGTCGCTCTCGTTTATGTCTTTTGATTGAAATGAAATGAATATTTACTAATCATTGTTGTACTCATGTGGAGAAGTGTGGTGTTACGGAAGCCTGTGTTTAAAAAGTCCAACTCGAACTTAACCGGTTTCTAGTATTTACCCTACTAGGAACTACCTGCTTTCTATAGGGGACATTTAACCTACTTAAAAAGATGTTCTTAATACAACCAAAAATCCAATAAGAATTCCATACTTGAAAGTTGAATAATATTATGTTAATTTTGATTAATCTATATACATAAAAGAAAGTTGTGTTAGTTACACTATTTATAACTCAAGAACGGCTTTACCGATTTCGCAAATTCTTTTTTCATTGAGTTCTTTATTATCAGAAGAAGGTTTTAGGGTAGGGTAGGGTAGTGTAGTGTAGTGTATAGTAGGGTAGTGTAGTGTAGGGTTGGGTAGGGTAGGGTAGGGTAGTGTAGGGTAGGGTAGTGTAGTGTAGGGTAGGGTAGTGTAGTGTAGGGTAGAGTAGTGCAGTGTAGTGTAGGGTAGGGTAGAGTAGGGTAGGGTAGTGTAGGGTAGAGTAGGGTAGGGTAGTGTAGTGTAGTGTAGGGTAGGGTAGGGTAGGGTAGGGTAATGTAGTGTAGGGTAGGGTAGGGATGTGTAGTGTAGTGTAAGGTGGAACGAAGTTCACCGGGACAGCTCGTAATATATATAAAAGAAAGTCGTGTTAGTTACACCATTTATAACATAAGAACGGCTGGACCAATTTTTATGATTTTTGTGTTGTGGCATTTGTCTTAGTCGGGAATAGGATAATAAGTATTAAAAATATGATATTCATCAATAAAAAAATTATCAGTCAAAAAATAATTGGTTTTAGGGTAGGGTAGGGTAGTGTAGTGTAGGTGTAGTGTAGTTAGGGTCGGGTAGGGTAGGGTTGGGTAATATAATGTAGGGTAGGGTAGGGTAGTGTAGTTTAGTGTAGTGTAGTTTAAGGTGGAACGAAGTTCGCCGGGACAGCTAGTAATTGATAAAAGTTGTTGTCAAGGGCTTACCAATTGAGAATAAAAAAATAAAAAAAGAGCCTAAAAAACTAAATGAACTGTACGGCAGCCCACACTAAACATTAGCAGAAATAGTTTTAATTCAAATAAATTTGAAAATTGAATGAAAACTTATTTTAACTATTTTGATGAATTTTTGTTGTGTACTTATTTGTATACAATAACGCAATAGCTTCTGATAAACTCTCGACTAAATAATTTTAAACTCTTAAATTCCAAATTTTGGTCTCCAATCGGATTAAAGATTTAGCCTACAGAGCCAAGCATGACGGACGGACGCACAGACAAACTTTTTTTCGCGATAACAATACTTCCTCTACTGTACTTCCTCTAATGACAAGCTCCAATTCGGAGAGTGCGCGCAAGAACTTCACGACCTCATTCCCCCTGCTCCATTCCACCGTCGGTCAACGAGACGCAGGGAGGGGTTGCACCCCTTTGTTGTTGATGTTCCACCTTTTCGCACGAATCGTTACGCTTCTTCATTTATTATGCGTACAGCGCAGGAGTGGAACTCCTTGCCTGCGTCAGCGTTTCCCGATTCCTATAATTTGGGGATCTCCAAGGCAAGAGTGAATAGGCATTATTTGAGTTTGCGTGTACCATCCTCGACTGCATCATCACTTACCATCAGGTGAGTTGCAGTCAAACGCACTTAAATTTTTAATAAAAAAATATTTAAAAAAAAGTTTCTAAACTAATGGACGGATTTGGGTAAAATTTGTGTTAAGGTAACATTATTTTTATACCTCCAGTAGGTTTTTTAAAATTTTACCATACCTTGCTTTTAACCACCACTCATTATTTTTTCACACAAAATTGGCTATAACGATTTTGATGAAACTTGATACGTTAATATAACTTTACATGGCTTACAGCATCGTTATTACAAGAAAAAAATAGAATTCGATTACCACTTCCATACAAATCCAGGTTGTTTATTACTTTTTCTCAAAAATTTCTCTAACGATTTTAATGATATTTTGTGAATAATTAATTAGGCAGTAGGACCATGACTGACATGACATTGGCATAATTCTAAAAGAGAAACCAAAAATGAAAGGATAGAATAGAATAGGCAGTACGACTTTCTAAGGCCTACTGCCGCAGGCAGTTCAATATATATTTTTTGTTACTATTATGGTGATGTTCATTTAATAATAAGTAATGTGAAGGATCCGCGAGAAAGTATATACAGTGTGGCTACACAAATTATTTGTATTGAAAATTATGTACTTATAATTGACTAGCTTTCGCCCGCGTGGAGATCGTTTTTATGACTGTCTTAGAGGGTGCGCGGAGAGCGAGCTGCAAGCGGCTCACGAGCGTGGACATGAATTTTCTCCAGATCCCTCGGATACTATGTCAAGATATGCTTATTATTAAATCATGTCATTTCCCACCACACAATCCATTGTTCCGTTGCGATGTTAAAGAAATTAACCAAAAAGGGGAAATTTTTTCAGTTCCCTCAGGAACTGCATCGAGCTATGCTATTTTCATGGGATAAAAATTAGCCTATGTCCTTCCTCGTGACACAGGCTACCTGCATGCCAAATTTAATTAAAATTGGTCTTGACCAATACTTTGGCGTTGAAGCGTGAAAAGGTAACAAACAAACAAACACATTTTCACATTTATAATATTAATATGGATAGTGAAAGAATTACCAGTTATAGGTAACTATATCGGTTGTATTCACGATTATCAAAATTTTATACTTAAACATTTTGACGATATTAAATATCCAATTCAAGATCATCACTTAACCTAGTTACCTTCGTACCTTACTTTATTAATTATATTAACGATTGCAAGTAAAAATTTTAAAGGCCCAATAACCATGATTTAAAAAAGTGGTTCTTTCGAAAGCTCATTCGTGATTTCAGGAGCAGTTTGGGATGGGAGCGCTCCCATTTCGCCTCCCGCCCTGCAGTGGAAGTATCGATTCCAATGACGGTTATCGGCTGCAGAGTTTTGTCGGCTGCCAATCGGGATTCTAAGGTTGGGACTTAGAAGTTTAAACTGTGATTGAATGTGTTAAATCGATTATAACAGGGATGACGACAGCATCAGAAATAAATTATGAACTCTTGATCACTTAATTTCCCTCCTACTTAAACTTCGGAAAACCTTACTCGTTTTGTTTTAGTACATAAATGACGCTGCAAAACTATGACGTCACGCCTAGGTATTTCAAACATTTTTAGAACAAAATGTCGTTTTTGACAGACGATAAAAAGTAACTCAGGTGACTAGCATTCGTCATCCCTATTAAATACTTTTTATTACATTTGTTGGTCACGATAAATTGAGACTTCGAAAAGTATAAAAGGATTTCACAAATTTTTAACCACCTCCGTGGCGTAATGGTAACGTCTATTAGCTTGACATCAGGAGGTCGCGGATTCGATTCCCAGCGGGGTCTTACTTTGTGTGACTCGGTTTGGTTGGTGGAAGGGCATTTTCTAAGCCCGCCTGGCTAGCTACCACCATCTTATTTAAGTCTTGCCGCCAAGGATCAATCTTAACAGCATCGATGTGTTCCGGCTTATATGTAGATAAGACAGCCAGTTCCCCATTGCGTTGGGGAATCCTGGTAAGCCCGCTTTCATCTTCGTAATCATCGTCACTTACCATCAGATGAGATGATTTCAAGGGCTTACCAACTGTGATTAAAAAAGTAATCGGAAGAATAAAACAATGATAGGTATCTTTTAAGTCCATAGAATTAATGGTAAGTGGCAGGTAGATATGCAAATAGTGTATTTATACTGAAATTATACTGGTAGTTGGCTAATAATTTCATTATAATTATTTTGACAGATATTAAATTAAAGCTACTGTTCACTTGGCACGAGGCCAAGTGGAATTGTTATTTGTATTTATACTATTATTAAAAGCAGGTTTCCTCACGATGTTTTCCTTCACTGTAAGAGCGTCGGATAGACGTATATATGAACTCGAAATTCGAAAACACATTGGTACGTGGCAGGACTCGAACAACGACCTCCCGGATAGGAGGTAGCAGCCCTTGCCGTTGCGCCACCGACGCTTTTTACTAGGCCCAATGGGCCCGCGTGGTCGACTAAGGCCCGATCGCCCTAATTCAGGGTAGGCTGGAGCCCCTCGGTGGGGACGTATATATGAGCTGATATGATAATGATGAATATTATTAAAAGCACGAAATAGAAGGTATAAAATGTAATCGTCGATCAACAATTGTAATATACATTTTTTTAGTCTGGTAAAGTATCTTACTTTAGTTTTAAAAATTATCAAAAATAGTGTTCTGTCTTTTCTCATTGGAATGCGTAGATATGTCTTACTCCTTAAAATTAAAAATAAATAATTTTAAGAAGGTAGCTGAACGTTGCAATTTCATTTTTTTTTAATCTCTAACTTAATATACGTCATTTTAAAGTTTTCATACTAACATAGGAAAGACTTGCTAAAAAGGCAGTTTCACTTCTGACCGATAGCGTTTCGATCGTAATGCGACTGCGCGAAAACTTGCTAATAGCCACATTGATTTTGCAGATAGAAGCCAGGTCGGAGCGAACCCACCTCCCGTCCTCACCAGCGGCCACGACCACCAAAACCACTTGAACATCATACATTGATGCCGAACTATCGTAGCATTCAAAAAAATTGTTCACAAAACCAGCAACCGACGTCTTGCATACGTGAAAAGCAATAGCTTTTTCAGAGTTTGAAGTTAGTTTAGTGCAGAGCCAGGTTGCGGGAGGTAGCCTATAACAATAACTATAATAATATCGTTATATAGGTACCTACGCCTGAAATGAAACTCCGTACTTTACGCTTTATGAGGACGAATTGCTATTGCATATGAAAATTGTTATAGTATAGTACAAGAACAATTTATATTATTTATTTTTTATGTTACTATGTAAATAGTTCCGATTGCTTTGGGCAGAGGTAAATAAAATATGATGCATCAGCACTTACCATCAAGTGAGCTGCAGCCAAACGCACTAAAAAAAAAAAAAAAAGAATTTTTAAAAATCTGTAAACCTTGTTAATTTTATAGATTAATTTACAGTTTCAGAATATCGTCATTATTATAATATTATGATCAAACCTTGCTTGGTGTTAATCATTATTTTAGTATCTACCAGTACTTATGGAATAAGAAATATTTTTTGATAAGGTAAAAAAAAGAATTTAAGATTTTGAAGGGGATCGATCGTTTTATACAAATAAGTAAAAAAAAAACTATTCGAGCGAGACCTACAGTACTCGCATATGATGTGTAACATGTGACAAAATACTTTTTAAAAGGACGGCAAAGATACGGCAGACTAGGCTGTATGGTCATAGATACCTTTGCCTTTTCCGCGCTTTTAAAGCCTGAAAAAAGGACGGCAAAGATACGGCAGACTAAGCTGTATGGTCATAGATACCTTTGCCTTTTCCGCGCTTTTAAAGCCTGAAAAAACGCGACTTCCTGTTACAATGGGACACATTTCCGTCCCATTTCACGAAATCACTCCCACAAATTGCAGAAAAGCGATAGCAAAGATGTTACACATCAAAAATGTCTCTGTGTGTGTCTGTGTATCCATAGTCCATGCTCTAGCTCCTAAACTACTTACTTATCGGATTTAAATGAATTTTTGATGTGTAACATCTTTGCTCTCGCTTTCCTGCAATTTGTGGGAGTGATTTCGTGAAATGGGACGGAAATGTGTAACAGGAAATGCGAACGTTTTTTAATTCTCGAAAACTAAGGTTGTCATAGCCATGCCGCCTAGTGTGATGGCAAAGGCAAAGATGACATACTACTATTCGAAGGGTCGGCCCGTGAATGTACGACCCGATAATTAATTAATTTCATAAGACTTTTGTCACATGTTACACATCATATGCGAGTACTGTAGGTCTCGTTTTTTTTTTTTTTAAATATCTCTAGCTATTTTTTAAAAATATTTACTAGCTTGATTCTAAAGAAAACACTGATTTTTTTTTACTAAAAATAGCTCTAACCATTTTGATATAACTTTGTCTAATTAATAATTATATCTTAATACGGTCTAATATACGGGATAGTTCGTTGTTTCATGAAAAATCTGAGTAAGTTAACCCCTCCCATAGAAGCCCAGGCTGTTTATATTTTTTTCTCAAAAATAACTGCAACGATTCTGATAAAACTTTGCACATATTTGCAGTAGTTCGAGCTAAATAGAAATCCTCCCACACAAACCCAGATCATTTGTAAATTTTCATCAAGTTAAGTCTGATATACATTGTGATAGGTACCTCTATTGACCTGGTGAAGGTCGCGGGTAGCCGCTGGATGTGGGCAGCGCAGAACCGGTCGTCGTGGAAATCCTTGGGGGGGCCTTTGTCTAACAGTGGACGTTTTCCGGCTGATATAATGAAGAAAGTGTACTTAAATGTTGTTGTTGTTTATATAATGAAGAAAGTGTACTGAAATGTTGTTGTTATTGTTGATATAATGAAGAAAGTATGCGCAGCGTGGCTGTACATTTATGTACTGTACATTTTATTAAGGCGGTATTGTTACAAAATTTCATCATTTTGACGTCAATTACTTCTAAACGAAATAAAACCTAAGGTTGAAAAAAATTAGAAACACGATTGAGCAGTTTTGGCTTGATCGAAAAAAAATCCCAAAGATAGGTCTACACAGTTACTTTCAACTCTAGTTATGACTAAAATTTTGTAGAATAAATAACAAAAAATATACAACAATATTTGTTAGGATAATACAAAGTGAGTAATGTTATTATTTTTTATACTTTCATTGTAGTTTTTGATTGAAACGAAAAACAATTGAAAAAGTGTGGTTATTCTCTTTACTCTTTACACGTAAAGGAAAAGATAGAGACAACTGTTCAAATCAATACCTCGCCTTAATGAGTAGATTCTACAAACCAGGATCTAAATAACCATCCTAAGGAAGGATAAACAAAAAAGAGCAGCAACAAAGTGTCCTATTATTACTCCGTGACAATAAGATATCGTTAACACAAAGGACTTTTATCCTTTAAACGGACAATATTAAAGGTGCCTCCCGCGGGTATCCTATCCCCATAAATTGGGTACGTTTTAATTGGATCGTGTTACGTAACAGATCGTTGTTGGAGCCGTGAGCGCAATATTGTGCGTTATTCGTACAGTTAACTATCCTAGCGCAATTTACTACTAGCCATTTTCATGCCTCGTTTGCACGTTCAAGTTGGATGGAAAGTTGCCGAGCGAGTTACTTTTTTAGGGCTCCCTACATCCAAAGGGTTACTAATGGGACTCTGGCACGTAGTAATAATTTAGTATTATTATTTATCACTAAGCTTACGCTGTCCGTTTGTTTGTCTGTCAGCGGGCTGTACCTATTTCATGAAATGTTATAGGTACAGTTGAAATTTAAGCAAAATTTGTATATAACAACAAATAAATTTGCAAAACGTGAAGAAACTAGTGACATCTAGTAGGATCTAAAAGGAGTTAAAGGTTGATTCATAAGGATGTTTCCTTATTATTATTTATATTATGTGATTCGCCCCGAACTGTAAACTGTTTAATTCTGTTTCATTTATTCGCCTATCAAATTTTACAACGACGTTCCAATCAACGATACTCTGGAGAGCATTGTGCAGGTGTCTTTTTGGATCTCCAAAAAGCTTTCGACACCGTTTCGATTCCCCTCCTGTTTCTTGACTGTTCTGACTTCAGATTCCCTCCGTTTCTGTACATTCAACATTCTCCCAAAGACAGTTCAGATTTTTGTCAGCTTTTCTCTACAAAAAATTTATTAAGGCTAACGCAAGCTACTTTAGTTACAAACTTTCGGCTAATCAGATGATAAAAGTTATTGTTACCTGGTTGACAGGTGTATCATAGACTATTCCGAGGATTTACTTATAGTTGTGCAGTAGTTTGATATGTAACATTCCCTAGACTAATGCAATACACCACACACACACACACACATACAACACCCACTCACCCATACACAACACACGCACGTACGTACATACAGTCGCTAACACCCGTTCACCCATAGTCACAAACAGACCTGATCTCCAAGATACAGGGTCCCCCTAGTTTGGAGATCAGTACACCAAATCATATTATTTCCTTTTACCAACTACAACTACCACTTAAAATGTTTTTGTTCCTCATTTTATCACTATAAGTAATAGCAGTGTACCATTAGGTGGTTTTGTCAATAAAGATTATCTTATCTTATACCTAAGGTATATCGTCTAAGAAACATTTATACATACATACATGGATAGGAATGCTGGATTGTTCCAGTAGACCAACTTATATTATTATTACAAAAGCTGACATATTTTTTGTAACTAATCTTTACTAACACACATACTAATTTAGTGCTAACTGAATTAGTAAGTTTTTTTTAAAAATTATCATGTTAAATTATTAATAAAAAATACTTCTTGCAAGCACTCTAAATGAAGCATAACAACGTAACAAAATTAATAAGACCTCTGTTATACTATTTTGATCCCCTTCTAACGTCTATTTTCAGAAAGTGGAGAGAGGCGAGGCAGGTCTTCTTATTTGGTAAATAATATTTTGTGTGTGTTGGGTGTGTACGTGAATACAGGTTTCAGTGTGTGTGTTTGGTACACCGCCAAACTTAAAGTTTGTCCCAATCAAGAAAATACAAAACGTAAATATACTACTTTACGTTTTATTTTTTTATTAATTTTACTGTTCATTACACTGTGGCGTCTTCGTGTCACCTATCAGCAACAAACATTTCATAATCATTTCACATCTTATGTATTAATTGTTAGAACAATGATTTGTTAATGGCTTGTTTACATTCTGTGTTTCCTGGATGGGAACAAGGTGTATACAAGGTATATATCTGTACTATGGATAGGTACCTATACCCACTGGATATGATACAGTCGCAAACATAACTGATTGTCACAAACAAATAATTTATAGGACTACTTGCCTGTCAAATGTTTTAGATTCGATGGCTTTGCTGGCACCGATCTCTTGAAAAACTGGAGGCCCCTAATTTGATTCGTACCTACCTTTGATTTCGTAATTTATTATTGGTTAATGTCGTGTATTCATATACATATTATAAAAATATTATTTCATACTTTTGAATGAATTGCTTTTTGAAGTCGGTTTGTATTTTTATAAACTTTCGTTTTTATTTTTTAATGTTTAGTGAGCATTATCACTATATCTATGTTATAACGTTAAACCCAATCACCTACTCGCCAATTAGGAATCATCATATAATATTGCATGTGTTTCCTTAACCGATACAGAGTCCTGTTGCTTCCATCATCAGCTCACCTGAATACAACTATCGGTATAAATGTATCTACGTAAAATATTACTAGTATTATTCACCTTTGAATAAAATATTTTTATACGATCGTATACAGCAATTACCTAAGTATTAAGTGACACTGAGGAAATTACTATTTTTTTCGTGAAAATTTCGTACTTTTTTAACTAAAACAACTTGAGATTATTTAAACACTTTTTCGCAGAATAGTACCGTCGAGGGTCCGTCCGCTCTTGGAACGAGCTGAAAACTCAACAACGAAACGTCGTAAAACATCTGAACCGGCAGCCGACTGAAGCTATTCCTCTCTTTGAACCGCCCATTTCCTTTCAAACCCAAAAGCCTCAATTCACTTTATCCGCTGTTGGACTTACTGCGTTTCACTTCTGCAAAACTTTATAATTTGGTGAAGTAAAAGAAAAACGTTGTATGTCGGAGCTGCTGTTTCTCTGTTATGCTGTTTTAGAGTGTACAAAACAGCCTTATCTTGCGAGTAGAAAGGTGATTTACTATAATTAGAAAGATAGCGGTGGAGTGTGGACGCCTTTGTTATAATTTTCCAGGCTGGCTCGCGAGTTTCCTCGCTAACTGTCGGGAATTCCCGCCATTTTGTTGTGTGCCTTGTTTTTTGATAAGGGTGTTAAAATAACGGCGTGTTCCGACCGTTCTTTGGAAATGGCGGAGCGCGTTTGTAGCACTTTTTACACTTCTGTTTGCGTAAGAGCGTGAATGCGAATTGGGAATTTCGCTAATGAAATGAAACGTGAAAGCTTACTGTGGTTATACTTAATACGTTACACAACATTCTTATATGATTTACACATACAATGTACAAATGTATTCAGAAGCGAGAGTTGAACTATGAAAGAATAGTGTCACCATTACTGGTCCCTTTGTTCTGATCTCCGAGAATCCCTCACCTGGATATAAGTGGCCATGGTCAAGATTCAAGGTATTTTTTAAAAACAGATGGCCGATGGGGCAGTAAAGTTCTCGAGTAGCGACCGCGCACCGGAAAACGTAGCGTAGGCAGGCCTCCCACGCGGTGGACCGACGACCCGGTGAAGATCGCGGGAAGCCGATGGATGCGGGCAGCGCAGGACCGGTCGTCATGGAAATCCTTGGGGGAGGCCTATGTCCACTCCAGCAGTGGACGTCCGTCGGCTGATATGATGATGAGGTGCAAATGACACTCTTTCTGATAGTCATGAAATAATAATAACATAATTTCATTTGTGAAAAATCAAGAAATAAACAATCATTAGTTAACCTGTTCAACGTGGAAATCTCTTAATAGACTCCGGACTCAGGTTGGCCGAAGTAAAGAAAGCTTGTTCAGGTGGGGATTCATTGGAGATACGAACCTAGAGTGTAGGTGTGGTGCGGTTTGTCAAAGGATGAACCACCTCAATACGTGTCCTTCTTGCCCTGTCACCTGCACGCGGGAGGACTTGACGCAGGCCACTGACAAGGCAATTCGCGTGGCTGAGTTTTGGAAGTGGAAGGCCTGCCTACGCTACGTTTTCCGGTGCACGGTCGCCACTTGAGAACTTTATTACCCCAACGGCTATCCGTTCTACGAGCTATGTTCCCCGCCCACTGCCACTTAAGTTTAGCAATTCTGAGAGCTACGTCGGTTACTTTGGTTCTCCTACGGATCTCCTCGTTTCTGATTCGATCAAGCAGAGCAACTCCGAGCAGAGCACGCTCCATTGCCCTTAGGTGACCTTGAGCCTTCTTATGAGGCCCAGTAAGCGACCATGTCTCATTTCCGTATGTTATCAATGACAACACACACATGGTCGAAGACCATGGTCTTAAGACACTGCGGTATTTGGGACGTGAAGATATTGCGAAGCTTTCCGAACGCTACCCAGCCTGCGATAGTGAATTGTAATAACATCAACAGACTTTTGAATGGTAATTTTTAGCAGCTTGAAATTTGTAAACGCGATATCCCATTTTTTATTTTAATTCATTTTGCATAACGGCGACATGACTATAGAATTAAAATTAACGGTTTTAAACAGTTATTATCTAATTTAAATGTGGTTTAATTCTTTCTTACGATTTTTATATTTCTTTTTTATGTGCTTCTTCGAGTAGGTACATTTACTACGTAAATAAACTCACCGATTGCTTTAACGGTGAAGGAAAACATCGTGAGGGAACCTGCACACACCTCGGAAGAAACTCGAAGGTTGTGTGTGAAGTCGACCAACCCGCACTGGGTCCGCTTGGTCGAATAAGGCCCGATCACCCTGATTCAGGGTAGGCTCGAGTCCCTCGGTGGGGACGTATATGAGCTGGGTAGGTACATAATTTCAGACAAAATTCCTAACATATTTCTGTAAAAACTAAATCATAAAAAAACAATTTTCCTCCTCAATTTTCTAACAACCATTTTCACCAGCCAATGCCAGTCAAGTGCTTCTAGTACGTGCTTATTTTATACGAATTACATTTCAGTGTTGCCAGCATTAATATCGCGATAATGCAAATTCGGCCGGTTTACTGCGGCGGGGCGCAGAAAATTGCTGAAAATTCGGGTTTAGTTGCATCTGACCTCGACAAAAAAGGAAAATTTCAACAGAACCCGACCATAAACGCCTTTGTGTTGCGGTATCTATTGCAACTACACAGTGCATTACACACCTATCTCTACTAATAAAATATAAATCTCTTTATATATATGTAGGTACAGACAGTTTCAAGTGCATTGAGTTAATGAAACTAAATTACTTTTTTGAGGAATACAAAGTATGCTTCCGATAGATGGCTTCTCATATAGGTAGTATTAGTGGCGTAGTATTTCGCTTCACACCAGGAGGTCGAGGGTTCGCTTGTAAGACACGGTTTGGTTGGATGAAGGGCATTTTCTAAACCCGCCTGGCTAGCTAAAACCATCTTATCTAAGTCTTGCCGCCAAACATCAGTGTTAACAACATTGATGTGTTCCGGCTTGAAGATAAGATAGCCAGTTCTCCATTGCACTGGGAAATCTTGGTAAGCCCGCTTCCATCTTCGCCATCATCGTCACTTACCATCAGGTGAGATGATGCCAAGGGCTTGCCAATTGTAAATAAAAAATATATAAATCATTTTAAAGCAATAGATTCTGGTGCCCGTAGCAACTGTAATACAAAGTATTTGTTGCAACTCAAATTTGATCTCGGGGCTCGATGCACAAAACCTGGAAATGCCTGAAGTTGAGCGGGAAAATCTCCCTGTGTATGCTTTTATTATTTTATTTTTATACAATATCTTTACAGTTCAGGAATAACCATACTAGTAATCTACATACTCCAAAAATTATGTCGTACTTATCCTTTTGTTTAAAAAAAAAAAACAAAAACTTAAAAAAAGTAAGTAAGTAAGTAAATTAAACCACGGTAAAAGTGAAACTTTACAGAGGACGAAACGATCATGGCTGCTCTCGCTAAGGTACAGGACGAAACGATCATACCGTCAGACGAAAGCGATCGTCACGCGACATACAACACACAGACGAAAAATTTTGAGACGATGTAATAAAAGTTTCACTTTAAAATATCTTCACCCGGTGGTATATATTTCATTATTTTACCTAAAAATTTCAGGCGCTGATGTTAAGGTAATGCTTCATAGTAAAGTTCTTCATCATTATCGTACCAGCCGAAAGAACGTCCACTGCTGGACAAAGGCCTCCCCCAAGGATTTCCACGACGACCGGCCCTGTGCTGCACGCATTCAGCGGCTTCTGCTACATTCACCAGGTCATCGGTCCACTGAGTAGGAGGCCTGCCTACGCTAACTCTTCCGATATAATTTTTAAATCAATCCTGTTCTAATGAATATATCATCCAACGGGCAATATTCTTGCTAACCACGATAAAAATCCTACCGTGACGTCGACACACCATAACGTCTCGTATTCAATTGCATGTAAAATCGGCAGGATTTCAGCAACCACCCTACACTTTCCATCCCACTCTCCGTTGCATCACTCCCTTAAGAAAGAAAGAGAAGGTAAATAAGCAAAGGAAATTCGGGATAATACAGAATAGTTTTAGTCTAGACGAGTAAAGTTAGAAGCTGCAAATTACAGGCGTGATGGCTGAATAAAATGCAAAGGGCTGTTTAACTTATGCTTACTTTAATTTATGTGGGTGTCTAATGATGGGGTGACATCACTGACCTCTAGGGTGTGCTAGCTATAATTAGATATTGTATTACTTACTTAAAGGTTATTCTGTAAAACATCATAAATAATAAAAAAGAGGAGAATTTTAGCACCTATAGTTTTAGTACTACAACGCGAAATCGTAGCTCGTAGTGAAGTTAAAAAAAATCTAAGAAGTTGTACAAAATTAGATTTGAATGATACAGGTTTCAGGTACCTCATCTAAACAGTGTGTACCGACTAAAGTTACCGATATTTTAAAGGCATATAATACACCACAATTCATTGACAAAAAACCTACATGACATTCTACATGGGAGCGATTTTTATTTTCATTCATTTTATTTTAGCTGTACAGAGGAAATATGCTTTCTCAAGAATTAGCAGAACTACATACAGACTTCAAAATGGTCACATTTGAAAGGTAATATAAATTCTCTTTTGATACACACATAAAATTAACCCAAACATTTAAGGAAAAGACACCAATTATTTGAAAAAAAAAGCAAAAATTACAATTTTCTTTTTTTGAAGCTACTGCTAGTAACTATTTAGTAATCTGTGCTACTGCTAAAACGAGATAATTAACGTCTTGTTTTTTTTCTTCCAAATCGATTGATTTTGAGCTAAGCTATAAAATGATACCAAATTATGTACTTAGTGTGCCAATTTATGGTGAATACGCGACCCTCGCGGTTTTTTACTTCGAAATTGTCAGACGGGCCGTGCAGCAGGTTGCAGTGAGAGCTACAGCGTGTCTGCAGAATGGATGCAATCACTTTGATTAATTTCAGTTATAAACATGTGAAAAGTCATGTGATCACTTTGAATAATTTCATTTAAAAACATGTGAAAGGTTATGTGAAGTGATCACATGAATAATTTCAGTTAAATAGTTGTGAAATTAGAATTAAAGCATTGTCACAAAGGTCTCTTAACCATCAATTTGTATCATTAAGTAATAGTTACTAATGGTAAATAATTAAGTATTGTTTAAAAAGGAAAACAAAAGGTAGGTAGGTTTGCAGTAGGTTCAAAAAATTTAAATTATGTTTTTTGCATTTTTTTTAATTTTTTTGTGATTTTTTCTTTAAATGTTTCGGTTAATTTTTTGGGAGTATAACCTGAAAAAATAAATCACGTTTAAAATGAGACCATTTTGAACACAGTTTTGCTTCTAGTTCAAGAGAAAACATATTTTGATGAAAAACTAAAAAAAAATAATGAAATAAACATGAATGCCATTTAGAGGGGAGAAGGTTGCTAGCCCCTAATGGGGGGTTTTTCGTCGATGAAATGTGTTGTATTAATATCGGTAACCTTATCCGATACACACTATACAAATTAAAATGAAATGCTGTTCATTGGTACGTGCATAACTTGAGAACGGCTGAACCCATTTCGCAATTTTTGTTCTACAATGTTCCTAATAGACCGAATAATATTTTTAGAAAGAAAAAAAACACGCGAGCCGCTTGCGGCTTGCGCATCGCGCACCCTAGATATTTATACGGGCAACAGGTAGATTTATACATATATAGACCAATGAAAGAATGTTAAACGACAGTCCTTGTGGTCAAAAGTCGACAATGTCATGTCATTGTAAAATAAATACGGACGATACCTCAGCTCCTGTGGGAAGTAACTATTAACTCATCTGTGGCAGTACCCTACACCTGTGTCTATAAAATTGAGTCTATAAAACCTCAAACTACCTATAAAAGTATTATGACCTATTAATTTCACACCGCATTAGCGAAACGCACAATAAAACTCGAACTTGTCTCGTGCCAGGCGACTTAGCTCTTGTGTTAGCGCCATCTATCGGCGGCGAACGGTCTCTCCGATAATATAAGTTACACACAAAAAAGATACACAGGGGTCGCCTTTGACGTAACAAAAGCGTAAAGTAAAAGCGGAATGTGGCCCTGTCTGTCTCACCCAACATGCGAGCTTAGTTTAGAGTTCCATTGACAGTTTCAGACATTTGTGTGAAGAAAAAAAACGTTAAAAAAAATAAAAAATCTATTTTTGAGGCACTTGTTTTTTTCAAGAGTATGGATTTTAAAATTACTAAGGTAGTTTCCGTTCAAGATTAATAGTAGAGTTTCCTGTTTTTTTTTAATCCTACCATATTTTTTGGTTGAATATTCTTATATAAATATGTTGGCAACATTCAATGACGTTTACATTTACGAAAGGCGATTTCTCAAATTAACAATAGTACAACACACAGCACATGGGGAATCCACTTAGAAAATACATCGATTTTTATTAACATAAAGCATTTTTTTTTTTTTTTTTTTATTAAAAATTTGAGTGCGTTTGACTGCAACTCACCTGATGGTAAGTGATGATGCAGTCGAGGATGGTACACGCAAACTCAAATAATGCCTATTCACTCTTGCCTTGAAGATCCCCAAATTATAGGAATCGGGAAACACTGACTTTATTTTCCAACTGGCTTCTGCCAGAGGCTTCGCTCCCATGAACATAGTTTCTATGACTGTCGTCGAGGGTGCGCAGAGCACGAGCTGCAAGCGACTCGCGAGCGTGGAAAATAGTAGTCTATAAGTTAATCCATGTTATAATCTCTTTACCTACCAAATTTCATCCAGATCCGTTCAGCGGTTTAGGCGTGAAAGAGTATCTAACAAACATCCATACATACAAACTTTCACATTTCTATTAAATTAATAATCGCAGGATAGGATCGATTGTTTTCCTGTAAAAATACCAGTTAGAAAATAAACAATCGTAAAATAAAGTTTTTTTTAAATATATTTTTTAACATATCTAGTATGCTTTTTATATTTTACATCACTAGACGTGCAATGTTCCAAATATTAATGTTTTTTTTCCTTCCTTTGGTTTTTCCTAAAAACCGCTTAGTTTGTGTCCGTGCAGCCGGCAGGCGGCGGCGTGTCGTCGACACGACAGGAGAAAGAGAAGGCGCGGCCATGCGGCATGTTTGTATGGACTCCGGAGTAGACAATCGTTATTTTTTTTTCTTTGTGGCTGAGTTTACGACATCGTAAAAGTATGCCGTTAAACCGAAGGGCACGCACGCACTGCTTATCGTTTGGAAACCGATATCGAGATGTTAAGCCCTCAGCCCCCAAGAATCAAGATAGATTACTTGGAGAACGCACTTATAAGAAGTTAGAATATAGTTATAAGTTAGAAGTTAGAATATTTCCTTTTAAAGTTCTAGCGAGGTTTATGTGCTGTTTTATTCGAAACATAATAATACTTACTAATATTATAAATGTGAAAATGTGTTTGTTTGTTACCTTTTCACGCTTCAACGCCTTGACCAATATTAATGAAATTTGGCATGCAGGTAGTCTGTGTCACAAGGAAGGACATAGGCTACTTTTTATCCCGTGAAAATAGCATAGCCCGATGCAATTCCCGAGGGAACTGAAAATATACTCTTTTTTGGTTAATTAACAATTATTGAACAACGGAACAATAGATTGTGTAATTTTTTGCACCGAGATGGTTGAGGGGGTGGGAAATGACACGATTTACTAATAAGCATATCCTGACATAGTTCTCGAGAGATGTGGAGAAAATGTATGTCCACGCACCGCGCACCCTCTAAGTCAGTCACAAAAACGATGTCCACGCGGGCGAAGCCGCGGGCAAAAGCTAGTTATAGATATTATTTAGGTACATTTTATTATTTTTTGTCACTGTCAGCTTTTACTTTTGGTTCTATACTTAAAAGGCTAACAAAAACCAACTTTTATACCTATGTATGTAACTTTAAAGACACGGTGAAAAAGAAAAAAATATCCAAATTCTTCTAGGCGTGAAGAACCTGTTACCTATGTACATTGCGATTTCAATACTTATACTGATGCAGGCACAAGAATTCTAGATTAATATAAAATTTAGAATGTAGGCAAAATAAAAAAGCTAACCTAACCACACTGGGAAAAACGACAGAAGTGAAAACTTTTTGAAGTGTTATAAGTTTTGACCCTGCGAGTGTTCCTGGTAAAGTGTCGGTGACGGTGTCGCGGGTTCAATGATTTTTGCCCATCTCAAATTACAGTTTTATAAGTTTTGACCCTCCGAGTGTTCCTGGTAAGGTGTCGGTGACGGTGTCGCGAGTTCAATGGTTTTTCCCATCTCAGAAACGACCAACGCGCCCAAAGAAGTTGTCACTTGAAAAAAAAAAGTCCGGATTCGCACACCGAGTTGCACACCTCTCCACATGAGAACAACAATGATATCTATTATAATTTCAAACAAAAGACATCAACGAGAGCAACATAAAAATAGGTATATGTATTTTTTTATTTACTTTGGGATCAGCGCAAGTACAGAGGCCAGCACATCAAGCTAGGCTAGACGCTCGTAGTGCGATTCTGATCCATACGCGTACGGCATAAGAACGTTACAAAGTCCAAAGGTCTAGCTTGATGCGCTGGCCTCTGTACCTATACGAGTTCCAAGTTTCACGCTTGTGTGTGTTACCGTTTTTACAATGAAGCAAAAACAAAAAAATCCTTGGAAAATACTTTTCTTGTATGACGACCCCCTTATTTTTTTTATATCTGTATTTTTTTACTACTTTTAGTAAACCTCTTATATAACACATATTTTAGCTACCCTATTATAGTTCAATTTACCCTATTACAGTTGGCCATATGGCTCCCCGGCTTAGAAAAGGACCATTCCATCTCTTCTAATGGGGGTCGTAGGAGTCGACTAAGGGACGGGTCGTAGGGAGTCGACTAAGAGACTTAAAACCGGAGGATGGGCAGCAGCGTCCTTTCCGTGCATTGAAATACAACTGCAACCACACTGCGATCGCCAACCCGCCTGACAAGCGTGGCGATTACGGCAAAACTCCCCTATGAATACCACACCCAGAAAACGGCCCCTATTAGTCCCCGGCGGCCCTGCTATTCATGGCTCCGGTAGCAGTCATGGTATCAGCGGGGCGGGGGGTGTGAAGAATCCCCGGAAGATGCCATGCTACCAAACCCAACGAACTTTGGCCCTGGTAACTTACAACACGCGTACACTGAGGACTGACGAGAAGCTTACAAAACTCGAAGAATGATTGAGCAGGTTACGGTGGGATATTATAGGTTTATGTGAAGTCCGAAGAGAGGGAGAGGACACAATGATCCTTAAATCCGGAAAACTGCTCTATTTCTGGGAGGGCGACCAAATGTCCCAGGGTGTTGTCGGGTTTCTCGTCCAGAAGTCCCTCATTAACACTTTGGTCCAGATCGTGAGCGTTTCGACAGGGGTAGCATATCTTATACTCAGAATCACCAAAAGGTATTCGATGAAGGTCATACAGGTATACGCGCTAACCACAGAACACTCCAACGACGAGGTAAGACTATGTATAAGGAGATCGCTACAGCCATACAGAGCACTAAGACCCATTATACCGTTGCTATCGGGGAACTTCAATGCGAAACTCGCCAAATAAAGCGATGGTGAGCTGAGAGTGCGGCAATTTGGATACGAGTAATAAATACAAGTGGTTAGATGCTAGCCGACTTTACGGAGAAGGAGAATGAGCGTCTTTATGATAAATTGCTTCTAAAAAAAAAGTCAACACAGCGGAAATGGACATGGTTGCATGCACCCCAATGGTGCAACGAAGAAAAAGATTGACTTCATCTTGTCGACAAAGAAGCAAATATTCAATGATGTCTCTGTGAATCAATTAAGTCAAAATAGGAAGCGATCACCGGATGGTACCAACGGCACATTAAATCTAAACACTAAGCTAGAAAGATGCCAACTGATAAAGTGTACGCTCCGACCAGCGTCCATCTAGCTCCAAAACCCCGAGAGCTTTCAGCTCGAGTTGAACAATCGCTTTGAATGCCTAGGAGATTGCGATAATGTGGACGAATATAATGACAGATTTGTAGAAATTGTCCAAACGGTCAGGTCTAAGAGAGTTTAAAACTCGTCCTTCAAGCAAAACTAAAAAATCTCGGACTTCACCAGCAACCTCATGGAAGAAAGACGCAGAATGGTTTTACAGTCCTCTGAAGACGCTGCTCAGTATTGGCAACTAAACAGGCACATCTCTAAGTCCCTGACTCACGACTTGTGCCAGCCAGTATATTGCAAATTGTGTTAAAGAGGCGATTGAGCACAATAAAGTGTTCGCGAGAGATCTGTCGGCTGAAAAAAGTCAACTGACCAAGCTAAAGACTGATGATGGCAGGATCATAATATCGTCTAAAACTGAGTTTCTAGAAGAAGTTGAAAAATTATATGTATAATTGCACACGACCACACGTCTGCCTGTCAGCGATCTGGCTAAAAACCCAAGCGCCAGACTAACCCGACACTATAACTTGGACGTCAGCCTGTACGAGATTAGAATGGCTCTCAAACAGCTAAAGAACAACAAGACACCGATACTAAAAGCTCTTCAAAAGTTATTTAATTCCGCTAAACTCAAGGGACAAACGCCTAAGGCAAAGCACAAAACTGTGGTCTTGGTTTTCTTCAAAAAGGGTGATAACACCCTGGTGAAGAACTACAGACCCATCTCACTTCTGAGCCTTCTGATAAATCGAGGTGTTGAAGTGTCTGTATGGAAACGCCACCATGTCGGTTCACCTCCAGGACCAGAACTCGAAACCTATCCACTTACAGTGAGACAGGGAGACGTTATAACTCCGAAACTATTCACTTCCGCCCTGGAAGATGTTTTAATTAAAGCTTCTGGGCTAGGGGGTTGAATGGTATAATGTTAAATGTTCGTGTCGCACCCACCCCTCTAAAGGTCTGAGACTCTACATTGGAAGTTGTTGACGAATATACCTGTGACAAACTGTCCAGCTAGGCAGTTCCAACTTCAATTAAGAGATCAATCTACGAATCCGATCCGTATGGGCAGCGTTCGAGAAGCTTCGCAATATCTTTACGTCCCAAATACCGCAGTGTCTCAAGACTAAGGTCTTTGACCAGTGTGTTTTGCCAGTGATGACATTTGGAACTGAGACATGGTCGCTTACTATGGGCCTTTTAAGAAGGCTCAAGGTCACTCAAAGGGCAATGGAGCGAGCTGTGCTCGGAATTTCCCGACGCGATCGAATCAGAAATGAGAAGATCCGCAGGAGAACCAAAGTAACTGACATAGCTCACAGAATCGTTTAGCTGAAGTGGCAGTGGACATAGCTCGTAGAACAGATGGCCGTTGGGGTCGTAAAGTTCTCGAGTGGCGACTGCGCACCGGAAAACGTAGCGTAGGTAGGCCCCTTACGCGGTGGACCGACGACCTGGTGAAAATTTGACCAACAGTGGACGTTTTTCGGCTGATGTGATGTTATGATGATTACAGTTTAAAAGATACAGGATATACTCGACGCCGGTAGCTCAACCGGTAACGACTCGGTCCATCTAACCAGAGGTACCGGGTTCAAATCTGGACGACCAATGTACCAATGAGTTTTTCAAAAACTTACGTACATATACTTTATTATAACAGCTCATATACGTCCCCACCGAGGGGCTCGAGCCTACCCTGAATCAGGGCGATTAGGCCTTAGTCGACCACGCGGGCCCAGTGCGGGTTGGTCGACTTCACACACAACCTTCGCGAGTTTCTTCGCAGGCGTGTGCAGGTTTCCTCACGATGTTTTCCTTCACCGTTAAAGCAATCGGTAAGTCGTATGTACGTAAGTATTTGAAAAACTCATTGGTACATTGGCCGTCCAGATTTGAACCCGGTACCTCTGGTTAGATGGACCGAGTCGTTACCGGTTGAGCCACCGACGCTTTTTTGAGTCACCGACGCTTTTTTACATATACTTACCGATTGCTTTAACGGTGAAGGAAAACATCGTGAGGAAACCTGCACACGCCTGCGAAGAAACTCGAAGGTTGTGTGTGAAGTCGACCAACCCGCACTGGGCCCGCGTGGTCGACTAAGGCCTAATCGCCCTGATTCAGGGTAGGCTCGAGCCCCTCGGTGGGGACGTATATGAGCTGTAATGATGATACTCGACGCCAAAATTCAAGTTTAGGTATTTATGCTTACATAGAAGCTACCTCTACCTAGAAGTGGTCCATATATATTTTGACAAGTATTGGTGATACGGAACCCTTGGTGCGCGAGTACAAATCTTACTTTGCCGTTTTTTTTTCTTTGTTTACTTCCAATAATCTACCTAGATGCCAAATTTCTACTTTCTAACTCACTTGGAAGTGGTCTATAAGTTTAACAATGTTCGTGCGTATGGTGGCGCATCGGGATCCGGGTCGTTCCTTTCCCTCTAATATAGTTGATGGGAGCGATGTCTGACTCTCGCGTTAATCTTGATAATCTTGACGGGGTGCTGTCCGTGTGAACTGGCCTCCTCTTGTTAAATGCATTCAATGATTTTTATGTATAACTTTTCGTGTCATATTGTTTTCATATTATAATGACATAATCTGGTTTATATCAAGGATTGAATTTTGACGTTTTTAACTAATTATTGTTTCTTTCTTGATTCTTCATAAATAACATTATTATTATTATTTTATGACTATCAGAAAGAGTGTAATTTGCAACTATTTTGAATAAATATATTGAATTGAATTGAATTAAAGAATAGTGATTTTCGGACGTCAAATTACTCGGATATGTTAAAAAATATTTATATAAATTTAGATGGTAGACACGCAAAATTGCAAGTTGTGTAGGTTGAACAGATTTTAAGTTTAGGGTAGGTGGAAAGTGGTTTGAATGGCTCGTGTAGTATAAACCTGCGGCAGGTATCACCCTTTCCCTTTACCAACTTGGCTGACACACTGCCGTGTGTCTAGATATCTTTGGGGAGCGGGATTTTTCCTTGTTACATCATCAAAATATCAGCCGAAAATCGTCCACTGCTGGACAAAGAGCTCCCCCAAGGAATTCCACGACGACCGTTCCTGCGCTGCCCGCAGGTCAGCCGATCCTTCTTACATGTTAACTTTATTGACAGGTACTACATTTTTAGGGTTCCGTACATCAAAAGGTGAAAACGGAACCCTTCAGCCCATAAACACTCGTGTCGTGTGTCTTTCTGTCCGTCTGTCAGTCACAGGCAATTTGCTTGGAAACTGCTGCACCGATTGAGTTGAAATTTGGTATACATAATTTTAAGTTAATGACTCAATGACGGACATGTAACGTAAAAGAATGAATTTTAAACATGGCAGCCATTTTTAGGGGGTAAATTAGAATATTTAAAAAAAAACAAATTGTATTCTGTGATTTATCAAATAAAAAGGCTTGTTTTGAGAAAATCAAATGCGTTTTTTTGTAATTTATGAAAAATTGTTTTGAAGTTATTAAAGAAAATAGGATATACAGGCGAAACTACAGTGCCTAAAATCTTGCAAAAATCACAGTACATGAGGTTTAATGCGTAGATTACAAGGAAATCTATGAAAAAATCTAAAGCCCTTCCGTTTCCACAGGAAAAAAATATTTCTAATTTCCAGAATAAGTAGACCCCTATTTACCTAGAGCAAAGTTTGCAGTTAGGGCTCATATTATGTTAGGAGATAAAGTTTTGGTGCGGAGCCCTGTTTGTGTCACCCCGAGTCGCACCTGAATGACTTTTTTAAGTCATAATATTGCATTTGTGTACGGACATACAGACGGACTGACGGACATGTTGAAATCATAAGGGTTCCGTTTTTTACTACTTGAGTTCCGGAACCCTAATAACAGGTAAGGGTTCCGTTTTTTTCCATTTGACTCCGGAAACCTAAAAATGGCAACGATTTTATTTGAGCACCCTCGCAATCGTTAAATTTTTATTGATTCCAAACTGTGTGACTTTAAAAATTACAAATTTATTTACGGTCACTCAGAAGGCGGCCATTATTCAACACGTCGTAACTATTTTATTGGTCCAATAATATAAACAACAAGCTAGTTTGTGGTCCCATTGAGCCTTAATTGAAGCAAATGTGCTGTTATGAATGGAGTTGTTCACTTGCGTGTAACTTTCTTTATTATTTAGGTACTAGACTCGTGGAGGGTCCGCAGTGCGCGAGCTGCAAAAGGCTCGAAGGGCAATTATACACTTAAACCACACCTGGACACTTCATACAACGAGTCAGAAATTGCATTTCAAAAAAGGAATGACGGAACAAACAAAATGGCGGCGATATCCTATACGTTCGACAACCAATCTCTATCAATCTGGGTGACGAGGGGGTGAGGTCGCAATCTAGAGAGCGGCAGGGAGTGTCCATACTGTATGTTAGTACTAATAATATATATACTTTGCCTAAACCTTCTTCGTAAATCACTCCGCCCATTGGTGAAAACCGTAATATGAAAATCCGTTTGGTAGTTTTTGAGTCTATACAGTTCAGATAGACAAACAAACACGGCGTGGGGATTTTGTTTTATAATATGTACAGATTTCCCAAATATGTAGGTATGTCCGTACTTACTACAAAAAAGGCCTAGCTCAGCATATACCCGCAAAATGAAATGGAGTTCAAACACAGAAAACCTTACTAAATATGTAGGGTAAAACCAGGATCGTTGCCCCATAGGTATAGTTGCCCCAATTGTAATTACTTCAGTTTAGGGGATGAATCGTATGCTATTTTATTAATCTATCAAAAGACACTCCAACTACCACTAAGTTGACCATGTCTCATGCCCCTGTGCGATTGTATGAAAAGTCAAAGTTCGATCAAATCAATCAATCAAATCAAATCGATGTCCTGTTTCTCGGCGGTACATCTATCCTAAACGTTTTTTTACATGAATTAGGCAACTATCCCCTATGTGTGATAGATGTCCCTAAATTTAGAGGTTCGCGAAAATCACTAATACTCTGAAAATGCTAAAGATATGTTTTTTGCTCTTCATAAATTTGTAGGAAAAAAAATTAAGTAGGTACCGGCCAGTTTTACAAATAAAGTATGCAGTTTGCTTTTTGTACTGAGAGATATACCTAGAGTGATTTCGAAAAGTGTGGCAACTAACCGGCTTTTACCCTACATGCGTAGATACAAATGTACGAATATTTTTTTCTTTTGAGGTTTTAGTGATACTTAACAATATGTTTTTCTTTTACTTTGTGATGGCAAAATAAATCGAAGTTGAGATTTTAATAGGGATCCATTGTCGTACAGTAATAGTCTAACAACAAAAAAATAATAATGAGTGTGTGTGTCTCTACGCGTCCGTCCGCTTCTAGTTCCCAAACTACTGGACTCTTGATTTTTTTTAGGGATTGCCACCATATAGATAAAAAAACATTTCATTTAATCAAAAATGGCTTTAATAATTTGATGAAACTCGGTATACGTTACTTACTTTACAGCACGCTGTAATTCGTTATTCCTAGAAAAATCGGAATATATTAGTTACTAGAGATGGGCCGAACATGGGTTTCACCGAATATGAACATTCGGCCGAATATTCGGTAAAACTTTTACCGAACCGAATATTCGGCCGAATATTCGGTACATTCATCGATATACATGTACTTACTAAATTTCGCGATCCGAACACTGAGTTTGTTCGACTAAACTTGACTGCGGACAGTAAGTACACCTTACTTTAGTGTGGGTTCGACATTCAAGCTGTGTGGGCGCGTACGAATAATACCAAAAATAACTTGGGTGTAAACAAACAACACAATTCAGTTGTCAAGTAAATACAATTATTTGTTGGTCATGTGAATAAATAGCTTATAATATCGTAATACCACAATAGAAAAGATTGAGAAAAGAATATTTCTTCATTTAATCTCTTACGGATTTTCGGCACGTTCAGTTACATCCACTTTGTCAAGCTAGGTACGGTCACGGATGTTAATTGTTTAGCAGATTCACGAAACTTCAATTTTGCCGGGTTATAAGTACCCACATACATTTCCGAGATATGACGAATGACACGTCTAACTAATTTGACAACCCGGCAAAATTAAAGAGACTTGAATCTGCTAAACATTTAAATTCCGTCACTGTACTTGACAGCCATCTACAATCATAAACTAAAACACGCAGATGTGACATTTTAAAACCGATAGTAGGTAAAAAAAATATGTGCCTGAACACAAACTGGACGTGGTGATTTTAGAAAGTGTTTTCATTTTTTTATCCAGTGTGATATTTTTGAATATTTATTTTATGTTCTTTCTTTTTAGTATATAATGTCAACAAATATTTGTCAAAGATCAGTAAATATGACATCGTGCGTATTTCGATACTGCAAAAATACATCAAGAAATATCAGCAAAACATCAGGTGTACACTATATTCACACTCTTTACAGCAGCCAGCTACACTAAATCACAGAACACATTTGAGCAGAGCAGTGATTGAAAAATACACAATAATAAGATTACACCACGAGGCAAAAACAGATCCCGATATACATTATTCTACAAAAAATAACAATAAAAACTTTGAGTACTTATCACTTTGCCGAATATTAGGTGATTCAGCCGAATATTCGGTAAAGCTGCCGAATATGCCGAATACCGAATATAAAACGAATATTCGGCCCATCTCTATTAGTTACCTCCTATACAAGTTCAGATTTTTAGTTACTTTTTCTTAAAAATTACTCTTAAGATTTTATTCAAACTTAATAAAGCCTACTACTTTAAAAATCAGAGTTAGGTATACCTCCCATACAAACCGATATTATTTGTAAATTTTTCAGTCTTGTATTCTTTGCTATTAAGAAATTGTAAATATATATTGTAATGTTTATTTTTGATTTGTGTATGTTCACTATGACAGATGACAGATGGTAAAGGTTTCTCGAGAAAGACTGTACAGCGTGGTTGTACAATTTATTATTGTACCTTTCCACTGTGCAGTGTTAAATTTTACTTTATAAATATCTATATTTCCACTAGTTTTTCTACACAAACTACATCTCTGGTCAACTTTACAAACTAACTAATGCGCGCATCTCTACAACACTATGCTGCCTCAGTATTGCGCGCGCATACCCATAGATGGCAGCGCGGTCAGGCGACTACATATCACGATGCAGCATGCTTTTGAAAGCAGACTAGCGATTATTGTAGATTAGCATGCGTTCAATAGATGGAGTTGTTTTAGATTTGATGTAACTATTATTTAATCTAATGTTTGATGAAAAACAAATAAGAATCTTTACAAATCAAATGAAAAAGCTATAAGTTAATAACGATAGATACCTACTAAAGGAAATATATTTTTTCAGTCTTTTATATGGCATCTAAAAACAAATGATTTAGAGCTTTTTTTATCAAGTAACTAACTTACTTTGATACGATGAAGATACATTATTTAAAAAAAAATGTTCTTACCTTACCAAGCTCATACTTTTAGAATGGCTGGATCGATTTCGCAAATTTTTGTTTTAAATATATGTTTGTGATAGTTCAAATAGGGTTTTAGGAAGAGAAAAAATTCCACGAGCCGCTTTTGGCAAAAGTATACAATACTATGCCTCCGTGGCGTAATGGTCAGTCCATTCGCTTCACACCAGGAGGTCGCGGGTTCGATAGCACCATCTTATCTCAGTCTTGCCGCCAAGGTCTTGTTCCGGCTTGAAGATAAGATAGCCAAATCCCCATTGCGTTGGGAATCTTGATAAACCCGCTTCCTTCTTCGATATTATCGTCACTTACCATCAGGTGAGATGATGCCAAGGGCTTATCAATTGTGGATGAAAAAAAAAGGTTTGTCGATGACAGAGACCACAAACGGTTGTACAATAGACATCAACGAATGCATTTTATCCACCTCCGTGGAGTTATGGTCAGTTTATTAGTTATTATCAGAAATTCTCGGGTTCGATTCCCGCCGGAGCCTAACTTTTAAGCCAGTAATATATAAGTCATTGTTTGTAAGGCATTTTCTACGCTCGCCTAGCTAGCTACCGCCATCTTATATGAGTCTTGCCGCTAAAAGTATTGATGTGTTCCGGCTTGTAGATAAGATAGCCATTTCTCCATTGCACTGGGGAATCTTGGTAAGCTCGATTTCATCTCCGGTATCATCGTTACTTACTTTACATCAGCTGAGATGATGTCAGGGCTTAAAAATTGTGGATAAAAAGTTATTTAAAATTTATATACTACTTCTTACCTTTCGTTCTAAGTGAAGCACGTTTTGTTCGCAAAACCACCAAATAACTTATAATTGTGCAGTTGTAATCAAACACTGTAGTATATTACACAATATCATCACTTTGTCTTTGTTTTCAGATTATTTCACTAAAACAAACAAGTCATCATCATTCTTCGACTATTTCACTAAAACAAACAAGTCATCATTATCCGACTATTTCACTAAACCACACAAGTGTTCGTTTTTCTCCTGGCTCTTGCTCTTCTCAATAGTATCATGTTGCTGGTTTTCTGTCTGTCTAAATCACTATCTTTCATATCACGTTGTTTAGTAGCTAAGTCACTGCAGGCCTTCCTGGTCCTTGTACACAATATCATCACTTTGTTTTTTATTTTCTCCAAATATTTCACTGAAACAAACAAGTTATAATCATTCTCCGACTATTTCACTTAAACAAACAAGTCATCATCATTATTCGACTATTTCACTAAAACACACAACTCATCATCATTCTCCTGGCTCTTGCTTCATTTGATTCTCCTTCTCAGAAAGTTTTCTCAATAGTATCATGTTGCTGGTTGTCTGCATGTCTGTCTAAATCACTATCTTTCATATCACGTTGTTTAGTAGCCAAGTCACTGCAGGCTATCCTGGTCCTCTCATCTCCTTGGTCATGTGTTCTACATCCATCGTCATAACGTCTCCATACCACCTTAGTCTCATAATTGGAAACATGTAACCATCCAAATAACGTAAACGAACTGACTAAAATATATTTTTTAACATAACTTCGCCGTATTACCCTACCACTTTCTAGGACCTAATTTTATTACGCAATGCCATCCATGGCACTATTTCAAAGATGCCGCCCTGCAGTTTAATAAACATTTAAAGAATAGCAGTCATAAAATCTTAAGGTTGATTACTGTGTTAATATTTTTTCTTTTGTTTGTTTCAGATTGTTTGAAAAACGGATTTGTTCCTCGACGCGGTGAATGGAGAAAAGGTAAGAATATTTTCATTGTTTTATTAGGTACCGTGGCCTTAGTAGCAAATTATAATAGTTTGGCTGGAGATAGTCACTGTCTGTTACTTGCTGCCGATTGGAATCAGTGAAAAACCCTTTTCCCAATCAAGAAAAATAGGTACACAATCACATCACACTAATATTATAAAGGCGAAAGTTTGTGAGTGTGTATGATTGTAACTCCTTCACGCAAAAACTAATGAACGGATCTCCCTAAAATTTAGGTAGGTATACAGATTAGGACCTGGAATAACATATAGGCTACTTTTTTTCAACTCGCGAGCCGCGTGCGGCTCGCGCACTACGCACCCTCATAGAATAATAGAAACGTTGTCCACAAGGGTGAAGCTGCGGGAAACAGCTAGTCTATTAATAATTTTTAATTGTGACACCAGCCTATCTTAAACGGTGTCGCCGATAATTGTTAAAAAGATATTTAGATGTAAACTTATCGTAACAAACAATGAAAAATAGGAAACTATATATTTAAAGTTATTTGTTTGTAATCTGAATTTAACAAGCGTTTATCAGATTCACCTGTGTATCTATATAACTGATTCTTTTGATGATTTTCACTCACTTCAATACGTATTAAATCTAAAATTTGCACAGATATTAGTAATTGATGACAATACAATAATTTAAAAAATCGGTCAAGTGCGAGTCGGATTAGCCACACTCTGTACCACAACATGACACCTCTACATAGCATGAGGACAATGATACCTATTCATATTACAAACAAAAGACATCAACGCGAGCGACAAAAATATGCTTTTTGTCATTCAGTTCGGACTCCTTAGCGCGAGTAAGACTCACACTTGGCCGATTTTTATTATATGTTATTTTACATCAATATTAGTACTAACTACTATAATCAAATCAAGTTTCACAGTTGCATGTATTACTGTTTTTACGATAGAGCTAAATCAAAAATACTTCTAAAGACATATAAAAACAGGTTTTTTGTATGGAGACCACGTATATTTTTTACCTTTTTTAAATTTTAGTATATGTTGTTATAGCGGCAAAAGAAATACACATTACGTGAAAATTTCAACTGTATACTTACCTATTATTCACGGTTCTAGAAATACAGCCCGCTGACAGACGGACAGACAGTGGAGGCTTAGTAATAGCACAATACAATAGAGTACTAGCGTAAATAGGGTCCCGTTGGTCACCCATTTGCTGAACCATGTATCTATTATGAACTGAGGAGAATACAAAAAAAACGTGGTGCTTTGTATATTTAGGTACCTATAGCACTCAAATTATCTTTATTGGGACAAATTACAGGGTGTGTTTTAATTAATGAGGAAGCTGCTAGGAGTACTCTTCTCATGAAACTGAACAACTCCATAAGAAACCCAAACTAAATCACTAAAAAATTTGGACAACTACATGTTATACATAGATACAAACATTGCAAGTTAAATAAAAGTTTTTAAAAAACTTAGTCGGATTGAAGAATAAACATTATTTTTGTATAGTATTAAAAATGTTCTCCCCACATCGATCAATTCTGGGTTTGTACATGTAAATCATTAATCGCAATAAAGTGAGATAACACAAATATATATTTTTTTATTTCATTCTCCAAGTAGATTATTGTACTGTGAGACCTTGCTTCTTGGCAAATTTTCAACCGACTTCCAAAAAGGAGGAGGTCTTCAATTCGACTACCTATGTCTTTTTGTGTGTATCAAGCGATATCTTTGCAGATTGTGAACCGATTTTCATGATTCTTTTTTTCATGCGATAAGGGTTGCTCCCGACGTGGCCCCGTATAAATTTGATAAAAGTCGGTTTATTATTTTAAGCTATTGCATAGATTTTATCGCAGGCTTTGAGCGCGGGGACCGAATCCAGAAATTCCGTAACGAAGAAAAACCTGACGCTCGGTTGCCATGGCAACAATATCGGTTGTGAAAACAAACATATAAGAAGATTTGATCATTTTCGGAGAATAATAAAACTCTTTTCATAAACTGTATATACCTCCATTATGACAAAAAAGATTTGATTATTTTTTATTTATCAAATGCAAAAAGATTTTATTTAAGACACAGCTGTTTGTATTTATAGAGATAGGTACAAAAAGATTTTATTCCATATTTGGCTGTATAGTTCCAACTACCATTGCTTAAAAAAAACAAAGATGTAAAAAAGCGCGGTTAAGCGAAAATAAATAATAAATATGAATGAACAAACTGCATTTATTATTAATGAAGAAAGTAATAAAAGCGCGGTTAAGCGAAAATAAATAATAAATATGAATGAACAAAGTGCATTTATTATTAATGAAGAAAGTCACGAAAAAATAGTGAAAGAAAATGAGTGAGTACTCTATATACATACATTTTATTATTATCACAAATGCAGTATTAATTTTGAATTGTAAATATAATACTGCTATAAAGGTGACCTAAATTTTTGATATTAAAATGAGCGATATTAAAAGTAGCCCTCTTTTATACACACAAACACACACACGCGTATAGTTTAAATTCTCAATTTAGATTCTCAATATGTATATATATAAATAAATTCATTCTTCATTATGTATATAACAGAAACCATCAAACCAAGCACGTGTACTATTCAGTACCTTTGTTTTTGGTGTATAGATAATGCACATGAATGCCGCGCAGAGAAAGTATATATGATATTATATCTATATAAATGTACATCGCGCGAAATTCGATAATCACTTCTAAATATTGTTATTTATTTAATAAAAGAAAAAATTGTTTTCTTATCGGTCACCACGCTCAAAAAGTGTAACTTGAATTAACATCAAAGAAAAAGAAATACTGCATGAATAAAATAAATAAATAATTATAATTGCATAAGTTGATACAAAATGCTATGCAATAGCTTTACCGCGGCAGTCCCCGAGTGCCACACGTCTTTTTTTATTACCTTTATTATTTTTTTAAATATAATATTGCAGTTGTACTAAGTTTTTGCGATGGAAGTCAGTTTTTTTAACGTTTTTAGCGTTTCCAATTATATGATTCTAGGTATACACTAGCTAGTATACATCTAGTAACGAATAGCATTGTAATTGTATCTACTAAGAAATTTCAAAAACCCTACGCACATAATATAAATAAACCAGGCAAGTGTGTGTCGGACTTAGGGTAGTAGAGTTCCGCAGTCATTACTTCATATAACATTAATAGAATCCCATAAAAAAATTATGAGAGTACCCAATAAGATCCAATTACATTGACCTTCAATCTTCTAAACCGTATTGAACAGTTGAAAAAAAAGTGATTTATAAAATTCTACTTGTAAAGACCTATTCAACGAAACCACACACGAGGATGAGTAAACAAAAAAAAATTTTGACTATAGGAGGTACCGTACCCTTGAGGTACCCCTGAATAATCATTTTTTAACAAAATAAACATCTAAATTTGTACTTTTTTGCCAATTTTTATTAACATCGGTTTAAAAAATTGAAAGTTATGATGTTGTGATAATTATGTAAGTTGGTAAACTATCTGTGATGGAAATGTTCGTGCGAAGGTAGCGCATCGGGAGCCGGGTCGTTCCTTTCCCTCTAATATGGTTGATGGGAGCGACGGCTGACTCTCGCGTTATATTCGTGACTAGGTGCTGTTCGTGTGAACTGGCCTACTCTTTTCAAAGGCATTTTAATAACATTCAATGACTTTTATGTATAACTTTTCGTGTCATATTGTTTTCATGTTCTAATGACATAATCTGGTTTATTTCAACGATTGAATTTGATGTTATTAACTAATGATTGTATAATTCTTGATTTTCAACAAATGACATTATGTTATTATCATTTTTTGACTATCAGAAATAGTGTAATTTGCACCTATTTTGAATAAATACCTTGAATCTTGAATCATGGACGAACAGATGGAAAAAAACTATATTACATATCTCTAGGGGTTCCTTTAAGAAACTTAAAACTAAATTTTCGTCCCTACACCCTCGGCACTACGACACATCTATGTAATTCTTGTAAATTTTTATCGGACAGTAAAATTTCTCGCTACCCCGTTACGGGGCGCCATGAATGTTTCCTCCTGTTCATTTAGCAGTTCAAAGATGAAAAAAACAAGATAACATCTTAAAATGTTTGGCGATAACATCTCAAAATGAATTTTTGCTGACAATGAGGAAGATGTTTGTTGAATTAGAATGCAATACATTTGAATGAGGAGGGTAAAATACTCAGATTAAAGAGGGTTAAGATAAAATGCTGCGATAACTGTCTGGCTAGTTGAAGCCAGTTTATTAAACAAATGTGTGCAGTATCGGCAAAGTATATATATCAGTATACTAAACTAACATACAGTATGGACACTCCCTGCCGATGGGTTATCGTTTGGTCAAAGTATATATATTAGTACTAATACACAGTATGGACACTCCCTGCCGCTCTCTAGATTGCGACCTCACCCCCTCGTCACCCAGATTTACGCAGATGGGTTATAGTTTGGTCAAAGTATATATATTAGTACTAACATACAGTATGGACACTCCCTGCCGCTCTCTAGATTGCGTCCTCACCCTCTCGTCACCCAGATTTATACAGATGGGTTATAGTTTGGTCAAAGTATATATATATTAGTACTAACACACAGTATGGACACTCCCTGCCGCTCTCTAGATTGCGTCCTCACCCCCTCGTCACCCAGATTTATACAGATGGGTTATAGTTTGGTCAAAGTATATTAGTACTAACATACAGTATGGACACTCCCTGCCGCTCTCTAGATTCCGACCTCACCCCCTCGTCACCCAGATTGATACAGTTTGGTTCTCGAACGTATAGGTTTTCGCTGTGATTTTGTTTGCTCCGTCATTTGTTTTTAGAAATGTCATTTCACGACCGTTGTTTGCTGTGTCCGGGGTGTGGTATCGGTGTGTGTGCGTGTGTCTTCCTATGTGCACACCCATGATATGGGATTCAAATGAAAGGGTTCGCTAGAAGAACACGAAATAACTAAAATTATTTTTAAATAAAAGTTTGTACCTAAAAGCATTTAGGTTTTTCAAAAATTACTTAGACTCGTTTAGTACAATCGATAAACATCAAAATCACAACTTCAATTTTTTTTTTGCCACGATAAATTAACTCCTTCGTCGCTTGTCGCTCGTCGCTCGCTTAGCTGATAGATAGTTATAGGCGAAGTGGATCGCTTCCATCGCGGCGCGCGCGGCGCGGGTGATAGGAACTGTTTTCTACCCTTGCCGCCTTCAAGGCCTGTCTAAGGGACAATGTATGAGATCTACCCATCTGTCTGGAGCTTATATAATATATATTTTATAAATATTTATCATATTTATTTATATGTTACATTAATTAAATTGAGTTTGTACTTATTAAAATTATGTTACTTAAGTTTATATGTAATTTCAATTTATTTTCAATAAGAATCCAACATAACAGCAGTAACATACCAATTCGTTGTATAAAAAATATATTAGTATCAACTAATAGTTTTCCTCGCATTCGTCTCTAGCATTTTCTTGTAATATTAGTTGTATTAATGTTCTTTTACTTGCTTGTACTTAATTACGTGTTTCTTTGTCCTAGTTAAGTCCTCTGAATATTATTGCAAAGGTTGACTGGAAGATATCCCTCTAAGGAGTAAGTCCGTCTTTGTACATAAGCTTTTCTGAAATTATTATTTTAAGTGTATTTTTTGTACATTATAGAGTATACAAACAAACGAACTGTCGAGGATAGGGATAAGGGAGGCCTTTGCCCAGAAGTGAGACAACGCAGGTTTTTAAAAGTAGTTAAGGTAATAAAATAATACAATGTAAGGTACTATCCTTTAATCTTAATATATCTATATGGCTCTGTGGCGTAATGGTTAGTCCATACGCTTCACACCAGTAGGTCGCGGGTTCGATTCCCAGTGGGGTCAACTTGTGGACTCCAGTTTGGGTGGTGGTAGGGCATTTTCTAAGCCCGCCTGGGTAGCTACCACCAGCTTATCTAAGTCTTGCCGCCAAACATCAGTGTTAACAACATTGATGAGATCCGTCTTGAAGATAAGATAGTCAGTTCTTCATTGCGTAGGGGAATTTTGGTAAGCCCTGGGCATCATTGTCACCTACCTTCAGGAGATAAGATGCCAAGGGCTTACCAATTGTAAATAAATAAAATATAAGGAGGTATCAACTTTCCGTCACCCCCGTTCTAACTACGACCACCCTACACTCCTGATTGATCGCAGCTACATGGCCACTGGTGTCTCCAGTAGATTTCCGTCGCATAATGGCAGATAGCGATTGCTGATACACCACAGACACTGTTACCAAAGTATATATATTAGTACTAACATACAGTATGGACACTCCCTGACGCTCTCTAGATTTCGACCTCACCCCCTCGCCACCCATATTGATACAGATTGGTTACAGTTTGGTTCTCGAACGTGTGGGATTTCTCCGTGATTTTGTTTGCTCCGTCATTTGTTTTTAGAAATGTCATTGCACGACCATTTGTATGCAGTGTCCGGGGTGTCCGCCTGGTAGGCGACAGCGGGAATCTGAGGTAGCAGACCACACTTGCTCAGGAGTACCATCTCATGCCAAGTGCAGCTACAGGAGACACGCTTATCACGACGGGTGCTATAGCCTCGACTGTTCTCCTTTATACGCTGATATCAATGCCTTTGCAGAAGAACTTCTGATGATTGCGCCACGCCAACGGAACGGAACGTACTGCATAAGAACCATTACTCCTATTTTTTGGGAAGTCTGGTAAAATTGACTGTATGTCACTCACGAGATCAAGAGAAATCTAAAGATCTACCTCGCACTCTAAAATCAATCAAGCCGTTTAAAAAAATCTTGGTATAAAGAAACAAACATACATCCTACATTTGAAACAGTTCGCTCATTTTTGTAAACAGTCGTTTAAAAAAAAATCTTATTATTTCTCATGAATTTTATTACATAGGCAATAAAAAGGATTTTTACTATGACATAGGCACTTTTTTATACCCGTTTTAACAATGACATAGGCACTCCTACATACCCATTTTTACTATGACATAGGCACTCGTACATACCCATTTTTAATATGACATAGGCTCTCCTACATACCCATTTTTACTATGACATAGGCTCTCGTACATACCCATTTTTAATATGACATAGGCTCTCCTACATACCCATTTTTACTATGATATAGGCCCTTCTACATAACCATTTTTAATATGACATAGGCTCTCCTACATACCCATTTTTACTATGATATAGGCCCTTCTACATAACCATTTTTACTATAACATAGGTACTCGTACAACATACCCATTTTTACTATGATATAGGCCCTTCTACATAACCATTTTTACTATAACATAGGTACTCGTACAACATACCCATTTTTACTATGATATAGGCCCTTCTACATAACCATTTTTACTATAACATAGGTACTCGTACAACATACCCATTTTTACTATGATATAGGCCCTTCTACATAACTATTTTTACTATAACATAGGTACTCGTACAACATACCCATTTTTACTATGATATAGGCCCTTCTACATAACCATTTTTACTATAACATAGGTACTCGTACAACATACCCATTTTTACTATGACATAGGCTCTCCTACATACCCATTTTTACTATGACATAGGCACTCGTACACACCCATTTTTACTGTGACATGAGTACTTTACATACCTATTTAACCATCTAAGGACATTTGTAAGTGCTCGTTTTATGTTACATAAGTGCATGTTTTAAAACTCAATCAAACGATTTGTGGTTCACTCAGCCGATACAGAGATCCATTAACAGAGTTGTCCTCGATTTATGACCAATTAAGACCAGTATCGAGCCAATTAAAACCCGAGCTTACTTTATTAGTATTGCTTGTGTTGTTTATAGGTCTTCTGAAGAAGGACCAGACCGAGACCACTTAATAGCATTCCAAGCTGTTGTTCCACGAAGCCTGGTTTGCGTTAGCGTGGTAAGGAGTTAACGAAGAGTGTATATCCTATTCGTGTTTCGATGCTTCTCAATTTATACAGGATGTCATTTCTAACCAAACTTCGTATTGACTGACTTTAAAAAAAGGAGGTTATTTTGACCCGAATGTAATTTATTGGTTTTGCTCTATATTCGAATTTGTAAGTCTATGTGGTGACCGATCACTTGGTGAAGGTCGCGGGAAGCCGCTGAATGCGGGTAGCACATAACCGGTCGTCGTCGTGGAAATCCTTGGAGGAGGCCTATGTCCAGCAGTGGACGTCCTTAGGCTGATATGATGAAGTCTCTGTAGACTTTTAAACAGGTCCACCAAATTTCATAAGTGTATGTATGTTTATGCATGTTTTGCCACGTGTTTCTCAGAAACTAGTAATCAAATTACAATATGTATTTTTAATTGGATTAGGTATCTTTGAATCATCTCACTTGATGGTAAGTGACGATTATGCCGAAGATGAAAGCGAGCTTACCAAGATTCCCCAACGCAATGGGGATCTGGCTTTCTTAATACCTACAAAAAAACGTTGTTCCGCTTTAATACAAAAACTACAAAACTTTGTAAATATATTGAGTAGACACATATCGATGTTTGTAATTAGTTTTCGATGTACTGATGTAAAACGGAAAAAACTTGGAGCAGTTTCAAACTTTCAGTACAAAACTAATTTAAGCCTTCGTTTAGTTACATAAATTTACTACGATGAAAACTAATTACAAACATCGATATGTGTCTACTCCAGGCCCGGACTGGGACCCGAAACCGGCCCGGGCATTTTAAAGACGGCCGGCCCTCTACCCTCAAGAGAAAGAAAAATTACTTTCTAATGAAAATTTCCAATCATATATTTTCAATTTTAACAATTAAAGACTTCCGAAGAAGCTCACTACTCTCGGCTACTTTATCAATAATGTCGTCGCTATCCAAGTTCATGAATCTTCGTTATTAAAACAAATTATTATTTAAATTATCAGAAGATAAGGTACTATTCATGCGATTTTTGATAAATTTTAGGGTAGAAAAGGATCTTTCACGTACGTGTAGGCGTTGGTCAAAAGATTGTATCTATGCAAAATTTTAAAGCAGCAAATGGCGCAATTTTTACATGTACGGCGTGTCATACATGGTACAAATCTTTCTTCATCATGGTTTTCAATTTGTAAAGGCATTTCACCGTTGACTTCTTGACCTTCGTCACTTTTATTCTCTTCCATGAATATTTTATAATCTTCTTATTCAGTGGTTTTAAGTTTATCCCAATGCAATGCCAAATTTTTCAAATAAATCCGAAAACTTCCACCTGTAGCTGTCTTATCAAATTTCAATAAATTACTACTTAACTCATCTAGTTCACCGGATTAAAGTTTATTATTACGTATTTCGGGGAAACGTTTTAGATCTAGACACGAGAAATCAGCGTACAGTTTTCCATTTGTAAGAAAACGGCAACCCACGCTTTGCGTAACTGTGTCAAAAATAATGTTATTAATATTGACCTTGTATGCATGTATTTTATATCCAACCTTTTCAATTACCCCTAGAACACAGCCTCCTGATTCCCTTAATATAACAGCTCACTGCTCTATCTGTTGTAATGTCTCTTCATGTAGCTGCCCTAAACTATAAACGGTCTATAATATAAAATATCTGGGTGTTATTCTCAATAATTATTTCACTTTCAAACCACATATTAAAAAACATACGCAAAGAGTTAGAAAACTCACGCCTCTATTCAGAAATATTCGATTGGTAGCTGATAGTAAAATAGTTAAAATGTTGTACAACGCTATCTGCAGAACAATCTTGAGCTATTACATCTCTTCACGGGGAGGTGTTTACAAAGCCAATCTATAATAGATTAAAAGAGCCCAAAGATTGATCCTTAAAGTTGCTACATTTATAAACCATTATTGACTGACTGACATCCAGTGCCAAGTACTCACGGTTAGACAATTGTTTATCTATAAAATAATCTTCTCTAGACATAAGTCTATTGCATTTAATCTTGACCAACTTGAAACTAGGGGAGTAGACATGATCTTTAGACTGCAATACTTTAGGACCACCCTAGCTCAACAACATTTGTGTTTTCTATAAAACTATTTGTCTATCAAAATATCTAAAATCATGAAAATTAGTGACCTAAATTCTTACAGATGTAAAACTACTATCACTGCTTGGTTGCTGACTCTTGACTACTTTGAAATGGAAAAAAAATATCCAAATATAATCATATATGTTTTTTTCTCACACTTACACACACAAACAAACTGACGCACACACACACACATACTCACGCAAGCGCAGCTTAACCTTCTAATATCTTTTTTTTATTCTGTTTATTTTTTTACTCCTACTTTACTTTTCATGTTTGGTTCTTGTATACCGAGGGGGGCCAGGTGACCATACTAAAAGATTTACATCTTACTTTAGGCGCCAGTCTCTCACCAACATATCTTTGTATTTAATTTTTTTTTCTTTTCATTCATATCAGCTTATAAATGTCCCCATCGAGGGGCTCGAGCCTACCCGGAATTAGGGCGATCGGGCCTTAGTACGCGGGCCCAGTGCGGGTTGGTCGACTTCACACACAACCTGCGAGGCGTGTGTGTATAAATATCGTGTCCTCACGATGTTTTCCTACACCGTAAGAGCGTCGGATAAGCGTACATATGAAATCTAAATTCGAAATCACATGAGTACGTGGCAGGTTCGAACTACGACCTCCCGGACAGAAGGCGGCGGCCCTAACCATTACGCCACCGAAGATTTTTTTTACCATACTTTGTAAATATGTTTGTGGGAAGAAAATCAAAATAAATAAATAATTACTAGAGATAGAGCCCAACGAGATAACGTAAATTGAATTAGGTCCTCGACTTGACGATAGAAGACGTTATTCTCATCGATATTTTTTTTTAATTAGCGAAATAAAGTCGACCGACAATTGACCACACCGGCCCATTGGGCATCCGGCCCATCGGGCATTTGCCCGATTTGCCCATATGACCAATCCGGGCCTGGTCTACTCAATATATTTCCAAGTTTGGATCAATCCGGCATGTTGTTTTTGTATTTAAGCGGAACTACGTTTGTATGGAAACTCGAGCCTCCTGGGGACAGGAACAGTGCAAGTTTTATCAAAATCGGTTCTGTAGTTTTCAAGATATGGACTGTTAAGTGTGTACCAATCACTGGAAAAACACGTCGCTGGTTTAACACCGGAATTTTATGAACGTAAATTTGTTATTTTTAACGTTTTTAGCGTTGTAAATTATAAAGTTCTCCATTTGATGTCATTTTTAGCGTTGTTAGTTAATAAGTTCTACATTCCATGTCGTTTTAAGCGTTGTAAATTATAAAGTTCTCCATTTCATGTAGTTTTTAACATTGTAAGTTAATAAGTTCTACATTCCATGTCGTTTTTAGCGTTATAAATTATTAAGTTCTCGATTTTCATGTCGTTTTTAGCGTTGTAAATTATTAAGTTCTCCATGTCGTTGAAATTAAATGCCAATTAATCATTTTGATTTGCAGTATTATAGTTATAACTTTGACATTTTTGAATAAATTATAAATCTTTACCCGCTGATTCAGAAATATTTTGACAAAATATATTAAAGTAGTTTTTATGAGGTTTAAGTAATTGCATAGGTATTACAGTTGATAAAGCTCTTATCCATAATTCTCACATAAAACTTATCTTTATTTAATTATTTATTTTTATTCATTTATTTTCAGGCAACTTCGTACTAAATTGTAGGCTCATAGATATATAAAAACTAATAACAAATAACATGACAAAGGTGGGTACTATAAATATAATACATTATTAGGTATGATAGTATCCACCATAACCTATGTTAGTAATTTTTGGTGAAGCGTGGACTGGCATGGTGCCTCTTCAACCACTTAATAGTCTGTTGCTTTCCGGGTCCCGGCAGCATAACAGCTGAGAGGTTAAAGTAGTCAAGTTTCTAATAAGAAACATTTGTTTTTTTTTAAAAAAAAAACACCAAATTTTTGTGAATTAATTTGTATCTTTGCTCATTATATAAATCCTTTTTTGGCTGGAAGAGATCCCTGTTTGGTATAAGTCCACCTTTGTACATGTTATTTCTATTGTGTACCTATATAATTGTATATTTTGTTTTACAATAAATAGTTCACAAACAACTTTGATAATGTTTTTCTTTATTTTGTACAGTTTATTAATATTGTCATATATTAATCGAGGATTACAATCAATTTGTCAAACAATAAAAATCCTCTCACATAAAATCTAGCTATATTTAGCGATAAGACCGCTTTTGTATGTTTAAGTATGATAAAACCATTGTTGTAATTATTCCTTGTGTGCAATAAACAATTTATACATACATCATCATATCAGCTCATATACGTCCCCACAGAGGGGCTCGAGCCTACCCTGAATTAGAGTGATCGGGCCTTAGTCGACCACGCGGGCCCAGTGCGGGTTGGTCGATTTCACACACAACTTGCAAGTTTCTTCGCAGGCGTGTGCAGGTTTCCTCACGATGTTTTCCTTCACCGCAAGAGCGTCAGATAAACGTACATAATTATGAAATCTAAATTAGAAATCACATTGGTTCGTGGCAGGATTCGAACCACGACCTCCCGGACAGGAGGCGGTGGCCCTAACTGGTTACGCCACCGACATACATACATTTAATAGGAATTATATCAACTAATCATTTAAGCTATCCAATACCCATTCCCGAGCCGCTGAGAGCCAATACAACAAATTTTCAATTATACGAAAACGGTAGCAAATTCAGCTGAAATGTAAATTATTTGGTCGTGCGCATTATAAATATAATTGTAGGTTCTGTTGGGCGGGGAGCGGCTCGGCGGGCCAATCGCAGCACGCGCTGAGTTCTGGGCGGCGCCGCCCGGGAGAGTGATGTTTTACCCGCGAAGCCTCCGCGAAGGTTGCTTGCTATGGTCCTGCACGGAGAAGATTCATGTTATGCTGATGCATGTAAGAAAAATTAAACAATAGAAGAATATATTATTACATTACAACAGTTATGTTACATTATATTTTATAATATCACAAATGTACACAGGATGTTTTATTAAAAAGAAAAAAAGATTAATTTAATGTAAGTTTCATTTCAGTTATGAAAGGTGAAATTTTATTTCATATAGGGTGATTTTTAATTAGTTCTTGATAACAAAAGATATGAATTTACTCGTCATTACAAACAACTTTCCCAAAGAAACTATTATGTCAAATCAGAAAAAAAGTTTTGACCTCGATACATTATTATTATTTATTATTATTATTATAACAGCTCATATACGTCCCCACCGAGGGGCTCGAGCCTACCCTGAATCAGGGCGATACTCGATACATTACAAGTTATTAAATTGGCAAAAATGTATGGAGCAGCAAAATTTTTATTTCATATTTGACATATAGTTTCTTTGGGAAAGTTGTTTGTAATCATGAGTACATTCATATGCTTTGCTATCAAGAACTTATCAAAAGTCACCCTATATACATATTTAAGGCCAAGAGATTTTATTAAAATTTATTTTATTTATTTCAAGTCAGGAGGGCCCTTGGTACAACTGCCGTGTACAACTGCCGTGTACAACTTCGGCAGTTGCACTACAGGTCATTAAAATATATATTTCAAAAATAGGACCATGGGTACATTTAGTATTCCGTGGTACAACCAGATGGACAAAGCTGTTGGACAATAGGTCGGAAGCCGTAACAAAAGTGGTGTAGTTTCGTTAACTACGGCTTCTACTCATCATACTGAACAACTTTTGTTCTACGACTTTGCTGAAATCGCATAAAAAATAATTGTATAATTCTTCATACAAATCGATCAGCTGATCGACCAATTTTGTGCTTTTTTGTATGGGTTTTGGTATTTTGTTATGGGTTCCTTGGGGAAAGTTGTTCAGTATCATGAGTAGAACCCCCAGTTAACTGGTCCTACACCATTTTTTTACACCCTGTATGTTATAATATACTAGAGACGATTACATGATAGTTAAAAATATTGTTTAATCGTAAACTTTACCTGACCATAAGCTCTGAAGTCCTTTCAGCATTCCAAGGTTGACTGGAAGAGATCCCCAAAGAGATATGTCTGCCTTGGCTATACTGGTATTCTTTTGTTAACAGCTTTTATTACTACAATTTTTATTTACTATTATCAATTAACATAATTCTTGCTGCATGCGAACAGATTAGCCCATTCAATACTTCCTGTATTGAATGGGCTTGTAGAGGAGAAAGTGCAGCAGACTATTTTGTGAACTTAGACTTAAACTAACAAACATCTTACTACACAGTATGGACACTCCCTGCCGCTGTTTAGATTCCGACCTCACGCCCTTGTCACAGAGGTTGGTTACAGTTTGATTCTCAAACATATAGAATTTCGCCGTGATTTCATTTGTTTCGTTATTTGTTATTAGAAATGTCATTTCTCGCTCGTTGTATGAAGTGTCCGGTTTGTGGCTTAGCTGCTTTAGGCAACGATATAAAGAGAGGTTGAGTTAGGTCATATAAATAATAACAGCTACATGACAACGTCAATTTCGTAAACCTTTAAGAAAGTTTTAAATAAAATTCTATTTTCAAATGTATTCATTTTAATCCTACTTTCTTCAATTGGAGTATTACGTATCAGTTGGAGTACGAGGACTTACAATTCCTCATGCTCCACCCAGGTGGAAAACGCAGGTGGAGCACGAGGAACGACTCCATTCCTCATGCTCCACCCAGGTAGAGTACTTAGGTGGAGTACGTACCAGTTGGAGTACGAGGACTTACAATTCCTCATGCTCCACCCAGGTGGAGAACGCAGGTGGAGCATGAGGAACGACCCCTTTACCCTTATTTGGGTCGTCAACAATTAACTAATATTAAATTAATTAATTAATTATTTATTTGTCAACATTGTACTTAAGATGTTTTTGCACTTTGTAGGTAACAACTTAAATTCTTATATAATAGTACTAACATACAGTATGGACACTCCCTGACGCTCTCTAGATTCCGACCTCACCCCCTCATCACCCAGATTGATACAGATTGGTTACAGTTTGGTTGTCGAACGTATAGGATTTCGCCGCCATTTTGTTTGTTCCGTAATTCCTTTTTTGAAATGTCATTTCTGGCCCGTTGTATGAAGTGTCCAGGGTGTGACGACTGACGATATACAAATTCAGATCAAATTCATATTTATAGCACTAAACATTCAATATCAACAGGAACCAACGTCGTAACAATCAAAGGTGCAACTTGATACACCTCTACCATTACCGCCGACATTTACTACCACCAAATGACTCATAAAATTGCCCAAATATCCCACAACAGATAAATTTATCGCTCCAAGTGTCGTTCAGGTCATAAACCTATCTCTAGCGGTAATTCCCCAAACGCGGAGAACAGATACTCTCTCACTGGTCTCATGTCAATCATTTACGTCAAACAAAATATAAAATTTTAATTCACAGTACGTTTATAACTATTATGCGGCATGGAATATCGCTTCATTTACTACTCACAGCACTCGTAAATGTAAAACTAACAATAACTGCTGATTTAATGTAGGAATATATCTTAATAGTAATAATACTTTGTTCATTGTTAATTCGTACCAATGCGAGCCTTTGAACAATAAATTTGCGATTAGATATAACGCAGAAAAGTGTCTAGCTTGATTTATAAGAGCGAGGCGGCATGGGGGAAACCATTTTGATTCTTCCCCACACTATTTACCTGGAGACCCTGGAGTGGAGCATTGTAAAAGAGTTTTTGGGTAATTTAAAAGCGACCACAATGTAGTTGCAGAGAAAGGTTATTTTTTTTAGGTGTGCGAAATGCATTTCGCGCTTCGATTATTACACGAACTGTCACCTATTGTTGTTTCAATGGCGTTTTAGAATGGAATGTCAGTGTTTTGTACCATTAAATAGTATTTTTTATGAGAGTTACCACTTTGTTTCTTCCATATCAAAATATAACACAGCAGAAATTTTATCTGCAATTAACAGTTTATTAAAATAACAAACTGAATTAGGTATGTTTACAATAAAACTTAAAATTGAAGATAATAAGAAAAACACAAAACTTAGAAAACATTTTATAATGGAATGTCTGTGTTTTGTAGGTACCATAGTATTTTTAACCAACTTCAAAAAAAGCAGGAGGTTTCTCAATTCGACCGTATATATATATATATATATATATATATATATATATATATATTTTGTTTGTTCGCGGAAAACTTCGTCGTTTATGAACCGATTCTGATGTTTCTTTTTTGTTGGAAAGGAGGTATCCCAAGGGTGGTACCGTGATAAGGACACCAGGATCTGATGATGGCATCCCAGAAAAATCGAGGCGAACCTTAGTTTCCTGTTTGAAGTCGGTTTTTTTTTGTTCAAAATTATTATTTGCGAAAGTTATCACTTTGCTGCTTCAATCCAACAGAAATATACACATCAAAATCTAGCCTAGCAGAAATTTTATCTGTTACTAAGTTTATTTAAATATCTAATAAAATTCTTTAAAGTGAAAGTTAAAAAACAAGTAAAACTGAAATCTGAGATCACTGTATTCGAGGCCCGTGAGCTTAAAAACAATTTTCGGTGAAAACAAAGCGAACCATACAAAATTCTTTCGATTTATAGCAGCTCAAACGACCATAGAACCAAACTCAAAGGTAGCCATATTCTTTATGTCGCCATTAATTTTTTTTCAAGACTTATTTATTGAGTCCCTAAGGACCCAACTCGGGCAGGTGGTCCCTACTTAATCAAGATGTTACCGAAATAAAAAACGTGTAGCTATATTCTCTTTTTTTCTTGAATTATAGTTTTGTTCATGATAAGTTATGTGCAGCGACTAGGCCCGGTCTGCTTTTTAAATAAGGTATTTTAATATGCCGAGAAAGATGTATGACGCAATGAATATATTAGCAATAAACCAGGGTTATCCTTGTCCAAGTAGAACCAGTTGTAAGTCACAAAGTAGCTTTACGACATCTTAATAACAAGGACAGTTACAACTATGTGCTCAATGGTTCAAAGGATCTAATAGAGATCAAAAAGTCAGCCGTGAGAGTATCATAATATCAGCTGAAGGACGTCCACTGTTGCACATAGGCCTCCCCCAAGGATTTCCACGACGACCGGTTCTGCGCTGCCCGCCTTCACCAGGTCATAGTTCCACCTAGTGGAAGGCCTTCCTACGCTACGTTTTCCGGTGCGCGGTCGCCATTTGAAAACTTTAGTGCCCCAACGGCCATCTGTTCCACGAGCTATGTGCCCCGCCCACTGCCACTTAAGTTTAGCGACTCTGAGAACTACCCGTATGTCCGTTACTTTGGTTCTCCTAAGGATTTTCTCGTTTCTGATTCGATCATAGCAGAGAAACTCCGAGTATAGCACGCTTCATTGATTATGAGAGAGAGAACGTGATAGTATGAACAAAAATAATTATTTTATTGATACAAATTACATTATGAATCCTTTTAATTATTTTTGTCACATAAAAAACAATCCGGTATTTGACTGCTAGTCATTTGAGTAACTTTTTATCAACTGTCAAAAACGACATTCAGTTCTCAAATTGTTCGTGTTACAAACTTGTGACGTCATTGTCTTTGACGAACTAATTTAGTGATTTTGATACATATAAAATTGAAATTAGAATAAAATGTTAAATGAATAAGTTTTTATGCTTTTGTAGGAGAAATGCTATTTAGTGAACAATATTTTTTTATTTATTTTAAACACTGTCAAATATCCTATTCTAACCCTTTGCATGCCTATACATTGCAGATAAAGCGAGCAATTTAAAGCTGTAGGCGTATTTGTAAACACCACAGAGAGGTACAGTTGTACTTACAAAATATATTGAGGCGATTGCAAGCCAGATAGTGGCTTGATTTAGACATCTTGCCAGTAAGATTTACTTTACTGCGAGATAGGTTTATGAAGGTAGATGTCTATTTACGATCGTGTAGGTAACCTTTTGTAGAACAACATAATTTTCTGGTTAATATGTAAATATCTAGGCCAGTCTGAGTAAAGTTGAGAGCTTGATAACTACCACCTATTTGATGTTATCTTAATTAAGGCTACGCATTGGAAACTTTGGTCGCAGGGATCTCAATTTTTTTCAGCAATTACTAAAAATATGGAAGTGATATTTTGTAAACTGATTCTTCATTTCAATGACTTCATTTTGTCATTTGCAGAAACACGAATCGTTAACTTTTATAACAGAAAAAAAAATATATAAAAGAAACCTTTTTTAAAACGGATATTTGCATTCTGCAGGCAAACCAGACCGATTTAGTACCTATAAATATTCTTAGTCGATTAGTCTAAACACACATTTTAATATGCCGGTTGGATTTTTTAAAATTAATTGTACTTTTTAATGAAACCGAAAAAAACATTGAAAAAGTGTGGTTATTTTCTTTACTCTTCACACGTAAATAAAAAGACAGAGACAACTTTTCCAATCAATGCCTCGCCTGAAGCTAGTATTCCATTAAAATGTTTAATATAATTAACTGTTGGATACGTTTTTTATTGGTAAACCCTTGACAACATCTCACCTGTTGGTAAGTGACGTGGTTTATTACTAGTATCAAAATCATTTCGTTTTAGATTGCTGTTACTAGTATTAAACAGTCAGATTCCCTTAGTGATTTGTGTCATTGTTCGTCCCAGTTTCCCAAAGCATGTTTAGCACTACATATTTTGTTATAAATATAAATAAGTGGAGTTGTATCTATTCTGTTGAGGCCCTAACAAGGGTCAATTCACAATATTATTATAAGAGTGAGTAAAGCTACCACTGTAGAAAAATATAGGATACCTATTCTTGTAAAAATGAAAAAAGTTTTAATTGAATTACAATTATAGCGTAGCGTTGGCAGGCCGCCCACGCGGTGGACCGACGAACTGGTGAAGATCGCGGGAATCCAATGGATGTGGATACCGCAGAACCGGTCGTCGTGGAAATCCTTGGGGGAGGCCTTTGTCCAGAAGTGGACGATTATCAGCTGATATGATGATAATGATCATTATAAAATTATTGCCACTTTTGATGTAAAAATATGTTTATTTTTGCCATTATTTGCAAATTTCGCGAAAAAAACAGTTTACGTTTAATGAAACAAACACACAAAAATCGGCGAATTTAACAACTTTCATTTTATTGATAACATTTTTAATAAACTTATTTGAAAGTAAAGAAAAGTAATAAAAACATGTACCTAAAAATTTAGAATCGGGCGTTCGCTCTCAACATAACCACCGCGTTGAATTCCACATTAATTTGAACTTAAAATGAATATTATTACGTTCGTTCTTATTTTATCACGGATCGACCAACTCAAATTGAGTCATTTTAACGCCTTAAAACGAAAAACTACTTCGTAGTAGAATAATGTGCGCTAAATCCACTCTGCAACAGTTTAACTGCAAAAAGTCCTTTCCGTCACTTTCAAATTCGAAAAGTTTTATCCGGCGAGGGCAAAAGGGGAGAGAGGGCCACCGGCGGACAAAAGATAAAAGAGATATATAAGTGGCCCTCGGCAGCACCATCAAGTCGTTACAACACCAGTAAAATATTTCAAATTGTGCCCAATGCCGCGGAAAACGGAAGTTCAGCAGAGCTGGCCCCTAGCGCCTCGCCTGTGGACCGTGGCCGCGGGAATATATTTTCTTTACGGTTTTTTTGGCTCGACGACGACCCCGGTTTGAATTTTGTATGAAGGACACATACTATGCATACAGGGTGTAACAAAATTGGTGTAGGTCCCGTTAACTGGGGCTTCTACTCATCATACTGAACAACTTTTGTTCTACGACTTTGCTGAAAACGAAAAAATTTGTTTTTACTCTTCGTACAAATCGATCACCTGATCGACCGATTTTGTGTTTTTTAATATGGAGGGTCCAAATTTTTTTTTTGAGATTTGACTATGGATTCCTTGAAGAAAGTTATTCAGTACGACAAGTAGAACCCCCAGTTAACGGGACCTACACCAATTTTTGTTGCCTTTAATTATTTGTATTCAGACTCAAAAGTCGCTTTAAAAATACCTGAATCTGGTTTTAGTTAGGTGTTATGTCAGGTACTTAATGTTTTTATTAACAACCTTTTGTTAGCTTGACCTTTGTCTATCTGTGTACTTATCTATGCAACGGAATCTTTTTACCCACTTCAAGATGTTAAAGTTAAATTTGTACAAATATTGAGCATCGATGACAATATATGGTAGGTAACCCTATCTTTGACCTGATCCTGAAGCAATTTCAGCATCACCTGAAATCTGCAGGATACCCCAGTTCCTCACCAAATTACAGTAGATGTATCGTGTTTGGGTGCATTAGAATGGTCTCAATTAATAAGTTATAAAGGGTGATTTTAATTAGTTCTTGATAGCAAAGGATAGGAATGTACTCGTGTTTACCAACAACTTTCCCAAAGAAACTAATATGAAAAAAAAATTTGGTCCTTTGTACATTTTTGCCGATTTGATGTACTTGTTATATATCGAGACCAAACAATTTCTTTCTGATTTGACATATAGTTTCTTTGGGAAAGTTGTTTGTAATCATGAGTACATGCATATCTTTTGTTATCAAGAACTAATTAAAAGTCACCCTGTATATAAATGGTGGAAAGAAAGCGTGTTGGGAAGCACAATAATGTGAATTTTATATTTTGTAATTTAAGGTAACTTAAAAAATAACTATACAGGGTTAACTGGGGTTTCTATTCATCATACTCATACTGAACAAATTTGTCCAAGGAAATCTAGTCGAATCTCAACAAAAAATTGGAACCTCGATACAAAAATGCACAAAACTGGTCGATCAGCTATTTGACTTGTATAAAGATTATAATTTTTTTTGTGATTTCAATTCATGTAACAAAAGTTATTCAGTATGATGAGTAGAAGTCCCAGTTAGCGGGACCTACACCAGTTTTGTTTTTTACCTGTATAGTTATTTTTTAAGATATCTATTAATAATAAAATAGAAAATTTTCAATTTTGTGCTTCTGTACTCGTATAGTTTGTAATGATAGAATCGCTGATAAACGCCTTTCATTTCAATGCATACGAATAATTACACTATGGTTAATTTTTAACCGACTTCCAAAAAGGAGGAGGTTCTCAATTCGACTGTATGTTTTTTGCTTAACTTTTGACTGGGTGAACCGATTTTTATGATTCTTTTTTTGTTTGAAAGCTAGTGCTTTCCGTGTGGTCGCATATAAATTTTATCAAAATCGGTTTACTACTTTATTACAAAATTAACAAAAACCAAAAATAATAATGCAAAAAATGTACTAAGTTGTTGCGATGGCAGTCGGTTTTTTAACGTGTTAAGCGTTTTCAATTATTGCTATAACGAATTAATGTAGGTACTCTTTATATGTTACGCTTTCACTACACATAACAATTTATTCGTCCGTCCGACTGTCCATTCCCAGGATACTACAATAGATAACAATGAGATGCAAATATCATTCGAATAGGGCAATGTGAAAGGCAATAATAGCAGAGGGTCATGCGTGCGAAATGAGAGTGAATATGTACTGAATTTCCCAAGTGACCAACGAGAGGGTATAAAACTGTTGGGTTAATTTTAATATATATTTTATTGACCTTACCTCTTATAGAATAATTTCCTTTATGTAATAGGTCATCATTACAGCTCATATACGTCCCCACCGAGGGGCTCGAGCCTACCCTGAATCAGGGCGATTAGGCCTTAGTCGACCACGCGGGCCCAGTGCGGGTTGGTCGACTGTATGTAATAGGTAATTAATATCATCTGGGTATAAAAAACTTATACATTTATTTTATGACTTACCTGTAAATTGTACAAAATCGGATCATTTAAAAAAACAGTCGAAGTGCGAGTTGAACTCACGCATGCATATCTATTTTACTGACCTGACCTCTTCTAGAATAATTTCCTTTATGTAATAGGTAATTATCATCTAGGTATATAAAGCTTGTACATTTATTTTATTACTTACCTGCAAATTGTACAAAAATCGGCGTAGCCAGGTAGATAAAAATCATTAAAAAAAACCGTCCATGTGCGAGTTGAACTCGCGCATTAATATCTATTTTACTGACCTTGCCTCTTCTAGAATAATTTTCTTCTGTCACCAAGCTGTATTTCATGAATCGCGATAGCTATGCAGTAGAAATTTTTATAGATGTAGTATTTCTGTTGCCGCTGTAACAACAAATAAGTACTAAAAATTAGAGAAAGTGAAAGAATAAGGGGCTCTCTATACAAAAAAACGTGTTTATTTTAAACGTGAAGAAACTAGCGCCATATAGTATGATGGTACGGAACCCTTTCTACTAGCGCCATCTAGTATGATGGTACGAAACCCTCTGGGTGCGGTTCTGACTCGCACTTGGCCGGTTTTTTTTAAAATAAATCGTTTTCAAAAACCTTAAGTATTCTTTCAAAAGAAAATAACACTTGGTACCCTGATATTTATTTCTTTTATTTCTTATACATCTTAAAATATGACTCATTAGATTTTAACCCTGGGCTTGGTGTACGTAAGTATACTACTTTGTTTTATTTTGTATAAATTGTTTAATGTAGGTAAAATTCACTTCTGAATATATATCCCTATACCCCTATTTAATCTACATCTATCACACGCACCTTATTGATAACACATATGAATACTTACGTTCGTTCACCGCCCAATAGATGGCGCTGTGTGTGTCACTTTGTTCTTGGTACACGCACGAGTTCTTGGTGATAGGAACCTGGTAGATTTCTTTAAAATACGGTAATAGCCAGAATTGGGTGTAACTATTAAAAAAATATATTTGCATTAAGTAGTCCCTTCAGATTTAAAGCTTTGTATTTACAATGTTTGGATGTATGTTTGTTTAGTTCAAATCTTGCGATCGATTTTAGAGCGGATTCGATTAAGTTGAAATTTGAAATGAAGCCATATTCCTAGTGACAATAGATCCTCTTGATATTTTTAAAGTTGATCGGATGATGAAATTTGAAGGCCCCAGAATCGTCTTTTATTTTCAATAGAATCGTGGAAAATATAGTCTAGTTGTTTAAAATGATCAATTAAGTAAACAAATCGTGATGTGTTTTCTTAGAAATAAACTATTTTCAGATGGTGTTTAGGTTTTAAGATAAAATAAATAAAATGCTCGTAAGATCATGCTCGATGTCCAAAATGTAATGCTATTAAGATAAAATTTTATCAATGATAAAATGTTTTGTTTACATAATATTTGACCATTTTAAAAAAAAAACGTTATTGTTTTCACTTTTTTTAAACCGTGTATTTATATTCATTTGAGCATTCGGCTTTTTGTGCATAAAACCTCTTTTCAAATAAAAGATTCTGCAAACTGAAGATACCGACACACATACACAATTTTTTTCTACAACAATTGTTTGGTACACGTTTGGATACAGACAGAGTGCATTGTCGTCAAAATTTCGTAGTCGGTTTTTCGGCCGAACACATAACCTTCTTTTCGCTCCTTCGTCACTCTAAAGTAAAAATGGACTTAAATTTAACGATCTATAGGGTAAATCCGGGATATGCGCCCCACTGGGATAGACGCCTCAGCACAGTTGTGTGAAAAGTAAAATACGCAAACATCCAAACGCCTTATTATACGACCGCGCCTCTTCCCCACTTCAGTCTGCCATAAAGCGTTGGCGCGTGCGGCTGTGTGTAGGAGTGCTGGAGACGGCGACGACACAAGCGGTGGTGATTTTAGTCTATGAAAGAATTTCGATCGTCTATAACTTTGGAGTTAACAGGTAAGTTCATTTTGTTTTTACGTCAAGTGAGGAATAGGGTATGTAGATTATTATTCAGTACTATTTTGTAATAAAATAATACTATTTACATTAATTTTTAATGAAGGCATCTATCCCTGTGGAAAGGGATATATGCCCTTGTATGTTTTGGGATAGTTGCCCTAAGGGCATATATGAATGTTTTTGCTAAGATGTTTTATTTGTTACCTACGATGATAGTTTTCTTAATTTTTTTTATTAATAAATGCATATTTGTATGCCTAGAAACAAAAAAATAAGATAAGATAATATAACTTAAGATAATATTTTGCAAAAATTATTGATCTCTTTAGTGTTTGTAATTAAAGTTCCTATTTGTTTTATCTATAATTATGTGCGATTGATAACTAAGCTAATCAAAGAAAAGCTGATTAAAGACTTACACATTTAAATTTTTGTTTTCTTGCTAAGGGCATCTATCCCATCGAAAAAAATTGGGTTGGGGCATGTATACCGCATGTGAGGCATCTATCCCTGTATCCAGATTTAATTTTAACCCAAAATATGCATTATTCATGGACTATTTTACGAAAAACTGTACAAGATAATTAAATAAAAGACCGAAGTTATTGGATACATGTATTAACCATGTACATATTGCTTGTGTGTAAGGCGCTATAAGTAAAACAAAAAAGGTTGGGCACATATCCCGGATTTACCCTAATATTTTACATTTTGCAATTTAATATTAATATATTAGATACAAATTTAAGTAATAATAGGTCATTACCTATGAAATTGCCGATTCAGTTATTGAAGTTCAATGCCAATGTTTATTAAAAATAAAAATTGTTTTTTATTACTGACCTTATATGATGGATGACATTACTTATGGTATTTTATTAGTAACTAGTGGCATATCTTTCATGTTCCAATCTCCTGAGCTATTTACCATTGAATGCGTTTTCTCAGTGGTCAGATGGGGCAATTTTTTAGACTAGTCAAGAAAATATCTTGAATTTTGCTAAAAGTGACGAAATCTTATGCGGGATATTCCCAAATATGACATTAGTTGACATTGGTCGACTAAGGCCTGATCGCCCTAATTCAGGGTAGGCTCGAGCCCCTCGGTGGGGACGTATATGAGCTGATATGATGATATGATGATGACATTAGTAACGAAGAAACTGCTGCGATAACTCTCTAGAGTTAAAGCTCTAGCTTTAAAATTAAAAATGTGTATTTTTTGCCTCAATAAAAGCGATTTTTTCAGGTGAAAAAACCCGACTTCATGAGGTTAAAGCCACCGTGCTCTCAAATTATCTAAACAATAGGCATATGTTTACCACCATTTCATTTCTAATAGTCTAATGCTATTTTGAGAATAAATTTTGTTTTAATAACTAATAATAGCAATTTCATAGGTAAAGACTTAATCAACACATCAGCTTATATACGTCCCCACTGAGAGGCTCGAGCCTACCCTGAATTAGGGCGATCGGGCCTTAGTCGACCACGCGGACCCAGCGCGGGTTGGTCGACTTCACACACAACCTGCGAGTTTTTTCGTAGGCTTGTGCAGGTTTCCTCACGATGTTTTCCTTCACCGTAAGAGCGTCGGATAAACGTACATATGAAATCTAAATTCGAAATCACATTGGTACGTGGCAGGATTCGAACCACGACCTGGCAGGAGGCGGCGGCCCTAGCCGTTACGCCACCGACGCTCTTTATAAAGACCTATTATAACAAGTTAAACATTTAAGTCTAGCTTAAGTTAAGTACCTACTCAATGAACCTGATTACCATTTAATATTCTCTCCATAGTCCTCAACATTATGCATGTAAATGTTCTAAGGTGCTCTTGCGAAAAATTATTCGGAGCAAGTAGATATTCTATCTGACGTTTATTCGCCCCGTTGAATAATGGTTTATTTTACGAGTTCCCCAACATCGATGGCGACGGAAGAGGACCCTCATGAGTCGCCAAAATGTCCTCCTAAAACAGATATTTAGGAGGCATTTTTTCCCGATACGACATTGATTTCCAATTTTCGTGTTCTGTGTCCTTTGTAAGATTTACTTTTGAAAGGTAACAAGTTTTTCACATAAAAATTCTGTTCGTGATTATAAATAAAGAGCTTTTTTTTCAGTAGAGTATTGATGATGATTTAAAAACCGTTCAAGTGTGAGTCGGACACGCGCAACTTTTGGTTTGTAACACCTAAAAACATCAAGGAATGGGTGAAAAACAATGATTTTTATTTTAATATACTAGCTATTGCCCGTAGCTTCACACCCGTGAATATTATGGGTGCGCGGTGCGCAAGCGGTAAGCGGCTCGTGGGTGATATTTTTCAGGGTTCTGTACCTCACAAGGTAAAATCGAACCATAATAGGATCACTCGTGTGTCTGTCTGTCTGTCTTTCCATCCGTCCGTCCGTCACAGCCAATTTACTCCGAAACTGTAAGTTCGATCAAGTTGAAATTTGGTACACATAATTATGTAAGTCGGTGATCTAAAGACGAAAGCACTTATCCGGTGTAAATTAGATTTTTTTCAAGTTTTTAAACTATGTCATGTGATATGTCAAATGAAAGGGCTCCTTGTAAGAATCTTAATTTTTTTTATAATTGTAAGATAAATAGGGGAAGAAGGGGAAAATTTAACATTCCCCCTTATCTCCTTTTGGGCCTAAAATCTTGAAAAAAATCACAGTATGCATAGATAACAAGAAAACCTAAGAAAATCTAAAGTCCTTCCGTTCCCACAAAAAAAAACTAATTTCCTAAGTAGACCCCTGTTTACCAAGAGTAAAGAGTGTACGAGAGGTCTTGTTCTGTTAGATGTAAAAATTTTGGTGCGGAACCTTATTAGTTCGACCCCCAGTCGCACTTGGCCGGTTTTTTTAGAAAAGGAACAAGTATCTAAAAGAAGTAAAACTAAAAAAAATATGATCTAATTTGTTTTTGCGTGATACGCGCATAACGCTGACCTCTATAGTCTATTAATGTGTGAGACTTTGTAATTTATTTGAAAGGATATAGTTTCAAATTGGTCCCATAGAAATTTCATCAAAATCTAGGAAATGAACAAAAACAAAAAAGTTTAGCAATATTGTACTTGGTTGTTGTGATTGAAGTCAGTATTTAACGTATTTATGAATATTTATCGTTTCCAATTATATAATACAATAGAATACAATATTCTTTATTGCATCACAACGTAAAAAAAGAAATCAATAATAAAAAGGAAAGCCTATACAATAGGCGGCCTTATTGCTAGGTAGCAATTTGTTCCAGGCAACCTTTGGGTAGGGAAACAGCGATAGAATAATAATACCATAATAATAATATAATACATACCATCCCTTTGGAATCACCAATATAGTACTTACTCTTTTTCCTCCTGTACCAACACTCCAATCTCACCTGGCTCTACTATTTACCTTCATATTGAATTTGCTGGTTCAAGAACCCAAAGAGCCTACATCCTCTCCTACACCACACCACGCCACTTTCTTCTATCCTACACCACTTCGTGCCAATCGGCCCTAATGCACTTTGACATTCCAGCGGTACGAGGCACTTTACATTCTCTTTGCAGCACGAACAATCTTTCATCTTCTCTATCATTTTATTTTTAACCGCCTCCGTGGCGTAATGGTTAGTCAATTCGCTTCACACCAGGAGGGCGCGGGTTCGATTCCCGGTGGGGTCAATTTCTAAGACTCGGTTTGGTTGGTGGTAGGGCATTTTCTAAGCCCGCCTGGCTAGCTACCACCATCTTATCTAAGTCTTACCGCCAAACATCAGTGTTAATAACATTGATGTGTTCCGGCTTGAAGATAAGATAGCCAGTTCTCCATTGCGATGGGGAATCTTGGTAAGCCCGCTTCCATCTTCGGCATCATCGTCACTTACCATCAGGTGAGATGATGCCAAGGGCTTATCAATTGTGAAAAAAAACCAGCGAAGTCGAGCTGCCTTTTCTTCGCCCAATATCACCATTTTTTGTGTTGCCTCTGCCACAGATAAGCGAATTCGCTGCCGCTTGGCTTTGCTATCATAAGAAAGCATCGTGAGGAAACCAGCACACGCCTGAGAAGAAACTCGAAGGTTGTGTATGAAGTTGAACACCCGCACTGGGCCTCGTCGACTAAGACCCGATCGCCTTAACTCAAGGTAGGCTCGAGCCTCTCGGTGGGGACGTATAAGAGCTGATATGATGATGATGGCTTTGCTATTGACATGCAGAGCCACCCTTCCAGTGCAAAAACCATAATATATATACTTTGCTTCATCATGCAACGACGCATGCAGAGGCGTCGGTGGATCAACCAGTAACGACTCGGTCCTCCTAACCAGAGGTACCGGGTTCAAATCCGGACGGCTAATGTACCAATGAATTTTTCGAAACTTACGTAGGTACATATTACTCACCGATTCCTTTAACGGTGACGTAAAACATCGTGAGGAAACCTGCACACACTTGCGAAGAAACTCGAAGGTTGTGTGTGAAGTGGACTAACCCGCACTGGGCCCGCGTGGTCGAATAAGGCCCGATCACCCCAAATAAAGGGTAGGCTCGAGCCCCTCGGTGGGGACATATATAAGCTGATACGATGAAAACGACGCATGTTCAAATTTGGCGTCCAACAATAACACGAACCATTGAAACTATTTTAATGAATTAATTTCGGAGAAAAACACGCATGAGCCTAAATATATTACTTTGAGTCACGTCACATTTTAAACATAACTACCCCATTTTTGTAATTTAGTTTCAAATTAAACTAGTGGGTATTAATAAGTTTATTACGCTTTTTTACTTTTAGTGTTTCTGATGTAAATCCTTATAGCTCAATCTAAATTACCTCAATCACAGATAAGGTATTGCAGCATAATTTAATTAAAATGGGTTAATGCGGTATTGCTTTTGCCACATTATACGTAGAATTTTTACTCGCTGCCTAAATATGAATTTCGGAAAGAAAATAAATTTTGGGGTAATATGGAATACTTTCATTTTATAAGATTAGAAAATTTTAGGTAAAGACGTAAACAAGTGGATGACCGTGGAAATAGACTAAATATAAAAAAAACAACACATTAGTAACGATCGATCGTCCCCCCAGGTGTAAAAAATGATCGAATAAATACCTAAAACATAAATGGAGTTAATTTATTGGGTGTCGAAATTACCCCCCCCCCCCCCCCCCCCAAAGTTGTAGGAAACACTTTGGGTGTACAATACTCTTAATGGTTTTAAACTAAATGCAAAATTGTCAAAGTGAACGGAAACAGGAGAACACGCAGGCCAGCAGCTGCGCTTGGAGGAAGACAGCAGAACCTTGCCGGGCAGTAGCAGTGCTTGGTCACCAGTGATAACAAAATGGTGCGGCAGGTCGTAATGCTTGATCACCAGTTGTAGTGTTTGGTCACCAGTGACAACTAACTTCAATGGGCCTTAAAATTAGATAGAAACAAAGGTTCCACTTCCCTTTGAGTAAGCGGCAGGCAGTTGCAGAGCGGCGAAACAAACGCCGGTGGAAGACTAGCAGTAATCCAGGGTTATAGTGATACGTTCGGACCGGGTGGAAGACCCTACGAACATAAATAAAAATTTAGTTCGCAACGGCAACAAATAAAAATGGATAGCTGTCTCTAAGCATAAATCACTTACCCCTGTTAAATATAGGAGGTCTTGTAAACAAAAAGAAAAATCACAGAACTTTAAAATATTTTCATCGAAACACCTATTTCGACGGTCATCAGTCATCAATTGTTTCACTCTTGTCAAAAGCTCGCAATCATTTTCAAATTCTATTTTCATAGACGAGCAAGATCAAAAGAGAATTTAATTATGAAACGCAAGAAAGAAGATCGGCTTGAATCGATACTTTGCGTTTCAGTATAGTATGCCTCTATGTCCAGTCATAAATCAACTTTCCCTTATGATGTTAAAGGTTTTATTTTTAGGGTTCCGTACCTAAAGGGCAAAAACTGTACCCTATTACTGAGACTGCGCTGTCCGTCTGTCTGCCTGTCTGTCTGCCGTCAGTGATAGCTAGACAGTTGAAATTTTCACAGATGATGTATTTCTGTTGCCGCTATAACAACAAATACTAATAAAATTGTAGTTTTTAATTCATTATAAATAAAATAAGAAGAATTTTCAAAAAGTAAGCAAACTAAATCATTTTATATTCTTTTGTTAAGAAGTTAATAAATTATTATAATGATTCGATTAAAATTGTAGCAGTTCTATGGTTACAATTAGAAAAAAGGGTGCATCAAAATCAAAATCATTCCTCAAATCCTGTAAATTACAAAACATTTTTTTTCTGATACAAAATAAAAAATAGTTACTGAATTGAACGTTGGCAGCGGTTTAGGCCTTAATTCCTGAATCCTTCCCTACATTAAGTTACACTCTCTGTACAACAGTATTAAGTCTATATCTCTCTTATCGTGTGGTACAATTAATCTTGCTATTCAAGGGATAGACGGCGGTTACCTGGTGTTGCACTTAGCGTCACCCGCGGTCACGTATACGGAATTTAGATTTACACTTATACGGACGTGTGCAAGGCGACCTTCATACACATCTGGAATCAGATGTGCAGGTTTCCTCACGATGTTTTCCTTCACCGTTAAAGCAATTTTAACGGTGAAGGAAAAAATCTGGAGGAAACCTGCACATTTGATTCCAGATGTGTAAGAATGTAAGTAATATACGTAAATTTCGAAAACCTCATTGGGACATTGGCCGTCCAGATTTGAACCCGGGACCTCTGGTTAGAAGGACTTAAGGTTTAAGCCACCGACGTGAGCCACGACGAGTCATTGATAGGTATTTATAATTTAGTTTACTGATATCCCACTGATATTTTTATCATCATCATATCAATCGAAGGACGTCCACTGCTGGACATAGGGCCTCCCCGAACGATTTCCACGACGATCGGTTCTGCGCTACCCGCATCCAGCGGCTTCCGGCGAACTTCACTAGGTCATCGGTCCAACGAGTGGGAGGCTTATCTACACCACGTTTTTCGCTGTGCGGTCGCCACTCGAGAACTTTACTGCCCCAACGGCCACCGGTATTTGACTTGTAGGAATATTTCCTTGCATCGAATAAATAACCAGTGAATTAGTAGAAAAGCTACACTATAGTAATTTAAGAAACGCTTTATTGTGACCAAATAAAGTATAGTTATCCAGGTGATAAGCAAGAATTTGTGTTACGCGCGAAACTTGAGCCAATAAATTTTTATTATTTTACCTACGCTGCGTAACTATAAAGGCGGGAGTGTACGCCTAGAAATACGTTACAATAACTATACGAGAACCAAATACGGTTTCGGCAATAACCTGGCAACATTGTAACAATTTAATGTGGCATAAACAATACAAATACTGTTGCTGTAAGCGCCTCGGGCATATGTACCCGCGTACGCGCCGTATTTATTGTCTATGGGTATTGTGGTGCGATCGTTACCGTATATCTGAGAGCGGGGGCGTGTAGGGGAGCCCTATCATGAATCCTGATACACACCGACCAGCCATCCCAGACCCCCGCGAGTTAGCCGGTCTTCTTAGTCTCTAATGACTCGCGAAGGTCTGTACCCCCTGGTGTTGGTATAAAAGGGTTTGTTGATTGGACAGGGACACTCTCCAGGGCCCGTGACCCGTCGCCATGTTAATGTGTTTAATCTTCCGTATAGTCCATCTCAGTAATTTATGTTTCATTTTCGATACCGTTGCGCAAATGCGCACACGGGCGGATTATGCGAACAGGGGCTCTTAAAATTTGAATTATGTACATCTAGATATGTAAATGGTGTTCTCGTTGATAAGACATATATCTGCGTCAAATGTAGGGTCCTTCTGAAATCATCATATCAGCCGAAGGACGTCCACTGCTGGACATAGGCCTCCTTCAAGGATTTCCACGACGACCGGTTCTGCGCTGCCCGCATCCAGCGGCTTCCCGCGACCTTCACCAGGTCATCGGTCCACCGAGTGGGAGGCCTGTACGTTTTCTGGTGCGTGGTCGCCACTCGAGAACTTTACTACCCCCACGGCCATCCGCCCACTGCCACTTATGTTTAGCTATTCTAAAAGCTATGTCGGTTACTTTGGTTCTCCTCAGGATCTCCTCGTTTCTGATTCGATCACGCAGAGAAACTCCGAGCATAGCACGCTTTGAAATATTCGAAACTAACTAGTGTTCAGCTCATGGAAATGAACAACTTTCCCCAAGTAACCTTGTGACGAAGTCACACTTTTTGATTCATTTTCAATCTGTTTTTAACCCCCGACGCAAAAAGGGGGCTGTTATAAGTTTAACGTGTGTGTATCTGTCGTATGTGTACGAGTATATGAGCGTCGGTGGCGTAACGGCTAGGGCCGCCGCCTCCTGTCCGGGAGGTCGTAGTTTGAATCCTGCCACGTACCAATGTGATTTCCAATTTAGATTTCATTTGTACGTTTATCCGTCGCTCTTACGGTGAAGGAAAAACATCGTGAGAAAACCTGCACACGCCTGCGAAGAAACTCGCAGGTGGTGTGTGAAGTCGACCAACCCGCACTGGGCGCGCGTGGTCGACTAAGGCCCGATCGCCCTGATTCAGGGTAGGCTCGAGCCCGTCGGTGGATGTGGTGGACATATATGAGCTGATATGATGATGTGTATCTGTGTATTTTTGTGTCTGTCTGTGGCATCATATTTCTTAAACGAATGGACCATTTTTTTTGAAAGCCGACGTAATCGAGGTGGTTCTTAGCTATAATTTATGAAGATCTGTTCAGCCGTTTGAGGATCATCAGCTCTTATGGATGAATGTGATGGAGGGATGTGGGCAACTTCAAGAGGTCAGATCGATTCAAAATTTGGTGCCCTGTTACTGTAATATTATTGAACAACCATGGTAACCTTGACCTGATGCTGCGCATCCTGGAATCTGCAGAATACCCAACTCCTCGCCAACTAACAGCAGAGGTATCGTGTTTGGGCTCTCATTGGAACAGTTTCAATGAATAGGTGTTAGATAAAACATGTTTAACTTGACCTGATGCTGCAGCATCTCGGATACCCAACTCCTCACGAGCTTAGGTACAGCTCGAATTAAACTTAAATTAACCTTAAAGGGCCAAGACATATTATTTTCTACTTTTACGGGGTTATTAAATTTTTAATTTAAGTTTTATATATCATATTCTTTTAATTGACCTTTTGTTTACTTTTATTAAATGTTTTTGACGAATGTTATTCAAAATTCCATTATGCACTTCTATCAATTTTGCTATTATATTTGTTTTTTTTTTACCCTTTTCATTATTTTCTTTATTAAAAGTTAAAAGCTTTTATTTAATTTGCAATGTTTGTATGTATGTATGTTTGTTCAGGTCAAATTTCGATTTAAAAGTAACTTACAGGGCTCCGATTGAGCTAGAATTTGGTATGAAGCCGTATTCCCGGTGACAATTGATCCTTTTAGTATTTTGAAGTTGATCTAATGATGAATTTTGGAAGTGGAATCAAGATCCAAGAATCGTCTTTTATTTTCAAGGAAATACTATGCTCACCTTTTCTTGGAATTTTGAAACGTGCTGTGAGAATTTGGCTTTTCATCATATAAACTCTTATCAAATAAAAGCTTACACCTAAAAGATTTTTTTCAACTTATTAATATTTAAATAGTTTTAGTTGGTTGATAAATTCATCACCCTGCCTTCCAAGGCTTAATTATTCCATTGTGCGAGCTTAGACGCGGTAAGGATGGCGCGTCGATGTTGCAACCTATACTCAATTCGCAAAATAATTTGTGGTCTTTTCAACTAAATTGATGAGCTGATAAGGAATTTTGAGTGGCAGTTACATACATTTTATTGCTTATTCAGTATAGCTGAACCCCGCCTTAAATTACCTTCAGGTATTATTTCAAATGACGTAGCGTGGGCAGGCCTCTCACTCGGTGAACCGACGACTTGGTGAAGGTCGCGGGAAGCCGCTGGATGCGGGCAGCGCAGGACCGGTCGTCGTGGAAATCCTTGGAGGAAGTCTTTGTCCAGTAGTGGACGTCTTTCGACTGATGTGATGATGATGACAAAGAATATAGATAGCATTACATCTTCTTCTCTTATATATATAAAAATGAAATGCTGTTCGTTAGTCTCGCTTAAACTCGAAAACAGCTCCATGAAACTTTTGTGCGCTCGCCAGCGAATGCGGCTCGTGCATCGCGCACCCACGATGACCACGCGAGCGGAGCCGCAGGCATCTACTTGTACAATTACTCTTGTAACTAGCTCTACACAAAAGCAAGCTTCGTAAATCAGCCTTGAGACGTGTGGGTCATTGTTCTCTCGACAGATCTGGGCTTTACATTTAAAATTGAGTTCAATTGGTTTTGATTATTCCTTATCATTCAGATGACTAAAGAGTGGGGTTGCCTTGAACGATGTCACTTAATTTAAGTTGGTTTTTCCATCTTTTACATCATATCCACATCATTTAAGCTTATAAGTTGGTATGGTATTATTTTAGTCTGTTTAGCACCTCGCTGTCAAGCCATGTCAGTTAGAAGGGCACAAAGCTCGTAGAATGGATGACAGTTGTCATTTAAATCAAGTAGGTTTTCCCATCTTTGACATCATATCCACATCATTTAACCTTATAAGTAGGTATAATATTATTTTGGTCTAGTTTATCACTGAGAGCTATGCCAGTTAGAAGGACACAAATCTCGTAAAACAGATGACAGTTGTGTCTTCGTTTAAGTTGGTTTTTCCATCTTTGACATCATATCCACATCATTCAAACTCATAAGTAGGTATGATATTATTTTAGTCTAGTTTAGCACTGAGAGCTATGTCAGTTTGAAGGGCACAAAGCTCGTAGAACAGATGACATTTGTCATTTAAATCCAGTTGGTTTTCCCATTTTTGAGATCATATCCCCATCATTTCACCTTATAATTAGGTATAGTATTATTTTGGTCTAGTTTAGCACTGAGAGACATGTCAGTTAGAAGTACACAAATTTCGTAAAACAGATGAAAGGTGGCACTTAATTCAAGTTGGTTTTCCCATCTTTGACATCATATCCACATCATTTAACTTTATAAGTACTTATGCGTGCCATTATTTCGGTCTAGTTTAGCACTGAGAGACATGTCAGTTAGAAGGGCACAAAGCTCGTAGAACAGATGACAGCTGTCACTTAATTCACGTTAGTTTTCCCATCTTTGACATCCCACATCATTTAACCCCATAAGTAGGTATAGTATTATTTTAGTCTAGTTTAGCATCGAGAGCAATGACAGTTAGAAGGGCACAAAGCTCGTAGAACAGATGACAGTTGTCACTTCATTTAAGTTGGTTTTCCCATTATCTTTTGATGTTATTGTAGTCTAGTTTAGCAACTCTGAGAGCTATGTCGTTTAGCAGGTCACAAAGCTCGTAGAACAGATGACAGTAAAGTTCGCGAGTGGCGACTACGCACCGGAAGACGTAGTGTATACAGGCCTCCCACTCAGTAGATGGACGAACTGGTGAAGGTCGCGGGAAACCACTAGATGCGGGCTGCGCAGGACAAGTCTCTTTTTTTTTACTACAAATTTGAGTGCGTTTGACTATATCTCACCTGATGGTAAGTGACGATGTAGTCGAGGATGGTACACGCAAACTCAAATAATGCCTATTCACTCACTAGGCTGATATGATGATGATTATTAAATCAGAGAGATGAATGATTTAGGTATTTAAACATTAAGAAAGAATAATTTAAAATAAAAGTACACAAGAACACATAGCCCAGGTAAAAATATGTTTATTATAGTTGAACACATCTATCTACTTACCCAGGCCACATTGTAATACCATTCATCACTGAAAGTGCCACCTACATAACACCTCAACATTACCCAGGTCGCACTTATCACGATTTAAAACGAGGCTTAGCCGACCCCCGTATCGGCCGGTCCACCCAAGCCGGACCGGGCCGCATTTAACCGGATTATTCCGGATTCCCGGCTAAATCCGCCCCCTGCACTGTCGCGATACAGCTCTGTTTATGTTACGTTCGGAAATTGCGTACTGATGTATATAATTATCATTTTATATGCATTTAATTTGGTTGGGAATTAATGAAATGAGGATGTTGAATATGTATCGCTAACGTAGAAATAAATGCTTGGTGATCTGGTACTTACTTGTAAAGAATCCGTATATCGAACGGGTGCTAGATAGATAGGGATGTAAGATTTAAGATATTTATTCAAAATAGGTGCAAATTGCACTCTTTCTGATAGTCATAAAATAGTGATTACCTACATAATTTCATTTGTAAAAAATCAAGAAATAAACAATCATTAGTTAATAACGTCAAAATCCAATCCGTGATATAAAAAAAAATACAAATAATATCATTAGAATATGAAAACAATATGACACGAGAAGTTACACATTAAAATTATTGAATGTCATGAACGCCTTTGACAAGTGCAGGCCAGTTCACACGGACAGCACCCGGTCACGAGTATAACGCGAGAGTCAGCCATCGCTCCTCTCAACCATATTAGAGGGAAAGGATCGACCCGGCTCCCGATGCGCCACCATCCGCATTATTAAAACAACACTGTCTGTGCCACCTTTAATCTTTTTAACACAGAATACGAGTGTTTTTATAGCGTATTACAAGTAAATGATAATTTTTGAAAAACCTAAAAATATTAAGATACCAGCTTTTAATATTGCATTGTTACGCGATATACATGTGCATGCAGAATTTCAGCTTAATCGGAAACCGGGAAGTGGGTCAAATTTAACTTGAAAGATACCACCCGAACATACATTACATACATTGAAAGTTAAATGAAAGCTTGTAATAAAATAACAAATATTAGAAAATATTTATGTTTTTCATAATAAAAATCTGACTATTGTCAAAAATTAAGGGGTGGATACCCATACAAGAAACATGTTTTTCTGAGGTGTTTTGTTTTTTCTCTGTGGTGAAATGGTAAAAACGATAATACATGCAAGTGTTGAGCTTGGTGTATATGTATAGTGCCAATTTTATTGTAAAAAAAATATACAAGTCGCTGTGTAAGATTTAGACCTCGCGAGTTTTTTTTAATGGCTGCGGAATTTGATAGTTTTTACGTTTTTAACCCTCATAGCTGCTACATTTAAAATAAAACCATTTTTTTTTATTCACAATTGGTAAGCCCTTGGCATCATCTCACCTGATGGTAAGTGACGATGATGCTGAAGATAGAAGCGGGCTTACCAAGATTCCCCAACGCAATGGAGAACTGCCTATCTTATCTTCAAGCCGGAACACATCAATGTTGTTAACACTGATGTTCGGTGGCAATACTTAGATAAAATGGTGGTAGCTAGCCAGGTGGGCTTAGAAAATGCCCTACCACCAACCAAACCGAGTCTTACAAGTTGACCCCGACTGGAATCGAACCCGCGACCTCCTGGTGAGAAGCCAATGGGCTAACCATTACGCCACGGAGGCGGTAATCTTGTTGTATTGAAACGGAAAGCAAATCCATATATTTATTACCCGACTGCGCCACAAGGAGGGTCATGTTTTTCGAGAGTATGTAATGTATGTATGTATAATTATTTGGCACGCTCTGCGGTCTGAACGGCTGGATGGATTTTAGCTTGAGAAGTGTCGTTAGATACGTATTTACTGTGAGAGTGACACTTGGTATATCAAAGTAAAAAAAACAAAATGGCGGATTTTTGGCACCAAATTCAAATGTTAGGCACACTCTGCAGCCTGAACGGCTCGATAGATTTTAGCTTGAGAGGTGTCGTTAGATACGTATTTACTGTGAGAGTGACACTGGGTATATCAAAATATAAAAAAAAAAAACAATTTTGGTGTTTGTGGAATTCGACAACCGCACAATAAAAAAATATTTAATTACTTAACCTGTTCACAAAATTTCACAGAATCGGTTGAGAAATGCGACCTGTAGACGAAACCATTTTTGCCCAAGCTGACTCGAAGACTCTGCGCGCACGCAAGGTCACAAAACCAGCCAAAAGTGAGTCGTACCTTACCTATATTCGCGCTAAGGGTCCCGAACTGAGGTAAAAAAAAATATTTTTAAAGTGAAACTTTTATTACATCGCCTCAAATTTTTTCGCCTGTGTGTCGCGTGACGGTCGGAATGATCGTTTCGTCCTCTGTACCGTAGCTCCAAGACGAGAGCTCAGCTATGATCGTTTCGTCCTCTTCAAATGTCTATAATGTTAAAAAAAAGTTTCACTTTTACCGTGGTTTCATAAAACCACACACTACTTTTTTTTTGCTGTCAGTTCGTTGATGTCTTTTTATTTGATAAATACAAAGCACAAATATATGTCTATTGTATGGTGATATGAAACTCCCAGTGCGTGAGTCAGACTTGCATTTGGCCGATTTTTTCTAGAGTAAAAGCAGTATTATAGTTGCCATCCTTCTTGAAATCACTCTATATCTCTCAGTAAAACTGGCTTTCATTTTTACCTACAAATTTAAAAAGAGTAAACAATATTTTAATATTTCCAGAGTATTCGCCATTTTTTGCAAACCTCTATATTTTGGGACATCTAACCCACATAGGGGATAGTTGCCTTATCCATGTAAATAAAATAACGTTTAGGATAGATGTATCGCCGAGAAACAGGACATCTATCCCGCAAAAACTTTGATCGCATTTTGCCTTTCCATGCAATCGCACAGAGACATGAGACACGGTCAACTTAGTGGTAGTTGGAGAGTCATTCGATAGATTAATAAAATAGCATGTGATTCATCCACGAACTTAGAGTCATTACAATAGGGGCAACTATCCTGGTTTTACCTTACATATTATTTAAATCACAGATCAGAAAAATCTTAGCCCTGCGAGAGTTTAGTCGAATGTAGACCATAGTTTTTTTTTGGTGCGATTGACCTGATTTTACTTCATTACTATGAAGTAATAGTATTGCAGTAATAATTTTAGATTAAGTTTTTCCCTCGATGTCTGTATATACTAGCTGGTTCCCGCGGCTTTTAGCCTATGTCCTGAAATTTCTTTCTAACAATAAAAAAACAACAAGATTACCTCTACAGGTAATATGTTAACATTTCCTTGTCACCTCTTTGCGACTAAGGGCTGCTACGGCGTAGCACTAACATAATAATTATTATAATATGTTCGCTACAATATCAATATGAAACTTCGGTCTATGGATAATCTTTCTTTCTGCAATAAAAAATATAATTTCTCTCTTTTTATCTTTAACCTTCATTGAAGGTTAAAGCGAGAAAGTTATATAAAGTCTTAGAAGAAAGTGCTTCCCAATACAGGAGGGAGCGTAATGCGTAATAAAACTTTGGATCAAGTGTAATTTTGTTTTTTAATTTAATTTGTATAATGCTGTAAATCTGGGTGGAGCGTGGAGGGTGGATACATCTTGAGAGTTTAATGAAATGGGGAACGACTTTTAAATTTTCATTAATTAATGTTTCTACAGTGTAATAACCGCTTTTGCTGACAAAAGATAAATAATTATAAAACATTAAGATAGTTTGTTTTTTTTATCTATAGCTATGCAATAAAGAAACCTCAATTCAATTCAATCGAAATGAAATATAAAAGTAATATTAAGTAAATAAAAAAAAAAACATTTATTGTTTAAGTATATTCAACTTAAATAAAAAAGCTAACAATTGTTAATTAAGTTAAATTTAAGGTAAAGTTTTGACTAAGTAAATTTAAATATAAAAAATATCGGTAGTTTATTTTGGTTAAATTAACAAATGTGTTAGTAAACAAAACCGTTTTTACAGTAAAATTGTTTAAGTAATATATTTTTGACGAGTCTGAAATACATATTTTAAATAGTACTAACATTTCTGTTCTATATGTACCTACCTACCTGTAAAATTTAATACCTTCTTACTATAACGCTAAACACTTAAAAACCGACTACAATCTCGATTAAGTACAATCATGCCACATTATTATGTTATCGTAATTTTTTAAATACATAATTAATTTTCATAACATTTGTATGGAACCAACCTTTAAGCATAATCCATCGAATAAAGAAAGATCAATTTGAACAATTGGCGAATAAATCGCACAAACTCACATAAAAAAATCAGTCGAGCTAAGACCCGCTTTCTTTTTGGAAGTCGGTTAAAAATGCTCACTTCTAAATTTACTAAACACAATATAATTTCAAAATTGGTCCAACTGGATTCCCTTACTTCTTTTGTTAATATGTACATACATAACGATAAAACCCACCTGACCATTCTTTTGATCAAACAATTTTAAATGTAAGGGCCCCACAAAAAAAATTGCGCTCTCCGCATTTACATTTTAAAGTAACGGTAACTTCAATTAAAATACAGCTTCACCGAAACACTAAGAAAACACCGCCAACGCAAAATGCCGCAAAAAATAATCTATATCAATTTCCTTATTAATTTCGTGAGTGGCAAAAGCGTTACTTTCAAAGCCATTTTAATGGGCAATTTTCATAAACAAAGTTGAGAATCCTTGGCGAAGGCGAGAGGGGCTGGCGGGGCAGTGGGACGGGAAGGGGGGTTCTTTCCGAGATAGAAAACAGCTCCGGAGCTCGTATAATGGGTTTTCGGAATGGCGTCGTCCGTCTTCGCCCCCTGCCCCCCTTTCCGGACCCCTCTTGGGCGAGAAAGGATGAATTCTTATTTCCTCATCTCCAGGCGTCCGGTGCGAACCCTCCATGTAGATTGCCTTTTCTTCCCTAGCTCTCTGTATAACAAGTAACAATGGTTCTTTTTCAATTTTGTTTGTGTTGTCTCATTGTGAGTCTTGTCTTCTGCTGAAGGATGGTCGGCAGACAGCTCCACGGGTACTTCGTATTGCTTGATTATTAAACCTGTAATGAAAAAGGGGTTTTTAATTAATGTCATTCGAAACATCATTTGAAACACATAGCTCGTAGAACAGATGGCCGTTGTGGCTGAAAAGTTCTCGAGTAGCGACCGCGCACCGGAAAACGTAGCATATTTAGCACTATATGTTTTGTTATAAATATAAATAAGTAGAGTTGTCTCTATTCTGTTAAGGCTCTAACAAGGGTCAAATCACAATATTCAATTCAAATGTTTAATAGACTGCGTAAAGCTACCATTGTAGAAAGATACATGATACCCATTCTTGTAGTATTAAAAATACAAATATAGCGTAGCGTAGGCAGGTCTTCCACGCGGTGGACCGACGACCTGGTGAAGATCGCGGGAAGCCGATGGATGCGAGCAGCGCAGGAATGGTCGTCGTGGAAATCCTTAGGGGAAGCCTTTGTCCAGCAATGGACGTTTTTCGGCTGATACGATGATGATGATGAAACTTAATTTTTCAATAAACTGAATTTTATGTGTGTCAATGACTAGAGCTTATAATAGCTGAAATATTCATTTCATTCAATATTAATAAAATTTATGTTTTCCAGCGGCGACTGCATCGACAATGCGGAATTCGAGCCAAAAATACCTTGAGTTTGTGCCAAAACACACAACTTCTACATAAAATGATAAAAAGCTGCTGTTATTAACATTTATACGTCATCAACTTGAATATAACTACAGAATTTGAGGAAAGTTTTATTTTCCCATTAGCGAAAGGGAATATGTGTAAATGTTTCCTTAAACAATCATTACGCTGAGACCAACAACACTAACATAGTAACCAAATATGTAAGAACTCATTATCAGTTGCCAAAAATCTGGCTTCGCTCGTGTGATCTCATTACGAAAATGCTTAACGGGATAACCAGTCAACTTAGACCCTTGTGCTCCAACCTTTTCGAAGGAACACGAAAAGGTGGGGAGGGTCTTCTGAAAATGGCGATTATTATAGCAATCATAGCAGTTGTCTGAAATGAGAAGGCTGCCTTAAAAGGATAAACAAGTAACGTGTGCGCCAGAGTGCCGAGACACGCAGAATTCATATTTTACTTTGTCTACCTTCCTCTCTTCTATATCCGACTTCCTTACGTACGCTTGCAGAAAGAAAATTCATAGGAAAAGATGCTCTACATGGCTTTTTTGCGCCGCGACAAATACAGTTGCTTTTGGATCCCCCCGAAAAATTCACAGTGAGTGACTACTACTTATGAATTTTTTTCATAAACTTAACACTATACACCAGCCAAGATATAAAATCGTCATATAAAATCGGCCAAGTGAGAGTCAGACTCTAAAATAAATGTACATTTAAAAAAACGAAATTATATTTGCAGCTGATAATAGAAAAATCTATGAACTTTTTACAAATTCAACAGCACATATTTAGTTTGTTGACTATCCTATAAAGCCTACTTAGCCGTGATAGTTTTAATTTTAAATTGATTATATTATGTGTTACTATTTATTTATTTTTTCAGTTGTCCTGAAATACCGGTTTAGCTGTTGGGGAGAGGGGGACTCTGAATTCTAACAAAAATGCACTTTAAAGCTGAATCAAAAACTGGTTTTAGCAAACCATCAGTAGTTTTAAAAGACCTATTCAACAATATCCTACACGATAAAGTAATTCATTAAAAAAACCTAACCACTCCGAGAGTGCCAACAAAAGTGAAAACTTTTTACAGTTTTATAAGTTTTGACCCTCCGAGTGTTCCTGGCGAACAACTAGGTTGACAAAGTTTTGACCCTGCGAGTGTTCCTGGTATGGTGTCGGTAACGTAACAGTGTCGCGAATTCATTGGTTTTTCATCTCAAAAATGCCCAACGCGCATAAATTTCACTTCAAAAAATTCACCCCTCTTCATGTAGGGGAAGTAAGCTAATAAAATTTTTTTTTCAAGATTTTATTGTACTTTTTTTATCGGCGTTATTAAGAGGTTCGCCGTACGCGTTGGCTCGGAGAAATGGATTTTGTTACCTCGGACGCTTCTCTTCTGAACTTCCACTACGCGCATTAGGTATGTATGTATAATGTATCCCATGCCAAATAATAGTACAATAGTCCCTAAGCTAAGCCTCGGACAGACTCAATGAGGGTTCTATGAGGGTTCCTTGTTGACCTCGGTACCCTAAAAATAGCCTTCCCATACTTATTTGATCAGCTGATTGGCCAATTTTGCATGGAACGTCCCCAATAAAAAAAAAACTCTAGGTACCTATGAGATAGAGGAGATCGAAAAATAGTCCTGTTTGTACTTATGTACTTATTTAGTACCTTTTTGTTGTTTACTGACAGGTGTTATAGTTATAAATCAAGAAAACTTCTGGTTAAAGGTTACAAATTATAATGACATGATGAAAAACATTTTATCTATCGAAGAATAATCTTTATCTCTTCAGGACTTTACTTGGTGATACAGTGATACTAGGCAGGACGGCATCCTACAATAGGAGAAGAACTTAATGACTCATCATCATCACCAGCTCATATTACGTCCCCACCGATGGGCTCGAGCCTACCCTGAATTTGGGGCGATCGGGCCTAAGTGAACCACGCGGTCCCAGTGCGAGTTGACCGACTTCACACACAACCTTCGAGTTTCTGTGCACAGGTGTGTGCAGGTTTTTTCACGATGTTTTCCTTTACCGTAATGTGTTTATTTTTCTAAATTGGTTAAGTGTTCACTTGACTAACATTTTTAACCGACTTCAAAAAAAGGGAGGAGATTTCTTAATTTGACGGTATATATAATTTTTATTTTTTTTATGTGTGTTCGCGGATAATTTCGTCGTTTATGAACCGATATTTTTATTATTTTTTTGTTGGAAAGGAGATATTCCAAGGGTGGTGCCATGATAAGGAAACCAGGATCTGATTATGGCATCACAGAGAAATCGTGGGGAAACTTAGTTTACTGTTTGAAGTCAGTTTTTTTTTGTTTAAAATTATAGGTGACAAAACTAGAAAATATAAACTAGAGCATCTTTCATTTCGCACCATTCAAATGTATAAGAATTTCTTCAGGCTCGTAGTGTTGCCATCAAAATTGCTTTCCTTATATCCTCAATAAATGTTTAAAACAACTCTGCAAGCATGTGTTTTATAGGTTTTAGGGCATGTTACATTAATTTTGTTTTGGTTTTTATTTATGTCAGCGAAATAAGGTGGGGAGAAGCTTGAGTTTTGGACTTTTGAAGTCTTATAAACCGCTATTATTTTAACTAGCCGTCCGCCCGCGACTACGCCCGCGTTCATACGACATTTTCCACCACCAACTAAACCAAGTCTTACAAGTTAACCCCACCGGGCATCGAACCCGCGACCTCGTGGTGTGAAGTGAATGGACTAACTACTACGTCACAGAGGCGGTTAAAACTTAAATGTTCTATTATTTTAACTAGCCGTCCGCTTGCGACTACGCCCGCGTTGTTTTCGATTTTCCCGTGGGAATAAGTCATTTTCCCGGAGTAAAAGGTAGCCTATGTCCTATTCCAGGACCTAACTTATACGTATGCCAAGTTTCATCCCGATCAGTGCAGTGGTTGAAGCGTGCAACAGTAACAAACATCCATACATACAAACTTTCACATTTACAATATAAGATATGGAAACAATAATATGTACTTCGCAGACTGATTGATGTACATTGCAATTTTTTATTCGCAACTGGTAAGCCCTTGTTGGCATCATCTCACCTGATGGTAAGTGACGATGATGCCGAAGATGGAAGCCGGCTTACCAAGATTCCCCAACGCAATGGAGAACTGGCTATCTTATCTTCAAGCCGGAACACATCAATGTCGTTAACACTGATGTTTGGCGGCAAGGCTTAGATAAGATGGTGGTAGCAAGCCAGGCTTTTGGCCCTATCACCAACCAAACCGAGTCTTACAAGTTGACCCCACCGGGAATCGAACCCGCGACCTCGTGGTGTGAAGCGAACGGACTAACCATTATGCCACGGAGGCGGTTAATACTTAACTGTTCTATTACAGTAGATAAGTAAAACAAAACTTTCCTTTATATTTTTTTTACAATAGATTTCGGTAACTAGATACAGTTAAATATAATATCCTTACTATTGTTATAAATGTGAAAATGTGTTTGTTTGTTACCTTTTCACGCTTCTACACCTCAACCAATCTTGACAAAACTTGGCATGCAGGTAGCCTGTGTCACGAAGAGGACATAGGCTACTTTTTATCCCGGGAAAAAAGCATATTCCGATGCAGTTCCTGAGGGAACAAAAAAAATACTCTTTTTTTGTTAATTTCTTTTACATCGCAACGGAACAATGGATTGTTGTGATTTTTTGCACAGAGATGGTTGAGTAGGTGGAAAACAACATAATTTAATAATCACCCTCAAAGACAGTCATAAAAACGAAGCCGCGTGAAAAAGCTAGTTCAAATATAAATTCAATAAATATTATATTCTATGCTGATCCATCACTGTCCACTAACAGTCAGATTTATGCTTATCTCTTTGCTATAAAATAGTATTCATGTATATACCTAGGTACATCTTTATATATAATAAAACTGTAACGGGGCCGTGTCTGTACATGAATTGTTTTTGGAAAATAATAACTGTGGTGGACATTGCTAACGATATAGCGGCCAAAATCACAACTATTGGAATTTTTGTCTGTCTGTCTGTCTATATGTTTGCGCATCACGCAAAAACTACTTGGCCGATTTTTATGAAGTTTTGTATGGTGTTTCCTTATAGCCCGGGTTAACATATATAGGACACTTTTTATCCCGGATAATTCAAAACCTCCACGCGGACGAAGTCGCGGGCACAGCTAGTATGTAAATATATTGTAAGGAAAAGCCAGTAGAGTAACAATGATTTCTGCATTGCAGAGTGGACAAAATAAGTAGGCACTCTAATATAAATACCTACTAGCGAATATTGAAAAGGTACATTTCCACTTAAGTAATTTACATTTTTATATCATAGGGCAAAGAACAAAAATAATAACCATAGCTAATAACCTCATCACATTGAATTAGATAAAACTCTAGTGTTTTAAATGTATAATGTCACTGGGGATCAAGACAATCGATATCTCGAACTCATAAATGCTATTTAGCCTACAGGCTAACTCAAATAAATATAAGGATATACACACAAAAAAGATTACCGTCCTTCTTGGACAGCCGCGTAGATTACTAAAAAAAAATTCAAGTTTCCGAATTCACATAAAAAATGTTGTGCTAGATTTTCCAAAGCTATGGTCATTCTACTTAACCGGATACAATCTCCCTTCTGCCGTCTAGGCGGAAAAGTTCGGATCCCTTTCCTGTGTTTGCCTTCCTGTCCCTACCCCGGGGCCACGGGAACATGGAGACATGGGGATTGGGGACACCCTCGTGAAGAACAACCCGACTTTCGCAAATAAATACGTAAAGCAACCCCCGGGTATAAATCCGGTTGATTCGAAAAATAACGTTCGTTTGATGTTATCCGCAACGTTGCTTGAAGTATGTGAGGTTGACAAACAACGATAGATATTGTTTACGGAGCATGAAATAAATCAATTATCAATTAACTAAAGGGTCCTTATTACCACACCCTGGACACTTCATACAACGGGCCAGAAATGACATTTCAAAAAAGGAAGGACGGAACAAACAAATGGCGGCGAAATCCTATACGTTCGACAACCAAACTGTAACCAATCTGTATCAATCTGGGTGACGAGGGGGTGAGGTCGCAATCTAGAGAGCGGCAGGGAGTGTCCATACTGTATGTTAGTACTAATATATATACTTTGCTATTACTAAGCCTCCGCTGTCTGTCTGTCTGTCAGCGTGTCTGTATGTATTTCATAGGTATAGACAGTTGAAATTTTTACAGAGTGTGTATATCTGTTGCCGCTAAAAAAACAAATATTTATTTATTATTTATTCACAATTGGAAAACTCTTGAAAACATCTCACCTGGTGGTAAGTGACGATGTTGCCGAAGATAGAAGCGGGCTTACCAAAGTTCAAGAAGGTAATATCGAAATCTAGTACGATGGTACGGAACCCATCGTGTGCGACTTTGACTCGCACTTGGCCGGTTTTCAGAAGATGGGAGTTTGATCAAAAATATTAAAGAAAACAAACCTTAAAAAGCAAGTTAAATAAAGAGACCATAACTTGTGGTCCACAAGGTTTTTCCCCATCAAGACGTCAGCAATGCACAGATTTTTAATAATAATATTAACGTAAGGGCTTACCAATAATGAATAAAAAAAATAGAGAATCCTTGACATTGCAATAAGATTAATTTAACAAAGCAGACCAACAAACATTGTAATACAAAGACCAGCACATCAAGCGAGACACTCGTAGTGCGAATCTGATCCATACGCGTACGGCATAAGAACGATACAAAGTTCAAAGTGTTAAGCTTGATGTGCTGGCCTCTGTACATAGTAATAAGCCATTTGACATAGACTTAAAGTTCTATTCACACTGACGATCTTTGTCGACAATAGGGATGACGACAGCATCAGAAATAAATTGTGAACTCTTTATCACTAAATTGCCCTCCTACTTAAACTTCGGAGAACCTTACTCGTTTTGTTTTCCATCAGGTCTTCGATTTTTAATTCACCAAAATCCCAAAATAAGCACAAAATAAATGACGCTGCTAAACTATGACGTCATGCCAAGGTATTCCTAACATTTTTAAAACAAAGTTTTGACAGATGATAAAATGTAATTCAGATCTAGCATTCGTCATCCCTATTCAAATTCTTACCATTCGTACCTCGAAGATACCGCTTAGCATTTCAAAATGGCACCGAACACCCGATAGTGGCACAATATACCACCTCAAATGGCTCGGAACTTTTTCTCTAATGGTTTATTTAAAAAATCTCACAGTTTTCATTTGAAAGTTTCCATTGGGGGTGTATTATAAATCTATTTTATTCGTCTCCTGAGACATCTAGTCTTTGATCGTAATGGGTTTTATGAGCTGTTTGCGCTCAGTTCCTTTGTGAGTTGCTATTATGTTTTGGACAATCGTGTAAGATAGTAAGGTAAGGCTTTGTACGCATAGTGGGATGGAAAATATTGTTTTTTTTATATAAACTGGTCAATGGAATTAGTGATAAAAATGCAGAAAAAGATGCAATGTTGACATAACAGAGAATTGTGAATTTCTACCACAGCTGGTAATTATTGGTAATTATTTTTAGTAGATATTGTCATAATTAGAAAAAAATAATTGGAAACTCTACACACATAAAAAAAACGACTTCCAACCCAACATCTTAATACAATTTTGTATTTGGTTTTTGTTAATTTTCTAAAAATGCACTACACCAACTTTGATAAAATTTACATGCGAACAAAAATCTACGAATCGCGTAACAAACATTCAAATTGATAACCTCCTCTTTTTGGAAGTCCGTTGAAAATTATGATGCAGTACATCATAAAGAAAAAATTAAAGACGCCTTTTTTTTTTAAAAAAAAAAAAAAAGTCAAAAGTTTGGGTTTCAAAGGCAATATCCTTATTTGCACATCCGGTGTTCCCTCGCTACTCGCTACTCGCTGCCGTTACCGTATCGACGCGCGCGCCGGGGTCAGACAATCGCCGTTTACGACGCATAAAAGTTAGTCTTTATAGGCCCTCGGTATATAAAAGTGGCGTTTATGCCTTTTTAATTAATTGTCTTGTCGTTAAACGCCATATCAGCCGTCAAGTCGATGGCGATGGCCGGGAAATTGTTAACCGACTCGTGATTTGATATAAAAAAAGCTATTATTGGAGGACAGTTCATAAAAATATCGTAAATGACACTACCCTAAATCTTCTATGGTAATTTTGTGTCATTCTCTTATCTGTTGACATATATTTTTTTTTGAATTGACAATTGATAAGCCCTGGCATCATCTTACCTGATAGTAAGTTGTTAACGATCTTGCACAGCACTATCTCGATTAATAAAACTTAGAAACATCACTATTAATGTCAGACGACTTGTGCGACCGCGAAGAAAGAAGCATGTTGTTGAGGAAAGTGTTCGATGGTTTTATCATAGTGAATCGAGTTTGATTATAATTTGGATTGTGAAGAGATAGTTAATAAAGCTTCTGTAATCTAACAGACTGTTCTAACTTAGTTACTACCTCGTTTTAAAAAAGTGAAGATGATGTCGAAGATGGAAGCGAGCTTACCAAGATTCCCCAACGTAATGGGGATCTGTCTATCTTATCTTCAAGCTGGAACACATCAATGCTGTCAACGCTGATTTTTGTCTGCAATACTTAGAAAAGATGGTGGTAGCTAGCCAGGAGTGCTATGAAAATGCTTTACCACCAACCAAACCGAGTCTTACAAAGTTGACCCCGCCGGGAATCGAACCCGCGACCTCCTGGTGTGAAGCGAATGGACTAACTATGTGAGTCGTTTATATCTAGAATTCACTTTTATTTTCATTCTAGACGGACATATCTAGACTTCTGGATTGCAATGAAGGTAGATACTAAATATTAAAAAAAATACGAGTGTGCTTTAGACCGAAGTTAAGACCACACGACTGAAATAAACTTCTTAATCTATAGTAGGAAAGTAAATACTAAGTCTTCAGAAAATAATCAAATCTTTTTTGTCATATGGAGTGATAGACAGTTTACGAAAAGAGTTTGATTATCCTCTGAAAATGATCAAATGTTTTTTATCTTATATGTTTGTTTTGACAACTGATATTATTGCCTTGGCAATCGATATGTTTGGTAAACAAAAATAAATAGTATCTCTCTTTCTATCTTCACTAATTTATATATCCCTCTCAACATCCGTTCGCCTCGCCCTATCCCACTTCCGTAACGCTCTCATCACACATCCACCAGCTTACTCCCTAAGTCAAGTGTGCCCCAAGTCAATTTCAGAAAAGTTATAAAAAGACCCATTAACCTTAAGATTTTAATTAAAAATAGAGATTTTATTAAACTAAATTAGATGCTAAAATATGACAATAAATAACGTAGAACACCGACATTAATTAAGTTCTCAGTGGAACCGGTATCCGTGGGAGGAGTTGGAAACGTCTTCATCCTATTATAAATTAAAACTAATAGCTGCACATAAAGGCTTCGAATAAGGCTTCACTATTATCACAGCACGGAATCACATTTATTCTTATTTACTGCTCATTCTAGGAAATAAATAAATATAAAGATTCTCTAAACTCAAAGCTACAAAAGCTACTTTGCCGCCTGTATCAAGATTTTACATAAATAAAAATTTTAATGAGTTGTAGTGAGGGTACTTAGTGAATTAGTAGTAGGGTTTGTACCCGGGAATTCTCGTCCCGGGAATTCCCGGGAAATCGGTTGGTTCCGTTCCCGGGAAATTCAGCTCGAGAAAATTCGAGACATCGAGAAGTTGAAATTAAACTTATCTCTTGGAAAAGTTACGCTTTCTTTATAAATGCGAGGCGGCGGCGGCACCCTCTGACAGCGTGGCACGTGTCTGTCGGTATCCTTTGTTTTTACCGACAAACGCAAGCGCCCGCGCGGCCTCAGTTGTGTTTCGTTCATTCGTGGTTCAACTCCCGCCATGTTCGGATCGGATCATAAAGCCAGGATAGTGTATTCAGTGACCCACGCGTAATAGAATTGCAAAGTAAACAATAGTATTATTGACTGTAACAGTTCAAGTGTTTGTTTTGTATTACCAAAAATTTTTTTTTTAATTTGAATAGGTATTTCGAAGAAAATAAACTTCTGTTTTTTTTAATCTTCTTCTTCTTCTTATCTTCTTGAAATTGGTTAATATTAATGCACTTAATTATGTTTTTTAATAAAAAAAAGATAAATTAGTGCATTAATATTAACCAAAAGCCTAAAATCCTAAACTTATTATCATTATTATTAATAATTATGTTGATTTTTTACCATTATTAATTAACAAATTAAAATTAAACACTCTCTTTATTATTTAAACAAAGAATTTAGACGAATTTTTTTATTTCTCGTTAACCCGAGAAGACCCGAGAAATCAGGCTCGAGAATTCTCGAGACCCGAGAACTGAAAAACCTCGAGAAATCACAAACCCTAATTAGTAGTTACCACGAATATGCTAGTATACGAATTCTTATGCAGCCAGCACAAAAATAGTGAATTTTTGTTAGATATTTAAAATCTATAAATACGAAATTGTACAGTCGTCTTTAATGTAATAACTTTAAGAATTCAATAAAAAATAAAAACCCGACTGCGAAAAAACTTAACCTCTTTTTTGGCCAGTCGGGTAAAAATGTATCCTATGTGTGGAACTCCTTGCCTGCATCAGTGTTTCCTGATTCCTATAGTTTGGGGACCTTCAATGCAAGAGTGAATAGGCATTATTTGAGTTTGCGTGTACCATCCTCGACTGCATCATCACTTACCATCAGGTGAGTTGCAGTCAAACGCACTCAAATTTTTAATTTAAAAAAATTTAAGAAAAACAAACTTTTTTTTGGTTGGGTAAAAATGTATCGTATGTAATTGACATAGGATACAATTTTACCCGACTGGCAAAAAAGGACTTAAGTTTTTACGCGATGGGGTTTTTAATTTTACTTACAGATTTTAATACCTACTAAAAATTCACTATGAATGAACACACGGGATCAAGACGAATTTAACGATACCTCATACGTTAACATCCTTCAAGCCGTTCAGGCTGTAGCAGGAAACATAGAAATCTACATACATACATAATTAACTTAAACCCTTTTAATGTCACACCAACTAACTTAACCTGTTAATTTAAGCCCCACAAAAAAATAATTTTCTAAATTCTTTCGCCCTCTATAAGTACTATAAAAAGTACAAAGTGCCCATAGACACATATATAAGTGGCTATAAAACGAATGTAGCTGAGTCAGTGCGGGGCTGTTAAAACGCATGCGCGGTACATTCCGGTACTTTTATTGATTTCAGTAGCACTAACGGTCCATAAAGCCGACGTGAACCGAGGACTCAGTGCTGCCCTTATTAGGTACTCATGAGGCCCCATGAAATTCTACTTGTTAGCTTTTGGTATTATACCATATTTTTTTTACAAAGTTTAGTGTTTTTTCCATTAACAATTATCGTACGTCACATCAGCTCATATATACGTCCCCACCGAGGGGCTCGAGCCTACCCTGAATTAGGGTGATGGGGCCTTAGTCGACCACAGGGGCCCCGTGCGGGTTGGTCAACTTCACACACAACCTTGTAGTTTCTTCGCAGATGTGTGCAGGTTTCCTCACGATGTTTTCCTTCACCGTAAGAGCGTCGGATAAACTTACATAATGAGATCAAAATTTGAAAACACATTGGTACGTGGCAGGACTCGAACCACGACCTCCCGGATAGGAGGTTGCCGTTGAGCCACCGAAGCTCTTTATTGTATACATAATTATTAATTAATTGTTATATACATATTTATTAGAAACTGCAATTATAAAAAGATAAGCTAGTTTTCTCATAAATTAGAATTAACTGTATGAATAATATCAACCATGTTAATGATCCAATTAAATATGAATTTTAAAACTAACTTAACAAGCAACCAAGCACAGAAAAGCTGAATAGCTCACAAATTTCCTACAAAGTACAGTGTCAAAAATCCATAATATGATAACACCACAGATTAGACGAAATATCCTAGCACTGACTTACACACCTGAACAGCGATGACGAATATACATATTTATTAGAAACTGCAATTAATAAAAAGATAAGCTAGTTTTCTCATAAATTAGAATTAACTGTATGAATAATATCAACCATGTTAATGATCCAATTAAATATGAATTTTAAAACTAACTTAACAAGCAACCAAGCACAGAAAAGCTGAATAGCTCACAAATTTCCTACAAAGTACAGTGTCAAAAATCCATAATATGATAACACCACAGATTAGACGAAATATCCTAGCACTGACTTACACACCTGAACAGCGATGACGAATGCTAGTCATCTGATTTACTTTTTATCATCTGTCAAAAAAGGCATTTTGTTCTAAATATGTTTGAAATACCTAGGCGTGACTTCATAGTTTTGCAGCGTCATTTATGTACTCATTTTGTGATTTAGGTGAGTTAAAAATCGAAGACTTGATGGAAAACAAAACGAGTAAGGTTTTCCGAAGTTTAAGTAGGAGGGCAATTTAGTATAATTTATTTCTGATGCTGTCGTCATTCCTATTAAAATACAAAATACCTAGTACAATACAGTACACGTACAAAGCGCATAGATCTTGCCAAAACAAGCGCCACCGAACGCCGTCGGGCGGCAGTCAATAAACGCCCAGCTCACGTACTTTCGGATTAACTGCGCGGGGAGTAGCCGAAGTTAATTGCCATGTCCCTTCCACGGGACCTCGGGTCGTGAGTCGTGAGACGTGAGGTACATGCGATGTAATTATTTTGTTTGTACTCATTAAGGGGGTTAAAAGTAGGTAGTACATTTTTCGTTAATACTTTCCTTAAACTTTTCTCATATGAAGATTGGTGGAGCTGTGCACTTCTGACAAACTGTTGACTCTGTAAAATATAGTCGCTGTAGGTATAGGTAGCATAAGTGCTAAAAGTGGTCACTTTTGGCTTAGTAAGTACAACACTAGTTGACTCAGAAACTGTGATCACTGTTAAATATAGTCGCTGTAGTTACAGGTAGCATAAGTGCTAAAAGTGGTCACTTTTGGCTTAGTAAGTACAACACTAGTTGACTCAGAAACTGTGATCACTGTTAAATATAGTCGCTGTAGTTACAGGTAGCATAAGTGCTAAAAGTGGTCACTTTTGGCTTAGTAAGTACAACACTAGTTGACTCAGAAACTGTGATCACTGTTAAATATAGTCGCTGTAGTTACAGGTAGCATAAGTGCTAAAAGTGGTCACTTTTGGCTTAGTAAGTACAACACTAGTTGACTCAGAAACTGTGATCACTGTTAAATATAGTCGCTGTAGTTACAGGTAGCATAAGTGCTAAAAGTGGTCACTTTTGGCTTAGTAAGTACAACACTAGTTGACTCAGAAACTGTGATCACTGTTAAATATAGTCGCTGTAGTTACAGGTAGCATAAGTGCTAAAAGTGGTCACTTTTGGCTTAGTAAGTACAACACTAGTTGACTCAGAAACTGTGATCACTGTTAAATATAGTCGCTGTAGTTACAGGTAGCATAAGTGCTAAAAGTGGTCACTTTTGGCTTAGTAAGTACAACACTAGTTGACTCAGAAACTGTGATCACTGTTAAATATAGTCGCTGTAGTTACATGTAGCATAAGTGCTAAAAGTGGTCACTTTTGGCTTAGTAAGTACAACACTAGTTGACTCAGAAACTGTGATCACTGTTAAATATAGTCGCTGTAGTTACAGGTAGCATAAGTGCTAAAAGTGGTCACTTTTGGCTTAGTAAGTACAAGACTAGTTGACTCAGAAACTGTGATCACTGTTAAATATAGTCGCTGTAGTTACATGTAGCATAAGTGCTAAAAGTGGTCACTTTTGGCTTAGTAAGTACAACACTAGTTGACTCAGAAACTGTGATCACTGTTAAATATAGTCGCTGTAGTTACAGGTAGCATAAGTGCTAAAAGTGGTCTCTTTTGGCTTAGTAAGTACAACACTAGTTGACTCAGAAACTGTGATCACTGTTAAATATAGTCGCTGTAGTTACAGGTAGCATAAGTGCTAAATATGGTCACTTTTGGCTTAGTAAGTTCATCAATTTCTTATATCGCCAATACATCTCGCCAAAGTGGTGATCACCAAACTATTCCACTCTTGCTATGTGGATTTAAGGGCCTAAAATGCACCACCGAAGATCTGATCAAGACAATAATTAAAGCAACGATGCGAAAAGAATTGGCTTAGTAGAATAGGCACCAACACTTCCAAACGAGAATGATTTCATAAACATTGTAATAATGAAAAAAAAATGGTGTAATCTAAATATATATAACTCAAAGGTGACTGACTGACTGGCATAGTGATCTATCAACGCACAGCCCAAACCACTGGACAGATCGAGCTGAAATTTGGCATGCAGGTAGATGTTATGACGTAGGCATCCGCTAAGAAAGGATTTTGGGAAATTCCCACGGGAACCGCAAAAATCGGGATCTGCGCGGGCGAAGCTGCGGGCATCCACTAGTGCTGGAATATATGGTTAATCTGTAAGTTTTGAGAATAACTCACTTTGTAAGAAATATTACAACAAGAAATACTTAAGTAATTACACGTCCAAAAACGAACTTTGAAAGGCATAGGACAGATATTGTCAACCCTAAGCGCATAATAATGTTTCATGTAATATGAAAAGAGGGCATTAGTGGGTGTTTCTGTCTGTCTGTGTTCTGTAATAATAGGGCGACGGCTGTCAGTGGGAAAGGGCCTTTATTAAAACAAAATTTCTCGCCGCACAATATCCGCAAACTCTGGCAACTTAGCCTCGAATGGAACAATCTCAAAATTCAAATAGCCTAATTCAGATTTATTTATTACATAAAATCTACTTAAATCTAACAGATTGCCGTTGGAGCAGTTAAGTTTTCGAGTGGCGGTCGAGCACCGGAAAAATTTGCGTAGGCAGGCCTCCCACTCGGTGGACCGATAACCTGGTAAAGGTCGCGGGAAGCCGCTGGATGCGGGCAGCGCAGAACCGGTCGTCGTGGAAATCCTTGCGGAAGGCCTTTGTCCAGCAGTGGACGTCCTTTGGCTGATATGATGAAAATCTACTTGCGATAATCGACGACAATATGAACAATTTCAATCCCCTTTGATAAATGCATGGATCTTTTTTGTTAGTGATGGAATTTAAATTGATGCTCCTATGGGAATACGAAATAAACGTAAATGCTTTCTTTCAAGAAAGTTGTGAGGAGATCACAGGTACATATTTTCAACCGACTTCCAAAAAGGAGGAGGTTCTCAATTCGATTGTATGTTTTTTTATGTGTGTTACCTCAGAACTTTTGACTGGGTGAACCGATTTTTATGTTTTTTTTTTTATTTGAAAGCTAGTGCTTTCCGTGTGGTCCCATGTAAATTTTATCAAAATCACTGTAGTACTTTATTAAAAAAATAACAAAAACCAAAAATAATAATGCAAAAATGTACTAAGTTGTTGCGATGGAAGTCGGCTTTTTAACGTGTTTAGCGTTTTTTTTTGTACCAAGAATATAAAATTAAATATCAAGGCAGGACTACTTTAGACAAACAATATGGCAACACCGCCGCCAGTTCCGTGTTCCGTACTTGGGTAGTGAAGCGATGATTTCGGTACATTTGGTACGACCGTAACGACTAGCTGAATCGTCTTGATGGACGCCAGGAATGAGCTCTCACAACATAAAGGAATCCCCTTAAAAAGGGTACCATTGGGGTGGAATAGCGAGTGGTGCCTATGATTCTCAAAGTTTATACGTAGATTTTTTTTTAAAAGTTGTAGGTTAAACATTTGTTCTGAGTCTCCGAGCAGAATCCTACTTAAAATTATAAATGTGAAAGTTTGTTTGTATGGATGTTTGTTACTCTTTCACGCTTCAACCACTTGACGGATCGCGATGAAATTTGGTACACATATAGGTTAGGTGCTATAATATTAGGACATAGGCTACTTTTTACCCCGGGGAAACGTCTTGTTCCCACGGGAAAATCAAAAATAACGCGGGCGTAGCCGCGGGCGGACGGCTAGTAAATCGTATAAATGTGCTTCTCTTAGTCATTTACTATTCAAACCAAAGGAAGTAGTATTAACTACAGCTTTCTGTAACTCTTAGTTTTCCATGTACCTCGTTGAGTTACCCAATTATACTATCTACCTTTATTATTTCGGCGGTGGATTGTTTTTGATTAAATAAGATTAGTATCTGTTTCAACATCATCTCATCATATACGTCCCCACCTAGGGGCTTGAGCCTTCCCTGAATTAGGGTAATCGGGCCTTAGTCGATCAGCGCGGGCCTAGTGCGGGTTGGTTGACTTCACACACAGATGTATCTTTATGAATACCATATTTAAAATCCGAAAGAATGTAGGTATGTCTGTTTGCTACTATTTTGAGTTGAAACTACTTAACTAATTTCGCTGTAATTTGGCATAAGAAGGATTAAACTTAACTAAAAGGATGAGAACGACATTACATAGGATACTTATTAAATCCGACACTTTATCCCAGAAAATGCATAGTTCTCAAGAAATCTGGTTAAAAGTAGCCAAGCGCGTGACGGACCACGCGCGTTCCGTAGCCTTTTAAAAAATAAATGTATGTTTATAAAAACCAAATTATTTTTGCAGTTGGTAATAGAACATTTTGTATGGAAAATCTATGAACTTTTTACAAATCCAACTGCACATCTTAAATTGAATGACTGTTACTCCTAAACTATGAAAGCCTACTAAGCCGTAGTAAGTTTCCTTTAAAATGTATTATATGTATATTGTATCATTATTAGTATAGAGCGTCGGTGGTGTAACGGCTAGGGCCGCTGCCTCCTGTCCGGGAGGTCGTGGTTCGAATCCTGCCTGCCACATACCAATATGATTTCGAATTTAGATTTCATATGTATACGTTTATCCGACGCTGTTACGGTGAAGGAAAAACATCGTGAGGAAACCTGCACACGCCTGCGAAAAAACTTGCAGGTTGTGTGTGAAGTCGACCAACCCGCACTGGGCCCGCGTGGTCGACAAAGGCCCGATCGCCCTAATTCAGGGTAGGCTCGAGCCCCTCGATGGGGACGTATATGAGCTGATGTGATTGATTGATCGTATCATTAAAAAAATCTAGATGTCGTGAACTAGCAGTTTAGCTGCTAAGGAAGAGGAGAACACTTCACTCTAACAAAAATTAGCAATTTAAAGCTTAATATTTCGCAAGCGGAACACTAAAAACGTCATTCCACGGACGAAGCCTCGAGTAAAAGCTGGTACAATTCTGTCTACTCTCTCTCTCTCATATGGTGTGGCACAATTAACCTTGCTATCCAAGGGATAGACGGCGGTTTCCTGGTGTTGCTACTGTGATGTACACATATATCTTATCCACCTATTTGAGCCTTAAAAGACATTGAATTTTAACAATTTTTTAACAGTTTTAAATATCCGTACCAGTTTGAATGTGTTATGTGTTCCGGCTTGAAGATAAGATAGCCAGTTCTCCATTGCGTTAGGGAATCTTGGTAAGCCCGCTTCCATCTTCGGCATCATCGTCACTTACCATTAGGTGAGATGATGCCAAGAGTTTACCAATTGTAATTAAAAAAAAATAAAAAAAAGTTTAGAAACCAGTGGAATCGTATTAAGTATATAAGTAGTAGGTATCTGCTGTTGCAACGTCGAGGTTGAGACTAAACAGCTGAGCTTAGTACAGCTGAGGCAGCTCCCTCGTACTTTCGAGGTTATGCAATTGTTACCTATACAGAGTGTAACATAAAGGTGTGGTGATACTTTAAGGGGGGCTTGTACTTATCAAACTGAACCACTTTTGTTCTTTTGAAATTGCAATTTTTTTTTTCGATTTTTCGTACAAATCGGTCAGCTGATTATGAAAAATCCAATAAAAATTTCGCGATTTCAGTAAAGTTCTAGAACAAAAGTGGTTCAGTTTGATGAGTACAAGCCCACCTTAAAGTATCACCACACCTTTATTTAGTACTAATATATATACTGTGCCTTTATGTTACACCATGTATATATATATATATATATATATATATATATATATATATATATATATATATATATGTGTACTCTTACCTAAGTACTAAAATGAAATGTAGTTTATTATGTAATTGATGGTTTAAATTATCATTATTGCACGCCCTGTTAGGCAAATTATAGAGGTAAGATATATTTTATTATTTAAGACCATATTTTTGTACCTATAATTGCAATAAATATACTTTGACTTTTGACTTTGACTTTGAAACGCTTCAATAGGTAGTTAGGATCAGAATCAGAATCTATCTATCTATAATAATATAATAATATAATATAATAATATAATATAATAAAACTGTAACGGGGCCGTGTCTGTACATGAAATATTTTTGGAAAATAATAACTGTGGTGGACATTACTAACGATACAGAGGCCAAAACAACAACTTTTGGAATTTTTGTCTGTCTGTCTGTCTGTCTGTCTGTCTGTATGTTCGCGCATCACGCAAAAACTACCGGGCCGATTTTGATGAAATTTTGTATGGTGGTTCCTTATAGCCCGGGTTAACATATAGGATACTTTTTATCCCAGAAAATTCAAGAGTTCCCGTGGGAAAATCAAAAGTATTCATTTATAGAATGGCTCATCACGCAAATGTGGCTAGACCTATTAAATACAAATTTTACACGTTGATATCCTTATCGCGAACTAAAACTGGGACATTGTGAATCCCAAAAAAAATTTGGTTTCCTACAGGAATGCAAAAAATTGTATCTTTAGAATGACTCAACGTAACAATATGAAACCTTTACATTGGGATGGGGTGTTTTGACCATCATTGTATAGTCGGGTATTCGTTATCCCGGAAAACTAAAGAGGTCCCGTGGGAAATTATCTATCGATACTTACAATAATAACAAAAGAGTATTTTTTTCTATATATTAGCTACACATACCACACATTATAATCATAGCAGCAGAATGTCAATAGATGGCACTGCAGGGATAATAAAACGCGCTTAAGTTGTATTAAAACATTAAAATATTATTTCATACTTTTGAGTGGATTTCTTTTATGTATTTTTCAGCATACGCTACTTTAAACTCTGAAACTATGGTACGTAGAGATGTGTTTCATAGACGAACAGAGAGGTATTTTTTTACAGATTCCAATCGTGTAAAAAAATAAAAACACATAAATCGAGTTTAGCATCTTTTAACAGGAGGCACAGATATGGGAACTCTTCTAACGGCGACTATTTGCGTGTGGCAGTTGCTCTCCGCCTGCAATATCAATATCTGTGAACCTCATCAATGTGTTTGCGGGTCCTCAGTGGAGGCAATTGGCCATCACTCACTGAGTTGCAGTCGTGTTTGTGAATATTGCCACGTCACCAATTCCTTAATGACCTCACTCGGAGGGCACTGGTCTCGGCCAGATGGAATAATCCATCTTTGATGCAGCCGCCGGCCGGGCTTTAGTCGATCTGATGGCAAAAGGCCGGAGGGTTTAAACAGGTGCTATGGCAAAGAGGAAGCCACTTTTTCTGCCTCACTCCTCACCCGTACGGTACTGCTCAATTTGCGGTGAGAAAGAAGCATAATAAGTACTCGGTCTTGGAGGCAAATTACTGCTTTGTGCCGCTGGTCTGTGAGACAACCGGCTGCTGAACCCTCAGAGGCCTTTGCCTTCACAAAGGAGATTGGCCTTCGCCTTCGAGAGAGATGTGACGTGAGGTCTTACCTGCTGCTAAGGTTGTCTATTGCCATCCAGCGCGGCAACGAGAAGTGCGTCTTGGGCTCCTTTGGAGCTGATACGACTCGAGGATTTGACCCATATTAATATTGTTAGGAAATTTTATTACTAGATTGATACCTATAATGATTTGAATTAGTTTTTTGATAATATAGGTATATGTGTAATTTCATCATATCAGTTTATATACGTCCCCACCAAGGGGCTCGACCTGCCCTGAGTTAGGGCGATCTGGCCTTAGACGATCACGCGGGCCCATTGCAGGTTGATTGACTTCACACATAAGCATCGAGTTTCTTCGCAGGCGTGTGCAGGTTTCCTCACGATGTTTTTCTCACCGTAAGAGCGTCGGATAAACGTACATACCAGTATGAAATCGATATTCGTATAGATATTGGTAAGTGGCAGGATTCGAACCACGGCCTTCCGAACAGGAGGTATTGGCCCTAACCGTTTTACCACCGACGCTCTATATTTTATTTAATATTTAGAAATCCTTACTTAGTATTATAAATGTGAAAATGTGTTTGTTTGTAACCTATTCATACTTCAACACCTCTACCAATCTTGATGAAATTTGGCATATGAGGTGAAAAATAATATAATTTACTAATAAGTATATCCTGACATAGTTCCCGAGGGATCTGGGGACAACTGTTTTCTACGCTCGCGGACGTCGGTGGCGTCGCAACGGAGCAACGGATTAAAGTGATTTTTTGTATAGAATTTGTTGAGGGGGTGGGAAGTGACAAAGACTGCTAATCCGAATAGCCCGATACAGTTCCTGAGGTACCTGGAGAAAACTCATGTCCACGCTTGCGAGCTGATTGCGGCTCGCGCACCACTCACCCTCAAAAAGAGTCATAAAAGCTATGTCCATACGTGGGCGAAGCCGCGGGCAAAAGCTAGTAATTAAATAATAATATTAGCATTTATTTATTTCACAATTTATTTCACACAGAAATAGGGACAAACAAACATTACACTAGATAAGAGCATACAAAAGGTACAGCTTATTTCTATTAGAAATTTCTTCCAGCAGACCTATTATTATTTAGTCAGTTAATGGAGTTTCTTATTTCTCAGTATTTCAAATCAAATCAAATCAAATATGCTTTATTGTATTTCGTGCTTTCCTGTAACTAAAGGTTGTCTGAAAGAGATTGCTTTTAGCAATAAAACCGCCTATTGTACATTATATACAATATCCCTATGTATTAGCTAAATACTTTTGCAAGAATACTTAAATCATTAATAATGATTTATCATTACCTAATTTTAATTAGGTAGGCAATGTCAATTTCAGATTTGTTAAAAAATGTGACTGTATGTAATTTTTGTAGTCCATAAATTCCTTAATGTAATATACTTATACTATAAAAACAATATGTTCAATAACCATTTCGTTAGTTTTATCTTAAATTCTGTCCCTTGTAATTTTTAAATCAATAGGTAGGTAATTTTTAATTTTTCGTTAATAACCATAGAAAAAGCTTATAAATAAATCCCATACGATCGATGCGGGCAGCGCAGGACCGGTCGTCGTGGAAATCCTTGGGGGAGGCCTTTGTCCAGCAGTGGACGATTTTTGACTGATATGATGATGATGATGAAATGCCGTCCAGTGCGTCCCCGCAAGGCATGGTACCCAGCATACTGGCAGCGTGTCCAAACCAAAGACGAGAACGAGGTAGACGTGGTGTACTGTACCAAATGACATTTTAAAGGCAATCCTCAAACTACAACATCGATAACATTATACACACAAACACAATAAAGTATCGACGTGAACGAGCCTGAGACAGCAATATTCATTGTCAACGTGAGTGACAAGGAAGGCCTTCTGTGGTTTCGCGCTAGAACCAAACGCAAAGGAATTTGACGAAATGAGCCGCCGAGTACTTATAGCAATGGTGTTAATTAGCTCCTTTTAAGCGATTCACAATTTGGTGTGGTGCCACGTCTACCTCGTTTTATATAGAAGTCTTTGGTCCAAACTGGATGGGCTGGATGTTTATTATATATCATTATAATATCGATATTGATTTAATTTTTAGGGCTCCGTACACCCAACGGATGACCAACGGGACCGTGTTACTAAGCCTCCGCTGTCTGTCCGTCTGTCCGTCCGTCAGCAGCGGGCTGTATTTCATGGACCGCAGTAGGAGACAGTTGAAATTTTTACAAAATGTGTATTTCTGTTGCCCCTATAACAAAAAATACTACAAATTAGAAAATGTGAAAAAATAAGGGGGTCTCCATATAAAAAAATGACATATATTTGATTTAGGTTTATCGTAAAAACGACAATACATAAAACCGTGAAATTTGGTGTGCTTATAGCACTAATACTGAAGTAAAAAAAATAACAAAAATTGGTCAAGTGTGAGTCGCACTCACGCTAAGGAGTCCGAACTGAATGACAAAAAGAGCATATTTTTGTCGCTCGCGTTGATGTCTTTTGTTTGTAATGTGAATAGGTTCATTGTTATTAAACTATGCGTTGTGTGGAGAGGTTTGGTGGTACGGAACCCTCGGAGTGCTATTCCGACTCGCACTTTGGCCGGTTTTTGAATTTCGGGTACATTAATCCTTAATTTATAGACACAAAATTAAAAAAGGTTATTTCTTCTAATAAGCCATGCATTTTAAATAATTAAACTTAAGCCCTTTTGTTTTCGAAGCTCGCTTTGAATTATTATTCTAATCTAACGACCTTACGAGACGATGATGGTTCTGTGTTATTACTGTTTCATCATATCAGCTCATATATGTCCCCACCGAGGGGCTCGAGCCTACCGTGAATTAGGGCGATCGGGCCTTAGTTGACCACGCAGGCCCAGTGCGGTTTGGTCGACTTCACACACTTCGCACAGGCGTGTGCAGGTTTCCTCACGATGTTTTCCTTCACCGTAAGAGCGTCGGATAAACGTAAATATGAAATCGAAATTCAACAACACATTGGTACGTGGCAGGATTTGAACCACGACCTTCCGGATAGGAGGCAGCGGCCCTAGCCGTTGCGCCGCTATTACTGTTTAAAACATATACGAGTATATACCTAAATACGCAAAATACAAAATCTTTACACCTAGAATATTGCATTTCCTACCCACATTGCGTTGGGGAATCTTGGTAAGCCCGCTTCAACCCTCGGCAACATCGTCACTTACCACCAGATGAGATGTTGTCAAGGGTATATCTCCACGACTACCCACTATTTCTTTTAATACAAAAATAACCGAATCGCTTCACTTCTGTAACTCAGCAAACTTGCTTCCGAAGCGTATTTTGATCTCCCCACGGCAAAGGGGAGTGAGTAAACAAAACAACTTTTTCTCCTACTCGGATGAATAAATAAGACAAGGAGGGTAGCATCGGGCAAAAGGGACCATCCCTCTAAAAGCGCCTCTTGTTTGATTTGCATGTTTTAATCCTTCCGAGATTCCGAGCCTCAGATGCTATGGCGACGAGTAATGAGCTTAACTATGTTTGCGATTTTAGGAACAGTGGTGATGTTAATGGATTAGTTTTACTTGCTGTAGATACAGCTCAATTTTCAAGCGACTTCCAAAAAGGAGGAGGTTCAAGTGTTGTCAAGGGTTTACCAATTGAGAATAAAAAATAAAAAAAAAGGTTCTCAATTAGATTTTTTTGTTATGTGTGTTACCTCAGAACTTTTGACTGGGTGAACCGATTTTTATAATTCTTTTTTTATTTGAAAGCTAGTGCTTCCCGTGTGGTCCCATATAAATTTTATTAAAATCAGTGTAGTACTTTATTAGAAAATTAACAAAAACCGAAAATAATAATGCAAAAATGTACTAAAGTTGTTACGATGGAAGTCGGTTTTTTAACGTGTTTGTATTATTTTGTGTTGTTTGGTTAATACTTAAACAGGATGACTTATAATTACATAGTTCTTGAGAGCAAAGGATATAAATGTACTGCTTCCCGTGTGGTCCCATATAAATTTTATTAAAATCAGTGTAGTACTTTATTAGAACATTAACAAAAACCGAAAATAATAATGCAAAAATGTACTAAAGTTGTTACGATGGAAGTCGGTTTTTTAACGTGTTTGTATAATTTTTGTGTTTGGTTAATACTTAAACAGGATGACTTGTAATTACATAGTTCTTGAGAGCAAAGGATATAAATGTACTGCTTCCCGTGTGGTCCCATATAAATTTTATTAAAATCAGTGTAGTACTTTATTAGAAAATTAACAAAAACCGAAAATAATAATGCAAAAATGTACTAAAGTTGTTACGATGGAAGTCGGTTTTTTAACGTGTTTGTATAATTTTTGTGTTTGGTTAATACTTAAACAGGATGACTTGTAATTACATAGTTCTTGAGAGCAAAGGATATAAATGTACTGCTTCCCGTGTGGTCCCATATAAATTTTATTAAAATCAGTGTAGTACTTTATTAGAAAATTAACAAAAACCGAAAATAATAATGCAAAAATGTACTAAAGTTGTTACGATGGAAGTCGGTTTTTTAACGTGTTTGTATAATTTTTGTGTTTGGTTAATACTTAAACAGGATGACTTGTAATTACATAGTTCTTGAGAGCAAAGGATATAAATGTACTGCTTCCCGTGTGGTCCCATATAAATTTTATTAAAATCAGTGTAGTACTTTATTAGAAAATTAACAAAAACCGAAAATAATAATGCAAAAATGTACTAAAGTTGTTACGATGGAAGTCGGTTTTTTAACGTGTTTGTATAATTTTTGTGTTTGGTTAATACTTAAACAGGATGACTTGTAATTACATAGTTCTTGAGAGCAAAGGATATAAATGTACTGCTTCCCGTGTGGTCCCATATAAATTTTATTAAAATCAGTGTAGTACTTTATTAGAAAATTAACAAAAACCGAAAATAATAATGCAAAAATGTACTAAAGTTGTTACGATGGAAGTCGGTTTTTTAACGTGTTTGTATTATTTTGTGTTGTTTGGTTAATAAAGGGTGTCCAGCGGGAATTTTTCAAGTTCAAAATTGAATACAAATAAAACCAAAGAGTTTTTACTCTGTTTTAGTTTTTCAAAATGGAGTTTGACAATGCGGATTTGACAGTCGCCATGAGTTACTGGTGGGGAGCCCACCGCGCGTTTGCGGTTGAGCAATATTTGAAATGCGACGAATCACGTCGCGCTTTTCGTACTCATTTTAATATTCGGCGATTAAGTGATAGCCCAAGCACACAACTTATCTCGTCGTGGGCGCAAAGATTCAGACAAGAAGGGACAGCCGTCAACAGGATTCCTCCAGGCCCATCAACATCAGCAGCGACGCCGGAACGTGTGGCCCAAGTTCAAGACGAAATTTATTCTGGGCAAGGAATAATTGGCCCTTATTTTGTTAACCAGCGAGAGACAGTCAATACTGAGGTGTATTGTCGAATGATCGATGAGTTTCTGCTACCGAAACTGCAACTGCACCCTAGCAAAAACAACAGAACGCTATTTCAGCAAGACGGTGCCACACCACACACGGCTAGAATCTCGATGGAGAAACTGAGGACCATTTTTCCGAATAAATTGATCAGCAAGTACGGGGACATACCCTCGTCGCCTCGGTCGCCAGATTTCACACCATGCGACTTTTTGTTGTGGGGGTATCTCAAGTCAAAGGTTTACAACAACAATCCTCAAACGATTCAGGCTCTACCAGAAAATAACCACCGTGAAATTGCAGGAATTTCACCAGCGCTTTGCTCTCGCGTCATTGAAAATGTAAGTATGTCCGGTTGCAAGAGTGCCTTGAGAGAAACGGTCGTCACTTAGACGAAAATGTCTTCAAAAAATAAAATCCGCATTGTGAAACTCCATTTTGTATTAATAAGAAATAATAAAAACTCTTTAGTTTTATTTATTTTAATTTTTGAACTTGAAAAATTCCCGCTGGACACCCTTTACTTAAACAGGATGACTTGTAATTACATAGTTCTTGAGAGCAAAGGATATAAATGTACTCGTGATTACAAACAGCTTTCCTAAAGAAACTGTATGTCAAAATTAAAAAAAAATGTTGGTGCTTTACACATTTTTGCCGATTATTGGTAACTTGTTACCATCGAGGACCAAAAGTTTTTTTTTCTGATTTGACATATAGTTTCTTTGGGAAAATTGTTTGTAATCACGAGTACATGCATATCTTTTGTTATCAATAACTAATTAAAAGACACCTTGTATTTTTTATCCACAATTGGTAAGCCCTTGACATCATCTCACCTGATGGTAAGTGACGATGATGTCGTAGATGGAAGCGGGCTTACCAAGATTCCCCAACGCAATGGGGAACTGAATATCTTATCTTCTAGCCGGGACACATCAAATGCTGTGTACATTGATGCTTAGCAAGACAAGACTGGTGGTAGCCAGCCAGGCGGGCTTAGAAAATGCTCTTTCCCCAACCAAAACGAGTCATATAAAGTAAGACTCCGCCGGGAATCGAACCTGCGACCTCCTGATGGAAAGCTAATGGACTGAATCATTACGCCACGAAGGCGAATAATATACTTTTTTTAAATTTTGTAATGATCCATAGCTAATATCTTTCATGTATCAAATATGGAGAATGTTGTTCTTAGGAATGAATAAAAAAAAAGTTCAAAACACGTTTTCAAAAAAGATAACAAAGGATGTAGGAGTATTATCATCACCATCATATCAGCCGAAGGATGTCCACTGCTGGACATAGGCCTCCCCCAAAGGTTTTCCATAACGAAAGGTTCTGCGCTACCCGCATCCAGCGGCTTCCCGCGACATTAACCAGAACCATACATTTATAGAACCATACATTTATAAAACCATACATTTCATTAACATCCCATGACGTCCACATACGGGGGCCAAGTCCATAATGACGGGGGTTATAGGGCTAGTGCCGAATCCAACTCTCAGAAGTTTTTAAGCCGCCTAGAAGGCCTTAAACACGGCTTAAAGACTGCTCAAGATTAATGATATTTATTCAAAATAGGTGCAAATTACACTCTTTCTGATAGTCGTAACATAGTAATTACATAATATAATTAGAATATGAAAAAAGTATGACACGAGAAGTTAAACATTAAAATCATTGAATTTTATTGCCTTTGACAAGAGTAGGCCAGTTCACATGGGCAGCACACGGTCACGATTATAACGCGAGAGTCACACAAGTCACACTGAGCTGTGACCACTTTTAATAAATCAACATAAAACCAAAAAAAGAGTGTGTGGTTTTATGAAACCATGGTAAAAGTGAAACTTTTTTCACATTATAGACATTTACAGAGCACGAAATGATCATTGTCCTCTCGTCTTGGAGCTACGGTACAGAGGACGAAATGATCATGTACCTAATAAAAGTTCACTCCTCTTGGAGCTACGGTACAGAGAACGAAACGATCATGGCTGCTCTCGTCTTGGAGCTACGGTACAGAGGGCGAAACGATCATGGCTGCTCTGACGAAAAAGTTTGAGACGATGTAATAATCTCTTTGCCGTCACGCAACACACAGACGAAAAAGCTTGAGACGATGTAATAAAAGTTTCACTTTAAAATACATTTGAATAAAACCAAACCAAATACTAAAACGAAGAGCATTTATACATAACTCTTTCAACACACGTATTTATAGCTCCTCAGTCAACACAAACATACTCCTAGCTAGGAAGAACAACCCATGACCCTCCGGCGATGAAACTAACGACCCCTGGAATCAACAAAAGAGCAATAAGATATGCTTGGAAAACTAGCGTATAGCTCCCCAAGGCGTAGTGATGGGACTTGGGCCTTTCCCGATCGAACTCCGCTTGGAAAAACGTGCCTTCCAAAGTTGGGGACTGCAAAAAGTAAACGCCTGAGTAAACGAAAATAATATTATGTGGGTAGTTTATTGTTCCAGAAATTTGTAAAATTTTAATTTTTTTGTTAATATCTTTTTTTTATGTAGTGATGCAATAAAGAATATTGTGTAATAAGATATACTTTTATTCTTTGCTTATTATTAAACGTAATGTTTGTTGTTGATTTGCGCATACTAAGCCCAGAAGATGGTGGACTTCGCAAGAAAGTATTTAATGTAACTGTTTATTTGCTAGTTTTTCTGGTTTTTTTTTTTATTTGAGTGCGTTTTATATCAAAAAATTGTATTTAAAATTATTGCACCGCTGTTTAACTTACTCTATAGCTGTTTTCCTATTCAAAAGTTGCCTGGAAGAAATTGCTACCTAGCAGTAAGGCCGCCTATTGTATAGGCTTTCTTCTTTGTTGTTCATTTCTTTATTATGTTGTGATACAATAAAGAATATTTTAATGTGTTGTAAAGTATGCACAGCGTGGCTAAACCTGGCTATTTTTATTTAATTCTCCTAGTAAGGAAAGTAAAATAAATCTACATCTACCTGCTTTTGCTGATTCGAACAACATTCGAGAAGCAATTCAGAGCTCGCAATATGTATAATTGCGAGTCCCGGGCCCAGGCCGCCCGTCACCGGGATTGCCGCGTATATCCCGGTAATTGGAACGCTACCCGGGATCCCACTTTCTTTATTGCAAATAAACTAGTCCCGCACTGGTGCTGTTTTTGTTGTCTGTCTCAAGATAAAGGTGGATAGCTGTAAGAGCAACGTAATAAAAGAAAAATATACTTTTTGGAGTTTACTCCTTGAGAATCGATTTTCATATAAGGCGCCCGGTATGAAAAAAATATGAGGAGTAAAATCTAGTGATCGTGTCACGTTTTTTTTTCGATCGGGGCCTGAGCGTACTACATAGTTTTTTTAATAATTTGAGTACGTTTGGCTGCACCTCACCTGATGGTTTAGTTTTACAAGCAAAAGACACCGACGCGAGCTACAAAAATAAGCTTGTCATTCAGTTCGGACCCCTTAAATTTACTCAGTTTTAGTCGGCCGATAGTTTAATTGGTCACACAAAATCAGTCACCTAATTAACCATATTTGTTTGGAGAGTTCCTTTTTTAAGGTTCCGTTCCCTCAACGGGTGACCAACGGGACCCTATGAATAAGCCTACGCTGTTTGTTATTCTGTCTGTTTGTACGTCTATCAGCGAGCTGTATTTCATGAACCGTAATAGGTAGACAGTTTAAATTTTCACATAATCTGTATTGCTAATAGCGGCTATAACTACAAATACAAAAAAAAAACGAAAAAGTGAAAAAAATAAAGGAGGTCTCCATACAAAAAACGTGTTTTTTATAGATCTTTAGAAGTATACAAATTTGAATTAGCTCTATCATAAAAACGGCAATACATACAAGTGTGAAACTTGATGTGATTGTAGAAATAATACTGAAATAAAACATCAAATAATAAAAATCAGCCAAGTATGAGTCTTACTCGCGCTAAGGGGTCCGAACTGAATGACAAGCTTATTTTTGTAGCTCGCGTCGGTGTCTTTTGCTTGTAATGTGAATGATGTAGTTGTGCAGAGAGGTAGGACGGTACGGAACCCTTAGAGTGATAATCCGACTCGCACTTCGTTTTTTTTTAAATTGGCTATGAGTTCCATAATGAAAGTTGTTCAGTATGATGAGTAGATGCCCATAACACAGGTTATCCTAGTTTGGGCCAGATGACCATGTGTGATTTGTTCCAGAATATTTATTTATTTATTTAGTTTTATTAAACACTGTTCAGTCTGAAGTGCGCTATACAATACATACCATGTAAACTATTACCACTATTACCTACTAAGCCTACGGCCAACCGTCCGTCTGTCTGTCTGTCTGTCTGTCTGACTTTCAAAAGGCTGTATCTTTTAAATCGTGATAGGTAGCCAGCTGATTCTTTTGCGTAATACGGAGATGAACAAAAAAAATAAGAGGTTCCCCCCATACAAAAAACATCTTGTAAAGGATTTATTTTTAATTCAATTTTTTTTGTTGTGCTATCGGTTATACATACAAGCGTTAACCTTGGTGTGATTCTAAAGTAAAACCAAAGTATACAAATTATCATATAGTATGGACACTCCCTGCCGCTCTCTAAATTGCGACCCCCCTCGGCACCTAGACTGATACAGATTGGTTACAGTTTGGTTGTGGAACGTAAAGGATTTTTCCGCCATTTTGTTTGTTCCGTCATTCCTTCTTTGAAATGTCATTTCTGGCCCGTTGTATGAAGTGTCCAGGGTGTGGTAAAACAATAAAATTAAAAAGCGGCCAAGTGTGAGTCGCACTCGCTCTAAGAGGTCCGAAAAGAATAAAGCATTTTTCTTTCATAGTAATGGAAGGATAGGTGTGGTGGGACGGAATCGTTGGTGTGCAAGTACGACTCGCACTTGACCGGTTTTTGAAATTTAGATGTAGAACAGTTTTTCAATTAATAGTAACTATAAAATAAACAATTTTCCAAAACCTTTTAAATTGCACCAAACATAGGAAAGAGTTTTCAACAGGCTCTGAAAGTGATCATTTTTGTAATTTTCCTTATAAGGTACTTGGGTATTTCAATTATAATAAATAAATAATAAATAAATATTCTGGGCCAAATCACACATGGTCATCTGGCCCCAAAGTAGGATTCCCTGTGTTATGGGAACCAGAGACTGATATACATACTTATATACGTTTAAATACATAAGATATTTATCACGCAGACACAGAGCAAACAAATCTGCTCTTCACACAAATGTTTTCCCTGGATGGGGATCGAACCCACCACTCTCGGATCAGTAGTCAAGAGCACTAACCACTGAGCCACCGAGTCAGTCAACTTAGTCAGTCAAATTACACTTATAACATATGTGTATGATAAAATTTTTATGGTTCCGTACACGCTATTACTGAGCATCCATTTTCCGTCCGTCTGTGTATCAGCTGGCTGTATTTTATAAAACCGTATCTAATAACAAAAAGCGTCGGTGGCTCAACCGGTAACGACTCGGTCCATCTAACCAGAGGTACCGGGTTCAAATCTGGACGGCCAATGTACCAAACAAGTTTTTCAAAAACTTACGTACATATACTTGCCGATTGCTTTAACGGTGAAGGAAAATATCGTGAGGAAACCTGCATACGCCTGCGAAGAAACTCGAAGGTTGTGTGTGAAGTCGACCAACCCGCACTGGGCCCGCGTGGTCGACTAAGGCCTAATCGCCCTGATTCAGGGTAGGCTCGAGCCCCTCGGTGGGGACGTATATGAGCTGTAATGCTGAAATGATGATCTCACAATAAGATAGTTGAAATTTACAAAAAAAAACGTTTCTTACACACCCTATAATGTTTTTTTAAATTTTTATTATTTGTTGTAGAAATATTGGGTGTATTTCTATAGCCGCTATAACAACAAATAATAAAAAAAATGAAGGGTTCTAGGGTAGAGAGTATTTTAATTATTTTTTTGTACGATGGTACGGAATTCTGGGAATCCGACTTGCACTTGGCCTTTTTTATCTAATCGCAGCATACCAATAATTAATCTCCTATTTCCTTCTGTCTTTTTAGGGTTCTGTACCCAAAGGGTAAAAACAGGACTCTATTACTAAGACTTCACTGTCCATCCGTCTGTCTGTCTGTCACCAGGCTGTATTTCATGACTCGTAATATGTAGATAGTTGAAATTTTCACAGATGATGTATTTCTGTTGCCGCAACAACAACAAATACTAAAAACAGAATTAATTAAATGTTAATAAAATAAATAAATATTTTTTTATATATTTATTCCCATACGAAAAAAATTTTTTTTGGCGTTTTAGCAACCCTAAAAATCAAGTTGGTATTTATGTTAACTAAGTAAAGGGTGTCCAGCGGGAATTTTTCAAGTTCAAAAATTAAAATAAATAAAACTAAAGAGTTTTTATTATTTCTTATTAATACAAAATGGAGTTTCACAATGCGGATTTTATTTTTTGAAGACATTTTCGTCTAAGTGACGACCGTTTCTCTCAAGGCACTCTTGCAACCGGACCCTTACATTTTCAATGACGCGAGAGCAAAGCGCTGGTGAAATTCCTGCAATTTCACGGTGGTTATTTTCTGGTAGAGCCTGAATCGTTTGAGGATTGTTGTTGTAAACCTTTGACTTGAGATATCCCCACAACAAAAAGTCGCATGGTGTGAGATCTGGCGACCGAGGCGGCATGTCGGCGAGGGTATGTCCCCGTACTTGCTGATCAATTTATTCGGAAAAATGGTCCTCAGTTTCTCCATCGAGATTCTACCCGTGTGTGGTGTGGCACCGTCTTGCTGAAATAGCGTTCTGTTGTTTTTGCTAGGGTGCAGTTGCAGTTTCGGTAGCAGAAACTCATCGATCATTCGACAATACACCTCAGTATTGACTGTCTCTCGCTGGTTAACAAAATAAGGGCCAATTATTCCTTGCCCAGAATAAATTTCGTCTTGAACTTGGGCCACACGTTCCGGCGTCGCTGCTGATGTTGATGGGCCTGGAGGAATCCTGTTGACGGCTGTCCCTTCTTGTCTGAATCTTTGCGCCCACGACGAGATAAGTTGTGTGCTTGGGCTATCACTTAATCGCCGAATATTAAAATGAGTACGAAAAGCGCGACGTGATTCGTCGCATTTCAAATATTGCTCAACCGCAAACGCGCGGTGGGCTCCCCACCAGTAACTCATGGCGACTGTCAAATCCGCATTGTCAAACTCCATTTTGAAAAACTAAAACAGAGTAAAAACTCTTTGGTTTTATTTGTATTCAATTTTGAACTTGAAAAATTCCCGCTGGACACCCTTTATGTACGTACTTACCAAAAAAGTAGTTTTTGAATTAACATGAGACTGAACAGATGACTTTGATAAGAAGACAAGCTGCTATTTTGTAATACTTTTATATTACGTAGTAGGGTAAGGAAAGGTATGTTGGTGGTATTGGCAACTTGGTGACATTTTTTCAAATGTATCTCACACAATTACTTGAGTTGTTAATCGAAACGGGAGACATATGGTTGTCTTCTTCGCACTTGTGTATACTCGCTAGTGCTGTCTCGTAAACGTGCTTGTACAGGTAATTATGTGAGATACATTTGAAAAAATATCACCAAGTTGCCTTTACCACCAATTTACTTTTCTTTAGCCTACCTACTTTTGTCTTTTGTTATTATATGTATCGCATATTCCTTTTTCCATTTTAAAATTAAAGAAACCCGCGACTGCGCCTGCCGTCGGCACTTTGTCATAGCAATCGCTTGCATTTCCCATTTCCTCCGCACAATATTGTCACATATTTTGTCTGCGTTTCTGTTTACAATTCTTTGTTTTGTCACTCGCGTTGTTATTTATAATGGCTTCGCCTTAATGCGTTCTGTCCATTAGCGGTTTAAAATAAAATAAAAACTTTAGTTGGGCACTTGGGGTAAGAGTTTAATTAATGTTTAGCTTAGTCTAGCGGTGTTTGATGTGATAGTAACGTATGTTTTCTTACCACACGTCACTCTCAAATTTAAAAATAACAGAAAAATAAGCTATTCGTAAGTTTTGTGTGTGTAGAAGTCGCCGGGATATTGGCAATCCGCAATATTACAATCTCACTACACTAAATTAAGTTATAATTATAATGTGACGGTCAATTCTCAATTTACAATTTCACGGCCCATTCCTGTATCTCCTAATAAAACTGATGATTTCTTCTTCTGCAAAGCATTCTGCTACCCAGCTTCGCGAGGCTCTTTGACTGTTTAATCAATCAAACCTGACCGAACCTAACATCGCTCGCTTTGCTCGCTCATTTATTTAATGTTATTCACTTCGGTTAGTGTTATTGTAATGCCACTAGTGAGAGTACTATGACTCTAGTGAAATTATTAGCAGCATGTCACGGTTCACATTCTTTCGACAGTTCACAATCTCGCGAAATAGATCCCGTTAGATTATAATCTAACGGTTTTTTCAATTTTACGGTGACATATACATTAGGTTTTACCTACAAAACTATAGATATTACTACTCAATACTATTTGACTATTCTATATTTAATCTGATGATTTTTTATAAAACAGAGGCTGACTAAAATAACATATCTATACAACGCGTTAATTGAAGCAAAATAATTAAACTTATACCGTGTATTCTACAATACAACTTTCAAGATTATTATTATTATTACTAATCTTTTTTTTAAGAATTATATATAAAAAACAAAAACATCAGAACGCTAAATCTAGTATTAAGATTGTGTACACCTGAGGGGTCACACTACACACACGGGTTAACGTAAGCACTAAAATTACAATTAAAGGGCACCAAAATTTCGAATCGATCGGACCGGTTTAAGTTGTCCACATCCCTTCTTCACCTTGATAAGAGCTGATGATCTTCAAACTGCTGAATAAAGATTTTTGCCAAATATAGCTAAGAACCACCGCAAGGAAACTTGCTTTCACGTGAAATAAACCGCATCAAAATCGGTCCAACCGTTTGAGAACTACGATGTCACAGACAGACAGACACACACACACAGACATTGGCGTCAAACTTATAACATCCCTCTTTTTGCGTATAATAATAATGCGAGTTCATAGCCTGTTAGGATGCCTGATAGAAAAAATATTTAATATATAATTTTTAACAAAAAAAACCTGACTTCAAACAGGAAAGTAAGGATCCCCTCGATTTCTCTGGATTATTATCATCAGATCTTGGTTTCTTTGGGATATCTCCTTTCCAACACAACAAGAATCATCAAAATCGGTTCATAAACGACGAAGTTATCCGCGAACACAAATAAATATACGGTCGAATTGAGAAACCTCCCCCTTTTTTTCAAGTCGGTTAATTAAAAATGAAGAAACTAGCTTCACTACCTAACAGTTCAGCAGATATGATATCTAACTGTGTAAATGTATTCTATCAATTGCAATGTTCAGTTTTTTAAAAGGCATGCAAACATCATGTAATTGAAAAAAAATACCTTTGGAGATTTTTAGTAAAGATTTTTTTACTGTAAAAAGTAATTTAATAACCCAAATAACTAATTAATTAAATAATTGACAATTTAAACTAGTACCGTTTTTTCACAGAATTTGATCCTGTGACGTCTTATTTAACATTTGAAAAATCATAAAAATAACCAGCGATTAAAAAAAAAATATTCAAGTTTATTTTCATAAAAGATGCCATATTTTTTTTAAAAAAAAACCTTATTTTTTCTTGAATAATACTACTGCGTCACTGGCTCAGCGAACCAAAGAGGATCTTAGGCTCGGACACCAAAAGTCGCCAATAATAATGAATAATTACTTACATTTTTATCTAAAAATCTACGGAAATTGCTCTAAGTATAACTATACCGGCCATTACTAAAATCGGCCTACCTTCTTTTTAAGCGCAGACCAAGTCAAGAGGGCTTTAAGCTCGTCTTTCTCATATAGAGTTGTCAAGGGCGGAGTCTCGTGATGAATTGGTAACATTCTGAGCAGGAGGGGGATCTAGGGGGTCGAAGGGGCGCGGCGGCGTGCGGGGGGACTGCCGGGGGGTCTGATTGATGGTCTCCGGCGAAGGGAGCCATGTTCATTATTACACCGTCGAAACGATGTGTTACTTGCCTTCCAATATATTTGGTTTTCGGCTGCTTTAGGCCTGTCTCTGTGTTGTACAGCTCATTATTTTAGGCATTTTTATATCTTCCGGAGATAAAAAATGAAATGTTTGATTAGAGGAGCTGTTTTAAAAATAGTTTCGAGTTTTTAATTTTTAAAGAAGTATTACTATGATTAGGTACCTAACGTATAAAACATGGTTCGTTATATTTATGGCTCAATTTGAATACAATGGGCTGTTTTCGAAGATGTTCATCATAATATTCTTTAACAACGGATGGGTTTTATTCATTATTTTTTACTTAAATATTTACAGTTTTTGTGGTTCTAAATGAATATGACTTATTTTTGCATTTATTTTAGTCATTATTTAGGCCTATTAATAATAATTATAAAAACTAAAAAAAATGTACAGCGCTACCTTTAACGTTAATTTAATACAGTATCTACTTATAAAAAAAACTGCAGTAGTAATTGGGATAGTTCAATTTTTAAAAGACATGTTAATAAATAAAATAAAAGGGATTGATGATAATTATAAGTACATATGTAACGGTTTCAAACTGTTAAAAGTATTTTACGAACACATAATAACTAAATAAATTACATAATCGTCATTTGTACTAATTAGCACTGGTGCCATTTGTTTTCATATTTAACCACTGACGTCATCACTTTATAACATTTGAAAAATAAAAAAAAATAACCGGTAATTGATATTTTTTTTTTAATTGCCTTTATTTTTCACTTAAAAAAAAGTAATTAATATGTTGAACAATGCTAATTACCTACATTAGTTTACGAGTTGAAAATACCTCGAAACACAATATATACGTACAAGCATATTAAAAACAAACACGTATATACTCAGTAAGTGCGAATACGATCACAGTAGTCAGTTATTACGAATTGAAAGGCAGCACGCGTGGAGTCGTGCGATAGGCGTTATATCGCCGTAAACACTGTTTAATGCACCGAATGCGCTGTTTCGCGGCGTTTACCGCGCCACTTGCTTAGTTTTACTAAATTAAAAAGGCAATAAAATATCTGAAAATAGAATAATAATAAAAATATGGAAAATCAGTCTCTCGTATAGGGGAAGGTTGGCAATATCGTGCCACTTAACTTTGAACCGGGTTGGTAAAAAACCATTGAAGATATTTTACGTGTTTTCGTTTACAATAATTATTCTTTAAGGTTATCCTACTTCAATAAACCGCAGCAAATTTCAAACTAAAATCAACTGGTTCTTCACAAATTATGGTTTAAAAAAGGAGTTTTCAGTACGATTCAAAAACAGGTTCCGAAAATTTTTGTATGCAGTTCTTAAAACCGTACTTTGAAGTTATTCACACGAATATGGAGGAAAAGTTAATTCTATTATTGTAACTTCAATGAAACTCTGCAACATGGTTGAATAGAATAAATTTGAAATTGTTTATAACAGCTTTTTTTCTTGTCTTGACCAGTTTTCACATTTTTTTGTTGATAATAGTTTGCTGAATCCTCGTTTGTTGAAGTAATCCATAGAAATGAAATATTATTATGATAAACAAAATATAATTATGATTTTCCGTAAACCTAAATACTGAAAAATCGGTAATCGGTAATGTATTAAAAATCGTCTGTTTTTATGCTACTTTAAGTAAATAATTATAATCGCATTACACTATTTTGAAAAAAACAAAGCATAATCAGGTTTTGATAACCAAACTCCATTAAAAAATGTCTATTTCTTACCTCATAGAATTGTGTCGAGTATTTTTTACAACAAAAATATTATAATCACAGTTTCACTATCATGCTAATATTTTTTTGGAGTCTGCCTTGAGTCTGCAAAGATTTATTTATATATTCTATAGTTTTAGTTTACACACTACAAGAAATTGTAACGTTTTCGTTCTTGCTTCAGAGAGATGAGTGAATTGTCATGGTGTATTGTTTGTAAAAAGTCACATTTTTGTGTTGCTATATAGAATTATAAAAAAACAATGCAATTTGTTAGAGTTACGAGGGCGGTACTATTAATTTTCCGGTCCGAAAATACCTATCGTTCCCCTACGAATAGGTAACATCACACATTAGGTAAATTTCCGGTGCGTAATTTATATAAAAACATTTTTCAAAGCAAAAATATATTAGCTACATCGAAAGTATATTGCCTATACCTTAATTATTTAATTTCAAGTTTTAACTTTAATATATTTAACTTATAAAAAGCGTCGGTGGCTCAACCGGTAACGACTCGGTCCATCTAACCAGAGGTACCGGGTTCAAATCTGAATGGCCAATGTACCAATGAGTTTTTCAAAAACTTACGTACATATAATTACCGATTGCTTTAACGGTGAAGGAAAACATCGTGAGGAAACCTGCACACGCCTGCGAAGAAACTCGAAGGTTGTGTGTGAAGTCGGCCAACCCGCACTGGGCCCGCGTGGTCGACTAAGGCCTAATCGCCCTGATTCAGGGTAGGCTCGAGCCCCTCGGTGGGGACGTATATGAGCTGATATAATAACTTATATGTATAAATACATACTTGTAATTCTAAAACTAAACTGAGACTTGAGTATTCCATTCGCACAAGGCGTTTAAAATAGAAACAATGGGCCCATTAAAAATCCCGCTCACGGGATATTTTCCAAGCGGATCCCGTATCCCGTAGTCCGCATAAATCGGCAGCTTTCCACCGAAGCTATTTCCAAAGGAGCGTTTTCTATTCCGCACCGTGCACCCGTTTTTCTTAGACACCCATTATAAGAACCCCCCTTACCCGCTCCCCTAGGGGGGCAGCCGGCAACCTCCAAAGCCCCGAAAGGCTACGACGTATAGGCCGTTATGAAAGTTTATAAGTAGAATGGATGATAATTATAAGGCTTTATGTATAAGGCGTGCTTTTCAAACGATATCGCCTGCTCAAGTTTTTGGCTGAATTGCAAATTTAAGTTGACTTTAGAAGGGTTGTTGAGGAATTTTAATATGTTAAGTTTGACGTTTTAATATCTAAAGATATATATATTTTTTAAATATCACACTACACTAACACTACACTACACTACTTTTGTAGATATTACAGAAATTTTTAGGTAATTTTTTACACCTTTGGTTACATTATTTGAGTTTTAGTTAGGATCCCTATTTTTTTTTTAAATACACATAATATAGCCTTTAGCCACCGCGGATAGTGTAGCTTCCCAACGGTGAAAGATTTTTTTAAATCGGTCCAGTAGTTTCGGAGCCTGTTCAAAACGAACAAACAATCAAATCTTTCCTCTTTATAATATTATTAGTATAGATAATATTAGTATAGATAGATATTAAAAAAGTATTTTTTATCCGACTACCCAAAAAGGAGAATAATGCTTATCAGGTGTATTTATGTATATTACTATGTATGTATGTTTGTTTCTTTGGCTGCGCCTGTAGCCTCAACGGCTTAACGAATTTTAGAGCACGAGATGTCGTTGAATTCATCTCGACTTGATCCCGTGAGTTACGTAGGGTAAATTCTTACCCGGCTTCTAAAAAGAAGGGTTATATTTTTAACCGACTCCAAAAAAACGAGGAGGTTTCTCAACTCAACCGTATATATGTATATTTATTTTAAGTGTTTTCGCGGATAACGTCGTGTTTATGAACCGATTTTGATGATTATATTTTAGTTAGAAAGGAGATATTCCAAGGGTGGTACCATGATAAGGAAACCAGGATCTGATGATGTCATTCCAGAGAAATCGAGGGGAACCTTAGTTTCCTGTTTGAGGTTGGTATTTTTGCTCAAAATTATTATGCAGTCAGGTTTTTATTTTTCTTCAAGAAAATAATAAAGAATTTCATTTTTATTTAGTAAGGCTTAAATTTAGGCAAAATAAACTTAAGATAACAGCAATCCTGTTCTTGAATTTAGTCTGTGTTAATACACAATAATTTTTACATGTCCTTCTGCTAAATAACTGTCCTTCTAAGCTAGTAAAAGCGTCGGTGGCATAATGGCAAGTGCCGCTACCTCCTGTCCGGGAGGTCGTGGTTCGATCCTGCCACGTACCAATGTGATTTCCAATTTAGATTTCATATGTACGTTTATCCGACGCTCTTACGGTGAAGGAAAACATCTTGAGGAAACCTGCACACGTCTGCGAAGAAACTCGCAGGTTGAGTGTGAAGTCGACCAACCCACACTGGGCTCGCGTGGTCGACTAAGGCCCGATCGCCCTAATTCAGGGTAGGCTCGAGCCCCTCGGTGGGGACGTATATGAGCTGACATGATGAAAAGCGTTTAAAACCCACCTACATCATATCACACCACATCACGGACTAAAATAACCTAAAGGCTTTCTTATTTACATGTAAATACTTTGAGAAAGTAATTCTCGCCCGCCGCCGCCCTACAACGCCCGCCCTCGCGAGATTGCGAAAACGCGCATTAAGGCTTCTAAGGTTCCAGGTGATGCATGATAACTGTTATAGCGAATATAATTTTCTCAGCCCCGCATCGCCCCTTAATACCCGCGAAAGCCTTCCGAATTATTCCAACAGATATTTACCGCTTTCTGAATAAATAAAATTATGAGCGCTCAAGCCTCGGTACTGACTAAGCCTTGTTTCTTTATTATTATACCTATATTAAGTTGTTTATCTTTTTAATGGTTGACGAGAGTTATACGGGTCGAAGGGATTTATGTGCAAGTGGATACGGGACGGGACGGGACGGGACGGGACGGGACGGGACGGGATAAAGAAAAAGAATGTCGGCTTTTGACTCCGATTCCTGCGTGAGATTGGATTTTTAAATTTAGATGTGATAAAGGTCGTTTATTTTGGATGAGATTCCAGCAACTACGGCATGTATAGGTTTGAAAAAAAAAAGACGTCATACAGGAAACTAAGGTTCCCCTCGATATCTCTGGGATGCCATCATCAGATCCTGGTTTCCTCATCATGGCACCATCCTTTCCAACCAAAAAAAAGTATCATCACAATCGGTTCATAAACGACGAAGTTATCCGCGAACACACATAAAAAATATATAAGTAAGTACGGTCGAATTGAGAAACCTGCTCCTTTTTAGGAGTCGGTTAAAAAGGAAAAATAAATAAGTATGTAGGTACTTATCTACTTACGTTATCCATGGACGTCACGGTGATATTTTAATGTGTAGTATATCGTGTATATAACTGTAAATAAATATTTAATATTACATTGTAACGCGATGTACAAATGCGTGCAAAATTTCAGCTCAATCGAAAACCGGGAAGTGGGTCAAATTTAACTTGCAAGATTTCATTACAGACACCGGGACAGGTGAAACTAAGTAAAAGCTTGTAAAAATAGGCATACGTGCTACATGCGCCTAAACTATCGCGGCGAAGGTTTCATTACAACTAAAATTGAAAACAATTTTTAACGAGATAACAAAAAAAAATACAAAAGCTTTATGACCAGACCTTACAATGTCCAGGAAATATTGTCCAAAACACAAAACGGCACTTTGTGCAATCCTTGCCTTTACCTAAGCACAAAGACCGGGTGACAGACAATGCGACAGCTCCTCAAACCCTTTTATTTCTGCCCTAAGAAAAACAACCCTTTCTATTCACGTAACAAAGAACTTTTTATTTGTTAAAAGACCGTTACTTTGACGCAATCGCTTTAACAGTTTCTTGGAAAGTAGTGAAGAATGGAAACGAAACGTTGTCGGATTGTTTTTTGTCTGTTTTAGGGCAGGTAAAGTTTTTGTGTTAAAAAACTTTGGCTAGGAACGAAAACAAAACAGGATCGCTTTGCTTTGACTAGGCGCGGTTTGCACGATCGTACGATAGCACGAAATAGTTCAGCGTAGGTTAGCTCTGTTTTTATCATTGTGGTTACACGCTTTGCAACACCGACAAATTTTCCGGGAATCATTGTAGTTTTGTCATGAGTGACATAACTTTTACTCCTTATTCCTTCCAATTAATTTAAGTGTGTATTTTAAATTTTATTATTATTATTATATCAGCTCATATACGTCCCCACCGAGGGGCTCGTGCCTACCCTGAATCAGGGCGATTAGGCCTTAGTCGACCACGCGGGCCCAGTGCGGGTTGGTCGACTTCACACACAACTTGCGAGTTTCTTCGCAGGCGTGTGCAGGTTTCCTCACGATGTTTTCCTTCACCGTTAAAGCAATCGGTAAGTATATGTACGTAAGTTTTTGAAAAACTCATTGGTACATTGGCCGTCCAGATTTGAACCCGGTACCTCTGGTTAGATGGACCGAGTCGTTACCGGCTGAGCCACCGACGCTTTTTATTATGTATTATTGTGAGGTTATGTGTGTCATTTTAAATTAAGCTAGATAAATTATTGGTTTATGATACATCATAATCTGGCTCAAACTAGGATACCCTGGCTATCATAGGAACCAAAGACTGATGTGGGTACTATACTTAGGTATATTCATTTAAATATGTCCATACATATGTAAGCGTCGATGGCTCAACCGGTAACGACTCGGTCCTCCTAACCAGAGGTGCCGGGTTCAAATCCGGACGGCCAATGTACCAATGAGGTTTTTGAAACTTATGTACATATACTCACCGATTGCTTCAACGGTGTAGGAAAACATTGGAGGAAACCTGCACGCACCTGCGAAGAAACTCGGAGGTTATGTGTGAAGTCGACCAACCCGCACTGGGCCCGCGTGGTCAACTAAGGCCCGATCGCCCTAATTCAGGGTAGGCTCGAGGCCCTCGGTGGGGGCGCATTTGTAAAAGTATATTTCAAAAATCTACATATAGAGCAAAAAAAAATCTGACATAATATTATGTAGGAAATGAACCCACGACTGTAAGCCCAGAAGGTTCAGCATTTTCAGAGCACAGCAACAGTTTTACCACAAAACTATTGAACGAGACAAAAACTAAAATAATATCCATGAAAAGGGGAGAAGAATCCTGAAAGAAAATCACGAAGTACCCTCGTTCTCTCACCTACTTTGACGAAACATAACCATAGCAATAGCGATTCGTCATAATCGTAATCGTTACCATCGTACCGCTTGCCATCGTGGCAGCAGTAACGAGCGGGTGCAACGACCTCATTGCAGACCCTACAAGGTCGGGCTAGTAAAATGTTTATGGTCTATAAAACTCCGTCTGCAGGTCTGTGTGTCAAGGATACCAGACAAATTTTATTGACCAATTGTGACGAGACAGTTTACAACTGCCTTGACTTTGGACGCGCCTGTAAAAATACAAGCCTTTCTCATTGAACAGATGTTGTAGTTCAGTGACACTGTTTTTGAAACATACATATGTTAAGGATATGTTAAGTATTTTTTGTAATAAAAGAATCAGATTTTTTATAACAAAAAATGATGTAACAAGTTTTATTAATTTTTTGTAGGCTCGGTGGCGTAATGGCAAGGGCCGCTACCTCGTATCCGGGAGGTCGTGGTTCCAGTCCTGCCACTTACCAATGTGTTTTCGAAATTCGATCTGATATGTACGTTTATCCGACGCTCTTACGGTGAAGGAAAACATCGTGAGGAAACCTGCATACATCTGCGAAGAAACTCTAGGGTTGTGTGTGAAGTTGACTAAACCGCACTGGGCCCGCATGGTCGACTAAGGCCCGATCGCCCTAATTCAGGGTAGGCTTGAGCCCCTCGGTGGGGACGCATATATGAGTTGATGTGATGAGAGCACGGGGACAACCATAAAGTTCTTTATGCTTTTGTCAAAGACTTCTATTTAAGTGTATAGACAGACGAACATAAAATCTATAAAACTGGGGGTCCGCATCTCAAAATTAAATTGCAGATCCATAAAAAGCTGAAGAGGCACGAAAGAAAAACAATATCGGATACGCAAGTGGCTAATGACTGTTTGATGCGGCAGAATGGTGTGCTCGTAAAAAATCACTAGGAATGATCCCGTTTTGATTAAAAAATCACACAAACTCACCCTTAACGCGCACAAAAGGAAACTTCGGCATGATTTAAAAGTTTTAATAACGGAATCCTAGTGAAATGACATTATACTTTCAAATTAGGAGTGAAAATTTAATTTAAAAGAGAGACAACTCGCCTTTCGAGGGGCGAATGAGATTCGCCGTCGTAAAAATGTACAAGCACTTCTTTCCGAGAGTTTCTTTTGAGCTTGCACAATTTATGCCGCTTAAATCTCCCTTGGAAAATTAGAAGGGCACTGTATTTATTAAAAAGGAGATGGCTGGTGCCCCGTTAGAGGAATTTTAATAGGCAAAGTTTCCCTTGTGAATGCCGATGTCGGTTGACGTTTCAAGTTATCTTTTATGAGATTTTAGGACTCCTAATTAGGGTTGCTAATGACCTAGTATGAAATTTTAAACCCTCACTTGTAGTCATGGGCTTTCAATTTCAAATTTTCTTAATTATACCGTACTTTTTGTTTTTTTAAAGATGCCCACTTAAAGTTTTATAAGCATTTACAAACAATGTCCATTTTGTATTGTATATCACTGATAACTAGGTAAAAATATTAATTAAGGGGCTAGCCCCAGCTAACTAACGTTGCATTCAGTTAAAAACGCTAAACACGTTAAAAAAAAGACTGGAACTGCCACAGCTTAGTACATTTTTGCATTATTATTTTTGGTTTTGGTTAATCGGCGACTTCCAAAAAGGAGGAGGTTCTCAATTCGACTGTATGTTTTTTTTTATTATTTGTGTTACCTCAGAATTTTTGACTGGGTGAACCGATTTTGATGATTCTTTTTTATTCGAAAGCTAGTGCTTCCCGTGTGGTCCCATATAAATTTTATGAAAATCGGTGTAGTACTTTATTAGAAAATTCCAAAAACCAAAATAATAATGCAAAATTGATCGAAGTTGTTGCGATGGAAGTCGGTTTTTAACGTTTTTAGCGTTTTAAATTATTTTCTAATAAAGTACAACTATACTGAGAATGATTAAATTTATATGGGTACACGCGGGAAGCACTAGCTTTCAAGTAAAAAAAGAATCATAAAAATCGGTTCACCCAGTCAAAAGGTCTGAGGTAGCACACATAAAAAAAACATTACAGTCGAATTGAAAACCTCCTCCTTTTTGGAAGTCGGTTGAAAAATAAATGTATTTTTTAATACTTTTTCCAAGTCAGGAATAAGATAACAAATCACATGCGATTATAAAAATAACAAAATCATTTCAATATAAAGTGGGATAATCACAGAAATTGTAATAATCGTAATATAGGGGTAAGATTTTATCGATCTTCAATAAAATAGATTCAATCACTAGTCACAAAACTTAAAATTCTCTAAGTAATTAATATATTAATGAAATAAAATTCTCTAATTATATAATAGTTTGACCCAAAACGGTAGATCTGTCAAAAAAATTAAGTCATCAATCAAGACCAAGATTTATCAACAAAATAAAACGATACCAAATCGGTATTGAAAATAATAATTTAATAAATATTTTTTTGCAATATAAGCGAAGTGGCTTCTAGCGCTTCGCCAGCCGCTGCCACTCGCTCGCTCGCTCGGCTCGCTCGGCTCGCGCGGCGTCTTTCATGTCAAACGTTACAGCTCGTCATACCTAACCTAACCTAACCTAAACTAATTACAAACCTAATCAATCTAACCTAACGTCATCTTGACCTTTCCTTGAAGTTTTATAATTTGATAAAATGAATCATAAAAGAGGAAATTATTCTCAAAAATAAATACTTGCTGAGTAGGCGTGTTAGAATGTGACTCATATAACAAAAATTTTGAACGAGGACCATATTTTAAAATGTCAATAGTTTCTAAGTAAACATAGTCATTTTCATCGTTTAAAATTTTATAAGTACTCAGCAAGTAATTATTTTTTAACTGATAGCGGCGGTTGTTAGGTAGCTACGGGTAGCCCCTTAAGGCTTCAAGATGACTCAATCCGAGCAGGTTGATACGTGTTAAAATAATAATTATCGAATTTAAATCTATTAATTTTAATCAATCAATGCGGGCTTCAACGTGGCTGTTACGAGTACGTTGAAACCGAACGCCTCATTCTCGATTTTTACATGTTTTTATTTTATTTACTGTTCTTCACTTTCAGAAACGTTTTTAAAAATGTTTTCAGTTAAAATCAAAGAAGTCAAGTCACCGACATTAGTGTGTTGGTTTCATTTAACATTAACTATTTGTTTTACATAAATTTTGCAATTAATGACAAAAACAGGGTCTACGGTATATTTTTTTACATCAAAAGAGGTAATATTTTTGCATTAGTGTTCATCATATCAGCCACAAATCGTCCACTGCTGAACAAAGGCCTCCCCCAAGGATTTCCACGACGACCGGTCCTGCGCTGCCCGCATCCATCGGCTTCCCGCGACCTTCACCAGGTCATCGGTCCACCGCGTGGGAGGCCTGCCTACGCTACGTTTTCCGCATTAGTGTTCAATTAAATAGATTTTTTATTACTTTAAGTATATTATATATTTTTTCCATAGTGATAGCTTTACGCAATCGGTCAATAATTTGAATTGAATATTGTTAGGTATATGACCCACCTTATTAAGGCTTTAAACAGCTTAATTTCACTTTTGCTATAGCAAAACCTTCCGACCTAAAATTCCTGTTCACTTAAAACATTAATTATTTATTACACAGAGGGTGGCATTCATGAATATTGTGATACACGGATAATATTCGGTGCTAAATGTCAGCACACGGGCGCGTTTCAAAGCATTTTCGTGTAGGCCATTATACGGTTAATTAAAATATGCTGTCTGTGCACGCTAGCTCTTTTGTATACTCATCGAAATTATCTTGGGCCTTGTAAAAATTAAATTCGTAAAGTTTTAAAAATAAAACTAGGCTTTATTAATTGTCACATAAAACCCTCGCAACATCCAAGATGACTTTCCGTTTATAACTTGTAATTTCTTGTCAATGTCATTTAATGAAAATAATCACAACAAACCTGGTGAAGGTCGCGGGAAGCCGCTGGATGCGGGCAGCGCAGAACCGGTCGTCGTGGAGATCATTGAGGGAGGCCTATGTCCAGCAGTGGACGTCCTTCCGCTGATATCATGATGATGAGGATGAATCACAACAAAATATTATAATCAAACATATAATCATGACAAATCCTTACTAATGTGTTTGTTTTTCTTTACCTTTTCACGCTTCAACACTTCGACCAATCTTGATGAAATTTGGCAACAGATAGCAGGCTGGAAAGGAAAGGACATAGGTTACTTTTTATCCCGTGAAAATAGCATAGTCCAATGCAGCTCCTGAGGGAACTGAAAAAATACTCTTTTTTAGGCTTCCGTTCACCTAACGGGACCATATTACTGAGCCTTCGCTGTCTGTCCGTCTGTCCGTCCGTCAGCGGGCTGTATTTCATAAACCGTAATAGGTAGATAGTTACAATTTTCCCGGAATACTATTTCTGTTGCCCCTATAACAACAAATAAAAAAAATTAGAAAAAAGAAAAAAATAGGGTCTCCATACAAAAAACGTGTCTTTTTATAGGTCTTTAGAAGTATTTTTGATTTAGCTCTTTCTTTAAAACGGTAAAACGTACAAGCGTGAAACTTGGTGTGATTATAGCAGTGGGCCCGCGTGGTCCACTAAGGCCTTATCGCCCTGATTCAGGGTAGGCTCGAGCCCCTCGGTGGGGACGTGTATGAGCTGATATAATAATAGCACTTTTGCTGATGTAAAAGAACACATAATAAAAATTTGTTTAATATGAATCGTAGGAAGGTACTCGCGCTAAGGAGTCCTAACTGAATGACAAAAAGCATACTTTTGTCGCTGGCGTTGATGTCGTTTGTTTGTAATGTGAATAGGTATCATTGTCATTATACTAGGTATGTAGTTGTGTGGAGAGGTGTAGTGGTACGGAACCCTCGGAGTGCTAGTCCGACTCGCACTTGGCCGTTTTTTTTTGTTAATTTCTTTAAAATCGCAACGGAATAATGGATTGTGGTATTTTTGCACTGAGATGGTTGGGGGGGGGGATCGACATAATTTACTGATTAGCATGTCCTGACTTAGTTTCCGAGGGATCTGGGGAAAACTCATTTCCACACTCGCGCACGTCGGCGTCGTAACGGAGCAACGGATTGAAATGCTTTTTTCTATAGAATTGGTTTAGGATATAGGGAGTGACATAGACTGCTAATTAGAATGGCCCAATCTGGGATAAGGATCTGGAGAAAATTCATGTCCACGCTCACCCTCAAAGACAATCATGAAAGACTTATATATAGCACTGTATTTATTTATAAGTTTTATAAAGGTACTATCAATATTTAGCTGTTTGTCTCCTATAATAAATAAATAAATAAAACAATGTCCACGCGGGCGAAATAAATGTCTTAATTCTAGCACCTAGGTATCCTTCATGCACCTTATCACTGGAAAAGTATGTATGTATGTATAAATTCTTTATTGTACACAAGTAATAATCACAAAGTATTTATAACATCTACTGACTGACCCCGCAAACGTATTTTTGCCATAATGAAATACACTTTACGACCCATTCCTATACTCACCAAATACACAAAATGAAAATCGGTCGAGCCGTTTCGGAGGAGTAAGAGCATTAACACCGTGAAACGCACGTGACACAAGATTCTTATATACATAGGTAGGTAGATGTCTCACTTTGTGGCTAAGTGTATCGTTTAGTATCAATTTAAAAACGTTAACAGCTCAACCAGGGAGGTGACTCCGCTTTATAAGCCATTAGCCGACCGTTCAAGTCGTAAAATTGACACAAGCCAAGCCGTAAAGATTAGTGCCAACTTAACGATACACCGGTGAGTTTATTGCACTCTCTGTGATGGCTCTGCGGTGAGCCGATTTGCGATTTTTAATGTGTTGTTAAATTAATATAACAAGGTTATAGTCGTATTGATAGAATTGGTCGCATAATTAATTATCATATTCATCGAAATTAGTAGAAGCACCGACGCTTGATTTCTTATTGAGCTTTTAATAAAAAATAAAATAAGGAAAAAAAAGGTTATCTACAACGGCAGCTAACAAAAACAGACAGCTATAAAAAACAAGTAGTATTCATTGAGAGCATCGGTGGAGTAACGGCTAGGGCCGCCGCCTCCTGTCCGGGAGGTCGTGGTTCTAATCCTGCCACGTACCAATGTGATTTCGAATTTAGATTTCATTTGTACGTTTATCCGACGCTCTTACGGTAAAGGAAAACATCGTGAGGAAACCTGCACACGCCTGCGGAGAAACTCGTAGGTTGTGTGTGAAATCGACCAACCCACACTGGGTCTGCGTAGTCGACTAATTCAGGATAGGCTCTCGAGCCCTTCGGTGGGGACATTTATGAGCTGATATCATCATTTTCCCCCGACTGCTGCGTAAAAAGGATTATGTTTTCGATCATTTTCCCCCGACTGCGGCGTAAAAAGGATTATGTTTTCGATCATTTTCCCCCGACTGCGGCGTAAAAAGGATTATGTTTTCGATCATTTTCCCCCGACTGCGGCGTAAAAAGGATTATGTTTTCGAGTATATGTGTAAAGGTATATTTAATTTTATTTATTTCTTTGGCTCGGTCTGTAGCCTAAAAGGCTTGATGGATTTTGGAGTACTTGAAGTCGTTCGATTCGTCTTGATCTCGTGATAGGGTATTTTTTTACCCAACTGGCCTAAAAAGTGGGGTTAAGTTTTTAAGCAGTCGGGTTCTTAATTTTCAATTAATTTGTGTAGTTATTTCTACAGTCATCATATTAGCCGAAAGACATCCACTGCTGGACAAAGGCCTCCCACCAAGGCTCACCCCGGACACTGCATACAACGGTTGTGAAATGACATTTCTAAAAACAAATGACAGAGAAAACAAAATCAAGGCAAAATCCTATACGTTCGAGAACCAAACTATAAAAAAAATTGTATCAAGCTGCGTGACGAGGGGGTGAGGTCGCAATCTAGGGAGCGGCAGGGAGTGTCCATACTATATGTTAGTACTAATATATGTAAATATATTACTTTGCCCAAGGACTTCAACGACGACCGGTCCTGCGCTGCCCGCATCCAGCGGCTTCCGTTTTCCGTCCATTTCCTTCCAACGTTAGATCGGTTTCCCATCAAAGCCTGTTTTTTTTTTAACTGTAATTTATTCAGAGTGTAGTGCTTACTTATATCATATCAACCATTCAAATTTTTAATTGTTTATTAACGTACGAGATTCAATCAGACCCTTGTTCTAAAAATCTCTATTGGAGTATCACGTTTTAAATAAGTAACGATTTGGACAATTATATAATTATCCAAAAATCGAGGAAAAGCTACCAAATGAAGTCAGCGGGAATTCAAAAGCATGTTAATTATGAAGTGACTCTAACAGCATACGAGTAGATACATACAGATATACACACACATGACCCTTTTTCTAAAAATCTATTTTAAGTATCACGATTTAATTAAGTAGTGATTTGGCCCATTAATTAATTAATTAGCCAAAAATTCAGGAAACGCTCAGTCACTAGTCAGCGGAAATTCAAAAGCATGTAAATTATGAAGTGACTAAAACAGCATACGAGTAGATACATACAGATATACACACACATGATCGCAATATACGAGCGGACGGCAGCCCCATAATGGATGGTAACGGCGAACAGTACCATTAGGGTACCTTTTAACGTATTAAATCGAGACTTATCGGTGACCTGTCGCCGACCTGACCTCCCGTTCTTATCGCGGTCACCACTCACTTACCCCGCCGGGCCGGGGGTGACTTTGCGCCTGTATTTCGACACTTGCCACTTCATTATGAAACTGTGTTGTTGCTGTTTCAAACTGCGAAACTGTTTTTATTATAATCAAATATCAATGTTGATATCATTGGTGTGTTCCGGCATGAAGATAAGATAGCCAGTACCCTATTACGTTGGGGAATCTTGGTAAGCCCGCTTCCATCTTCGGCAACATCTTCACTTACCACCAGGTGAGATGTCAAGGGTTTACCAATTGTGAATAAAAAAATAATAATTGCAAAATGGTAACGATAGATGGATAACCTGACTTATCTCTATCACCTACTTAAAATATGATGTGAAAAAACTTTAACAATAAGTACAGTTTTCTGAAAATCTTATTTATTTTTAGGTATTGTGATGGCTACAAAAATTCGAAGTTGAGACTTTGATAGCTATCGATTGTCTTACCTATTTTTATCACTCATAGAGTCTATAATTTTGAACACAAAAAACCGACTTCAAACAGGAAACTATAAGGTTCCCCGCAATTTCTCTGGAGTGCCATCATCAGATCCTGGTTTCCTTATCATGGTACCGCCCTTGGGATATCTCCTATCCAACAAAAAAGAATCATTAAAATCGGTTCATAAACGACGAGTTTATCCGCGAACACACAGAAGAAACTTTTTTGAAGTCGGTTAAAAAACTAAAAAAAAAATGAATATGTGGTGAATTTTCTGAACGGTTTTGAGACAAATTTGGGTTAGAGCAATATTATATTGCGCAGGACCGGTCGTCGTGGAAATCCTTGGGGGAGGCCTTTGCCCAGCAGTGGACGATTTTCGGCTGACATGATGATGATGATGATGAATATTATTTTCATACCTCCAGACATATTTTTAAAAATTTCTCTTATCTTGTAAAAATACACTTTTTATTATTTTTATCAAAATGGCTCGATTTTGAGGACACCTGTGTAAGTAACTATATCTTAACATGGCCTACTCCATGCTTTGTTCGTACTTCTATTAAAATTTTGAATACGTTACCTCTCATACAAACCCAGGATATTTTTTAATTTTATATTTTTTAATTTTTCTCAAAAGTGGCTTTAAAGATTTTAATAAAACTTTGTCAATTACGAGGAATTAATAAAGCCTAATACATTTATAGCATGTCTCATACACCTTTATATTTCTACTAAGTAAACGTAATGTTTAGTGTACATTTGTGTATGCCCATCTATGCCAGATAGTGAAGGCTTCGCAAGAAAGTATGTGCAGCGTGACTGTACAATTTATTATTTACAAGTTCTAAGCCCTTAGAAATGATATAACAAAATTCCCCACCATAATTTGGAACTAGCTATCATAGCTTTACGCCGGAATACATAAATGCTGTTGTCACTCATCTTTGACGGAAAGACTTGGAGGTATTGATGGTGGTGGTGATAGCTGGTGTAAAAGATGCCTTACCACCAATCAAACCATATCTTACAAAGTAAGACCAGACCTAGAATCAAACCCGCTATCTCCTGATATGAATCAAGTGAATTCAAGTTGATTACCTCTGCGCTACGGAGGCAGTAATATTTAATTCAGTAGGTATAATTACGTTTTTACTAGTATATAGATAGGTAAATGAACGCATATGAAGGCTTTATAAAGGTAATAAGCAATTTAGTGCTTTTGTGATGTTAATTAGTTGCCCTAATGAGAATTTTGTTGCTCGAGTCGATTTCTGAGTAACATATTACAATGCTAGATTGTATCAATGTTGGCTTTACATCTCTGTAATAAGCGACCACACACAACCAGGCAAACAGCAATCTTTTCATCCTATGCAATCTGCCATAGATGAAGTTCTCACTATTATCTATAACTGAAACGCTATCTCTATCAGATACTAAAGGAATGAAAGAGAGTTTCATTTTGCCAGGCTTCTATAGACCGGTTACCGGACCGTCAGGTCAGCGGCTACGCTAAAATGTGTGTGTGTTTGGTTAGGTTACCACGTGGTTACCACAGATGTAGAGCTGCTCTGCTCGTTGCCTTGTTTCCAAAAGGTTCTAGTCTGACCAGCACAGTAGCGTCAAAGCCTTCGTGCTTCTGAAATTCTCACCGTCGCCACAAGATGGAAGCACTTGTATCATAATTGCAATAAATGTTATATTACAAAGGCAAGTATTATTTATTTCGAAGTCAAACGAATCTATATAAATATAATATAGTGGCTCTCTTGTAGCTAAAACCTTTTATTTAACTAGATATTTATTTTTGTGGCACCAACGGTAACAACAATAGCTTAATTATTAATCTGATAAAGTTCATACACGCAACTATAAAATGTTACATCCCTCCCATAAACATAATAATATTAACCGCGCATGTCAGTAATTAAACTGAAAGCGATCCATTTAAAATTTTAATTAAACAAAAAACAAGCTATAAAGTCTAATCAAAACATGACCATTACACGAGAGCTGCCACTTAGCGACAATGGTCACCCCTATGCGGCCGCCATTTTGTAAAGTGCACTTAATAGGGATCCACATAAATCCTGTTTGTTAATTTAATCAACACCGCGGTATTCTTATTTTTGCACTAATCAATTTGCGCCGACACCCTTTAGACTCTTCAGAGACATCACAAGTGATATATTTACTTAGTATTCTCTGCAATATCTGAACATTTTTAAATTTACATGATTTGATGACGAAACGGGAGTGATCGTCCCATAAACCGACTTCGAGTTTTTACAAAAATGCCCTCTATATCACTTAAAATACACTAAAAGTGTTTCAGAAAAATGTGTGTGTGTGTTTGTTAGTGTGTGTGTGAGTATGTGTGGGTGTTTGTATCCTTGATTTGCCGAAAAACTGTTAAACCGATTTCGATGAATTCATTGAGGTAGATGCAAATAATTTTAAATATTAAGATTAATGATTTATGAGTTTCTAGATTATTTTTTTTCTAAATATTTAATGTGCAAATACCTACCTCTTTAAAAAAATATCTTAAAACGGGCGCTAAGGATGTTTTCCAAAATTTTCTCATCGACGACATTTAGGTATTAACACCTTAAATAAACCATATGTGGTATACCTAGAAAAACTTTTAAAAGGAAAAATGTCATACACAACAAAAATTTTTGTTCTCTAAAATGTCACTAAGGATATTTGTCAAATTAATATGATATGAATGGTATATCTTAGAAAACTCAAATAAAGGTGCCTCCCATACAATTTGAAAAATAGTGACGCTCTTGCGAGAACATGTGCTCTGTGCGTGGAGAGTTCAGTTTGATGGAATTGATCCTGATCGCCCTAATTCAGGGTAGGCTCAAGCCCCTCGATGGGGACGTATATGAGCTGATGTGAAGAAATACATAATTTACTCATGCTTATGGACTTAAATCGAAATCAATGAGTATTTAGCCCAGGGGCACAAGCTGTTTTTTAATTGTTGTTGTTCTATATCTTATGTTTATCGATATTGTCAAAAATGACCCTATTTATTAGTTTTGCAATAAAATACTTGTTACTTATATTTACAGTTATAAAATGACAATAAAACAATAGTAGTGGCCCCCCCTATAAGCGCAAAATATTCAATAATTTCGATGACAGTCCATAAAATTGAGTAAATTAGTTAATTTTATAGGCGGCGCTAGTGTGCTAATAGAACCGCCTTTAACAAATAAAATCAATTCCATCAAACTGAACTCTCCACAGAGAGCACACCTGACATAGGCCTCCCTCAAGGATTTCTACGACGAGCGGTTCTGCATTACCCGCATCCAGCGGCTTCCCGCGACCTTCACCAGGTCATGGGTCCACCGACTGAGAGGCCTGCCTACGCTACGTTTTCCGTTGCGCGGTCGCCACTCGAGAACTTTTCTATCCCAACGGCCATCCGTTCTACGAGCTATGTACCCCGCCCACTGTCACTTAAGTTTAGCAATTCTGAGAACTATATGTCGGTTACTCTGGTTCTCCTACGGATCTCCTCGTTTCTGATTCGATCACGCGTAGAACAGAAACTCCGAGCATAGCACGCTCCATTGCCCTTAGGGTGGCTTTAATTCTTTCTTATCAGGCCTACCTACACCTAAACCACCCTTATATATAAATCACTCCGTTTATTGGTGAAAACCATATGGAAATTCGTCCGGTAGTTTTTGAGTTTATCGCGTTCATACAAGCAGAAGGACAAGGTGTGGGACTATGTTTAAATTAAAATATGTATAGATGAAGATAAGGTGACCTTCCAAAAAATAAGAAAACTTGAGCCGAACAAAAAATTGCACTTTAAAGCTTAATATCTTGCAAAACGATACCTGAATCGAAAAAAAAAGGTTTTTGTAAACCCTAAATAGTTTTGAAAGATCTATTCAACAGTACCCCACACGGTAGGGTACCTCAATGAAAAAAAAATTACCCCTCTTTATTACATGTAGGGAAGTATACTAAAAAAAATTCAAGATTTTATTGTATCACTTTGTCGGCGTAATCAATATGTTTACCTAAGTTTACATGGCGAAACTATAAGGGTTCCTTGTTGACTCCGGAACCCTAAAAGAGATGTTTTAGGATTTTCCTTCTGAATATTGAAATTGAATTCGAAGTAAATCAAATCAATCCTCTTGTCCTAAATGTTTTTTTTATTTTTATTAAAACAACTAGTTACAAAGTTACTTAATTAAATTGAATTCAAGGTCGTTGGCGACGCTATAATATTAATTGATAGTATTGGAGCCAAGGTTGATACGATACACCTAGGTAGGAACCTACTTACTTATCATTATTTTTTACCCAGGACTAATTTACATCAACTCATAGGCAAGGCCTATAAGGAAGAGAATTGTTTAGGTGAGAACTGACATCGTGATTGATCATCATTTCAATGATTTGAATTAAACATTATCATACCAATAACGATGATTATCACACTCAATATTCAATATGAACACAGTGTTGTAACAGAGAAAATGGTGACATTAAAATTCAAGATGGCGTATATGTAGGGTGCCACCCCAAGTCCCCAACCGGATATTCCGCACGAGCGGGAATCGGAAACGAAGGGAAATTATTTATGACATCTCTCGCATTATTTATTTTATTTTATTTTTGGACGACACGCTAATGTTTCGTGTGATTATGGAGATGGGAGAATGACCCACTCGTGCCGAGATAATAAAAATGTAATAGTTAGATTGACAAAAATCGTGTGAAAATTCCGCGAATGTGGGTAGTCGAATAATGTTTACCTACCCACATTATGTAGATTAAACATGTGATTAATTGTGAGTTATAGCGTTTTTATTCATATAAATATTGTTATTATGGGCTTAGTTAATTTGAAAAATATTTTTTGCATTGAAATATGAATAAAATGCTGATTGGGCCCAATAGACCCCTATAATACAAAAATACTTACCCTTTAAAAAATAAAAGAACAAGAAAAGAGAGTGTATATGAGGTAGTTAGGTAGTATTTTTAGACAGAACAATCCCATCAAAAACATTTTTATGTAACAAATTCACCAAGTCTCACGAGTCTGCCCTACAAATATATGAGATCTTAGGTGGAGCCAGGCATTATGCTGTTTTAAAATTAATATTCAGTAAATTGCACCTTAGTTCTTTTTTAAACATACACAGTAAATAATAATAGGTACTTACACTTATGATTAATACATTTTGTGCATCTTTATTGCCTAGAACTTTATTTCATCTCATTTAAAATGATATTTTCTGACTTGGCAATCACTAAATGTATTTGTTTGTATGTAAATTATTTTCAACTGTCATCGATACATCGTCCTCGTGTTTTATAGTACATACTTTCAAGCTTGTTTTTGTGATTGCCAAGTCAAAAAAAATAGATCATTAGTATAACTATTTTTATTTACTCGGTATGTTTAAAAGATAACGAAAGGCAATTTGCTAAATATTGATTTTAAAACAACACTGTGAGACTTGGCTCCACTTTAGATCTCATATGTTTTAGAGAAGACTCATGAGATTTGGCGATTTTTTTACATAACTTTGTTTTTGATGGGATATCATTTCGTTTTGTTCGTTTTTTTTTAATTTTTAATATTTTTTTCTAACAACCATACAAACTGTCAACTCCTATTTCACCCCCTAGGTTTGGATATTTGATATTTTCAGGCGTTTTTCTTTTATTAACTCCCAATTGCTTATTACATCTTAATCTCCATGCCTTTCAAGTTTCTAAGTCACCTGGAAGTAGTCTATAGTTTTGATGATCAATGTGTCCGTCAGTTAGTGAGCGAGTGGTGAAATATCAAAATTTCGATTTACGATATTTTAAAAACCACCATATTTAGAAACTTGTAACTTGTAATTTGGAATATACACTGTCTACGTTACGTCCCTAACAAAGATATAAAGATCTCGAAAATGCGTTGAGTTACTTCGAGAAAAAGGGTGTAGGTACGGCAGTGCTTGCTCGACTTGGCGGGAGGCACTACCGTGCTCCCTGGATTCAAGAAGCCATGATTAACGCTTTTTATAATATTGATCTATAATTAATCATAATGTTATTTATAATATTCTCATTTAGTTTATTACTTATTTACGTTTTTAAACATAACGAAAAAAATTGCAATCTTTTTTAATGCAGTAGAAATGAGTTACGGAAGTTTTCTTTGTTTTATTTTCTAAACTCTATCACGAATTGTTTTGAACCACTGAGACTTCATTCAAGTTCTAAATAAAGCAACTAAGCCGCAAAATCGCTCTCCAAGATAATGAGCGGACGCAGTGGAAAGGAACGTAATGCCAGGCCAGATACTTCCGAGCCATTTGGTGCTTTGTTGATACGCTGCCGTGTCACCACCATTCGAGGGGGTGTTTGTTTTATATACTTGCCTATACCTACATTCTATGGCTTTTAATATCGATTATGGCTTGAAATCAAAGGTAGATTTCAAATAGATAGGATTTATCAATCATTTGAAATACCTACATAGTTTTCAAACGTAAGCTCAGAGTGTCAGTGGCTCAGAGCGTTGATGGCGTAACGGCTAGGGCCGCCGCCTCCTGTCCGGGAGGTCGTGGTTCGAATCCTGCTATGTAAAAATGTGATTTCGAATTTAGATTTCATATGTACGTTTATCCGATGCTCTTACGGTGAAGGAAAACATCGTGAGGAAACCTGCACACGCCTGCGGAGAAACTCGCAGGTTGTGTGGTGAAGTCGACCAACCCGCACTGGGCCCGCGAGGTCAAATAAGGCCCGATCGCCTTAATTTAGCGTAAGCTCAAGCCCCTCGATATATGAGTATATTAGCTGATATGATGATAATGATGAAGCTCAGAGGATTTGTTTTTTCTTGAAACTTGTGAGACGTTTTTAACTGTCACACAAAAGTTTAATCTCCAGCATTCAGCAAAAAAAAAATCTGGTAACTTATATACGTTTCTGAGTATGTACTCAGAAATCTCATTTTCCTTTTCCAAATACGAGCCTTTTGGAAACAAAACGTTCAAACCTCCAAAGACAAATCGCCTTCGTCGCCGAGTCCAACAAAGCGCTCAGCGAGGCGAATTCAGCTTTATTTATCGCTAGCGATATCTGGTGTCGGCGCAGTAAAAATGTCAACGTCGGGTTTTGCACGCCCGCCATACGCCGGACCACAGAGCACAGAGCGGAAAAAGAAAATCAAGTTCAATTTTTATTCTCATTGGCAAAGTTACTATAAACGGATCTTTTTTTTTATTTGAGTGCGTTTGACTACATCTCACCTGATGGTAAGTGACGATGTAGTATGCTAAATGTATCACAAATAATAATTAGTGCAGGCTGTGAATTAAATACATACCTATTGTATTTTGTCAAGGATCTTGTAAGTTATCTTCTATATTCTTATAAAATAACTAGCTTTTGCCTGCGGCTTCGCTCGCATGGACATCGTTTTATGACTGTCTTTGAGGGTGAGTGGTGCGAGAGTCGCATTAGTTTTCTCCAGATCTCTAACCCTGCTTGGTTTATTCTGATTAGCAGTCTATATTATTTTCTACTCCCTCGACCATATATATGAAAAAAATCACAACAAATACTATTTTTTTCAGTTTCCTCAGGAACTTCATCAAACTTTTCTCTTTTCACATTCCTTTATAATATTAGTAAGGATTATATCGCCTTTGCGCTCACTAACTCGAAATAACCAATGTCATCAAAGTTACAGCCAAGCCATATCCATACTGCCCATTTTTGTGCATTAAGAACAACGAAAAATTTATAATTGAATTTGAATTGAATATTGTCATTTAACCCATCTTAAGGCCTTAATCTTCCTTCTGCTTATTTTTCCCCCTGTGACACACCCCTATCGTATCGCTATCGCTTCTCTCTGCCAGCTACGGCAGATCTCGCCTAGCTTCTATCTTACATAATAAAATATAGCATTGCTATAAAATATAACTAATGGTTAGGAACTGTATCATTACATATGTAAAGTTCTAACCATAATGGCTTAGACAGCAATCTTTTGTTGCTATAACGTCGCCTTAGTCAATCTTTTCGTTTTTAGTTAGCTTAAATAAAGTTAGGGCTTAACTTTAGTTTATTATTATCAGAAATGGTTAAATTGGAAATATCCTGACTTATATTATGTACGTCCAACCCGCACTGGGCCCGCGTGGTCGACTAAGGCCCGATCGCCCTAATTCAGGGTAGGCTCGAGCCCCTCGGTGGGGACGTATATGAGCTGATAAGATGAAGATGAAGATTATAAACGTGAAAGTTTGTATGTATGGATGTTTGTTACTCTTTCACGCAAAAACTACTGAACATATCTGGATGAAATTTGGTAGCTGGACAGATTAGAACATGGATTAACATATTGGTAAATTTTTTCACTTGCCAAGTAAAAGTCGGACTCGCACACGAACGGGTCCGTACCATCGTAGGTACAGTCTGGGAATTTAATTGTTTAGCAGATTAATGAAACTTTAATTTTGCCGGGTTAAAAGTAAGTACCTAAGTTTTTAAGATTAATATTTTTTAATTATTGTTTATACTTACCTAGAAGAAACCACATCGATATATAAACTTTTTCTTTAACTTCCGACCTTCTTTGATGTTACTTAAGTATACCTATCAGATAGAAATTGTATGAAACAGGAAAAACTTATTTCATAACCCGGCCAAATAAAAAAAGGGAATTGAACCTACTAAATTATTAAATTCCATGACTTTACAAGGTTTAACACTGTATATTCAAATGCTTTTCACGATAAAAATCACGTATAATTGTATGTGGCCCCCTTTTTTTAAATTTAATTTAATTTTTATTATTTTCTAATATAAGGGCAAAAGAAATACATACTGTGTGACAATTCCAACTGTCTACCTACTACAGTTCATGATGTACAGGCCTTTGACAGACAGAAAAACGTGTGGAAATCAGAGACTTAGTAATAGGGTCCCGATGGCACCCTTAGAGTACGAAACCCTAAAAACTGAACTTATTTTATTATGCAAATGGCACTAGTAAAGTTTTTTTTTTTTCTGGGACAAATCACACATGGTCATCTGGCCCCAAAGTAGGATTCCCTGTGTTATGGGAACCAGAGACTGATATAAATACTTATATACGATTAAAAGATATTTTACACCCAGGCACAGAGCAAACAAATCTGCTCATCACACAAATGTTTGCCCAGGGTGGTGATCGAACCCACGACTCTCGGATTAGTAATCAAGAGCACTAACCACTGAGCCAACGAGTCAGTCAATTACTTGTTCCCAAAAAAGTTTTATGGTTTGTAGTTAGAGCTTTGTAATTTTTATAAAATGTTCTGTAATTTCTCACGAAATAATCATAGATTAAATGCAATATACGTACTTTCAGATTATTAATTTATGATTAAACATAAATTCCTCAACTGTTTCAATCGCTCTTTGTAACCAATTAACGCCTTCGAGAATCTGTATTAAAATTCATGAAATAATTACTGGTAGGGCGTGCGCGAAATGAAATAAACTAATTAAAGGGCAGCGCTGGCAACACTGGCCGGCCAATTACCGCCGCTGATTTATCAGTGTTGCCTGATCAAATAATTAAAAACACCATGCGGTAGATGGCAGTGCGCTGTAAATCGTGAACGTTCCCGTATTCAATTTGCAGCGTAAAACGAAACGGGTCGGCCTCAATACGTATTGTATTATTGTATTGTGCATCAGAATTTATCGCCCACCTTAATAAACACTTACTTTATTTAAGTCTTCGCAATGTAATATAGTTCATAGTTTGTCCTGGGAAAATATTGATTTTATGTTTAAATGCTTTTTTTTTATTCGGAAATACAAAAACGTACTTAGCATATAAGTATAACACTTCAAACACGATTATTCATAATTACATAATTGAAAGCGAGACTTGACCCTTCACAAAATGAAGTGAGGGTAGATAGAGGTGTTCCTGCGATGCGCCGGCGGCGATGACACCGCGGCTTCAGTCCACTCGCGACCGCGGCTATCGAAGCATAGTCGAAACGTTGAGGTAAAAACAACATCAATACCTACTCATATATTATATAAAATAACGTCAAGTCCCGCATTTAATTTGTCAGTACTTAGCAAACTTACAACTTCATCATATCAGCCGAAGGAAGTCCACTGTTGGACAAAGGCCTCCCCGAAGGATATCCATGCCGCCCGGTCCTGCGCATCCAGAGGCTTCCCGCGACCTTCATCAGTTTGTCGGGCCTGCCTTCGCTACGTTTTTCGGTGCGCAATCATCGTTCGAGAACTTTACTACCTCAACTGTAATCTGTTCTTGTGCTATATTTTCTGCCCACTGTCACTTAAGTTCAGCGATTCTGAGAGCTATGTCGGTAACTTTGGTACTCACAACATAAACAAACAAAATTCTAATCATTCAAGATGCATGTGCTCTGTCGCTTTGTCATGTAATATGCAAAAACGCCCGAATATTACAGTTATTGGGATAAAACTTCTAAACATAACAGATTTTTAGCAACCTTTCAAGATGGGCAAGTGCTATATTCACGAGTACATTCTCAGTTCCTATAAACATGGGTCCTACTAATTTCATACAATATGACGTGTTGTCCTTCATGACAATATACAAACTCAATTTTAATTTTCCGCCAGTTTTTACAAAAGCACTTAAAACCAAATTAATTTATAAGAACTAAGTGGGCAAATATATCACTTGCTCATATCGAATGTTTCTACAATACAATACAATAATATTCTTTATTGCATCACAATAAAAAATAAATAAAGAAGAAAAGCCTTATTGCTACTCGTATGTAGCTCATTACTATGTACTAAATATTTTTTATAGTTCTTAAAAAAACCATGTTTTGTATGAAAAGTCTAAAAATATCCGTGGGAAAAGTTGATGTGTGTACTAAATACTTAAATGAAAAGCGCAGGACTAGTCCTTGAATAAAACCTTAACCCGCCATTGGTGACGCTATATATCTGTGAGACCGTGTAGTTAAAAAAATCAAATATTTTTGTCACCGTTCATCGAATAACACTATCCATGGTTTCGAGTATAGCTGCTAATTCCTCGCCCCCCTACCGCTAGTCTACCCCACAACAGCGACGCGGGCCCACGTCATAGAGTTTTGCGCCCAACCCGTTGCGTCCTTTACTCTGCGAAAAATATCCGTGGGAAAAGTTGATGTGTGTACTAAATACTTAAATGAAAAGCGCAGGACTAGTCCTTGAATAAAACCTTAACCCGCCATTGGTGACGCTATATATCTGTGAGACCGTGTAGTTAAAAAAATCAAATATTTTTGTCACCGTTCATCGAATAACACTATCCATGGTTTCGAGTATAGCTGCTAATTCCTCGCCCCCCTACCGCTAGTCTACCCCACAACAGCGACGCGGGCCCACGTCATAGAGTTTTGCGCCCAACCCGTTGCGTCCTTTACTCTGCGAAAAATATCCGTGGGAAAAGTTGATGTGTGTACTAAATACTTAAATGAAAAGCGCAGGACTAGTCCTTGAATAAAACCTTAACCCGCCATTGGTGACGCTATATATCTGTGAGACCGTGTAGTTAAAAAAATCAAATATTTTTGTCACCGTTCATCGAATAACACTATCCATGGTTTCGAGTATAGCTGCTAATTCCTCGCCCCCCTACTGCTAGTCTACCCCAAAAACAGCGACGCGGGCCCACGTCATAGAGGTTTGCGCCCAACCCGTTGCGTCCTTTACTCTGCGAAAAATATCCGTGGGAAAAGTTGATGTGTGTACTAAATACTTAAATGAAAAGCGCAGGACTAGTCCTTGAATAAAACCTTAACCCGCCATTGGTGACGCTATATATCTGTGAGACCGTGTAGTTAAAAAAGTCAAATATTTTTGTCACCGTTCATCGAATAACACTATCCATGGTTTCGAGTATAGCTGCTAATTCCTCGCCCCCCTACCGCTAGTCTACCCCACAACAGCGACGCGGGCCCACGTCATAGAGTTTTGCGCCCAACCCGTTGCGTCCTTTACTCTGCGAAAAATATCCGTGGGAAAAGTTGATGTGTGTACTAAATACTTAAATGAAAAGCGCAGGACTAGTCCTTGAATAAAACCTTAACCCGCCATTGGTGACGCTATATATCTGTGAGACCGTGTAGTTAAAAAAATCAAATATTTTTGTCACCGTTCATCGAATAACACTATCCATGGTTTCGAGTATAGCTGCTAATTCCTCGCCCCCCTACCGCTAGTCTACCCCACAACAGCGACGCGGGCCCACGTCATAGAGTTTTGCGCCCAACCCGTTGCGTCCTTTACTCTGCGAAAAATATCCGTGGGAAAAGTTGATGTGTGTACTAAATACTTAAATGAAAAGCGCAGGACTAGTCCTTGAATAAAACCTTAACCCGCCATTGGTGACGCTATATATCTGTGAGACCGTGTAGTTAAAAAAATCAAATATTTTTGTCACCGTTCATCGAATAACACTATCCATGGTTTCGAGTATAGCTGCTAATTCCTCGCCCCCCTACCGCTAGTCTACCCCACAACAGCGACGCGGGGCCCACGTCATAGAGTTTTGGGGCCAACCCGTTGCGTCCACCGGCGTCACCAATTGTAATTAATGTATTTTTTTTTGTAGAATTATTAACATTTCTGTTACTTTATTTTCAACCGACTTCAAAAAGGAGGAGGTTCTCAATTCGACCGCATGTTTTTTTTTGTATGTTTGTTACGCAATATCTCCGCTGGTTGTGAACCGATTTTCAAAATTCTTTTTTTAATTGAAAGAGTATACTTCCCACTGTCACCAAGTCAGGATCTGAGGATGGGATCCCAGGGAAATTGAGGGAAACCCTCAGATTTTATAGGCACGTTTTACGTGTTTCTTGTATTTTCTAAAATAATGAAAGTATTTTCGTCTGGTAGTCGTCATCTCATGTTGATGAGCTGATGAAGGAAGGTAGCACTCCTTAAAGATTAGGAGTTGGAGGATAATTCTTCAAATATTTTACGTAGATACGTAGGTTACGTATAGTCCGATAATTGTATTCTTTCAGGTTATTCAGATGAGCTGATAATGGAAGTTTTAATTCCTTAAGTTTCATGCAGTTGAGATGATGATGGAAGCCACAGGAATCTGTATCTGATGAAACACATGTAATATGATTTGATGGTTCCTATTGGCGAGTGGGTGATTGGGTTTCACGTTATTAGATAAATAGCATTATCACTAAAAATAAATAAAAAAAAAAACTAAGAACCGACTTTAAAATGAAATTCACTCAAAAGTATGTAAATCAATACATAAAATAAAAATAAATAATATACTTAAATACACGACATTAACCAACAATAACGAAATCAAAGGTGGGTAAGCTCGCTAAGCTCAAAATTCAAAATAACGCCCTCGGAACAAAATATTACTTTGTCCCATTGTTACACAAATAACTACCAATGCGTGATTATATCAGGGTGAATTTTTTAAAGTAAAGGACGCATATTGAATCAAATGGACTCGCCAAAATTGCAATAATTATTATCCGTGACCACTCTAACCTGACTTTTACAAACAAATCTACACTTAATCCGAGTAGGTACTTAAGTACTTATAGTTTTATTGTCTATCTCATATCACTATCAGTGTGAGGTATAGGTACCACTGCACTGAGCCACTGACGCACGCGCACCAATGGACGCACGCCGCGCTCCGCAGTGCAACCCACCGCACGACGCGTATTTACGACTGTTGCATTCTATATTTTTCCTGAAGGCATTAATGCGTGATGCGCCAATTGAAATATGGCGCTGGAATAAGGATGGAATGGAGTATGATGCTGCGTTTAGATCAGTTTCAATGTTTAAAGTTTTGCTAAAATTAAGCAAATTTTCCTTAAAAATATGAAATTCTAAAAACACATTTTAAACACTAGTATAAAAAGTTTAAATAAGAAAAACTGCCACCTTAGGTCATCTGCAGTTTATATACAGTCCAAAATAAAAATAATTACAAAATTAGTAGAGTTTGTGCTTTATAAAAATCACCATCACATCAGCCGAAAGACCACTGCTAGATAGAGGCCTCCTTCAAGAATTCCACAACGACCGGTCCTGCGCTGCTCGTATCCAGGGGGTTCCCGCAACTCGGCAATTACGGAAAAAACCCCCCATGATAAATAATTAATAGTTACAGCTTTAATAGTGCAGTCGAAGTGGCTAAATTCTGGGCCGGAATGATTTAATTTGTCATCGACACGCAAAGAAGAAGTTACAGCTTCATTATCATCATATTAATCGAGGACGTCCACTGTTAGACAACGGCCTCCCCCAAGGGTTTACTTGTCATTAGGGGGTTTTACCGTAATTGCCACGTTTGGCAGGTGGATTGGTGATAGCAATGCAGTTGCAGATCACCTGCAGAAGCTAGGAATTGACGCTGCTGCTCCTCCTCCAGTTTAGTCCCTTAGTCGTCTCTTACGACACCCACGGGAAGAGATGGGATGGCCCTATTCTAAGCCGGGAGCTATACTTACCCGACTATAAATAATCTAATCTGTGTTGCTTCGGTATATACCTACCTACATATTTTCTTTTTAATACAAAAGGGATGACGAGTGCTAGTCATCCGAGTTAATTTTTATTATCTGTCAAAAACTACATTTTGTTCTAAAAGTGTCAGAAATACCTAGGCGTGACGTCATAGTTTAGCAGCGTCATTTAAGTACTCATTTTGTGATTTTGGTGAATTAAAAATCGAAGACTTGATGGAAAACAAAACGAATAAGGTTTTCCGAAGTTTAGGGCAATTTAGTGATCAAGAGTTCATAATTTATTCTGACGCTGTCGTTATCCCAATTGTACATGAAGATACTCTTTATTTCAAGCGTTTCGACTTAACTCGCCATCTAAACGAGGCATCAGCACGAATATCTCAAGTGTTATGGATTGCGCAGTTGTGTTTGTGAAGTACTGCTTTTTGATCAATCAGTCAGCCTTGGGGGCTTTGAACTTGCTTTATTAATCTCCAGGAGTCCTGATCCTGGGCTTGATGGGGCGAAGTCCGGCGTCAAGTGCGAAAGTTAAATAAATATTTTGAGGAGAGCAATAAATAATGCTAATAACGTTGAACACTGTTTTCCTTAATGCCTGTTATGTAGAGACAATCTGAAATTGTGAACATCATTTAACCGTCTCCGTGGCGTAATGGTTAGTCCATTCGCTTCTCACCAGGAGGTCGCGGCTTCGATTACCGGCGGGGTCAACTTTGTAGGACTCGGTTTGGTTGGTGGTAGGGCATTTTCATAGCCCGCCTGGCTAGCTATCACCATCTTATTAAAGTCTTGCCGCCAAACATCAGTGTTAACACCATTGATGTGCTTCGGCTTGAAGATAAGATAGGAAGATCCCCATTGCGTTGGGGAGTCTTGGTAAGCCCGCTTCCGTCTTCGGCATCATCGTCACTTACCATCAGGTGAGATGATGCCAAGGGCTTACCAACTTTAAATAAAAAAAAGAACTTTTCTCTTATTTAGGTAGGTTTTAGTAGTAAAGTTTATAGCGTTTTTAGTTTGCTCAGGATAACAAAATGTTGATTTTTTATCCACAATTAATAAGCCCTTGGCATCATCTCGCCTGATGGATTAGTTATGAAGATGTTGCCGAAGATGGAAGCGGATTTACCAAAATTCCCCAACGCATTGGGGAACTGGGCTATCTTAATATCTTCAAAACGGAACCCATCTCGACTATTAACGTTGACATTTGACGGTAAGACTTAAATTAGGTGGTGGTAATAACCAAATAATATATGTTAATCATTTCTATAACTCGTGCAGTTTAATTAAAAAACCATACCTACTTATACAGGGTGTAACAAAATTGTTATAGGTCCCGTTAACTGGGGCTTCTACTCATCATACCGAACAACTTTTGTTCTACGACTTAGCTGAAAACGAAAAAAAAAATTAACTCTTCATACAAATCGATCAGCTGATTGACCAACTTTGTCCATTTTTGATTGATTGATTGATTGATTGAAAGTACAGATTGTGCAGTGTGTATTGCACACCATAAGAGGAAAAAAAAGATATAATGATTGAGTAAGTTGTACATATAGGCGGTCTTATCGCTGACAAGCGACCTCTTCCAGACAACTTTTAGGTGGAGAAAACATGAGAAATAATTATTATGGGTTAGTAGTGGGCAATAAACAATTTCATAGAATATTTAATATTTAAATATATATTATAAATAAATAACGCATTCCTAATAATAATGATATAAATTAAAATACATATACATAATACATACATAACATATATAGTATAGTAAGTACATATGTACATAACCAGATTAGTGATGATGATATTATTATAGAGATATACAGATTTATGAAATTTAAAGCGATAGAAAGTTCTGTTTAACTCCAAAATTAAAAAAAATATTTAAGAAGGAGAATTACAAATTAAATCAGGGAGAGAGTTCCACAGGCTTATGGTACCATTTTTTTATGGAGGATCCAATTTTTTTTTTGAGAATTGACTATGTTTCCTTGGGGAAAGTTGTTCAGTATGATGAGTAGAAGCCCCAGTTAAAGGGACCTGCACCAATTTTGTTACACCCTGTATAGTACAAATCACCTAGGGCGGAGTTAATGAGCTCTATCTCTCTTTATCGTACATAACATACCTATAAACCTGCCCATATCGCATTACGAACTCAATTTAAAAGCGATAAGAAATTATAAAGCTACATAAAGCCATTTAATGACCATTAAAGCAACATTGTATATGTCTTCAGTATGTTAATATGTGTTTTATAGCATACAGATTTCAATCAAAATGATAATTTAATTATAGGCAAAAATCTTGCTGTATAATTACCGGTTAGTGTTATAGACATAAAAATATTTAGAATTTGTCTCGATTGTATGTAACTTTGCCTATTAATTGTGTCATCAGATAAACCGAAAGTTTGTTTCCAAAAAAAAAATACGAGTGTGTTTTAGACCACACGACTGAAGTAAAACTTCTTTAGCTCCATCTATATGTACGAAAGTAAATACTTAGTCTTCAGAAAATAATCAAATCTTTTTTGTCATATGGAGTTATAGACAGTTTACGAAAAGAGTTTTATTATCCTCTGAAAATGATCAAATCTTTTTTATCTTATATGTTTGTTTAGATTGTTTTGACAACCGATATTGTTGCCTTGGCAACCGATATTGTTAGAAAACAAAAATAAATAGTATCTCTCTTTCTATCTTCACTAATTTTTATACCTCTCTCAACTTCCTTTCTCTTCGCCCGACCACACTTCCGTAACGCTCTCGTCACGCATCCACCAGCTTACTCCCCAAGTCAAGCGTGCGTAAATAAGTTTTACTTAAAAAAAAACAATGGAATCGTGTGTAAATTGATATGTACAGAAAGGAAATACCATTTAACCAGATCAGTAATCAGTTTTAATAGATTTTATACAAAAACAACGGCTCCATTGGATTAATTCGGCCCGCACCGCTTACTATATCAATACCCTGCTTTGGTCGCTCTTGATCTCCCCGCTAGAAGTGTTAATAAACGTTTCACCAAAGCTAGCGCCTAACTTAGTAGACGCATTGCTGAGGAAATATGTCTATAAGTTTGGACTATGTTGGGCAAAGTTGCCTAAGTTGTGTGGTGCGGTAAAACTTAGTATGGGACGTCCACAGTGATAAGCTTAACCGGCAACTTGGTCGACTATGTAGACTTTGCTTTAAGTTACAAGGAAGGAGGTAGACATTTAAGAGCAGGTCCTTACTTGATCTAGAAGATTAATAATACAAAACTTAATTTATTATTTTAGATTGATTATAAAGTAATTATATGTATTTGAGATAGGTTAGCGAATTCTTGAATTCAATTAGATAAAAAAAAACGTTATGAAAACTGCAAATTGAATGCTATTTTTTGTTTGTACATATTATATACTTATTTTTCACTTGAATTTATAAATTTGTAAGGACAATTTAATTTATAACATTTTGGATCGACTTCCAAAAATAAGGAGGTTCTCAATTCGACTGTGTGTGTGTGTTTTTTTTGTATATTTGTTACGCAATATCTTCGCAGATTGTGAACCGATTTTCATGATTATTTTTTTATTCGATTGGGTATATGCTGTCAGCTTAGTCTCATATTACATTTATCAAAATCGGTGTAGTACTTGTTTAGAAAATTAACAAAAACCAAATAAAAATAATTGTACTAAGTAGTTGCGAGTTTTTTTTTAACGTGTTTAGCGTTTCCAATAATTCTTCTTTAGTTTTCACAATTTCGCTCGATCATCATATCAGCCACAAATCGTCCACTGCTGGACAAAGGCCTCCCCCAAGGATTTCCACGACGACCGGTCCTGCGCTGCCCGCATCCATCGGCTTCCCGCGACCTTCACCAGGTCATCGGTCCACCGCGTGGGAGGCCTGCCTACGCTACGTTTTCCGGTGCGCGGTCGCCACTCGAGAACTTTACTGCCCCATCGGCCATCTGTTCTACGAGCAATGTGCCCTGCCCACTGCCACTTCAGTTTAGCGATTCTGTGAGCTATGTCGGTTACTTTAGTTCTCCTGCGGATCTCCTCGTTTCTGATTCGATCACGCAGAGAAACTCGATATTTCAATCTAAATTCATCAGAATTTTCGTAGGAACAAATATCGGAAAGCCACAGTGGCCTCCATCTCCGTACACGTATATACGGGATGTTCCAAACTTATTTGCATTTACACGGCCCGAGTAATTGCACTGCGCTTCGGGGTACGCTTTAATTACACTTTCGAGTGTAGGACACTCAAGTGCCTGCGTAATAAGAAAACTTTGAATCCGTGTTACAAAATTCTTTAAAATTTGATTAACAGCGTTTAGAACTAGAAGTTTTATAAGAACGAAAAACAAAAAAAAAACGTGTGGCACTCTGGGACTGCCGCGGTACAGCTATTGCATAGCATTTTTTATCAACTTATGCAATTCTAATTATTTATTTATTTTTTATTTATGCAGTATTTATTCACTATTTTTTTATGTTTTACTGTTTTCGTGTGCTCTTTTTGATTAAAGGATAAAGGCTATGCAATAGCTTAAAAAAGTTACACCACGGAGGTGGTTGAAACTATATAATTAGGACGTTTCATTAGGGCGAAACCTTGTGGACTTTCCTAGTCTAAATATAGATCTACATTCTGATCTACGCCTTGATGTTGAGCAGGATCTGTTTATGAGATGCGCAAGCGCAAATTGTGAGTTACGGGTTCGCGCCTCGCTCGTAGCGAGGACATTATTTAAATCTGTGATATAAACTTGTTTGGCCTCAAGGTTTAAATCAAGACTAAAGGTATGGCTACATTAAATGCTTTCTTACTAAATGTTGTAAGTGTAAAAATAAGTATCTATGATTGTATCAGCTTATATACGTCCCAATCGAGGGGCTCGAGCCTACCCTGAATAAGAGCGATCGGGCCTTAGTCGACCACGCGGGCCCAGTGCAGGTTGGTCGACTTCACACACAACCTGCGAGTTTCTCCGCAGGCGTGTGCAGGTTTCCTCACGATGTTTTTCTTCACCGTAAGAGCGTCGGATAAACGTACATATGAAATCTAAATTTGAAATCACATTGGTACGTGGCAGGATTCAAACCACGACCTCCCGGGACAGGAGGCGGCGACCCTAGTATCTATATAAATTGGTAATGATTCGGTCCGGTAACCAGAGATCCCGGGTTTAAATCCGGACGGCCAATGTACCAATAAGTTTTTCGAAACATATACGTACATATACTTACCGATTGCTTTAACGGTGAAGGAAAACATCGTGAGGAAACCTGTATATCTGATTCCAGATGTGTATGAAGGTTTGCACACGTTCGTAGGTGTAAAATCTAAAATGCCATACACGTAACCGTAGGTGATGCTAAGTGCAACACCAGGCAACCGCCGTCGTCTATCCCTTGGATAGCACGGTTAATTGTGCCACACGATAAGAGAGAGAGTGTAAAAATGAGATTTTCAGTTGATATAATTAATAAAGTCTCAATATTAAAGCAAGTTTTCTGCTCCTTACTTGACATTTTAGATGTCGTGGAGTTATTTCGTTGGAAACATTATGGTATTATTCAAATAAAAATATGTCGTTTAAAACCAGTTCATGTTAAAAAAATAAACTAGAGAACCGGCCAAGTGCGAGTCGGACTAGAACTCCAAGGGTTCCGTACACCACACTTCTGCACAAAACTTCATAGTAAAATGACATTGATACCTTTGCACATTACTAACAATTTTTGTCATTTTTGACTTGGCTGATTTTTATTATTTGTTGTTTTATTTCAGTATAAGTACTATAATCACACTAAGTTTCACGCTTGCATGTATTACCATTTTTACAATAGAGCTCAATCAAAAATACTTCCAAAGATCTTTAAGACCTCCCTATTTTTTTTACTTTTTCAATTGTTTTAGTAATTGTTGTTATAGCGGCAACAGAAATGCACATTTTGTGAAAATTTCAACAGTCTACCTATATGCCCGCTGAAGGACGGACAGACGAATAGACAGAAAGACAGCGGTGGGTTAGTAATATAATAAGGTCCCGTTGGTCACTGCTTAGTTGTACGGAACCCTAATAAAAAAATCGAGGTAGAAAATGAGATTTTCTCACGTTTTGTTGCGTCGCCACGCACGGCACGTAGAGTCAAGGTTAGATCTATGGGATAGCGTACGCTGTGGGGTCGTCTATGTAGCGCTGATATGGTGACAATCTATTCCCAGTTGCCCACACCAGCTATTTCCACACTGTTGGCATTTAGGAAAATGTTGTTTTCAACTGTTTGATAACAGGAAATACACCACGGCCACCTTAATAAAAACTTGTTAGGTGCTACTACCCATACAAATAACTATCACTTAAATAGTATTAAAAAAAAAACGACGGGTTGCACTCCGGGAGTGCCGGCAGAAGTGAAAACTTGAATATTAACGTTGTGCATTTTTGATATTTTGGAATGGTTAGGGAATAATTTTGCACGAATAGCTTTGATTATCTGTATAAAAGTACTATCATTTATGTGGTAGACTACAATATTTATTTATTGCGCTATCGTACACAAACATGACAATTTATATTACATTAAAAAGTTTATATCTCAGAAAAATCAACAAAAAATCAACTCCATCCGTCTTACGAATTTTCGATCAGGTCACGTGTCCTGACGCGAGTTTAACATTTTTTACCCATTACAAAAAAGTGCACAACGCCGCTAAAGAAGTTTTCACTTCAAAAATTGTCATTGAATGTAATCAATTAATGTATAGTGAGATTTTACAAAGACTGCGGTTTTTCGATTGTACCAAAAATATCCGTTTTAACCGCTTCCTTGACATTATGGCTAAGTCCATTATCTTCACATCAGGAGATCGCGGGTTCGATTCCCAGCGGAGCCTAACTTTGCATGACTCGGTTTGGTTGGGGGAAGAGCATTTTCTAAGCCCGCCTGGCTGGCAACCAACGTCTTATATAAGTCTCGTCGCCAAGAATCAACGTTAACAGCATATATGTTTTCCGGATTTAAGATAGGATAACCAGTTCCCCATTGCGTTGAGGTAAACCCGCTTCCATCTTCGGCATCATCGTCACTTATACCATCAAGCTACCACCATCTTATCTAAGTCTTGCCGCCAAACATCAGTGTTATCAACATTGATGTTTTCTGGCTTGAAGCTAAGATAGCCAGATACCCATTGCGTTGGGGAATCTTGGTAAGCCCGCTTACATCTTCGGCATAATCGTCACTTACCATCAGGTGAGATGATGCCAAGGGCTTACCAATTAAGAATAATAAAAATAAAGTGATATATCAAGGGCTTACAAATCGTGGATAAAAAAAAATCTCATTAATCAACGATCTGGATAATATTGATGTAGGCAATTGGGAATCTGCGTTATATTTTTACTTATATGGTTATTTATTCCGTTGACCAGTTGGGTCATGCCTCCTGTACGTGGCCTCCATCGTAACAACCTCACCATAGACACAGCTCCTCTGTATAAAACGTAAACAATGGTAGGTATTCATTTTAAGGTGGTTCGATTATCATACAAAAAACAATTGCAATAATCTGGTTCAGGATACAGAATAAAGCGTAAATTATGTGTGCTACAAACTTTTTTCAAGTATTTGTTTGCGCAAGATTAATAAAAAAACATACTTTAATTTAAAATTATGGAATAAACCAACGCTCAATTTTCATTAAATTTACGAATGTGTGCGAGACAAAATGTCGTGTAAATACACAAGATGCGCGACGTTGCCGCTCCATGCAACCGACCGACGCGCGTGCATGTTGCCGCTCTTACGTTCTGTCACTGCATCAAGTCAATCGTTTGCAAAGAGAATATAACAAACTGTCTTTTGTTTGTTTTTCATTTTCATGGATTGAAGAATTATTACTAATCCCTACTAATATTATAAATGTGAAAGTAACTCTGTCTGTCTGTTACGCTTTCCCGCAAAAACTACTGAACGGATTTGGCTGAAATTTGGTAGGTAGACAGATTAGGACCTGGATTCAGACATAGGCTACTTTTTATCACGCACTGCGCACCCTCGAAAAGTCATAGAAACGTTGTCCACGCGGGTGAAACCGCGGGAAACAGCCAGTATACTATATACCGCCTACTGTACACTTCATTATAATAACTTTATGTATTAGCTTTACGAAACTGTTTTAGTGTACTATAAGTGTAAATAAATAAATAAATAAATAATATACATAATTTGAAACGCCATTTTTCCTATCTCAAAAAAGTTTTTACTTCAAGGTGTCGGTAACAGTGTCGGTATCGGTGTCGGTAACGGTGTCGGTGACGGTGTTGGTGTCGGTAACGGTGACGCTAGTTTAATGGTTTTTTTCTAATGTCAAAAGTTTTCACCTAGGTGTCGGTGACGGTGTCGCGGTTTCAATGGTTTTTTTCTCATCTTATTTTTTTTTACTTCAAGCTGTCGGTAAAACCAATCTGCGTCTTTCTTCCATGAGGTTGCTGGTGAAGTCGGAGATTTTTTTGGTTCTGTTTGAACGGCGAGTTTTAAAAATCTTAGACCCGACCGTTTGAACAATTTCCACGAACCTGTCATTATAATTGTCCACATTCTCGCAGCCTCCTAGGTATTCGAAACGATTGTGCAACTCGAGCTGAAAGCTCTCGGGGTTTTGGAGCTGGATGGGCGCTGGTCGGAGCGTAGACTTCATCAGTCGACATCTTTCTAGCTTGGTCTTTAGATTCAATGTGCCTCTGACCATCCGGTGATCGCTTCCTGTTTTGACTGAATTGATCACGGAGACATCATTGAATATTTGCTTCCTTGTCGACAAGATGAAGTCTATCTCGTTTTTTGTTACGCCATTGGGATGCAAAGAGGCTCTCCTTCTCCATAAAGTCGGCCAGCATCTGGCCACGTGCATTTCTTACTCCATATCCAAATTGCCCCACTCTCAGCTCACCATCGCTTCGTTTGCCCAGTTTCGCGTTAAAGTCCCCCATAACAACGGTATAATGGGTCCTGGTTCTATGTAAGTCTGTAGAGATGTCCTCATACATAGTCTCTACCTCGTCGTCGGAGTGTTCCGTTGTCGGCGCGTATACCTGTATGACCTTCATCGAATACCGTTTGGTGATTCTGAGTATAAGGTATGCTACCCTTGTCGAAACGCTCACGATTTGGACCACATTGTTAATGAGGGACTTGTGGACGAGAAACCCGACACCACCCTGGGACTGTTGGTCGCCCTCCCGGAAATAGAGCAGGTTTCCGGATTTAAGGATCATGGTGTCCTCTCCCTCTCTTCGGACTTCACATAAACCTACGATATCCCACCGTAACCTGCTCAATACTTCTTCGAGTTCTGCAAGTTTCTCGTCAGTCCGCAGTGTGCGCGTGTTGTAAGTTGCCAGGGCCAAAGGTCGTTGGGTTTGGTAGCCTGGCATCTGCCGGGGATTCTTCGCACCCCCTACCCCGCCGTTACCATGACTGCTACCGGAGCCAGGAATAGCGGGGCTGCCGGGGACTAGGGGCCGTTTTCTGGGTGTGAAATTCATAGGGGGGGTTTTGCCGTAATCGCCACGCTTGGCAGGCGGGTTGGCGATCGCAGTTTAATTGCAGGTGTGTTGCAATGCACGGAAAGACGCTGCTGCCCATCCTCCGGTTTAAAGTCCCTTAGTCGCCTCTTACGACACCCATTGGAAGAGATGGGATGGTCCTATTCTTAGCCGGGAACCATACGGACCCCTATAAAATTATCATTATGTATATAAGTATATTATACATAATGATAATTTTAGAGCTCTATATAGTTCGTGCGGGAATCTAAACAAAACAACAATAAAGTACTTAGTTCTGAATTCAAATTCTGTTACACGATAAATCTTGTAATTGATGGACATGGAATTAGCATTCGTTTGTATTCGGAAATGCGATGATTGCCGATTGCAATATTCAATGGATGTGTGAGTGTCGAGTTCAAAACTGCGTGAAGGAACATATAATCGCGATTTTTGGATACTACAATGCAATTAATTGTGCAATTTGTTTTTCGACAGTTAAATATTTATGTAAAGAGTGCGCTTAACGTTTTTAAGGTAAAAATGTGGAACCACGACTTCAAAAAAAAATTAAAACTAAAAATTTGTGGAGCAGGCGCCATCTAGCGAGAATTGAGCATTGAGGAGCTTCATCGAACCACCTTAATGCACGTTTCCACATAAACACATCATGGTAAAGAAATAGGTAATTTATACATAAAATAATTGGTGGTAGGAAATAATTATTCAGATGTAGTAGTAAATATAGCTGAAATAATTGTAAATACATACAAGTTAGAAAAAAGTTAATATCAATTGATAGGTACACTTTAACCCGCACTGGGCCCGCGTGGTCGACTAAGGCTTGATCGCCCTAATTCAGTGTAGGCTCGAACCCCCAGTGGGGACGTATATGAGCTGATATGATGAATTGATACAAAATAACTGGATATAGGTATTAAATGCATGTAGCTAATAATATTATTTAATGAATTTAATTAACATTTAAAAACCTGCCTGCATAAATCATTCCCCTCTTTTTTGGACAAAAGGGGAAAATTTATTCCGTGTTATTGATCAAGGAACGAAGACGAATCTAACGTCACCTCACACTTCAAAATCCATGGAGCCGTACAGGCTCAGCCAGAAAAACATGGAGCACGACTTGTAGGTATGGTTTTGTAAGGGCGTGGATTTAAATGATGCGTGCTCACAGTTGAGTACAGTTTATTTATATTAGAAGTAACAGTAAAAACACTTTTAAAAAACCGACTTCCATCGCAACTAATTACTATTATTTTTGCACTATTATTTTTGGTTTTTGTTAATTTTTTACTAAAGTACCACACAGATTTTGATAAAATTTATATGGGACCACACTGGAAGCACTAGCTTTCAAATAAAAAAAGAATCGTAAAAATCTGTTCACCCAGTCAAAAGTTCTGAGCTAACAAACATAAAAAAAAAACATACAGACGAATTGAGAACCTCCTCCTTTTTGAAAGTCGCTTGAAAAACCTGAAAAGAACACAAAAATTAGAAAAAACATTATAACACTTAAATTTTAAATACAAATCACAAACGTGCAAAAACATAATTTAATCTTACCCGTAATGGGTCTTTTAGAAAGTATCAAGGTATGAATTTATTACATTTATTATAATATGAGCTGATGATGATGATGATCGAATTTTTGGTTTTTTGAATGAAAAGTCACATGTGTCAACGCATGCGTAAAAGAACAAATAATATGGAATAAAAAACGGTCGAATGAAAAAAGAACGAATAAAGGCATACCGCGTTACAAAAATACAGACAAAGGTACATACAGAGATACACCCGGAAAACATTACCTTCCTTTTTTGGGTAGTAGGGTAAAACAAGAAGCTCTATTTGCGATAACAGAACGCAGTTTTATATTATAAGTTTTATGAAAGTACAAAAATTAAAAAATATTCTCATGAACTATTCTCAAGTACTTTGTAATAACATCCAAAACTACACCAAAGTATAATATATATTAGTACTAACATACAGTATGGACACTCCCTGCCGCTCTCTAGATTGCGACCTCACCCCTTAGTCACCCATATTGATACAGATTGGTTGTAGTTTGGTTCTCGAACGTATGAGATTTCGCCGCGATTTTGATTGCTCCGTCATTTGTTTTTAGAAATGTCATTTCACGACCGTCTGTATGCGTTGTCCGGGGTATGACTACACGCAACATGGCCATTGGCCACGTAATTAAACTTTCAAGATTAACCTCGATGGCAACAAATACAAGTCTGATTTCTCGATATTAAAATAGTTCTGCTTGAGACCGCAACACCATAGTAAGCAACACATCCGTTGGAGACGATATACGCAAAACACGTGCTCGCACGGAGCTCATATAAATACCGCGAGTTTCATTTCATTTGCACTACTAGTGTGGTGCAAAGCATAGATGGTTGTTGCGAAATATTGAAATTGTAATGAGGGAAAAAAAGAGGTGCGTGAATGGAGTAACTGTCATGCCTATTTTGTATCGAAACGAAACCTATGCGGCAGCTTCTAGAGGAGGTCCACCTAGGGCCTAGGGTAACCTATCCTAGGTGGAAGCGGGAGAAAGGACTTTCTTTTAACTCTTTTAGGGCGCCGCAATTTTTTTCCTTCATGGAATTTATGTATGTTTCATTTCACGATAATTTTAAACAAAAAAAAACCGACTTCAAACGCACTAGTCCCCACTACGATTTTGAAGGTTCCCCTCGATTTCTCTGGGATGCCATCATTACATCCTGGTTTCCCTATCATGGTACCACTCTAGGGATATGTTCTTTTTAACAAAGATAGAATCATCAAAATCGGTTCATAAACGACGAAGTTATACGCGAACACACATGAAAAAAGAAAAAAATATATACGGTCGAATTGAGAAACCTCCTCCTTTTTTTTGAAGTCGGTTAAAAGTTGAATTGATACTCCAATTAATTTTGGATCCAATTTAGAGGGAAAATATTTTGGCGACGTAGCCACGTAGGTAGTTTGCGACGTAGCAATGCTCTATGCACTTTTGGTGTTTAAATGCATTGAGGTGATTTATGAAGGATTAAAATAAATGTAATGTTTCGAATAAATTCAACAAATAATTTTTTAATACTTTTCCACATTTCTGTTTGATCCTACCTACTTTAGTTACACTGTAAACTAGTTACATAAAAAAGAAAAATAAAACTACAGAAAATTTATAATAATCCGGTGGATGACTTACTCTTTATGTAAATACTGCCAAAAACGAGATTTTGTTTTAAAAATGTTTGAAATATTGAACTATGACTTCATACTTTTTCATTGTCATGACGTAATAATTATGAGTTTTTGAGAATTTCGAAATAGAGAATGACATGAAAAACCAAATGTGTAAGTTTTTCTGAAATAAGAGAAGAATTTATAATGTGAAAACTTTTTAGGCGCGTTTGGCATTTTTCATTTGCATTGAACTTGCGACACTGTAAATGTAACCTGTAACACATACCTACCAGGAACACTTGCAGGTTCAAAACTTATAAAACTTTAAAAAAATTCCCGGAGTTGTTTTTTTTTGTTAACTACCCAGTTCAAAAATTATCTATAGACTTTTTTCAATTTTTTGTCCAACTGTAACATTTATTATAGGACATAAGTAGCGAATTTATTGTTATCGCTTCCGCTTATATTTTGCACGCGCCGCGCCGTCTAGAAGGGCATGTTTAACGCATGAAACGCGCTCGCAAACACTGAAGGTGCTCAGCTCAGTTAGATCAAAGCGTTTCTGTGACGTTGATTGCTAAATGGCTTGAAGGATTGTCTGGAGGTCATAAAACTGCTGATTGAGACCTCTGGAAGCTTGATGATGATGACATTGTCTGTATGACTGTGGACTGCTGTGGTTTTGCATTATCACTGGTTTTCCTTTTTCTACACACAAAACCATCTATGTAGGTACTATAAATACCACATGTTCTGCTATATTTGTTTTATTTTCAACATTTTCACTATCTGTATATTTTCTCTGAATAGGTATCTAAATTACAGACAGAAATCGATGCACGTTATTTTTTTAACAAGGTTTCATGTGATTTAACGCAAATGTTAAAAGTTATAAAACTTTTTTTTTCTATTATTAAGTCATCATCATTATCATCACATCAGCCAAAAGCCGTCCACTGCTGGACACTTTTATCTCCAAGGTTTCCACGATGAGCGGTCCAGCGCTGCCCTCATCAAGCTGCTTCCCGCGACCTTCACCCGATCGTAGGTCCATCTAGTGAGAAGCCTGTCTACGCTTCGTCTTCTGGCGAGTGGTGGTTACCTTGGTTCTCCTACGGTTCTCCTTATTTATATAGCATAGCACCTTGAGCCTTCTTATGAGGCCCATAGTGTGTGACTATCTCTCAGTTCTGTATGTCATCACTGGCAACACTCACGAGTCAAAGACCTAAGTCTTGAGACACTACAGTATTTTTAACATGACCATAAAGTGACGTGTGATTAAGCAACTATCGTAAAAGTTCATAGATTTTAATACATAGAACATTATGATAAATTAATGATAAATGTTTACTTTATATTGTACCACAATCTATCTGATTCCGGACAGGCGGCGGGGTCAGCATGCTTTGATCTCACGAATTAGATTCAGAAACACGATTGCAAAATTCAATCTCGATTCGTTCTAAGATACCATATGATATCTTGTCTCCTGATGCAGTCCTCCCTTTAGCAACAATTGCTTTCTTTCTTCTTCTATACTGTTTTTAAGAGCAGGTATCTAGAATTCTGTGCTTGGTTTCCACTATACAAGAATTAGACTCCACAATAGGTTGTAGATTATTGCAAAGATATAACACGCTTATACCACCTCCATAATTATTATCTAGGTGCAAATTTTCTATCGTACTACATTAAAATAATATAATAGGTTCGTGTAGTGGGCGCGGGCAAATACTGAAGCCGTCTTTCATAACTTCTACTAACAAACCCTTTGTATCGTCAGAAATATGGCCGGCACGACTCTAAACCATGTCCATACGCACTATATTTATAACGCAATGCGATTTATGCCCGTGAGTAATGGAACTTATGTATCCAGCAACATTATACCGTACTAAATCTCCCGTAGTGTTGTGTTTACTATTTAAATGTATTCATCTGGGAGTTTATCCGGGCGTCATGCGGCGACTGCCTTTCCAACAGGCTTGTTTGAATAATTTCCATATTATGTACCACATAGCCTCGGTCTAGGACGGATAAGTAAGATTTAACGGTGATGTATGGGACTGTTCTTATCCGTCTTTATGGCTACCTCTAAGCTTGGGACTAGAATACATGTAATATATCATCATAATATTGAAGACTAGCTTTTTTCCGCGGTTTCACACGCGTGGACAACGTTTCTATGACTTTTCGAGGGTGCGCAGTGCGCGAGCCGCAAACGGCTCGCAAGCGTGTAAAAAAGTAGCCTATGTGTTAATTCAGCTCCTAATCTGTCTACCTACCAAATTTCAGCTAGATCCTTTCAGTAGTATTTGCATGAAAGAGTAACAAACATACATCCATACATTCTTACAAACTTATATAATATTATTATATGTTGTAGGATTTCGAAAAATGCTATATTATCTGCGTTCTGAGTTCTGAGTTCAGCATTGCGTATTTTTGTTTCTATAACATTATTGACACACTTGACTAGATCCATGAACTGATTCATGAACTAAAATAATGTTCATACTGCGTCTTAGAATTTCTTCCGCCTCCACTCCAGATCAACCATCTTATTAATAACAATGAAGTACCTCCTTATAAAATTAACACTTGCTTAATTGTAATACTTGCTTATCTGGGCACCTATTAATATCGCATTCCTACTGCATATTAAACCTTTATTCAATTTTACATTCATAAAGAGCCATAAAATAACACATTCACTGACTATTAAGTTATTTCGCTTAGGACAGACAGTGGTATAATTATAGGTATAACAGGTATCTGCAGTACCTATATTAAATGGTGTAACTTTACTTTAAAATATCTATTTTTATCTATTATTTTACTGATATACTTATATACAGGGTGTAAAAAAATTGGTGTAGGACCCGTTAACTGGGGGTTCTACTCATCATACTGAACAACTTTCCCCAAGGAACCCATAGTCGATTCAAAAAGAAATGGACCCTCCATACTAAAATCTGTATATAATTTTGTTATTGTACAATAAAGCTTATTTGATTGATTGCTTAAAATGCACAAAACTGGTCGATCAACTGATCGATTAGTAGTTTTTTTTTGCGATTTCAGCAAAGTCGTAAAACAAAAGTTGTTCAGTATGATGAGTAGAAGCCCCAGTTAGCGGGACCTACACCAACTTTGTTACACCCTGCATAATTTAAATATATATAATATACCTATCCTACATAAAATATTTATTTTTGAACTTAATGTGAATTTCCGACATTTCATACAAACGGTGATAGCGATTTTCACCTCATAAAAGTTAAATGATTTTCACCAATTTTTGATATAGCTTGTCGTCAGAATAATTTTTATTTCATTTCATACAAGTGTTCTTAACACGCTATATCGCTCATTTGGTACTACAATGACGAAAATGCACTTTTTGTAACTTTACAGGAGAGCGATTTAAAAAAAAAATCAACTTTCATCATCCAGTTAATGACCTTTAAATATATCACTATTCTATGATTTTAGACTTAAAACATGGCATAAGTATTGTAGTTTTATGAGTAGTCTATGTCAACTGTTTATCTATATAAATATCTCTTTTATTAAAAAAAAACTAGAGCGACACCCCCAATTTTGTCATTGTTCCACCAGGATTCTTTTAATTATATGTAATGCTTTCATACAAAACTCAATATAAGGTTACAGAAGGAAACAGTTTTTTTTTTAATCATTTTTAATTATTCATTTGGTAACTTCTACAATACTTAGGTAACAGAAAATCTCATTTTGAAAAACACAGTCGCTTGAATTTATTCAACTATCAGTCGTATAAATAACAACTTCTCAATAGGGACTAATTTTTAAGCCTAATAATAAATCTTTACTCATTATAAATATCATCATCATCATATCAGCCACAAATCGTCCACTGCTGGACAAAGGCCTCCCCCAAGGATTTCCACGACGACCGGTCGTGCGCTGCCCGAATCCAAAATATAAGTAATTCAATTCTGCCAACTAAAAAACAGATTCAATTACAACCAAAATTCTTAACACACGTTGACAAAAGCTAACCATTATTTTTAATCATTCGCCGCTGTTAATATTTTTTGGTACCTCGTATAAAACTTATATAAAATTTGCCGTCACTTTCACTTAATCAACTTGCAGTCGTATTACTAAGATTAATTTCACTTAAGCTTAAACAATCTCAACTTCTCGATTAGAAGCAATTTTCAAGAGTTTGACTTAAATACATTATCAACCGACTTCAAAAAGGAGGAGGTTCTTAATTCGACTGTACGTTTTTTTTTGTATGTTTGTTACGCGATATCTCCGCCGATTGTGAACCGATTTTCAAAATATTGTTTTTATTCGAAAGAGTATACTCTCGAGGGGGTCCCATTGTCACAGGATCTGAGGATTGGATCTCAGGGAAATCGAGAACAACCCTCAAATTTTATAGGCACATATTACGTGTTGCAAGTATTTCCTAAAACTGTTCAAGTTTTGGTGTCTATTAGTCATCATCTCATGTTGATGAGCTGATGAAGGAAGGTACAACTCCTTAAAGGTTAGGAGATGGAGGATAATTCTTCAAATATTTTGCGTAGATACGGTAAGTATAGACCGATAGTTGTATTCTTTCAGATTATTCAGATGAGCTGATGATGGAAGATTTAACTCCTTAACTTTCATTCTGTTAAGATAATGATGGAAGCTACAGGAATCTGTATCTTTTAATGAAACACATGCTTTATGATTTAATGGTTCCTATGGGCGAGTGGGTGATTGGGTATAACGTTTTTAGATAGATAGAATTATCACTAAAAATAAATAAAATAAAAATAAAAGTTTAAAAAACTTAAAAACCGACTTCAAAATGAAATTCACTCAAAAGTATGAAATAATATTATTTACTTAGATACACGACATTAACCAACAATAACGAAATCAAAGGTAGGTACGAATTAAATAAGGGGCCTAAAATTTTTTTCTGAGGTCGGTGTCAGCAATGCCATCGAATCTAAAAGATTTGATACGAAAGTAGCTGTGTGCTGGTACCGACCTCAAAAATAAATTCCCCAAAAAAATGGAGAAAAAATTAAGAAGTTGTATATTTCATAATTCATAATTTACATTATCGTCGTTTTCCCGCAAAATAAATATAATATCTGGGGAAATATCAACGTAACTACCCTTTTTTCGCGCTGTTCCGCCGAGTGGAGATAAAAAAAATGTCAAATTTATCTTTTGGTTATTGCTGCACACAAAATAACTTCATGGAAACAACGACGAAACTAAGCATTGTCGTCGCTGTTCCGCCAAGTGCAGATAAAACAAATGTCATATTTATATTCTCGTCATTGTTGCACACAAAATAAGTCCTCACTTTACGGAAACAACGACAAAATTAAGCATTGTTGTCGTTGTTCCGCCAGGAGGGGATGAAAGTGATGTCATATTTACCTTGCCGTCGTTGTTGCACCAAACTGACACCTCACTTCTAGGAACTCCCCCGCACAACTGACTGAATCGCCGTTGTAGCTGTAGAATGCTTGCGTTTTGGTATAAAAGTAACAATGACGTCAACGCCATCTAGCCGCAGTTTATGAAAATACATTACCGTCGATTTTACCCCGAAAGTAACCAACCAAAATATATCGTTTGACATACTTAACTCATTTTTGATAAAAACCTTAATTACGTCATTGTAGTACCAAATGAGCGATATGTCCATATGTGTTAGCCCGTAAAGTAACACAGGGCTCGTTTGCCTCATAGGGTACACGAACTCGCCGGAACCGCTCCCCGTGTACCACATACGGTACACTGGACTGTTAACGTGTTAAGCTCAATTTTATTTTTCTTTCAGTGTTTTCATAAATTTTTATTAAAATGTATGGTTATCCTTACAAAACTAATTTTGGCCATTATTTGTTTATTTTTAATCAATAATTTAAAAAAACGAAACTTTTAAACCTATATTTTGTTCTGACTGACAACCTATCAAAAATTGGTTAAAATCGGTCTACTCTGAGGTGAAAATCGCTATCGCCGCGCCGTTTGTATGAAAAGTCGAATGTTCGCCGTCGGTTCACAGTCCTCTTAATTCATACCCATTTACTTTTTCAGGTCACAAAATTATCTACAACGACCGCTATCGACATTTTTACTTGGAATAAAATAATCATAATTTCAGCCAAGCTCACGAAAAACACTTATCGGGGTCAACTTTCGAAATAATAAATCTTGTGATTGTAAGTAGCAGGGCCAGTTAACCGTTCCATCTTCTGATAAGGTTAAAACTGGGAGCGGCAGTCACAAAGGCCTTAAGATGGAAACCAGTTGAGATACGTTGGTAGCATGTGGCAACGCTGATATGCGGTGAAAGTTTGGTGAATGTGAGAAAAAAGCGGTAAATTATAATATGAATTGGCTGTTACGGCCGCTAACAGGTTAAGATCATTGACCGCAGGCAAGTAAAACAGTGGGTTGGGATTTGGGAAGAAGGGCGAAAGGTTTATTTATAAAATACATGATTTTGTTAGAAAAAAGGAAGCATTTATCTTGAAAGCACATGTAAGCATAAAACATAAATAAGTCAACTGGATAGGTTAGACTCGGTTTGGTTGGTGGTAGGGCATTTTCTAAGTCCGCCTGGCTAGCTACCACCATCTTAATTAAGTGTTTGACGCCAAGGGCTTACCAATTGTAAATAAAAAAAGGGATGTGATCAGGAAACTGTTTAACCTTTTGAGAGAATTTTCAACATTTCTGCACGTTCTATGATATGTTTCTTACTGAACGAGTATTAATCACCGTCTGTAAATGGGCAAGTGCTTATATGGTTTTTTATTAGCCTATCCATTTTTGTAAAGATAAATTCAAGACGCTTCCATTAGTAGCAGTGAGATCAAATAAATGAAATAATTTCATGTCATCAGTGCACAGTGCATTCATAAATCTTACATTAAAATAATCCATTGCTATTTAAGGTATGATTGCCATAATATGTAGGTATTTTATAGTTCTTTGTAATATATGGCGATGGGGCGTCGGTGGGGTAACGGCTAGGGCCGCCGCCTCCTGTGCGGGAGGTCGTGGTTCGAATACTGCCACGTACCAATGTGATTTTTAATTTAGATTTCATTATTACGTTTATCCGACGCTCTTACGGTGAAGGAAAACATCCTGCACACGCCTGCGGTGAAACTCGCAGGTTGTGTGTGAAGTCGTGGTCGTCGTACCCGCACTGGGCCCGCGTGGTCGACTAAGGCTCGATCGCCCTAATTCAGGGTAGGCTCGAGCCCCTCGGTGGGGACGTTTATGAGCTGATATGAACAATATTTTTTTTGTGCTTTCAATTAAAAAAAAACATGTTTATTCTTATACCTCACTCCTCTCATTATTCTAATTAACTATCATGATCATCATCATATCAGCCGAAGGACGTCCACTGCTGGACATAGGCTTATTAATATCATACTAAAATTGTACCTAAGTCTTAGTCTCAGAATTAAAGCATTATTTTCGATTTTTTTTTTAAATTTCAATAGCTAAATCTAAATTTTGGTATGCATCGCATATTAGGCGCTATAAAGGCTTATTAAAAAGCCTTAATTTTCCAAGCCCAGGCGTCGTCGAGCAAGTTTTGAAAGCTATTAAATTGCACCGGGCGCCTGCTTTATTGCACATTGCTGCCATAGCGGTGCGGACCCATTCCTTAAAAACTTCAACAATTTACGAGCTGACTAATCTATGCAGTTTTCCACTATCTTCCAAGTGTCTATGTTCACTATAAAGTTTGCACTTTCAAACTAAAGGTAAGTGTCGTTCCTGGTGAGTAATTGTTGGTACAATAGGGATGACGAATGCTAGTCATCTGATTAACTTTTTATCATCTGTCAAAAACGACATTTTGTTCAAAAATGTTTGACATACCTAGGCGTGACGTCATAGTTTTGCCAGGCCTCCGTCACTCCATGTACTTGCGCGCTATAATAACCTACCGCCCAGCAGAGCGTTCTCGGGCCGTTTGCGGACCCAATTCAGTGCGGTTTTCACAAACGAAGCGCACGCACGTATTTTAATTTAAATCGTTTCGTTCGTTCGTACGCGTACCTACGATGCCGTCTGGTGCCTTATGTGCTGTAGCATTCAACAATGTTCAAAGCAAATATGTGCAAAGCATTCAACAAAACATCGTCTTTTTATGGAAAGTTAAAAGTACTAACAGATGTGTTTTATAATTATGTAAGAGAACTTGAGACTATGTTTATTAATAATTTTGAAAAAAATATAAAACAAAGGCCGGGTAGTATAGGTATATGAAATTTTAAATGACATACATTTTGACTCTCCCTGCCCTTGTTTCCCAAAACAATATCTAATAAAACTTTTTAGTAGATTCAGGATTTTTGCTACACTAAAATTTAATAACCGAGAATTTAGAAAGGGTAAGAAATTAATAAAAAATTATATAAAAATAAAACACATGTAACTCTTAAAGATTTTTTCATTTTACTTACACACTGACCTCTAAAATTATGTGTTATCTAGATGTATTGCACAGTCAGCACCAATTTATAAAAAAATATATATTTTTCTAGCTGTTTCCCGCGGCTTCGCCCGCGTAGAGGTATGAAAAATTGATAAGAACCTATTCTCAGACCTACCCGATATGCACACAAAATTTCATAAAAATCGGTCCAGCCGTTTCGGAGAAGTATGGTTACTAACACTGTGACACGAGAATTATATATATATATCGTCGCTGGAAAGGCAAAATTACCGTTACACCAAAAGGCCATTCCGAGAAAAAGCCATTTAAAAAATATATTTTTGGAAAAAAAATAATAACTTTCTACCTATTTAACCGATTTTAATGAATTAACTTTATATGCCACCCATTTTTTTTCTTCTATTTGTATGAGTAAGCTGCATATTGATTTCAGTGTTATTTTGGGAAATAAGTGGCGCTTACGTAATATGATCTTATTTTAAAGTGTGTCAAATTTACTTCCATGTCATCAAGTTAAATATTCTTTGCATTTAAAAGTGCTGATAACACGTAACATACAGAAATAAAAGTAGGACAACATTTCTTATAATATAAATATACTGCTATTCTGGTGAAGTAAAATTACTTCCAGGACTCGCTTTCCATTTTCACAGTTTAGTTTAACGGCTTATGAGACGATAAGATTAATATGTAACTTGACCACAATTTCTTAAAAGTATGTTTGACTTAATGATTTCTCGGGAAAAATGACTTTAGAGATAAATTGCAATTTTTAATAACCACAATAAAACTTCTGATGACTACGGTTGATTTAAAAATATGTCTTACATTATACTGAAATCTTATACAAAAAATAAATAAAAAATGAAAAAATGAAAATTACTTAACACAAATTACCTATACGCAAATCTAAACGATTTTTTTTATGGTAATAAACTTGATTGTATTTATAAATATGGCTGATAGGACAACATGCTTACTACATGGATCCATCACGTACAAAAATACATTTGTAAAATTGCTGACATTTCAATGGCTTCTCTTTTTCCATCAATTTCAGACCATGTGTAACAGAAACTATTTCTTGTACCTGATTCATAGAAAGTTAAATTGAACACAGCCAATTTTCGGCTGTAATAGACCATCATATTTTCTTCATGAGGCGTATTCAGGACTTTTTGGAGATCAAAAGTTGTACATAAAATAGTGTCGTCTTTGTTATGAATTTCTTGATGTGCTTTAAATCTTTCATTACTTTCTTCTTTGTCCTTCAAGTCCTTCTGTTTTTTTTTTCTACGTCAATGTTTATGTCATTTTCAAATTGTGTACATTTCAAACACTAGTCTTTGCAGGAAAAATGAAACCCTATGTTGAATTTTTTAAACAACTTTTCGCCTACATACTGTAAGCCTTTATTTTCTTGAGACGCTTTGTAAATTCTGTATAAGTTTGTTATATTCCTGAATTCCTGTAGAAAATACGTTTTTTTGTGTCTTTCCTGCAGTAGTGCGAGGGAACTGTTGGTAATTACTGTATGTATTTACGTAACTGCTTTAGGGGTTTTGTAACTGGGTGCATGTTTGCCTCGCATATTATCTTCACTCGCAGAGCAATGAAGAGAGGTCGTGGCTATATTGTACAATGTTTTTTGCTTAATATCTAGTGTACGAACAAAAAATTGTTGAAACACTTGTCTTTGTCCTTCACCTTCGTTACTAAATTAATTAATAGTATTTGTACGCTTACTTATTTCCGATGATCGATGTCGCTAAACAGCTACCATTTTTGAGTGGCTTACCAGCCAATCTTTAAGTCTCATGCTATCTAGACTCCAAAAGTGTATATACAACGTTTTTTTTTCTTTCTTCAACAATTTCATACGATTTATTTGTACAGTTATTTAAAGAACAGGGATTCAGTTTGATTTATTTGGCAGGCACAATTTTTTCTTTCTTTGTTATGTATATTTGACCAGATTCTCTCTTCTTTTTAGTTCTTTCGTTTCTTTTTTTCTTATACAGCACTGGCACTCTCACAGTCTACTTCACAAGTTTTATCCATCCTTCTACTGTCTGGAGATATTTTTTTTATTTTTCATTTTCTTGATTTTTTTCCTAACATCTTCTTGAGATTCTGATGATTTCGACCCACTCTCTTCCTAGGATGAAGAGTAAGGAGTTAATCTTCATTGTTTGACAAAAAAATCTACATATTTTTGTCCGTTCTGCTGACTTAAAAGTTTAACTTTTACATATTTTTTACGTTTGATTTGCATCTGTGTTTAATTTTTTCCATTAGAAGCACTTATTTCTTTATGTTTTTGCTGAGGCGAATTCTAATTGACGTATTTGTTCTTTTTTTCTGATTCAGGTAAAAAAGGGTTTTTTTTCTTCAAAAATATCACATTTCATGAGGTCACTTTTTGAGGTCGCCTTTATCTTCGTTATCTATCTGATTTTATTCTCTATCTTCTAAATTATAAAATTTTTCTTGTAAATCTTTGTTTTTAGGTGATGTTAAGTCCAGGTCCATTACATTATCATCGAAAATAGAAGAATTATAAGCTCTTTTTCTGTATTTTTGCGAGCTATTTCATACGCTATGTTATGATCATCGTAATTGTAATCATCTAATTCAATCTTTTTTGGCATATTAATTAAATAAGTGTGGTCGCCATTATATATTTGTGGTCTTTTGTTGCCTTCAGAAATTTTAATACCTTCATTTTCGTTGATTTCAATTTTTGTTTTTTATAATATTGAGTGAAGTTTTATTTTCTGTATCTGTATTTTCAGGCAAATCAAAATATATTTTTTATATCTTTTGGGTATTCTAGGTTTATAAAACTATCAAAATCTATGTTTTTTATATCTTCTGGGTATTTTATGTCTATAATACTTTCAGACAAATCAAGCTCCTAATCTTTATTTTCTCATTCATTTTGAAGGCAATTGTTAGCTTATTTGTCATTTTTTATGACTTTCAACTCTGTGTTTGTCAACTGATTCTTCTTTTCATTATCAAAAATATTTACTTTTTGGGTATCAGTCGAATCGTACGGAATATCTTCTTTTGAACAGGTGAGATTTGTTGTAGTCAAAATTAAATATTTCATTTTCTTCTTCTAAGTTGTATTTGATATTATCCGCCTGAAATTGGTCTTCACTATTAAAGTGTTTCCTGCAAAGGAGAATGAGTAATGGTGGGCCCACCTCTCAATAGAAGTGAGGTACTCATAAATGAGTAGGTATTTTTATGCAGAATAAAACTTTTTTAAATGATGAAATTGTTATTGATGCACAGGACGAACAATAAATCTTGTTTTAAAATGAAATACATGTATTATTACTATTTTACATATATAATATGTTAGATTGAGACAACTTTAATACGTCGTATCTCCGAAAGTACAATCATTTCAGTATAGGTTTATTAGTAAATAATGTTCCGCTTAAAAAGCCCTATCCAACGGTATATCATATGTCACTATTAAGGGGTGGGCCCAGACTCCATACATTCGTTTCCCATTGTCTTTCGATCGCAAGCCTCCTCAATTTCATCTATTTTTGTAATTTCTCAAAAAAAATTCAATTCATTCGCACAATACTATCTTCTGTCTGTAATTTTTTCGTGATGCGAGTCGTTCCTTCATTTGTCAAGTCATAAATTTGTTGATAATTGTCAATTAAAGGGGCTGTATTTTCATCTGCGTCACTTAAAAAACCGGTTAAATTTTTGTAGGTTTTTGTTTTGATGCATATTATTGAGTATTTTGAGCTTTCTTTGTTCTTTTTTTAGTTTGAAATGTCAGTTTTCGTACAACGTTCAAATTTGGACTAGTTATTTTTGAGGTTCCAGCTTTAGGCTTCTGAACGTCGCTCAAGTTTTCCATGTATTTGGCTAAATCTGGATCATTGCTTTTTGACGTTCTAGATTTAGGCTCCTGATTGTTGATAAACATTTTCGCGTAATTTTTGTAAAAAAAATTCCTCTTACTCTCCATGACGATCTGAAATCACACTAATATTATAAATGTGTTTTTTTACTTTGTTTGTTGCTCCATCACGCACAACTACTGAACCGATTTCGTTGAAATTCACTTAATCAAATATATATCACGTAAAACCAATAATAATAAACGATGTACTTTTGGGTATTATGACAAAATTTAAGAATAGTAATTCAGTTCTATGAAAATAATAATACTACAATACTATTCAATGAAATAAATAACGTATTTACCTGTTTCATAACCCCGTTATTGCATTATATCCACTTCCACTTTCTGATTAATTTGTGCGCAGTGGCAAAAAAGGACCTTCCGGAACAGCTCTGTTGAGTAGACTGGCTGAAGTGTCTGCGTGCGCGCGTTTTTATTATCGATGGTGACGATATTTATTTAACAATGTTTCATTATTTACTTACTTCATTGCACGTAAACAACACCCTTTGACAAAATCAATTTCATAATAATTTACTCATATTCTGTTGTCAGGTATTTGACTATATCTTCAACGATAAAATAGATAAATCTCATCCCAGTTTAAATTCTTATTCAATTAAATTCACACTTTATTAATCAGCCTATTTTACTTACACGGTTTTTTTCAAAAATTTTAATAATAGTGGTTTTACCTATTAGTTGCAGAATACATTTTAAAGTAAAGGATGAAATACTTTTTTGACATAAAAAAAAATTAACTGCAAGGCAGAGTTACTGATAGCCCACAAATACGCTAAATAGCAGTGAGACTAAATTACGTACACGCCATTCATCCGGTAAAAGTAAGAAGCCAAAATTTCTTATACACCATGCATCACCCCTATAAACATAAGTCAAAGTTACTTTTACTGCGTTATTCTTAAATCCCAAAAAGAGCATAAATACTCAAAAAACATTCTTTTCTAAACCGTAGAAAGTTAAAAGTACTTAAAATGAAATTTTGTGTTTTTTACGGTAAGTAAACATGACTTATGTGACACAAATGAAAAAAAGACCTAAAATTGCGTCACTTCAGTAATTGAAAAACAAAATACCCGCCTTTTTTCGGGTTACTGAAGCGCCATAAAAATGCTCTAATTGCGATGCTTCCTAGATAGATCGACGCAGAAAAAATCGCTGAGTCCGAATATATATTTAACTCGATATGCCCAATTTGGCGGTTAAGAAATGTTGCCTTTCCACCGACGATATATATATACTAGCTGTCCCGGCGAACTACGTACCGCCTTACATTACATTACACTGCCCTACCCTACCCTACCCTACACTACACTACACTACACTACCCTACACTACACTACACTACCCTACACTACACTACCCTACCCTATCCTACACTACCCTACCCTACCCTACACTACCCTACCCTACCCTACGCTACCCTACCCTACCCTACCCTGCACTACCATACCCTACACTACACTACACTACCCTACCCTACCCTACCCTACCCTACCCTACTCTACACTACCCTACTCTACACTACCCTACCCTACACTACACTACACTGCCCTACCCTACCCTACATAAGAAACTTCTCCTAATAATAACAAACTCGACAAAAAAAGAATTAGCCAAATCGGTCCAGCCGTTCTCGAGTTACGCGCTTACCAACACATTTTGCGATTAATTTTTATATTATAGATATTTAGATAAATGATACAATTTTAAACTACCACCTATAAGTCAAAATATATTCACAGTTCTCAATAACATAGACACAAAAAGTTACGTTAATTTAATTTTATCGAAGAGGCAGCCCTGCGATCGAGCGGTGTGAAGCATGTACTGCAGTTGCTGACGCGATGGAGTAGGCTATTATAGCAGTAGGTATTGGAAATTTACTACTGAGTGAAGTATCTGTTACGTAGTAACTATTTAGTAATCTGTGGTTTTGCAGCGTCATTTATGTTTTCATTTTGTGATTTTTGATGAATTAAAAATCGAAGACTTGATGGAAAACAAAACGAGTAAGGTTTTCCGAAGTTTAAGTTGGAGGGCAATTTAGTGATCAAGAGTTCATAATTTATTTCTGATACTGTCGTCATCGCTATTATGATATCGTACAGCAAATGTATATTTTTAAATATCACACATTCTATTAAGACAAATTATTTAGGGTATCCTGAGACAGTTTTAAATTAGTCTCTAGAGCACTATTTATGCGTTGTCTGACTCGCACTTAACAGATTTTTTTGAACCTACTGTGAAAATAGTAGACATATTATAAAAAAAAATGGGTGCCTACCTAACTTAACCTTCTTGCCCTTCAAATTCAAGGAACACAATGAACGCAGCCATCGACGCCTCCCGCGCAGCAAAAAAACTGCGAGCCTCGCCCTGATGATAAACTGGTTTTCGAACGCAGATAGAACAGCCAATTCATCATTTTCTCCATCCCACTCACACCTACACAGTCTTAACTCATGTGAAGGAGGAGAACAAATCAGCGAGGCCTCAAAACCCGAAAATCCGGCCACGCAACTTATTTATTTCTTAACTTGTAGCGGCCACATAAAGCATTGCAGACTAAACCATTGGTAATTGCCTCGCCTTTAGTCCTGACTAATTTACATGACATGAATTTTAAATATGGCCGCTTTAAGGCCAGCTCGGGGTTCGAAAGCTCGTAAACAAATTATAATTGTATCGCTGCCTGTCTTGATATTTGCGAAACAAAGTAAATTCAACTGAAAATTAAAACGTAATAATTTATGAATGCTGTCATGAAGAAAAACAAAGCCAATTAAATTTTAAATGAGACCTTTATTATTCCTTCAAAGAATGATTCTTGATTTCTTATTGAGCTTTTAATAAAAAATAAAATAAGGATAAAAAAGGTTATCTATAACGGCAGCTAACAAAAACAGACAGCTATAAAAAACAAGTAGTATTCATTGAGAGCATCGGTGGAGTAACGGATTGGGCCGCCGCCTCCTGTCCGGGAGGTTGTGGTTCCAATCCTGCTACGTACCAATGTGATTTCGAGTTAAAGTTTCATATGTACGTTTATCCAACGCTCTTACGGTGAATGAAAACATCGTGAGGAAATCTGCACACGCTTGCGAAGAAAGTCGCAGGTTGTGTGTGAAGTCGCCTAACCCGCACTGAGCCCGCGTGGTCGACTAAGGCCCGATCACCCTAATTCAGGGTAGGCTCGAGCCCCTCAGTGGGAACGAAAACGAGCTGATATGATGATGATGATTCATCTCTTATGCTCTCTAAATCTCCTCAGTCTTAAAATAGATAGGTACTTACTAAGTTTATTTTCCAAGCTGTCTATTTTACGAGTAAGGTATGTAATACAACTTCGTAACAAACCAATTAAAATGAAGAAATAAATACGTTGTCTTAAAAAGCAGCAAAAAAACACATAGCTAGAAAAACAACACTTAGTAGACTATCTAACTTTAGAAGTTCCTACAAATACAGCCTCCGCATAAATCGCGCATCGGAATCCAAAGACGCTCTAAATCATGACAATACCAGATACAGTGCGCGTTATCAATTAGTACTACCTATCAACGTTAAATCTGCAGTTGAATTCCAACCTCTGAAACTTTCACGCATTATTTTAGGGTAGATTTTCGATTGAACGTTAGAGTTTGATATCTGCTGCTAAATTTGTGGAAGGCTTGCTCGCTTGGGGCACGTTGAGGATAATAAATAAAGGCAGAGAGTTACTGCACGCCGTGAGCACGGCCTCTTCCTTATCGGACACCCGACAGTGTATACCAGGACGAGTAACCTTACACGGGTTAGATAGCTACAAAAAATAAAATAAAAGAATATGTAACAAAGGAAATCACGTTGGTAACTTTGACGCTATATTCTTCTTAGACTGGTCAAGAAGTAGATGTTTTTGTCTATAACTATGAAAGTTTTTCCTACGTGATTGGTACTCGTACATACATATTTAATGTATGTATGCTAATTTAATGATCTAACTTAGCCTCCCGCTGTTACGAACCAGTCTACTCACGACGCCTTTTTCGTAAACACCTTGCGCCTCCGTGGTGTAGTGACTAGTCCGCTTGATTCACACACGGAGGTCTTGGGTTAGATTCTCAACAGGGTCTACTTTGTCAAAATCTGTTTGGTTACTAGTAAGGCACTTACTAAGCCCGCCTGGCTAGCTATTACCATCTTGTCGCCAAATATCAATGATAACATAATTTATGTCTTCCTGCATGAAGATATGATAGCCAGCTCCCCATTGCAGCATCACTTACGATCAGGTGAATAGACTCAGCACAGGCCGTGGCCGCAGAAAGGTGGAGGTAAACTCTCTAGCGTGCGACTATGGAGCTCCGGTGCAGAACATTATCCACATCATCAGGGACTGCCGAACCAGGAATTACCCCGGTGACTCTGCAGACTCGTCCTTCCATTGGAACAATGCCACTATCTGAGTGAAGAACTCAGACATAGTTTTGTGATGACTGTACAACTATCCATACGATTCATCATGACAGCTCATATACGTACTCACCGAGGCACTCGAGTATACCCTGAATTAGGGCGATCGGGCATCAGTAGACCACGCAGGCCCAGTGCGGGTTGGTCGACTTCACACATAACCTTCGAGTTTCTTCACAGTCGTGTGCAGGTTTCCTCACGATGTTTTCCTTCACCGTATTGTGCCACACGATTAGAGAGAGAGTGCGCTGAATAAACGATATGACATCGAAATCCGAAAACACAATTTGTACGTGGCAGAATTTGAACCACAACTTCCCGAACAGGAGGTAGTGGCAAGTAACTAGTATCACATCTGTGGTAGTGGCCCAAATCGTTACGCCATCGACGCCATACGATTCAATCATATAACCAGGTGAGATTATGCTTACCAATTGTGAATAAATAAAATTTCGACGATTTAAAGCGACTACAACGGCAAACAATACGAAATTGGAAAACCTATTCAAAAAATTCAAAACAAATAAAGAACGAAATCTTAAAGAACATTTGGAGTCCAAATTTTGGACCGAATAAAAATGTCTCAGAAGTCTGTACTATACATTATTGTTAATAGATTCGCGACCATTCTTTTCTAGTTCTACTTTGGAATTTCGACTTATTTGTTTCGTTTTAGGGTTGGGTTTGGCGTGTTTGTGGGGTTGGCAAGCGACGGGGCGCCGTGGGTAGCAGCAGAGGGGTTGATTTATACTGGAGCAATGCAGCGGTGTGTGCAGTTAGTATTGATTTCCATTCGCGATGCCCGCCCCGCCCTGTATCTCACCTCTCGCATAAAAATGGCATAATGCCAACTATCTATTTTGATGCGTAGCCAGAACATATTTTTATACGGGCTGTTAAAGAAATCAGATTCAGGTAATCAATTTTATGAGTTGTTTCTCCTAATGAAAGTGAGATACAAACCTTCTTAATAGGGGATCGGACTGCAACAAAAATAAATTCTATAATTAGATTTCCTAAATTGCTCTCTTCTTGAAGTTTCAAAAAACTTTACATGTTTTGTTTTTCCATCACGTCTTCAATTTTTAATTGATCAATTTCACAAAATAAGTTCGTCAATGACGCTAAAAATCTATGACGTCCCTTGTGGGTATTTCAAACATTTTTAGAACAAAATTTTGTTTTTGACATATTATAAAAAGTATCTCAAATGACTAGCAGTCCGATCCCCTATTGTTCTTTCTTATAACATTTTTTGAATGCATACTCAGAAATCATTCTTCTTTCTGCTGAAAATTATATACTTACTACATTGTAAGCTATTTCTTTAACATATTTTTCATAAAATCTGATCAGTTTATACTTTGTAGTAACATTAATAACATTGTAACACATGGCACAGACCTTATCGTGATGATAAATGCGCGGTGCGACCTCGACCAACCGACATACTGAGTCCAGGGTTCGATGACCGCCATTTTGGTTATGAAACAGCTGTGTGTGCCCATTGGGGTTGTGTTTAGTAGAGATACCTATGCGTTAGTATCACAGAGTTTGTATATTTGCTATCGGTCCATCTTTGTGGTTGAAATCATGGTTTAAACCATTTAAGACTTTCTTAAATTCAGTAATTGCTACTTCTTGCTATAAGATTATTAATGTTAAAGCCATTCATTCAATTTATCAATTTATTTTTTCTCTGTAGCTAAGTTTTTAAACTCGGAGAATCTGTCATTTACACGCTATTTATGTAAATCGTCCAAACTGATGTCGCAATTCTTAAAGCCTATGCTCATGTATTTATTATCATTTATAAAACATAAAATATCATGGGAGGACAGAAAACCGTTTTAAATTTAATATTACAAAGTCCGCCATAATAAATCGTAAACCAGTTGTTAAGATAACTCATAATAAATTGAACTTACGTACACGTAAAAAGTTAAGCGATAATATTCGCATTCAATAAATTTGAGCTCCGTTTTAATTTGTTTTCTTTTCCGAACCGCCTACTTATTTTTATAAGGAAATTTCGTTATAGCTTTAAGCACGCGAAAATTTAGGAATATAATGACGGAAGTAACTTAAATTGCGTGCTGTGTTTAGAAGGTTTTTGCTTTTTAGGGTTCTGTAGTCTAAAGGTTCCGCTATGTCCGTCTGTGTGAGTCTGTCTGTAGGTGTCGGTATGTCGCAGTCGTTTATCTCAATGACTATTACAGCTGTAAAGCTGAAATTTGGTATGGTTATTAGGTCAGTGGCGTAAAGAGCGTCGGTGGCGTAACAGTTACGGCCGCCACCTCCTGTCCGGGAGGCCGTGGTTCGAATCCTGCCACGTACCAATGTGTTTTCGATTCGATTTCATATTATGTACGTTTATCCGACGCTCTTACGGTGAAGGAAAACATCGTGAGGAAACCTGCACACGCCTGCGAAGGAACTCGAAGGTGTGTGTGAAGTCGACCAACCCGCGCTGGGCCCGCGTGTCGACTAAGACCCGATCGCTCTAATTCAGCGCAGGCTCGAGCCCCTGGGTGGGGATGTATATGAGCTGATAAGATGAAGATGATAAGATATAGGTACAAATCTGTGACCACTACATCATTACAGCTCATATATGTCCCCACCGAGGGGCTCGAGCCTACCCTGAATCAGGGCGATTAGGCCTTAGTCGACCACGCGGGCCCAGTGCGGGTTGGCCGACTTCACACACAACCTTCGAGTTTCTTCGCAGGCGTGTGCAGGTTTCCTCACGATGTTTTCCTTCACCGTTAAAGCAATCGGTAAGTATGTACGTAAGTTTTTGAAAAACTCATTGGTACATTGGCCGTCCAGATTTGAACCCGGTACCTCTGGTTAGATGGACCGAGTCGTTACCGGTTGAGCCATCGACGCTTTTTGTGACCACTACAAAATTATGGAATATAATCTGTAAAAAATATTTTTAGGGTACCTCCAGTGCCTCACCTGCATGAAAAGTGGGCTACTGGGGGTTTGCTAAGATCCCTTTTCTGATAAATGTTGGCGATTTTTATTAAAGTTGCTTGTCCCCACGTCCTACCAGTTAAACGGCTGTTTCAGGAAATCTGAAAAGTATTGCGAACAGTAGCATATTATCAATTAAAAAAGAAAATTATCACGGCCAAGTAGGCTATATTAGTTTAGGAGTAATAGTCAACCAATTTATGATGGATTTGTACAAAGTTCATAGATTTTCCATACACGGTATTGCAAAAATAACTTTGTTTTTTAATGATTATTTTTTATTGAAGCGGTCGTAGCTTAGTGTGATTTGCGTGGTTGAGTTAATCACGCTGGTTAACTGATCCGAAGCACGGTCATTACCAAGGTTGGGGTTGATTGTTGGTGGCATTTTTGTCGACTGCTTCATAAGGCACGTTAAGTCGTAGGTGCCGGTCGGTTGGTGCTATCACTAGGTGGCAGTAGTCCAGCCGTGTCAGATGCCTCAAAGGTAGCTTGAAGAGCTTCTGACAGTGCAGTGCCCTAGACCTAAAACCTCTCTCATCAGAAGCTCTCCGCGCATACCCTTAGCGTGTATTTTCGCCCCCCCCCCCTCCCTCCCTATGCGCCTATATGCATACATACCCATTATATACATAAGGTATACTTATATACCTATACCTTATGTATATAATGGGTATGTATGAATCACACCCCGGACACTCCATACAAACGAGTGAGAAATGATATACATATATATAACTGACGTATCTATAGGCAAGAATGCAGGTAGGGTTGAATCACACCGGCGGTATTGGTCACGAATGTTTGTTAGTTATTTACTGCATGCACACTGCAAGATATATATACTGTGCTGCAAGCAACAATCAACAGTTATCTTACATGATTAAGTAACTTACATGGATAACTTTGTTCATTTGTTCTTCAAACACAGGAGCTTTTGTCCGTGAAACAATCTCATTTAGCAACCTACAATAATAGTCAATCTCAATCTATAATTCCGAGATCACATTTTATAAAATCACACCACTAGATATTTCTATACAACTCATACTTTCACACCATCTAATCAAATTATTACAAACAATAAATAAAACGAACAAAATATCTCACAAGCCACAATAACAAACTGATATCTGACATATGAAAAACATAAAGGAACTACATTTCTAAAAAAAAAAGATACAGCTAGTATGAAGATTCATAGGAACTGATTGTTCTTAGATTTGGTCGTATAATATTGGTGGTCAGCCAATCATGATACGAGGCATGCTGAGACGCCGCGGCCGCCTATTGGCGTCGAGCGGTGAGCGGCGCGCAAAGTAAATATAAGTGACGTTAATCGCGCATGCGTAGTTCGTCCTTTACGTTCGGTTTAAACTAGTTGCTTTTTATTCCGGTGTACGAAATCACAGCGGCGCGCAAAGTGAATATAAGTGACGTTTATCGCGCTTGCGTAGCTCGTCCTTTACGTTTGGTACCCAATCTACATCCAATCTGAGTGACGGGGGGGTGAGTTCGAATTTAGAGAGCGGCAGGGAGTGTCCATACTGTACGTTAGTACTAATATATATACTGTGGTATGAATAAAGGTGCAGGGCTGTGAGTCCCACATAACCAGTACAGCCGGCTGTACTGGTATGCGTAATACATTTTCCCTCTTCCCTCCTTCGCAGTCCGAGGGAAAAAAAACGTTGACACAAGTGGTGGAGCATGACCTAACCTTCCCGAGCTTGTGAAGAGACCCGTGGCAAAGCAGTGAGGACTTTATGGATTGTTAACGATTGAAAGCACTACGGAATCCTACTTTTCGCATGGTCCGACACTAACTTGGCTATGAATATCTTTCATAGTAGTTTTACATGATGTCATCATTAAATTGTTTTTATTTATATACCAACGACCATCAATGGAGAAAGTACCAAAGGGCAAGCCCTATTGCAGTACATAGATATTTACGTAGAGATTCACAAATGATAGTAGATAGAGACGGAAAGCGAAATTTAAAAGAGTTTCCAAAGAATATCCAAATCTCTTTTTCTCTCTTATCGTGTGGCACAATTAACGGTGCTATCCAAGGGATAAACGGCGGTGGCTTGGTGTTTCTTATAGCATAACCCGCGGTCACGTGTAGGGGATTTTAGATTTACACCTACACGTGTGAAACGCGACCTTTATACACATCTGGAATCAGATGTGCAGGTTTCCTCACGTTATTTTTCTTTACCGTTCAAGCAATCGGTATGTTTATGTACGTAAGTTTCGAAAAACTTATTGGTACATTGGCCGTCCGAATTTGAACCCGGGACCTCTGGTTAGGACCGGTCGTCGTGGAAATCCTTGGGGGAGGCCTTTGTCCAGCAGTGGACGATTTGTGGCTGATATGATGATGATGATGACCTCTGGTTAGGAGGATCGAGTCGTTACCGATTGAGCCACCGACGCTCTTTTTTAACAGAATTTCTCTTAAAGATAAATTGCAGTAGAAAAAACAAAATTTCGATTTAATAAAAGAATGTACTAAAAAGTTTATGAAAGCGACAGCCACTTTTCCGGGTTTTATTTACACATAACACAATATACTTATAGATATGTACACACCAAAAGAAATATAAATTGCGTCGCGTGAGGCATCGATTCTTATCGAGTACTCGAAAGATTTACTCGAAGCTTTCCAAGGAGAATTTATCGCGTTACAAGAAACCCGTTTCGTGCCTACTTAACTCAGTAAATAATGACGCACCGAAATTGATGGCGTTTTGTTTCTTTAAATAGATGAGTAAATACCAGGGCTCACGGTATTTCAGCTACGTACCGGGTTTGTATGGGGCGTCTTACGTAACGTAAGCTCTTGATTCCATTAGAAGTATTACCTTCACCTTACCTACTGTTAAGTCTTGTTTATTGGTCTTGCTTGATCATTGTTTGTTTCGTCTGGCTTATCATATCCTAGTACTTCGTAGTACCTAAGCATAGGCAAGCATTGTTTTACATATATTTATATTCACAGTCTTAATCATTGCGATTAATTTTAGGGATAATCATTATTGTGTAATATAAAACAAAACAAGGGTCACCTATGTTTTCTCAGTACATTTTCATACAGAGAGGTGGTTTAAACAGTCACGATTATTATTTTTAAATCAAGAAAAGTAAGGAATCGTTTTTTTTAAAGGCTGCATATCACATGTAGACTACTTATAACAAAATAAGGGCCACCTTAGTTTTCTCAGTACATTTTCATACAGAGAGGAGGTCCAAATAGCCACGAATATTTTTTTTAATCAAGAAAAAATAATACAAAGTGCAGTCATTAGGTTACATCCCTGGCTATAAATAAATGTGTCAAAGATTACAATATTCTACAGTTCCTTGGGAACTCCGTAGGCTACTCTAACCAAAATTCATTATTTTTTCCCCCGAAACTGACGGATAGTTTACCAATTTACCGTGATGTGCTCTTTTCTGAAAGGTCTAACGAGGATCAGCAGAATGTTGTGATCTTAAACACATTTACAGCCAGGGATCTAACCTAATAATCTAATGACTGCACTTTGTAATTTTAAAAAAATCGTGGCTATTTGGACCACCTCTCTGTATGCAAATGTACTGAGAAAACTTAGGTGGCCCTTATTTTGTCATGAGTAGTTTACATGTGATATGCAGCCTTTTGTAAAATTTGATTCCTTACTTTTCTTGATTTAAAAAAAATTATCGTGGTTGTTTAAACCACCTCTCTGTATAAAAATGTAGTGAGAAAACTTAGGTGGCCCTTGTTTTGTTTTAAGTGGTATTTAACACAATAGTGATTATCCCTATGTCAAAATCTTTCTAATTAATGAAGAAATTTGGACATTTGAAGTCAACACTAGGAACATCGGATGAACAAACTTGATAATAAATTGTATTTTGATAATCTTGGAGCTGTTCAGAATAGACGTCCAAATCTTCTGGACTAATGATATTCAAAATCATAACGAGGAATATTAAGTGAACAAATTAATTAACTTTTATTTTGATAACCTTGTTCAAAGCGGTTCAGAAACTCAAGGTGTAATATCTCCCTAAAATAACTAACGCTATTTTTGATATCCAAAATTAATTACGTTGGTACCTACTCTGAGGCAAACCGTATATCTTATGTTAAATTACATTGATGATAGATAGATGGAAGGCTCGTTCTAAATGTTTCTTGTTCGCTTTACATTGTATACTTTTATATCTTCACAAATTAAAGTTAATTTTATTAAAATAATCCACAATGACAAATTGAAAGCGGGACTTGGCGTGATTTGATATAAAATATGAGCAGGTATTGATGTTATTTTTACCTCAACGTTTCGACTATGCTTCGATAGCCGTGGCCGCGAGTGGACTGGAGCCGCGGTGTCATCGCCGTCACACTTCCATCTACCCTCACTTCATTTTGTGAAGGGTTAGGGTACATCAATACCTGCTCATCTATATAGAAAATAAAGTCGTGTTAGTTACACCATTTATAACTCAAGAACGGCTGGACCGATTTTTATGATTTTTGTGTTTTTGCATTTGTCTTCATCCGGAATAGGATAATAAGTATTAAATATGATATTCATCAAAAAAAAAAATATTATCAGACAAAAAATAATAAGTACGGTAGTGTAGTGTAGTGTAGTGTGTAGGTATAGTGTAGTTAGGGTAGGGTAGTGTAGTGTAGGGCAGGGTAGGGTAGTGTAGTATAGGGTAGGGTAGGGTAGGGTAGGGTAGTGTAGGGTAGGGTAGGGTAGTGTAGTGTAGGGTAGTGTAGGGCAGGGTAGGATAGTGTAGTGTAGTGTGAGGTGGAACGAAGTTCTCCGGGACAGCTAGTATGTTATATAAAATCACGTCAAGTCCCACTTTCAATTTGTCATTATGAATAATCGTGAAAGTAAACAGTGTTATAATAAAATAATCCACTTCGCCAAGATCCTCTCCGGCTTGATGAACCAGGGCGGTAAGCACGATAAATGAGACAAATATATATAAGTTTTAATATGATTTAAAAAAGACACTGAAATTTGTTATTTATGTAAATAATATACCCACATGTATGATTATGTTTGCGCAGCGAAAACAGGACATTTCAAAAAAGGAATGACGGAACAAGCAAAATGGCGGCGAAATCCTATACGTTCGACAACTAAACTGTAACCAATCTGTATCAATCTGGGTGACGAGGGGGTGAAGTCGCAATCTAGAGAGCGGCAGGGAGTGTCTATACTGTATGTTAGTACTAATATATATACTTTGACAGTACTTTACTTCATATAAGTGCTTATATGTATCGTACAGACAATGGTGTCCTGTAGAGGCCTACGCAGCCGACTCAATACAACACCAAAATCCACTTTACCCCGTACAGAGGAGCCCATAAGAGAATCGCATTTTCTGTTTACAAGAAGGGCGCAATTTATTTATTCGTTCATTAAACGCGGGGGATCCCAGCGAGAGATGAATTTAAGGATAATGGACTCCGCATTAAGTACTTCGCTTTTAGGACATTTTGGTCGATACGATAAGCAAACATTTTCATTCTTCTGGTGAAATGACGGGTGAGAAGGGCGATATATATTTAACCGCCTCCGTGGCATAATGTTTAGTCCATTCGCTTCACACCAAGAGGTCGCGGGTTCGATTCCCGGTGGGGTCAACTTGTAAGACACGGTTTGGTTGGTGGTAGGGCCATTTTCTAAGCCCGCCTGGCTAGCTACCACCATCTTACCTAAGTCTTGCCGCCAAACATCAGTGTTATCAACATAGATGTGTTCCGGTTTGAAGATAAGATTGCCAGTTCTCCATTCTGTTGGGGAATCTGGGTAAGCCCGCTTCCATCTTCGGTATCATAATCACTTACCATCAAGTGAGATGATGCCAAGAGCTTACCAATTATAAATAAATAAAAAGAAGAAGAAAAGAAGTAGGAAGGATATAGACCATGCTAATTACAAATAGTATGTAAACCAGCTAAATCAGTAGTAGCATAATTGGATACGCTAAACGCGCTAAAAAACTGACTTCAAACTTCTTCTACAACAGCTACAGATATTGGAATGTGAGGTGTTGGTAGATTTGTCTTGATCTTGTGAACGACATAGAATACACTAACTTTTGCCAGCGGCTTCGCTCGCGTGATCATAGATTCTATGACTGCTCGCCAGCACGAACTAAAGTAGCCTGTATGTTAATCCAGGTCCTAATCTGCCTGCCTACCAAATTTAATCCTGATCCGTTTAGCTGTTGTGGCATGATTGTATGACAAACATCCATCCATCCATTCATTCAAACTTTCACATTTCTAATATTAGTTTAATTGGACACGGCTGCCCAAAAAGTGGAACAATGTTTTTATGTAGCTGTGTTTTACCACAAGAGAAGTAAAAATTTTCCATTTTCCATTGAATAGGTAGATTAGTACCTAATACGACTATATTTATTTAAGATACTGTAATAGGACTATATTTATTTAAGATACTGTTTACCCGTAAATGTCCCCACTGCTAGGGCATGCGAACCTCTGTCAGAAGTTTTTCAAGCCACCTATAATACGTCTGGCAGTCGGCATCAACTGCTTTACGTACCTAGCAAAGCACGGAAACGGTGAAACCCATCCAGGTAATTAGTAATGCTTCAGGTCAGTTAACCTGCATGAGATATTATTATGACACGTCCTCTAATGCAATAGGGATGACGAATGCTAGTCATCTGAGTTACTTGTTATCATCTGTCAACAACGACATTTTGTTTTAAAAATGTTTGAAATACCTAGTCGTTTAACAGCGTCATTTAAGTACTCATTTTGTAATTTTGGTGAGTTAAAACTCGAAGACTTGATGGAAAACAAAACGAGTAAGGTTTTCCGAAGTTTAAGTAGGAGGGCAATTTAGTGATCACGAGTTGGTAATTTATTTCTGATGCTGTCGTCATCCCTATTCCATTTTCCATTTATTTTCACCCAAGTGAACCAACACCGCAAGTCACCATTTAAAAAAAAATGTCTAGTATTTAATACGTTATACACAAGTTTAACAACTAACACCGCTATACATTTTGCTTAGGAAGCAATTTCTCGGCTACTTTGCTTTCAAGCAACAAGGGAAAATATGCTCGGGCATAATGGATAAGACTTTACAAGGAAGGCGCTATAAGCGCTTTTGTTTCCAAGAAACCTACATTTTTCACATGAGCCTGAGGGCTCTGCAGTGGAAAATTGCTTCTAATACGTGCGATACAACGATCATAATTGTATGAATTATAACGTTACAGGTGAACAGTGAATATGGAGGAAATTGATCTACTCACTCTAATGTTATTGCTGACCTTAGTGCCCCCAAGATAAGCATCGCTGTCCCTTTTCTACTGGTTAGGCAGTGTTGTAATGTTGTTCGTATCATCATATCAGCTCATATACATCCCACCGAGGGGCTCGAGCCTACCTTGAGTTAGGGCGATGTTCGTATAGACTGTTTGTATATAAATATGTGTTTTTTTTTGTAAATTACAAGACCTTAGTGCCCTCAAGATGGCCACCACTGTCCCTTTTCTACTGGTTAGGCTGTATTGTAATGTTCGTGTAGAATGTTTGTAAATCAGATATGTATATGTGAATATTTTTTTTTGTAAACTATAAGACCTTAGTGCCCCCAAGATGGCCACCACTGTCCCTTTTCAACTGGCAGTGTTGTAATGTTCGTATAGAATGTTTGTAAATTAGATATGTGAATTATTTTTTTTGTAAATTAAAAGACCTTAGTGCCCCCAAGATGGCCACCGCTGTCCCATTTCTACTTGTGCAGCTGTGTTCAAAATGTTTCTACAGATTTATTCAAATTATTTAGTAAAAATTTAGCGTCGGTGGAGTACCGGCCAGTATCGCTACCTCCTGTCCGGGAGGTCATGGTTCGAATCCTGCCACGTACCAATGTGTTTTTGAATATCAATTTTATATATGTATGTTTATCCAAAGCTCTTACGATGAAGAAAAAACATCGTGAGGAAACCTGCACGGAGGAAACTCCAAGGTTGTGTGTGAAGTCCAATCCGCGTGGTCGACTAAGGCCCAATCACCCTAATTCAGGGTAGGCTCGAGCCCTTCAGTGGGGATGTATATTATATTAGCTGATATGATGATGATAATGATTTAGTAAATTATGCTGCATAAATCCATGTTTTTTTCTTCCGATATAAGTACAGAATTTACATTTTACTTAGTCATACCGTTGATGTTTATTTTAAAAACAAGTTATTGAAATGAATTTTAAATGTCAATGTTTCGTTATCATATCTATGGTGTATATGTAACGGGTAACACTGATAAAAATACCAATTGCCTCACAACACGCGATTGCTACAGAAGCCAATCATAATTTTTATTTACAGATGTATGTATGTACATCGAGAGTTGAAATTAAAACCCGCGGCTCGCTATCACAATTGGCAATAACCAATCTCTTATCTGAACACCATCTACATAGGCCTTTTAGCATAAACGGAACGAACGCGGCCGCGGGCGGCAAACTAATCTCCATAACTTTAATCCTTTAACCCTCACAGTACCGGGAATCCAATCAAAGAGTACAATCACCCCCGCGCCCCGCTCTTGCATCCCTGCCCCCGCCGCCTACGCAGCCTGTCCCGAGTAATTATCAAAGCTTTAATGACGTCATAAATCGAGTGTATAATCTAATCTGGAAAAGCCCCGAGCTCCAGCGCGCGGCTTAATGGTGTGAAAGCAGCCTTATCTCCCGCCATGTGTGAATAGAGCTTTATACGCCGCTGGCTGAAAGCTCGCGCCGGGAAACTTTGGAAAAATATGTCGTAGAACATTCGAGATAAGAATGTAGGACGTGAAACGCTTTCAAGTTTAATAGAAAATCGAACATTATCGTAAAGGAGATGTCTTCGCTTGCGAACTCTTTTGTAAGTGTGTGTTGTATCGTAAGCACTAATAGTGCGCACTTCACAAGACTGTGTAAAGAAAAAAATATTTTCATCTCTCCTGTTCGGAAAGTTTAATTTTCATGAGTAGATAGCCGGGCGGAACATTGCTTTTCCATCCCTAGGGAGGAAAGTATTGTCATCCCTAGGGTGGAAAGTATTGTCATCCCTAGGGTGGAAAGTAATTTTTTTTTTTATTGCCAGCCACGGAGTCGAAGATAATTGAGTTACATCATATTATTAAATTACATTAAAGTAAGAGGTTTTCATATATCTAAACTCAACTAAACATTAAACGACGTGTTTTTTTTAAATCTATAGGTTGATATTAAATCATTCTGCTGCGCGCCATATTGCAATGATAAAATGACACTTTTTTTTCAATTTTCGCCATGGCCACCTAGATGCACGTCGTGACCATCTCGATTAGGTGAAATCTAGTCGGCCGTGGCTAGCGGCCATTGCGAAAAGGTTGGAGGCTGGGTATAGGTAAGCTAAAATTATTGATATCTAATTAATACTTTATATCATATAAATAATTCATTTCCTCACAGTCGAAATGAAAAGTAGAGTGTTTAACTCGGGTGAAATGACCCATTCCACCCTCGAACTATTGGCGCTCTCACTTCGTTCGAGCGCCAGAAATATCTCGAGTGAAATGGGTCACTTTCTTCCCTTGATTAACAATCTACTATTTCACCACGTCTGAAAAATAATAGGTATATGAAATCGCCGATTCAGTTTTAAAGTTCAATGCAATTTTTTTTTAAGTAAATATTCTTTTTAACATTTACTGACCATTTTTATGATGATACTACTTGTGGTCTTGTAACTGACCAGTGTGATGTCTTTTATTTTCCAGTACCCGGAATTACGTACCATTGAATAGTACAAAGGCGTTTTCTTAGTTGTCAGTCAGGTGTGATAATTTTTTTGACTAGTTTATTTTCTTGAACATTCTTGAAAATGACATTAGTAACGAAGAAACTGCTGCTACAGCAATTGCTTTAAAATTTGAAAAAAAAATCCTTACAAATGGTTATTTTTTAGGAGATAAAACACATTTTCAAGGGCTTAAAGCCACCGTGCTCTTAAAATATCTAAACAATAAGCATACATTTACCACCGTTTAATTTGCTGTCTTGAGAATTAATTTTGTTTTAATAACTACTTATTTTCATATTAATTTTATTCATTAAACTTTTTCATCTAATCGGCAATGTCATAGATAAAGACCTACTATAACAAAAAAAAATATTTTACTTCCTTTCTTAATAAATATGATAGGTAATTGAAACCGGATTGTAATTTCTCAGTATTTATAAGGCAATTCAACTGTATCTAATCGCAGATTATAGATAAAAAGTTCGAGCCAGGCGTCTGTGCCGCTGGTCTTGTGAGGTTATCATTGGATTACACGCTAAATTTCCTCTAACGCTACAAATTGATACCCAATAAAACTTCTAGTTCTTTTATTACAACCAAATTCGTCATGCAATCACAGTATAAGGAGGCTACGTGTACCAAAGCTTGGCTACTGCTCATTTTTGGTACTTATATTGTTCAGATATTTTTAGGCTATGACTAGTTTAAGTGAGGTTCGTTGGTAAAACTTTTATTCAATAGGTACTTGTGACATTCGATTTGGCTTTAACTAGGCGTCGATTTTTAAACGGATTTGTGGTCTGTTTCTCACGTTTTTGTTTTACAACTTTCCTATGGTTATTATATATGGTTATATTGAACTCTTCATTTTTTTCTGCAACTACGGCAAGTTTTGATGCATACTTTCATAGGTCGTATACGATGAATTGTATTTTTTTAACCGACTTTAAAAAAGGAGTAGGTTCTCAATTCTCAATTGATAGGTGATATAATCCGTGATATAAATTTTATCAAAATCGGTGGAGTATTGACATTGTTATCAATGTGATTTATCTTTATTTTCTTTTTATGTTTGAAATTTGAATTTTATTACTATACTGGCGATCATATTATCCTTTGACAAACTATTTAATAAGATTTATTGTAATACGACATTGATAATACGAAATAAATTAATCAAATCTAATCTATTTAAAAAAAAACTTAGGTGAATGAATGAATTGTATTGATAATAAATGAATTATACTTGATTGTTTATGATTAAAGTCGATTTTTTAACGTGTATAGCGTATCCAATTATGCTACGACTGATTTAGCCGGCTTACATACTATTTGTAAATAGCATGGTCTATATTCCTTCCTTTCTCCTTTTATATCGACCTTCTTACCCGTCATTTTTTCAGAAGAATGAAAATGTTTGCTTGTCATATCGACCAAAATTAAAGTAGGTAAGTTACTTTACGCACTCATATTTTTATTAAAAAAATATGAGTGCGTTTTGACTGCAACTCACCATATGGTAAGTGATGATGCAGTCGAGGATGGTACACGCAAACTCAAATAATGCCTATTCATTCTTGCCTTGAGGATCCCCAAATTATGGGAATTGGGCAACACTGACGCAGGCAAGGAGTTGCGCTCCTTTGCTACATTTAGAGTACATGCTCATCCAAAGAAACATACATATACCCGAAAAACATTAAAACACCTATTATTCATCTTGAAAAGTAATACCAACAAACATACCATTCAACCATCCAATCCAACCGTGGGTTCATATTTTTTCCTACTTGCTCGTACATAATATAAATTAATGTTTTTCCCACAACAGAGATTACTTTTTGCTTAATTAATTTTGGCACAGAGTATCTGTTGAGTTCTGGCCTTGAGGCACTATAGATACTTCAATCTAAGGAGTAAATGACCCGCAATTACTGAAATAACATGGCACACTCTGGAATTAACGTAAAGTAGGTAAAAAAAACAGTTTTATTGTTTATGTTTGAGGATTAATCAGTTTCATTTTTTTTAAGCAGGCTTAATAACAACAACTAGGTATTACTACAGATCTAATAATGGTTTCAGGCCAGAACTGCTTAAATTACACACAAAATTATGTAGTGTGTGTAGAACTACGTAATTATTTATGATTCTGCCTGCTGGCAGAACTTTTTAATTTAAATCTTTTTTTATTCACATTTGGTAAGCCCGTATCATCTTCTCACCTGATGGTAAGCGACGATGATGCCTAAAATGGGAGCGGGCTTACCAGGATTCTCCAATGCAATGTGGAACTGGCTATCTTATCTTGAAACCGGAACCCATAAATTTTATTAACATTGATGTTCGGCGCCAAGATTAGAAAAATTGTGGTAGCTAGCCAGGCGGGCTTCGAAAATGCACTTCCACCAGTGAAAAAGTCTTATATAAAGTGAGTCTCCGCCGGGAATCATACCTGCGATCTACTGATATGAATTTAATGGACTAACTATAACGCCAAGGAGTCGGTTAAGAAATCAAGAATAATTCATTTAAATTAAACTCAGTTTAAGGAAGTTGCCGAAAATTTAAGTAAGTACCTACCAAAGTGTACTAGCAATTTACATAAATAACAAAACTAATTTCGTGCCTTAAATCTCGAAGCCCCACCTTCTACCTCAAGGCGCTCCAAGCTACCTAAACGGCACGATTCTATTGTACCTCATTACGCTCCACTTCCTACTCTCAAGTAGAAACTTCTCGACCATTTTCCACAGGATTCAAGTGAACCTATATACTCGTATATTTCAGTGTTACCATTAGGGCCTCTTTAGAGCTATAACGGGAAGTATTAAAAGTGACTCGATGATGGTTCAGCGCATTTGGCAACATTGTCATCCCGATACGTCGAACCAACGCGTGATAATGACGCAGTAGTGGGCTTTCAGTTGAGGACAACGGATTGGCTACTGCTCTTTACGTTATACCGTAGTAACTTAAGTTGATATACTATTTTGATATTTTTTTAAATCCATTCTGATTTCAAATGCGAGAACGTTGTCGTCGATCTACCTTCCTACGCATATTTTTGGAGTTCACTCCAAAAGAAACGATTTTATATGGGAAGTGAAATCGAATGTTAACTTTGTTAACTAACGTTTTATGTCAGTTGCTTTTTATATCAGGAAGGCTAATACTCCGTGGTCATACAGCCTAAGCCGTAGACCGAAGACCAGTACGTCCCTTCTATAATTTCAGGGACGTCAAAACTATAGTATATGTACACTTTTTTATTTTAAAATACAGGTAACTATTTTGAATTGGCACAAACGAATTGATACACCCTAATGTAAGAATTAATACATTGAAATGTTTTTTGCTCTTTGTCCTTTTTCTTACTCTACATGTAAATAACGGAAAAAATACAAGTAATGAAAAATGCAAAAATTACAAAAATTACTTTAACTATTTTGATGAAACTTTGCAATTTATTTCATAATTGTTGTTAATGTACTATAAAGTGGTGGTTATAGTGGAAAATAAATGAAAGCGTAGCTGATATTACAGCAATAAACGAAAAATAAAAAAATATGAAAATGGCTATAACAATTTTGATAAAACTATTCAAGTAGTAACTATTAATATTTTTATATTATTAAACAGCAGGTATTCGTTATTGTAGCAAAATTTATTAAAAGGCAAGCCCCTATACACTGGATTTTTTTACGATTTTCTTTATGAAGCAATCCGACTCTTATTAATATTATATTGTCTCTACTTTGCTACCGCCACTTTTTTTGTAGCGACCGCCGTTTATCCCTTGGATGACACAGTTAATTGTGCCACACGATAAGAGAGAGAGAGTAGTTTTTACACGCTGTTAATGAATAGTTTTCGCGGGAAAGTAAGTTCAGTACTGCTGTACAAATAATTGAATACTATGCCTACGTAGGTACCAAGCACGATGTCCTTACGACGCAAAGTAAGGCGCTGTTACAGTAAGCCGCTGATAAAGTCCAATCAAAGTGGGCGATAATTATGAAATGTGGCCTCTGTTGTCACTCCGTTATGCAGCTTTGGAACTGATTACACCCTTCCTGGGTTTTGTGTGTTTAGTGTTAAAGCTGTGTACGTGTTTACATGTAGATATACTTAAGCTACGAGATAAATATTAAGTTCATTATACTTGTCTTGAAAATTCAATAAATTTATTTATAGAAAAAATAGGACTATTATCTAAAGAAGACTAAAAGTTCTATTCTTTGCTTTTTGGCTGTGTACGTGTTGTAGATATTATAAGCTAAGAGATAAATATTTAGTTCACTACATATATTTTGAAAAACCACTAAATTTGTTTAAGATAGAAAAAATGAGCACATTACGTACCAGAGGAGTAAAAGTTCCATACTTTGCTTTTTGGTTGTGTACTCGTAGATAATAAGGTAAGAGATAAATATTCAGTTCACTACATATCTTGGAAAATCACTAAATTTATTTAAGACAAAAAAAACCGGCCAAGTGCGAGTTGAACTCGCGTGAAGAGGTTCCGTACAATGCCAAAGTCAAATACAAAATATCACATTTGAAATCCTCACAGTAAGATGCAAGTTATTTTTTTTAATTATTAAAAATTTGAGTGTGTTTGGCTGCACCTCACCTGATGGTAATAAGTGCCGATGCAGCCGAGGATGTCACACGCAAGCTCAAAAAGCGCCTATTCACTCTTGTCTTGAAGATTCCTAAATTTTACGAATCGGGGAATACAGACGCTGGAAGGGAATTCCACCCCTTGGCCATTCGCATGATGAACGAAGAAGCAAAACGCTTCGTGTGTAAAGGTGAAACATCATCATATCAACCGAAAATCATCCACTGCTGGACAAAGGCGACGACCGGTCCTGCGCTGCCCGCATCTATCGGCTTCCCGCGATCTTCACCAGGTTGTCGGTCCACCACGTGGTAGCTACGTTACGTTTTCCAGTGTGCGGTCGCCACTCGAGAACTTTACTGCCCCATCGGTCATCTGTTCTACGAGCTATGTGCCCTGCCCACTGCCACTTCAGTTTAACGATTCCGTGAGCTATGTCGGTTACTTTAGTTCTCCTGCGGATCTCCTCGTTTCTGATTCGATCACGCAGAGAAACTCCGAGCATAGTACGCTCCATTGCCCTTTGGGTGACCTTGAGCCTTCTTTTGAGGCCCATAATGACTTACAGAACTGAGACATGGTCGCTTACTATGATAGTAAGCGACCATGTCTCAGTTCCGTAAGTCATCACTGGCAACACACACTGGTCAAAGACCTTAGTCTTGAGACACTTCGGTATTTGGGACGTGAAGATATTTCGAAGCTTCCCGAACGCTGCCCAGCCGAGTTGGATTCGTCGATTGATCTCTTTCTTTAAGTTGGACCTACCTAGCTGGACTGGTTGTCCCAGGTATACATATTCGTCAACAACTTCCAGTGTAGAGTCTCCAACCTTTAGAGGGGTGGGTGCGGTACGGACATTCGTCTTGTTCGTGTTCATTTTAAGACCCACTTGTTGAGAGACGTTACTGAGGCCATCGAGCATTATGCTTAGGTCTTCCATAGTCTCAGCCATGACCACGATATCGTCAGCGAATCGGAGGTGGGTTATGTACTCGCCGTTGATATTGATGCCGAGTCCACCCCAGTCCAGAAGCTTAAAAACATCTTGCAGGTCGGCGGTGAACAGTTTCGGAGATATAACGTCTCCCTGTCTCACCCCTCGCTGCAACTGGATAGTTTTCGAGTTCTGATCCTGGAGGCGTACCGACATGGTGGCGTTTTCATACAGACACTTCAACACCTCGATGTATCGATTGTCAATTTGGCACCGCTGGAGAGACTGTAGCACAGCCCTGGTTTCGATTGAATCAAAGGCTTTCTCATAGTCCACAAACACCAAGCATAGTAGCTGATTGTACTCTGCGGTCTTCTGTATAATCTGCCGCAGTACTAAAGCCTTTTCGGAAACCAGCTTGTTCGGGAGGCTTGAAGTCGTCTAACCTGCGTGCGAGACGATTCGTAATGACTCTCGAACAAGGAACATAGACGACAAAGGGGTGAAACCGCCCTCCGCACCTGGTCGTCCGATGATGAAATGAAGAGGGGGAATGAGGTCGTGAAGCTCCAGGACACACTTTCCGAAATGAATCCTGTATAGAACACCGATAGACTATTTTCTATTATGACTAGAACTTTATTCCGTAGGTGAATGTATTACATTGAGTTTACCACTTTTTTTTCAATTGATAAGATTCCTATAGGTTTTCGTGTAATCTACAAGCCATGAAGTATATTTTGTATTTTTTTCAAAATTTTAGGCTCAGTAGTTTCGAATGGTCAATTTTGGTCTTCTTTCATGAATTAAAATCAAAACTTTTTATTTTACAATTTAAACAAAAAAATATTTAAGATCCTGATAATGAACCCTTTCATTTGATATACACAATAAGGTTTTCAAAACTTTTTTTTTTAATTTCCTAATTTGTCCCCCGAAAATAACCCTTATTTAAAAAAAATATGTTTTTACTTTGGACATCTGTGTTTGGGTCATAGGATTGCACTATCCTACCAAATTTCACCTAATTTGGTCCAGTAGATTCGGAGCAAATGGGCTTGGACAGACGGACGGACTGACAGACGCACGAGTGATCCTATAAGGTTCCATTTTGTTTTTTTTTTGTTCGGAACCTAAAAATAGGCACATCACCTACACAAGAGTAAAAGTTTTATTCTTTGCTTTTTGGTTTAAATTGTTTATAGAACGGTGGTCCAGTGGGCAGCGTTCTTGCCTGATGTGCCAAGATAAGGGGTTCGATCGAGCCCCGCTCAGGGCAAACGTTTTTGTGATTAACAGGTTTTTTTGTTCTATGTTTTGGTATTTAATACACATATATTTGTAAATATTTAAACGCAACATAAATACCTATGTATATAAGTCTCGGGTTCTCATAGCACAGGGAATCCTAGTTTTAGGCTAGATGACCATGTGTGTTTTTGTGCGTGAATAGTAAAAAAAAAGGTTTAAAATTGAAGCTGAAACAAAATAACACTGGAGTTCAAAAAAGGTATTTTAAGGTACATATTTGTATATTTTAAGATCAAGTAAATATTAAATAAAACGTAATATTAGTATATATGTTACCTACCTACTATGTACGTATTTTGGTCTCTGGTTTCTATAGCATATATGTCATATTAGATGATCGTTTGTTATTTATCCCTGAGCATTAAAAAATAATGGACTATAGAGCTTAAAATATATATTTATGCTGACAGTTTACCCAAAAAGAAATGTAAGACACTTGAGCCCACTTGAGTCCAAGTAAATGTAAGACACTACTATTTCAAACAAAGTGTCTAATACCGTGATTTCACTCAATCACCGAATAAGATAAAGTAAGTGAAAATTGTATCATATCGGTACCTATATCAAGAAGATAGCTTTTAGCTTTTTTTTTGACTGACTCGGTGGCTCAGTGGTTAGTGCTCTTGACTACTGATCCGAGAGTTGTGGGTTCTATCCCCACCCAGAGCAAACACTGTGGTGAACAGATTTGTTTGCTCTGTGTCTGGGTGTAAAACATAAACGTTTATAAGTACGTATATCAGTCTCTGGTTCCCATAACACAGGGAATCCTACTTTGGGGCCAGATGACCATGTGCGATTTGTCCCAGAATATTTATTTATTTATTTATTTTTTGTAACTCCGAAAAACTTATTAAATATCAACCATTGTTTGCAAAAACCATAATTATACTGTGAAATAGGTACGTAGAATGTAACAAAACACTGAAACTGAAAAAAAGGTATTTTAAAGTACTTACAGTTTATCCAGATGTCACATTAGATTTTAAGATCAATTAAATTTAAGACACAACTGTACTTCAAACAAAATGTTTGCTAACGTGACTTCACTCAAACACCAAAAAAGATAAACTAAGTGAAAATTTCATTCTATCGGTATATTTCAAAAAGACAGTTTTATCTAAAGAACTTTTAAAATATTAATCATTGTTGGCAAAAATCATAATTCACCTGTCAAATAACTATAATGTGACAAAACACTCATAAAAATTAACAATCATAGATTTTTGCGCAAACATTATGGAACAAAGAGTGAAAGACTTTCTTTCAAAGAGCTCAGGTGTAATTATATTCGTGCCATTGTTTCTTAACACGTCTAATGCCCCGGAACACCTTTGCACATTGTGACAGTGTTGCAAGGTACTTTTTAGTGGTTTACGACGCAATAAAATTGTACGAACAAGGCCAAACATTGCGGGATTCCAAAGATTTATTCGCAGGAGAGCATTGAAAAACAAAATTTGTAAAAATATTGAAAACTAGCTTTTGACCGCGGCTTCGCCTGCGTGGACATCGTTTTTATGAATGTCTTAAAGGGTGCTTACAGCGATTTTTTTTCAGATCCCTCGGGAACTATTTTAAGACATGCTTATTACTAAATCAAGTCATTTCCTACCCCCTCAACCATCTCTGTGCAAAAAATCACATAGTCAATTGTTCCGTTGCGACGTTAAAGAAATTAACCAAAAAAGAGTATATTTTCAGTTCCCTCAGGAGCTGCATAGGGCTATGCTATTTTCACGGGATAAAAAGTAGCCTATGTCCTTCCTCGTGACATATGCTACCTGCTCAAATTTCATTAAGATTGGTCAAGGCGTTGAAGCGTGAAAAGGTAACAAACAAACAAACACATTTTCACATTTATAATATTAGGTAAGGATAATAGCTCTGGCTTGAAGGTCGCAGTCTCGGTATTGTGCAATTTAACCCATTATGAAACTTTTTTTTTAACAAAAAAGGCATTTTTTAAAAAATGATCTTCATTCAAAGCGTAAGGGGTTAGCTTTAATATTCTGTAACAAAAAGTGTTTCTTTGCTTTTTTACAGCGACCATAGAATTTCTGCGAACGCGGCCCCAAACAAAAGCTTCGAACGTTTTGTTTTTGGTGTTTTTTTTTTGTTTTATTATGTCGAACTCTAAATATACGTTTGAAGCTATTGTGTTGTGTTAGAGGCACTCCGTTAAATAGAATTCAGTCTTGAAAAAATCCTTCTAGTGAACACTTGCCTTCAGTTTGTTGGGTAAATCAGTTTTGTGACGTAATTTAGACAATTTAAATGTTAAAAGTTCAAGTGCGTGTTCATGTCCTACAACTACAACCTTCAAAATGTCGTAAGTAGGCTTTATTCATCATACTGTACGATTCTGATCCATAAGCATACGGGATAAGAACGGTACAAAGTCCAAGGTGTCTTGCTTGATGTGCTGGCCTGTGTAAATGGTAGGCAAGTAGCAAGCGGCTCGCGAGCTTGGAATCAAGTTTTTTCCTGATCCCTTGAGAAAAGTCGCCTGTCTTTCGGTTTTCTATCGAATTCATTTCGGAGAATGTGCTCAAGAACTTCACAACCTCATTCCCGCAGCCCTATTCCACCTTAGGTCAACGAGACGCAGGGGGAGGTTCCACCCTTTTGTTGTTGATATTCAGCCTATACGCACGAAGCGTTACGCTTCCTCATTTTTTATGCGGACAGCGATTTAGTGGAACTCCTTGCGTGCGTCTATGTTTCCTGACTCCTACAATTTGAGTATCTTCAAGGCGAGAGTGAATAGGCATTATTTGAGTTTGCGTGTACCATCCTCGACTACATCGTCACTTATCATCAGGTGAAATATAGTCAAACGCACTAAAATTTTTAATAATAAAAAAAATAACTGTGCATTTCTATAGATAAAACGTATTCTACATTGCTTTTCCACCCTTTTTTCAACGAAATCAGTAAGTAGGTAAGTAAATAAGTATTTATTTGCAGGATTTTGGTGAAAATTGGTCGAGTGGTTTTAGCGTAGAAAAGTAACAAACAGAAAGAGAAACACACTTTCCGATTTATAATATTAGTAAGTAAGGGTTATGATACATCTGCTGAATTATTTTATTTTGGTAGGTAAAGTATACTTTACTTATAACTAGCTGTTTCCCGCGGCTTCACCCGCGTGGACAACGTTTCTATGACTTCGCAGTGTGTGAAAAAAAGTAGCCTATGTGTTAATCCAGGTCCTAATCTAGAAAGATTGGGACCAAATTTCAGCCAGATCCGTTCAGTAGTTTTTGCGTGAAGAAGTAACAAACATACACACTCACAGACTCACAAACTTTCGCTTTTATAATATTAGTGTGATTATATAGTAACAATATAAAATACCTTTTTATACTTAAGATCATTATTCACGTGTTTCCTCAAACAATATCTAATTATAATATTTAAATACCTTTAATTTAGTTACTTCTATAAACGTTAACGAAAAACTGTCACACAATTAAAAAATAACATGGATTTAGGCAAACTATTTCTCTACACCTTAATATTGACTTTGAAAACCTCACTGGCAGTACGGTATCATGCTGGATTCCTGGACCCCATAAATCTGGTCTGTGCGTCCAGAGATAAGCCTCCCCATCCCCCCTCCACCTCATATTCCCCCCACAGCCCACATAAACTTAATACCACATAACTCACAGTTGAATAAATTATTACCAGCTTAGCCCCTTTTTCAGCCTAGCTCCGCTGATATTTATAAAGCTCTGTGATTCCAAATGGAACTGTCTGCTCTGCCTATTTTAGATTTAATTATAACGCCTTTTTTAGGTAAGTGTTATATCACAAGATTTAAAATATTGTTAAGTATGTATGTATGTAGGAAAGTAAAAAAATAAACTAATAGACTGTGGATAAAGTGTGAAATTTCTGGAATAGATGAAGCCAAGGCCTTACCAATGGTGGATAAAAAAAAAACAATAAATTATCCCGAAATTTTAAATTATTTTGGCTATAAAGTTACGACTAGTATCGTTAAATTTTGGGTAGGAACCTACATCAAGCCACAAACTTACTTGGTCTTGTAAAAAAATACACAATTTAACCAATTTTGGTTAACTGGGGCATTTAAACATTAATACCTACTGAAAAACTTTCTTTAAAAAAAATGTGCGAAAAAAATTGGAGTTTCCGTACCACCACACCTATCCACACAACTACATAGAAGGTATAATGACAATGATAAAGTATTCAGATTTTAAACAAAAGACATCAACGCGAGCGACAAAAAAAAAAATATTTTTTGTCATTCAGTTCGGACTCCTTAGTGCGAGTTCGACTCACACTTGACTGATTTTTATTAGTTTTCGTTTTATTTCAGTAAAGTTATACCAAAGTATATATATTAGTACTAACTTACAGTATGGACACTCCCTGCCGCTCTCTTGATTGTGACCTCACCCCTCGTCACCCAGATTGATACAGATTGGTTACAGTTTGGTTGTCGAACATACAGTGTTTGTTCCGTTATTCCTTTTTTGAAATATCATTTCTGTCCCGTTGTATGACGTGTCCAGAGTGTGGTTTATTATATCAGCTCATATACGTCCCCACCGAGGGGCTCGAGCCTACCCTGAATCAGGGCGATTAGGCCTTAGTCGACCACGCGGGCCCAGTGCGGGTTGGTCGACTTCACACACAACCTTCGAGTTTCTTCGCAGGCGTGTGCAGGTTACCTCACGATGTTTTCCTTCACCGTTAAAGCAATCGGTAATGATATGTACGTAAGTTTTTTGAAAAACTCATTGGTACATTGGACGTCCAGATTTGAACCCGGTACCTCTGGTTAGATGGACCGAGTCGTTACCTGTTGAGCCACCGACGCTTTTTTTTGTATTTAATAAAAACATGTAAAAATCGAGAATTGGGCGTTCGGTTTCAACGTAACAGCCGCGTTGGAGCCCGCATTGATTTGAACTTAAAATGAATAGACTTTATTCGATATTATTGACACACTTATCAACCTACTCGGATTGAGTGATCTTAGCGCCTTAATAATGCAGTATAACATATATTGTATCTACATACCTACTTATATCATTACATCTCTACCCACAAACCAGACATCCAAAGTTGATTCAGCATTCAATCACGCGCATCCCAGCTAAGTGCTAAAGAGGTTTTGAGTTTTTTTTTTTATCTTTTTCAACCAAAAGCGTGAGTGGGCACAGCCAACGAGACGAAGGGCTTTTATCTCGGCGTGATGTATACTCTGTCACGACTCGACCAATGCAACGTGACCGTAATGTTAAAGTGTTCCTTTTGTTGCACGAAATAGGGTTGCATTTTGAAACATTTTTGATTGATCGTACAGGAGAGACTGTAGCCAGGTAAGATTTTCGACTTGAGTGAGATCGAATTCGAGACAGCCAAGTTGGTTTACCTACATATTTCTTACGGATACTAGTAACTAATTAGTAATCTGTGCGGATACCCTATTGCCACAGATTACTAATTAGTTACTACGTCTATTGCTAAGCCTCCGCTGTCTGTCTGTCTGTCCGTCCGTCAGCTGGCTGTACCTATTTCATTATACCGTTATAGGTAGATAGTTGAAATTTTCAAAGAATGTGTATTTCTATTGCCGCTGTAATAAAAAAATACAAAAAATTAGAAAAAGTGAAAAAATAAGGGGGGAGCGGGGGTTCTCCATTTAAAAAAAGTGTTTTTTTGTAGTTCTTTAGAAGTATTTTTAGCTCTATCGTAAAAACAGTAATACATACAAGCATGACACTTGGTGTGATTATAGTGCTAACACTGAGGTAAAAGAACAAATACTAAAAATCTGTCAAGCGTGAGTCGCAATTGCGCTAAGGAGTCCGAACTGAATGACAAAAAGCATCTATTTTGTAGCTTGCGTTGATGACTTTTTTTGTAAGTAATGTGAATAGGTATCTGTCATTATACTATATGAAGTTGTGTGGAGAGGTGTGGTGGTGCGGAACCCTCGGAGTGCTAGTCCGACTCGCACTTGGCCGGTTACTATACTATGTAGTTGTGTGGAGAGGTGTGGTGGTGCGGAACCCTCGGAGTGCTAGTCCGACTCGCACTTGGCCGGTTACTATACTATGTAGTTGTGTGGAGAGGTGTGGTGGTGCGGAACCCTCAGAGTGCTAGTCCGACTCGCACTTGGCCGGTTACTATACTATGTAGTTGTGTGGAGAGGTGTGGTGGTGCGGAACCCTCGGAGTGCTAGTCCGACTCGCACTTGGCCGGCCGGTTTTTATAAGCCTAGGTAGTAACTAATTAGTAATCTGTGGCCTAGGTATGTTAATTCTGCATGTCCATTCTAACTATTGGTGCAAGTATTTTTAAATCGGATGAGTAGTTTTGAAGATTACCTCCTACATAAAAACAAACAAACTATACCTCTTTATAATCCTACTAATATTATTAATGTGAAAGTTTTTATGTATGGATGTTTGTTTCTCTTTTACTCTTCAACCACTGCACGGATCGGGATGAAACTTGGCTCACATATAGGTTAGGTTCTGGAATAGGACATCGTAGACTACTTTTTAGTCCGGGAAAACGTCTTATTATCCCACGGGAAAATCGAAAACAATTAAGGCGGGCGTAGCCGCGGGCGGACGGCTAGTATTAGTATAGATTTACGCTGTATACGACATATTGTATAGATTTTGTCGGAAAAACTAAGTTAAATTGAAGGAATTAAATAAAAATTCATTCAAAATTTTATATATTTTATAATAATTTTTTTCGGTCAAAAAACTTATACTAAAAACTTATAAACTACTTAAATTATTAAAGAATAGAGAAAATTATGACTTATTATAATTTTAACTGCCACCGTGGCGTATTAATTAGTCCATTCGCTTTACAATAGGAGGTCGCGGGTTCGATTTCCGGTGGGATCAACTTTGTAAGACTCAGTTTGGGTGGTAGTAGGGCATTTTCATAGCCCGCTTGGCTAGCTACCACCATCTTATCTAAGTCTTGCCGCCAAACATCAGTGTTAACAGCATTCATGTGTCCCGGCTTGAACATAAGATAGCCAGATCTCCATTGAGTTGGGGACTCTAGGTAAGCCCGCTTCTATTTTCGGCATCATCGTCACTTACCTATCATCAGGTGAGATGATGCCAAGGGCTTGTCAATTGTTAAAAAAAAAATTAAAAAATTAACTGAAATTTATAAGAGGTTTTTTTTTCATCAATATTCTCCTAACTCTGAAAAACCACATATAAATATTACACAAGAATCGCAGTCACTAACGTAAAAAATCGTAAGCTCCATTTTCGCACCATATAAAATGTACAGAGGCGTCGACTAGGCGTCTATAGGGATGTTCTTCGCGCAGTGGTGTCGTTAGAAATAGTGGCGGCACAGTATTACGATATGCCTTACAGTAGCGCAACGCCTTTGGTGTCGCACGATGACGCTACGGCCGGCGTAGGTACTAGCAGTACTAGCCGGTAGCCAGCCTGGCAAACTCGCGGAGTTTGTAACTTTATCGTGAGCTGTCTTGCAGATACATCTCTTTACGGGTGCCATTGCTTTTGCATAATAATTTAAATAAATCATGCCATGAAAGTAGTTACAAACGAACCCGTAATAGTCTGTGTGCGGCTTAGTTCAGATACTATTAGTGCTAGAAACAGTAAATTGGCATGGGTATACCTCCGTGGTGTAATGTTTAACTCCATTAGCTTCACATCAAGAGGTCGCGGGTTCGATTCCCGGCGGGTTCTAACTTTGTAAGACTCGGTTTGGTTGGTGGAAGGTCATTTTCTAAGCCCGCCTGGCTAGCTACCACCATCTTATCTAAGTCTTGCTGCCAAACATCAATGCTAACAACATTGATGTGTTTCGGATTGCTATGCCCTGCCGCCCGCTGCCCCGCAAGTACCCTTCCATTGCTCTGCGTAAGTACATTCGTTGCACTACTTCTTCTTCTTATCGTGTGGCACAATTAACTGTGCTATCCAAGGGATAGTTGGCGGTTGCAACACCCGCAGTCACGTGTAGAGCATTTAGATTCACACCTACGGACGTGTGCAACGCGACCTTACATATATACAAGCTCTTGCATAATAGGGATGACGACAGCATCAGAAATAAATTATGAAGTCTTGATCACTAAATTGTCCTCCTACTTAAACTTCGGAAAACCTTATTCGTTTTGTTTTCTATCAAGTCTTTGATCTTTAATTCACCAATATCACAAAATGAGTTACATATATGACGCTGCTAAACTAAGTTACGCCTAGGTATATCTAACATTTTTAGAACAAAATGTCGTTTTTGAGAGTTGATAAAAAGTAATTTAGCTGACTAGCATTCGTCATCCCTATTTATACTGTCTCATCTTATTAAACACAAAACTACTTTGTTTTCACTTTGATTACTGCACTACTGTAAGCCGCTATATTGTAATACTGTGATGGCGGGACTTGTGAGCCGGTAACAAATGGCACCCGTAAAGGGATGTATCTGCAAGACAGCTCGCGATAAAGTTACAAGCCTCTGCCGGCAGTACAAGGAAACTAGATTTCGTTGGCGGAATCTTATGTTGGGAAAAATCGTCGGTCGTATTTTAATCTGTCAGTCTATGTGCTGTTTGTGGCAGATTTATATACTTACTAGCTCATTCTTGTTTCGTAAATATCTAAAAATAATACATATCTAACTACGGAACATTGGAAGAAAAATCTATTGGCAACCTAAAATTGAGCTTATTTTCTATATTTTGTTGTTTTTTTTTATAATGTAACTTCCGTTACAGATTCGGAGTAACGCATTCTTGGTATATGAATCATTGTGTAGGTAACTCAAGCAACCCTCAACCAAAATATATATATTAGTATTAAAATACCGTATTGACTGGAAACTCCCTGCTGCTCTCTAGATTCCGACCTCACCCCCTCGTCACCCAGATTGATACAGATTGGTTATAGTTTGGTTGTCGAAAGTATAGGATTTCGCCGCCATTTTGTTTGTTCCGTCGTTCGTTTTTTGAAATGTCATTTCTGGCCCGTTGTATGAAATGTCCAGAGTGTGACCAAAGTATACATTTTAGTACTAAAATACAGTATGGACATTCCCTGCCGCTCTCTAGATTCCAACCTCACCCCCTCGTCACCCAGATTTATACAGATTGGTTATAGTTTGGTTGTCGAACGTATAGGATTACTCCGTGATTTTGTTTGCTCCGTCATTTGTTTTTAGAAATATCTTTCCACGACCGTTGTATGCAGTGTCCAGGGTGTGCCTCAACTGAGTTTTTCCTAAATAGCCAGAGTTTATTCTTCACTTTGTATCACCACATTTACAGAACCAGCCCAAACAAACAGTGTAGTGAAAAATAATGAATTTTAATTTATTGCTCTGCAAACCAGGCTTAACACATACATACCTTACTTTTTTTTTGTGTATAAGCTGGTGTCGATTTGTCAATCAACTCCGTAATAGAATTAACTATAACGTTAAATGTCTCACATTAAATCCTTGCCATCAATTAAGATCAATTAAACGCTTTAAATGCATGTACCAGACACATAAAGTGCATTACAGTCATTAAGAACTCTGTTTTATGTTCTCTTCAAATGTTGGACAGACAGCCGATACACTGACTCGGTGGCTCAGTGGTTAGTGCTCTTGACTGCTGATCCGAGAGTTGTGGGTTCGATCCCCCCCCCCCCCGCTAACATTTGTGTGATGAGCCGATTTGTTTGCTCTGTGTCTGGGTGTTAAATATCTATTTAAGTATGTATTTAAACGTATATAAACATACATTTTAACCACCTCCGTGGTGTAATGTTTAACTCCTTTATCTTCACATTAGGAGGTCGCGGGTTCTATTATCGACGGAGTCTAACTTTGTAAGACTCGGTTTGGTTGGTGGAAGGGCATTTTCTAAGCCCGCCTGGCTAGCTACCACCATCTTATCTAGGTCTTGCCGCCAAACATCAATGCTAACAACATTGTTGTGTTCCGGATTGAAGATAAGATAGCCAGTTCCCCATTGCGTTGGGGAATCTTAGTAAGCCCGCTTCCATCTTCGGCATCATCATCACTTACCATCAGGTGAGATGATACCAAGGTCTTACCAATGGTGGACAAAAAAAAACATAGGTATTAATCACGCTGACCAAGTCGTCACATAAAATCTTTAAAAAAATGTAGAGAATTCCCCTATAAGCAAAAAGGGGATGTTTTTGATGTGTAACATCTTTGCTCTCGCTTTCCTGCAATTTGTGGGAGTGATTTCGTGAAATGGGACGGAAATGTGTCCCATTGTAACAGGAAGTCGCGTTTTTTCAGACTTTAAAAGCGCGGAAAAGGCAAAGGTATCTATGACCATACAGCCTAGTCTGCCGTATCTTTGCCGTCCTTTTATAAAGTATTTTGTCACATGTTACACATCATATGCGAGTACTGTAGGTCTCGCTCGAATTTTTTTTTCTCGTATATCCTAATGTTGTGGGGTGTCATTGGATAGGTCTTTAAAAATATTGCGGATGTGTAAAAACTATTTTTTGCTTCACGGATCCGTTTGAGAAATATTAAGCTTTAACTAACGTAACGTCATAATTTTTTAAAAGCTTTTATTTAACTTGCAATGTATGTGGGTATGTTTGTTCGGGTGGAATCTTGCAAGTTAAATTTGAACTACTTCCCGGTGTCCGATTGAGCTGAAATTTTGCATGCATATGTATATTGCGTGACAATGCAATACTAAAAGCTTGTATCTAACAGTTTTTAAAGTCAAGTTCCTCCCAACCTGCCAGCTAAACTGTTATTTCAGAAAATCTTAAAAAAAATTAGGAATAAAATTAATTTAAAAGAAAAAATATCACTGCCAAGTAGGTTTTCTTAGTTTTGGAGTAATAGTTGACCAACTTAAGATGTGCAGTTTTATTTGTAAATATAGTTAGATTTATCCATACAAAATGTTATAACAAGCGAAGCAAGCTCTCACAGTCTACCTGAATAATGCGGCGTTTTTATTTATACATGTATAAATATTTGTTCAACGATAACTCGAGTATCGTTGATCGAAACGGCGTGAAATTCGGTAGGCGAATTAAAAGACAAAAATAAATTTTATGTTTGAATATGAACCAAATCGGTCGAGGGGTTGCCGAGATATTGGGGGTTGTGAATATTAAAACACCACTAGATGGCGCTGGACAGATCCTTCGTCGCTCAGGTGTTAGTGAGCGAACCTTTTTTTTAAACAAGTACATCGCGAGTTCACAGTTGGAGGCTAACTACAGTCTATTCCAACTGCAAAAATATATATTTGTTTTAATATAGGTAAATTAATTAATTTAAAAGCCTACGGAACCCAACTTTACATAGATTCGACACGCACTTGGTCGTTTTTAACTGTTACTGTTGAATTGTATGTATGTGTTGTCTTTTAAAAACTCATGCCTAAAGCACACCCTGGACACTTCATACAACAGGGCAGAAATGACATTTCAAAAAAGGAATGACGGAACAAACAAAATTACGGCGAAATCCTATACGTTCGAGAACCAAACGGTAACCAATTTTCACCAATCTTGGTGACGAGGGGGTGAGGTCGCAACCTAGAGAGCGGAAGGAGTGTCCATACTGTATGTTAGTACTAATATATATACAGGTGTAACAAAATTGGTGCAGGTCCCGTTAACTGGGGCTTCTACCCATCATACTGAACAACTTTTGTTCTACAACTTTGCTAAATCGCAAAAAAAATTTTTTACTCTTCATACAAATCGATCGACCAATTTTGTGCATTTTAGTATGGAGGGTCCAAATTTTTTTTTTGAGAATTGACTGTATGTTCCTTGGGGAAAGTTGTTCAGTATGATGAGTAGAAGCCTCAGTTAACGGGTCCTACACCAATTATTTTACACTCTGTATATTCCTACCTTGCCTAAAGTATCAAGAGTCAATTCAAATTAAATAAAAGAATGCAAGAATGCAATTCTTAAGCATATTACGAGGTAACCACACCTCGTGAGGTCATAAAGCCGACCACACACGATCTTACAGCATTAAATGATTAACGATTAAATAATAAGCCACCGCACACTCGTAAAACAAAGATTACCATACAGGTTATGGGTGTAAATAGGCTATAACTTTGATTTTTACGACTAAATAATCGTAAAGGATCCCGGCTGCGCGACTAAGTTGAGAAGGCAGCGTTCGCCGTGAGCGTTCAGAGTACACGACGATGTTTTGAACTCGGTTGGGTTTTTGATCGCGGACAATGCAAACGGGAGGCTCGTTCTGATGCACTTTTATTTTACGACGCACTCGTAACATAAAACGCGGAATGTCTCAACAACGGTTACAGGCCCATTAGAGGAAGAGAGATGGAAATATGTATATTTGTTCGTTATAAAAAAAATATTTTCGATAAAGATGACATTGCGTACTTTCAGCAAACTTTCAGAGGCTATAATTTTGATTCGAAAATTAAATCTTTTGCATAGGCATCTTTCTTTTACGAGCTCGATTATTACTTTTGTTGTTTAGTTTTAAATTTACAAGACAATTTAAAAAGTTTAGTTGCAAGGAGATTTCATACTTAGAAAATTGCTTAGAAGATTTTATACGAGGAAAAATAAATGACTCCATGTCTTAGAATTGAATACTCAAAATTCTTTTAAATGGTTGTTTATTATATTTTTGTTATTTTTCTATTTACCCATGTACATAATTATGTATATAGAAATAAACATATTTAATTCTTTGATTTTTTTTTACTAATTTTCACAACTGTATTAAAACCGTCGTGTGTGTGATACACGGGTGTGTTGTGTAGGTTATTGCAAACTCATGCAGTAACAAGCCCGAGCCTAATTTCACAATAACCTACTTTCCACCCTTGTATCACAATGTACTATTTTCGTGCATTTTATTTTACACTTCAAGATTACAGTAAACTTTTCAAAATTTTCAGATATTGCCGACGAATAGAAGTCGTCGTTCCAAAGGTGCCTATATCCGAACATTAGGCAGGCAGTAGGCGTTTATAGGTACGGTTCCCTTGTTGGCCCGACCACCTAATTTCGCCTCGGCCAGCGCACGCACAGTGAGCCATTACGTGGTTTCCCTGGGCCCAAATTCCGAGTAATTAAACAACTGAAATTTTAACTGTGTCTAGTATAAATTTAATAAGGATGGGCTATTAAGCGCTGAAATGGACCGAACATTTTGGTTTGGCCAAAAACCAAAATGAGGTCCGTGGACGCGGCCGGTGCGTAAGTTTACGTCATTATGTGGTGGTAAATACGACATAGGGTCATCACACCCTGGCCACTTCATACAACTGGCCAGAAATTACATTTCAAAAAAATGAATGACGGAGCAAACTAAATAGTGGCGAAATCCTATACGTTCGACAACCAAACTGTAACCAATCTGTATCAATATGGGTGACGAGGGGGTGAGGTCGCATTCTAGAGAGCGGCAGGGAGTGACCATACCGTATGTTAGTACTAAATGTATATTTTGGCATAGGGTCATGCAGTAGGAAGGGTAGGGTGATATAGGTTCTGGATCATCTAATTTTTGTGTTAAAAAAAACTATTTTTTTACGGTTCCGTAACGCAAAGCAAAAAACAAAACTAACTCTTATTATAGGACCACTTCGTTGTTCGTCTGTCTATCTGTCTGTCAAGACCCTTTTCAGGATTCCAGAGACAAAACCACAAAAAATTGTTTCCTTATAATTTCGTTGTGTCTATCCTCTCTGTCACCATTAGACCTACAGTAATGAAATTTAGTAAAAAGATGTCATATTGTGACCCACAATGAAAAATAAAATCAACATGTTAAATAAACTGTACAGCAGCCCGCACTAAACTTTCTCGACCATTTTTATGGTTCCGTAGCAAAATGGCAAAAAACGGAACCCTTACGGATTTGTCATGTCTGTCTGTCTGTATGTCCGTCCGTCCGTATGTCACAGCCACTTTTTTCCGAAACTATATAAAAACTATTACTGTTGAAACTTGGTAAGTAGATGTATTCTGTGAACCGCATTAAGATTTTTACACAAAAAATGAGGTTTCTAATATCACAGTTTGCGCGACAGACACTTCCAAAGTGGTAAAATGTGTGTTTGTCCCCCCCTGTAACTTCTAAAATAAGAGAGTGATAAAACTTAAAAAAATATATGATGTACATACATTACCATTCAAACTTCCACAGAAAATTGGTTTGAACGAGATCTATTAGTAAGAAGTTTTTTTAATACGTCATTTATTATAGATACGTAATGATGCGGAACCTTTCGTGTGCGAGTCCGACTCGCACTTGGCCGTTTTTTTTTCATACAAACATTGAGTAAAAACCGCACCGAGTTACCGAGGTTTATTGATTTGATGTGCCTTTTCAACCGACTTCCAAAAAGAGGAGATTCTCAATTCGACTGTTGGTTTTTTTGTATGTTTGTTATTCTTCGTAAATTGTGGACCGATTTCCATTATTCTTTTTTTTATTCGACAGTGTACGCTGCCAAGTTGGTTCCATATAAATTTTATCAAAATTGGTATGTTTTATACTTTTTTTTGGAAAATTATCAAAAACCAAAAAAAAATACTGAGTTGTTGCGATGGAAGTCGGGTTTTTAACGTGTTTAGCGTTTCCAATTATTAACTAAATGTATTTTATGTATAAAAGCAAAATGACCTACTTATCTAAAATCACCATCTATAGTAAAAATCATAACAGTCTCTACATGAAAAGTTAACAAACAAGTAAGAGTTATCGTCGGAAAGAACAAAAATACTAGATGGCGCTAGTATTTTCATGTTTAAGAAACATGTTTTTGTATGAATTATTTTTGCCCTTTTTCTATATTTTTTTTAGTATTTGTTGTTATAGCGGTAATTAATAGAAATAATCTGTGAAAATTCCAACTGTCTAGCTATCACGGTTCATGATATACAGGCTGTGGAGATGGACAGACAGACAGACGGACAGCGAAGTCTTAGTAATAGGCTCCCGTTTTTACCCTTTGGCTACGGAACCCTGAAAACGGAAAAGTAACAATGGTTACAATACAAACTTTAATTGAAACGAACTGATTAATGAAATTCCCTCTAGTTCACGTTCCTAAAATGGCTTGGATCGCCCAATAATAATGAAAGCGATGGCGTATCGACGCCGCCGGAGTATGAACTGGCAGTTTCTGCTACATAAACAGGCCTTGTACTCTATAAACCAGTGTAAAATGATCTATGTAAACACTTGTATCGCCTCAGAATAAGGGCTAAATCAAGTTGAATTGGGGGTCAAGTTATGGTGGATATCTGATATAGATTCCCCACCGGTCGCGGTAATCAAAATGGCCGACTTTTTGTCCCAGCGTGGGATAGAGAGCGGACGCACACTTTGAGTTTTTTAAAAGTTCTTTCTTATTTTTGAAGAAAGTTTTTTAGAAATAGGTTTAAAATTTTACGTTTGAAGGGACGCAGAAGTAAGAAGGTAGGTATTATGGCAAAAAAACGAGCTTAAGATTTTGATGGGCCCGGATTGATTTTCTAACTAGTACTTAACATTAACAATAACAAAAAATTAAAAAATGTATGTGTGTGTGTGTGATTTAAGTATCATTTAGGTTCGAGCAATGTTATTTTTTATATTCAGTTTATTTTTCCTATTATTGAATTTTTAGGGTTGCCACCATTACCTAGTAAATTTCTCAAATATTGGTCTAGAGATATTTATTTATTTATAAGGCCTACTACATTAGGTAGCTGGTTATTCCAGGAATAATCGGATTAAGGTTGGTACCTGTCATATAAACACAGGTTTTTATTATTTTTTCTCAAAAACTATTTAAAAGATTTTAATGAAACTCTTTAAATTATTAAAACACTAAGTAGTTTATTATTGCCGCTTGCGGCTTGCGGACCCTCCCCTCAAAGACAGTCATAAAAACGATGTCAACGCGGGTGAAGCCGCGGGAAAAGCTAAAAAAAGGTAAATAGGTAGGTATTTAAAGTTACCTATTTGAAATGGTAGGTAGATAAAATATAGAACCTGTACTCGTATATATAAGGTGTAACAAAATTAGCTGAAACTATTTTAACTGGTGCGTCTACCCTTGAAACTGAACAACTTTCCCCATGAAACCCATAGTCAAATCTCAAAAAAAATTGAACTTTCCATACTAAGTTGGCTGATCAGCTGATCGAGTTAGTATGGGAGAGCCAATTTTTTTTTGCGATTTGACTATAGGTTTCATGGGGAAAGTTGTTCAGTTTCATGGGTAGAAGCACCAGTTAAAATAGTTTCAGCTAATTTTGTTACACCTTATATAGGTACAAGGAAATGGTGACTGACCGGTATATCAACGCACAGCCGAAATCACTGAACGGATTTCGCTGTAATTTGGAATACAGACAGTTATGAAGACGTAGGCAACCGCTAAGAAAGGATTTCTTTCCCACGGGAACAACAAAAAACGGGATCTGCGCGGGCGAAGCCGCGGGCACCCACTAGTTACTTAAATAATTATTAAATATCTAACACATAATGATTTAGCACTCATTGTTGACGTTATGTAATAACAACATACGGACATTATATCAGGAGTAATCAGAACATTTAGAAAAACAATCACGCGATCACCGGGACCGGGCTCAAAGCGCTAAGCTCGGTAATATGAAAACAAACAATGCTGCGCAGGAGTTGAATGCTAAAGCGCAGCGGCGCCCGCGCAGCGCGCACGTGCGGCGCCATCCAGTATCCGTCGAAACATTTATAGTTATTTATATTTATATATTATTACTTATCTATTCTTTGCTACGTTCCACGTCCGGGGTGGGCGCGGGGAACACTAGGAGAAGGAGAAGACAGAATCCCAAACTTTTGTAAATACCTATTTTTTTTATTTTTTTTTTATTTACAATTGGTAAACCCTTGACAACATCTCACATGGTGGTAAGTGACGATGTTGCCGAAGATGGAAGCGGGCTTACCAAGATTCCCCAACGCAATGGGGAACTGGCTATCTTATCTTCATGCCGGACACACCAATGATATCAACATTGATATTTGGTGGCAAGACTTAGATAAGATGGTGGTAGCTAGCCAAGCGGGCTTAGAAACTGCCCTTCCACCAACCAAACCGAGTCTTACACAATTGACCCCGCCGGGAATCGAACCCGCGACCTCCTTTGTAAAGCCAGTGAACTTTGCCGCTGGGCTACGGAAGCGGTCAAATATAAAAATAATATTATTAGTAGTGATGAAAAAAATTAAAATTGTAGCACAGTTTTAGTGCTCTTTGAGTAAAATAAAAAATGTATATCATATCAGCTCATATACGTCCCCACCGAGGGGCTCGAGCCTACCCTGAATTAGGGCGAATGTATATAAGGTGTAACAAAATTACCTGAAACTATTTTAACTGGTGCTTCTACCCATGAAACTGAACAACTTTCCCCATGGGACCTATAGTCAAATCGCAAAAAAAAATTGCCTTGATCAGCTGATCAGCCAACTTAGTATGGGAAGTTCAAACTTTTTTTTGAGATTTGACTATGGCTTTTATGGAGAAAGTTGTTCAGTTTTATGGGTAGAAGCACCAGTTAAAACAGTTTCAGCTAATTTTGTTAATTCTTGTTAGAGTATAATGTGTATATGTATTATATTTGGTACAAGCTTTTGCCAGCGGCTTCTCTCGCGTAAACATAGTTTCTATGACTGTCTTCGGGGATGCGCAGTGCGCGAGCTGCAAGCAGCTCGCGAGCGTGGAAAAAAGTATCCTTTATGTTAATCCACCCACCCTCGGAGACAGTCATACAGGGTGACTTTTAATTAGTTCTTGATAACAAAAGGTATGCATGTACTCGTGATTGCAAACAATTTTCCCAGAGAAACTATAAGACTGTGTCAAATCAGAAAAAAAATGTTGTTCCTCGATACATAAAAAGTTATCAAATCGGCAAAAATGTATAAAGGACCAAATTTTTTTTTCATATTTGATATACAGTTTCTTTTGGAAAGTTGTTTGTAATCACGAGTAAATTCATATCCTTTGCTATCAAGAACTAATTTAAAGTCACCCTGTATAAACAATGTTCACGCGAGCGAAGCCGCTGGAAAAATCTAGTATTTTATATGAATGTTGAGTATAGACACAATCATTGTAATAAATCAGATTGTCAATAATTATGTTAGGTGATTGTGTTTATGTTAACAACATTATCGTGCGGTTAATTGCGTGTGCGCAGTGTGCGCTTGCGCATGATTCATTATTTCATTTGCAGTTGTCTCAATACTCTCAATCATTACCTATGTGTTAGTATTTTAAGGATAACTACTGAGGTATAATTATTAGAATTCAATACAATACAATATTCTTTATTGCATCACAATATAAAAAAAAGAAATCAACAATATAGAAGAAAGCCTTTACAATAGGCGGCCTTATTGCTAGGTAGAAATTTCTTCCAGTCAACCTTTGTGTAGGGAAACAGCGATAGAATAAGTTAAGGGGCGGTGCAATAATTAAAAACAGAAAAATTTGCAAATAAACAGTTATATTAAATACTTAAATAAATAAAATACTTAAATATTATAACAATTATATAAAAAATAATAAATATAATAGGACCTACTTAAACAAACAAAAACATAAACATAAATAAATTGAATATTGTATCTATCCATGGTAAAAAAGGAAAATGTGAAAGTAAGGAAGATGGAAAAAAAAGGATTTAAAAACAGAGAACAGTGATATTATTAAGTTAAGTAATGAGCTTTCACAAGTCTTTTAAAATTATATATTAATTCGATTATTCAAAATTTATGAACATAAATTAGGTAACAATTAAATTTGTGCCATGTAGGCTAAATGTTCTAATGCCTATATAGTATAAATAGGGAAGTTAGCCGTTAATGGTACCTAAACTGATCTCGTGTATCTATTATTGGCAAATAAACGTTTTTACTCTTCTATTCTATTATATATACAGAAATAAAAGAGCCTTACTTACAAACTGTTAAGTATACAGGGACACAAGTTACATACATTCAAGGACACAACACCACAGATTACTAAATACACTTTTTTTTGTTTGTTTCTTCTCTCCGGCTTCCTAAAGCGCGGAAAAGGCAAAGGTAACTACGACCATACAGCCTAGTCTGTCGTATTTAGTTTACTTATTCGTTTTTTGGTTTGTAATGCTAGTGCCCGTGCATTACAAATCATCTCTGGAGTTCTTGACAGCATTTGCAGCAGCCTCATTCTGAGGTGGAACCCCAGTTGCTATTGGGCGTCTATAAAACTGCACCCAGAGCAAGTTGGGTTCTCACGTCCTCCTTCGTTTTATTTTCTTATTCTCCACATTGCTCACGTACACTAGACGATTTTCTCCAATATGCACCACTTCTTGAACAAAATCCTAGCAGAAAACAATGAAAAAACAACAAAATTAAACTACGAATGCGTCTACTACAAATCCCGCCAAAAAAGTCCTAAATAGTTACTTCGTCACAACACTTAACAGATATGCCGCATTTTTTCTCGACTTGGCGGGGGCACTGCCGTGCCCCCAGATTACCACAGATCTGATATTACAATGTACAAGCATTTATTTGAAAAGAGTTTTTATGCTCAAAAAGCCAAATGCTACACGTTTCCGAATTCAAAGAAGGCTAGCACAGTATTTACTACGAATCTATCCTGGAACCTTGATTCCACATCCAAAGTTCGTCATCAGATCAACTTAAATAATTTTCTAAAAACCTTAAAACTTTATAGGTACTTACAAGCTTTTAATATTGCATTGTCACGCGATATACATATGCAAGCAAATCCCTACTAATATTATAAATGTGAAAGTAACTCTGTCTGTCTGTTACGCTTTCCCGCAAAAACTACTGAAAGGATTTGGCTGAAATTTGGTAGGTAGACAGATTAGGACCTGGGTTAAGACATAGGCTACTTTTTACCACGCTCGCGAGCCGCTTGCGGCTCGCGCACTGCGCACCCTCGAAAAGTCATAGAAATGTGGTCCACGCGGGTGAAGCCGCGGGAATCAGCTAGTATACAATATACAAAAGATTAAAACCTACCTAAACAAACTCGCAGGTTGTGTGTGAAGTCGACCAACCCGCACTGGGCCCGCGTGGTCGACTAAGGCCAGATCACCCTCATTCAGGGTAAGCTCGAGCCCCTCGGTGGGGACGTATATGAGATGATAATATTATGATGAAACAAACTAACTTACAAATATTGCAAATTAAATAAAGGCTTTTAAAATATCTACGTTTTATCAATGATTATCATTACTTATCTTTTTTTTTTCAACGATTGGTAAGCCCTTGGCCTCATTTTACCTGATTGTAAATGATTGTGAATTGGTAATCTTATGATCAATCAGGAATACATGAATGCTATTATCATTGATATTTGACGGCATGATTTAGACAATATGTTGGTAGCTAGCCAGGTGGGCTTTAAAATGCACTTCCACTGACCAAATCCAGTCATACAAAGTTAGTCTCCGCCGGGAATCGAACCCGCGACCTCCTAATAGACTAACCATACGCCACGGAGCCGAAATTACCGCAAGCACACTCACATACACAATACATTTTTGATTTATTAGTTTATTAGACTTTCGTTACTTGTCAACTTTGGTATTCAACCGACTTCCAAAAAGGAGGAGGTTCTCAAGTCGACTGTATGTTTTTTTTTATTATTTGTGTTACTTCAGATCTTTTGACTTTTGACCGATTTTGATGATTCTTTTTATATTTGAAAGCTAGTGCTTCCCGTGTGACCCCATATAAATTTTATGAAAATCGGTGTAGTACTTTATTAGGAAATTAACAAAAACCAAAAATAATAATACAAAAATGTACTAAGTTGTTGCGATGGAAGTCGTTTTTTTAACGTGTTTTTGTTGCCCAACACCTTCTTCACTCCTTCGTCCCGCGAAAGTAAAAACTTGAAAATAGAATCTCAGTTTATTTTGTCGGAGCGCGTTACACCATCTACCTATAAATGAGTTAGATTGGTAGGTATGCGTGGGTAAAATTAACCTAAAAACACGCCCGCCCGCGCGTCCTCGTCGGGTATAGGTACCTACCTACGACGCGCCAGCCGTGATTCTGAATTTAAATTGGCCAATCAATTTTTTAATTTCGAAGTTCCAAATGCTGGCCAGTTTTTGTAGGATCTGCGAATTTCAATATAAATACTTAGGTTGTTTTTACAGCAAGAATTTTGCAAGCTAATATTTCTAGAGCATATTTAAAATAATATCTACTTATTGTTGAAAATGAGACTAAAGGAAGGTTTATTTATTAATTACACATTATTATTCTGATTTTTTCTTCATCGACTGAGTATTGATCGTGACGGTCATGGCGAGAGAAGATGTATTTAGTGCTGTTTCATTTCTTTACAAATTTTAAATCAGTAAAATACCTCTCGGTACCTGTTACTTTTGTTACTTTTAATGAAAAAGGCGCTTGTTGTATAATAGGGATGACGACACCATCAAAAATAAATTATGAACTCTTGTTGATCACTAAATTGCCCTCCTACTTAAACTTCGGTAAACCTTACTCGTTTTGTTTTCCATCAAGTCTTCGATTTTAAATTCACCAAAATCACAAAATGAGTAGGTAAATAAATGACGCTGCTACACTACGAGGTCACGCCTAGGTATTTCTAACATTTTTAGAACAAAAAGTAACTCAGATGACTAGCATTTGTCAACCCTATTGTTTTTGTTTGCCGCTAAAACATTTTTGTTGTAAACCTTTTTGCGTCACAAAATCATTTTGACAGCGTCACATAGTCAATCAGTCAGCTCATCAATGATGAGGATAAATTCTAGATTATTTTTAATACCAACCCCTATTTTATTACCTATAGGTACGTTAATTTATTACTTTAGCACATGTTCTTATATTTATTTGGTTCAACAGCTTCCTAGGTAAGTTTATAAAGTTTTAAAAACCATCAAAATAAGAAAACAAATAACAATGAGATGTTTCTCCTTAAAAACCATCATAATCACAATCTACATTCAAATACAAGAGTGCAAACGAGAGACAATATCGTTCGTCTCTTTCTTGCGTACCGACGACGGACGAACACCGTCAATGTAGAGTCGTAATGGCGGACAACAATGGCTTTACAACTGTACTAACTAAAATAAGCTTTTTCACTGAAAATTCAAAATTATACCACAGTGTCATGTCACTTTCCACTTTAATACACTATTATTGTAATACTAGTAATATAAAACAAATTAAATCTATTTTTACAAAGCTGCAAATAGCACTGGCAGACTTCTCACAATACATCGCATCGCTCGCCATATCCTAATTCCGAAGTGCAGGGCTGAACTTAGGATTATATAATAATTTTATATTTATTGAAATCGGTTGGTCACTAAACATTGATAACTAAGTTCTTGTAAATTAAAATTACTTATTAAATATTTCTGACTAGCTTTTTCCCGTGGCTTCACCCGCGTGGACCACGTTTCTATGACATTTCGAGGGTGAGCAGTGCGCGAACTGCAAGCGGCTTGTGAGCGTGAAAAAAAGTAGCATGTGTGTTAATCCAGGTCCTAATCTGTCTACTATATCAAATTTCAGCCAGATCCTTCAGTAGTTTTTACGTGAAAAAATAACAAACCTACACACTCACAAACTTTCGCCTTTAGATTATTAGTGTGGTATTTTTAGATAGAATGTTCCCTTCCTGTTTGGCCAACGTACTAAACACCGTAAAAATTTTATTGAAGGTTTTCCTATTTTTAATAAAGGATATTGGAATAGTAATCATTTGTTTTTTTATTAAGAAAACATATTAAAGGATAGTTGCCTATGTAGTAAAACTGTATGTAGGTTTTAAATGACTCACCTCAACCTACGTGACTTTACGTATCGATTGGTCTAGTATATGATCATATTTATTTCACATTAGGTCCATGATATGAGCAAACACTGAGACTAGTTGCCTTATTATCAACAACCCAAAGTCCTATCATTGCATGGTGATTCTCACAGTGCTGCATAGCATAGCTGGGGCACTGTGCTTCTCATAAAACGCAAGTAAAAAAATGATCAGATCAAAAAACAAATTTTGACTAAAAGACTATATTTTGGGTGAAATTAGAAATGTGTAATTTGTCAACAACAACGAGGTGAATACCTACTATACACCAGTGAGTCAGATGGGCAATATGGAGCTAAATGAACGGCGGAGGACGGTTGCGCATGTGGTCCGTGTGACGTGCCAGAGTTGCTGCTGAGCACTTCAAACAAAGAGAGCGAGAAGAGATGTACGGTGTAAGCTGACACTAAGTGTTGAGATATTTTAGTATAGTACAATTTACTCTGAAGTCTTTGATTATTTAATTTTTAAACTAAAGAAAGAAGTCAAAAGTTGATTTGGCTCAAAATGGGAAATAATCTCGTAGAATCTGCTGGCATTTGAATGTAGAATGTTTGATTTTTGTAAAAATCCAATGATGTTGTTTTTTAAATTAATGAAAATTACGAAAAATATTTGTAAGTTTTATATATTTGGTTTGAATAAAATTATATAAGTGTATTACTGGTTTTGTCGCTGAAAAGCATTTTAAATATGAAACACCTAATTAACCTCTAAACTCGCCCGGAAGCGCGACTTCCGGCTTCCGTTCACTAGCGAATTTTAATGGCGGCGCGGATTGCGAATTTCCGATTTTGCAAAAAATAGTTTTTTTTATAATAAGTATTTTGTCCAGAGTCATGAAATAAAAAGTAAAGTACAGTCGAACATCTCTATTCTATGTTTCATTTTACAGCTGATAGTCCAATACTAATTTATTTGTTCAATATTTTGATGTAAAGTCTACAAAGGAACAAAAAAGTATTCATTTCACAAATTATGTGTTTTTTCAGTGAATATGTATCCAATTGCAATAAAAATAAGGGAAACAATACACTGAATACATGTAATAATCAATACTTCCGTCAGTTTACTTCCATGAAGTGCGAATTCCTTCACAAAATTACACAAATAACTGCACTTCGCTGCCGCTAAGCACACCAAAGAGCACAAACTGAAATTTCTGATTTTTGGGCTAAGAACGAGTTGAATTATTATCTGGCAAAATTAAAGAGTACATATCTATCTTATTCTCTCACATAAAACACCATAGGAGAGAATGAACTCTTATACATGTCCTTGGTACTTTTGTATTTGGTCGTAGCGCGCGGCACATGTGCCGCCTTCCCTAGTCAGCGGGTGTAGGTATTATAACGGCACATGTGCAGCCTTCCCGAGCGAGCAGGTATTACTTAATTAAAAAAATAGAAATGTAAAGTAGATTATAAAAAAATACACATCTTATTGATTGAGATTTATTAAAGATGTAGCTTTTGGATTTCGCGATAAGTTAAGTGAACGAACGTGATACGTAAAACATTTTTGTGATTCGTGAGATACGCTTAAAACATGTGCAAACGATTACGTTCAGATGAACACGTTTTAGAAAATGTCTATAATACTTTTTAGTTTCTATAAGACAGCGATGCAATAAAAGTCTCAAAGTCCGTTTTTCAGTTTTTTTATTTTATTTCTTCGTTCCTCGAAGATGAAAAGTTACTGAGAAGAAATCAACACGAGACCCAAATGAAACAGTCATAGGAAAGACATCAATGAATTGCGAGGAACAGCATCAAACTCAAACTCAAATAACTCTTTATTGTACATCAAAATAAATACATAATATACATCATGTTACAAATAACAAAACAGTCTTATTAAAAACATCAACGCGAGCAACACGATACGTTTTTACGGATTTAGTTGAAAACCATGCCTAAATTAATAATGAATCCATTTGAGAAAATAAAATCTAAGCTAAAGTTGTCAAAGGCGATTATTCTAAATATCGTATCCAACATGATAAGTATAATTCCCCTGCAGAATACGTCCCTGTGCATGCACGCTCCGCCCATTAAAGGCAACAAAAGTTGGCGGCGCTCCTTCAAAATATCTCGTTTGGAGGCCATTTTGACGATCGCGTGTAAGCGAGATAGCGTCATTTAACACTGTAACGGCCTCGTGTGCGTGAATGAGACAATTATGCAAAGTTAGTTTAGTTTTAATGTGACGAAAATGCGTGGGGACCATACATTTTGTTTGTATGTGTTGAGCTTAGAGCGTTGTTGTGTGACGTCATGATATGATAAGTAGATTAAAATTGAGTCGATTCGATTTTTTTGGTGTGTTTGTCACTCATTCTGTTAAGTTTCAAAAATGTACCTATTTTCTGCTGAAGTTAATTTTAACTAATCTAGACAGGTGATAAAAATGTAGGTAGGTACATGTAGCAAATTCAGTTTTCTCAGACAAACGGATCTAAGTTCTAAGATCTTTCATACAAAGTTGTCTCATCTCATTATCAGCTGCTCAAACTATATAAACATTCCAAAAATTTCTTTTTGGGTAAAATGACTAGGTGCGGGTTACGAAGTAACTTATCTTATCTGTGGTGCGGGTTCGCTGGGATTTTTTTTCAGTTTATAATTAGTCTAGCATCCAAGCCATAATATTTTTTTCCAAAAAAAAATATCAGCCTGTATTGTTTAAAGTATCAAATGACAAAGGGAGCGTTCTAGGTTAGTAAGTTTAGTATTTACCTTCTGCAGCGCTTTTTTTCACCTAGTTAAGTAGGTATTAATAGTTGAGGAAAACGCTTCTACGCACTTTTAGGTATTACCTACCTACATGTGGAGTGGACCACGTGGGAATGGGATGACGTGAGCGAGTGTTGTGTTTTATTTTTATTTTTACTATGATTGTGCGCCGAAAAGTAATAGAAGTTACGAATTTATGAATAAAACAACGTCAAGAAGTTTTTAATTTTTATAGTTAGGTACCTCTACCTTTAACAAAAGAGTAGGCATTCTTTAACGAAGGTATGTATCTAGCAGCTTAATTTTGAAGGACAGTCCGATATAAACAAATTTTGATATTTAAGTAAGTAAGTTAAGTATAAGTAAATATACTTTATTGCACGCCAAAAAAACAATAGGTACAGGACTTATAATTTGTAAAATACATAGAGTGCAAAGGCGGCCTTATCGCTTATTTAACTGACTGACATCACATAAAATCAAGGAAACCGTAAGAATAACCTAGTAATTGTTAACCCCCATTTTTTAAAAAACTAAATCAGTTTTATTTTATTGTTGCCATTAAACTCAACACACGTTGTAAAAGCAAACCCTAAGTTGCAACAGTCTACATGGCGTCACAGTTCACCACGTCTTCGCTAGATGGCGCTAAGCACAACCGCACTAACGCCGCGCTCGCTCGTAAAAATAAATTTTATTGTTATGACGAAAATAAAACGCTTGTCGTCAATTTAAACATCATTTTACTGTGTAATAAGATTTATTTTACGATTAACAAGTGTCTTGATGAATTTATATCGCCGAATGATGAATAAAGCAATAACATAAGCTTTTATGTTTATTTTATCGCGTTCCTATTGGCATTTATGTTCCGTTTTGATACACATGCTGTTAAATGGTACTAATATGGTCGTAAAAGTGAATCATTGTGATTATAGTGAATAAGTAAACAATCTTTTTATATGTGACTCATTTTATTTGATAACGGATTTGATTAACAAATTAATTAAGTAAATAAATAACATTAACGTTTTGTTTTGGCTGTATTAAACTGTCTTGTTACAATTGTTATAGGTAGGAAAATACTTTTTCATATTTGTTCGAACTTTTAACTCAATTTCTGACATTGAAGAGCGAGAAAAATAACTAGCTAGGTACTTATATAGTGCTTATATTGTTTGACCTTCTTCAGTAGAGTGAATCTTGAAAACAATGATAATGATGGTCTCACCGTCACGCCACAGATTACTAAATAGTTACTTCGTGTCACGCTCCGTTCGCATCGCGCGTCAGTTGTGTTATGAGCGGTTAAAAGTTACAAGGCTCTTAACCCAGAGGGCTCTGGTAGGTACCGTTTGACATAACACCAAGTAGGATTTCAGATTTAGGTATCTTTTATTCAAAAACTAAGCATTTTATTTTCGGCTATGGAAGCTATGATACTGTTACGTATTTTTTATTATTCACTATATTTAATACGATGCCTATAATACATTACGTTTATGCTTTAGGAACTCAACTTTGTTCAGTTTATCTTTGCTGTAACCGATAGATGGAGCCACCATTTTTGTCACGATATGTTGTTTCATCGAATTATAATATTTTTCTTATGTTTATATTTAAATTATTTATTGTTATTTTACAATTAACTCTTCGTCTTTTGCCCTTATAACCAACACTAATATTCATGAGATAATAATCAAGATTTTTATACTAAAAGCTACTAATATAAGGTGACTTTTAATTAGTTCTTGATAGCAACGGATATGAATGTACTCGTGATTACAAAAAGATTTCCCAAAGAAACTATATGTCAAATCAGAAAAAAAATATTTGGTCCTCGATACATAATAAGTTATCAAATCGGCAAAAACGTAAGTAGGACCAAAAATTTTTTTCTTATTTGACTTTCTTAAGAAAAGTTGTTTGTAATCATGAGTACATTCATATCCTTTGCTTTCAAGAACTAATTAAAAGGCACCCCCATATACATGTGTAATTGTGTATAGAGATACAAATAACTTCATCAAAATAACGTATGAAAATTCATTCTATCTATGCACCGTAAGCAGACTGGATATATATAGTTTTATCAATCCTATAAAGACAAACAGGTACTGGCAACACTGACCGATGAAGACATAAACTATACAGTCTCCTTTATCCTTGTTTAAATGGGTGATACGTTAAACAGACTAATAATCGTTCAATAAATGTCCCAAGAACGGCATAACAACAATCCACGTGCATTGAGCCGCTGAGTTAATAAAGTTTCGAATTTATATTGAGGTTTAGCCCTCGAGGCGGGTCTTCACCTACCTATCCATGAAGCAATATTTGCGTAACAGTTTGTATGTTTGTTTGTTAGTAGCTGTGAAATAATAGTCTACGCTATTGAAGTTAACTTACTACCTACCTATTTACAGTAACGTGTATGAAATTTAAAAAAAAGGTCCGTAAGTATTTATGTAAGTATTATTTTTAAAGGTTGCAAAGGGTACCAACGGAACCCTATTACTAAGCCTCCGCTATCCTTCCATTTGTCCATCTGTCTGTTAGCGGACTATATTTCATCAACCGTATAATAAACAGCCGAAATTTTCACAGAGTGTATATTTTTATAGCTGCTGTAATAACAAATATTAAAAATAAAAAAAAGGGGAACTCATATATACAAGAAAGGTGTTTTTTTTAAACGTAAACAAAGCTAGCGACTTCTAGGAGGATCTAGTGTACCCCTATACAGTTTATTTATGAAGATATTTTGGAACGAAACCCTCAGTGAGATGATGCCAAGGGCTTACCAATTGCAAATAAAAAAAAGAAAAAAAAAGTGAGCTTATAGTCCGATTCGCTTACAGCGCACCCTCATACAATAACCTTGATTTTTTTCTTGTATGATGGTACGGAACACTTCTTTTGCAAGTCTGACTCGCACTTGGCCGGATTTATTTTAATGCGTTTAAGTACACCTTACCTGATAAAAAGTGACCAGAAGAAAGGATATCTGTGGTTTTGCATCCCTTCTTCTTATCAGCTCATATACGTCCCCACCGAGGGGATCGAGCCTACCCTGAATTAGGGCGATCGGGCCTTAGTCGACCACGCGAGCCCAGTGCGGGTTGGTCGACTTCACACACAACCTTCGAGTTTCTTCGCAGGCGTGTGCAGGTAGGTTTCCTCACAATGTTTTCCTTCACCGTAAGAGCGTCGGATAAACGTATTTACCTATGAAATCGAAATTCGAAAACACATTGGTACGTGGCAGGATTCGAACCACGGCCTCCCGGAGAGGAGGTAGCGCCGTAACCGACGCTCTAAAATTGCATCCCATAAAAACTTACAATATTGCCATCCTTGGTGAGCTCCAAAAAACCAAGAGTCAACTTATCGTCAAATTCCCACACTTGAAAGGAGCCACGTGCGGCCACTAGTGCGCAATCTTAGCCGTGTTTACTGTGGGAGTTCTACAAACGGCGCAATTCGAGTGACGTTTACGAGCCTTCGAGTGGTAGTAAAAATCGTGTTTACGATGCGCGCGGGCCGCCTTGTGGCGCATGCGCGGGCCCGCCACGCGAATATTGTGGGAGCGAGCTTGAATGGGAATGTTTTTTTTAAGAGCTCGTGATTTGGGAAACTGCTACCGTGTCGCTTAATGATGATGACTCAGAGCGTTTTATTTAGGAAATTTAAGCGCTTATATATTCATTTTAATTTTTTGCCGAACGAGCGCAGCGAAAAAATATAGTTACTTAAGGCCCCGTGGTACCTAAAATCCACTTAAGCAGGTTTTTAGAATTAATTTTTGAAGTAGTTAACAGTATATTTTAAAATCTAGGAAAACATATTGGTATTATTGAGAATAGTTACGAGGGATTATATCGAATACAAACACGATTAAGTAAAGTTGGCTCGATAGAATAATTTCGCAAAGGTACTTATTTTCGAGCCATTTTATCGTCTATTTTCGGTTTTGTTCTTCAAATAAGTAATTTGATAATATGATTTATTTACTAAAATAAAGTTTACAGGTGACTAAAGGGAAAACATCGAATGTATTTTTATTTAAGATCGAAAAACGTCGAAAAAGTGCGGTTATTTTCTTCCCTTTTTACACGTAAAGAAAAAGACAAAGACAGATTTTTAAGTAGGTACCACTGGGCCTTAAGAGCTCGTGATTTGGAAAACGTTGACTCAGAGTGCTTTATTTAGGAAATTAAAGCGCTTATTCATTTTATTTTTTTACCGACCGAGCGCAGCGAAAAAACATAGTTGCTTAAAGTAAATATTATAGTCATAAAAAAGTTTTTTAATTTTACCCAAAATATAATGTTTTTAGAGCGTCGGTGGCGAAACGGCAAAGGCCGCTACCTCTTGTCCGGAAGGTCGTGGTTCGAGCCTTGCCATGTACCAATGTGTTTTCGAATTTCGATCTCATATGTAGGTACGTTTATCCGACGCTCTTACGGTGAAGGAAAACATCGTGAGGAAACCTGCACACTTCTGCGAAAAAACTCGCAGGTTGTGTGTGAAGTTGACCAACCCGCACTGGGCCCGCGTGGTCGACTAAGGCCCGATCGCCCTAATTCATGGTAGGCTCGAGCCCCTCGGTGGGGACATATATATGAGCTGATGTGATGATATTTTATATCAATAGTATAAACAAAAAAATACGGCCAAGTGAGAGTCGAATTCACGCTCCAAGGGTTCCGAACCACCACACATCCATAAAACTATGAAAATAATATGTAGGTACTTATACCTACCTATTCACATTACAAACAAAAGGCATCAACGCCAGCGACAGAAATATGCTATTTTTATTCAGTTCGGACTCCTTAGTGGAAGTACGACTCACTCTTTGTAGGTTTTTATTATTTGATATTTTATTTCAGGATTATCACTATAATCACTCTTAGTTTCACGTTTATCTATATAACCGTTTTTACTATAGAGCTAATTCAAAAATACCTCTTAGATACCTTTGTAAAACACGTTTTTTTGTATGAGGACCTCCTTAAATTTTTCACTTTTTAAATTTTTATTATTTGTTGTCATAGCGGCTTTAGAAACACAACATTGTATGAAAATTGTATTTGGTTAATTGTATGAAAACTGTTCCAGTCGGCAACCTCAGTGTCAACATTAGCAGCGCCATCTATTGGTGGTATTTTGTAGCCTACTTAAAATACGTTTTTCTGATATTGATATACCTATATAAATATACAAACTTTACGTAATACAAATAATAAGCATATTTTATTTCAATGAGAATACTTTTACTTCTTCGAAACTTTTCTTAACAGTTCAGAAACAAACTGTTTCTTTTTTTTTTTTTTCTTAATTGATAAACCCTTGACAACATCTTACCTGGTGGTAAGTGACGATGTTGCCGAAGATGGAATTCTTATTGGAATTAACAAATATTGGGTATTTAACTTTGGGTTGCACTTTTTTATCCACCATTGGTAAGCCCTTGGCATCATCTCACCTGATGGTAAGCGACGATGATGCCGAAGATGGAAGCTGGCTTACCAAGACTCCCCAACGGATTGAGGAACTGGCTATCATATCTTCAAGCCGGAACTCGTGATGTGAAGTAAATAGACTAACCATTACGTCATGGAGGCGGTTCAAATTACGAAAAAGTATTTGAGAAATCCTGAGTCCAAATATTACTTACTCATTTATTCGTGTGTGGTGACTTTGTCTCACATACGCCTGTCATAAAATAGCTAATCTTGTAATGTTTTTTCTCTAGTATGCACCTAACTGTAAATTGTAAATGAATGTTTTCTTTTGTTGCGAACCTAACTTTTGTGTCAATAGAAATATTTTTAACAGTATAGTTTTACGATATTTGTCATTTCTAAATAACCATTAGGTATTCTGTCGACAACCGTTATTTAGATCCTTTAGTAATAATTGGTATTGTGCAATATATATGTTTCTCAAAGAACAACAGGCATTGTCTAATATAACTTCTTTGGCCGTAACGAATGTAACCCTTGCTTTTGTATTTCGTCGGCTTTCTAATTTCGCGTAAATTTTAATTGTTATGTTGTCACTATTTTTCTGTTTGTATAATATCCTTTTGTGTGTATGTCCCGTTTAGAAAGCGTCCGATGAAAACCGTTAGCTAGCTGCGATTATTGTGTAGCTACGTTCCTTAGGGAGTCAGCATCAAACCACGGTATAGCTCGGACGTTTTCTCACATGTACTGAGATCTTTATTATACAGTTATCGTACTATATTTGACGAACTTTTATACTGAGATCTTTATTATACAGTTATCGTACTATATTTGACGAACTTTCAATTATCTCCGACGCACTCCACACCCTTGTATGTAGCGCGCGACAGATGGGTAAAAGCGTGCATAGACTGTCAAAGGTCAAAAATAAATAGACACGTCGTAACTGCACCTGGCACATTCGCGCTGCCATCATCTCGTTTTGAACACATACATCTGGACATAATTATTATGCCCGTTAGCGAGGGATACAGATATTGCCTAACTTGCGTAGATCGGTTTTCAAGATGGCCTGAAGCCATTCCGATAATGAATCAAGAGGCGGAGACAGTCGCACGCGCATTTTATTTTAATTGGATAGCTCGTTTTGGTGTTCCGCTTAACATAACGACAGACAAAGGACGGCAATTCGAGTCACACCTATTTAGAGATCTAAATGCCCTAATAGGTACGCAACACTTTAAGACCACTGCCTATCACCCAGCTGCAAACGGTATGGTAGAGCGTTTTCACCGACAGCTAAAAAGCGCTATAATGTGTCACGGATCTAACAGTACCAGTTGGACGCGAATATTACCGACTGTTTTGCTAGGCGTTAGAACCGCATGGAAGGATGACCTCCAAGCTACTTCCGCAGAATTAGTTTATGGACAGAGCTTACGTCTTCCAGGACAGTTCTTAGGAACCGATACAATACCTAGACCGTCGCAAAGTGAATTCGTTAAAGAACTATGTAATAACTTCAGACAGCTTAAACCCATAGCTGGAGCGAGCCACGGCCAGAAAAGTACCTTTATCTATAAAGACTTAGCTACGACTAGTCATGTCTTTGTTCGAGATGACACAATCAGAGCAGGTCTTCAACAACCATATAACGGACCTTTTAGGGTGGTTAGCCGAAAAGAAAAAACGTTTGTCTTAGACATGCGCGGTCGCGAGATCGCGGTTTCAGTCGATAGGCTAAAGCCAGCTTACGTGTTAAGGGAAACGGCACATCACCCTGAGAATAGCTTAAGCGACTCTGAAGACACCTTAATACGGTACAATAGGCATCCCCAACAGGGTATTAATGGGAACAATGGAAGCGGTGCTTTTGAGACGCACACGCCAAGCGCCACGCCAGATTCAACAGATGTTAGGCATTCAAATATTCCTCGACGCACAAACAGGTGTGTCCGCTTTCCAGATTTTTACCAAGCTGGTTTTGCGTGATTTATATCATGGCGTTAAAATTTTTTTTTTTCGTGATTTAGACCATTGTGTGTATTAAATAATCTGTATCTTTGTTTGTTTTTGTTTTTTTCATGGTCTAAACCACTGGAGAGGGGATACTGTGGTGACTTTGTCTCACATACGCCTGTCATAAAATAGCTAATCTTGTAATGTTTTTTCTCTAGTATGCACCTAACTGTAAATTGTAAATGAATGTTTTCTTTTGTTGCGAACCTAACTTTTGTGTCAATAGAAATATTTTTAACAGTATAGTTTTACGATATTTGTCATTTCTAAATAACCATTAGGTATTCTGTCGACAACCGTTATTTAGATCCTTTAGTAATAATTGGTATTGTGCAATATATATGTTTCTCAAAGAACAACAGGCATTGTCTAATATAACTTCTTTGGCCGTAACGAATGTAACCCTTGCTTTTGTATTTCGTCGGCTTTCTAATTTCGCGTAAATTTTAATTGTTATGTTGTCACTATTTTTCTGTTTGTATAATATCCTTTTGTGTGTATGTCCCGTTTAGAAAGCGTCCGATGAAAACCGTTAGCTAGCTGCGATTATTGTGTAGCTACGTTCCTTAGGGAGTCAGCATCAAACCACGGTATAGCTCGGACGTTTTCTCACATGTACTGAGATCTTTATTATACAGTTATCGTACTATATTTGACGAACTTTTAATTATCTCCGACGCACTCCACACCCTTGTACGTAGCGCGCGACACGTGTCATATTTTACGGTGTTGCCAATCTTAAAATTAATAAGTTGAAGTAGTCTTAATAGCTTCCAAGGTTTCTTCGTCCATCTCCTGAGTTTCAGACATTAACTTATAATACCTTTGTACTGTATCCGGCACCAAGCTAAACCACATGTTCGAAAAAAATAAAACTGTAGCATGGTCCTCGCGTTGATATCTTTTCTATGACTGTTTCTTTAGGCGTAGGTAGACGCGTAGGCATTTGTAAGCGTATCGCATTTGTGAGCGTATCGCATTTGTGAGCGTATCGCATTTTTTAAATACTTATGTTGGTTTCTAATCAATATCCTTCCCATTAATATTAAAAACGCGAAAGTTTATATGTATGGATGTTTGTTACTCTTTCACGCAAAAACTACTGAACGTAACTAGATGAACTTTGGTAGGTAGACAGATTAGGCCCTGGATTAACATATAGGCTATTTTTTTTCCACGCACTGCGTACCCTCGGAGACAGTCATACAAACTATGTTCACGCGAGCAAAGCCGCTGACAAAAGCTGGTATATTATAAAAGAAAGTTTACAATGTGCGTGCCACTAAAACTCAGAAACGAGTAGTGGTACAATCAAGGGGGTTACATGGTGTGGTAGTCGTCTATCCCCCATCCATGAAGAAGGTCCCCGTTTTTACCTTAAGGTCATGCTTTTGAAGGTATAAGGGCTGGACGTTTCGCACTCTAGAAATTTCTAGAACAGCCTAGAACATTTGAGAGTATTCGAAGCACTCCACAGCAATATCCCAGATCATTGTAAAATATTCCAGAACACTCTCCAATGTTGTGGAGTGTTCTGGAACAGGTTGGACCATCGAAGCCTTTTTGTGTGGGTGGGGCTACTCCCTGAGCGAAGCGGGGTTCCCCAGCTAGTGATTAATAATACAGGGAGTATAACAGGATTGGTGTAGGATCCGTTATCAGGTGTTTTACGCATCATACTGAACAACTTTCTCCAAGAAACACAAAATCAATTCGCAACAAAAGTTTTGGTCTTTATACTTACATGCTGTTTTTCATCATCATATCAGCCGAAACGTCCACTGCTGGACAAAGGCCTCCCCCAAGGATTTCCACGACGACCGGTCCTCCGCTGCCCGCATCCATCGGCTTCCCGCAATCTTCACCAGGTCGAGGCCTGCCTATACACTAAGTTTTCCAGCCATCTGTTCTACGAGCTATGTGCCCAGCTGTTTTTAAATACACCTTATTTCACAACCTCCGTGGTGTAATGGTTTAGAACATTAGCTTCAGATCAGGAAGTCGCGAGTTCGAATCCCGATAGAGCCCAACTTTGTAAGACTCGGTTTGGTTGGTGGAAAGACATTTTCTAAGCCCACCTGGCTAGCTACCACCATCTTATCTAAGTCTGCCAACATCAATGCTAACAACATTGATGTGTTCCGGCTTGAAGGTAAGATAGTCATCAGTTCCCCATTTCGTTGGGGAATCCTGGTAGGCCCGCTTCCATTTCCGGCATCATCGTTACTGATACCATCAGGTGAGATGATGCCAAGGGCTTACCAATTCTGAATTGGTCATAAAAATAAAACATGACTAAAGATCTTGAGCACGGTGAATGCTGGTCTGCAGTGTCATATTGGTTATTTCCTTGACCACCACGTCAGCTCATCGCCATCAAACGTCCTCTACTTCTCTTTCTTTGCTAGCAGCCAGTGATGATAAGCTGGTTCAAACTGTCTGATCCACTCTTGACCGTGTGCCCAGAGAATTTGTGGACAACTGCCTCCGTGGCGTAATGGTTAGTCCATTAACTTCACATCAGAGGTCACAGGTTTGATTCTCAGTGGAGTCTCATTTTGTCAGACTTGGTTTGCTTGGTGCAAGGGTATTTCCTAAGCCCGCCTGGCTAGCTACCACCCACCATCTTATCTAAGTTTTGTCGCTAAACATCAGTGTTAATAGCATTGATTTGTTCTGGCTTGAATATAAAATAACCAGTTCCCTATTGCATGAATCTTGGTACGCTCGCTTCCATCTTCGGAATCATCGTCACTTACCATCAGCTGAGATGATGCCAGGGGTTACCAATTGTCGATTGAAAAAAACACGTTGTTAGTAGAAGTATGAGCCTTCTCTTGATGTTAAACTCGTCTAGGATAGACTCATTTGTACGGCATGCAGTTCATGATGTCACACGTTATGACATCATGACATTTCGAATGCGTCTATTCTGCGACAAGTCTAGGCTTCAATCAACCAGGTTTCAGAAGCATACAAGAAGATAGGTCTGCATAGAATAGGGATGATGAAGTTTAGCCAATTTCGAATCAGATGTACATATGATAGTGGTTTCATCTGCCAACCGAAGATTATTCTAAAGATAGGTACTATGACGTTGTTTACGTAATGCCTGGGGATCGTAGCTTGGAGAGCAGGTACCGATGAAAGAAAATACTTTATTTTTGGTTTTTCAAAAGAAACTTCGTTAAAATACACTCTTGCCATGAGAAAAAGATACAGTGTAAACTCTATATAGCGACACTCAAGGGACCGGGCACTTTGTGACGTTATTGAGAGTTTTCGTTATTCAGAGAGAAACAAGCGTCTTAGTAAACCAACTGGACCCAGAAAATTTTGACGTTTTAAAGAGTAAATCGTTATATCGAGTGACGTTTTACAGAGTTTACACTGTATAAGACGGATCTCTGCCCTCGTGCGCGGTTCTCAATAGAATCTTACTCTTGATAAAGGACCTCTGTCCTGGCTCGCGGTTCTCAATAGAATCTTACTCTTGATAAAGGACCTCTGTCCTGGCTCGCGGTTCTCAATAGAATCTTACTCTTGATAAAGGACCTCTGTCCTGGCTCGCGGTTCTCAATAGAATCTTACTCTTGATAAAGGACCTCTGTCCTGGCTCGCGGTTCTCAATAGAATCTTACTCTTGATAAAGGACCTCTGTCCTGGCTCGCGGTTCTCAATAGAATCTTACTCTTGATAAAGGACCTCTGTCCTGGCTCGCGGTTCTCAATAGAATCTTACTCTTGATAAAGGACCTCTGTCCTGGCTCGCGGTTCTCAATAGAATCTTACTCTTGATAAAGGACCTCTGTCCTGGCTCGCGGTTCTCAATAGAATCTTACTCTTGATAAAGGACCTCTGTCCTGGCTCGCGGTTCTCAATAGAATCTTACTCTTGATAAAGGACCTCTGTCTTGGCTCGCGGTTCTCAATAGAATCTTACTCTTGATAAAGGACCTCTGTCCTGGCTCGCGGTTCTCAATAGAATCTTACTCTTGATAAAGGACCTCTGTCCTGGCTCGCGGTTCACAATAGAATCATTCTCAACTGTGTCGGAAAGCTTTCGAGCGACTTACTAATTTGAATTTGAACTTTGGATTTAATACGATTCGCGCTGGCAAGTGAGTAATAAAGGAGACGCGAGTGCGTAAACGCAGAGACATACGATCTCTACAGTACGTAGGTAACCCACCAATGCAATACCTCACCCTCCCACATTCTAAAATCCGTCTCATTACATATTACAGATATCTATCTACTTATATTTAAAAACATTTCATACTTATATACCTATCATAAATTAATTTGTTGCAGATAAATAATTCGGAACAATATTGGGGCGGTACTTCATTTTAGAGCTTGGAAAGGTAAGTGACCACGCTATCAGCCGAATTATGTCCACTGCTGTATGAAGGCCTATCCCAAGAAATTCCACAACAACAGTTCCTACGCTGCTCGCATCCAGTGGCTTACCACAGCTTGATCAGGTCGTCCATCTACTGAGTGGGATGCCTACGCCACTCGAGTACTTTACTACCCCCTAAAACAAGGTACCTGTTCTACGAGCTTGTACCCAGCCCACTGCCACTTAAATTTAGCGATGCTATAAGCTATGTGCGTTACTTTGGCTCTCCTACGGATCTCTTCATTTCTGTAGATAAGGAAACTCTGAGAAAAGCTCGCTCCATCGCTCACGTTTCTATGACTATTCGAGGGTGCGCAGTGCGCGAGCCGCAAGTGGCTTAAAAAAAGTCGAAAACTTATTTTTCACACTTGGAAAAAAGTAGCATGTGTGTTAATTCAGGTCCTAATCTGTCTACCTACCAAATTTCAGTCAGATCCGTTCAGTAGTTTTTGCATGAAAGAGTAACAAACATACATCATTCTGACAAACTTTCGGGTTTATGATATTAGCAGGACTATCACACTATATACCTATACTGTACTATCCATTGTGTTGGAGAATCTTGGTAAGCCCGCTTCCATCTTCGGCATCATCGTCACTTACCATCAGGTGAGATGATGCCAAGGGCTTACCAATTGTTAATAAAAAAAAATCCTACTTCCTAATTAAATATAAATAACTAAGTATTTAATCAGTATCTTCATAAAAAGCTCACTGTGTGAAGCTGACTTTTAATTACACTTTTTAATGAGGCACCACAGACAATTATCGATTTCTGTACCTTAAGTGCGAGAGAATTAACAGCCTATATGGACTCAAAGTGACATTTCCAGTCGTTATCCGCATCTCCTCTACGACGCTTCGGCATCTCTATGGTTCAAAATTGACCAATTACATCCAAATATACAGAGTTTTCCACCCGTCCCTTTATCGGCAAATATTTGTTTAAAGAGGTGAGTTCAATAAAAACGCGAGCGTGTCTCTGGGCAGGCGGCTCCATTCCACCACAGGAGCCATTCATTCGTTTGATGACTTCATTTGGACCCGCGAACCGAGTGCTAGCGATAATGCGCTATTGTTTACCTTTCGATAGTGCGCCTCCAACTGCACGCGCCACACTGCGCCAGACAGAGACAGCTATAAATCTCCCTCGACCGTCTGCAATCCCGCACTTCGCGGATCGCAGTCCGTCACCATCAAACTCGCACCATAGGCATAAGCCCGAAAGTGACGGCGCCATCACTCGTAAAAACAGGTAGTCGAAGAAATAATAATCATCTTTACGACTTCTCACTCTATTCAGCACCTTGTTACGATACTGCGCGCTCATTGTGGCCCCGCCGAAGTGGTTGTAAAATCTTTTCTTTACTCGCCCGTTTCACTAATTGTACGTTTATGAGTTTACGACTTTTTGGTTTGACTTTACTACTGTAGAGTCATTGACAGAGCTTTTTGACGGCTATTTGAACTGTTGTGTCACTTTTCTTTAGTCCTTTGAATAAAAAAGTTTGTTTTCATGCATTTTAGTTGATGTAGAGAAATCTCTACGTTGACTTTACATTAGCACTTGTCATAAATTCTATCTAAAACGTGAATAGGGGTCAATTTTCAGCGTCAATACATACCACGTGCTCCGCAGTGATATTGATATGATAAGGAAGGAAAAGAGAGCGTATCTGATAATATTTATAGTCATTAGCGAAAAGGGGACGGAACAATCGGGGCCGGAGCCCAGGCGGGCGCGGGGCGGCGCGTGGCGGCCGCGATCTTAGTAGCCAGCGTGAGTCGCGCCCCGGCGGTCGTATACGGCATATGGTCGCGCGCTCTCGCCACACGCGGCTAAACTTCGCTCGTACCGGCTAACACCTCGCAAAGACATTGTACACCTAAAAAAAAACAGAAAAGCACCCACCAACCACCGCGAGACGACTCGGCAGACGGAACCGCTTAAAAACTCGTAAAACCCGCGGCACGCGCTCCTAAGTCGTAAAATAATCGTAAAAAGTAAACACACGTCAACTGGCCTTTATCGCCGGCGAAGCCCATTATGACGCTCGAGTGACGTTTAAGAGGCAATAAAATTAATAAAAGGTTAATATTCACTGTCTGCATTTGGAGTGACATTGGCGGAGGTCGCGTTATCACGGCACGTGGGACCGCGATGACATAAGTGCCCTCTCTATAAGTGGAGTTAGTGACTTTTCAGAATGAACTCTTATTTCGAGCAGAGTGGTTTCTACGGGGCGCACGGGGTCCACCAGGGTGGCGGTGGAGGCGACCAGTATAGGGGCTTCCCTCTGGGGCTGACGTACGCCCAGCCCCACGCACTGCACCAGACCCGCCCCCAGGATTCTCCTTACGATGCATCGGTCGCAGCTGCTTGCAAACTGTACGCCGGGGAGCAGCAGTACGCTAAAGCTGACTGTTCTAAAGGAGGTGATCAGCAGAATGGGTACGGAGGAAAAGAGGCTTGGGGCTCTGGGCTGGGAGCGTTAGTGAGACCAGCAGCTTGCACCCCGGAGGCACGGTACAGCGAGTCATCGAGTCCTGGCAGAGCTCTCCCGTGGGGAAACCAGTGCGCGCTGCCGGGAGCCGCGGCAGCAGCCTCGCAACCCGTCCAGCATCAGGCCACCAACCACACCTTCTACCCATGGATGGCCATAGCAGGTCAGTGCAGCTAACTTTAAGATCCATCCACAACTATTAAACAATGACGCTGTCGACAGACTTGGACAATAAATTACAATAATCTTAAATTTATCTTAAATATGTAGAGTCGGATAGAAATTAATTGCTGTAATCATTGAATACCAAAAAAAAAGAAATCGCCGTAATATACCTTCTTATTTTAAACAAAGAGCCCTAAAATGTAGCTTACTCATCGAGTTTTATCCTTCATCGTATCTCATTCATACCTACAAGATACCAATAAGAATCGCGTGGCAAGTAAAATAGTCGTAGCTACGAGTGAGCGCCACTCAACGACGACTCAAGTGTCAATAAAATACACATAAAATCAACGACCCTCGTTAACACCTTGTTATGAGTAACTTATAGCATTGCCATTCATAAATTTTACAGCACCATAAAATTAAGTAATTTAATTTAAAAATGGTATTAAAAATTAATTTTATTAATGATAATACCCTTGGAATTAAGAGTAAACCATTGACGATTAGATGAATATTATTTTTTTAATTTAATTGCCTCGTTTAATAGTTACATTGAGTCTACAAAATGTTTGATAATCACTTGGTTTATACTTCATAAATAAATTAAAATATTCTGCTTATCACATGATTAGGTATTATCCTTTATTATCCAAAATTGATAAGTCTTTGACATCGTGTTTCAATTTTGTATAGAATTTGACGTTTTATTTTTCTTTTTGTTAATGAATTTTAATAGAAATTTAAAAAAACAAATGTGAGATTGTATGTTTCTGTGTTCACTTTTACTTTCAATCAAAGAATTATTTAATTACCTACTAAGCAATAGAAAATTATTTGATGGTACGAAAATTAATATAGATGGCAATGTGGATATGAACCTATAAATATAATTATATAATTTAGAAAAATGTGCGGATACCTATATCTCTTAAAAATAAAAGTGTCTGTAAACTTGCTTCGTACATAATTAATAAATTTTAAAAAGTAAATAGTGTGTAAAAAGTTTATTCAAAAAGATTTTTTTAATAAATTTCTTGATAATATTGGTAAAATTGAAGTGACTAAGGGCCGATCGTCCTAATGCAGGGTAGACTCGAGCCCCTCGGTAGGGACGTATATGAGCGGATATGATTGGTAAAAAATAAAGCGATCGCTGATCACGCAGGTTAACTGACCCGAAGCAATTGCCTGGATCTTTTAAACTGTTAGTGGCATTATTCTCGACCGTTTCCGTGCTTCGCAAGACGTCTAAACGTTGGTGCCGGTCACTATCACTAGGTGACAGTCGTCAAGCTGTGTCAAATGCCTTATAGGTGGTTTAAAAAACTTCTGACAAGCCCTACAGCCTGGTCTTGGAATCCCGTGTATGAAGCAGGTCAATATATTCTTGAGTTTGGGAAGAGACCCTTGCCCCAGCAAAGGGGACGTATATGGGAATAGGGATGACGAATGCTAGTCATCTGATTTACTTTTTATCGTCTGTCAAAAACGATATTTTGTTCTAAAAATGTTTGAAATACCTAGGCGTGACGTCATAGTTTTGTAGCGTCATTTATGTACTCATTTTGTGATTTTAGTGAACTAAAAATCGAAGACTTGATGGAAAACAAAAAGAGTAAGGTTTTCCGAAGTTTAAGTAGGATAGGAGGGCAATTTAGTAATCAAGAGTTCATTATTTATTTCTACTGCTGTCGTCATCCCTATTGTTAACAATAGGTACCTCGTGAAAAAAATAAAAACGTAATTTATTAAAAATTGTTCTCAGCATATTTTTACATTTTTGTTTTACCTTTTTTTTTAATTTATTTATTCTTAAATTCGAAAATCTACCTGACACAACAAAATCTACATTATCTTCATAAATGGCGCTATTGATGTCAATCGTTAACTCATTTTCAAGCGACTTCCAAAAAGTAGGAGGTTCTCAGTTCGACTGTATGTTTTTTTTATGTTGTGTTACCTCAGAACTTTTGACTGGGTGAACCGATTTTTATGATTCTTTTTTTATTTAAAAGCTAGTGCTTCCCGTGTGGTCCCACATAAATTTAATCAAAATTAGTGTAGAACTTTATTAGAAAATTAACAAAAACCAAAAATAATAATGCAAAAATGTACTAAGTGGTTGCGATGGAAGTCGGTTTTTTAACGTGTTTAGCGTTTTCAATTATTACAACTATACAAAAATATAAAGGCATGCACTTGAAGGCTTGCGGCATCTTAGCGGCCCGTTGTTGTGGCGGGAAGTCGGCGCCCGCGCAGCCGTACCGCCAGTCCGGGGTCAATGCCCCGGTCTAGTTTGGGCGCATTTTATTATTAACTTGAGTGCCACTGTCCATTCGACAAGCTCACTAGACAGATAGATAGCTGGGTGGGAGGAACTGCCCGAGATAAAAAAAAATGTGTGACGGAAATAACAATATTGAGAACAAATTAGCGATTGATGACGATATGATATATCTATTCGTGATATTTTTCTAAAATTGTTATCTGAAAAACCGGCCAAGTGCGAGTTGCACTCGCGCACCGAGGGTCCCGTACACCACACCTCTGAACACAAGTATAACAATGATACCTATTCCTTTCAAACAAAAGATATCAAACGCAAAAAAAAAACATTCAGTTCGGACACTTTAGCACGAGTACGACTCACACTTAGCTGGTTTTTATAATTTGTTGTTTAACTTTAGTAGTAAAATTAAACAAAATTTCACGCTTATATGTCTTACCGTTTTTACGATAGCAAAAAAAAATATTAAAAAAGCCACGTTTCTTGTCTGGGGGACCCCTTAGTTTTTCCTGTTTTAATTTTTATTACTTGTTACAAAATCATCTACATTAACACATGTTTTGTAAAAGTTTTGGCCGGCTACCTATAACGGTTCAAAAGATATTATAGCCTATTAAAAGTTGAACATACGGACGAACAGAAAACGCGGTTTTTTTTTACCTGTATCCCGTACCTGGTACTGCCCTAAAAATAATAATAATGAAAAGTCATTAAATTAGGGCTTTGAATTCAAATAAGAAAAATAAATATCAAGATAGAGATAGGAAATAAAACCTTAAATAAATAGGTAAGTTGTAAGTTGATAAGTACTGGTTATAATCATATTTTAATTTCATTCAAAAATCCTATTCAGTTCATGATCCCTGAGTTCTTATTAGTATTAGACCATTTCAAAACCGGTTATCAAAAAAATCTATCAATGAAATACCATTACCGATTCGAATTCGAATCCAATATAAGACGAAATCAAATTAGAATACCGAAATTGGAACGCCAATAAAATACGAATCTAACAGCCCTACTCACTTAGGGTTACCAGGACTTTAAATCAAAAGTCGCAAGTGTTAAAAAATCCTGCTTTCTGTAAAAAAAATCGATCTATGGCCGAAAATAAAACACACTAGAGATTTTAAACAATAAGTAGATATTTTCTTATTATTTATCATAATATTTTCCAATAGTCCAATAGCAACAGCTTTCAAAATATCTTTTGTTGTAGAAATTTCACTGTAAAATTCTTAAAATTCGCGCGAGCGACACCTGTTATTTATTGGCATGACGAGAAATCCGGTCTCAAATGAAATCCGGGCGTAGTCCGGTCTATAATCTTAAAATCCGTTCTAGACCGGATTTATCCGGTCATATGGTAACCCTACACTCACCTGCAATGTACGAACTATAACTAATGCATAATTAACTCGACGCGTGTGGTCTCGCGACTCATAATTCATGCGAGTTGATAAAAATTAAGTAACACAGCCTTATAAAAAAAATAAAAGGAAAATAAGTAGTCGAACTGTCGGTCGGGGCATAATTCATTGCGGTTCACGCAACACGACCAGCGAAAACAATACAAGGACGCGGCCCATCCCGTTGGGCCGTATGGGCCGTGGGCCGTGCGGAAAGCTTGGGACTTAGATGATCTAATGTCCGGGTTCTTTTTAGATTCGTAAATTACCGGAATTTGTTGGATAATTAAATTTATAATGTGGACCAAAAAGAAATTTTAATAATTGTAAAATATGTTTTATTTCTTTGCTATAATGATTTTTTTATTTTGTTTGATATTCAATTTTTTATTTTGTTCCGACATTTGTGACATTGTTTTTTTTTGTATTTTTTGACGATCATGTTACACTTTGACATTTGTATTTAATATATTTACTTAAATGTGTAACTAAAACATAAAAAAGTAAGCATACAAAACAAAACACAAGACACAATATGATAGTCAGCAAGGGATAATAAAACGTATGTTTTAAAAAAATGATTAGTACTCTTAAAATTAAAATATTAAAATGTGTCCGCGGTAAAAAGGTATTTTTAGAGTTACCCTATTACTAAGCCTACGACGCTCCGTCCGTCCGTTTGTCTGCGTAAACTTTGGAGGGCTATATCTTTTGAACCTTTGAAATTTTTACAAAATATTTGTCATAATGACAGATTTGTGGTGACTTTGTCTCACATACGCCTGTCATAAAATAGCGATCTTGTAATGTTTTTCTCTAGTATGCACCTAACTGTAAATTGTAAATGAATGTTTTCTTTTGTTGCGAACCTAACTTTTGTGTCAATAGAAATATTTTTAACAGTATAGTTTTACGATATTTGTCATTTCTAAATAACCATTAGGTATTCTGTCGACAACCGTTATTTAGATCCTTTAGTAATAATTGGTATTGTGCAATATATATGTTTCTCAAATAACAACAGGCATTGTCTAATATAACTTCTTTGGCCGTAACGAATGTAACCCTTGCTTTTGTATTTCGTCGGCTTTCTAATTTCGCGTAAATTTTAATTGTTATGTTGTCACTATTTTTCTGTTTGTATAATATTCTTTTGTGTGTATGTCCCGTTTAGAAAGCGTCCGATGAAAACCGTTAGCTAGCTGCGATTATTGTGTAGCTACGTTCCTTACGGAGTCAGCATAAAACCACGGTATAGCTCGGACGTTTTCTCACATGTACTGAGATCTTTATTATACAGTTATCATACTATATTTGACGAACTTTCAATTATCTCCGACGCACTCCACACCCTTGTACGTAGCGCGCGACAGTGGTGACCCCGACGTGATCCATTCGGTTATCGTGCGCCTAAGGTGTGTGTGAAGTTTTAATTGTATACGCGTCGTGTGTTAACGAACCTTTGTGACATTTTGTGACTTTTTAAGTGAACTTATTAGTGAGTGAAAATGGTTCCGGAAAATATACCGACAGGCCTGCAGGCAGCTTCAGTGGCGAGAGGCAACACATCGCTTGAAACGCTCGCCGAGATCGCCGACCTCGTTGCCGAGAATGCGAGGCTGCGATGCGCGAGTTCAGTCCCTACGGTAGCAGACATTACTGCTACAGACTCTGCCGACGATCATATACGGCGGTTAGAAGAGGAGATATCTGCCATAAAAGGGTTAATACGAAATGTGTCAAGTCAGCTGCAAGCTTCTAACGCGGTAAGGGACGCGAGGCCACGTACACAATCCCACTCGCGCGGTCACTCGAGGCAACGCTCTTCGTCAAGGTTCCGACCGAAAAATTGGTTATGTTGGTACCACTACAAATTTGGATCAAAGGCCAACACCTGTGTACAGCCGTGCGCGTACAAACCGCCGCCGGGAAATGCCAGCGGGAGCCATTAACGGCGGATGAGATCAACTCCCACACAGCATCACGCCGCATTTTTCTCACAGACGTGGACAGCAAGGTGAGGTTTCTGATAGATACGGGCGCAGATCTTTGCGTGTACCCGAAAGCGCTAGTTCATACGGCTCGCAACATGTCTGCCTATGAGCTAGTCGCGGCCAACGGAACTCCAATTCCTACATATGGTACAGTCGCTCTAACACTTAACCTAGGTTTAAGGCGAGACTTCCCATGGATTTTTGTTGTGGCTGATGTTGAGAAACCGATCATCGGTATGGATTTTTTAGCACATTATAACCTGATGGTCGATGCAAGAAATAAAAGCCTGGTAGACGCGACCACTGGTCTCAAGTCCAACGGACAGACAACACGGTGTGAGCAGTTTACGGTAAAAACCGTGACCGGTACTTCACCATATCACGACCTTCTGGCGAAGTATATAGATATCACGCGCCCAGATGGAGTCGTGAAAGAGGTGAAACACAATACGAGGCACCACATACTGACCACACCGGGACCGCCAGTGGCACAAAAACCACGCCGCTTAGCTCCAGATCGACTCATAGCGGCTAAAAAAGAATTCGAAACTATGGTAAAGCTAGGAATTGCCCAGCCATCAAAAAGCCCTTGGGCCGCACCACTAGTTATGGTACAGAAACCCACAAATGGAGAAAAGCCGGAAAACCTTTCACCTTTCACCGGGCCGGAAACCGGGGAACAACAAACTGTGAAGCATCGTGCCTGTGGAGATTATCGCGGGTTAAATAATAGAACGGTTCCTGACAAATATCCAGTGCGTCATATACACGACTTTTCACAGTGTCTAAACGGTAAAAAAGTGTTTTCAAAAATTGACTTAATCCGCGCCTTCAATCAAATACCTACAGCCGAAGAAGACATTCCGAAGACGGCGATAATAACACCGTTCGGGTTATTCGAATTTAAATTTATGACGTTTGGTTTGCGCAACGCAGCGCAAACCTTCCAACGGTTTATGGATGAAGTGCTCAGTGAGTTAGAGTTTTGTTACTGTTTTATTGACGATATATTAATCGCATCAAATGATGAAACCGAACATTTAAAACACCTAGAGATAGTATTCAATAGATTAAGACAATACGGTGTAGTAATTAACCCGTCAAAATGTGTATTCGGCCGAACCGAAATCGACTTTCTCGGCTATTCAGTATCGGCCGACGGTACCCGCCCGCTACCTGAGAGGGTCGAAGCTTTGCGTATGTACCCATTACCCGAAACCGCTAAGGGCCTCAGACGGTTTTTAGGTATGCTAAACTTTTATAGGAGGTTCATACCTAATGCCGCCGCCAGCCAAGCTAGCCTTAATAAGCTTCTGGGCGATAAAAAAGGCAAAACGCCAGTCACGTGGACTGAAGAAACAAAAAATGATTTTTGTTTATGTAAAAATAGTTTAGCACAAGCGACATTATTAGCCCACCCAGGTGTCAATTCTGAAGTAGCTCTATTTTGCGACGCCTCGGATAATACAATGGGCGCCGCCTTGCAACAAAGGACAGATAACGGCTGGGAGCCGATTGGGTTCTTTTCAAAGAAATTAACGCCCACCGAACAAAAGTATTCGACATACGATCGCGAGCTACTTGCTATCTACGCTGCAATAAAATACTTTCGGCATTACTTAGAAGCGCGTCCTTTTGTCATATTTACTGATCATAAACCAATTACCTACGCGTTTAGTAAGAAAGACCAACAATGCTCGCCTAGACAATTCCGTTATTTAGATTTCATAGGCCAATTTTCGACTGACATTAAACATATCAGCGGGGAACATAATATTCCAGCTGATACATTGTCACGAATTGAGTCGATACGGAAGGGCATAGACTGGGAATCACTCGCGACTTCACAAAAGAATGACTCACAATTAAAGTCATTAATCGAAAACAATAGCTCTTCGTTGCAGTTACAACTTATCTACCTGCCCGATATCGAACAGCCAGTTTATTGCGATGTCTCTACGCGAACTGCGAGACCCTACCTAACAGAACCGTTCAGAAAAATCGCGTTTGATACTTTACACCGGAATTCACATCCGGGTGCGCGAGCCACAAGCAAGCTTGTTTCCAAACGTTTTGTCTGGCCTTCTATGAACTCAGACTGCAAACAATGGGTAAAAGCGTGCATAGACTGTCAAAGGTCAAAAATAAATAGACATGTCGTAACTGCACCTGGCACATTCGCGCTGCCATCATCTCGTTTTGAACACATACATCTGGACATAATTATTATGCCCGTTAGCGAGGGATACAGATATTGCCTAACTTGCGTAGATCGGTTTTCAAGATGGCCTGAAGCCATTCCGATAATGAATCAAGAGGCGGAGACAGTCGCACGCGCATTTTATTTTAATTGGATAGCTCGTTTTGGTGTTCCGCTTAACATAACGACAGACAGAGGACGGCAATTCGAGTCACACCTATTTAGAGATCTAAATGCCCTAATAGGTACGCAACACTTTAAGACTACTGCCTATCACCCAGCTGCAAACGGTATGGTAGAGCGTTTTCACCGACAGCTAAAAAGCGCTATAATGTGTCACGGATCTAACAGTACCAGTTGGACGCGAATATTACCGACTGTTTTACTAGGCGTTAGAACCGCATGGAAGGATGACCTCCAAGCTACTTCCGCAGAATTAGTTTATGGACAGAGCTTACGTCTTCCAGGACAGTTCTTAGGAACCGATACAATACCTAGACCGTCGCAAAGTGAATTCGTTAAAGAACTATGTAATAACTTCAGACAGCTTAAACCCATAGCTGGAGCGAGCCACGGCCAGAAAAGTACCTTTATCTATAAAGACTTAGCTACGACTAGTCATGTCTTTGTTCGAGATGACACGATCAGAGCAGGTCTTCAACAACCATATAACGGACCTTTTAGGGTGGTTAGCCGAAAAGAAAAAACGTTTGTCTTAGACATACGCGGTCGCGAGATCGCGGTTTCAGTCGATAGGCTAAAGCCAGCTTACGTGTTAAGGGAAACGGCACATCACCCTGAGAATAGCTTAAGCGACTCTGAAGACACCTTAATACGGTACAATAGCCATCCCCAACAGGTTAATAATGGGAACAATGGGAGCGCTACCTCTGAGGCGCACACGCCGAGCGCCACGCCAGATTCAACAGGTGTTAGGCATTCAAATATTCCTCGACGCACAAACAGGTGTGTCCGCTTCCCAGATTTTTACCAAGCTGGTTTTGCGTGATTTATATCATGGCGTTATTATTATTAATTTTTTTTCGTGATTTAGACCATTGTGTGTATTAAATAATCTGTATCTTTGTTTGTTTTTGTTTTTTTCATGGTCTAAACCACTGGAGAGGGGATACTGTGGTGACTTTGTCTCACATACGCCTGTCATAAAATAGCGATCTTGTAATGTTTTTCTCTAGTATGCACCTAACTGTAAATTGTAAATGAATGTTTTCTTTTGTTGCGAACCTAACTTTTGTGTCAATAGAAATATTTTTAACAGTATAGTTTTACGATATTTGTCATTTCTAAATAACCATTAGGTATTCTGTCGACAACCGTTATTTAGATCCTTTAGTAATAATTGGTATTGTGCAATATATATGTTTCTCAAATAACAACAGGCATTGTCTAATATAACTTCTTTGGCCGTAACGAATGTAACCCTTGCTTTTGTATTTCGTCGGCTTTCTAATTTCGCGTAAATTTTAATTGTTATGTTGTCACTATTTTTCTGTTTGTATAATATTCTTTTGTGTGTATGTCCCGTTTAGAAAGCGTCCGATGAAAACCGTTAGCTAGCTGCGATTATTGTGTAGCTACGTTCCTTACGGAGTCAGCATAAAACCACGGTATAGCTCGGACGTTTTCTCACATGTACTGAGATCTTTATTATACAGTTATCATACTATATTTGACGAACTTTCAATTATCTCCGACGCACTCCACACCCTTGTACGTAGCGCGCGACAGATTTCCTAACAAATGAAAAAAAAAACTCAAGAAAAGGTTACTAAGTAAAAAACCTAGACAAAAAAAGTATTTTTCACGTTTTATTTTATTCCTATCGTAAAACTAAAAAAATATTTCCTAAATTATTTATTACTTGGCATTCAGGATTCAACACCAAAAAATAGGCTAACCTGAAGAAGAGAGGCGTACCTATGTATATCAGACATACAAATAATCTGGTATTGAATAATATTGAACTACCCTGTATGTCATAGGCCTTATTAAATTCTAGTTTTTTTTATTAAAATCGTAAGTAGAGCTAATAAAAAAATATATTACTCCGTTTTTTCGTGAAAAAACAACAACTATACCCCTTAAAGGACCCCTATTAGGACATATAAAGTTGTATAGAGTTTCATCAAAATCGTAGGAGCCATTTTTAAGAATAAAACATAAGTCTTTTGCTACCATAGTGGCAACCCTAAAAAAATAAGATATAATTAATTAAATAATAAATAATAATCGACTGGAGATATTAAAATATTATTTCCCTAAATTTTGAATAAACTATTTAATAATATACCCCACAATAAGGTACCTACGTGAATAAGAAAATAATCCCCCCCATTTACATATAGGGAAGGTATCCTTAATTTTTTTACGAATATCACTCCATGTTTATAGGCGTCACAGATTTATATAACTACTAAATTAAGCTTTAGCTGCAATATTCTTTGAGTATACCGGCTATGAGAGACAGACAGGCAGACATGGAGAAACTATAAAGGTTCCTATTTTGACAAACGAAACCCTAAAACTGACATTGAAATAGAATATCTGGTTCGATTTTATATAGGGTGTCGTTAACAGGGGCTTCTACTCATCATACAGAACAACTTTCCCCAAGGAACCCATAGGCAACTCTCAAAAAAAAGTGCGCGTGGCAGCTCCGACGCGCGACAGGAGTTTATACTCATCCTGAATTTTTTTTATCCTACGAGGAGCTCGACCGCCGGCCTCACGGTTTAGGCTCTATGGCCATGGAGTCTTAGCTCTCCTGATATAAAAAAATGACTGACATAAAATGTGAGTAAACAAATTTAACACTCGATTTCACTCTCCATCTACAAATCGTTTCATAAGGAGTAAACTCCAAAAATGTACGCTCCATACAAAAATGCGTTAAATTGGTCAAACGCTGATCAATTTGTAATAAAGAGTTAATTTTTTTGCGACTTGATTAAAAAGTTGTTTAACAAGATGAGTAGAAGCCCCGTGTTAACGACTACTACACTAGTTATATTACTTTTGAGTTCATATTTTTTATTTCATCGTTATGATGAATTTACTGTTTTGTTTGATAATTATTTTCTTTAACATCTTATTTTATTTTGACATTTGTGACATTGTTTTTTTATATTTTTTGACAATCATGTTACACTTTGACATTTTTAATATACATATTTTGTTTAAATGTGACATAAACATTTTTTTTACTCTGTAACTACCGGCACCTTTTAACCTGTATAAACATCGTAGCCAGCTTTATTATTTTGAATTAATATTTTTATTTTATCGTTATTTATGATGAATTTACTGTTTTGTTTGATAATGATTTTTTGACATCCTATTTTATTTTGACATTTGTGACATAGATTTTTTATATTTTTTGGCGATCATGTAACACTTTGACATTTTTAATATACTACATATTTCGTATTAAATACCTGAAAACTACCGGCAAAACTCGCATACAGCGTAACTATGTTGAGTTCATATTTAGCTTACCGATTGTTCCAAATATCGCCCTTGTGAGCCTTAGGAGGTAAGCCTCTTTGAAGAGCTGACCCTATAATTTCTTAACAGGATACAAAATTAAACGAATTTTGCTCGAGGCCGAAGGGTTTTAAATGCTCTTTTATTGGAGGAAAATGAGATACCTACTGTAATCACTACCCAGTTAACTGGTGAGTTTACTAACGATAGCGAATTAAGTACTTTTACTCTTGTCCCATGCGTTGTGTAGAGAAACATTCAAGTTTTAGGCACACGGCAGTGTGTCAGCCAAGATCGTAAAGGTAAAGGACGAACCATTTCGGGCTACTTCTGACTTTTCCGTAACTTGTAATTCCATTAAAAACTTAAATTAGAATTTACAAAAAAATAATGATATCCCTTCGAAAGACGAATGTGCAAGGAAACTTAGTTCGATACGAAAAATGTACAAGATAGTGAGCTAACGGTTTTTGCCCTTAAAATAATGAAATCTAAATGGGCACTTGGTTATAGTGGTCTACTAAATATATTTTTATTTTATTTTTTTACGTATTTTTTTATTAAAAATTTGAGTGCGTTTGACTGCAACTCACCTGATGGTAAGTGATGATGCAGTCGAGGATGGTACACGCAAACTCAAATAATGCCTATTCACTCTTGCCTTGAAGATCCCCAAATTATAGGAATCGGGGAACACTGAATTTAATCCGTTATACATTCTTTATTAGGTATTTGGAGGAGTCTGAAATAAATATTTCAATTTGGATTCCTTTAACTATGATTAATTAAGAAACCACTATACAGAACTTGGACCTCGGCACCAATTTAGATCTTACTTCTTTTATTGGCATAGCTATTCTTGCACATTTGTAGGGTTCCGTAGTCAAACTAGGATCACTTATAGTTTTGCCATGTCCATCCGTCCGTCGTTGTAGCATAGCCATTTATATCAAAAACTATCGCAGCTAAAAAGCTAAAATTTGGTATGGTTTAACAAACCCTTGACCTGTATAAAGTTATGGAATAAAATCTGTAAAAGAATATTTGGGTAAGTACCTCCTGTATCGTTATGTCAGCCAAAAGACGTCCAGTGTTGGACAAAGGCCTCCCCCGAGGATTTCCACGACGACCGGTCCTGCACTTCCCGCATCCAGCGGCTTCTCACGATCCTCACTAGGTCGTATATGCCCCTTTTAAGTAATGTAAAGTGGGGGTTATTTTTTTTCTAACTTGCTCTATTGTATGAGGTATCTATCGTTAAATAGGTCTTTAAAAACTACGGAGGTTTTACCAAAAGAATGGTATAGCCGGTTCGGATTTTTGAAAATTAGTGGACTGTATTTTGCGGAGCGGGATGATATATCGCGGATGAAATATTGCGGCTATGTGTGTTCAGTAAGGAGTTAAAGGTAAGGAGAAAAAGGAGAGGAACTCATCATGCACGAAGTAAAAAGCGGCACGTGGTTAGCCAGCGCTGGCTCAAATTCCCCTCTTCCAGCTGCAACTCCTCGCGGTAGGCACCTTAATTAGCACTTCAGATTGCACTGATCCACACGCGGATAATTATATGGTCTTTCACAGCGGTTGGATATTAAAATTATTTTTATTAGTATATTTCCCGATAGATGGTTTGTTTACTAAATATAAACTTTTGTTTTTATTATAGTTGCATGTCCATTGTCCTCGCCTCTACCAGCTAATTTACTTTTTCAGGAAGTCTGAAAAACATTTTAAGGTTTATAATCAATTTAAAAAAAATATCACGGCTAATTAGGCTTTCTTAGTTTAAGAGAAATAGTTGACCAACTTCAAATGTGCAGTTGGATTTGTAAAAAGTTCATAAATTTTCCATACAAAATATTCTACTCTTGAGTGCAAAAGTAACTTATTTTTGGCGTTCCGTACCCAAAAGGTATAAAACGGGACCCCATTAATAAGACTCCGCTATCCGTCCGTCTGTCACCAGGCTGTATTTCATGAACCGTGATAGCTATGCAGTTGAAATTTTTATACATTATTTATTGCTGTTGCCGCTACCTATATCAATAAATACAAAAAATCAGAAAAAGTAAAAAATTAAGGAGGTCTTCATACAAAAAACGTGTTTTTTTAAACTTAAAGAGACTAGAGCCATCAAGTATGATGGTACGGAACCCTTTGTACTAGCGCCATTTAATATGACGGGACGGAACTTTTGTGTGCGGATCTGAAAGTTAAAGTGTGGCGGCATCTGCAGTAAACCGCCGCTGAACCTTAACACAAGCGACGAGAGGATAAAAGAAATACGAAATAGAGAATGCGCTTATAAATTATTTCTTCAGCACTGTGTATAAATACAAGTATGAACCATGAACGGTTGATCCCCTGCCGGAGCCCAGGCATACCACCTCGCCTAGGAGTTACCTTCTATTGCTCTCGTCGTGTAGGAACACACTGTTTGTTCCTAAAAAAAGTATACATTTATTTATTGAAAAGATTTATTGAACCTTGTTTTGCATGTGGTCCGACATGTCCTTGGCCACTTTATTGTACAGAACTTGGTTCCCTTTCCCATTTATGTTTTTGGTGGGATTTTATTTACATGTAAAATAATAATTCTTAACAAATGAATTACTTTTTTTTTTCAATGCAGCTTTTTGAAAAATTTACATCTGAATCAATAACATTTGAAAATAACAAACAATTAAGTATGTTTTAATGCAAACCACCTTGCACTAATACAATGTACTTTCTTTCTTAGGGAAAAATAGTGTAGCAAAACTTTCCTTCGTAATTACAGTAAAAATATTACAAGAAATAATTCTAAATTATTTTTTTTATGAAGGAAACTTATTTTTACATTGAAAATGTTTTTTAATGTCGCTTCGGTAAAGGCCCGTTTTTCAGTAAAAAACGACGCGTCTTAACAAGAGCTACAAAATGTTTTATTTTAGAAAAACCTTAAAAACTTTTTTGAAAATTGAGAAAACGTGAAAAATGCGGTCATTTTTCTTCCGGTTTCGGTCAGATAAAAAACCATATCTCGAAAACAAAATGAAATATCGAAAAAATAAATAAAGAACATAAAGATATGACTTTGTGCTATATTTAAAAAAAAATATTTGAAGTGCGTATCACTAATGGGTTATTCAAAAGTTAGTTAGTTATTTGTGACGCGGAGTTTACGCGCGGAGCGTGCGCGAGCGCGGTAGAGACGCTGAATTAATGTTTTGGAGCATGATTAATGTTTTTGGACGAAGTTATCCTTTATGGATAAATAAATAAGTAAATATTTATACTAATAGCGTATATCAAATCAATATATAAGATAGCATATTATATGTATAAGATCGTTTTTCGAACAAAAGTGTCACTATAATTTCACTATATACCTGTTTTTTTTTTGGAAAAATATTTTTTTTAAAAAAAAGAGTGTGGTTTTATGAAACCACAGTAAAAGTGAAACTTTTTTTCACATTATAGACATTTAAAGAGCACGAAACGATCATGGCTGCTCTCGTCCTGGAGCTACGGTACAGAGGACGAAACTATCATACAGACCGTCACGCGACACTCAGACGAAAAAATTTGAGACGATGTAATAAAAGTTTCACTTTAAAAAGATTAGTTCATTTGGCAGTTTTGTTTTCAATGTATAAAAAAATTATGAGTTTTATACTTTGCGATTAGTTTCTCTATCATAAAAAATAGTTGGTACCTACCTGTGTAGGCGTACTCAAATATCTTTATGGTATGAATTTAATTCTGTATAATTGTGACAAATGTAGTTAAACCAAGTTAATAGCCTTATAAACTTACAAGTAAAAAAAAATAATTCCCAAATCGCCTGTTTAAGTTAACGTTATTTATAATCTTAACATTTTTGGCTGAAACAACAGTTTTAAAGTTCGTCTTCTAATTATGCAAAAGTTTAAAATTTTATTACCTTCACACAAAATGACAATGAAGTCAATTTAAATGCCTTCATAGGCAGTCGAATACACTACTTATTGAATAGAGGCATTTCAAGCCGGTTCCCCAAATTGCTGTCCACCGCACACAATCAAAACAAACACGGATACACACAAAAATGACGGCATAATAGCCCTGTAACAGTCGCAAACCATAAACTAATAATGGGGGAGATATGTTTTATGGCCTTTTTTGAATACGTTTAAAAAATATTTTTTTATAATTTAGTTCACCACAAGCTGTCTCTCAGTTAGCACGTTTGTCTGTTTCGATTAGTAATTTTAAATTTGGAATTATTCGAACCGTTAGGGAAATTGACAGTTCCGCTGCGGAGCTCGGAGGTGCGCTGGAGCACGTTTCTCGCCTGTTCGCGCCGCGCGCCGGCGGCCATCTTGGATAAGGATCGATCATAGGTGCGCGCGCAGCTGTGAAGTGATAAATAATGTGGATTGCAACTCCTTCCAGTGATGTGTGTGTGTGTGGTGTGTGTGTGTTTTTTTTTATGCAGTTGTCTTCGTCGACGAATCTTCAAAGGCACCATCACGCACTACTGGGCTGAAATAAAAACATTAGGATTAAAATGATTTATTCAGATCATTAGTACAAATAAAATGCCTTAGTCGCTTTAAAGAAATCTAAACAAATATAAGTCCTTTAAAATTTAGAGCCACTGAAAACGTTGATTAAAATTTAACCAAAATATGTTATAGAATATGCACCTACCTATATAGCATATTAAACAATTCATAAAGTGTAAACAATAGAATATTGTCATAACTTGGAATGAAACTCTTTAGTTTGATTAAAAATTAAAACCCGAGTGTATAAAAATATCACTTTTATTTTTTTGGCTGTCGGGTAAAAATGTATCCTATGTCACTAAGGGGATCATGACAAACCTTACGACACCTCCAACTTCAAAATCCATCAAGCCGTTGAGTCCACAGGCTCAGGCAAAGAAACATACATACTTACATACATACATACATACACACCCTCCTGTTTTGGCGATCGGGTTAAAACAAACTGTACCTACATAAATCATAATTCTATGCAGTTGATTGTAATTTTTTAAAGAACACAAATGGGAGACAGCGTTAGCGAATTCACCAAGATGACCTGGCAAGATGACCTGGCAAGATGACCTGGCAAGATGAGATGGCTGGCTGGCTAATGTCCAGTTTATCTACATTTTTGTTTTGTTACATTTTAAAGATTTGTCTAGGGATAGCTTTATAACCGACTGCATATAGAGGAGCGTATTTTTTTCGGGTGTATGTAAGTATGTAAGTATGTATATATATGTTTCTTTGATTGAGCCTGTAGTCTAAACGGCTTGATGGATTTTGAATAGTCTTGATCCAGTGGTTGACAAAAAAATCATTTTTACCCGCCTGCCAGAAAGAGTGGGGTTATTTTTTATACAGTAAAGTTATTAGTTTATATTAAATTGGTTAGGTTATTCTTATCATAATATTAACAACTAGCTTTTATAACATGCAACATAGTTTCTATAACGGTCTCCGAGGGTGTGCAGTGCGCGAGCCGCAAACGGCTCGCGAGTGTGAAAAAAAATGACCTATATGTTGATCCAGGTCCTAATCTGTCTATTCACCAAATTTCATCCAGATACGTTCAGTAGTTTTGGCGTAAAGGAGTAACAAACATCCTTAAATATAAACTTTCACATTTATAATATTAGTAGGATTTGCTCTGCCTTGAATGTAATTTTAAATCCTTTCAATATTTTTCTTCCTAAATAATTTCAGGCACTTTATCATTTTCTTTCTTAATATTTTGTGGATGATAATCATTGGTAAGCCCTTGGCATCATCTCACCTGATGTTAAGTGACGATAATGTTAAGATAGAAGCGAGCTTACCAAGATTCCCAAAAGTATTAGGTATAGTAAGCTTAAGTATAAAAGTAATCATTTATGCAGCTTTCTACAACTTAGTACTAAGGTGCCTACTTGCAACCAAATACTAGGCAGACATAGGTAGTTGTTTCCTAGCCGTGACCTCCCTAGGATGTTATTCTGTGCGTTGCATTGAAAATCATTGGGTAACGTCCGCGTATTTCCGACAAGTCAGATAGTTTGCCGTCCATAGCAACGATTTCATAACCGTTTATTTCCACTTGTTTGTTTACATTACCACTCGATAATTTGATTTGCATTACTTTTTAGGGTTCCGTACACCCAACGGGACCCGCTGTATGTCTGTCTGTCCGTCCGTCATGAACTGTAATATAATATGTAGACGCAGTTGAAATTTTCAGAGAATGTGTATTTCTGTAGCCGTTGTGACAACAAATATTAAAAAATTTGAAAAAGTGAAAAAATAAGCGTCTTCTCCATACAAAAAAAACCGGCCAAGTGCGAGTCAGAACCGCACACATAGGGTTCCGTACATATTTAAGGGGGCTCCCATACAACAAACGTATTTTTTTTGCTCGATATTGATAACGGCAATAGGTAGACGCTTGAAATAATCACAGAATATTTAGTTATAAGTATATTTAATTCAAAAATAAATAATAAAAATAAAATAAAACAAATATTTAAGGGTGGCGCCCATACAATAAACGTAATTATTTCCTCGATGTATGATAACGGCAACAGGTAAACGCTTGAAATATTCACAGAATATTGAATTGTATTATTCACTTTAAAAGTAAATCATTAAATTAAAATAAAATTAATATTTAAGGGGGGCTCCCCTCGTGCTTTTTGTAGATAATCGTGCTTCGTGCGCGAGTCGGACTCGCATTTGGGGTTTTTTTTAAAGGTCTTTAGAAGGATTTTCTATTTAGCTCTGTCGTAAAAACGGTAATACAACAGGCGTGAAACTTGGTGTTATTAAATATTAAAAAAATTGAAAAAGTGAAAATTTGGCCAAGTGTGAGTCGTACCTACTCGTACTTAGGAGTCCGAACTGAATGACGAAAAAATACTATTTTTTGTCGCTCGCGTTGATGTCTTTTGTTTAAACTTGAATAGGTATCATTGTCATTATACTTATGTAGTTGTGTGGAGAGGTGTGGTGGTTGGGAACCCTCGGAGTGCTAGTCCGACTCGCACTTGGCCGTTTTTTTTGTAACTTTATGTAGTATACGAAGGAAATGTATAGCGAATAACTTGCATGTTCACAACAGAACAACGTTAATTAAGTTAATTAGCATATGAAATGCTTTTAATAACAGACGATAATGTTTTGTTAATTCATTTCTTATATTCAATTATAATTTTGTTATTTAAACTAAATATTTTTTTTAATGTGTTCATTAAATTAAGCTAATAATAAATGTGTACCAGACTAGATGAAATATCAACAAATACTTTGGATTTGTATGGGAGGTATACCCTATTCAGATTTTTCATGAAACAATCAATCAGTATAGTAGTACCTAGGGTGTTAAAATTTTCTAGTTTTAAAAAAAGTTTCATTCAAATCGTTAGAGCTAACTTAGAATTTTTTTACAAACAACCTGGGTTTGTATGAGAGGTACCTTAATCAGTTTTTTTCTGGAACAATGAACTACAGCGGAAAAGAGATCATATGAAGTTATAATAACGTAGAGTTTTATAAAAATCCTTAGAGCGATTTATACAAAAAAAAAAGGTTTTTATTCTAATATAGTGGCAACTCTAAATAACTAATATAGTGGAAATACGGCTGAATATAAAAAAATATTATTGCCCTTTCCCGAATTTCACCCAAATCCGTCCAGTAGTTTGGGCACTAGAGCACCGGACGGAGGCACAGACATACATACATTTTTTTATTTTTTTTAGACTGTATTTCTAACACAATTGACCACAGCAAAATCTCTACTTCGACTTTTTGCAATCACAATACCTCCTTCACTCCTTTGTCCCTCGCGAACGCTCGCTTCCAGTCGCTCGAAAGTAAACTTACTTCACTCATTAGTCTCGCAATAATAACAGGAAAACATTGAATGCATTGAATAAGATGCAAAATTAAAACAAGATCTTAAAGCGATACTTCACTGAGCATTCAAAATAGGAATAAAAAAAACTTAATAAAAAATAGTTTACCCATAACCACATCATTTAATACTTAATTTAAAACTAATTTTGAAAAACGCGGTAACCTGCACTTAAACTGCGTATTAAAGCATATTTAATTTCACATAAACAGTGCACCTTAACACACTCTTCTTATAAATAACTGCCTTGCTAACCAAACTGAAAACACTGCTGTGGACAAACGATTATAAATTTTATTTCCTACACGACAATGCACAAAATGCAGAATATTATACTGGTGCTTAAGTTATTATGAGCATAAAATAAACTTTTCTGTAAAGGCATAAAATTCAAGATATTCTAGGCTTCTAAATCTAAAATGCTTTGTAGCAGAATTTCATGCCGAAAATAGCATTTTGTTGAAGACGATCTTACACATTCTGGAAATACTTTAACTTCTAACCGCCTCAGTGGCGTAAAGGTTAGTCCATTCACTTCACACTAGGAGGTTGCGGGTTCGATTCCCGGCGGGGTCGACTTCGTAAGACTCGGTTTGGTTGGTGGTAGGGCATTTTCATAGCCCGCCTGGCTAGCTACCACCATCTCTAAGTCTTGCCGCCTAACATGTTAACAGCATTGATTGATTGATTGATTGAAAACACTTTATTGCACAACATAAGAGAAAAAAAAAGATACAATGATTAAGAAAGTTATACATATAGGCGGTCTTATCGCTAACAAGCGATCTCTTCCAGACAACCTTTAGATGACGGAAATATGAGAAATCATTATTGTGGGGTAGTTTGATGTGTTCCGGCTTAAAGATAAGGTCGCCATTGCGTTGGGGAATCTTGGTAAGCCCGCTTCCATATTTGGCATCATCGTCACTTAGCATCAGGTTAGATGATGCCAAGGGCATATCAATTGTGGATAATAAAAAACTTTACTGAATTGAATACAAAAATGTGATCAAGATTAAAAACTTAATAAGGACTTGTTGGTCATAAAAAGCAATTAAACAAAAATGCTGATTGAACATATTTAAAAAAAAATCAATCAATGATACGGAAACAGTTCTGTAAATTAAAGGTAAATATATTAATTTTAATAATAAAAATACTAATTCATATCTTTTAAATTTTAAATTTATATGCAGTTTGATGACAGTATTTAGAAATTTAGATAAAAAACAATTTAAAATCGTTGAGTTTCTGTTTTTAACGGTGGGAAAATTTTACATTGCAAACTCGTTGGTGAAAAGTGGGTCAATAATGTGGAACTTACCTCACGTTGCATCGGACTCTCTACCTGCGGCTACTTTTTAATTATTCTTGGTCAATCATATTCTCAGTCTTACAATTCGTGACTGACTATTTAAGATCAGTTACGCCACTCGAATTCAACACGGCTCTGTACTAACGACCAATAAATTTTATCACACTATGTCGGTAGGATTTTCAAGCAATTAACCAGTATATTAAAGTTTTACAATGTTACTGATTATTATTGTTGAATCGTTAAGAAAAGGTGAAAGATTTCAGTTAAGGATCACTTATAATATAATACATTTTGTTATTACTGTTTTATCAAAAATCTTGGCAGCAATACTATAAACGATACTTTAAACGGTCGCAGGCGCCGACTCCAATAATGTATGGCGCCCCTCCACAAAGTTTAACTAATAGACCCTCTTGAAATTAAGGATGAACTTGTCTCTTACTATACCTGTCTTACTCTTTTTTCCACTTTATAAGTGATGAGCACAAATATCCAATTTATAAAGTAAAATTAAGGAAATTAACTTAACTAACTACCTAATTTCTTTTAATTAATCTTATTTGTTTTATCTACAGATTTATGTTTTTTACAATTAATAATGTAATTATATTCAAAATATTTTCTCTATTTTAATTGAAATTAATTATGAAATGTATAATTGATGTTAGAATAGTAAAGGGCTGATTATTCAAACAACAGAAACATTTCATAGCGAACAATGAAGCAACCTTGGAACAATGTTTATAATAGTTTTTGTATGAAGTCAAATTGTTATTAGAAAGAGACGGATATGTTCATCAGAGCTCTTCCTCATACCAAATTGGTCAGTCAAGGTCCGCTGCTCGAAATCCCATCTAAGTAGTAATATGCGGGTCGAAAAAACGAACGTGTCTATTATAGAGGCCGTTTTTTTCACCGTCACTGTCCAGACACACAATCGTAAATTATAATTTATTAACCCCCAGGACAACGAAATTAAGATATCTACCTTTCGGTGACTCAAGCGGTGTGCCTTTGATTCGATTTCTGAAAGTTTAGTACAATTTTAGTAGTCGCATATCACGGACGGTTAGCAATGTATTTTTTTTTAATGTTTCAAAACGAAGTGACGCAAGCCTAATCAAGGTTATCGTGACTTACAGACCAAGCCAGAGACAGAATATTACAATATAGTGGCTTACAGTAGCGCAACGAATGTACTTACGCAGAGCAACGGAAGGGTACTTGCCTGCCAAACTCCGCGAGTTTTCCAGGATGGATACAGGCTAGTACTGCTAGTACCTACGCCGGTGGCGGCATCGTGTGACATCAAAGGCGTTGCGCTACTGTAAGCCATATCGTAATACTGTGCCAGAGACGTGTGCGATCAAAGTGCTTCAATCATGTTATTTGATGCGACACACGTATCGCCAATTTACGCGCTACAATCGTACAACAGTTCAGTAGGTGTTACAGTTAGCAAAGAAAGATTCCTTTACGTTTTGTAATCACAATTAAATTGGCAACGGCCGTGTGATTTAAGAATAGAACAAATCAGTCATAAGAGCCGCCAGTTTCTATACAAATATGAGACTAAAATTGTATACAAATAGATTCGTTTTAATAATAATACAGAAAAACGACATGCGGGATAAATAATATGTTGAGAGTACACATATCGATGATTGTATTTTTTTTCATAGTTACAAACTCAAACAAAACTAAATGAAGAGTTATTTTGTTACTGAAAATTTTGTATGTTTGCAAAGTTTTGGATTCGATCCGGCATGTAGTTTTTGTATTGAAAGGGAACTACGTTTGTATGAAAACTCGCGAAGCCTCTGGCGACTCTTAATGCCCTAAGATGGGTCAAATGACAATATTCAATTCAAATATTGAAAAATTGTGTCACCATTGAAAAGATTGGTATATAATACACTTAAAGTAATAAAAAATCTGTTTAATTAAATAAATACAATTTTAAAAATATTACCACTTTTGATGTAAAAAAATATACTTTAGACCCTGTTTTTGGCATTAATTGCAAAATTTCTCGAAAAAAAAAGTTAATTTTGTATGAAACCAGCACACAAAAATCGGTGACTTTAAAACCTTTTATTTTAATTAAACACATTTTTTTAAACTTATTTAAAAGTGATAAAAACATGTAAAAATCGAGAATAAGGCGTTCAGTTTCAACATAACAGCCGCGTTCAAGCTCGCATTGATTTGAACTTAAAATGAATAGACTTACGTTCGATATTATTTTAACACGTTTCAACCTGCTCGGATTTAGTGCTCTTAGGGCCTTAAATCAAGCCACACCCCAGTGATTTCTTTGAATTTCGAATACAATTAAAAAAAGTTTTACTTTTTCTCACACGCATCACGGGAGATGACGTTTCGTTTAGCTGTCACCTCACGGCTGCTGGAATCATCGGCGTCTGCGCAGAATGTTAATGAGAGTTTCCTTCAGCGCTGCATTCGCGATACATAAACATTATGCGGTGAGCTGTCATGTTCACAAAGGAAAACAGGATCTCCGTCTGAGTGTAAAACATTGTTTTGAGCTGTATTCAAATCAAATTGACCGCGAAAATTGAATCGTATTGTTTAAGGGCCTGCTGGAGTTCATAAATCCCATACAAACGTAGTTTTTGATTCATTTGTTAACCAAACAACAGATTTTGAAATAACTTCATATGGATAATCGGATGACGTACATCCGTGTCGGTATTGCATTACTTTTTTGAAAAACGCGACAGGAATCCATCATGCTTGGGCATGCTGACGTACTTTGCGACAAAATGCCTAAAATATTAATTGACATTTACTATTATATAAGTTGTAAATATTAGTTAGGTTGATTTAAATTTATATTTATATTTCTATGTTTTATTAATAAAATTGAAATTATGAATTGTATTAGATTATAAAATGTTAGTGACTTGGATCTGATATATGTAAGCTAGCATTTATGAATAAATGAAATGAAATGAAATGAAATTAACCAATAAACTTTCTTTCCGTTTTCGAGAACCAAACTGTAACCAATCTGAATCCACCTGGGTAACGAGGGGGTGAGGTCGCAATCTAGAGAGAGGCAGGGAGTGTCCATACTGTATGTTAGTACTACTATTGTATATTCAATTCAAATCAATTCTGATAGTCATAAAATAATAATAACAATGTCATTTGTGAAGAATCAAGAAATAAACAATAATTAGTTAATAACGTCAAAATTAAACCCTTGATATAAACCAGATTTTGTCATTAGAACATGAAAACAATATGACACGAAAAGTTATACATAAAAATCATTAAATGCATTTAACAAGAGTAGGCCAGTTCATTCGGACAGCACCCGGTCACGAGTATAACGCGAGAGTCAGCCATCGCTCCCATCAACCATATTAGAGGGAAAGGAACGACCCGGCTCCCGATGCGCATACTTTGGTTTGGTTAACAAATGAACCAAAGATTACGTTTGTATGGGATTTATGAATTCCAGCGGCCTCTTAAGGAACTTGATGCATTTGTAGTTTTAAAGTTTGTGATGTTCGTTAAGAAAATCGGCTGTGCAAAATTGTGTTAGTGATTTTAAAAGGGCAAAGACCGCGGCTATGAATGCATGTGCACGCGCCGCCGCCGCCGCCGGCACTCCGAGTGTAATAAATGCCTCAAACAACCAAACTAAACACTTTAAAGTGTTACGGTAACAATAACCGCACTTTACAGCCAAATTTTAATAATTTACAACTATTTGAAATACTCAGAAACTGTAGGAAATGTGTTTTCAATTAACTTTGTTTTATGTTAGTTATATTTTGTTTGGTATGTTAATTGTTGTGGATTAGCATTTAATTTCCGCGTACGAGACATATTTTTCATATTTTCTAATGCCACATGCTAACTGAATGCAATATCTTCTATGAATATGATTGTATTAAAAACTTTAATTACATATAAAATACATATTTAGGTATAATCTCTATTGACGTAATCTACTACATTACACTTCGCTTACAAGTTAATTAAAATAAATTTTCTTTATCATATCAGCTCATATACGTCTCGAGCCTACCCAGAGTCAGGGCGATCGGGCCTGTAGACCACGCGGGCCCAGTGCGGGTTGGTCGACTTCACACACAACCTGCGAGTTTCTTCGCAGGCGTGTGCAGATTTCCTCACGATGTTTTCCTTCACCGTAAGAGCGTCCGATAAACGTACATATTATGAAATCGAAATTCGAAAACACATTGGTACGTGGCAGGATTCGAACCACGACCTCCCGGACAGGAAGTAGCGGCCCTTGCCTTGCCTTTTAAATTACATGATATAAAAATGATATTTATGTGATTTTTTAAAAACAGATTTTACAGTCACTAGTTTCTAATAGTCAAGTTTTATAATAAGTAAACAATATTTAAATGAGAAAACCAGTGTAGGTACCATGTATTACTGATTCGACCTATAAAAAGAGGGTGTAGTTTTTCGAAGCTCACTTTGCCAGGGCAGAGGGCTGTGACCCCGCCCGCGACCGGCTGACCCGGCGGAAAACCCACCGCCCGCGCCCGGCGTTTAGTTCTCGAACCTAAAACGATTTCAGGGGACCTAGAGCTTTCAAAGAACCGTTTAAGTTCCATTTTCAAGTTTTTCTTTAGTGATAAGAGGTTTTTAGAAGCTTTTAAATTTTTAGAATCTGTATGTTTTTAACCGACTTACTAAAGAATTAAGGGGGTTATCAATGCGACTGCAGGTTTTTTTAAATTTATGTTTGTTAAGCGATATCTACGCACATAGTAAACCGATTTTAATGTTTTTTTATTCGATAGGGAATGCTGCCAGGTTAGTCCCATAGGTATAAATTTTATCAAAATCGTTCAGTACTTTTTAGAAATTAACAAAAACCAAAAAATGTAACAAAAGTTACTTGTAAGTATGTTGCGATTGAATTTGGTTTTTAATGTTATTAGCGTTTCCTATTATAATGAACTAGATTGGCATTACACGTATTTCATTTTTTCCTATTGATAAGATAATAATAATATATAAAATTAAATAATTACTAGCTTTTGCCGCCTAGCTTACGCAAGCGGCTTCTAATAATATGTCTACCTACCAAACTTCATCCAGATCCGTTTATCTGTTGTGGCGTGAAAGAGTAACAAACATCCATACATACATCTATACATACAAACTTTCTCGTTTATAATATTATTTAGGATGTAATACCAAGTCCCTCATTGAATAAAAAAGAACACGATGTATTAAGTAGGTAGTCAAAATTATTATTGTATAAAAAAATTGGCGAATGAGTAGATAGGGGAAACTTCTTTTAAATTAGGCACTATTAAATTTAACCTTTACAAGTATACAAGTATGTCACTTAAAATAGGTTGCCTAATAAAAGAAATCGAAGCCTGGCCGCTTAATTTATACTTATTTAACCAATTTTTAACTAAAGTCGGGTTTTTATAAGTGATATTCAATTTGCCGTACACCCATCACCGATTGGGTCGGTAGCTGTTGAATTAAGATAATGTTCACACCTGCCGGCTCTGTATAAACGAATAAACGTCGCATTGTGAACTGAGCGCAGTTACGACAAGCACTTTACGATTTAGGGCCGGGGCACACTCAGTGTGGGGGGCAACAAGCACCATCACCAAACGAAAGCGAATACGATGCTGGTGAAATCATTAGGCCCAGGGATTTTTCTCCGTGCCCCTAAGTATTTAATTAAATTAAATTAGCAATGCAAAAAACCGACTCTATCATAACAACCAGGAACATTTATGCTAGGAATGTACAGTGTAAACTCTGTAAAACGTCATTCGATATAACGATTCACTCTTTAAAACGTCAAAATTTTCTGGCTCCGGTTGGTTTACTTTGACGCTTATTTCTCTCTCTTTAACGAAAACTCTCAATAACGTCACAAAATGCCCTGTCCCTTGAGTGTCGCTATATAGAGTTTACACTGTATTTTATTTTGTTATGAAAAAAAAACATTTTGATAAAATGAATATAGAACCACCATAAAGGAGAACCTATTAAATAATAAAAATATATTTTTTAAAATCGGTTTACAATCTGCAGAAAGAAAGTAGGCACTAAATTGGCTTATAAATAAAAAATAACACCTAACAGATAGAAAACAAAAAAATATCTTAATTGCTTAAATTTTTAATCGAAAATGTTACACGGGTTGGGTTTTTCACATAATGTTATAAACAAATGCGCATCTAAGCTAAAGTACGATCGGCATGCCTTTGAAGGAGTCATATCTTTTTGTACCCTTTGCCGTGGGGGCCACAGGATTCAGGGGATCAGAAGCAAAATAATTAATTCGAGAAATATGGGGTCACATCTGGAAGAAAGGAAGTGTTAAACGCTTCGGGGCCTTTCTAATGCAAAGTTTGTCCACTGCTGCTATTCAGCGCGAAAAAAAACACTGAAATGGAGGGTACCTTTGCGTCAGGATAGACTTGGCAAAGTATATCTATTAGTAATAACGCTGGTCTAGGGTTGGGCTTTTTAAAAGATTTTATTTAACTTGCAATGTATGTATGTTTGTTCGGGTGAAATCTTGCAAGTTAATTTTGACCCACTTCCTGGTATCCGATTGAGCTGAAATTTTGCATGCATATGTACCTATATCGCGTGAGAATGCAATTTTAAAGCTTTTACTTAAAAGTTTTTAGGTTTTTCGAAAATTATTGACTAATGAAGCCCAAGTTAAGTTTTTTTGGTCAACATTTTTGTTAGTAAATTACACGATTGAAACTATTATAAACACTATCAAGTTTTAGTAATTTCATTAGGAAATCTGGAAGCACCCAGTGTACATCGGCCTTTACATCGTCGCGAGGCGCGCGGTCCCTTTTTATTGCGGCATCGGCGGTGTTTACAACATATTTTATAGGATCAGCTGTTTGATTATACCTCACTACGTTTAGGCAACGAGGTTTTTAGTACAAAACTCCACTAAAAACAATCGATTGCCAAATAAGAGATCTATTTTTCAAATTTAATGGTCAGGAATGTCAGGTAAGAAAATTTGCAAAGTCAAGTCACATCTTTATTGCTGCGTACAATTGTAAAACCGTTTTGTATTGAACTTTTGTGGCCAAAACCAATAAAAATTGTAAAGAACAGGTACATAGTCTTTGTATGTTAACAGTTGAAATGTTAAACTATACGGACAAAAAATTGCACAATTTTTACGGTCATAAGGAATTGTTTGACGAGCAACGGTCATACACACAATAGAATAGAATCATTTTTACTTTTAAAATAATACTTAACTGAGAATCTGAAGACGCTGTTAAACCGATTTTATTGTACTGTTTTTTTTTTAATTTAAAATATTAATAGGTTTTTGCATACCTAAGGAAATTTTTTGATCTCTTGCCAAAAGTTAAAAAAGTCTTTCGCGAAATAACTTTCCCTTGGTTCCTCCATGGCCAAATAAAAAATAAAAGATTTTTTTTATCCACAATTGATAAGCCCTTGGTGATGATGATGCCGAAGATGGAAGCGGGCTTACCAAGACTCCCCAACACAATGGGGAACTGGCTATTTTATCTTCAAGCCGGAACACATCCATGTTGTTAACGATGTTTGGCGGCAAGACTAAGATAAGAAGGTGGTAGCTAGCCAGGCGGGCTTAGAAAATGCCCTTTGAATAAACAAACCGAGTCAAAGTTAGACTCTGCCGGGAATCGAACCCGCGAGTCCCGCGACCTCCTGATGTGAAGCTAATGGCCTTAACCATTATGCCACGGAGGTGGTAACATCTACTAAATTATACACACCGAGTGTTTACAGGGGATAGCTAGTGCATACATAATTTTAAAATAAATTGCACGCTAGTTTAGTTTCCTTCCGTTTCGTTTATGCTTTCTTTAACTGGTAGGTTCTTAATGGATTTCTTGTTCCGTCTAGGTTTGCGATACTTGAATGTCATCTTATAAGCTCATATAAGTCCCCACCGAGGGGCTCGAGCCTACCCTGAATTAGGGCGATCGGGTGGGTATTTAATTGCTAAATAAGTTGTATTTTGCTGTCGAAATGGATCAAAATGTTACATAAAAACACCCAAATAAATCATTGACTTTCTGAAATACTTCTTCATGTAACTTGAATCCAAAAGATTAGCAAATTTTGAATGAAGCAAGATTTTTTTAAGGAAATTCTGTGCAATTATCAACTATCATCAACGATAGGTTACGATCTACCTGTCAATCTTCAAATTTCTTTAATTGCAAACGCTGAAAACGATAAAAAAACCGACTTCCATCACAGCAACTTAGTACAATTTTACACTTTTATTTTTGGCTTATGTTAATTTTCTAAAAAAGTACTGCACTGATTTTAATAAAATTTATATGTGACTAACTCGAAAGCATACCCTATAGACCAACAAAAAATATGAATATCGGTTCACAATCTGTGAAGATATCGTTTAAAACACACATACACACACATCCATACACACATAAACACACACACACACACACACACACACACACACACGAATCGACTTGAGAACCTACTCATTTTTGGAGGTCGGTTGAAAACACACCAACCATCACATCAATACGTAATCACTCTTAAACTTCAAACGTTTTGTATCACATTTCGTATCACACCTTGTATTCAAAATGCAAACGCGAACAAATATCTCACAAGCTAGCTCGTTCCACTGCTCTCCAGAACGATTGTCTCCTAAAAAGAAAACGGTCACACACGTTTAAATTATTATGTACTAGATGTTTCCCGCGGCTTCACCCGCGTGGAAAACGTTTCTACGACTTTTCGAGGGTGCGCAGTGCGTAATTCAGGTCTTAATCTGTCTACCTACCAAATTTCAGCCAGATCCGTTCAGCAGTTTTTGCGTGAAGAAATAACAAACATACACAGTCACAAACTTTCGCCTTTATAGTATTAGTGTGATATTTTTTTTTCTTGCGCATGACTGTCGTACCAACTTTATTAGGTACCTAGCGATAGTGTGTGTGGTAAGCATAAAATAGAAATAATATAGGCACGATGTCTGTGGTGGTAAGATAACCACACCTAGGACTTAGCTGTCAAAAATGAATTGCAGTTCAATCCGATTTTTATCCAATTTTTTTTTAATCCAAAGTGTAAAAACGGAACCCTATTACTAAGACTTCGCTGTCCATCTGTCCGTCTGTCACCAGGTTATATTTCATGACCCGTATATAGGCAGTGGAAATTTTCACATATGTTGTATTTCTGTTGCCGGTATAACAACAGATACTAAAAATTAGAAAAAGTGAAAAAATAAGGGGAGGTCTCCATACAAAAAATGTGTTTTTTAAACGTGAAGAAACTAGCTCCATCTAGTATGATTACGTACCATCATTTCTTCCGTAGAAGGATGAAGGACACACATAGAGATGAGTGCGATTCTGACTCGCACTTCGCCGGTTTTTCCTTATAGAGCAATCGAATGTAAGTAGTTTACTAGTCAAATTTAAATCATTTTTGAACGATTTCAAGAGCAGAGTGGTGTAAAGCTCACAAGATCGTCGCCGTGGGTGCGTCTGCGCAGATTATTGAATCCGTGACAGGCTCGCATCGTAAATTGCGTCTTGCAGTGTTTCTGCCTAATTATCGTTATTAATTGCTTTTATGTCTGGTATAGGTATTTTTGGGGTTCTGTACACCACAAGGGTGACCAACGGGACCCTATTACTAAGCCTCCGCTGTCTGTCTGTTAGCGGGCTGTATTCATGAACCATAATTTAAATGAAGGAGGACAATTTAAATTTTCACAGTGTATATTCATATATATTCGCTATAACAACAAATAACCAAAATTGTAAGAAATAAAAAATGAGAATCCCCATACAAAAAAGGTGTTTATATAGATTATTTTTGATTTAGCTCTTATCGTAAAAATCGTAATACTAACATACAAGCGTTACACTTAGTGTGATTATACATAGTATTGATTCTAAAGTAAAACAACAAATAATAAAAACCGACCAAGTGTGAGTCGTACTCGTGCTAAGGTGTACGTACTAAATACAAAAAAGCATTTTTCTGTCGCTCGCGTTGATGTCTTTTGTTTGTAATGTAAACAGGTATCATTGTCATTGTGTGTGGAGAGGTGTAATGGTACGGAACCCTTGAAGCGCGAGTCCGACTCTCACTTGGCCGGTTTTTTATTAGATTCGAAATATAACATCAACTCTGTGTCTTTTTTAACAGATTAGACCCATTTCGGTGTCAAGGTCTTTTAATATAGATGTACATCTAGTAGGTAAACAGCTCTTTATAACGAATTTTCTCATTTCATAACAAAACTACATAAGACTGCCTACACAATATAATAAATAAATAACTAAATAAATATAAATATTCTGGGACAAATCACACATGGTCACCTGGCCCCAAAGTAGGATTCCCTGTGTTATGGGAACCAGAGACTGATATACATAATTATATACGTCTAAATACATACATATAAGAGATATTTAACACCCAGACACAGAGCAAACAAATCTGCTCATCACACAAATGTTTGCCCTGGGTGGAGATCGAACCCACAACTTTCGGATCAGCAGTCAAGAGCACTAACCACTGAGCCACCAAGTCAGTCACCAATCATAAATCTACCTATAACAATAATAATTCTTTCTGAATAATGAGAACCATAACAATATATCAATGGAATAAATCTAATTATTTCACATCATCGCAAGAACAACATCCTAAAGAACCCATCACACTATCTAAAAAAAAAACTTTTAGGTGCGCAGACGCAAGCAGGATTTCAATTCAGTCGCTTCACGTCATAAATCTGAGCGTCTCTCCATTGTTCCATCGGATGTCAAAGATCAGCAATTTGCTATTGTAATACCGCGCCGGGATTTTACATCAGACTTAACTTGAGCAACACGATTCTATGATCCCGGGATTACGGGATTATCAATAAGCAATTTTATAACCGCCTCAGACGTTGTTTCGTTGATTTATTAATTTTTTGTCTGTATCTACAAGCCATGTTGTTTTTTCGTCTACTGGTTTCGCTTAGTTTGGCCAGATTGCGATCTAAATTAAGTTACAACTCTTGAATATTACAAGCAGTTTATTAATACAGTTATTCTTGATGTGTGCTCATATTTTTAGGGTTCTGTGCCTCGAAAGAAAAAAAAGGAACCCTTATAGTATCACTTCGTTGTCCGTTCGTCTGTCTGTCTGTGTGTCAAGACCCTATTTCTGATAAATACATAGAGGTACATAGCTGAAAGTTGTCTGGTAGAAATCGCTCTCAGCGATAAGACCGCCTAAATTGTATATCTCCTAGTTTGTAATTAAATTTTGTAAATGTATTTATTTATTTTGATGTACAATAAATAGTTATTTAAGTTTGAGGTTGATATCGTATACTGACATTAATGTCGAACACTTAGTTTTACGGTTCCTTGGAGCTAAAAAAAATAATTCTTCTAAGTCAACGTAATAAAAATTCCGGCCATTCACGCCGCATATTTCAAATTATTGAAATCAAGGTCTGATTTATACTATACTTTTCATGTATTTCCTGTTGACTTGGAATCTTGAAATTTGGCAAGAAGCAACATACATCACGAGTAAAAGGAAAAATCTAAAATCAATAATTTGTAGCTTTATCACATAAACAATATTTTTTGCGATTACAAACTTACGTTTAAGATTGAATAAAATACCATGATGTATATGTAAGGAAGTGCATTTTGTCAACTACAAAGTTTTTCCTTCAATCCGACTTAGGTAATGATTGATTGATTGATTGAAAACACTTTATTGCACAACATAAGAGGAAAAAAAGATACAATAATTAAGGAAGTTGTACATGTAGGCGGTCTTATCGCTAACAAGTGATCTTTTCCAGACAACCTTTAGGTAAAGGAAACATGAGAAATTATTATTTTGTAATGTTTTCTAAATCACAACTCAAATTTATTATGTGGCGGTACTAAACCTAATAAGGCCGCCTAATTGTATAAGCTTTCTTCTATATTGTTCATTTCTTTCTTTTTATGTTGTGATGCAATAAAGAATATTGTATTGTATTGTAAACCCCGAGGTGCGTGAGCGCAACTCGCACTTGACCGGTATCAAATAATGTTATGAATTTTTATATTCAAATATGGCACTTACATGATTCTGTAACCGTTACAATATTAAAAAAAATATTGTTATTTAAAGGCACTTAGTATAATTTTACACACAAAAAATTTATGTTTTACACAACAAATCCGTATTATTTCCATTCGTGCCTTGCAAGTTTTTTTAAAGCATTACCTAACCAAGTGGAATGAATGTACAGAGGGCAGCACATCAAGCTAGACACTCGTAGTGCGATTCTGATCCATACGCATACGGCATAAGAACGGTTCAAAGTCCAAAGTGGCTAGCTTGATGTGCTGGCCTCTGTACATAAGTAAACTGTAGACGTCGGTTTGTTAGGCTCGCGGCACACTGGGTGAATTTCACGTCGTCATAGCCGTTACTTGGCCTCTACCCCAAGGCAATGGATCTCTGATTCGTTGCAGTCGCAGACTTTTACAGACTGTTTGTAATACGACTTGTAGGTACGGTAGGTAGATAGGGCGTGGGTTTAAAAAGAGCGTAAACACTTCACTATAAATCCATTTTTATTGTTAAGTAAAGATCTAAAATAAACGTCAAAGAACAACAAAAAAAGAAAGAAATTAACAATATAGAAGAAAGCCTATAAAATAGGCGGCCTTATTAGGTTTAGTACCGCCACACAATACATTTGAGTTGTGATTTAGAAAACATTACACAATAATGATTTCTCATGTTACCTTTACCTAAAGGTTGTCTGGAAAAGATCGCTTGTTAGCGATAAGACCACCTATATGTGTCGTCGTGGAGATCCTTGGGGGAGGCCTATGTCCAGCAGTGAACGCCCTTCAGCTGATATGATGATGATGATGAAAGACCTAAAAAGAAAACAAGAATTCGAAAAACAATATATTATGTACACTGAAATTTTAAACACAACTCACCAAATACAAATTGACACTTACCCAAAATGGGTCTTTTAGGAGAGAAACAAGATATTTAATAATTATTTTAAAAACAATGGTGGTAAAAATATTGTTAGATATGACTTTTTTTTAGAATGAAATATCAGTGCATGCGTGATAATTGAAAACGCTAAACACGTTCAAAAACCGACTTCCATCGGAACAACTCAGTACATTTTTGCATTATTATTTTTGGTTTTTGTTAACTTTCTAAAAGAGTACTACACCGATTTTAATAAAATTTAAATGGGACCACACGGGATGCACTAGCTTTCTAATAAATTAAGAATAATAAAAATCGGTTCACCCAGCCCAAAGTTATAAGGTAACAAACATAAAAAAAAAAAAAAAAATACAGACGAATTGAGAACCTCCTCCTTTTTGGAAGCCGCTTGAAAAACAAATAGATGGAATGAAAAGAAGATCGGATACAAGAAGAACGATAACAGCGTGCCGCGCTTCATGTTTTACCCGATTTTTTATATTGTTATGTAACATTTCTTACTACCAGACTTAATCCATCTGTATTATGATGAATTTTATTTTTATAGTTTCTCTTTATTTTTATTTTCAACCGACTTCAAAAAAGAGGTGGTTATCAATTCTACTGTAATTTTTTTGTGTGTGTGTGTTACGCGATATCTTCGCAGATTGTTAACAGATTTTCATGACTTTTTTATTCGATAATATACTTCTGAGTTGGTCCCATATAAATTTTATAAAAACAATAACCAAAAATAATAATACAAAAATGTACTAAGTTGTTGCGACGAAAGTCGATTTTTTTAACGTGTTTATCGTTTCCAATTGTAAATTTATTATTTTAACGAATATATTATATGTTATAAGTTTTAGTAAGCATTATTGTAATTTGACATTGATTATATGCAATAAATAAATCTAAATCAACGAGTAGTCAGTAAAATCAATATAAAATATAGAAAGTCAAAAAGTTTAAACAAAAACATCATCATTACAGCTCATATACGTCCCCACCGAGGGGCTCGAGCCTACCCTGAATCAGGGCGATTAGGCCTTAGTCGACCACGCGGGCCCAGTGCGGGCTGATCGACTTCACACACAACCTTCGAGTTTCTTCGCAGGCGTGTGCAGGTTTCCTCACGATGTTTTCCTTCACCGTTAAAGCAATCGGTAAGTATGTACTTAAGTTTTTTTTTGAAAAACTCATTGGTACATTGGCCGTCCAGATTTGAACCCGGTACCTCTGGTTAGATGGACCACCGACGCTTTTTTTTAAACAAAATATTGAAGATTAAATAAAACATCAGATTGGTCCTAAAAACCACAGAGATAATAATATGAACAGAATACTATTACGACATCTCATTATCCGCTCCCACCTTTAGGTATAGCTACGTACCAACATCTATTACAGCAAGTACAAGAATGACATCACTCTCACCACAATTTTTGTAACAACCTACCTATTACGTGACACATAGTCGAAACCAGTGAATTGCGTCCGAAATGATCGACCTAATAATGTGTGTATTCAGGTTCAAGGCCCCCATAAAATGTAACCACGTGGAGGGATCGAGTACTATATAAGTCTAAATATTGTAGGTACCTATTGTGTACTCTTACGTGACAAATTCCAGGATAATAATAAACGATACAGTTCTCATAATGCACTGGATGTTTGTGAGTAGACGTCAATGATAATATTAAATATACTTAGTAGGATTTATAAAATTTATCTTAAATTTTATATGTTTTATTATTTACTAGCTGGGGTACCCGGCTTCGCTCAGGGAGTTGATACACAAAAAAGGCTTCGAATGGCCCACAATGTTTTAGGACATTCCTCAACATTCGAGGGTGTTCTGGAATGTTCCACAATGATCTGCGATGTGGTTGTGGAATGCTTTCGAACACTTACAAATATTCTGGACAGATCTAGAAATTTTTAGATTTTAACTTTCAACCCTTATATATTCAAAAGCACGCCCTTCAAGTAAAAACGGGGACCTTCTTCATGTAGGGGGGGGGGGATATAGGACTACCACACCATATAACTCCCTTAATCGTACCAGGACTCGTTTCTGAGTTTTAGCTGCACGCACATTGTACAATTACTTTTATAATATACTAGCTGTTTACCGCGGCTTCACCCGCGTGGACAACGTTTCTATGACTTACCGAGGGTGCGTAGTGCGCGAGCCGAAAGCGGCTTGCGAGCATTAAAAAAATGCCTATGTGTTAATCCAGGTCCTAATCTGTCTACCTACCAAACTTCAGCCAGATCCGTTCAGTAGTTTTTTGCGTAAAGAAGTAACAAACATAGACACTCACAAACTTTCGCCTTTATAATAATATTAGTGTGATATTCATTTAAAATGTAGGTTTGTACCTACAGAACGATAAAAGTATTTTTTTTTTACCTGTGAGTCCTGTGACCACTATTGTTATGTGGCTTTTAACGGAAAAATGTGTCTTCATAACTCAAAGTTACTCGTAAATTATGCAAATTGAGTTAATTAATGGCTCTTTTATGAGTGCTCATACTCATGTGGTTGGTGGGATAAACGAAGTGGAAAACTTTTATTCATTTATTTGTTAGTTAGAATTTAAGTTCAGTTACTGAGTAGCATTTTAATGTTCTTTTTTTAATTCGCCTATTCACCAGACTCGTTGGTCCAGTGGCAGCGCTCCTGCCGATGCTCCTGCTCCTTCGATCCCCGCTCAAGGCACTCAAATTTTTGCTTTAAAAAAAAGGCAAATGGATGGGTTTGCTCTGAGTCTGAATCTATAACAGCTTGTAACAAAATTAAAAAAAAGGTGCTGGTAACCAACTTTTGTTCTACAAGTTTGCTGAAATCGCAAAAAAAATTGAAATCTTTATACAAAACTTTATACTGTCTATAAAAAAGCGTCGGTGGCTCAACCGGTAACGACTCGGTCCATCTAACCAGAGGTACTGGGTTCAAATCTTGGACGGCCAATGTACCAATGAGTTTTTCAAAAAAACTTACGTACATACTTATCGATTGCTTTAACGGTGAAGGAAAACATCGTGAGGAAACCTGCACACGCCTGCGAAGAAACTCGAAGGTTGAGTGTGAAGTCGACCAACCCGCACTGGGCCCGCGTGGTCGACTAAGGCCTAATCACCCTGATTCAGGGTAGGCTCGAGCCCCTCGGTGGGGACGTATATGAGCTGTAATGATGATACAAAACGATCAGCTGATCGCTTAACTTTGTGCATTTTTGTATGGAGCGTTGAATTTTTTTTTGCGAATTGACTATTATGGGTTTCTTGGGGAAAGTTGTTCAGTATGATGAGTAGAAGCCTCAGTTAACGGGACCTGCATACACCAATTTTGTTACACCTGTGTATGTATTTTTATATTTACAATTGGTTAGTATAGTAATGTATTTAAATAAATATAAGTATGTACATCAGTGGTTCCCATAGTACACGGAATCCTACTTAGGGATCAGATGACTAAGTGTGATTTGTCACCAGTATTATTAGTATTCAATCTACGGAGAATCTGTTCATAGCCATTCAGCGCGGAAAAGCAGCTAGTGTTATGGATGGTTATGGAAAAGAGTAAAAAATAATACTTTAAAAAGGTTATCGGGAATGACGAGGAATGGGTTATTTTAGGTGTTTTATTTTAGGTATTTTAGGTGTTTAAGTGTACTTTATTTGTTTGTATGACTTACCATCATTACAGCTCATACACGTCCCCACCGAGGGGCTCGAGCCTACCCTGAATCAGGGCGATTGGGCCTTAGTCGACCACGCGGGCCCAGTGCAGGTTGCTCGACTTCACACACAACCTTCGAGTTTCTTCGCAGGCGTGTGCAGGTTTCCTCACGATGTTTTCCTTCACCGTTAAAGCAATCGCGGTAAGTATGTACGTAAGTTTTTGAAAAACTCATTGGTACATTGGCCGTCCAGATTTGAACCCGGTACCTCTGGTTAGATGGACCGAGTCGTTACCGGTTGAGCCACCGACGCTTTTTATGTCTTATCATAGTTAAATTATTATTCACTGTCTATAAAAATATATTTGGTAATTGTTTGTAATTGTAATTGGTAGTAATTTCTTAGACTTTTTAAAACACTTAAATTAACTAAGTTACCATGGAAATTTTGTGTGAATCTTACATAATTGTCTTATTGACCGAGCGAGCTAGAAGCGCAAACGAGGTGTGTCCCTTTCGCTTGGGCTAAGAATCTTTCGTATGGCCGGCGGATATCCGACTGTTCTCCTTTACAAGTCGCATTTCTCAACCGATTCTCGTGAAATTTTGTGAGTAGGTTCGACAATTTTATAGATTTTTTGTGGATTCTTATCTTATTATTTTAAGTGAAAGTTTCTCGAAAACGGCTCTAACGATTTGTATGGAATTTTGTGTTCAGAGAATGTTTTATAATTATAAGTCTATCAAGATAGGTATATCATAGGTAATCTGAGAAAATCCTTTTTCACACAAACATAAAATTTTTAGTTTACAACCTGTTAACAACATTGATGTATTCCCCATTGCGTTGGGGAATCTTGGTAAGTCCGCTTCCATCTTCGGCATCATCGTCACTTACCATCAGTTGAGATGATGCCAATTGTGAATTAAAATAAACATGCCTTTCATAATTCTTTGTAACTTTGATACCTACTTTAAATTTTAAATAAAAAAATTGAAAAATTCAAAGGCCGTATTTTATTTTGCTTAATACGCAAACTTCCATAATTTTTAAGTTCAAGCCTTTGGGCTATGTTAACAACACTTGAACTGTATTGTATCCGGGTGCCAAAGTACAACTACTGTTATTATCTCCTATTGTTCACTAGTGTCGGTATCTTTAGCAATAACTTAACTTATTGATAGACGTTGAGTAATTATTTGCACGACAAATCGATAAATTACTTATCTGCATTTGTCATTTTGCTTATTAAACAATCAAACCATTAAACAGTCTACAAATTTAACTACACACATCTTACCTTGTATAACTAATAATTTAAAAAACTCCTGACACCTTTATGAAGTAAAACTTCTTTACGCACGCTCGACTTGGGGAGTAAGCTGGTGAATGCGTTACGCGAACGGTGAGTTCCAGCGTTACGAAAAGTGTGATCGGGCGAGGCGGCACATTTGACTTGGGGAGTAAACTGGTGAATGCGTTACGCTTTACTTTGCTTTTTACTTTAGTCGTGTGGTCTAAAGCACACTCGTTTATTTATCCTATTCATTGACAACATATCATTGAGCCCAAACTCGATACTCTGCTGTAAGATAGTGAGGAAATGGGTATTCTGCAGCATCAGGTCAAGGTTACCATATTATACTTGCAATATCTTGGAAGTAACACGATGTCAAATTTCGAATCGATAAGACCTGTGGAAGTTGCCCACATCCTTTCATCGATTAGAAAAAAGCAAATGATATTTAAACAGCTAAATCGATTTTCTTGAATCATGGCTTTCAACCAAAAAAAACTATATTAAAATCGGTTAATACGTTTGGGAGCTACGATGCACAGATACACACGTTAAGCTTAAAACAGAAGAGGCGAGAGTGAATTTGTATTCACTTGACTACATCGTCACTTACCATCAGGTGAGATGCAGTCAAACGTACTCAAATTAAAATAATAAAATAAAGGTGTTTGCGTCGGGGTGAAAATAGTCGACTTTAAATGTTTGTATTTTCTTTTAAATATATCCCTACAAATCACACATGGTCATCTGGCCCCAAAGTAGGATTCCCTATGTTATGGGAACCAGAGACTGATATACATACTTAAATACGTTTCAATACATACATATACCCAGACACAGAGCAAACAAATCTGCTCATCACACAAATGTTTGCCCTGGGTGGGGATCGAACCCACAACCCCGGATCAGTAGTCAAGAGCACAAACCACTGAGCCACCGAGTCAGTCGATTTATCTAAATGCATGCTGTTGCTATGTCTAGACTTGAGGTAAAAATGTACTCCTAGGTGCTTTGCCTCAGATAATAAAAGCGTTGACAGTTGTGCATCTTCCCACAATTTATTCGTTTGTTTTGAAGGTGTTACTAAATTAAAAGTATTATACTCGTAAATCAAAAAATAAAACAGACAAAATATCTATCTGCTTCACAATTTTTTTCATTTTAATTAAACGAACTTTTGTTTGCATCGCCAAATATTTCTCCAATATCAGCGAATGCATCCATGTTTCCGTATTCGGCATTTTAGGTAATATAAATCCAAAAATATATTATGTTGTTGTACCATCAGGTGAGATGATGTCAAGGGCTTACCAATTGTCGTAAGAAAAATTAATTATCTTCTTGGTATTGTCACTTACCATCAGGTGAGATGACGTCAAGGGCTTACCAATTGTGGTAAAAAAATGCATTTTCTTGTTGGTATTGTCACTTACCATCAGGTGAGATGATGTCAAGGCCTTACCAATTGTCGTAAGAAAAATTAATTATCTTCTTGGTATTGTCACTTACCATCAGGTGAGATGATGTCAAGGGCTTACCAATTGTGGTAAAAAAAATGAATTTTCTTGTTGGTATTGTCACTCACCATCAGGTGAGATAATGTCAAGGGCTTACCAATTGTGGTAAGAAAAATGCATTATCTTGTTGGTATTGTCACTTACCATCAGATGAGATGATGTCAAGGGCTTACCAATTGTGTTAAAAAATGCATTATCTTGTTGGTACTGATATTCGAGAGCCCAATTTCGTCTTACTTTAGGAAATAGCTAGTAAACCTCAGCATATTTATGTCTTTATAACTATAGTTCGCGTGTGTAATAGCAATATGGCTATCGATCCACACATCTCGCGTCACACAATAGCCTCTTAGTCGGTTATTGGGTTATTCGTTCATTCAAAAAGCCCATTTCGTAACAAACTGGTCTTAATCAAAATCCAACTTACCTTTTTAGGGTCCCGCAGTCAAATAACGAAACCTTATAGTTTAACTATCGCCGTCCGTCCGTCCGTAGGTTTGTCATAGACGTTTTTCTTAGACTATTTTTGCTATATTGAAAAAGTTAAAAACTAAACGTAAAATTTGTTGTGATTATAGTATTAATTCTGAAGTAAAACAACAAGTGGTAAAAACCTGCCAAGTGTGTGTCGTACTTGTACTAAGGAATACGAACTGCAGTTTTATTCATGAATAATTTTTTTTTGTTGCTCGCGTCGACGTCTTTTGTTTGTAATGTGAATAGGTACTATTTTCATAATTATGTCGAGAGATGCGAGAGAGGTGGAACGAAACGAGTCCGACTCGCGCTTGGCCGGTTTTTTTGTTATATAACCAAAATAGTTTCAATATTATATAGGTTTTCATCGTTTGCCATATAATATTACTTATACTATGGATAAGTTTATGTATAAATGCCTCAATTTTTCTACTGCTTTTGAAGTTCCGCTTCGCTTCCTAAAACCGTTAGTTATATCCCTTGAACAGACATAGGTGTATCCTATTTCTCACATGGCGTGACAAACGACAATATCCTATATAGGATCCAAAGAGGCTCGCCACATTTTTCTTAAACCTAGGAAGGGTTGTATAGATGAATTATTATGTTATTATTAATATCTACTGCTGCTGTTGTGACTAGTATATTACTTTAAGTCTAAGCTTACTTCGTTAAGTTACTAACTACGGTTAGTATACTGATTTTTTCATCACCAAGCGAGCGAAGATTTTAGAGTTGACTTCAGCGTTTATGCATTTGTTTGTAAGTATGTTTATGGATAACTTTTTAACTACTCATCCGATTGTTAAAAAATTTTCAGAGATGATTTTTGACCGCCTCTTTGGAGTAATGATTAAGTCCATTAGCTTCACATTAGAAGGTCGCGGGTTCGATTCCCCGCGGAATCTAACTTTGTTTTCTAAGCTTGCCTGGCTGGCTAATACCAGTTATATATGTCTTACCGCCAAGCATCAATGTTAACAGATAAGATAGCCAGTTCCCCATTGCGTTGGTGAATCTTGGTAAGCCCGCTCCCATCTTCGGCATGTTCTTCTCTTACTATCAGGTGAGATGAAGTCAACAACTCACTAATTGTGAATAAAAAAAATTGCTAAATACATAAGATTTTGTATGACAGAATCTGAGAATGACTGTTCATGTGTGCAAATCCAGTTTGAGACAAATTACTAGTTTAATCAAAGTACCTATAGTAGGTATTTAAAATTTCAGCCATTGTGGTAAACTCACATCAATATTGAGTTCACATTTTAACAAGTTTAAACGTAACGTAACCTAACCAATTTAATAAAACCAGCCAGGTGCGAGTCAGAACCGCACACATAGGATTCCTTACCATCATACTAGATGGCGCTAGTTTCTTCACGTTTAAAAAAAACACTTTATGTATGGAGAACTTCCTTATTTTTTCACATTTTCTAATTTTTAGTGAAGCAACATCTGCAATTATTTAAAAAAGCCAGTGAAAAAACCACAAGAACCCTTACAGATCCATACAGGCTAGTTTTTTTACGAAATCCCATTGACTGAAATGTATAGTCGAAATTGTGTGTGTATGAGCGTTCGTATATATAATAATAACTTACCGATTGAACTATGAAAGCTTGAATCTAAAACCTTTAAGACAAAATTGTTAAAATGGCTTATTGATAAAAATTATTATAGCGTTAATGAATACCTCTGTGAAAAAAAAAAACTTGTTGACATTTCAATTTTTACAGTTTACGTGACAATATAATTATAATCTATGTTAAACATAATTTGCATGCCTTGCACAGGCGAAACATGATTGCACAAAAAAAAAAAATTAAACATCCTACCACCATTTTTGATGCAAATGAAATTATCATTTCATCTCATTACCGTGTTTAAGGCAAATATATGATTTTCTGCGGTCGCTGTAGCCGAAAACGGCTAGGACCATCATCATCATCATCATGATTTTCTATTTCTATTTCATACAACTGAAAAACATTACCCTCCTTTTGAGCAGCCGGGTAAAAACATGATAAATATAAACAAATAGTAAAAAGCTCTGAATGTGATTTTGATGCGCATTTTTTAAATATTTTAAAAAATCACTTATTCCATCAACACAAAACCATAGAGGACGAAGTGACCGATCAATAATTGTTCACCATTTCCCGTGGAGTAATGTTGATTTATTGCGAGCAGTAATTGATACCTGGGAAGCTCAACTGGTATTTACATTTTTTTCACTGTAACTACACTCACGTATTAATTGAACTTAATATTTTATATCGTGAACGATCTTTTCGTACCTATGTATGCATGAGTTACTGTAGCTACAGCTGTTATTATCCTCTGACGCATCTAAAGCCAGTTTTAATATGAGTGACATTTTGTCTGCTATTATGAAGCAATTCGTCAGCTGTTAATGTGTATCGATAGGTGATAATATGACGGACGTTTAAGAAACTAAAGGTCTCTTTAATTTAATTAAAACTTTGCAATGAATATTTCTCAGACGATTATTATTTTTAAATGGTTGTTATGTTATTTAATGGTTAAGTAAGCAAAAAATAAAGGAAAAATAAAGAACGTGGAAGTTAAATTACATTTAAGAATAATAAAAACTTATCATTGTCTTGCCATCAAATATCAGTGTTATCATCATTGATGTATTCCGGCTTGAAGATAAGATAGCCAGTGCCCATTATGTTGGGGAATCTTGGTAAGCCCGCTTTCATCTTCGGCATCATCGTCACATAGGTACCATAAGGTGAGATGGTGCCAAGGGCTTACTAATCTATTAACATAAAATAAAACTGTAACGGAGCCGTGTCTGTACATGAAATATTTTTGGAAAATAATAACTGTGGTGGACATTACTAACGATATAGAGGCCAAAAAAACAACTTTCGGAATTTTTGTCTGTCTGTCTGTATGTTCGCGCATCACGCAAAAACTACCAAACCGATTTTGATGAAATTTTATATTGTGGTTCCTCATGGTCCGGGTTAACATATAGGATACTTTTTATCCCGGAAAATTCAAGAGTTCCCGTGGGAAAATTCGAAACCTCCACGCGGACGAAGTCGCGAGCACAGCTACTCGTATTGTGGATAAAAAATTAGTTTCATCCGATCTAGTAGCTATAATAAAAATTATAACTTTAAATAACCCAACAATACAACCTCCAGGCCCTAGACCGACCTTGCCTTAGTAATAAATCCAACAGTTATGACACGCAAATCTCTTCTAACTGCATATAATTTATGTTGTTATTTGTTGCTACGAAAATACGCCAGCAGTTTAGTTGAATATACGACGTTCTGTGAGTTTTCTAGATCAGCTGTTTTTAACGTACTGCTGCTTGCTATCCCAATTTTTAATGAATAAATAGCTCCACTTGACCTTATCACACTAATATTATAAAGGCGAAAGTTTGAGAGTGTGTACGTTTGTTACTTCTTCACGCAAAGAACTACTGAACGGATCTGGCTGAAATTGGGTAGGTAGACAGATTAGTACCTGGATTAACACATAAGCTACTTTTTGTGAAGCCGCGAGAAACAGCTAGTTGTAATAAATCAAATTATGTTGTTCTTTGAACTTCACTAATCTTTATTTAATGTATTTTTTTGTTACAGTTAGGTTAAGGACTTAAGGAGGTTAGATTAGCACACTAGCGCTGCCAATAGAAACAAATAATGTTATGTAATAATTCTTATGGACTTTAAACGAAATCATTGAGTATTTTGCGCTTATAGGGCAATAACTATTTATTAATTGTAATTTTATAACTGTAAATACTAACAACAAGTAATTTTTTGCAAAACAAAACCATTGGTTGTAAGTGGAAAGTAAATTAATAAATAACATTGTTAGTAAAATCTATATAGCAACACTCAAGGGACCGGGCATTTTGTGACGTTATTGAGAGTTTTCGTTATACAGAGAGAAATTAGCGTTAAAGTAAACCAACTGGAGCCAGAAAATTTTAACGTTTCAAAGAGTGAGTCTTTATATCAAGTGACGTTATACAGAGTTTACACTGTATATGCATAAGTTCGAAATTCGAAATCACATTAAATGTTATGTTTAACAGGTACAGTTTTTCAGCAAATTCGCAAAGAATTTTCTCCCAATTATCGAATCGAAATTATACTAATGTATGCAAAGTTATTGGAGAACAGTATTTCTTGCTTGTTTGAATTGAACTGCAAAGCGCAGCGGGCGATCGTGCACAGGCGCCGCATTACAACGTTTCCATTGGCCCCCGAGTGACAGGGCTGCCAACCTACAAGTAATGGATGACAAGGCTGCCAATCCACAAGTACAAGAGCAACACACACTGCCGTTATTAATTTAATTATTGACTCCCATAATTGCCGACGGATGTGATGTTTTAGCCCAAGCCACCGATGCGATTGAGTTATTCAGAGACCTTAGAATGACTGAAATAATCTTAGTCATGCAAATGGATCCAAACAGCGAGTATGAAACGTTAATTAAAGTATACAATGCGAGCTTCGTCTATAAATAATTGTATCACAACTGACTAAGAATTCAAGCTATAGAAAACCAACACCTCAAGCAATGGAATATAGGTGATCGATCGTGCCAAAATTGGAGTATTCATCAATGCAGTGCATGCAGAATAGTTTATTCGCATTAAATCATGCCCGTCATAAATCTTGCAAACCCGTTCTGCAGCTTATCAAAACAATACGCAGACACACTTCCAACTGAATATTGAAAAATGTCTTCCTTCCAAGGTCTATCAAACGACTTTTAACCCTATCAAGAAAAACGCAAAGTCTAATTTTCTGTGCTATAAAAATTACACATAAACCTTTCTCGAAATACACCAAGATCATTTCAAAATTAAGCCTCAAGAGTATGATAAATTTTCATAAATCAGATGTTATTTAATGGAGTATAGACTTTAAGGTGTTGCCTAGCGGTTTATTTTAGATCATAAAAAACAATTACTTTAAGACTTTTCTTAGATTTTGGATCTACATAGTAATCGGACCCTCATCTCTCTTATGATATTTCGCAACATAGTAGGTCTAAAAATAAAATTCGATGCTGGCGATAAGATTTCGAGAAATGTTGCTTGAAATAAAATTATAAATTTTGCCATAGGGGAAGCCCGATTGAACTTTACCGCTAAAGTAAGATCTGTTTCATATGTACCAGAAAAATAATATGAAAGTGTCTGATACTACAGTCGTGTTTGTAGTCAAAAGGAATGATCTGAAATGTTAAATAAGAAACTTACGAACACCACATGATCAAGAAGACAAGAACATCATGTTTGCAGTTGCTGATAGGATGGTGTAGTGTTTTTGCGCAATTAATTTTCAATAAACAACGAAATAAAATGAGTTATATGTTGCGAACGCCCCGTGAGGCAAGCATCGCGCTGAGCTATCGGACCCACCGCTTCGATACACGGAGGTATGACAGCTTCGGCTTGTATGCAAACCTTAAAATAATATAGTGACCTTAAGGAGTTTTGAGGTTAATTTTTATAATACTGGTGGATATTTAAAAGTTTAAGGTAGTTGAAATTTTAACGTAACTTATATATTTTTGTATTTACTTTTAAAACACTGTGAATTTATTAACCGCCTCCGTGGCGTAATGGTTAGTCCATCCGCTTCACACCAGGAGGTCGCGGGTTCGATTCCCGGTGGGGTCAAGTTGTAAAACTCGGTTTGGTTGGTGGTAGATCATTTTTTAAGCCCGCCTTCTTTAGCTACCACCATCTTATCTAAATCTTGCCGTCAAACATTAATGTTAACAACATTGGTGGGTTCCGGCTTGAAGATAAGATAGCCAGTTCTCCATTGTGTTGGAAAACCTTGGTAAGCCCGCTTCCATCTTCGGCATCATCGTCACTTACCATCATGTAAGATGAAGCCAAGGGCTTACCAATTATGAATAAAAAAAGAAATATGATTTTATATCGGATGTTACAGATTTGGAATGTAAGTACGTATACACGTAGAGACGAGATACATTGATGTAATTAAAATAGGTAAAATAGTGTCATTCATGTATAGTAAAAATAAAGAACATTTGAATAAAGTAGCTCTATTTAAATTAATACCAACCTGATTAAAAGTTATCATAACAAGATAACCTGCAATAGACCATGATTACCCCAATATTAAATGTAGTGAAGATCTTTATCAATGTAATCGTGCAAAATATTACTTCATGTCCGGCTGTTTTCTTTTACGTCGATGTTAAAGATGGCTGCCGTTCTTTTTCTGTTTTGTAACTGAGGTAACATAATAGTGAAAGATTTTGTGTAATTAGTTTTTTTTTATATTCTGATACTATCTCAAACACTCACATATCAGTGTCAAAATAATTCAGATATGTAGAGAGTTTCATAAGAAATATAAAACAAATCAAAAACTAAACAATGAAATATTTTTTATAATCATTAACTTAATTCTTAATATTATTATGGATGTGTGTTTGTTTGTCCTTCTTTTACGTCACAACGGATTTTTGGACTAAAACGGTTGACGAGGTGGAACATAAAATTAACTACATACTTTTTATACCACAAAAATTACAGTTTAATAAAACTAAAAACCGACTTCAAAATGAAATTCACTCAAAGTTCTGAAACACGATGTTAACCAACAATAACGAAATCAAAGGTAGGTATGAAACAAATTAGGGGCCCAAGGGCGATTCCAGCACTTGAGAAAAGTATCTTATCTATCAAATGTTATAGATTCGATGGCTTTGCTTTATTTTTCCATCATCAGCTCAACATGAGATGATGACTACAGATGCAAATACTTGAATATAGCTTTACAAAATATAATGAAACACGTGAAACGTGCCTTCAAAATTTAAAGAGTTCCCTTGATGATTCCATCACTAGATATATTAGCCAACTTTAACATTAACAACTTAGTAATCTGAAGAAAAGTCCTCGGCATGCTTGTGAGCCGCTTGCGGCTCGCGCACCACTCACCCTTCGTGATAGTTATCAAATAATCAATATCTATACATATAAAATAAAGTCGTGTTAGTTACACCATTTATAACTCAAGAACGACTGGACCGATTTCGCTTATTCTTTTTTTGTTGAGTTCGTTATTGTCAGAAGGTTTTAAGGTTGGGTAGGGTAGGGTAGTGTAGTGTAGTGTAGTGTAATGTAGGGTAGGGTAGGGTAGTGTATGGTAGTGTAGGTTAGGGTAGTGTATGGTAGTGTAGGTTAGGGTGGGGTAGGGGAGTGTAGGGTACGGTCGGGTAGGGTAGGGTAGTGTAGTGTAAGGTGGAACCAATTTGCCTGTATAGCTAGTATGTATATTATAAAAGAAAGTGTACAATGTCCGTGCCGCTAAAACTCAGAAAGGAGTCCCGGTATGATCAAGTGTGGTAGCCCTCCATCCCCCATCCATGAAAAAGGTTCCCGTTTTTACTTGAAGGGCGTGCTTTTGAAGATATAATGATGTGTAGTTTCGCCCTCTAGAAATGTCTAGAACAGCCCAGAACATTTGAGGGTATTCGAGAGCATTCCCCAACAACGTCCCAGATCACTGTGGAACATTCCAGACCACTCTCTCCAATGTTGTGGAGTGTTCCTCCCTGAGCGAAGCCGGGTGCCCCAGCTAGTGTGTAATAATAAATATCGAACTGCAAAGGATGCAGGATAATTGAACTCATTAAAGTTATTTATACGCACCATATTGGTGGATTGCTATAATTAACTGGTATTTTAAAATAAGCCTATAACACCATAGGATGTATATGAAATGATCCACAAATGAAAAGGGAAAATAAGCAAAAAAAACTAAAAAGTGAAAATTTAATCTTCTAATTAGTAGGTAAGAAGTGTGGGGTCGTCGTGGAGATCCTTGAGGAAGAGGCCTTTGTCCAGCTGTGGACGTTTTTCGGCTGATATGATGAAGTGTAGATGAATATGCGATGAAAGGTCCAAAATATTGTCTAATACCATATAATATTATGACGATGGCCTTTTTCAACCGACTTCCAAAAAGGAGGAGGTTCTCAATACGACTGTATTTTTTTTTATGTGTGTGTTACCTCAGATCTTTTGACTGGGTGAACAGATTTTTATGATTCTTTTTTATTTGAAAGCTAGTGCTTTCCTTGTGGTCCCATATAAATTTTATCAAAATCGGTGTAGTACTTTATTAGAAAATTAACAAAAACCAAAAATAATAATGCAAAAATGTACTAAGTTGTTGCGATGGAACGCGGTTTTCTAACGCGTTGAGCGTTTTATTTTTATTTTGCCACGATATTTTACTGGTAGACAATTATTTACCGTTAGTAAAAAAAACTCAAAAAAAAAATTAAATTTAATGAATATCGTACCTAAAGTATTATGGAATAGTGCTCTTTTTGTAATTGTAAAATTAATAATTCGAAAAACGGCGCTCGAAGGCTAATAACTGTAAGTTATGAACACCTTGGCAGTTCGTAAATCGCGCGGTGCTTTAACCCACTGTTTAGTGAATAATTAAATGCAAAACAATGTAAAGCATTCTGACGAAAGAGGGAGATAACAAAGCCTTTAGTATTGTAGTATAGGTACAAAATAAAATATACAAACAGAACCTGTTTTGGTGGTAGCGTCTGAAGAAAAAACTATAATTTTATTTGATCCCATAATATATTTTACCTTAGTCATTTTATCGACATTCTTATTTCTATTTTAAATCAGACAAATCAGAATAATAGCATTTGTAAAATGTTTTTACTTTTGGATGGAGAAGTATTTGATGGAAAAAAAATCGAAGTAAAAATTTTGATAAGGATCGATTGTCTTACACCAATAGAGACTAAAAATGTGTGTGTGCCTGTGTGTGTGCCTGTGTGTGTGTGTGTGTGAGAGAGAGAGAGAGAGAGAGAGAGAGCGACTTTCCGGTGCTCTAATAGTTACCAAACTACCAGATGGATTTGGGTAATTTTTTTGTTACGGCAATATTATTTTTATATGTATCTACAGCCGTTTTTTCATAATTATATCCCCTATTTTGATTATTTTAAGGGTTGCCACCGTAGTAAAAAAAAACACTTATTATGTTTTTACTCAAAAATGGCCCCAACGAATTTAACGTAACTCAGTACGTCACTTTATTATGGTCTTCAGCACGCGGTAGTTTGTTATTCTAATAAAAATCGGTATAAGGTACCTCCTATATAAATCCAGGTTGATTTTTACTTTTTCTTTTTCGAAAATGGCTCTAACCATTTTAATGATATGACTAATGAAGAAATGACTAACATTTACGATTTGTACGAATACAAATTTACTAAGTATATTACATACATACAGATCGAATTGATCACCTAATTTTTTAAAGTCCGTTATAAATAAAAAATATCGGCCAAGTGCATGACGGACCACACATAGTGTAACAAAACCGTTTGTATAAGGATATCCTAAATTAATTGTTTTCCAAGGTCTCCCACACAAGGGAGTTCACAAAAATATTTTATCTTGTGCCGCTTTTACACAATATATATATATATACACAAATATTTACAAAATTGGATTTAATTGTTTTCACTAGCAATATCGTGTAGGTATTATCAAAATACATTTTGGTTATTAGAAGTTTTTTTTCCTATCATGCAAGGTTTCCGAGAAAATTGACCCAGAACCTAAAAACTATTTTTATTTTCAGAAACGATGCATGTTAACAAAAAAAATAACATGACCAAAAATTATGTCATTAACAATACCATTTCGATGAGCTAATAAAAATAGATAAATTCGACTCGCACTTGGCCGATTTTTGAATTATCGATACCTACGACGTGCTTTTTTCCGCACTAGTCGACCTATAAAAAGTAGGTCGGAAGGCCGGTCGTCTGCTGAGAGCCACAGGTAGGTACTCTCAGGTAAGATTATGCCAAGGACTTCCCAATTTTAAATAAAAATTGTTTATATTAACCTTTAATTCATTTTATGAGACCCTTTCAACGATACCCCCTCGCGGGGTACACTAAAATGTACAATAAAATAAAATATTAAAGGGTACAATACTTTTTTTTTCATCTTCTTGTTACCTGCATAAGGAAGAGGCTACATTAAAAAATATATTTACTTTCTTTCCCATTTCGGGTCATAACTTTACATCTGTGTTCTAAATTTCATTATTATTGGTCTTATAATTGCAGAAAAAATGAATGAGAATAAGAATGAAAATAAGGATAAGAAATGTTTATTTGTCAGAATATATGACGTGTGACATACGGACAGACGGAAGGACGGACATAATGATAATATATATATACTTTTTTGCCATTTTGTCTCCAGAACCCGAATAATATTATCTGATGTCAAGAAATTAAATAAAAATATTGCAGTTAAATTTGTCAATAGCTATTTATATTTTTCTGACTCTACATCGACTTAAACCATCCGAGATGATGTTATTTAAGATCAGATCAATTTTATTGAGATTTATTCTGTGAACGAAATTTGGTATCGATTTTGTTCATTGTCTATAAATTATCGATTCTAGAGTTCAATCGTTGATTTATTTTATGACTGTATCCGTACGATAAGTTTTCGGTTCTTGCATTAATTTCTTAATGTTTTACAAATCGAATATTTCATTCAAAACATGACTAACTAGCTTTTTCCCGCAGCTTCGCCCGCATGGGTAAAGTTTATGTGATTGTATTTGAGGGTGCACTGTGCTCGAGCCGCTTGCGGACTTAAATTTGAAATTCACATATTATTAGAGGTTTGTTTTGATAGAGATACATTTTTGACTATTTTTGGTAGGCTCGAGCCCCTTGATGGGGACGTATATGAGCTGATATGATGATAATGACATTTGATAATATGTAATATGACATTTGACATTTGATCTTGTCGTTTAACATATAAAATGTCCTACGGCCCTAACTAGTAGGTAAGTGTAAAGTTGTAATAAAGTACAACGTTTCATTAAAATTGCTATAGCTATTTTTGAGAACAAATCGATACACATTTTTGATGAAAGTCAATCTAACCCTATGAAAATCTCAACTCAGTTTTTTTTTCATTACAATAATTATATTCTTCACTCTACGTTCTTGCTTCGCTCGCTATACCACTCACACCTCAGTCTGAAAGTAAAAAATATGTAATATACTAGCTGTCCCGGCGAACTTCATTCCACCTCACACTACACTAAACTACCCTATCCTACCCTATACACTACACTACCCTAACCTCCTCCTGACAATAACGAACTCAACAAACCAAATTTCGGCAAGATTGAATAAAGTGTTGAGGCGTGAAGCGGTAACAAACAAACTAACAGACACATTTTCACATTGCCAAATTGAAAGCGGGACTTGACGTGATAAAACGGCTAACGGAACAAAGGTATTGATAAAACGGCTAACGGAACAAAGGTATTGATAAAACGGCTAACGGAACAAAGGTATTGATAAAACGGCTAACGGAACAAAGGTATTGATAAAACGGCTAACGGAACAAAGGTATTGATAAAACGGCTAACGGAACAAAGGTATTGATAAAACGGCTAACGGAACAAAGGTATTGATAAAACGGCTAACGGAACAAAGGTATTGATAAAACGGCTAACGGAACAAAGGTATTGATAAAACGGCTAAGACGAAATTCTCTTGGAATATTTTCTAAGATCGCAATAAACGAAAATGTGCATTTACACCCGAGTATAAAGTACGTAAGTCGCGTTAAGACACTCACGCGACATTCAACTGTAAAACTGATTAGCTAAGATTAAATATCAGGTTGTTTGCCAGTGCTGCGACGGGAGCCTGCTCTTAGAAGTACATTTTGCATGTTTACCAATGTTCTATAACTAATCTTATATGGATAGTTATTGAAGTAAATACATATAAAAGAGACGTTTTTTTAATCTACAATTAATAAGCCCTTGGCATCATCTCACCTGATGGTAAGCAACGATGACGTCGAAAATGGAAGCGGGCTTACCAAGATTCCCCAACGCACTAGGGATCTGGCTATCTAATCTTCAAGCTGGAACACATCAATCACCAAACAGTTCATCAATGTTGTTAACACTGATGTATGCCAGATGGTGGTAGCTAGCCTAAGTATTAAAATGCCCTATTACCTACCAAACCGAGTGCTTCAAAGTTGACCCCGCCGGGAATCGAACCCGTGACCTGGTGTAAAGCGAATGGACTAACTATTACGCCAAGGAGGCGGTTTTCAGCATTACTCATTTTATAATTTTGAGCATTTAAAACTTGATACACATGATGGAAAACAAAACAGATAAGCTTTATTAAAGTTTTATTAGGAGGGCAATTTGGTGGTTAATGTTCGTGCGGATGGATGGTTGCGCATGCGCATCGGGAGCCCGGTCGTTCCTTTCCCCCTAATATGGTTGAGGGGAGCGATGGCTGACTCTCGCGTTATACTCGTGACCGGGTGCTGTCCGTGTGAACTGGCCTACTCTTGTCAAAGGCATTAATGATATTCAATGATTTTACAAGCTTTTATTTAACTTGCAATGTATATGTATGTTTGTTCGGTTGGAATCTTGTAAGTTAAATTTGACTCACTTTCCGGTTTCCGATTGAGCTGAAATTTTGCATGCATATGTATATCGCGTGACAATGCAATATTGAAAGCTTTTACCTAAAAGCTTTTAGGTTTTCGAAATTTTATTGGAATTGGAAACTGTGTACATATTTATCTCCATTTTAAGCATTCGGCTTTTAAGCATAAAAACTATTTTCAAATACTCGTAAAAGCTTGTACCTAAAAGCTTTTTGGTTTTTTCGAAAATTCTTAATGTATAACTTCTCGTGGCATATTGTTTTCATGTTCTAATGAAATAACGTAATTTGTTTTATATCAATATACCTACCTCATTGTATTTTGACCCTATTAACTGATGATTGTTTTTTTTTATATTTACAAATGACATTAAGTATATGTACCTAATTACTATTTTATGACTATCAGAAAGAGTGTAATTTGTTCCTATTTTGAATCTTGAATATTAATTCATAATTTAGGAATATCAACACGTGAGTGAATAATCACTATTCGAGCTTGCGTGTTACATCCTCGGCTACATCGGCACTTACTATCATGTGAGCCATAACACTCAAACTTTTAATTAACAAAAATATGCTATCATCATCCCTAATAGTAATACCTACCTATCGTGTTTCCTTCATAATAAACAGTACAGCTGAAGGATAAAAAATATAAAAATACAGGGTGTATGAAAGTTTGGTGTAGGACCCGTTAACTGGGGGTTCTACTCATCATACTGAACAACTTTCCCCAAGGAACCCATAAACAATTCTCATAAAAAAAATTCGACCCTCCATACTAAAATGCACAAAATTGGTCGATCAGCTTATGGATTTGTATTTTTTGCGATTTCAACAAACTCGTAGTACAAAAGTTGTTCAGTATGATGAGCAGAAGCCCCAGTTAACGGGACCTACACAACTTTTGTTACACCCTGTATATCCGTGGTGGAACAGGAAACCTTCAGACAATTTAGGTACTAACCTTCAAGTTTCTATTGAAGATTCGAGTGAGCCTCCGAGTGTAAAAGAAGATTAAGCTGGACATGAAGATACTCGTAAATAGCAGTTGGATAAAAAAAACGAGCGAGCCTAATAGTAGTCGCATATGATGTAACAGATGTAACATAACGTGCAACAAGGTATTTATGAAATTAATGTATTATCGGGTCGTAGGTACATTCACGGGCCGGCCTCCGGATAGTAGGTCATCTTGGCCTTCAGCCTCACATTAGGCAGCATGGCCATGTTACCTTAGCCTTCGTGACTTAAAAAACGTTCGCATTTCCTGTTATGTTACACTCTTCCGTCCTATTTCACGAAATCACTCCCACAAATTGCAGGATATAGAAATAGTTTATTGGCACTTACTAGTTACAAACATTGAGATGCAGCTCTAGTTCCCAAACTAGTCGTTAGACTGTATCTTGGGAACAAGTTCCTTCCCTTTTTTAAAGGACACGATTAAGTAAGTATCTACACAATTTTACACTGTGTACACTATTAATTAAAATAAACTTAGTCTAATTTTAGAACTTATAAGTAACTGTTGTTGTAGTTTAAAGTGTGAAGAATGTGCGAGTGAGTGTTAGTGTATGTGTGTGTGCGTGTGGGTAAGTGTTTGCATCTACTGATCTATTTCAGTGTTAGCTGATGTTTCCAGGTGCTGATATGCGTATTGTCCAATATATATTATGGAACTGATTAAGTCTTCAGTGGTTTTGTAGTCAAGCGAGAGGAAAGATGTTACACATCAAAACATGAAAGTTATACAGATCTAGCACTTAACTGAGTAGGTCTAGTAGGTGTGTGTGTGTGTGTGTGTGTGTGTGTGTGTGTGTGTGTGTGAGTGTTTGCATCTACTTACTTATATATTTCAGTGTTAGCTGATGTTTCACTCACTCACCCGCATTAGTGAAGCGGTGCGGGGGGTGGGGGAGAGGAGGTCGTGGTGTGGTGACTCACGTGATTGAAGCTAGACTTGGTTAGTTACGTCAATTAATGTTACCACACCCTACGATTGGAACCTACTGAGTTCTACGCAGTACTATTAAAATCATCTGTGATGGTTAAGCGCCTTCCGTAGCAGATGGTCTACTTTTCCCAATATGTCCACTTTCCCAAAATGACCACTTTGCTAAAATTACCACTTTTCCAAAATGACCACTTTCCCTAAATGGCAACTTTACCAAAATCATCACTTTCCCAAAATGACCACTTTGCTAAAATTGCCACTTTTACAAAATTACCACTTTCCCTAAATGACAACTTTCTCAAAATGACAAATTCCCAAAATGATTATTTATTTTCAAGATTTATACCCATGGCAAAATACAGCTTTATAGTACTAAAAGTCTAATCTAAGCCGAGGACTGGCCCACGGTCAGATAGACAGACAGACAGACATGGCGAAACTATAAGGGTTTCTGATGACTACGAAACTCTAAAAAAATACTAGTTTCATGAAAAACAGCCCGCTGACAGACAGACGGACAGCGGACAACTTAGCCTTAAGTTATAGTACGTTAGTACTAATATATATACTGTGGTTATAGGGTCCCGTTGACACACTTTGAATACCATACCCGAAGAAACTGAGTCGATTCAATATACTTACATTTTTAATATTTATATTTACAAAAACACTGTAACTGGGTGATTTTTTTCGAAGGAAATCAGCTGTATAAGAATATTTTGCCACTCATGAAACTGAACTATATTTTGCAACCTAAATATTCTAAGAAAAAAATATTCCATATTACAACGCCTTAACAGTACTAGTAGCCATGTGATTAAAAGCAGAAAATATACGAAATTAAAAAAATATTGCCAAAAAAAGTATCTTTTAAGCCTAAACATGGTTAAAATAAGGTTTAGTTTACTATGAACGAAAAGTACAGATAGCTTACAGCTCGATACTAGAAAAGAAAGAAACATGTATCGGTGTCTCTTTCACTTTCCGTCCTCAACCGCATAAAAAGCTCCATAGATGGCACTAAAATCGCTGCGACGGCTTCAAGCGGCCACTAGTGTCGCCATCTAGCTCAGCATAACCGAACTTTTATGGCACGTTCATTGAAGAGGGCTCTTCGGCAGCTCGTAAACGATTTTATGGGTACTAACGAACTGTACTCCCGTGCTCGATATTACCCGACCAAGTAAGGTTGGGAGAGTAATATTTAGATGCTTCTGTTGAGCACCGTTGTATTCAATTCGGCCGGTGTTCATGGGCTTTTATGTACGATTCAAGGTGCGATTGGATGGCGTGCTTGAGTGTTTATTTAGTTTTACTGGTAGAGGTTTGTTTATGCGATTGCTTGCTGTTTAACCAAGTCGATGCCTCAACTGAATAAAGACGTAACGCTTTTTACCGAAAAAAAATTTTATTGCATTTTTCGATGGCATAGACTGAGGCGCATATGCTAATTTTTTTTTAGAATTTTATCTGTAAATTCGGTTAAAATAGGAAGGAACACAACTTTATTCTATCGAAATTTACTACGTTTATTGTGGACGAAAAACGGCGCTTTAAAGCCTTACCACTTTTACCAAGTCTCGAAAAAAGCAGAACAAAGGCGCAATCATGTATCACTTACTTATTCGTCTGAATATTTTGTAACCATTAACGCACAGATACTTTACGTCTTTATTCATGTTAAACTGGAACGAAGTGTTTTGGTGCAAAGATTTATTTGCGTTTGTTCTTATGTAAAATGCGATATACTTATAAAGCAAAAATTTTTACAGTAAAATTGTATCTCATTTTGTTACGTATAACCACTTTGACACTTTATTCGTACTACGCATTGAGGCTTTACGCCTTTATTCGGGTTAAATGCGAACACAGTCGTAACGCAAAGATTTACACGCCTTTGTTCGTATGTAAGATAAGATAAATTAAGAAGGCAAAGCTTTTTACAATAAAATTATGTCTTACTTATTCGCACATAACTTCTTTGCCGCTTTATACCTTATTGACAAAAATATCATGTTAGAAAGCAAAACGTCAATACCATACCATTTTTAGATATTGTACGTAGTAAGAGTACCTTACCAATCATCAAGCATCCAAATAATTTTGTATTCACCGATTACGTTCAAAGCAGTTGATAGTTGAAATGGTATTAAAGTATTGCGCGGAGCGGCGCGGTGGCGCGGTGGGTAGCACTATAACGTTGCATCAAGGTCACACGCTTAACGTTTCGATTGGCCGCTCGCACAGCCAGTTTGCTTCGTGCCGGCGGAGTGATTAGTTGCCTATAAATGTGAGTGAACCAGCGGAATAACTATAATGTTTTCTCCGGAAATAGTACCATCTCAACGTAAGCGTAGCTCGCAAAGACCTCGAAAATGTCGTCGCAAACTAAATATGGAAAAGCAAAATGATCAGGATCTTGACAAAAAAGGTAAGTAATGTTTATTTCAGATGTTTATTTGGCCCTAAAATAGTTGTACAGTCAGCTGACGAATTACTTGACAACCCCTGCTCAAAACCAGTGAAGTTTTCTCGGTTTTGAGCGGTTTTTTGTTTTTGTTTTTGTTTTATCATGAAATTTCGTATAATTAGCAGGTAAACAAGCTGTAAAGCTCAAGCCACACAGAGGCGGTACTGCGGGAAAGCGGCGCGGGGGCGAACCTGCGGGAAGCGAATGCGGTCCGGGGCGTGCCACACACAGATACGGTGCGGGCCCGCGGCGGGAAAGCGGCGCGGGAGCGGCCAGTGTGACACCAAAAGCGGCCTATTTAAAGATATTTCTTCTCCTTTGATATTTTTTCCCACAAAATATCTTTTCTTAGGGTGTTTTTGTAGTTTTTATCCTTAGTATTATATAAACATGGATGTGGTTGAACCAAATAAATTAGTTTTTCTGTCGAATTCATAATGACAGGTGAAAAACAACTAATAATCTCTTAAAAAGTTGCAAATAAACACAACTCGCAATCCCGCTCCCGCGCCGGACCGCGCCGCTACCGCTCTGTGTGGCCCGTTGCATAAGACTGCTAAGGACACAACTCCCGCGCCCGCATACCGCCCCGGACTGCGCCGCTCCCGGTCCGCTTTCCGTTCCACTGTTTGTCATAGCGGCCGGGCCGGTACCGCCCCCGGTCCGCGTCCGCTCTCTGTGTGGCAGGTTACATATAAACTAGAAGGTTACAAAAATATCCCGGTCCGGAACGCTCCCGGTCCGCACCGCCGCCGCCTCTGTGTGGCTTGAGCTTAAAAGTATATAAAATCTTATGTAAAAATAAATAATCAACTGAGAAAATTTCCTCGGCTTCGAGCGGGAGGGGTCAGGTAATTCGTCAGCTGACTGTACAAGTTTAGTGCTATGACAGAAGTTTTTTTGCAGCATAATTTCGTAGGTAGGTACATAGGTAATTTTGAGTTTCGTGGGTACCCAAAACGTGCCGAAGTAGCCAACACCATACGTCTACGTTAGGTAGGTATTATCTAGATATTGATTCCCTTATTGTCATCTCCGATGTTATTTATCAATCAGTGATTGTGACGAGTACTTAACGTTAACAATATTACAAATAAATAGGTCAAGTATGTATTCGACTTTATGGAGATGGAGGGAACTCCTTCTTAAAAAAGCCTAAACAGCGGAAGTGGACATGGTTGCATCCCAATGGCGTAACGAAGAACGAGATTAACTTCATCTTGTCGACGAGAAGACGAATATACACACTCAAAAAAAAAAGAGCGTAAGTAAGTAAGTAAATCCCTTTGTCGAAAATTTTTTGTGACCCTGACATATCTTTTAAACGGTGTATTTCGGTAAAATCTAACGTGACGTAACAATCTTTTTTGTCGAATCATTTTTTTACGAACTTTAACAGTGTAACCAGTTTTCTGTGTACGCAGCGTTGAATTTTATTCTGATTTAGTCATCTCGTCAAAAGGAGGTTAACAATCCATCAATGCGAACATAAGTCAGATGTTACCTTCAAGCCTTGCGTTTGTTTACCACAAAGTTTACGTTGGAATCCACTTTGTCGAAACTCTTTTTACATAGCGTCTATGTTCCCTTGTACGTAGTGTCACAAAGTTTTGTACTGTCGACAAGGTAGGTTTAAACAATTCTTTAATGCTACATTGATACTCAGTCAATATTATAATCCACAAAGGCCTTTGTTTTTTACATAGGTACATGACTGAGCTTTAAACATACTAAAACAGAGCGTTACAAGACCTTTGTGACTACGTTAAATCAACATTGAGCATTTTACAAAGTCCTTTGTCGCAATGTTATATATAGCTATTATAGCTACGAACGCCTGCGCTTTTATTGTTAAGATTTGCTTTTTAGTGTTACCAGTTCAGCCTGTTTGGACTAATTAAGGATTTTTTTATCCTACGGTGGCTGTTTGGTAGATAACCATTTGTTTTGACCCTTGTCGTCAACAATTTTGTACGTTTTGGCATACCAGTTATTTTGTTATTGTATTAATTTATATATTGTTATAATTTAATTAATTGTTGTGTAAGTTGTTTTATAAATGCATTTTGTTGTGTCAAAAATAAAATTTAGTATGTCAAAAAAATAATTGAAATTAATGAAATCAGAAAATCTTTTGTCCTCCACCTATATATAGGGTTCCGTACCTCAAAATTGTATTTATTATGTGTGAAAAGCATTTTTTTTCGAAAATTGAAACTGAATAATACATTTTAAAGATAAATATAAAGATTTAGAAATATGAAACTGAATAATAAAGGACAACAACAGTCTGCATATAAATTTCTGCTTGCAAAGTTGGATAATTGTTATTTTCAGCACTTCTCCATTGCACCACTAGATAGCAGCATAGTTAGTATATAGACTATGATTTTTGTTTGAATAACATACACTGTCAATTTTTAATTATTTTTTAATTTAAAAATTGTACAATATAGCCCATTATTATTATTGAGTAAGAGGGGAATAGGACCAAGGGAGGGTCCTAATGGATCACCGCGACCTACAAGATCTATTGTGATCACTGACCCTGTTATATAATTTCCTCAAGGCCAATAGTTCTGATGAACTGGACGATGAACTTGGGATCAAGCTCTCTGATGCCTTCTGATGCTACCATTGGCCCACCCAGGGAGCGACTTCTGGCTTGGACGAGTGCCTCGCACTCACAGAGTAAGTGAAGAGGTGTCTCCTCTTCTTCGAGGCAAAATCGGCACTCGTCTGAGACTGCAAGCTTCATTTGATTCAGGTGTTTATTAAGCTTGCAGTGGCTAGTCAGAGTTCTGACGAGAGCTCGAAGTCCAGGCTTTAGCAATTGCAGTGCTTTAGACGTATAACCCCGAGAGAAACCAGAAATGAGCATTTTCGAATGCTTTTGGCCTGGAGAATTTGCCCAGAGTGCTTTACTCTGTTCATTTGCCCATTCCTTCAGCATTATTTTTCCCGTGCAACGTGACACTTCCACTATTGGTTCAGGTCCAATAGCTGGTGTCTCTGCTCTGGTTCTTGCAAGCTCATCTGCTATTTTGTTACCCATGACGCCGCTATGTCCCGGCACCCAGTATAAGGTGACCTTGTTTAGTCTCCCCAGCTTGTCGAGGGCAGCAGCGCACTTAAGGGTTAATCAATTTCATGGGATTTCAGTGCCACAAGGGCCGCCTGACTATCCGAACATATGACTATGTTTCTATTTTTATAGGACCTAAGAAGGTTTTCTTGTGCGCATTTTACTATCGCGTACATCTCCGCCTGATAAACCGTTGCATGCGGGCCTAAGCTGTATGACAGCTTCATTTCCAAGTCTCCGAATAATATAGAATATAGACCACGGGGAGGAATACAACAAAGCATCAGGGCCAGTATCAGATCTATCCAGCAAAAAAACCTTTAAGCTAACGTGTATCCCGAAAAGTGTAATGGAACATAATTCTAAGATTTGGAATGATGATTGCTTGAACAAATTATGCTCAAAATTTATGTATAAATGTACATGATATGTGCTTGAACCTTGATCTAGAAGTAAGGGGTGCTAACCACTACGCCAGTGAATCAGTAAAAAAACATCGAAAAATTCACTGTATTCAAATTAGCTTCACGTCCTCACCTCATCATCGTTTGTGATTTAGCAATGAGCGGTTTTCTTATATTATTTAAATACCTACGTGGTTTTATTTAAATCCAAAAATGACAGTGTACGTCATTAAAAAAAAGGAAAAATCTCCCTAGTATATTTTATTTAAATTCACAATTGTTAAGCCCTTGGCATCATCTCATCATCTCAAATTAGTTAATACTAACCGAGGCACTATCTTGTAGTGCTAAAAAGTGCTGAAAAAACGCTCATGTAATCTTTGGTTCAGAGAATTAAATAGACTATCTGTTGTTATAAGTGCTGAAAAAATACTCATGAAATCTTTGTTTTGAAAGATTTGAATACAATACTCTGTTATTATTTTTCGACAGAAAGTTATAATATGTAAAAGGATCATAATTATTATTCCTTAGTCACTGTTGTAGGTATACCTAATTTTATATATTTATATTATTTAGCCGCTGGATGCGGGCAGCGCAGAACCGGTCGTCGTGGAGATCCTTGGGGGAGGCCTATGTCCAGCAGTGGACTTCCTTTGGCTGATATGATGATGATGATGATGATATTATTTAGTTATAGTTTTCCTTATTTTAATCGATTTTGTAAATGATGCTTGTTATTTACTTATATAAGCATATTTACTTATCTACTTACTTACTTATCTATTAATCTACTGAAACACATTTTTTTTATTACATTTTTTTTGAAATTCAATCTAAATAGACGACCAGTGGTGGCAACACTGCTTACACATATTTACAGTGGCATGTGTAGCTCATGGCACATTGTCTTTTGGCGTGAGCAAGCTATCGTTACTCGTTAGTCATCCCTCAAACAACTATTTGTTGTACTAGTTATTTTAGTGTTACGAAGAAAAAGAAAATAGCGAGTATGTAGGAAAGTTCACAGATGGATCTCCATGCCGCAAATTTGCCGCACCTATCAACATCTAACATGTAAGTACAATATCCGTATATCAGTGCATTCCAACAACACAACCATCTATTAAACTAACTTATTTAAATTTTGTTTTTTTTTACTAACATTTGTCACATTTACACCAGATAAAGCAGTTACGGTATATTTTATGACTTGTTAAAGGGCAAGGAAGCCGCTGGATGCTAGTGGTCCAGAAACACTTGTTGTGGAAATCCTTTAGGAAGGTCTTTGTCCAGCAGTGGACGTATGTCGACTAATATGATGACGATGACATTTCTATAAAATAAGCTAGTAAGCTAGTGATCCAGTGGCTTCCCGCGACCTTCTCCAGGTCATCGGTCCACCGAGTGGGAGGTCTGCCTACGCTACGCTTTCCAGTTCGCGGTCGCCACTCGAGAACTTTACTGCTCCAACGGCTATGTGTTTACGATGGATGACGCTGGATGCGGGTAGCGCAGCACCGGTCATCGTGGAAATCCTTGGGGGAGGCCTATGTCCAGCAGTGGACGTCCTTCGGCTGATATAATAATGATATGATAGAGCTAGTAATAATTTTAGAAATTCTATTTCTTATACTTTGGGACCCCATTTCTCATCTTTAGAGATCGATTTTGAAAAATATATCTTGGTGCTCCTCTGCAACTGCAGTTTTACTGTATTATATTATAATGTATATTTTTTTTATTAGGGAAAGAACATTGACCAGTCAGAGGCAGGCAGTGAACCTGATAGTGGAAGCCTACCCGTGGGCGACAACTGACAAGTCCCTTTTGTTGGTAAGTAAAGAATTTTCGTTATGTTTTTATTCTTTACGTTAACACATGTATTTTAACCAAATTAGCCCATGGTACATTTTATAAATATATCTTAAATAGTGGAGTTTCACGTAACTTCGTTCGCATGGATTTTGGATACAGATAGCTCCATCAAAATTTTGATTTTCAATACTTTAAGACCCCATTTCACCTCTTTAGTGATCGCTCCTCTACTTTTGCTGTATCCTGTAATTATTTCAAAGTAATTATACGAAATATTTGTCTTACTGTTTTTTTTTAATTTTCAGGAGCGAGTGGTCAGCAGAAAAGTGGAACTTTATTCAAGAAATTGGCATTTTACAAGACAAAAAGCCGTGTAGATGTGAAGATTTGTGCGCTATTATTGTAACAGTATATTTAATTTTAATAAATTGCGTAAACGTATTTCTGTTTTTTTTTACAGGTCTTGTCATTGCTTCTTCACAAAGTTTGTCGTGGTGGCCGGCAGCGTGAGTAAACCTCAACCCTTGGATACGCAGATGCTTAGCACTACGCTACTCTTTGACACCTTCGTTACATATAGATTTTATAAAGGCTTCAAAGAAAAGCAAGGCGCTTTGCTCCAACTACTCATCCCAGGAAGTTGACTAACTGCTGTGCCATTATCGCCATGTATTATCAATATCATGGTAATAGTGACACAACTGTAACACAACCTCGTGAGATGCGCAACAGGTGCGAAGTGCCACGCTCCTCTTTGAAGCCTGCAACAGTCTATGCATGTTTAAGGTTTTGAGGAAGAGCATAGTGCACAGCACCGACGTACCCAGGGTTGTGTTTCACGTTGTCGCTACGACAAACTTCGGGGAGACGCAGTGAAAAGGCACCTTTGTGATAGGGCAATATCACCTTAGATGCAGCGACAAGGTACCTTTGTGATAGGGACATATCCCTGAAACAAAGCGACAAGGTACCTTTGTGAAAGGGACATACCACCTTAAACGCAGCGATAAAGTCACTTTGTGATAGAGACATATCACCTGAAACAAAGCGACAAGGTACCTTTGTGAAAGGGACATATCACCTTAAACGCAGCGATAAAGTCACTTTGTGACAGGGACATACCACCGTAGACGTGTCGACAATCGCCGGGTTTTGGAAGCGTTTAAATTAGCTTTGAAGCTGGGTTCAAGTTCTTTAGACGACTCCCATCTGTTAATGTTTTGTTGTCACTGCGTTTAAATATTAATTTTGAAGAACTTATACGAGGTGACAACGTTTGTAGATCTGCAAGCGTCTAAATTGGCTGTGTCGCTGGGTTCGAGTTCTTTAGACGACTCCCATCAGTTAAAGGTTTTTTGTCACAGCGTTTAGAAATTTCTTAGAGTGCAATGATGTCTCTGTGATCAACTTAGTAAAAACAGGAAGCGATCACCGAATGGTAAGAGGCACATTGAATCTAAAGACCAAGCTGGAAAGATGTCGACTGATAAAGTCTCCGCTCCGACCAGCGCCCATACAACTCCAAGACCCTGAGAGCTTTCAGCTCAAGCTACACAATCGCTTCGAGTGCCTAAGAGACTGCGAGAATATGGACGATTATAATGACAGGTTCGTGGAAATTGTCCAAAGAGTCGGGTCTAAGATTTTTAAAACTCTCCTTTCAAACAAAACCAAAAAATCTCGGACTTCACCAGCAACCTCATGGAAGAAAGACGCAGATTAAATCTGCAGTCCTCTGAAGACACTATTACTCAGTTTCGGCAACTAAACAGGCGATCTCTAAATCTCTAACACGCGATTTGCGCCAGTATAACACAAATTGTATTAAAGAGGCTATTGAGCACAACAAAGGCTTAAAAGTGTACCGAAAGATCTGTCTGTTGGACAAAGCCAACTGACCAAGCTGAAGACTGAAGATGGCAGGATCATATCGTCTAAGACTGAGTTGCTGGAAGAAGTTGACAACTTCTACGGACAATTGAACACGACCACACGTCTGCCTGTCAGCGATCTGGCTAAGGACCCAAGAGCCAGACTAACCCGAAACTATACAGAAGATATCCCAGACGTCAGCCTGTACGAGATTAGAATGGCTCTCAAACAGCTCAAAAACAATAAGGAACCGGGTGATGATGGAATTACGGCTGAACTTCTGAAAGCAGGTGGAACACCGGTACTTAAAGCTCTTCAGAAGTTATTTAATTCCGTTACAATTGTGGGAAAAACGCCAAAGGCATAACACAGAAGTGTGGTCGTGCTTTTCTTCAAAAAGGGTGATAATACCCTACTCAAAGCTGTTTTTGAGAGTCATTACGAATCGTCTCGCACGCAGGTTTGACGACCTCCAGCCTCCCGAACAAGCGGGTTTCCGAAAAGGCTTTAGTACCATATAACACATACATACGCTGCGGCAGATTATACAGAAGACCGAAGACTACAATCGGCCACTATTCTTGGCGTTCCTGGACTATGAGAAAGCCTTTGATTCGGTCGAAACTTGGGCTGTGTTACAGTGTTTGTATGAAAACGCCACTATGTCGGTTAGCCTTCAGGACCAAAACTCGGAACCTATCCGGCTGCAGCGGGGGGTGAGACAGAGAGACGTTATATCTCCGAAACTGTCCACTGCCACCCTGGAAGATGTCTTTAAGCTTTTGGACTGGGGTGGACTCGGCATCAATATCAACGGCGAGAACATCACCAATCTTCGATTTGCTTACGATATCGTGGTCATGGCTGAGACTATGGACGACTTAGGCACAATGCTCGATACCTACTCCTCTGAAGGTTGGAGGCTCTACACTCGAAGTTTTTACCGAATATGTGTACCTGGGACAAAAACTCCAGTTGGGTAGGTCCTACTGCAAAAGAGATTAATCGTCGAATCCAACTCGGCTGGGCAGCGTTCGGGAAGCTTCGCAATACCTTTACGTCCCAGATACGTCTTAGGACCAAGGTCTTCGACCAGTGTGTGTTACCAGTGATGGAATACGGAACTGAGACATTCGCTTACTATGTGCCTCATAAGAAAGCTCAGGGTCACCCAAAGGGCCATGGAGCGGGCTGTGCTCGGAATTTCTCTGCGTGATCGAATCATAAACGAGGAGATCCGTAGGAGAACCAAAGTAACACTTAGATCTCAGAATTGCTAAACTTAAATGGCAGTGTGCGGGGCACTTAGCTCTTAGAACAGACGGCCGTTGGGGCATTCCCTCTCGTATATCTACCAGATACGCTAAACTACCAGGTTTATGATATAGCGTCCCCACTCACCGACAGCTAAGTCATAAAGTGAGGGCCGCTATTCCTGCCAACACCATAAGGTGAAGACAAGGACCAGTTACGGTAGGCCGTTGGGGCATCCCCTCTCGTATATCTACCAGATACGCTAGACTTCCAGGTTTATGATATAGCGGGGTAGAGGGCGAAGACGAAGCATCTTTCTATTCTGACTCATGTGCCGGACAGAATAGAAACAGGTTTGTGTTTGCCATGTTCCAGCATGCTAGCAGACTTTTTGGGGTAGATATTTGCCACCGATTTTTCGAGAAAGGCCACAGTCAGTCAGAGGGCGATACAATGCATGCTTGTGTCGAAAGGGCAAAAAAAACCACGTCATCTACACCCCGGAACAAATGTATTGCATCATTTCGAATGCTAAAGTAGAAGGCGACAAATTTTCAGTCAAAGAAATGATGCAATCGGACTTTTATGATTTTAAACAATTGGTCAACAAGCCTGATGTGAACTGGTTCCAAGACGATGATAATCAGAAAGTATTTTGGTCTAGAGTAAAAGAAGTTAACATTAAGCACACCAATCCAGACCAAATAACATACAAGTACAGTATTCTGGCTGGAAGCGAATCCAAAACATTGACCACAAACAAAGTGTCTTCTCGCCGCCGTCGCAGGGGTAATAACTCTAACACACAAGAAGTTGTCACATTGATCCCTGCATATACAGATCCAATCCCGGTTCCAAGGCCATTATACAACGATTTGATGGAACTTTGCAGCGCTGGAGCAATACCATCGGCATATCATTATTTTTACAATAATCTGAATCCCCAAAATTCAGCGGAAACTGACCAGGTAAATGATGCGGGTGACTCAGAATAAACATCGGTCTAATCTAAACTACTGCTTATTATTAAGTTAATTTACAGTTTAATTTTTAATCATATTAATAAATACCAAAAAAGTAATTAAGAACTATGCTAATACCAATTATAGAACCATGGCTCCAACCAAAGAGGTTGACTTATTTTCTAATTTTATTTCTGTTCATTAATAATTAACGTTTATTTTTAAAAAGTTTACTATAATAAACAAAATCTAAACTAAACTTATTTTTAAGTAAATTAACAATTTTATTTTTAATCATAGTGAGTATTAATAATACCAATAATTAAAAACTATCTAAATGCCAACTCTTAAGAATCATAGCTCCAAAGAGGTTGGATTTTTAAATTTTATTTGTTTGTTAATCATGATAAGTATGAGAAGTTGATGTTTTTTGTTAAGTTGATGGTAATGTCTAAACTTTGATAGAAAGATTTTATTAAGTTAATAATTTTACTGTGATTTAGAACCAACAATTTTAAAGTACTAAGTTCCTATCAGAAATACCAAAAATAGTGTAAGTTAGGGAAGATTATATTGTTATTTAGATGAAAATAACAGAAAAGGCGATTTTTTGAGTTAGCTTTATTATTAAATATTAATATTATATCACTTTTACTTAGTTTTATCACTTAATATCAAATTAATTAGTCATTTTCGACTTCTGAATAAAAAGTGTATAAAAATCATAATAATTCATAAATATCAGCGCTGTTGATACAAATTTAAACTTTTTACCACTACAACACATTATTTTTGATTATTATGTAGCCGTAGATCAGTAAATAGTTTGATTAACTATTGATTTAATATAATTAATAAATATATTTTCATTTTTCTGCGTCTTTTTTTAGTTACTATTTACCTTCCACAATTAGCGTAAACAGTTATTACGCAATATATATTTTTCAATCAAGTTAACGAACAAAGTTGTTAAGTAACAATACGAATCGAGTTTCATTAAAAAAATAGACGAATAAAGGCGTAAAGTATTCTTGCACGTCAGGTATCTATGAAAAATTTGGCTTATAAAGTTATGCAAACTAATGATGCGTTTCTGTTTCATAAGCTCTCGTAGCCGAATAAAGGCGTAAATTTTTTTACAAAAAAAATATTTTTGAAATGGTAGATGAATAAAAATGTAATATGTTTTTTCTTGAATATCTCTCTTTCTGATTAGAATCGGCATTTATCAAGTACACAGAAAGAAACATTATTTTTTTACCCATCTTTCAATATACATAACTAATGCTAGAAGTAATTAGAAAAGTAGGTAGATCAATTTTACTGTTTTTTGGCTCTCCTGTAAAATTGACTTTTTTCGATTACGCCTTTATTCGGTGGGGGCGTCGAAGTAAGTACTTGGGGGTTTGTAGCAGGTTCATGTTCATGATTTTATTATAATTATGATGTTCTTATTAACTAATTAGTGTGCAGTTTATCGTGAGAATATCACGTCTTGTTTCTTTCTTCCAATCACTCGCCAATAAGACTAATAAGGTTTCATCAATCTAATTAGTTTTAGGCATTAATCAAACTGTTCATATTTTGCGTACCTACCTACTTAAAATACAACAATAGTTTGAATTAGGCACGATACCCAATATCAATTTATCAGTGCTTTACCTACATTCGAGTTTTCCCAAAAACGTAGCCGTGAAAAAGGCAAATCATAAATAAGATCCGATTCAAATTTGTAGAAGATGCTATCTATATGATTTGTGAGCTCGCACCCAAGCGCGGGGTACTAGTGATGTGCTTATTGCAGTGAAACTTATCGATAAAATAGATGAGTGAATAAACCGTCAGTTCTAACAATTTGTAATATGCTAACTCAAAGTTAGGTTAGCTAGGTACAAAGGCCAGCACATCAAGCTAGACACTTGGATTTTTTCCACTCTTGTGCCGTATGTGTATGGATTAGAATTGCACTACGAGTGTCTAGCTTGATGTGCTGGCCTGTGTACCTTCTCTATCTGAATGTTTATTTATTATTAGCTTTTGCCTGCGGCTTTAAGCGCACGTACATATCGTTTCTATCACTGTATTTAAAGGTGCATGGTGCGCCAGCCACAAGCGGCTCGCGAGCATAGAACTTTTTTTCAGATTCCTCGAGAACTACGTATTTTTCCGGAAAAAAATATCTTACGTTTTTTTACTCCCTTTAGCTTTAAACCTCAGCAAAATTTGTACCTAGGTTGTTTAAGCGCTAAAGAGTTACAAACCCTCGGGAACTTATCAAGTTTATCAAGTTTTAACAGTCCAATATATCGGTGTACTGAAATCTCATGAATATTAGTGGATTATAGAGAATGTTTGTTACTGAATTTCGCCTCATCGACTACGCATCTCATCTCTAATGTGAGTCTGTGCTGTCTTCTGCGTTTTTGTCGCTTTAACCATTTATTGCTTTACCTTTTAATGACCTTTCTATGTGATCAGTATCACCAAACACTGTATTAGCAAAGTATATATATATATATATATATATATATTAGTACTAACATACAGTATGGACACTCCCTGCCGCTCTCTAGATTGCGACCTCACCCCCTCGTCACCCAGAATGATACAGATTGGTTACAGTTTGGTTGTCAAACGTATAGGATTTCGCCGCCATATTGTTTGTTCCGTCATTCGTTTTTTGAAATGTCATTTCTGGCCCGTTGTATCAAGTGTCCAGGGTGTGGTATTAGTGTAAGTAAATATTTTAGTAAGTATAGGGATATTTGTTTATTGAGGTGTATCTTGTAAAGTGCCTTCCCACCTGCAACAGGCATTAAACAAAAGTCAAGTACTTATTTTATTTTATTCTCTAGCTATAGCTAGTTACATAATTATAAATTATTCATGCTATGTCTAAACATAGAATGATTACATAATTGGGTACCCAGGTAGGTATAATGAACACCCGGAAACGTCCAAAAATGGTTCTAAAGCTGGCTATTTCATAGGTAACAGAGGCCAGCACATCAAGCTAGACGTTCGTAGTGCGATTCTGATCCATTCGCAAACGGCATAAGAACGGTGCAAAGTCCAAAGTGTCTAACTTGATGTGCTGGCCTCTGTACCTTGTGGTCAATAATAATCAATTTCAATTCAGTATTGTGCCTACTATCAATGACAATACGAGTAGTTTGATGATTGATGATGGTGACAGAACACAATACCTACGTGTTATAACTAAGTAAATACAAAATTGGGTCACCAGATTTTTTTATTACTTAGTCAAGTCATGTTCAGTCACACCCTGTTACTGTGATTTCCCTGTGTCGGAATGTACAGTCGAGGAGCTACCGTAAATACCTCCTACCTTAACTAAAACTCTTGACAGGGACATTCCGGAACGCCTTAATTCACGCAGGCCCATCTGGACGGATCCCGGAATCAGGCAACCGCTAGACCTACGGTCGTCTTGGCAAGCGGACTGGGAGGAACACGAATGCTCAGCGAGCAGCGTAGTTCAAGATCCGACTGTTTAACTGCCTGGCTTCAAGGCGGGCCGTAAGATTTGGTCTACGTTGAACCGCATCCGGACAGGGGTCGCCCGCTGTAACTACAACCTTTACAAATGGGGCCTCAAGGATTCGCCGTCGTGCGACTGTGGCGCCCCTCAACAAACAGTTGCTCATATCGTGGAGGAGTGCCCGGCCAGGCGCTTCGCGGGCGGACTTGGTGAGCTAAACGACCTTACCCCGACGCCTGTAGACTGGCTACAGAACTTAGATATTAATATTTTACTTTACAACGCGGTCTCCTTTAAAAAGACCGTACGATAATAATAACCTTTGTAACACAGTACCTATCCACATTTCAAATCAATAATAATAACATAAACAAAAAACAATTTTTAAGCCACAATTCGTAGGTGATTGGGATTTATTTTAATTTTCACATTGGTAAGTACCTACCTATGTAGTTCAAGATCATTGAAAACACTAAACAAGTTAAAAAACCGATTTCCATCGCAAGAACATAGTGCAATTTTGCACTATTATTTTTAGTTTTTGCTATTTTTTCTAATAAAATTTTAAGACTTACTGATTTTGATAAAAATTAATATGGGACTACACGGGAAGCTTTCAAATAAAAATAAATAAATATCAAAATAGATTAACCCAGTCAAAAGTTCTGAGGTAACAAACATTAAAAAAAACAGACGAATTGAGAACCTCCTCCTTTTTGGAAGTTAGTTGAAAATAGTTAATAAAGGAATATTTTTTTGCAAAGGCGTTAGTTTGGATTCTGATCTAAGCAGAGGATACTAAAGTAGAATCCTGAGCTTCGCGAGGAATTCAATAAACGTCGCCCGAGTATAAAATATTTTGGCCCCGAGTGACACACACAATTTTTCATCACTACATATGATAAAACAGAAGCTCAAACGCGGAACAATCAGAAGAGAGAAACCAAAACTCTCTAGGGAACAAAGTAGAATTTTGTTCGCACTTATTGAGGAAAAAATCGACGTTTTTTAAATAGGTGAGACACAAATTATTTTTTCTTACCGCTGGACACTGACTATACTGCATATCATGTCTGACAATCCTAAGAAGACCGTCAACTTAAAAACACTGCAAAGACTGAAAGTGAGTAAGTACTTACTCGTTACTGCACATCGCGTCTGGCAATTCAACACCGTCAAGTTAAAGACACTGCAAAGACTGGAAGTGAGTACTGACTCTATTTGGCACATCGTGTATATGACAATTTTTAAGAAGACCGTCAGCCTAAAAACACTGCAAAAACTTAGATTGAATGTTAGCATCTTCTTTATATTGCACATCGTATCCGGCAATCCTAAGAAGACCGTCAACTTAAAAACACTACCAAATCTTAGACTTAAAGTGAGTACCTACTCTATACTGCACATCGTACTGGCAATTCTAAGAAGACCGTCAACTTAAAATGCTTAATACCTACTCTATACTGCTTATCGAATTATAAGAACACTGTCGACTTAGAAACACTACAAAATATTAGACTGAATGTGAGCACCTACACTATACTGCACATCTGGTCGGGCAATCTTAAGAAGATCGTCAACTTAAAAACACTACAAAATCTTAGACTGAATGTGAGCACCTACACTATACTGCTGCACATCTGGTCTGGCAATCTTAGGAAGACCGTCAACTTAAAAACACTGCACAGAAAGAAAGAGAGTTTGTGCATGCTAAGTTAGCTGGCTCTGAGCTGTTCATGATTTTGTATCGTTCTACAATGGTAATACCAGAGTTTTGGAGTGCCACCTACATGACGAGCAATCTTAGTCATATTCAAATTATAGGTATCAGTAGATGGCAAAGATAGGATCCTTAATATATTCTGAGGGACACCCATATTTAACAGCCAATGAAATACATGCCACCCTGAAGGCAACAAATCTCAACCGCAGCGACCCACATTTTTTTCGTTAGCCACATATCCCAAACAATGTGTTATCTGTCCTAATGTGATTTAACAGGTAATTTTTAAAAAAAGATTACTTTTAAACAACCATAGATTTATGTACCGCGATGTAAATAGGCAAGCAACAGAATGAGGAACTACATTTATTTTCATTTATACTGGCGGGACCACGTGGAGGTTACGTGATTCAACAAAGGGAGAGCTATAAATCTGTGAGTCCTGTCTTAGTAGGCTTTTGTGGGCATTTTTGATATGTGCCTTTAAAAGCTTTTTTCTGTATTTAGACGAGAGTTCATTGTGTTTTTCATTAGAGGAAGGGGGGGTGGGAGGTCGAGTGAGGCGAGGAGCGGCGGCGTGCGGTCGATATCAAGAGATAACGCCATATTTATGGCTGACCAATGGGATGTCTAACAAGGACGCGATACTTTTAACTGCCGACATATTAGTCGGTACAAATAAGAACATAGCAATAATAACACCCACCGAGAAAGTAATAAGTAATGATGCTAAGTTCAGAAGACCTGAATTAGACTTACAAGACAACGTTTAAGGCTATCCCCCTACCTAATCTAATTTATTTAATGGATGACTCACACATTCATTACAGTAACAAAATTGGTGTAGATCCCGTTAACCATCTACGACTGCTTATTCGCAAAAAAAAATTCAATACAGATCGATCAGCTAATCGACCAATTTTGTGCATATTAGGGATGACGAATGCTAGTCATCTGAGTTACTTTTTATCATCTGTCAAAAAATACATTTTTTTCTAAGAATGTTAGAAATACCTATAGGCGTGACGTCATAGTTTAGCATAGCAGCGTCATTTATGTACTCATTTCGTGATTTTGGTGAATTAAAAATAGAAGACTTGATGGCAAACAAAACGAATAAGATTTTCCGAAGTTTCAGTAGGAGGGCAATTTAGTGATCAATAAGTCATAATTATTTTCTGATGCTGTCGTCATCCCTTTTGTATGGAGGGTAGTTTTTTTCTTTTTGAGAATTGACTATGGGTTCCTTGGGAAACGTTGTCCAGTATGACGAGTGTAACCCCCCCGTTAACGGATCCTACACCAATTTTTTCACACCTGTATAGCTAATACATATTCCATGGATATGGTTTACGATGAGTTGTTTTCATTCATTAGCAAACCGATCGCGCGCTACCCATCACTCGATTTTACAAACGACTAGGCGCCTCAGTGCAAACGCTATAATATTATGCTTGGATTGTATTATAGTAACGTACCCAGCATAATTTGCAATGTAAATCAGCACTTGTTTTTCCTGTATCGAAAAATTATACAGAGCCTACTACGTCACTGACTAATTAAGTCATACACAAGAAATAAAAAGCTGACAGAATTAAGGCCTTAAGATGGGCCAAATGACAATATTCAATCCAAATTATTGAAAGAATGTGTAAAGCTATCACCATGGAAAAAATATATAATATACTTCAAGTAATAAAAAAACGATTTAATTGAATACATATTTAAAAATATAACCACTTTTCATGTAAAAAAAATATACTTTAGACCCTGTTTTTGGCATTAATTGCAAAATTTCTCGAAAACAAATAGTTAATATTGAACGAAACCAACACACAAAAATCGGTGACTTCAAGATCTTTAATTTTAAATGGACAATTTTTTTTAAACGTATTTTAAAGTGACGAAAAGTAATAAAAACATGTAAAAATTGAGAATTGGGCGTTCGGTTTCAATGTAACAGCCGCGTTGAAGCCCGCACTGATTTGAACTTAAAAGGAATAGACTTACGTTCGATATTATTGTAACACGTATCAACCTGATCGCATTGAGTGATCTTAGCGCCTTAAGAAACTGTTTAGGTATATTTATTTAACAGGTACCTATATTGTGGTGCATAGCTCATGGGATCTTCGTCTGAGTATCTTATTATTAATATTTCAGGGTTAGTTGTTTCGTGAACTCGTGGAGGATTACCTTTTATTTACTTTAATTCTTGCTCTTCCGGCTGGCTTATTATTGTATCGAACTATAGGCTAAACTAAGCCATCATCATCATCATATCAGCCTAAAATCGTCCACTGCTGGACAAAGGCTTTGCACTACCGAGATTTATCTAATAGAAAAATTGCAAACACTTAGTCCCTAATACCGCAGTGTCTCAAGACTAAGGTCTTTGACTATAGTGTGTGTTGCCAGTGATGACTTACGGAACTGAGAAATGGTAGCTTACTATGGGCCATAAGAAGGCTCAAGGTCACCCAAAGGGCAATGGAGCGTGCTATGCTCGGAGTTTCTCTGCGTGATCGAATCAGAAACGAGGAGATCCGCAGGAGAACCGAAGTAACCGAAATTGCTCACAGAATCGCTAAACTGAAATGGCAGTGGGCAGGGCACATAGCTCATAGAACAGATGGCCGTTGGTGCAGTAAATATCTCAAGTGGCGACCGCACACCGGAAAACGTAGCGTAGGCAGGCCTCCCACGCGGTGGACCAACGACCTGGTGAAGATCTCGCGGAGCCGATGGATGCGGGCAGCGCAGGACCGGTCGTCGTGGAAATAATTTGGGGAGGCCTTTGTCCAGCAGTGGTCGATTTTCGGTTGATATGATGATGATGATGATGATTACATAATGCTTCCTACAGTTTTTTTTAATTAAGCTCAAAAGAGACAACTTCTCCTACTCCACAGTATACATATATATTAGTACTAACTCCTTCACGTGAATTTCTCCCTATCCTACTAATATTATAAACGCAAAAATTTTGTATGTGTGGATGGATGTTTGTTACTCTTTCACGCATAAACTACTGAACGTATCTGACTGAAATTTGGTAGGTAGACAGAATAGGACCTGGATTAACGCATAGCGCACCCTCGAAGACAGTCATAGAAACTACGTTCACGCGAGCGAAGCCGCTGGCGAAATCTAGTATGAAATAAAACTCAGCCAAGTGTGGGTGGTCCAATAAACTTAGTGGTCGCATTGTCTATTCTAGAATCGAACTCGCTATTTGCATTGAGAAGTGAGAACCGACTTGGCATACATTATAAATGAGGGTACCGCCGTTGGTAGGTAAGTAATTAGCACTTATAGCAAAGCTTATGTATTAGTACTAACATATTACAGTATGGACACTCCCTGCCGCTCTCTAGATTCCGACCTCACCCCCTCGTCACGCAGGGGTAATGATACAATTATTTATACTAAATGGCGCTAGTTTCTTCACGTTTTTTTTTTTAAAAAAAACACGTTTTTGATATTCGTTTTTTATATAAGTACCTACCCCCCTAATTTTCTTACTTCAATTTTTTTAATTTTTAGCATTTGTTGTTATAGTGGCAACAGAAATACCTACATCACCTGTGAAAATTTCAACTGTCTAGCTACCACGGTTCATGAAAATACAGCTTGGTGACAGGCGGACATACAGACAGACAGACGGACAGACAGCGAAGTCTTAGTAATAGCATAGGGTCCCGTTTTTACCCTTTGGGTACGGAAACCTAAAAAATACATTTCATACTAATGCCGAGATTAGCTGATGGGTTTACTTTATGATGCCAAGGGCTTACCAATTGTAAATAAAAAAAGGAGTGTCTTTTGGGAGTCGTTAAATTTCACCTATATTATATTATACAGGTGTTACAAAATTGGTGTAGGTCCCGTTAACTGGGGCTTCTACTCATCATACTGAACAACTTTTGTTCTACGACTTTGCTGAAAACGTAAAAAAAAATGTTTTACTCTTCATACAAATCGATCAGCTGACTGACCGATTTTGTGCATTTTAGTATGGAGGCTCCAATTTTTTATTTACTATGGGTTCCTTGGAGAAAGTTGTTCATTATGATGAGTGGAATCTCCAACACCAATTTTGTTACATTCTGTATATTATATTATATTTCACCTATAAGTACTTATATTTTATGATTAAACCTTTCGTTATCGTTATATTAAGTATTTCAAAATCGTTAGATTTTTTTAAGGATTTAAATATTCAAAAGTTTTAGTTACCATCTAGCCAGTACAAACGAGGCGCGATAGCAGCCAAGTAATACGTCACCAGTAGACAGGTTCCCCCTCCCCCCTGGGCCCCTCTGAGCTCCAGTTCAATGTTAAAACGAGAAGGTTGTTACACCCAAAACACGATGAGCGAAAGAGATGGTGCGAGCTCGTAAAACATGGCGTATAGCGCCCCTTGATTTATTATGGTGTGCCAAAGTTCGATCTTAATGTGTGCGTGATGCTCACATGTGAATATTTTATGAATCTTTACTAATATTATAAATGTGAAAATGTGTTTGTTTGTTTTTTACATTTTCACGCTTCTTTGACTAATCTTGATGAAATTTGGTATACAGGTGGCCTGTGTCACTGGGAAGGACATATGCTACTTTGTATCCCGTGAAAATAGCATAATCCGATGCAGTTCCCGAATGAACTGTAAAAAAAAAAGTTCTTTTTGCTTCCTCGAATTCTTTTAACAAGGCAACGGAACAATAGATTGTTTTATATTTTTTTTGCACAGAGATGGTTGAGGGAGTGGGAAATGACATGGACTGCTAATCAGAATAGCCCGATCTGGTAAAGGGAGCTAATGTCCAAGCGGGCGAAGCCGTAGACAAAAGCAAGTTTTATAATATATTAAATTTCATTCAAACATTCATGCATATTTATTTGAAATGATCTTTATTTGACTGACCCTAATATTCTGCAGAAATTGACAAACAGATACCTACGACTGCTCTATATTTGAGCTGTCATAACCATTGACATAATGATGCCTGGCAAATGTGACATAAATTAGGAGTGTTAAGAGGAGTGTATCCCTCCCTAGTGCGCTTCAGACACATGATGTTTGCTTAATTTTTTTTATTTTAAATTTGAGTGCGCTTGAATACATCTTCGGATACTGTGTCTTCGGTGTCATCGTCACTTACCATCAGGTGAAGAATAAATAAAAAAAAAGTACCTTATCACTTTATCACACTTAATATTATAAAGGCGAAAGTTTGTGAGTGTGTATGTTTGTTACTTCTTCACGCAAAAAACTACTAAACGGATCTGGATAAAATTTGGTAGGTAGACAGATTAGGACCTGGATTAACACATAGGCTACATTGTCACGCTCGCGAGCCGCTTACGGCTCGCACACTGCGCACCCTCGAATAGTCAAAGAAACGATGGCCACGCGGGTGAAGCTGCGGGAAACAGCTAGTTCAAAATAATAATGCCCTTGTCGTTGCCTTTGCCCAAGCCTTGTTGATGATCTTTTTAGGGTTCCGTACTCAAAGGGTAAAAACGGGACCCTATTACTAAGACTTCGTTGTCCGTCCGTCTGTATATCTGTCTGTCCGTCTATCTATCTGTCTATCCGTCTGTCACCAGGCTGTATTTCTTGAACCTAAATAGCTAGACAGTTGACAGTATTTCTGTTGCCGATATAACATAAAAAACAAAAAATTTAAAAAAGTGCAAATATAGGTAAGGGGGGTCCCCATTAGGGTTGCCACACGTACTTTAAAATAGAGTATTGTCCTCTTTTTCGTGTAGTTGTACTTTATAATCTACGAGTACGCTAAAATATTTTTTTAACTGCTAATTTGAACAGAAATGTATCAAAGCACAAACACAGACTATAAGAAACAGACTTCGTTTGTATGAAGCGCGCTAAGGATATCATAATTAATCAGCCGAAGCTCCACTGCTCCACGAATCCACTGCTGGACATAGGCCTCCCCCGAGGATTTCCACGACGACCGGTTCTGTGCTACTCGCATCCCAGCGGCTTCTCGCGACTTTCACCAGGTCATCGGTCCACCGAGTAGGAGGCCACTCGAGAACTTTACCATCTATTCTACAAGCTATGTGTCCCGCCCATTGCCACTTAAGTTTAGCAATTCTGTGAGCTATGTCGGTTATTTTGGTTCTCCTACGGATCTCCTCGTTTCTGATTCGATCACGCAGAGAAGAAAACCTCAGAGTATAGCACACTCTATTGCCCTATGGGTGACCTTGAGCGTTCTTATGAGGCCTATATGCTAAGGATATACTCCTCTTAAATTATGGCCTATCTCTAATTGATTACGTGGCCATCGTTGTTGAAACTGTCGCCAACAACGCCCGTTGAGTACAGGCTGTAGCTAAAATTGGGACTTTGGGTACGTGAGTACTATTATTCTTATCTGTGCTTTGGGTCTAATCTTCTTGATTATCCAATGAACTACCTACAGATCGCTATCACTCTTTGCATTCTGCAATTTCCCATATAGTCTGAGATTTTTTCAGATCAGTTCAGATCCAGATCGTATGGTTTAGATTCAATTGCCTTTCTATTTTACCCTACTGCTCAAAAAGAAGGATAATGTTTTTTTGGATATACTTATATATGTATGTATGTCTGCTTCTTTGGCTGAGCCTGAAGCTTAAGGCGAGGTATTGATTGGAACAGTTGTCTCTGTCTTTTTCTTTACGTGTAAAGAGTAAAGAAAATAACCACACTTTTTCACTTTTTCAATGGTTTTTCGTTTCAATCTAAAACTACAATTAAAGTATAAAAAATAATGACACTTCTCACTTTGTATTATCATAACAAATATTTTTGTATATTTTTTTTAAATTATACCTCAAAATATTAGTCATAACTTGAGTTGAAAGTAACGGTGTAGACCTATCTTTGGATTTTTTTTTTCTATCGAGCCAAAAATGCTCAATCACATTTTTATTAGCTTTTGACTTTAGAGTACATCATCAACAATAAGGGTATTTTTTTCAACCGTGAGTTTTCTATCATTTAGGAGTAATTAACGTCAAAAATAACAAAAATCTGTAAAATTTACAGCCTTAACGGTTTGATAAATTTTGGGGTGCGAGGTGTCGTAAGATTCGTCTTGAACCCGAAATTGACAACGAGTATATATTTTTTAACCCGAATGCTCCAAAAAAAGGGGTAATATATATTTAATTTTAAAATTGTCTATTTAAGTATCCTTTGTTATTGTCTCTGGATTTTACGGGTCGCAGCTTGGGCACAGATTACTGATTAGTTACTAGCTTGGGCATGAATTTAGTCGCACTCTGTAGACAGCCAACCATAGACAATGATCTAGATTGTATTCAAATGAACTATTACGGACAACTCTTGAGTTTCGTGAATGGATGGAGTGGTCGCGTGCTCAAGCTTGAATTAATTTGCGTTCATTATTTAAATGTGATAATTAACGACTATTATATTATTAAATGGGCGTGGCTTTATTAGATTGAAACTGATTTGAAACGCAGATTTACTGGCATGTCAAGTAATTGACGTATTATTGTTACTAATTTCAATTGTTCATACATATGTAACGTATTACTTACCTAATCTTTCATTTGGAGCCAATGGGAACGTAATTAAATTATTAAATTGTTGCTTTATTTTGTTGCAGGTACTATTATTGAAATATTATTTCTTCTAGTGATGGGTAAGTGAAATAACTGCCTTCACTGTAGGTATCAACAACAACGAAGAAAATTTATCAGTGTTGATCTCATCCGTATTTTATTTGAGATTCATTGTAGTTGTTAATGTAACTGAAATTACAAATTTAATTTTAAATTTAAAATCTGACTGCATAAAACATTACCCAAACATCAGTGTTAATAATATTGCTGTATTCCGGCTGGAAGATAAGATAGCCAGATCAACATTGCTTTGGGGAATCTTGGTGAGCCAGCTTCCATCTTCGGCGTCATCGTCACTTACCATCAGGTGGGATATGCCAAGGGCTTACCAATTGTGAATTTAAAAAAACCCGTCTTTTTAACACTCCGGTGAAAAAAAGGTGTTATGTCACTCACGGGATCAAGACGAATCTAACACGTCTCACTCCAAAATCCATCAATCCGTTAAGGCTATATGCTCAGTCATAGAAACATACATACATTCTCATGCATATACAATTATACATTATATACTTATGCCAGCCATTATAAAAAACTAACAACCTGGTTTTTTTGGGAGGTACCTTATCCAAATTTTTCTTAGAATAACAACTAGGGTGCCGTGTTTTGTGGTACCTATAGGTTGCGTTAGCAGGCGTCCGGATAAATCCAGACAGGGTTAAGCTTTTTTAGATGCCAGTCCGGCCAAATTAGATCCGGCCTAATCGGATTTTATCAGGCTTTTTAGAAATTAAGTAGTCACCTGGGACCTGGGTATTCGGGCGAGCGCTTGTAGTATAAGTTACTCTATGGCGGCGTCAAAGAGTAGAAGGCGACGTTTCGTTGTCTATCTTGTCATCCCCGCGGTCCCCGCCTCGCCCCGAAACGGCTCATATTGCATCGAGAATATTAACATTGTTGTTTCGTTAATTTTAAAGTTAACATTTTTTTTAAGTAAAACTTTTATTACATCGTCTAAATTTTTTTCGTCTGTGTTTTGCATGTCGCGTGAAGGTCGCTTTCGTCTGACGGTATGATCGTTTCGTCCTCTGTACCGTAGCGAGAGCAGTCATGATCGTTTCGTCATCTGTAAAGTTTCACTTTTACCGTGGTTTCATAAAACCACACATTTACTTTTTTGTTTACTTATTTATTCAAGAAAAAAGTTCAAATTTTTTGTTTCCTATTGTGAAATATTATAATTTGCAATCAGTAGTTCAATATTAATACTAAAAAGTCTGATTCTTTAAATTGTATTGTCACATCATTCATAATCACATAAATTAAGTGCACTAGTTAGTCACTCGGCCAAGTCTAGACAGAATAGTTAGCGCACGATTGAGAACTCGTCTGAAGGCCATTTAACATGACTGAATAGCTAACTTATGCACTAAATTTAGTCATGTCTAAAACGGGTTTTAACAATTTAGGGAGTCCGTCTTTTTTACCCAAAAGTCCGGCTTAACTGGCTGGTCTGTCCGGCCATTCGGTTTTAAGACCTGGCAACCTAATTGTAGGTCATATAATAGTAAAGTACCGAGTGTCATCAAAATAGTTAGTGCCATTTTCAAGTAAAAAATTAAAAAGTGTTTTTTAATATGATATCAGCCGAAGGACATCCACTGCTGGACATAGGCCTCCCCCAAGGATTTCCACGACGACCGGTTCTGCGCTGCCCGCATCCAGCTGCTTCCCGCGACCTTCACCAGTCATCGGTCCACCAAGTGGGAGGCCTGCCTATACTACGTTTTCCGGTGCGTGGTCACCACTCGAGAACTTTACAGCCCCAACGGCCATCTGTTCTACGAGCAATGTGCCAAGCCCACTGCCACTTAATATAGTGGCAGTTATATATTTTTTATATATAGTGGCAACTATAAAAAATTAAGTTAAAATTTTTTTTTGACTCTTCTACTGTAAGACAATCAATTCCCATCAAAATCTCAACTTTGTTTTTTTTTTGCCATCAGTATACTTACCTACGAGTATAGGTAATTAGGTAGTATGTACCTTCTGCACTCCTTCGTCCCTCGAAAGTAAAAGTTCCTAGCAAGAATATATTTCCCTATTTAAAAACGTAACAAGGTTGATGTTGTGCCTTCATTAAGGGGTTATTAGACACTGCAAACTGAGCAATTTGCTAGGCAAAATATATAACGTAGGTGCCCACAATATGGTCGGGATAGCGTCGTAAACAACCCCCTGTTTCCTCGCTAGGTGGTCTTAACTCTCGGTGCTATTATTTATTATGTAGCCCGGTGTAGTACGGTAGCTCTTGAGAACATCTGAAAGTGTAACAGCTGTAGGCTTATTTGAATTGGACGATTGTCACCGTTTTCCTTCAAAGGTTTTGTGTGTTGCTTCTTTACATTTTTGTTTTTACGTAATTTTTCTCTTGAAATTTTTTTCTTTGTAAAACTTGAACTTCTGATCGCTTTTTTTACGGCCTTCAAAAAAAGGAGGTTTCTCAATTCGAGCGTAAATATATATTTTTTTATGTGTGTTCGCGGATAACTTCGTATTTTTTGAACCGATTTTGATAATTCTTTTTTTGTTGGAAAGAAGATATCCCAAGATTGACCATGATAAGGAAACCAGGATCTGATGATGTCATCCCATACAAATCGAAGGGAACCTTTGAAAATCGTATAGTGGCGACTAGTGCGTTTGAAGTCGGTTTTTTTGTTTAAAATTATCTAATGACATATTAGCGTTATCTTCACTTGGATTTGGTTTTTTAGGGTTTCGTGGTAAAATTTGGGATCCTTATAGTTTCGCCATGATGTCCTTCATGTCATCGTCTGTTGATCTGTCGGTCGGTAAGTCACAGCCGTTTTTCTCAAAGACCATTAAAGCTACAAAGCTGAAATTAAGTGTGGTTATACAAATATGTTATCCCTATATAAAGTCATAAAATAAAATCTGTATAAAAAATATTTTTAGGGTACCTTCCCTACATTACAGTTAAGGATTTTTTTTTGTTCACTTAACCAATCGTGTAGGTTTTCAAAATTGAATTGAATTCGTTTTTCAAAATTGAATTGAAAACGTTTTTCAAAATTGAATTGAAAACGTTTTTCAAAATGACTGGGTTAAATATAAAGTTTTAAAGTGGTAATTTTTTTAGAGCTGCATGTCCCTACCTATTTATACAGCTACTTCGGGAAATCTGAGAATCAGTGGAAACAGTAGGACATAGATTTTAATACTTCATAGATTTTTCATTTTAAATGGTCTACAATCAACTGCAAAAACAACTTAGTTTTTTAAAAATATTGCCCTTATTTATTGAAAAGACTACGGATCCCTACTTTACGCGTACTCCAACACGCACGTGGCAACTTAAATCGGTACATTTAAAATTATGAATTACTTACCATAAAAATATTCCTATTATGTTGTTACCAGCAATGTTTTTTTGTAAACCAAAAAAACTCAATTTGTCGACAATTACAATATTGTCGACAAATTGAGTAAGATAGCAGTAGGTGTATTATGAGGACAGGCATTGTTCAGCCGATGACAAATAATGGCTGATAATACCACACTATCGGGTGTCGGTCGCGATTTAGTACTATGTTTGGAGCCAATTCCCAGTTGATAATAAACATTCATCGTGAATACCAGTTATATGTATATTATACGTATGTAAACAATGTGTGTCATGTACTCTTTATCTTGTTTACAAATTGTTAGGTTTAACTACATTATGACTCGAAACAATCCTACTAATATTATCTTAATATATGTATATAACTCAAAGGTGACTGACTGACTGACTGACATAGTGATCTATCAACGCACAGCCCAATCTACTGGACGGATCGGGCTGAAATTTGGCATGCAGGTAGATTTTATGACGTAGGCATCCGCTAAGAAAGAATTTTGGGAAATTCCCACGGGAACCGCAAAAATTGGGATCTGCGCGGGTGAAGCTGCGGGCATCCACTAGTAACTTATAAGTGTGTAAATTTGTATGTATGGATGTTTGTTACTCTTTGACGCCTGAACCGCTGAACAGATCTGGATAAAATTTGGCAGGTAGACAGATTAGGACCTGGGTTGCTTTTTAGGCTCTGCACACCCTCGAAGACAGTCATGCATGCAAAGCAGCTGGCAAAAGCTAGTACATAATATTTACATGTATGATGAATAATTTCGCAATTCATAGCAATGTTATACTAAATGATCTATTGAGTAACAGAGACGATTCGATACAAATTATAGCTTGTCTTAGCACCGGCCATGAAGGGAGAATTTTTTTTCTTTTTTAAAAAGCTCCGTTCAAAGATTTTAGGTAATTTGCTTGCCTTAGTAATCAATAATTAAGGGAATCGAATCGTTAAAATGTGAAAAAATATAAAATTGTAGATACTAAAGTTTTTTTTCAAGACGATAAGATTTTTTAGGAATGGCTTGCCTCAACCGGGAATAGAAACGGTAAAATATGGATATAAACAAACATCCTGTATTTTATGAAGCCAATCGAAAGGGTCCATCATAAGAATAAAAGTTTCGATTTCTTTCAACAAACCTTTTGTCATAAATTAAAGTATAAAATTTCACAGTCATGAAATGACACATTTTATTTTTTAATTTACTCGGTTCCATTTCCCGGCCAGTCTTTCAAAAATGATTAAATACAATTCAACTTATTTAAAAAAATTAAATAAAGTATTCTTCAAATAAAATTGTCTATCCTCAATTTCATATTTTCTTCACACTTTGTCCATTCAATGTCCGACTAAAGCAAGTTTTTTTTTTCTAAAACATTGAATGCAGGTCAAATTATCGAAAGACTGAGTAAAGCTATCTCTATCGAAAATAAAAATACTTAGAGTAATAAAAAACGATTTAATTGAATACAATTTCAGAAATATTACCACTTTTGATGTAAAAAAATATACTGGCATTATTTTCAAAATTTCTCTTGGAAAAAAATAGTTAATGTTAATGAAATCAACACAAAAAAATCGGTGACTTTAAGACCTTTCATTTAAATTGAACACATTTTTTTAAAACTTATTTGAAAGTGATGAAAAGTAATAAAAACATGTAAAAATCGAGAGCTGGGCGTTCGGTTTCAACGTAACAGCCCAGTTGAAGCCCGCATTGATTTGAACTTAAAATGAATAGACTTACGTTCGATATTATTTAACCTGCTCGGATTGAGTGATCTTAAAGCCTTTAGATGAGATATTGGTTGGAACAGTTGTCTCTGTCTTTTTCTTTACGTGTGAAGAGTAAAGCAAATAACCACACTTTTTCACTTTTTCAATGGTTTTTCGTTTCAATTAAAAACTACAATGAAAGTATAAAAAATAATAACATTACTCACTTTGTATTATCATAACAAATATTGTTGTATATTTTTTTAGATTAATACTTCAAAATATTAGTCTTAACTAGAGTTGAAACCTATTTTTGGGATGTTTTTCTATCGAGCCAAAACTGCTGAATCGTGTTTCTAATAACTTTTGACTTTAAGGAACATCATCAACAAAAAAATTAAATTACAAATTTAAAAAACCCCCGACAAAAACCTCTAAAAAGTAAACAATAATATGTATTGACCCTTTGAGTTTAATTTAAGTAGTAAAATTTTGATCCAAGAGTCGTCGCGTAGGGGGACCGCTAAGTTGTGAAGTTATTACTAATTAGTTGTAGTAAAGTAAATCAGTTGTATTCTGTTTTTATTTTACTTAGCGGTCCCCCTACGCGACGACTCTTGGATCAAAATATTACTACTTAAATTAAACTCAAAGGGTCAATACATATTATTGTTTACTTTTTAGAGGTTTTTGTCGGGGGTTTTTTAAATTTGTAATTTAATTTTTATTTCGTGCTTTTTAAACTTTACATAACTATTACATACAATCGAAACTCTACCCCCACATTCATACAAATAGTTTCCGGGACGAAACACGATACTGCGACACAAAATCTAGCCTATTTTGAATCGATCAAGCCTGTGGAAGTTGCTCACCTCCCTTGTTTGAAGCTGCAATTAAATGTGTTATAACTCTAAACTTCAAATCCATGGACCCATGGAAGTTTTTTACTTTTTTAACCGCTGCTTCAGCAGATTCCAGGAGATGCTGCAGCATCAGGTCAAGGTTACCATATTATATCTAACACCTATTCATTGAGACTATTCTAATAATTTCTATTCTAATTCTATTTAAAAGTGTGTGTAACACCTATTTGAAATAAATTGTTTTGAATATTTTTATTGAGCCCAAACACGATACTTCTACTGAAAGTTTTTGAGGAGTTGGGTATTCTGTAGATTCTAGGAGATGCTGCATCAACAGTTCAAGGTTATCATGGTTTTGCAATATTTTTACATTAACAGGGCACCAAATTTTGAATCGATCAGACCTGTATAAGTTGCCCAGATCCCTTAGTCACCTAGATAAGAGCTGATAACCCTCAAACGGCTGAACAGATCTTTATCGATTATAGCTAAGAACCACCTCAAGGAAACTTGTTTCACGTAAAAAAACCGCATCAAAATCGGTCCATCCGTTCGAGAGTTGCGATGCCACAGACAAACAGACACAAACACACAGAAATTGGCGTCAAACTTATAACACCCCTCTTTTTTGCGTCGGGGGTTTATATAAGAAATCAAAGCGAAGGTTTATCTCAATAATATTTAGTTCACAGTTAGTCATAGTTTCAGGTACGTAGGTATGTCAAAAATTTAACGGATTTTAACAACATCAGCTCACCGTGTTGCCACCATTGCATTGTATGCAGAATCAAATACTGATCAAAACGAGTCCAAACACGACATATCTGCTATTATTTTTTAAGAGTGTACTAGTGTGCTGGATATCCTGGCCGCAGCATCAGCTCACCGTGTTGCCACCATTGCATTGTATGCAGAATCAAATACTGATCAAAACGAGTCCAAACACGACATATCTGCTATTATTTTTTTAAGAGTGTGCTAGTGTTCTGGATATCCTGGCTGCAGCATCAGACCAAGAGTTCCATAATCCTGCATAGTTATTAAGCATACATGAGTGTTTCAAGTTTTTGGTCACATGTATGTTTGAAAGTAAAGTAAATACACATTAAGAGTCTAAGAACCCTACCGCAGCTAACAAAAGAGCTGATGACCTTGAAACGGCTGAACCGATTTTGATAAAACGTATCTAAGAACCATCGCCAAAAAACCTGCTTGTAAATAAAAAAAACCGCATCCAAATCGGTTAAACCGTTTGAGAGCTACGGTGCCACAGACAGACACACAGACAGACACACAGACACACACACAGACACACACACAGACACACACACACACATAGCGGTCAAACTTATAACACCCCTCTTTTTTGCGTCGGGGGTTAATAAGGATATTTTTTCAACCTTGAGTTTGCTATCGTTAAGGAGCAATTGACGTCAAAAATAACGAAAATCCGTAATATTACCGCCTTATAGTCTTTATAGAGTTTATTTCCTACTCTCAATATTTAAACTACTTTCCTCCAAGGCCCTCCAGAGACCTTGTAATAAATAAGTAGGCATGGGAGCCTGATATCGTGGATATCGAGGGTGAGCAGTGCGCGAGCCGAAACTAGCTCTCGATATATTCTTTTAGCCTATTTCATCCTAAAGGTCTATTTTAGGACGAGCAGTTCCGGAGATTACCTCCTTTATAAAAACTTACAAATTTAAGCTCTATAATATTATTATATACCTAGGTAGTATAGAGGACTCCAACGATAAAACAATTTAAGGTCCGATAAAATCCCTCCTCTAAAGTCTTACTTATACCTGTTTTTAAGGAGATACCAAAAAGTTAATTCGGATGTTCGCGAACGATCATGAAGTCGTGACTGGTTTCCGATCTGACAAACTTGCGCAATCCGTCATAATTAAAGGGCTAAATGGAGTAAGATTTTACAGTTATTGGAAATCTTTGGAAGCAAGTTTTAAAAGGGATTGTTTCACTTCATTATAAAACGAAGCAATGGTTAGTCATCAGCTGTGAAAATAGACTAACAATACCTACATCATTTCCATGAAAAAATGAAGAAAATAAAATCCGTTCCAAATTACATTTTTAAACATATGTTATATTATTAATGTAAGCCGTTATTTAACATTTCTCATTTAAAAGTACATTTAAACTTATAAGTTGTTTTTATTATTGAAAGCCTCTTATAAAACCCTTTATCAAAACTTAACGAGTAAGGTATCAAACCTTACTCGTTAAGTTTTGAAAATCCTTTTTTTCTGATTTTGCGCCAAACATCCGACATTTTCACTTTTTTTAAATTTTATATACCCAGTGTCACTCTCACAATTAGTAAGACGAATCCAATGACACCTTTCAAGCTAAAATCAAGCCGTTCAGTCAGACTACAGAGGTTACCAAAGAAATATACATACATACATATACACTCAAAAAATATAACCCTCTTTCTGACGCAGTAGAGTAAAAAGAGTTCTATAAAGAACCACATGGACTATGCAAAAACAACAGGCATCAATCTCTTATATTAGCTCTCGGCTCCAAGGAACAACATAAAAACTTCCCGAACTTTTCTATACTGCGCTATAAATCTCACGTTTTTAATAGATAAATAGGCTCTCGCGCAAACGAGCAATATCGCATTATTTGGCCCTCCCTCAGGAAAGGGCCTCTGATAAAGCCACCGCCTCACACCCTAATGTACTACGGCAGACGGTGACAACCATTTTTTGGCCCACTTGGCTACATTATGGGAGCCATAAAGAGTATTTCAAATTATATTTTCCGTGTCTATTAAAAAGGAGACGTGGCATTCTCTGGCTTATTAGAAAACAACATTTGGTTGCTTACAGTTTATTTTTTTAAATTTTATTATGGAATCCGTTTCGTTACCGTTACGTAACTGTTATTGTTATTTTTCAAAATGTTTTATGATGGAACATAAAAGACAGGTAGCTGGTTTTACTTTACAAAATGGGCAGTTTAGACAACAATTATTGTTCTGTGTTTGTCGGCCTTTTTTAAACGTTACAATGTAAGTTCACGGTACGTCGTAATAAAATGCTCAAACTTTGAAAAAATATGCCGTCATAAACAAAACAGTTCGGATGCAAAGTTAGATAAAGAACATCTTACACACCTGAGCTAGAAAATTGCTTTTTTTCTAAGCGCCTACAGCTTTTTACGCAATTTTCTCCGTGAACAAACCAAGTTCTTTGAACAAACTTTCTACATTTTTTTTCTTTGAAACATAAATCTTAGGATATGACGGGCTGCAAAGGCGCAAAATATGGAACCATAAAAATATTGTGACACGCCGAAAACAATTTGCGTCGGAATGTTTTTGTTTTGAATAAAGTTTTTGTTAACTTTTGTAATGCGACGATTTGTTTTCTTTTGACCGACCAAAATTAATAGCCGAAGTCAACGTTTATTTACTTATAAATAAGTTTCTTGTACACAGGAAACATAAGTTACACATTTCACAAAGTAAGGTCACACAAAGGGTAAAGCTTATTTCTAAAGAAATTTCTTCCAGCAGACCCAGGAAAGAAGAAAGTTTTGACTGAGATGGCAGAAAAGATGTGTACACAGCATAAAATACGTAAGATTAAATAAATACTAAATATTAACAAATGTAAACAACAAATACATAAATATACGTACATACATACATAATTATACTTATTTGGTGTAGGTATATAATTACACAGATAAAATAAATTAACTAATATAAATACATATTGTAGAAAATAAATATGATAGTAAATAAATTAATAATAATATATTAGAAAATACATAAAATATTTCATGTCTAATCAGTCACCTTAGGATAATAGAGAAAGATACTGTACTTTCAATTTCTTTTTAAAAGTGTAAAGGCTCTCACAGTCACGAATTTCGCGAGGAAGAGAATTCCACAACTTGACAACATGAACGTTTCGTATAGCCAAAGTTGCAGATGTTGGTAATTTACCCTATCCCCATAGTGTACGGAATATTACGCTAACTTATTATCTGCTCGCATAAAACAAGCGGGACCCTTATCACAACTAGTTAAAAACTAATTACTGGGGTGACACCACCTTTCCATAAATCTCGAAGCTCCACCGAATTGCTCTGACTAAAGTTATTTTTAAGAAAAAACCCCTCGAGGCTGGTACGATCTGGCGAGTCGCTTCCCTCTTGCCTCGCCTCGCCTGGACTGAGCGGAATTTATCACGATTTATATTCATAGCATAATAACAACACAGTCGGTTTTAGGGTGATCTCCTTTAAAACGTAGACTGCTTAACTGAACTTTTTACCCGACTGCTCAAAAAAAGAGGGTGACGTTTTAGGATGTAGAATGTATGTAAGCCTGTTTCTTTGCCTCGACTGAGCGGAATGTATCACGATTTATATTCATAGCATAATAACAACACAGTCGGTTTAAGGGTGATCTCCTTTAAAACGTAGACTGCTTAACAGAACTTTTTACCCGACTGCTCAAAAATAGATGGTGACGTTTTCGGAAATAGAATGTATGTGAGCCTGTTTCTTTGCCTCGACTGAGCGGAATTTATCACGATTTATATTCATAGCATAATAACAACACAGTCGGTTTTAGGGTGATCTCCTTTAAAACGTAGACTGCTTAACGGAACTTTTTACCCGACTGCTCAAAAAAAGAGGGTGACGTTTTAGGATGTAGAATGTATGTAAGCCTGTTTCTTTGCCTCGACTGAGCGGAATGTATCACAATTTATATTCATAGCATAATAACAACACAGTCGGTTTAATGGTTATCTCCTTTAAAACGTAGACTGCTTAACAGAACTTTTTACCCGACTGCTCAAAAATAGATGGTGACGTTTTCGGAAATAGAATGTATGTGAGCCTGTTTCTTTGCCTCGACTGAGCGGAATTTATCACGATTTATATTCATAGCATAATAACAACACAGTCGGTTTTAGGGTGATCTCCTTTAAAACGTAGACTGTTTAACTGAACTTTTTACCCGACTGCTCAAAAAAAGAGGGTGACGTTTTAGGATGTAGAATGTATGTAAGCCTGTTTCTTTGCCTCGACTGAGCGGAATGTATCACGATTTATATTCATAGCATAATAACAACACAGTCGGTTTAAGGGTGATCTCCTTTAAAACGTAGACTGCTTAACAGAACTTTTTACCCGACTGCTCAAAAATAGATGGTGACGTTTTCGGAAATAGAATGTATGTGAGCCTGTTTCTTTGCCTCGACTGAGCGGAATTTATCACGATTTATATTCATAGCATAATAACAACACAGTCGGTTTTAGGGTGATCTCCTTTAAAACGTAGACTGCTTAACGGAACTTTTTACCCGACTGCTCAAAAAAAGAGGGTGACGTTTTAGGATGTAGAATGTATGTAAGCCTGTTTCTTTGCCTCGACTGAGCGGAATGTATCACAATTTATATTCATAGCATAATAACAACACAGTCGGTTTAATGGTGATCTCCTTTAAAACGTAGACTGCTTAACAGAACTTTTTACCCGACTGCTCAAAAATAGATGGTGACGTTTTCGGAAATAGAATGTATGTGAGCCTGTTTCTTTGCCTCGACTGAGCGGAATTTATCACGATTTATATTCATAGCATAATAACAACACAGTCGGTTTTAGGGTGATCTCCTTTAAAACGTAGACTGCTTAACTGAACTTTTTACCCGACTGCTCAAAAAAAGAGGGTGACGTTTTAGGATGTAGAATGTATGTAAGCCTGTTTCTTTGCCTCGACTGAGCGGAATGTATCACGATTTATATTCATAGCATAATAACAACACAGTCGGTTTAAGGGTGATCTCCTTTAAAACGTAGACTGCTTAACAGAACTTTTTACCCGATTGCTCAAAAATAGATGGTGACGTTTTCGGAAATAGAATGTATGTGAGCCTGTTTCTTTGCCTCGACTGAGCGGAATTTATCACGATTTATATTCATAGCATAATAACAACACAGTCGGTTTTAGGGTGATCTCCTTTAAAACGTAGACTGCTTAACGGAACTTTTTACCCGACTGCTCAAAAAAAGAGGGTGACGTTTTAGGATGTAGAATGTATGTAAGCCTGTTTCTTTGCCTCGACTGAGCGGAATGTATCACAATTTATATTCATAGCATAATAACAACACAGTCGGTTTAATGGTGATCTCCTTTAAAACGTAGACTGCTTAACAGAACTTTTTACCCGACTGCTCAAAAATAGATGGTGACGTTTTCGGAAATAGAATGTATGTGAGCCTGTTTCTTTGCCTCGACTGAGCGGAATTTATCACGATTTATATTCATAGCATAATAACAACACAGTCGGTTTAAGGGTGATCTCCTTTAAAACGTAGACTGCTTAACAGAACTTTTTACCCGACTGCTCAAAAATAGATGGTGACGTTTTCGGAAATAGAATGTATGTGAGCCTGTTTCTTTGCCTCGACTGAGCGGAATTTATCACGATTTATATTCATAGCATAATAACAACACAGTCGGTTTTAGGGTGATCTCCTTTAAAACGTAGACTGCTTAACAGAACTTTTTACCCGACTGCTCAAAAAAAGAAGGTGATGTTATTGGGTGAATGTATGTAAATCTGTTTCTAAACCTATAGCCTAAACGGCTTGATGGATTTTGGAGTGGGAGATATCGTTTGATCCTTGTGAGTGACATACATTTTGGCCGACTTTTTTTTTTTTTTTTTTTTTTACAATTGGTAAGCCCTTGGCATCATCTCAGCTGATGGTAAGTGACGATGATGCCGAAGATGGAAGCGGGCTTACCGACTGCGCAAAAAGGAGGGGTAATGTTTTGATGCATTTGGGTGTATAATTTTTAATTAAGGCCTTAAGTTGGGTCAAATGACAATATTAGAATCAAATTATTGAAAGACTGTGTAAAGCTATCACCATAAAAAATATATAATATATTTAAAGCAATAAAAAATCGATTTAATTAAATACAATTTTAAACATATTACCACTTTTGATGTAAAAAAATATACTGTAGACCCTGTTTTTGGCATTAATTGCAAAATATCTCGAAAACAAATACATAGTTAATATTGAATGAAACCAACACACAAAAATCGGTGACCTTAAGACCTTTCATTTTAATTGAACACATTTTTTAAACTTATTTGAAAGAGATGAAAAGTAATAAAAATATGTAAAAATCGATAATTGGGCGTTCGGTTTAAACGTAACAGCCGCGTTGAAGCCCGCATTGATTTGAACTTAAAATGAATAGAATTACTTATATATTAGTACTAACATACAGTATGGACACTCCCTGCCGCTCTCTAGATTGCAACCTCACCCCTCGTCACCCATATTAATACAGATTGGTTACAGTTTGGTGGTCGAACGTATAGGATTTCGGCGCCATATTGTTTGTTCCGTCATTCGTTTTTTGAAATGTCATTTCTGGCTAGTTGTATGAAGTGTCCAGGGTGTGCTATGGGTGTGTTTTGTGTGCCATATGGCGCATCCCCAGTAGGTATACTTTATCGAATGGCGTCGTCGGCCAGTACGGAACCACAAATTAAGTGCGGTTTCTAAGCGGAAACGTTATTCTGTGTCGCTTGAACAACAACTGGTTAGGGCCATTAGTTATTGAGAACATTAGTAATCTGAGGGTGTGGAGTGTTGATCTTCAGTGGTTTAAATATTAAGAATCTTGCCTCATATCTATAAATACAGTATCTAGTCGAATGATTAGCCGAATGATAGTGATTTACGAAACCTTCTAAAATTAGCTTAGTAAGGTCAGGAAGTATAAGGCCGACATCTTTTTACAAGCTTTTATTTAGTTTCACCTGTCCCGGTGTCAGAATGAAATTGGCAAGTTAAATTTGACCCACTTCCCAGTTACCGATTGAGCTGAAATTTTACATGCATATGTATATCGCGCGACAATTCAATATTAAAAGCTTTTACCTAAAACTTTAAGGTTTTTTGAAATTATTTAAAAGTTACAATCTCTGTAGTCTATCTGACGCGTCACGGATATTTACATGATATGGATGATAGGAAACAATGAAAAATATTGTTAACTAAGGCGAGTAAATAATCAAAGACTAACGCTATGGCCTGTCAAAACACTGAAACTATGGCAATGAAATAATATATGATTTTTCAAAGTTTTCCTTTCGTCACTCATAAATTAATTTGCCCCAGGAGCACACGTAACTCTGTATTGTAGTTCAGAACAAGAAAGAATTACACAGTTATTTTTTTCACAAAAGATTGCTTACAGCGACATCTGTATTAAGAGACCAAATCTATGGTTATGGCTTTACTGTTTTATTGATTGAGCTCTATAATGCAGAGCTATTTAAATAAGAAAAAAAAAGAAAAAAAAGAGTAAATAAAAAACAAAGTGAAGGAGCTACCTCCTAGACGGACTTCCTAGCTGTGACTTTATACCTAAGTACTCGTATCAAGTTTTTTCATTAAATTTTGATATTATTAGAGTTACCTAATGTCACTAAACTTATAAAAGCGTCGTTTTAAACCCCCGACGCAAAAAGAGTAGTATTATAAGTTTAACGTGTGTAGATGCACTGATTTTTATTTAGTTTTTTTTGTTTAAAAGGTGACTCGATCAAGAGCGTCATAAGCTAAAGAAATTCTTTTACTCTGTTTGAAGATAATCTCAACTCTTTTCTTGTTGATGTAGGGATGTGAGCAACTTCCACACATGCTGTAATAATGTTTCAATCTCTAAATATTTGAATTTACTGAAAACATGAAAGAAAAACTCTCTGAAAAATGTGGTGTTGTCCCACTAAAAACTGAAAGGGGTGTTTTTAGCTAGGCTGTGCCCGGGGGGAGGGGGGGGGGGGGGAGAGGCTTAGGCATAATTGATGATGTTCTTAGCGCAGCGGGGTGGCGAAGAATTATCATCCACGACGAGCGAGTACAAGCTTTCATTAATTTGTGATTAGCCCGCAGTCACAGTCTTCTGAAGGCTTTCTTCTAATTAGATAATCAGTTTTTCCGCCACAAAAGGGATAAGGGGGTTTAAATGAATGAAGATAGTGGTGTATGCGAAGATTGGGAGATGAGGCCTGAAATTTTGATGACACTTCATCATACCACCACAAATCACCGTACAGTTTTTTTTTTATCCACAATTGGTAAGCCCTTGGCATCATCTCACCTGATAGTAAGTGACGATGATTCCGAAGATGGAAGATGGAACATGGGTTTTGTTAGCAAAATTTTACTATTAAGAGTTTTTAATTTTTGATAACAATACTACGAACTTCTGCACTACAACAGTCTGGACAGCGATTTTTGATTCTCTTTGAGGTTGAGTGGTGCGAAGCGGCTCGCGAGCCTGGGCATGGGTTTTTCCAGATCTGTGCGAAAAATTTCAACTAGGTATCCATTGTTCCGTTGCGTTGTTAGAGAAATTAACAAAAAAAATAAATTTTTCAGTTCCCTCAGGAGCTGCATTGGACTATATACTAAATTCACGGGATGAAACGTAGCCTATGTCCTTCCCTGTGAGTGACATAGGCTAACCTGCATACCCATCAAGATTGGTTAAGGTGCTGAAGCGTGAGAAGGTAACAAACAAACAAATAAATAAACTAACACATTTTCACATTTATAATATCAAAAATAATATATAAGTAAGGATATACGTCCCCACTGAGGGGTTCGAGCACTACAAACTTATTCTTACAATATATATTTTTTTATCACACATTTTTAAACAAAAAGCAGTAAAACGAACATGAAACATGTAAAAAACTTAAATCAACCTAATAAATATCTTGCTTGAGCATTTTTTACTCTGAACGAGGCAAACACCTTGTCCCCATACTGTTTATTTAAAGGTGGATTTGTTCAAAATTTATTTACCAACGCATGCCTAGAGGGGCGATGGGAAGTATCTTTTTTAAAGAATAAATAAGTGTACTTGGGAAGTGCTTTTTACATCTAAATAAATATCCTCGTTTCTACTTTTAGTTCTGAAGTACTGTTCAGTCCTAAAAATAGCCTAAAAACACTTTCTTTAGAGATTTAACGGTGAAGGAAAACATCGTGAGGAAACCTGCACACACCTGCGAAGAAACTCGAAGGTTGTGTGTGAAGTCGACCAACCCGCACTGGGTCAGCGTGGTCGACCAAGGCCCGATCGCCCTAATTCCGCCCTAATTGGTGGGGACGTATATGAACTGATATGATGATATGTGAAGACTACATAAGGAAAAACAATAAATGTAGCCACCTCCGTGGCGAAATGGTTTAGTCCATTGGATTCACGTCAAGTGGTCGCGGGTTCGATTCCCGGCGGTGTCTAACTATGTAAGACTCGGTTTGGCTAGTGGAAGGGCATTTTCTAAGCCCGCCTGGCTAGCTACCACCATCTTATCTAAGTCTTTCCGTCAAACATCAATGCCAACATCATTGATGTGTTCCGGCTTGAAGATAAGATAGCCAGGTTCCCATTGCGTTGAGGTTTCTTGGAAATACCGTTTCCATCTTCGGCTCCATTTCCACTTACCATCAGGTGAGATGATGCCAAGGGCTTACCAATTGTAAATTTTAAAAATGTAACCATTTGACCAAACCGAAATTTAATAGAATTGATTAGAATGCTAACAGATGCATTCAAGGTGTGTAGAAGTAATCTACCGTGATCGAAATTGGGTAAAAAAAGTCCTCGTGATCTTATAATCATTTATTTTTAGGGTTCCGTGCCTCAAAAGGATAAAACTGAACCATTATAGAATCACACGCGTGTCTGTCTATCCGTCTGTCACAGCCAACTTACTCCGAAACTACTAAACCGATTAAGTTGAAATTTTGTAAAAATATGTAAGTCGGTGACCCAAAGACGGTTGTGTAACGTAATTAAATGAATTTTAAACACGTGAGGATTATTTTTGCAAACAATATTTTATGACATAACAAATGAAAGGGCTTCTTGTGAGAATCATAAATAAGTTTGTTTTTATTCAATATAAATAGTTTTAAAGATATTTAGAAAAATAAGCGAAAATCGACCTTTATTTCCGAAACCACCCAAGCAGCAAATGGACGTGCTATAATGGTCGAGAGCACGTTCTTGTTTTCGCTTTAAGTTCTATAAAAGTTCTTAAAACAGTCGAGTAAAAGTGCTGTAAACGTTTACTCGACGCGAAAAAGGCGCAAATTATTCAGACTAAAGTCCTATTAAAGTGAAATAAGCGCTGAGTAAGCAGCAAAAAGATGCTGTAAGATTTGAGTAAAAGTGGTAGAAAACACTAAGAGTGTTTTAAGAGCAACCAAAATGCGTATATAGGATATTTAGTTCAATAAACGCAATTGATTTGCTATTATACAGATAAAGTGTGCTATAATAGCAGCCGAATTGCTTTTATTCGCCTTTTTAGTTCTATAACAGCGAATAGAATGCTTTTACTCGACTAATAAGTGCTGTAAACTATCTTAGGGAGGCTTTTATACCACTAAGTTAATGAAAATATTCAACTCAACGAGTGCGAAGTGCTCGTGTGCTAATTATTTGTAAAACAAGTAAACTATATTTCAAAGGCAATATTACCATATTATTAATAATATTAAGTAATTATCAAGTTTTTGAGCAATCAATGTGTTTATTTTTACTGTTCGTGTAGCTACTCCAAAACATCATGCGCAACAAGCTTTATTGATAAACCCAAAGGCATTTTTACATAAACATTCATGCGCTGCCTATTTTCTTAAATTTGACGACTAAGTTATAAAATTAAATATATTTTAAATAATTATCTTTAATGCTATGTCCATATTGATAATTTAGTTGCAGTTACAGCTAACTTATTCCATTAAAAGTCGATTAAAAGTGCTGGTCACCACATTTATAGCACAAGGTGTAGCCATGATAATAGGATTTAAGGGTTCGCTTGGTACGAGACCAAAAAACCAATTTAATTAATTATGATTATTTTTCTTTAAAGGAACATCTTATTTCATAAAACAATGCCAGACTTCTTGGATGTTGATACCTTTCTTAACAAAGATGATTTAAAACAACTTGACCAATTCAGATGGCCTTGGAAGGAAACGCATTTTATATTATCAGATAAATGTAACGGATGTGGCCTTAGGACAAACGATAACTCAAACCGAAGAAGGTTTCACTTTGTTTTACCTGACATTAAAATAAAACATTTACTAAATACCGGTTTCTTTTGGTGTCGAGGTTGTGCTTACTTTGCTGTTTATGATCATTTTACGAATAATGAGTGTTATTATTGTAACTAAATATTTTTACAACCCTAAGGTGAGTGTAGTACGAACTTTACTCAGGGCGTTCGCAATGTCACGCGTGATCATGGTGGCCAGCTCGGCTCATGTCATGCTGTTTTCGAAGAGGAATTCGGGCTTTGAGTAGAGGTCAAGTTACGCTGGAAACTGGACTTTCTTTTTGGCTATAGCAGTCGGGTTCTTTTTATAGGGGTTCTATTTTATTTAGATAGATAGACACAACTACAACACTACGAGATGTGTTAATAGATTATACCTCGTCTGGGAGCACTTTTACACTCGGGAAAGTCCCTAAACTTATCTGCAGTTGCCCTTCTCGCTCGCATGCTCAAATTGTCGACGGGGAAGTCCCAAACCTCGAAATAAGAAAAACAATTTTGAACTTAAATTGTATGACTATAAAGTTGTTTCTTTGAGGAATCGTAAAAAATAAGTGGTCGGTTAATTTTGCTTAGTAATGCAGAGAATAGTAAACCGTAATAGTTTACAGTAAGGCTGGAATTGAAAAAATACAGCTCTTTTAGTAATGACATTTTGTTAATACTATGTCTTCACAAGTAGTTATCTACAAGCCAGTTTTATTCATTTCAGTTGTGAAGTGAGCCATCATGACGTGGGTTGCGAAATTCGTTTTGTTTATTTTGAATATTGTGATGTGCGTGTAATTTTTATAGCTAACAGAGTTAATTATTGTGTTACTTGAGTCTACGGAACCACTTAAAATACTCGGACTCGCGCTTGGAAATTCACTAGAGTTACTTGCAGAAATTAAGTTTTGCTGAATCAGTTTTGCAGAGCATTTCATCTGCTCCAACGTTTTTTTAACTTTTTTACGAAAATGGCCGCTTTTTTCAATTTCTTCCATTTGTTTTTATCCATTTTGATAGAAAAATACTCGCGAAAACGTCTTCAAGGTATCGATCAACAAAATGGACGGACTTGTGCTGTTACTGTTTCCCAGAACTCTACAATACTACTTTAAACTGAGTAAATATCGTATAAAAGCTCTTAATTACACTACAGCTCCTATACAAACGTTTTTAATTCTATTATACGAGTTAGTCTATAAGCGTGCAGTAACAGCAGCAATGTTGCCATAAGCAATTCGATTGCGTTTATAGAGCTTTTATAGAAACATAAAAGAGAGCTGAGTAACGGCTGTATAAAAGCACCCAATTCAGCGAATCAGCTATTCTACAGCTATTATACGACTGTTATAGATCAAAAGATCGAATAACGAGTATTTTAGCCACTTTAATTCAGCATCTGCTAAAAGGTGGAGTAAAAGTGCTAAAACATAGTGCTGTAAACGTTTATTCGACGTCCTTAAAGCACACATTAGCAATATTGCCAAATAGTCGAGATAACCGCTATTATACGATAAATGGGTGTTTTAAGAACAGTTACTCGGCTCTTATACGATTAAAGGCTGAGTAAACAAATTCTTATTCGACTATTTTGCTGCTTGGGCACTGGGCTAAAAATTTTGAAAAATATAGAAAATAGTTCTATACCTATATATGACCTAAATATGCCTCCCACGCGGTGGACCGACGACCTGGTGAAGATCGCGGGAAGCCGATGGATGCGGGCAGCGCAGAACCGGTCGTCGTGGAAATCCTTGGGGGAGGCCTTTGTCCAGCAGTGGACGATTTCCGGCTGATATGATGATGATGATGATGATATGACAGGAAATTTAATAAGAATTCTATGGTATTTATATAAAGAAACGTAGGAAATTTCTTAATTAACACACGGAACCATCTCCACGCGAGTTCAACTCGTACTTGTCCAGTTTTTTTAATGTAGTCCACCACCGCAAGAAGCGTGAATATCCGCGCGCACACGTGAGAAAACCGTCTTTGTCAATTTGACAGTTGACAGATCTTTAAAAAATCAGGCATGTCAATGACATTAATTATTTATGTTATGGATTTGAATTAAGTACGAGTACAAACTCATAGCGGTTTTAAAGAAAATGAATCCCATGGAGTCTTAACGTGTACGTTTTAACTTTATGGCAAGTTTCTCATGGAAAAGCCTTTAGTACATTTTTATGATTTCTCGTGCACTATTCCACAATTAATATAAATAAAATTTGAAATTTTATACATACTTAAAATTGTCATTTTTTAATTTCATTTTCAGATACAATTATTATCTAATTTATTTATTTATTTATTAGAGACGAATACTACCATTTTGGTAGATTTATTACAATCTTTTATCCCTACTTTTAGTAATCAAACTACTTTCGCTTATGAAATAATTAGCTTTTGCCAGCGGCTTTGCTCGCGGGAACGTGTTCTATGACTGTCTCCGAGGGTGCGCAGTGCGCGAGCCGTGGAAAAAAGTAGCCTGCATGTTAGTCAATCCAGGTCCTAATCTGTCTACCTACCACATTTCATCCAGATACGTTCAGTAGTTTTTGCGTGAAAGAGTAAAAAACATCCATACATACAAACTTTCGCGTTTATAATACATATTAGTAAGGAAGTAGTCTACTGCCTGAAGATAATCACGAAACCGGTCGCAGTATAAACAAATTTGTGTTTTATTTATTTTAATTGTGGAATAGTGCAAGAGAAGTCATATATAAAAATGATCAATTCAGTGTCCCATCAAGAACCTACTATCGCAAGTATACAATACGAAAGCCCTTGATTTACCATTCCGGAACGTCCAATACTCTTACATTTGCAAAACAAGACAAACAATATCGCATGACTCCTTCCTTGTCTCGTCCTCTATCATATTTCTTCCATCTAAGTGGTTTTCGCTAAGAAAACCTACGGCTAGATTAATTCGGTTAGAGGGGTCTCTGGAGTCCGGAAGCCAATTTGTCTGATTGCCTGTATTACTGCCTTTGTCAATCTATGTAACTTACTCGCCTACCTACGTAGTACCACTGTTGGTTTTCAATAAATTTTGTCTGTCCCTACTGGCTTCGTCCCCATCAATAAATATTTGCGCATGATCAATTCAATAAATTTCGTGCACAGTTGAATCACTATTTTATTTATTTAAGACGTTTTAATGGATTGCTCGCTACGATGATTATTTTGTATTTTTTCAATGTTATGTTTGAGTGAAGTAATATAAAAGGAACACAATGGAGCTTAAAATTGTGATGTGCCATAAAATTTTAGTTTTCTGCTCTATGCTTTTCACAGTTGGCTTAAAAATTATGGTTCCTGACTCCAGGTCCCACCAATTTTGTCCTACCATACTCGATGTCCTACTATACCATCCGATTCGTGGTCCAATTAATAAGTTACACTAATAGCCACAACTATATCTTTGTCTTAAATGGGACTATTATGACAAAGATATAGTTATTGCTCTCACTGAACACACAAACATGGCATCAAAAACAAATGTAGATTAACTTGATATTAACTATATTTGTAAAATATTGAAATCGAATCTAAAAGATCCATTGACAAAAATCTGTAAGTAAATTCAGTGATCCCAAATTTATGAAAATACAAAAAAGTCCACGTACAAAAAAAGTAAGTGTGTGGTTTTATGAAACCAAACCACGGTAAAAGTAACGCGACATGCAACAAACAAAGTAAAAAATTTGAGACGATGTAATAAAAGTTTCACTATAGAATCAAAAAGTATACGTAATAAACTGAAACTGGTAAAGTTGGAACAAAAATAGACCCGACTCCATAAAATAATCAAGTATCACCTGATAGAGTGTAGGGCAAATTGTTAATTAGGAAGGTTATGTACCCAACGACCCTACGGCCATTACCATCCACTGTACACGCCTCTTCCGGGTAAACGGCCAAATCTGGGCACGAGGGGAAAAATCAAACAGTAAATATCGGAAAGCGATCCGAGGTGATTCTATTAGATTGAGTAAATGTAAGCCACCTTGCTTTGAGGTCTTTGGGGCTTACGAAATGGGCGATACGATTTATTTTTTGAATCTTAGCGAACAGAATTTCAAAGAGATTGCATTTCAAAAAGTTTTCATTCATTTCCTTTAATTTGTCACCGTGAATAAATCTGTAGAGAGTGGGTAGGTTCGCGTGCCAGTTAAGATAAATCTAGGAGCTGACCACTTGCGACTAACGACAATTATTATCTAGATCTGAACATTGCCAACTAAGGAACGGGCTTAATTGGAAATTTTTGATTTCAGTTAGATAGGTAGAGACCAGTAGAGACACCCCATCCTTAAGCTTTCGGGTATTTTTCGCTCGAATTGAGAAATAACTGCAAATTTAAATCAAAATAGAGCATTTCGGAACACACGCAAAAAATGATTCCGAAGTCTTTTCAATAAAAAAAATGTTCCTTTCCCTCTAATATGGTTGATGGGAGCGATGGCTGACTCTCGCTTTATACTCGTGACCGGGTGCTGTCCGTGTGAACTGGCCTACTCTTGTCAAACGCATTAATGACATTCAATAAATTTTAATGTAAGTATAACTTCTCGTGTCATATTGTTTTCATTTTCTAATTGCATAATTTGTTTGGATTGGATTTTGACGTTTTGACTAATGATTGTTTATTTCTTGATTTTTCACAAATGTCGTTATTTTATTTACTATTTTATGACTATCAGAAAGAGTGTAATTTGCACCTATTTTAAATAAATATCTAGAATCTTGTATATTCTAAAAACAAAGTTATTTTTGCAGTAAGTATATGACATTTTACAAATTGTAGCATAAATGAATTTAAATCAATTTTATAACAATGCTACATGATACGTAGAATTTTGAAAGATCTGCCTAAATATGAATTTCGGAAAGAAAATAAATTTTGGGGTAATATAGAATACTTTTATTTTATAAGATTAGAAAAAAATAGATAAAGACGTAAACAAGTTGATGACTGTAGAAATAAAAAAAAATAAAAAAAATATTCTGGGACAAATTACACATGGTCATCTGGTCCCAAAGTAGGATTCCCTGTGTTATGGGTTACCAGAGACTGATATACATACTTATATACGTTTAAAAAAACAACACATTACATAATTTTAAAATACAAAAAAAAAGGTTAGGTTACGATCGATCGTCCCCCCAGGTGTAAAAAAAAATCGGATAAATACCTAAAACATAAATGGAGTTAATTTATCGGGTGCCTAAATAACCCCCCAAAGTTGTAGGAAATACTTTGGGTGTACAATACTCTTAATGATTTTAAAATAAATGCAAAATTGACAAAGTAAAACGAAACAGGAGAACACGTAGGCCAGCAGCTGCGCTTGGAGGAAGACAGCAGAACCTTGCCGGGGAGTAGCAGTGCTTGGTCACCAGTGACAACCAACTACAATGGACCTTAAAATTAGATAGAAACAAAGGTTCCACTTCCCTTTGAGTAAGCGGCAGGCAGTTGTAGAGCGGCGAAACAAACGCCGGTGAAAGACTAGCAGTAATCCAGGATAATAGTGATTCGTTCGGGCCGGGTGGAAGACCCCCTGTTAAATATAAGAGGTCTTGTAAACAAAACCAAAAACACAAAACTTTAAAATATTTTCATCAAAACACCTATTTCGACAGTCATCAGTCATCCAGCATCAATCTTTGTTTTACACTTGTCAAAAAGTCACAAATATTTTCAAATTAAACTTTCATAGAGGAACAAAATCAAAAGAGAATTTAATTATGAAACGCAACAAAGGAGATAGGCTCGAAACGATAGTTTGCGTTTCAAAATCCAATACTGCATCGACTATTACTTCTGCGCTATGAAAGCCTACCTAGTTGGCCGTCATAATTTTCCTTGTAAATCTTATATACAGAGTGTAACAAAAATGGTGTAGGTCCCGTTATCAAACTGAACAACTTTTGTTCTACAAGTTTGCTGAAATCTAAAAAAAAATGTTTGAACTCTTCCTACACAACGATCAGCTGATTGACTAATTTTGTGCATTTTTGTATGGAGCGAGGAATTTTTTTTTGCAAATTGACTATGGGTTCCTTGAGGAAAGTTGTTCAATATGATGAGTATAGAGGCCCCAGTTAACGGGTCCTACACCATTTTTTATAACACCCTGTATATGTCCTACTATTTCATGCAAGACATGCAATTTTAACAAAAATCACCACTATAAAACTTTATATTTACAAAACAAATCACATGTCGGAAAAAATCTTTTTAAACCTACATTGACCTATTCAACGATACCACACAAGACAGGATAACAAAAAAATCACCCCCACTTTACATTAAGAGAGGGAACCTTAATTTTTTTAAAGATTTTATTCTATACGATTTGTATAACCATACCAAATTTAATTTAATCTTTATAGCTGTAATACTCTTTAAGAATGCTCAACAAGTTAAAAACAACCAACTTAAATTTTGCTATATTTTCAGTTTTTGTCAACTTGCAATAAATACACCAAACCGATTTTGATTAAATTAATTTATAAGAGACCACTAAGAAGGCATAACCTATCAACTTAAAAAAGATTTCTTTTTATTGGTCCACAATTGACGAAAATATCGGTGTATATAGGTACACAAAAAAACCACATAGTCGAACATGGAACTTCCTCCTTTTTTGAAGTCGATTATAAACGCCTGTGACATAACGACGGACAGACAGACAGACAGACGAACATAGGGAAACTATATAGGTTCAAAAGCAGCAAAATTACACAGTCGCTCTGGTATACTGTTTGATCAATGTGTGCTACTCTCAGTATCCCAGCTAGAGAAGAATAAACGCGAGACAGCCTCGATCGAGATAAGCAGTCACATTGAAGATATTTAAATCGATTTTCCCCAATTTTCCGCGGGCGGGAGTTTGCTATAGCCAATTTATCCTGTGCCTTGCTTTGGGGCGTTGGGGCTGGCTCCCATTGTTCCCCAAATGAAGTACACTCCTGGCTTTACAGGCTTCATCAGTACAGTCTAAATATAATTTACGCTTTTGGTGTTTTAAGCTAAGCTGCTGGACACTTCATACAACGAGCCATAAGTAACATTTCATAAAAGGAATGACGGAACAAACAAAATGACAGCGAAATCCTATACGTTCGACAACCAAACTGTAACCAATCTGGGTGACGAGGGGGTGAGGTCGGAATCTAGAGAGCGACAGGGATTGTCCATACTGTATGTTAGTACTTATATAATTATATACTTTGACTTAGGTTAAGAGTAACAGGTATAGTGAAATTTAAGTTTCCTTATACTACAATTATGACCTATAATTTGGGGATCTTCAAGGCAAGAGTGAATAGGCATTATTTAAGTTTGCGTGTACCATCCTCGACTGCATCATCACTTACCATCAGGTGAGTTGCAGTCAAACGCACTCAAATTTTTAAATTAAAAAAAACTACCAGTTATGGTATTTTAATTCATTTTACAAGCTTTTATATAACTTGCAATGTATGTATGTTTTTTCGGGGGGAATCTTGCAAGTTAAATTTGACCTACGTCCCGGTTTCCGATTGAGCTGAAATTTTGCATGCATGTGTATATATCGCGTGACAATGCAATGAAGCTTGTACCTAAAAATTTTAAAGTTTTTCGATATTTTTTTTAAATTCACAATTGATAAGTCTTTGGCATCATTTCACCAGACTATAAGTGACGATGATGCCGAAGATGGAAGCAGATTCACTATAAGAATCCCCAACGCAATGGGAAACTGGCTATCTTATCTTCAAGCCGCAACACGTCAATGTTGTTTGGCGGCAAGACTTAGATATGATGGTGGTAGCTAGCCAGGCGGGCTTAGAAAATTCCCTTCCAGCAACCAAACAAAGTCTTACAAAGTTAATCTCTGCCGGGAATCGAACGCGCGACCTCCTGATGTGAAGCTAACGGACTTAACCATAACGCCACGGAGATGGTTATTGATAACCACTAGGTATAGCTAGAACTAGATCTTCAAATCGTTTCATCAAAAATATCACCTTAAAGCGACGCATTGGAAACTTTGGTCGCAGGATCTTGATTTTTCTCAGCAATTATAGAACATATGAAAGTGATATTTTGTAATCTAATTCTTCATTTTAATGACTTAATTTGTCAGTTGCATAAAAACGATACGTTTACTTTCATAAGAGAAAATAATATATCAAAGAATTATTTTTTTATAACAGAGATTTGCATTCTACAGGTAAACCAGACCGATTTAGTACCTCTAAATTTTCGTGGTCGATTAGTCTAAACACACACTTTAATATGCCAGTTAGGTTTTATTAAAATTAAGTATAGTTTTTAATTGAAAGAAAAAAACATTGAAAAACTGCAAAAGTGTTGTTATTTTCTTTACTCTTTACACGTAAAGAAAAAGACAGAGACAGCTATTCTAATCGATGCCTCGCCTTAATCTATACTTAATTTTAGACTTACTTCCTTAACAATTTTGAAAACTAAACCAAAGTGTATATATTAGAACTAACATACAGTATGGACACTCCCTGCCGCTCTCTAGATTGCTACCTCAACCCCTCGTCACCCAGATTTATACAGATTGGTTACAGTTTGGTTGTCGAACGTATAGGATTTCGCCGCCATTTTGTTTGTTCCGTCATTCCTTTTTGAAATGTCATTACTAGCCCGTTGTATGAAGTGTCCAGGGTGTGACTAAACTATGAACCTATACATACACATATAGTATAGCCAGCCATCCCTTTATAATGTAAACGAATTGTTTCTCGAATAAACGAGTCAAGTCAAGTTTATTTCCTTCAAGCGGAAGGTATTTGGTTGCTATTCAAAGTATTCTCCCCGTCTGTTTACATAGATCAGATACAGTACAACAAAGGATTTTGTAATTAAGAAAGATATTTAAAGTCGGCAGCAGCTTGATTTTATACCTACGGCCAAAATGAATTTAGTGCACTTGGGGAGTTTTCAGTTTTGTTCTGAAATTATCTTGATTTTGGCATATACAGCGTGTAACAAAATTGTTGTTGGAGCCGTTAACTGAGGCTTCCTTCCTACTTATCATGCTGAACAACTTTTCAAAAGAGACCCATAGTCAATTCACAAAAAAAAAAGTTCTTCGTGGAAATCGATCAGCTGATTGACCAATTTTGTGCAGTTTTGCAAAGTATAGATTTTTTTTTAAATTGAGTATTGGTTCCTTGGAGAAAAATGTTCTGAATGATGAGCAGAAGTCCCAGTTATGGATCCTACACCAGTTTTGTTACACCCTGTACGTATCTTATCAGCTCACCACCGACCCACCGAGGGGCTCGAGCCCACCCTGAATAAGAGCGATCGGGCCTTAGTCAACAACACGGGCCCAGTGCGGGTTGGTACCTATAGCATAAATGAGATACCATAGCCTGTCAACTTCGTGTGCGATACGCCTGAGCAGCTGAGGCGGGGTGTGCGGAAAGATCTCCGCGGGGGAGCTTGAGGCCAGCGGGGAAGGGCACAAGGCTCGTGCCCTTCCCCGCTAGCCGCAAGCTCACCCGTGGAGATCGTGTTGTGTCGTGCTACCTCGCCCCCGCCTACCCGCCCGTACCGCAGGCGTACCGCGCACGAAGTTGACGGGCTATAGTTCCTATGGTTTTAAATAATTTCAGTCTTTGTTCAAATAATAATATAGAAATTATAAATTTACCTATTTTCTAGTTGATGCATGTTTTACGGTCACCGCTTTACGGAAACAATTTGCACAGTGATTAAAACACCCCTGATAAACAGTACTATACAAGCAGATAAGGAAGTAAAGCAAAAACACCCTTGTATAATATTCAACATATCCTATGGATTGAATTTGTAAAGCTTTCGGACCGGAAAACACTAATAAAATATCCGTGTTTGGACCCCAATTTAGGAGTGCATTATTTTCGCTTTCACAGACATCCGATACAATTAAAATCTTCTTTAATTAAGGGACGACAATGAATCATTCGCACGTGGCGCACTGAGTTTCCACTTGTACACGCAACGCCTTAACTCAGTGAGGCTTAGGAAGATAAATTGGCAGGCTAAACTCAACTTTATGTCCTTTGTACACAGTTGGAAGTCGTATAAGAACAAGCAGCATTTAAGGCGCAGTTTACCAAAGTATTCGGGTATCTCTTTTCACTTTATCACAGTGTCTCCGTTATTTACTTGTACGTGAGGGATGCTAGCAATAAATAGGTGCGCACAAACATATTTGACGTTTACAAATACCTCCCGAATTGGTTTCCTTGGCGTGACTGGCCGTTATTACGAGTTTTGTTTACTTATTGCCCCCGAACATTGGTAGATTGTATCGGATGAGATGAGACTACATTATCGTTCATCATAATGCTCGGATGTAAGTAGGTAGGTACTTACATAAAACAGTCAGCAGAATTACCTGCTAAACATTTTACACTGGCTCGTCGGTGGCGTAACGGATAGGGTAGCTACTTCCTGTACGGGAGGTCGTGGTTCGAATCCTGCCACGTACCAATGTGTTTTTTTCAATTTTATATGTCCGTAAGGAACGGTGAAGGAAAACATTGTGAGGAAACCAGCACACACTTGCGAAGAAACTCGAAGTCGAGTCGACTAGCTTTAATACCAGTATTGTCCAAAATATTTGAAAGAGTAATTTATAACATTGTCTACAGGTTTTAAGAAAAATATGAAATTTTGAAGAATGAACAATATGGGTTTCGAAAGAATAAATCTACAAACTTAGCGATACATGACTTATTAAAAACTGTAACTGAAAGTATAAATCAGAGAAATCCAATAAGTGCAATATTTATGGATATGTCAAAGGCATTTGATTTCGTTTCTCATGAAATCCTTTTAAATAAAATATATACTTACGGCATAAGGGGTCTTGCCCATGGTCTTATAAAATCATATCTTTTTAATCGCCAACAGGTAACGCACGTAACCTACATAGATAAAAAAAATGTAGTAAATGTAGCAAAATCAAAATTAAGAAGTATAAAAAATGGTGTACCCCAAGGTAGCATCTTAGGCCCTCTTCTATTTTTGATTTACATAAACGATCTTCCGGAATGCGTAAAACAAAAGATGGTGTTATTTGCAGACGACTCATCAGTATTAATTAAATGCGAAAACCCCAATGAATACGCAGCAAGTGTAAATGATGCATTGAGTAATGTTGTCCAATGGCTAAAAGCCAATCATTTGGTAGCAAACTTAGATAAAACAAAATACATGCAATTTTATGTAACACAATCGCGACCTAAGGATTTAGTAGTGCACTATAATGGACAAGTCATTGAACAAGTACATAACATTAGATTTTTAGGTGTCACCCTAGACTGCCATTTAAAATGGAAGACACATATTGAAAACCTGAACACTAAATTAAGTAGGTATGTATATGTTTTAAGAAATTTAACTATAACCACATCACAAAAAACGGCACTCTGTGCATATCACGCATATGTGGCATCAAATCTGCGATATGGTATTCTTCACTGGGGAAATGCAGCAGCAGTTCATATCTTACCTCTATTTAGGACACAAAAGAAATGTATAAGAGCAATGTTTAGAGCTAGACAAACAGATAGTTGTGTTCCATATTTTAAAGAATTAGGAATATTAACCCTACCATCATTATTTATATACGAAGCATGTATCTTTGTTAAAGAACATCTGAATGAGTTTAGACTTGTGGAAACTAGATATCCAAGGAGCACGAGGAATAAGATTGAGGTGCGCCCGTTGCAGCGCTCAAATATGACATTTTATAGAAACACTGTTTTTGTATTAGGACCTAATTTATTTAACAAACTTCCTGACTCTATAAAAGAATTAAACAATAGACAATTTAAATTAAAATTATACTTATATTTAAAGAACAGATGCTATTATAGTATTAACGAATATTTACTTGACAATGATATAAAAATAGACTAAGTAATTAAATAAATGTTCGTGTGTTAGATTAAAGAATGACATTGCACACCTTTTTAAGGTAGGCCATAGAGGACTTCTTTATTATCTTTAAGACCATTTTATGTTTTACCTTTGGTTACGCAATAAATGTATTTTGTATTTGTATTTTGTATTTTGACCAACCCGCACTGGGCCCGCATGGTCGACTAAGTCCCAATCGCCCTAATTCAGGGTAGGTTCGAGCCCCTCGTTGGGGACGTATGTGAGATGATGTAATAAATACACTGGGTACTCGTTAAATGATAAATATTACTAGTTTATTCAAAAAAATATGAAACAGTGTCAGTGGTGCCAAGTTAGCGAAACTGGTCCAGGCTCAGCATAAATGTTTTGGGTCGCAGAGTACTCACAACGCTGTTTTTCAGCCAAAACCAAGAAAAACGTGCACGCACCTCAGTGGTCAACTATAACTAACTACCTTTGATGATGATGATGATGATCTATCCGACCGATTTCGGTCACGGCGACCACTTCGACTACTAGTCGATTTGCCGCGCGTGCGCTCGAAGATAGTTTATGTAGCCAATCTTCGCAGCGAAACTACCTATAATAGTATAGTTATGAAATAAAAATTATAAAGAAAATTTGTGCATTTATACCTGTGCTGGTGGTTTTAAGAACTACGATGCTACAGACAGACAGGCAGATGCACAGATAAACACGAGAAACTTAAATTATAACACGGAACACCTCTCTTTTTGCGTCGGGGGTTAAAAATTATCTTAATTGATGCAATTGGAATGATGACTGAAGTGCATCAAAAATAAATTATTTAGATTCAAACATTTATTAGACATAACACTACAACTTAACACAAAACAATATTACATGAGTCGACTAAAAAAATATATGTAGGTACAGAAAGGTAGATACCTAACGTCGCCACATATTATGGAAGGTAGGTGTGCGTTGCGCTGTAGTGTGACGCCAAACAGGACCCATTCCAGCATATGCTACAGTCAGAGCCACAGCGCTGGTTTTCAAATGCGCCCTAGAGAGCTTGGGTAAAAATTATGAAAGATTGATCACTATATTTCCCTCCTACTAAAATTCCAGAAGATGGATGCGGGCAGCGCAGGACCGCTAGTCGTGGAAGTCCTTGGGGGAGGCCTTTGTCCAGCAGTGGACGTTTTTCGGCTGATATGATGATGATGAAAATTTTAGAGAACCTTACTGGTTTTATTTTTCAACAAGTCTTTAATGTTTAATTCATAAAAATCGCAAAATGAGTACGTAAGTGACGACGAAAAATATGACATCACTTTTAGGTAACCTATTTCAAACATTAAACAAATAAATTAAATTTAAAAAAAAATACCATATCGAAATATATATATAGCATATCTCTGTACCAAAAGATAAAAAGTGAATATGACCAGCATCATTCCTATTTAACTCAAACTTGAACAGAATATACCCTACTAGCGTTTTAGGTATATTGCTGTATATACTAGGACCCGTTAACTGGGGGTTCTACTCATCATACTGAAAAACTTTCCCCAAGGAACCCATAGTCAATTCTCAAAAAAGAATTTCGACGCTCCATACCAAAATGCACAAAATTGGTCAATCAGCTGATCGTTTTGTATGAAGAGTAATTTTATTTGCGTTTTCAGTAAACTTGTTGAACGAAAGTTGTTCAGTATGATGAGTAGAAGCCCCAGTTAACGGGACCTACACCAATTTTTGGAGTGTCGTGAGTAGTACCATTGGAGTGTCGTGAGTAGTACTGCCCATTCCCTCTCGTATATCTACCTGATACGCTAAACTACCAGGTTTATGATACAGCGTCACCACTTTCCTACCCTTGGGCATACAGTGAGGGCCGCTATTCCTGGTGAAGACAAGGACCAGTTACGGTAGGTCTTGCCGTCAAGACGCTTGTCCCGGTACTCTGCAAGGCGAGTGCAAGTACTGGACAGAAAAAACCGTCGAAAAACACCAGATATTGAGTGAAAAAATAGATCAACCACAAACGAGGTGCGACCCGCAGTTCGGCCATTCCGGCCGCCGCCGCCGTCCCACCGGGAGCTGTAATTCAAGTGACAAATATCGAATGCTACAATTCATATTTCTGCTATCTGTGCGCTTGTGACGCCATCTGTGCCGCAGGGTCGCTCGCCATTGGTTCTCCATCAGCGGGAGTATGATCTATTTCGGTTGCAAAAAAAAACATCGCGTTTTTCCTCCGGGAAAAGTATTTTGAGGGTCAGTGTAGTACGTGACATGTTATTTTGGGGATTGAGTACCTCTGTGGTTTGGTTGTAAATAAGAGAGGGTGTAAAAAATGTATTGCTTATCGCATCAAAGGTTGTCTGTCCCTAAGTTTACTTGAATAACATTTTACTGCTTTACTAGCTCAATATCTGATAATAGTCGTCATCATAGCTAAAGGTAGAACGTATTCGCAGCCCACAATCTTCAACACTTTGTTGTATTATCTGTTTCTTTATAGTTTAAATTGTTTCATCTATCATTATCATATCAGCTCATATACGTCCCCACCGAGGGGCTCGAGCCTACCTTGAATTAGGGCGATCGGGCCTTAGTCGACCACGCGGGCCCAGTGCGGGTTGGTCGACTTCACACACAACCTGCGAGTTCCGAGAAAGAGCGTCGGATAAACGTACATATGAAATCTACATTCGAAATCACATTAGTACGTGGTGTAGGACTCGAACCACGACCTCCCGCCCGAACAGGAGGCGGCGGCCCTAGCCGTTACGCCACCGACGCTCTTTATACGTAATTGTTATAATTTCGTGAGGAAATTGCTTCGACATTTTTAAACTTTGATAGCGAAAATAGTGTTTGTACGTACAAAACTCGAGTATTATCGAGATCGGAAATTTCACGTGGCAATATAATTTTAAGCTCGTAAAGCCCGAGCAATAATTCACTGGGAGCATTTGCGGAAAATGCATTTTATTGTTAAAACGTGAATTTTATTTATCGGCGACAGCCCGCGGCGGGTGAGGGGGCGGGGGTTGATTTGCAATAGCGCATCGAAGCCACCCACCCTTTGGCACGGATTATTTATACTGAAGGTAATTTACCCGGTTCATTATTGGGAAATGCAACATTTGTGTATTTCACTACTATCATTTGCAGTTCATTATGACTAAAGTACGTGTAATGTTATGCTGCCCCATGTTTTTCATGTTTTATGTAGTTTTGTCTGCTGCATAATTCAGTTGTATTTCCAGAGCTTTGATACATTTGGTTTGCGATCAAACTTTTAGGAACGGTGCGTTCCTACTCGAAGAGAGCAAAGGGAGATGTCTCCGCCAGGAGAGTTGGTATGCCTGGGGTCTGGCCGTGGACCAATCGTTGATGATTATTGTCTGTTTATATACTCAGCGCTGAAGAAATTCTAATAGCGCGTTTTAAATTTTGTATTTCCTTTGTTCTCTCGTCGCTTGTGTTAAGATTCAATGGCAAGCAAAATTTAAAACGCGCTATTAGTAATTGAGTATTAGTAATTGAGCTTGTTATTTGGACTTTCAGTTTCAATTACTTCAAAACATAAGTAAACTATTAAACTTTTTGAATAAATTTCCAGGTATACTCGTAAATACCTCGATTTGTTACCTCTTTTATATCCTTTATCAAAATAAAAACTTCACTTACCACGGTACGATGCCCAATCGTATAACTCGATCAATTTAAAAAGCGCACTTAGCACTGTAATAAATCATACATTCTTGCTGATGTTGTATCTGGTTGCTTGGTCAGCACACCCAGAGGCGGTTCTTCCGTACGATCGATAGTTCCAGACCTTTTTTGTGACAGCAGTTTTTCTGTAATAGAAATGCTTATTGAGCATTTGTTCCTTTAATGTTGTTTTAATACTTATTGAACATTTACCAAAGTTGAGAAAACTTTCAGTCCATACTTCATAAAAGTATATTTATTAAAAAATGGAATTAACCTATAACTTCTTCATTATAACCATTATTTTTTTGTTAAGGCGGTAATATTACAGATTTTCGTTATTTTTGACGTCAGTTACTCTTAAACGATAGAAAACCGAAGGTTGAAAAAAAATGCCCTTATTGTTGATGATGTTGCTTTAAGTCAAAAGCTATTAGAAACACGATTGAGCAGTTTCGGCTCTATAGAAAAAAATCCCAAAGATAGGTCTACACCGTTACTTTCAACTCTAATTATGACTAATATTTTGAAATATAAATTTTAAAAATATACAGCAATGTTTGTTATGATAATACAAATGGAGTAATGTTATTATTTTTTATACTTTAATTGTAGTTTTTGATTAAAACGAAAAACCATTGAAAAGTGTGGTTATTTTCTTTACTCTTTACACGTAAATAAAAAGACAGAGACAACTTTTACAATCAATACCTCGCCTTAAGTAATAAATGGACTAAAATAAATGTATTTTCTATAATTTCAGTCCTTCCTAACTGATGGGATCGCGGGGTGGCTGACGCAGCTAACGCTAACAACGGCCACGCCTTAACGGCATTACACGATGTCTAATTGCGAATACGATTTATTTGCCGCTTCTGCGTATATGTGCGTGAGTGCACCCCATTGTGAATCGGGCTTTTTAATTATCCTTCTTAATGACTTCATTATTTAACGCGATGAAAGATGTTTTTTTAAAGATTTGATTGGTAATTGAAGTAATTGAAAATATAACATCTACACTAATATTAAAGAGAAACACACCGACAAGGAAAGAGCTACACCACCAAGAGCATGGCTCTTAAATTGTGATGATGATGATACTAATATTATAAAGAGGAAAGATTTGTTTGTTTGGTTTGAATAGGCTCCAAAACTACTGGACCGATTTGAAAAATTCTTTCACCGTTGGGAAGCTATACTATATTATGCGGTTGCTATATAGGCTATATTATATTTTTAAAAATTTGGGGATCCTTACTAAAACTCAAAAAATGTAACCCAAAGTGTAAAAAATGACCTAAAAATTCCTGCAATATCTACAAAAAGTAGTGTTAGTGTAGTGCTATTTACTATATTTATGATAAAAATGAGTAGAAATGTATCGGAATGCACTTAAAATACTGAAGTAGCACAGTAAACAAACTAACGGAAGTAAATCCAACTGTAAAGCCACGAAAAAAAGGAAAACAACTGCAAACTCTTTTAAAAGCTATTTAGCTCGAATCCCTAGATAACGTCTACCGCAACTCCAGGGCTGGCTCTCGTTTTTTCCCCCGCTGAAAAGCCAATTTGGAATGAATCACTGGTACAGTGGCGAGCATCTGTGCTAATTTACCTACGGGCGGACAGTCTAATGCGACTCTTTGATCGTAAATATCGAATCCGCGACCGAGCGCCGAATATCGAAAGCCGGCATTAGTCGGATACAGCTAATACACACGGGATACCTACGTGCGATAAATTATTGCGCGTTCATTTGGGCTTCGATGTTTAATCTGTCCGTTGCGATACTGTATCGCTGCCGGCTATTTTCTGTTCGATATCCGAATGGTCGCTTTACATTATTACGCCTACAAATAACAGATATTATTTTGAACTACACAATTACCTACTTTGCATAATCATTTGTTCGCTTATTTGTTATTTTGCTCAATTCTTACGTTCTTTTGTATCTCTATATTTATTACCTCTTTTCTTTTGGGTTTCATCTACGTCTGCTTACGAATTGATTCAATAGTAAGCCCCAGAAGCCTCTGTTCAAACAACTTCGCAATCTATTACTCATACGGAAGATACGAAGTTACGTCGCTAAATTGAACTGCGACAATCGTATCTACTGCCTCTATTGCTGCTATTCGGTATGGTATATCGATTGTAGCATCGATGTTATATTGCCCGGGGCCACTGTGTTTGCGTCTACGTGTCCGTGATATAGAGCTACGTTTGCAATTCGTTCGGTGTGTTGTTTGTGGATGGTTCACGTTTAGCTACGGTAGCGTTCTCATGTGGCACTAGCACTATCGTGATCTACTAGCACTGGTGGTTTCATCAAAATTTGATGCTTTATTGATATTTGTCTGGTCTACACTATTTAAAATTTCTTTGCATTAATTAGTTTTAACTACAGTTTTGCTATGCTTATATTATGTTAATTATTGTGCTTCAAATATAAATTGATATGAACTGTGTATCTACTTAATATTTTTATTTGTTTCAGGTATAGGTAATAGTCTAACCATAATGATAGCGGTAAGCAACAAAAGCTTGTTTTTTTTATAAAGAAATAGCGTATTTCATTGCGCGATAAATTTATCACAGAAGCTCTTTGATATGCAATAATGGCGGCAATGTATCAAACTAGCTATCTGAGTTAAACGCAATTTGAAGTATGGCGGGCTCTTAAGGCTCTACCACCCCCCAAATCGTAGATGGGAGGGGTTGGGTCGCCTTATCGCGGAACTGCAGGCACTCCTCCCGTTTACCTTGAGATCTTTAATATTAAACAATATAGTACATTTAGAGTGAGTTTAAATACTATATTTCCTTTATTGCCTTTGTTTTAAAAATATTTAGGGTTTTCGAATCTTGTTTGAGTTAAGTTCGATTTTACCATATCATACTCGTATTGTCCGTTTGATACCACTGATGGCGTTTTCTATTTTAAACGATTTTTTCTGCTGAACTTGTTTCATCCTGTGAATAAGCACTTACTCAAAAGAAATACATTGCTATGTCCTCGCTCACAGATATAGGTGTAGCCCGCTATATACAGGGTGTATTAACATCCGCGTGCCAGCATGCAACCTGCGTGCACCACGGGGAATGAAGACGTTAAATAATTTAATCGGATGCCCGAATGGTTTATGCACGCATGCCCCAAGCTTGGTCTGGTCTGGACTTATACGTGTAATGCAAGAACACGAAGTGTGCCCTCACTACTCACGAGATAGGATACTAAGTCACTATGGACCTGCAAGCTTGTCTTTCCAATTTTAGCCCATCGTTTCATATTTGCTTGAAGTTTCTTTATTTAATCAAAATAAAACATGGGCATACTGTCTTCAGTATTTTTATCACTATCATAATTTTCATTCGTGTGATAATCATTTTTCTTCAAATTTTTTTTTTACCCTTAGGCACAGTGCAGTGACCAGAAGTGGATCTTGCTTTTACAGGTTTTATACAAAAATAATACATACTGAAAAATCCTTGGAAAATGTACAACGCGGATGACCCTCGCTAATCCGGCCTCAAATTAGACGGCGCGCTTGAGGGGTGGCGGCGCCCTTTGATATGCGCGCTAGAAGGAAGATACCTATTTTTTTTTACATGGGCACCGTTTTGTTTCGTAGGCTGTAGGCCTATAGGGTCTCCATAAATTAAGACTTGCTTGCGGTGACGTGGCGTAGGCGTGATCTACAATATGACCGCCATGTTTCGTTCTAAATGTCTCAATGCTCGTTTTGATTTAAACTAAAGTACATTTGTTTAAATTTTGCTACAGTTTTATAAATATACTGGATCCTGGATATTATTTATCTTTCACGCAGTTTCTGATCCCTAGTACATTTGCTCGTGTTTACTAAAAAAACCGTGTGTGGTTTTATGAAACCACGGTAAAAGTGAAACTTTTTCACTTTGTAGACATTTACAGAGCAAGGAACGATCATGGCTGCTCTCGTCTTGGAGCTACGGTACAGAGGACGAAACGATCAGACGAAAAAATTTGAGACGATGTAATAAAAGTTTCATTTTAAAAAACACATAGCGCGTTTCAAAATTTTTAATTTGGACCCTCAGAATTTACCAGCAGACTTATCTGATTCCGGATGTGTATGTAGGTCACGTTACACATGTCCGTCTGTAGGTGTAAATCTATAAATGCCTACGTGATCGCGGGTGATGCTAAGTGCAACACGAGGCAAGCGCCGTTTATCCCTTGGATAGCACCACGACAAGAGAGATAGAGAGAGAGAGAGAGAGAGAGGAGACTCATAAAATTCATATAATATCCAAAATTCACAAATCAAAATTACCAAGTAATTACAATCTATCCTCATCAAATAGGACTTGAATTAAATTTATCGCCCTTTCGCCTGATCGTGACCTAAGTTCGAGACAAAGACGCCTCACAACTAAATTTAATACAATTATATGTCTTAACCACAATATATGGGTGTTAGTAAATATGCGCCCCTAACGCAGCTACATGACAAATCACTTTGCAAGGGAAAGGAATCTTGGTTAATTTAACTAATGGACCGATATTATATTTTGCTGGAAGAAGTGGTGGTTATTAAAAAAATATAAGTAGACGAACCTAATTTTCACTTTTGAGGTGATTATTGTGTAATCCTCACTTTCTAGTACTTATAATGTGTGTCTATATTTGTATATATTATTTTCTGTGAGGCTCTATAATTGGATCCCTAAACGATTAATGACATTGTAAATTGCGAAATTGACAATTGCGTTTATTACATGGAGATTACAAGTATTGAAAATAGGGTTTTTACATGGAGATTACGAGTATTGACAATAAATTGCGTTTATTACATGGAAATTACGAGTATTGACAATTGCGTTTATTACATGGAGATTACGAGTATTGACAATCGCGTTTATTACATGGAGATTACGAGTATTGACAATTGCGTTTATTACATGGAGATTACGAGTATTGACAATCGCGTTTATTACATGGAGATTACGAGTATTGACAATCGCGTTTATTACATGGAGATTACGAGTATTGAAGATTGCGTTTATTACATGGAGATTACGAGTATTGACAATTGTGTTTATTACATGGAGATTACGAATATTGACAATTGTGTTTATTACATGGAGATTACGAGTATTGACAATTGCGTTTATTAGATGGAGATTACGAGTATTGACAATTGTGTTTATTACATGGAGATTACGAGTAAATTGAAAATTTCAACTGAAATCGAATTGAAGTCGTTTTAAACGGTGATTCTTATACTTTTTTTTTCAAGTCGAATCTGTGACACGTTCTGAGGAGATTCGCAAATCCAGACTTAATTTTTTTTACTCGCAATTGGTAAATAAGCCCTTGGCATCATCTCACCTGATGGCAAGTAACGATGGTGCCAGAGATGGAAGCGGGCTTACCAAGATCCCTCAACACAATGGGGAACTGGCTATCGTGCTAACCGGAACACATCAATTTTATTAGCATTGATGTTTGACGGCAAGACTTAGATAAGATAGTGGTAGCTAGCCAGGCGGGCTTAGAAAATGCTCTTCCACCAACCAAACCGAGTCCTACAAAGTAAGACTCCGCCGTGCATCAAAAATAAATAAATAAATTTTCTGGGACAAATCACGCATGGTCATCTGGCCCAAAGTAGGATTCCCTGTGTTATGCGAACCAGAGACTGATATACATACTTATATACGTTTAAATACATACATATGTCGAAGGGGGGTGGTTAGGTTATGGATGGCCTTGTGGTTCAGTCCTTAACTATTTCGGTATTGGGCGTCGAAATAACAATGCAGCTATATCTCAGAGGTCCTCCTTCAATAGTCTTGATCATTTGGTAATCGAAATTGTACAGGATGCCTTGGATAACAATGGATGCAAACGCGGTGATCACATAGATGGCGTGACACGTCCGTTTTGCTCACAGATCACCACTACTAGTGTTCTGCTCGACGCTCCGTCAAAAAGTGTCTGCCTCGAGACTGACGTCCAGCTAATATGGCTTCTCCACAGATCTAATAAATTCTCAACTCAGTGTGGCAGCACAAACAGCCTTCCGTTAATACGTCATCTTTGCTACCACAAACGATCGTCTCACGAGTACAAGCGATCGTCACGCCACCACCGGTTTCACCCAGGTACTAATACCTGACGTTTGATCCAAACAAAGTGTAACTATGTAAACTTATCTCGAGCTGGTATTGGTCGCGTTTTCAATGACGCTCCGACACATATATAGATATTTAACACCCAGACACAGAGCAAACAAATCTGCTCATCACACAAATGTTTGCCCTGGGTGGGGATCGAACCCACAACCCTCGGATCAGTATTCTAGAGCACTAACCACTGAGCCACCGAGTCAGTCAAACCCGCGACCTCCTGATATGAAGCTAACGGCCTTAACCATTACGCCACGGAGGTGGTTAAAATTATGCAAAGAGATTGAATTGAAATCACGTGAAATTGACAATTATCATTGATTGTCTAGGCAGCCCTTTAGAAAGAACTCGAGCAGTACCTGCATCAGGCAAGTTCGTTATTCTATAACACCACCCGCAAAACACGAGGGATATATGAAATATAACAATTGTAGGATATTACTAAGAAACAAACAAGTAAGTAAACGATGAGACATCAGGTATAGCTTGGCACCTTCCTTTACTTGGCCACCCTCTCAGTATTTTTCAATTTTACTTATTAGTGATCACCCCAATTGCGTTTGACCTTAGCAACATCAAGGAACATATCCCTACCTAAATCGGTGTAACTAACTCAATATTTACTAAGGGCACGTGACCTTAACAAGATTGATGGATCTCATGCGGATACCAGTTTGATTTTCGTAGTATACCTAATGCCAGATAAAGATAAATACAATTATTAGGTACATAGTACCTGCCTGGCCAACCTTGCAGTCATATGAAAAATGTCTTTTTTGTATGATAATAACCAAAACAAATTGAAAGTAACACTTTAACCCAACTACGCAAAAAAAAACTATAATTATAGGGAAAAGTTCCTTAATTTTTAACCCCTATTTTTATCACTATGGTATATTTTAATATTTTACAATGTTTATATTTTTGAACTCAGAATTTTCTCCTCTCTCATTTGGCATCCCAATCGACACGAAAAAATAACTAAGAGATTTCCACTTTTTTTGATTAAACATTCATCATATGGATTTTATTTGTATAAAATGTAGCCTATATTACCCTTACCATAATAACTAATCACCTCATTCATCAAAATCTACATAAATACACACTATTATCATAACTCTTGTAACTGTATATATTAGCAACAAGTCTTTTGCAAAACTGGTAAAAGTGGTCACTATTGACAATATCGACAAACATAACTTCTGCTAATAGGTAAAGTTATACAACACCAATTGAACAATAGTCGTTGCCCCTATAGGATGCGCAAAATACCAAATGATTTCGATTAAAGTCCATAGGAATTAATAAATTATTTATCGCTATTGGCGGCGCTAGTGTGCCAATCGAACCGCCTTAAAGTCCTCAAAAGTCAGTAAATTATGCTCATCCTATCTTTAAACCTACCTGCTCGTAAACCAAATTTGAACTCCAAATTGCCCAGTGACGTAACAGGTGATTGACGGCGCAAACTTATTATAGAACGATAAACAAAAGCTTCGCTTTGAGGCCGCCTGGCGGGGAGGTCGGGGAGAAACGCACCCCCCCACGAAATTATGTACGACGAACTGGGACTAATATATCAGGGGGAGGACGTGCCAGACTAAGGAGACTGGGTATTACAGGGAGGGCCGGTGGAATACTTAAGAACCCTGGTGACACCCTATTAAAACACACATCCTGCGTTTTTGGTACGACATTTTAATTTCGGATTTGGCGGGGTTTGTGGGTTCGCAAAGGTGAGGGTTGGATAAGCGTTGTTTATTTGTGGATTTTATTTGTTAATAATAATAAAATAATTTTTAGCTATTTATTGTTAGAGATGATATTTATTTCTGTATGTTACTATTGGTACCTACGTGTTATGTAAATAAAAAATTACCTACCACAAATTGTTACGTCCTAACATTCACCACAGACTTTTACTTCAGTAAGATATTTTTGTGAAGAGTTATTAGCATATTAATATCAGAAAATAATAAGAAGTACATATAATATTTCGGATGTGCCGGACGATTAAATAAATACAATAAAGGTGTGGAGATACTCAAAGGTGGGCTTCCACTCGTCAAATTGAACAACTTTCTCCTAGAAACCTATGATAGATGCGCAATTTATTTTTATTAACTTCCTACACAAAACCGACCAATCAACTGAATGATGTGTATGAAAAATTAAAAAAAAAATATCGTGAAGTCTCGAGTTATTAAAAACTTCAGCAAAGTTATTACAACAAAATTTATTCAATTTGATAAGTAGATAGATAGATTGATAACACTTTAATTCAATAAAAAGGCACAATACATTTTAACAAACAAATGAATAAAACTTAGTGACAAATATTACTAGTTTATAAAAAAAACAGAGTCAGTGATGCCAAGTTAGCTAAACTGGTCCAGGCTCAGCATAAATGTTGAGGGTCGCAGAGTACTCACAACGCTGTTTTTCAGCCAAAACCAAGAAAAACTTACACGCACCTCAGTGGTCAACTATACCTACCTATAATAGTATATTTATGAAATAAAAATTAAAAACAAAATTTGTGCATTTATAGCTGTGCTGGTGATTGAGGAAAGACTACGATAGTGCTCGCATAGACATGGATAAAGAACAATGTCATTTACAGAGTCTACCTGCCTGGTAAAAATATATGTCGCATACAAGTACAAGCGACCTTAAAGAGTCACAACACCTTTACGTTACACCCTGTATAAGAAGTTAGTATACAGACTCGTCGGAAAATTTGAAAACAGTGCACTCGACTGCATCGTAAACGATTGCAACCGTCCAATATTACCCGAAACGAGGCGTGAAACACGCGGCGCTCACAGGACGCATCCGGAATCATAATTCCAAAATAACTTCCATCCGCGTTCCCGGCCCGTTGTCCCCTCTCTCCCCCCGAGCCCCGCTTCCCGCACTTTTTTCGGGTAAACTGGAATCCCCGTCCCAACGTTAATTCCCAAGATAGACATAATTTCGAATTGGATCCATCTATCCTGCGTACCTACCTACGAACAAAAATAAGTTAGCGCGTTCGTGTACGCTCGTGTACGCTCGATTTATGCGGGCGAAAACAAAGCGAGCCCCGTTACATGCCGTTACGATACAAAGTTTTGTATATTACACTTATACTTTATTTGTCAATATTTTACAGTTGAATTACCGTGTTTTGATAATTTGAATAAATTTAAATAAGTTCCGCAATACTTATAGCAATTTGTATTCATATTATCTGCATTTAAAATTTGTATCATCATATCAGTCGAAGGACGTCCACTGCTGGACATAGGCCTCCCCCAAGGATTTCCACGACGACCGGTTCTGCGCTGCCTGCATCCAGCGGCTTCCCGCGACCTTCACCAGCTCATCGGTCCACCGAGTGGAAGGCCCGTGGTCGCCAGTCGAGAACTTTACTGACCCAACGGCCATCTGTTTTACGAGCTATGTGCACCGCCCACTGCCACTTAAGTTTAGCAATTCCGAGAACTATGTCGGTTACTTTGGTTCTCCTACGGATCTCCTCGTTTCTGATTCAATCACGCAGAGAAACTTCGAGCATACCACGCTCCATTGCCCTTTGTATAATTTTTTGAAATATTTTTTTTTTGTAAAATGTATGTAACCTCTTAAATCTCTCATAAACATTTGCAGCTAAGTGTCTGAAAAAAAAAACGTAAATCTTTGAATGAAATTCTTGATGATTCACTAAAACCGAAACATAAAAATAAAATAAGGTCAAGGCAAGCAAACGTACAATCGTGGCTCGTTTTACGAGCGATCCGTACGGTTAACAGCTCATAAAGCGACTCATAAAAATGGGTTCGTCCATTCACAGAGCCCTCCACACTGACTCCATTCTTGTTTACCCACCATTTTAAATGCAAATACGATTATGTTGGGCGGACATGTTACTTTGTCGCCTTGCATGCGATTCTTTGTAATTTTTAACCTTATTATAACCCAATTTACAATTTACTATAAGTTACCCCTGAAATTACAATTTCTTTTTACAAGCTTTTAGTTAACTTGCAATGTCAATGTTTGTTAGGGTGAAATCTTGCGACTCGATTTTGAAGCATATATCTTCAACCGATTGAGCTGAAATTTTGTATACACGTTCAGTTTGAATGACAATGCATGGATAACTGTGTAACGTCATTCTAAATCCAACATGGCGGCGCACCCAAGATGGCGGACTAGTTATTTTTAATGCACTCATACAATGTGGGTGTAAAATAAAAGGATTTGCTGAGAAGAATACAAAATAATAGAAAATTATCAAATAAAAGCTTGTACCTAAAAGTTTTTAGCTCTTTCGAAAATTATTATAATTGCATAAGATTTGTTATCGTTCACCTGACTGATAAAATATTTTTTTTTTTAATTGGACGTTTTGACGGTCATCAGAGGAATCTTGCTTAGTATTATAATAGGTTAATTATTTATATTAAAATTGAGTTTTATTTATGCGAGTTAAGCGCTTTGCAATGGCTCTTCATGTCGCCTTGAATGCGATATTTTATAATTTTTGACTTAATTATAATAACTTAATATTACAATTTTTATCTTATAATTATAATTATATCTATTAGGTTAATTTTAAAAGTTCTATTAAATTAATTAAGTAATATAATTTTAATTGTTAGTATTAAATATAACTGACAAAAGGTGTTTAAAACTAACTGTATGCCTAGTCAATAGGTTAATTGTGTTTATATCAATGTGGATTTTATGTTTGGGAGAGAAGCGCTTTGTAATGGCTCTTACTTTAGAACGATCAAAACTACTGTTAATATATAAAAGCAACAATAACAGTCTAAATTAATTATTTTATAGAAAAATATATAAGTATCAAGATAATTGGAAACGATAAACACGTTAAAAAACGACTTCCTGCAACACCTTATTACAATTTAGCATTTTTTTTGTTATTTTCAAAAAATGTATCACACCGATTTTGATAAAATTTATATGGGACTAACTTGAAAGCTTGTCAAATAGAATAAAAAAGAATCATATAAAACGGTTCGCAATCTGGGATAAGACATCGCGTAAAAACATACAGTCGAATTGAGAAACACCTCTTTTTTGGATTTTTTTTATCTATTTTTATGTTTTATCCACAATTGGGGATCGGACTGCTAGTCATTTGAGTTACTTTTTATAACCTGTCGAAAACGAAATTTTGTTCTAAAATTGTTTGAAATAGCCACAAGTGACGTCATAGATTTTTAGCGTTATTGACGAACTTAATTTGTGAATTTGATCAATTGAAAATTTAAGACGTGATGAAAAAACACAACAAGTAAGATTTTTTGAAACTTCAAGACGAGAGCAATTTAGGAAATCATATTTCAGATTTTATTTTTGATGCAGTCCGATCCGCTATTGATATGCCCTTGGCATCATCTGAAAGTCTTTTGAAAAAAACAAATCTAAGAACTAAATATGTTTAACATTGCTGTGAATGGTATATACCAACCAACAATATTAATGTTCTAAAGAATTTTCTTACATGTTTACTAAATTTTGTCGAGCATTTTTATAATTATTCATAGCAAAATTTATTCACACTGGTGGAGGCTGATATAACGCAGATACAGCGGAAGTATAATATGCGCCTTTTTATTTCACCTTTGACACTTTAATCCAATTTGTTTCTTTCTATCCCACCCCCGGGATAGAGGGAGGAATTTCTCCTCATAATTGTTATTTTGAATTTTAAATTTGTTTTTGTATTTTATTTATTGGTCTATGTATTCCTCGAGGTCCTTTTAAAATTATGACATAACATTTAACGCGAGGCATTGATTGAACAGTTGTCTCTGTCTTATTCTTCACGTGTAAAGGGTATAGAAAATAACCACACTTTTGCACCTTTTCAATATTTTTTCGTCGAAAAGTTTCGAAAAGTGAACTAAATTAAATTTGAATAAACATACACTACGTAGTATGAAAATAAAAAAATTATGATATAAATTTCAAATTTAAATTATAAATATTTTTTCCTTCTAATCTTACAGGCTTTGCTTCACTATGTTTCAATTTATAATATGTTTGGGAATTTTTATTTTTGAGTCAAATTAATCTAATCGTGTAATGAACTTATTCTTGAATATAACATATCTTTTTTTCAGGCCGAAAATTAAGCGGGAATAATTTTCACCATTTTTTTTTGCTAAGCGCTTCTCAGTTCTCACTGTTTATTTGCCATTATACAGCCTTAAAAAAAATGTTTGTAGGTTTCTGCAAGAAGGTATTTTATGCTATATACAGTATATACGTAAAACAATAAATTATCTACGTTTCGTAATGAGCCCTCACAATTTACGACGTAATAATTCAATCATTTGCATACAAATTTATCGTGTTATTTGACAACAAAACCGATTAATATTAATACACGAAATCTTCTCAGTTTTCGGTGGTAAAAGTTAAACCGCGAAAGCAGCCATGTCGTCTTTTGGGGCCGAGGAGCGAGCCTAGCGATTCTTTTTATGGCCAACTAAAGAAAATTGGCTCATTAATCTTTAAGATAAATGTCCAGCCAGTATTCGGCCCATCTTATCAGTCCGTGGAATGAATGGAAGTGTGGATACCTAGTTATTTATCACTGTTAATGTTACCCTATAAATAATCTTCGATCCGTTTTTTGGACCCTTACTTAACCTAATAGAATCAAAGTCTTCCTTTGCTAGCAAAACATTTTTCCGTCTGTTGTTCAAAAGTTATGTTACCAAATGTATTTTCTCTTGTATATTTATTAGAAGCGTCGGTGGCTCAACCGGTAACGACTCGGTCCTCCTAACCAGAGGTATCGGGTTCAAATCCGAATGGCCAATGTACCAATGAGTTTTTCGAAACTTACGTAGCTACATATTACTTACCGATTGCTTTAACGGTGAAGGAAAACATCGTGAGGAAACCTGCACACACTTGCGAAGACACACGAAGGTTGTGTGTGAAGACGCGTGGTCGACTAAGGCTCGATCGCCGTAATTCAGGGTGGGCTCGAGCCCCTCGGTGGGGACGTATATGAGCTGATATGATGATTTGTTATTACCATTTCATCAAGTACCTAAATACTATCAGACTTTCTTAATTTTATCTTTGCAAATTAATGTCCTTAAGAGCGTTTTACAAAAGCGTTTCCCATACAAACTTTAAATTACTAGATACTTCTTGAAAATAAATGGGCCGATTATGAGCTGATATGATGAATCTATCCACAAAGTAGATTTTCGTAACTTGCTTATGTGTATGAAGTTTCATTAGAATCGGCCTATCCATTTTCAAGAAGTAATAATTTTAAGTTTGTATGGGAAACGATTCTGTGAATACGCTCTTAAAGTAGATTTTAATTAAACGTTGTTTTTATTTTTTAGGATGTTTTTGCATACTCAGACCTCTTGTAACTGTTATGTAGTCGAAAACACGTTCATAAATTATTTAAACAATATATTAGTCCATCTCATACCGCCCTAGTACTAAAATGTTTCCTTAACACTATCCTCCACGTAACATACGCTACAGGGTGTAGCTATTACACGTAATAGTTTTCTCATTACACCCGAGGTGAGTTCGTGGCTCACGAGTTCACGACCGCGCCTGAAGACGGTTGTCGACTGTCGAACGCTTAATTGTCAACGCGTTAACACGATGGACTCGGCAAATAGGGTTCTGCAGAAATTTTACAAAAAATTTAGTTATTTTCCAAATTAAATGTAAGAAAGGAAGTAGAAGCGTTTAAGATATTGAACGTCGTTGCTTGTTAACATAAAACGTGTAGAATCATTTTTTTTTATTCACAATTGGTAAGCCCTTGGCATCATTTCACCTGATGGTAAGAGTCGATGACGACAAATTGAAAGCGGGACTTAAGGGTTAACTGGAGGGACGAAATCCCATACAAACGTACTTTCGTTTTAATTTCGAAACCATAAAACTCATCGTATTCAAATTTTTTACAAGCATTAAGACGATAAATATCTAGATCTGTAATTAGTTTTGGTTCGAAAATAATAAACAAAAAAAAAGTTATAGCAACTTAAAAAATTTGCCCTTTTTATCGACGAAATCGAGTAATATAAGTAACTTTTTTTTTGTTTATTATTTTCGAACCAAAACTAATTACAGATCTAGATATTTATCGTCTTAATGCTTGTAAAAAATTTGAATACGATGAGTTTTATGGTTTCGAAATTAAAACGAAAGTACGTTTGTATGGGATTTCGTCCCTCCAGTACCCCCTTAACGTGAAAACGTAACGTGACGAAACGTTGAGGTAAAACAACAATACATGCTCATGTGTTAAATAAAATCACGTTAAGTCCCGCTTTCAATTTGTCATTATGATTAATCGTGAAAGTTTAGTGTTATAGTGACGATGATGCCGAAGATTACCAAGATTCCCCAACGCAATGGGGATCTGGCTATCTTATCTTCACGCCAGAACACATCAAGGTTGTTAACACTGATGTTTGGCGGCAAGACTTAGATAAGATGGTGGTTGCTATAGCTAGCCAGGCGGGCTATGAAAATTCCCTACCACCAACCAAACCGAGTCTTACAAGTTGACCCCGCCGGGAATCGAACCCGCGACCTCCTGGTGTGAAGCGAATGGACTAACCATTACGCCACGGAGGCGGTAAGAAGTAGGTACTATACGTACAACAAACTTGCAAAAACTCACCTTAATATTTTCAGAAACTCGATAGACGTATAATTTGTTGTCAGAAAGATACACTATTTATAAAGAGGCGTATCGTGTTTGATTTATATGCGTTTTAATGTTATTTACTGTGCTTTGCAACGCTTTGATCTTGAGCAAGAAGGGTACCTGGCTACCTATAGCTACTTAGTTGCAACTTATATTTATGTATAAATATAAATTTATATTTAACGTTTTAAAAAACTGTCTTTATCGCAACAACTTGGTACATTTTGCATTATTATTTTTGATTTATGTGAATTTTCAAAAAATATTCTATTTTCTGATTGCCAGTCAAGATCAGGTGAGATGTAGTCAAACGTACTCAAATTTTTAATGAAAAAAAAAATACTATAATAACAAAATTTTTTGGAACAAAAATTCCCTATCGAAAAAAAAAAATCTATGAAATTGATCTACAATCTGCGAAGATATGTGTAACAAACATTTAAAAAAAAACATGCAGTCGAATTGAGATCCTCCCCCTTTTTGGAATTCGGTTAAAAGTTTGGGGTGGAAAGGATTATCACGATCTGCTGCAACTAGCAAGATGCTGCTGAATTTATGTGGCTCGAAATCATGCTGAGTGGAGGTCTATGGGGGAGGCTTTTGTTGAACCGTGAACATCTTCCACTAAAAACGATAAAAAAATAATTGATGACGCTAAACACGTTAAAAACAACAACTTTAGTTTCGCTAGTTTTTTTTTTCATTTCGTTAATTTGATAAAACAAAACAAACCGATTTTAATAAAATTTACATAGGACCACTGTGACGGACTATAAAAAAAAATGATTATTCAAAATCGGTCCACAATTGACGGAAAAAAGATTTCCAGAACATACATAAATATATATAGTCGAACATAGAACCTCCTTCTTTTTTGGATTCGGTTTGTTATAAAAAAGATTCCGACGAATTGAAAACTTCTCCCTTTTTTGAAGTGTCTTAAAAATGTTTTATTATTAGTAGGTTACCTAGGTATGGTATATACATCGTTTACGTACGATTCGAATGCTCAAAATTACTTTCGATTGGTCAACTACCTCATCCATCATCATCATCATATCAGCCGAAGGACGTCCACTGCTGGACATAGGCCCCCCAAGGATTTCCACGACGATCGTTTCTGGTTTCAACTATACCTACAATCTGATTAATTAGTAATTAATTATTTCTAAGTGCTTTGGTTTTGAACTATTTTGTATTGACTTTTAAACGTTTAACGTTTTATTTGAAAAAGAGGCAATATCTCATTCATCTCATCATACGTTTTATTCATAATCACTCTCTTTTTATTCTAGATAGGTAGGTAGGTACTTACATTCTAAAATGTTACCTTAAATGTTACCAGTTACTTCAAGATTAAAAGCAAGAATTGCCCAACAACGTACAAAAGGAAGTCAGTGTCACACAAGGCAGTGCGCTGAAAGTTGGCCACATAAATACAAGCCAACGAGTCCACTTCAACAACGGAACGGAATGCCACGAGTCTAGACTCAGGCAGGACACGCATAAGAAAACTAAAAAAGCTTTGCTAATGACATATACTTGATTCAGTTAATATTTATTGCATAGAAGCATTACCAAATATGTACACCTACATTACTAACCAACATAATATTTTGATTTTTCCAGTCGGTCTTATAAAAAGTTTAATAATAGTGTTGTTATCTATAGATAACCCTATTCTAAACCGGCCAAGTGCGAGTCGGACTCGCGCAATGTGGGTTTCCGTAGTCTTACTGTAATCTTGATTAAAAAATAAATATATACCTATTTTAAAAAAGCAAATTATATTTGCAGTTAGTAATAGAACATTTTGTATGGAAAATCTATAGTTTTTTTACAAATCCAACTGCACACCTTACTAAGAAAGCCTACTTAGCCGTGGTAGTTTTCCTTTTAAATTGATTATATTATTATATCCTACTATATTTAAAAAAAAAAACAGGTGTCCTGATTATAGCGAGCAGGTGGGGGGGGGGGGGGACAATATAATAACAAAAATTATAGCACTAAAGTTTAATTTTTCGCAACCTATCCCTGAATTGAAAGATGTTTTTAGCAAACACTCAGTACTTTTGAAAGACCTATTCAACGATATGCCACACGATAGGGTACCTCAACGAAAAAAAATCACCCCCTGTTTACATGAAGGCGAGGTACCCTAAAAAAAATTTCAAAGCTAGCACCATTTTGTCAGCGTGATTAAAATGTATACCCATGCCAAAGTATGGTGATACGTCATGGCAAAACTATAAGGATTCCTTGATAATTTTGGAACCCTAAATATCTTATCAGCATCCTTCGTTAATTCTACTTTTATACTGGCATCTATTCATCTTCATCATATAAGCAGAAATACGTCCACTGCTGAATAAAAGTCTCCTCCACGGTAAGCCACAACGAACGGCCCTGCGCTGCCCGGATCCAGCCGCTTCCCCCAGTTCTTCGGTCCACACTCCACCAAGTGGAACGCCTTCCATTTAATATCAATGTCTAATTTACTTGACCTCAATCAAATAACCTTGGACAATTCCCAATTCCGGAACATAAATAACGCCTTTACCTTCAGTTTGGTCAACCAAATAAATCATCAATGTTTTATATATAAACCTTAAAAAAAATTAAAACATCTTACAAAAATATTCTGAGAAAACAACTCAGATACAGGATGATGGATTCCGAAGACCTGCGCGTACGACACCGATGTCGCCGCGACATGCATAAACCACTCGGAATGTCTCCATCGCAACACTACCCATTCTTATCGCACGGCCTGTCAACGCCTCGCGTGGAAAAAGGAAAGCTACAACACGCTTAAGATGCAGCCATCCGCACTTTAGTAATTAAAATTATTTACCGAGGTATCTGTGAGCTTCAAAGTCGTAGCGACGACGTCCGCGTTTCACAAGTGTTAAGTCAATAAGCAATAAAAATTTTAATACGGTTGGATTAATTAATTTTTTACTCGACACTGCAATTGCTCAGATATGAAGAAGTAGATACTTGAGCACTTTTAAATGGAGAAAATCGATACGGAAATAATATCAGAAAGATAAATATGGAAAATTTTAATCGCCTCCGTGGCGTAATGGTTAGTTCATTCGCTTCACACTAGGAAGTCGCGGTTTAGATTCCCGGCGGGGTCAACTTTGTAAGACTCGGTTTGGTTGGTGGTAGGGCATTTTCATAGCCCGCCTGGCTAGCTACCGTCTTGCCGCCATACATCAGTGTTAACAACATTGATGTGTTCCGCCTTAAATATAGGATAGCCAGATTCCCATGGCGTTGGGGAATCTTGGTAGGCCCGCTTCCATCTTCGGAATCATCATCACTTATCATCATGTAAGGGCAAGGGCAAGGCTACACCCTGGACACTTCATACAACAGGCTAGAAATGACATTTCAAAAAAGGAATGAAGGAACAAACATAATGGCGGCGAAATCCTATACGTTTGATAACCAAACTGTAACCAATCTGTAACAATCTGGGTGACGAAGGGGGTGAGGTCGCAATCCAGAGAGCGTAAGAGAGTATCCATACTGTATGTAACTATATATACTTTGGCAAGGCCAAGGGCTTATCAATTGAAAATTAAAATAAAAAAAACTCTTTTAAAATCAACTCCACTCTAATACTACGTTCAATAATTACGCTTGTTTTATGGTAAATTTATTCCGTTGAGGAAATACGAATGAGTAGTGGGCTAGTGAGGTCGTAAATCGTGTCGATGTCTCTTGGTGTCGCCCGTCGGGTTAAAAGCTCGATAAACCGCCTCGCACACACCTACCCGGCCAACAATAACCATACTCTTTGTTTTGTTTCGGTGCGAGCCCGCAGCCCGCGCCACCGCCAAGCCGCCAAGCCGCGAGCCCAGATATCCGCGAAGTATTTTATGCATAAAAATATCGATATATAATTGCTTCATTACGTCCATGTGTTGGTAAGTAAAATATGTGGGAGTTCAATACAGGGTGCGTCATTTTGAACATTTAGAAAATTTCATTTAAAACTGTTTTAATTTTTTTTTATTAAAAATTTGAATTTTAATTACAGACTGCTATTGCTTTAGAGTGGTAGGTAGATAACCTTAAAATAACAATATACAAAAACTTAATGACAATTCTCTTTTTAAACGACTTCAAAAAAGGAGGTTTCTCAATTCGACCGTATATATATATTTTTATGTGTGTTCGCGGATAACTTCGTCGTTTATGAACCGATTTTGATGATTCTCTTTTGTTAGAAAGAAGATATCCCAAGGGTGGTACCATGATAAGGAAACCAGCCATATATCGCGTGACACTAAAAGCTTGTACTAAAAAGCTTCTAGGTTTTTCGAAAATTATATATTCGATAAGTTATGTCTCCAGGTCGGTCCCATATTTTGTTCAATCTCTACAATATAAAATTCTAGTGTCACAGTGTTAGTTGCTATACTCCTCCGAAACGGCAGTATGGATTTTCATGAAATTTTCTGTGTATATTCGGTAGGTCTGAGAATAGGTATAGATTATTTTTACCGGGCTCATTTAAAAAAAACTGTAGCAAAAAACTAAGTTTTTGCGATTGTATTGTATTAAGTTCTCAAGTGATCGAATCAGAAACGAGGAGATCCATAGGAGAACCAAAGTAACCGACATAGCTCTCAGAATTGCTAATCTTAAGTGGCAGTGGGCGGGGCACATAGCTCGTAGAACAGACGGCCGATGGGGTAGTAAAGTTCTCGAGTGACGACCGCGCACCGGCAAACGTAGCTAAGGCAGGCACCCGGTGGACCGATGACCTGGTGTAGGTCGCGGGAAGCCGCTGGATGCGGGCAGCGCAGTACCGGTCGTCGTGGAAATCCTTGGGGGAGGCCTATGTCCAGCAGTGGACGTCCTTCGGCTGATGTAATGACGATGATAATGAATTTCTCAAGTTTTGAGATTCTAAAGCCTGTACCTAATTTTTTTTTAGGTTTTTCGAAAATTATTTTTTATGTTTTTCGAAAATTATTTTTTTAATACATCCTGTAGTTATATCTGAAGGCGAGCTCTGTCTGTCGGTTCTCCCGGTGTGTCGCTCGCTACTCGCTATCTATGTATCGCATGCCGAGCCGTTTGGTTTATGGTGCCGGCCATGGAGCAATATTTCATGAGGATCGCACGCCATGATTCATTTCGAACCACTTTTTTCAGTTTTTGAACGCACGGTAATGAACGTGGGCAGAAGGTAATAGAATTTATGGAGTTTTGATTTGATCTCACCTGTACAGTCACGGAATGTATAATAATATGTTTAGCAGATCCACGAAACTTCAATTTTTCCGGTTTATATAGATAGGGTGACCTTTAAATAGTTCTTGATAGCAAAGGATATGAATGTACTCGTGATTACAAACAGCTTTCCTAAAGAAACTGTACGTCAAATATAAAAAAAAAATTGTGCTTTATACATTTTTGCTGATTTGATAACTTCTTATGTATCGAGGACCAAAAAATTGTTTTCTGATTTGACATATAGTTTCTTTGGGAAAGTTGTTTGTAATCACGAGTACTTACATGTATACATATCTTTTGTTATCAAGAACTAATTAAAAGTCACCCTGTATAAGTACTTACCTACATTTTTTAAATTAATGATTGAAACACGGAAATTATATTGATAATACTGTGAATAAACTCCCCGGTTGTGTGTGAAGTCGACCAAACCGCACTGGGCCCGCGTGGTCGACTAAGGTCCAATCGCCCCAATTCGGGGTAGGCTCGAGCCCCTCGGTTTTAAATTAAATTTTAATTTATTTAAATGACAAAAATTAGAGAGGACGTGTACAAAGGTGGACTTATCTCTATAAGAGATCCTTCCAGCCAACCTTACGGGGTGTTAGGAGACTTTCAAGTATGGGAGGCAAACCTCTGTGTACTTAATAATCATTAACTTATCAGCTCATATACGTCCCCACCGAGGGGCTCGAGCCTACCCTGAATTAGGGCGATCGGGCCTTAGTCGACCACGCGGGCCCAGTGCGGGTTGGTCGATAAATAATAAGTTGGTCGACATAATAATCATATATGTACATAAATCAGAAAATCAGAATCTATCAGATTTTTCATATTTTTTTTATACTAACCAAGAAAAAAACTACAACGATATTTAATATTTTCTTTAACTTCCGATCTTCTTTGACGTTACTTTATGTCAATCAGAGAAAGTTGATAAAAGAGGAAAACTAATTTCAAAATCTGGGAAAATCAAAGGGACTTGAATCTGCAAAACATTCCGTGAATGTACCTACTACGAGTAAGTCATAAGTCATTTGTTTAGTAATAAATGTAAAATCTTTAATCCTTGGGGTAGTAGGTAAAGTTCTCGAGTGGCGACCGCGCACCGGAAGGCGTAGGCAGGCCTCCCACTCGGCGGACCGATGACCTGGTGAAGGACGCGAGAGGCCGCTGGATGCAGGCAGCGCAGAACCGGTTTTTGTGGAAATCCTCGGGGGAGGCTTTTGTCCAGCAGTGGACTTCTTCCGGATGATATGATGATAATGATGATGATGAAATTCAAAATTTGTACCAAAGGTTAAGTTTGAAAATAAAGTATTATATTAGTACTTACAAACAGTATGGACACTCCCTGTCGCTCTCTAGATTGCGACCTCACCCCCTCGTCACCTATATTGATACAGATTGGTTACGGTTTGGTTCTCGAACGTATGGGATTTCGGCGTGATTTTGTTTGCTCCGTCATTTGTTTTTAGAAAATGTCATTTCACGACCATTTGTATGCAGTGTCCGGGGTGTAGTCGTACAGTGTATAGGGGCCGTTGTTATGAAAATAAAATATTGTTATCCGCCTACAACTACGTGCGAACATCCAAATAAGAGCTTACCTTTAATTAATACGTCCATTTTCATACAACAGTTTTATAGGTAATCAACAATTTATTGCCAGCCAGTTTCGTTAGCGTGCTAATTTTAAAAAATCCGGCCAAGTGCGAGACGGACTTGCGCACGAAGGGTTCCGCACCATTATCTATGATAAATGACGTATTAAAAAAACTACTTACTAGATCTCGTTCAAACCAATTTTCGATGGAAGTTTGCATGGTAATGTACATCATATATTTTTTTAAGTTTTATAATTCTCTTATTTTAGAAGTTACAGGGGGGGGGGGGACACATTTTACCACTTTGGAAGTGTCTGTCGCGCAAACTATTCAGTTTAGAAAAAAATGATATTAGAAACCTCCATATCATTTTTGAAGAACTATCCATAGATACCCCACACGTATGGGTTTGATGAAAAAAAAAATTTTTCAGTTTCAGTTCTAAGTATGGGGAACCCCAAAAATTTATTGTATTTTTTCTATTTTTGTGTAAAAATCTTAATACAGAATACATTTACTTACCAAGTTTCAACAGTATAGTTTCGGAAAAAGTGGCTGTGACATACGGACGGACACACAGACAGACAGACATGACAAATCCATAAGGGTTCCTTTTTTTGCCATTTGGCTACGGAACCCTAAAAAGAAAAAATAATCTTTATCTTAGCGAAATATTCTGAAACTTGTAGGCTTGAAATTGACCGGGCGGCCGCGCCTGCGCCGCTTGTCAGTTATAATTGGCTGAACTTGTCGACCGACTCGTTTTTTTTTCTCCCTACACCAACATTACTCTTCGTCTCCCGCGAGAGACGTAAATTGCGCACGTCGAGCCCATGGAAACAAGCCTTGTGACGTATGAATACGGGGACACGCCATCTTTTATTAAAATTCAAATTTAGAACCGTATGGTTATTACAGCGCGTGAGACGGCAAATAATCATGTTGACAGATGACAAGCATTTTTTTTTTATTATTCGTTATTTTTTAATTATTTATAATTGGGAACAATTAATTCACCTAAGTAAAAGCACATCCTGGACACCAACTGGACACTTTTTTACATTGACACACTTCATACAACGGGCCAGAAATGACATTTCAAAAAAGGAATGACGGAACAAACAAAATGGAGGCGAAATCCTATACGTTCGACAACAAAACTTTAACCAATCTGGGTGACGAGGGGGTGAGGTCGCAATCTAGAGAGCGGCAGGGAGTGTCCATACTGTATGTTAGTACTAACATATGTACTTTGGTAAAAGTAACCGACATAGCTCATGTCAAAATGTTTGAAATTCCTAGGCGTGACGGTAGATATTGGTGAATTTAAAATCGTAGACTTGATGGAAAACAAAACGAGTAAGGTTTTCCGAAGTTTAAGTAGGAGGGCAATTTAGTGATCAAGAGTTTCTGATGCTTTCGTCACCCCTATTGTTATACTTAAGTTAGTATTATTTATACCTAACTAGTACAGTGGGCGGGGCACATGGCAGATGGCTGTTGCAGCAGTTAAGTTCTCGAGTTGCAACCGCGCACCGGAAGACGTAGCATAGGTAGGCCACCGATTTGGTGGACCGATGACCTGGTAAATTTTATCAAAATCGGTTAAGTACTTTAGATACTTTAGATAGATATATTTTATAATTTATGTATGTTCATGTTTCTGTTTGTTTATGTTTATATTTATTATTTTATATTTTATTATTGTTTTAAGATATTCACATTTATAATATTAGTAGGACATATATTTTCAAATCAGGAAAATAATTACTCAAACTAACTTGTTTTAGGTATACCATTTATTTAAGAATTTAATTTAACTGTTTATTTACAAATTTTTATGTTTTTAGTTACTGCAAGTAAGAGGGGAGGCGGGCTTTGCTTTTTCCATACAAACGTTCTCGACAGTTTTCTCATTGATTTTTAACACTAAAGAAATGATTTTAATACATAAAATAAATTTTAATTTCTTTTATGCTCCTATGTCTTCCTTTTTTCAATAACATTTTTTTTTATATTTATCTGTGCTTAAGGTCTTAAGATAGGTTAATGAAAATATTCAATTCAAATTATTGAAATACTGTGTAAAGCTATCACTATGAAAAGAAAAAATAATATTATACTTAAAGTAATAAAAAATCTATTTTTCGAAAACAAATAGTTAATGTTGAATGAAACCAACACACAAAAATCAGTGACTTAAAGACCTTTCATTTTAATTGAACACATTTTTCTAAGCATATTTGAAAGTATCGAAAAGTAATAAAAACATGTAAAAATCGAGTATTGGTCGTTCGGTTTCAACGTAACAGCCGCGTTGAAGCCCGCATTGATTTGAACTTAAAATGAATAAACTTACGTTCGATATTATTATAACACGTATCAACCTGCTCGGATTGAGGCATCAGAAAGCCTCGCTGTTTCTCTACCCGAAGGTTGCTTGGAAGAAATTGCTACCTAGCAATAAGGCCGGCTGCTTTCTTCTAATTTTCTGTGTTTATTTTTTATGTGATGCAATAAAGAATATTCTATTGTACTTTTTTGAGAAACTTATAAAAAATATTTAATTTTGTAACTGTCTTTATTTTTGCGAATGAAGGTTTTTTAACGTGTTCAGCGTGTTCATTATTATTCATGTATGTGATGTGAAACAAATCTGATTTAATTAAGAATCTGTTCTCTCCGCAATAATTGGAATTGTTTTCAAGTTCAAGTTTTTTTTAATAAATAGGTATATTCAAATTACATACGTATAGTAGGATCTTAACAAATATGTTTAAAATATAATAAAAATGTAAGAACGTAAGAGGAAAAAAATATAAATTAGACTAGTTTAAAATATAACTTAGACTAGTTTAAAATATAACTTGGACTAGTTTAAAATATAACTTAAACTAGTTTAAAATATAACTTAGACTAGTTTAAAGTATAACTTAGACTAGTTTAAAATAAAACTTAGACTAGTTTAAAATATAACTTACACTAGTTTAAAACATATCTTAGACTATTTTAAAACACATAGTTACTAGTGGCTCTTCGAGCTGTAGACCTCGCGTGTTTTTTTTAAAAAAGGCTGAAATATTATATCTTTACGTTTTCAACCCCCATGGCTTGGCTCCGCCATTTTGAAAAATTACCAAAGTCTAAATCGACAGAAAAGTTTCATCAAATTATGAAACCTATTCACAAAATTCCACGAGAGTCGGTTGAGAAATGCGACCTGTAGAGGAAAAAAGCCGGACATCAGGACATACTTCGTGGTAGCTCTGTCAACAACATAAAACAAGAGTGCTTACACTTTTTCCCCTAATTTCATTTTATTTCCCAATGGCTAGTCCAGTTTCTGTAAACCAGTGATACAAAATTTAGTTTAGTCATCATCATATCAGCCAAAGGACGTCCACTGCTGGACATAGGCCTGCCCCAAGGATTTCCACGACACGACCGATTCTGCGCTGCCCGCATCCAGCGGCTTCCCGCGACCTTCACGTTCAGGTCATCGGTCCACCGAGTGGGAGGCCTGCCTACACTACGTTACGCTACCAACGGCCATCTTTTCTACGAGCTATATTTCCCTGAACTGCCACTTAAGTTTAGCAATTCTGAGAGCTATGTCAGTTACTTTGGTTCTCCTACGGAGCTCCTCGTTTCTGATTCGATCACGCAGGTCGCGGAGAAACTATACGAGCATAGCACGCTCCATTGCCCTTTTGGTGACCTTGAGCCTTCTTATGAGGCCCTTAGTAAGCGACCATGTCTCAGTTTAGTTTAGTAACAGCAAGCAATTTATTTTCCGACGGCACAGCTATAATGAAAGTTTTCTTTGTTCAAAACAACCGTTGATTAGTTTTGAATAACAAGACTTTTTTAAACAACATAAATATTTTTTTCTTGTTTGTTTCATAAACTACCAATATATCTTTATTATTTAATACATTTTCCCGCGGTCGCGTGAATAAATTTCATGACTGAATTCGAGGGTGCGCTGGGCGCGAGCTGCAAGTGGCTAGCGAGCGTGAACTTCAGTTTTTCCCATGTGTCTTGGGAACTATGCATTTATCCGGGATAAAAAGTGTTCTTTGTTATTATTCTTTACTTTAGCTCTACCCATGCAAAATGTCAGCTAAGTTAATTGGTTTAAGCTGTTTATAGGCATCAAAGTGGAAAATAAACAAACTCATCCGTACTTTAACGTTTAAAGTATTATTATTTTTTTAAATCCACAATTGATAAGCCCTTGGCATCATTTCACCTGATAGTAAGTGACGATGAATGCCGAAGATAGAAGCGTGCTTACCAAGATTCCCCAACGCAATGGGGATCTGACCATCTCATTTTTAAGTCGGTATGTTTGGCGGCAAGACTTGGCCAGGCGGGCTATGAAAATGCCCTACCAGCAACCAAACCGATTCTTACAAAGTTGACCCCGCCGGGAATAGAACCCGCAACCTCCTAAAGTGAAGCGAATGGAAAAACCATTTACGCCATGGAGGCGGTTCGTATGATTTAAGTATGTTTTTTTTTATGCAGGGCCGGCCGTCGTGGAAATTCTTGGGGGAGGCCTATGTCCAGCAGTGGACGTCCTTCGGCTGATATTATGATGATGATTATGATGATGCTGATGATGTTTTTTTTTGAAGATAAGTAGGTGCATAACTACTTTAATATGTCAAATATAGTTTAATATAGTAACGTTCAGATATAGGTCCTAATTCTTATCACACGCATGACCTTTCACTTTGCTTTTACTGATTTGCAGGATATATCCAATATTAGTAGACCTCTGTTAATACAACATTGATTAGTAATAAAAATAAACTTGTGGTGTCTAAATAAACTGGATACCTATACCTACTTGTATGAACAAGATGCTTCAGTTTATCACAAGAATTTTTTCCTCAAAATATTTATTGTGCCGCCGAATGTGATTGTTTATTTATTTATTATAATATATAAGAATTTAAATGTTTTTACTATGTCATTTCATTCGATATCAGTGCATTATACCTACGTTCGGACTTGCGCAAAGTAGGCTTCCGTAGTCTTTTCAAAAAATGAAACAGTACATTTTAAAAAACAAAATTACCATTGCAGTTGGTAATAGAAAATTTTGTATGGAAAATCTATGAACTTTATACAAATTCAACCGCACACCTTAAGTTGGCTTAGCAAACCCTCAGTATTTTTGAAAGACCTACTCAACGATACCCCACACGCTAGGGTACGTCAACAAAAAAAATTCACCCCCTCTTTAGGTTTTGTAAAACAAATGTTTTTCGAGATTTTATTGTACTACTTTGTCGACGTGATTAATATGAATATCCATGCCAAATTACAGCTTTCTAGTACTAATAGTATTTGAGCTAAGCCACTGAAAGACAGACAGACATGGCGAAACTATAAGGTATTATTGATGATGATTATGATGATGTTTTTTTAAAAGATAAGTAGGTGCATAAGTACTTTAATATGTCAAAGATAGTTTAATATAATAACGTTCAGATATAGGTCCTAATTCTTATCACACGCATGACCTTTCTTTGCTGTAAGGGTTCCTTGTTGACTTAAAAACACTAAAAAATTATTTATTTTTATGCAAAAAGAAAATTGTAATCTGTTTTTTTTTAATTCATTTGCAATTAATTGTGTATTTGTTTTTTTTTTAAGAATTTAGTATGACCCAAAAACAAACGTACATACTTATAATATTGTATGTGTCACCGTAAGATTTTGATTTATTTCGCGAGATTGTGAACTGTCGAAAGATTGTAAACTGTAACATATTGTTTACAATTTCACTAGTGACATCGTAAACTCACTAGTGACGTTACAATAACACTAAGAGAAGTGAAAAACACTAAATAAATGAGCGAGCGAAGCGAGCGATGTTAGGTTCGGTCAGGTTTGATTGGTTTAACAGTCAAAAACCCTGCATAATCTAACTAGTGAGATTGTAATATCGCGGTTTTTACAATATTCCGGTGACATAATATTATATACGGAACGACTATGTAGGTACCTACAGTGGTACTTATCAATTTAAATTCAATACTCTCAGACAAATTACAATTTTAATTAAATGATTATACGTTGTAAGTCATAATAATATTTCTGTTGCTATCAGACAAGGCTTGTTTCATTCAGAATATCATACTTTAATAGCTTAATTTAGAGGATAATTTTATGTGATTTAGCCACTGGATAAACCCTATGGCGACACAGAGTTGATAATTCATTTGAACATTATCCAGGCAAGATAGCAGACCAATAATTACATGAGCTAAACTTGCATAGAGAGATTGTGCTCGCAAGTATCAAGATAAGGCTAATTAAATTAATTGAGGTTAAATAATTGCTAGACTTTAGATTGTTGGCGCTTAGGTACTACTATTTACTTTGTATTTTGGCGACTTGAAGTATTGGCTAATAAAGATTATAAAAAGGTGACTGATTTGTTTGGTTCCTTAGAACGGGACCATATTATTACCACATTGTAGGCACAGTATTACAATATAGCGGCTTACAGTAGCGCAACGAATGTACTTACCTAGAGCAACAGAAGGGTACTTGCGGGGCAGCGGGCGGTGGGGCACAGCCTGGCAAACTCCGCGAGTTTGCCAGGCTGACTACAGGCTAGTGTAGCCTAGCACCTACGCCGGTGCGTTGCGCTACTGCATGCCATATCGTAATACTTTAGTATAGGCATATATATAGTAGTCCAACGCCTGTGATGTTTGCGTTGCGTTAAAGCCGACCCACTTCTAGTCACTGGTTTCTTCCCGTGACACAGGCTACCTGTATGCCAAATTTCATGGAAATTGGTCGAGGTGTTGAAGCTTGAAAAGGTAAGAAACACATTTTCACATCCTGTTTATCCCGTGAAAGTAACATAGTCCGATGCAGTTCCTGAGGGATCAGAAAAATACTCTTTTTGGTTAATTTCTTTAACATCTTAATGGAACAATGGATTGATGTGGATTTATGCACAGAGTTGGTTGAGGTGAAGGGGTGGAAAATGTTATAATTTACTAATTAGCATATCCTGACACAGTTCCCGAGGGATCTGGAGAAAATTCGTATCCACGCTCGCGAGCCACACCGCGCACCCTCTAATAAATAAAAACGATGTCCACGCGGGCGAAGCCGCGGGCAAAAGCTAGCATATAATATAAATAAGGATAGTAAATTAATAGATAGGTACCATTGCTGTACACTTTGACGTTTTTATGGTTCCTTATCAAAAGGTTTGGTGATACGAAACCCTCTGGCGAGTCAAGTCCGGCTCGCACTTGGCCGGTTTTCTTTAAAAAATACAAATTCCCGGGTCGTTGCACGATTTTTGTTACAAAAATACCGACATTAAATATTTTAATGCTATGCAGTTAAACCTATCTATTCAAATTTGGAATCAGATCGTACTGTGAATATACAAAAGAGGCAATTTAAATTCAGTCAAAACGTATCTTCAGCTAACTCCCACAATCCGTCACGCGCCTCCACCATTAATCCTGTCCTCCCTCGTACGATATAAATAAAGAGGATCTTGTTAAAAACTTACGGGGAAAAACTTTGGTGTTTTCCGCCATTTTTAAAAGCAAGACGCTCCCCTTAAGAGGGCTTCCGCGGTTTCATAAATATGCAGATATGGGTTCACCTGGCCCACAGTATTACGATATGGCTTACAGTAGCGCAACGCCTTTGATGTCGCACGATGCCGCCACGGCGAAGGTACTAGCAGTAAGCTAGCAGTACTAGCCTGTCTGCAGTGATGCCAACCCTATATGTCAAAAAGTCGTTAGTCGTACGTTTAAAAAGTCGCTTAAACAATATAAAAATGGCAATTCTGTCGCTAGATGTATGGTGTTACTGTGCATGAAAAGTTGCTAAAATGTTTGTCAATTTTTTTTGTCGCTAAATTGGCAACGCTGCCTGCCTGCCTGGTAAACTCGACATGTGCCCCGATGCCCGCTGCCCCGCTAGTATCCTTCCTTGCTCTGCATAAGCACAGATGAGATAGCATTTGATATCGCACGATCCCGCCACGGCGTAGGTACTAGAAGTACTAGCCTGTAGCCAACCTGGTAAACTCGCGGAGTTTGCCAGGCTGTGCCCCGCCGCCCGCTGCCCCGCAAGTACCCTTCCGTTGCTCTGCGTAAGTACATTCGTTGCACTACTGTTAGCCGCTATATTGTAATACTGTGCCCGGGCTAAGCGACCGAATTTAGCGGGACAATTTATCGTAATAGAAATATTGTAAATACCGCCACATCCTGCGTGCTTAAATAGATTTGTGGCTTGGCGTGCTTCTGCATAAGCAGATCCAAAGCGCGTTAATTTTCCTTGTGTACAAAGGTCCTTAAACGATTTGTTATTAACTGATAATGAATTTGTTTATAAATACCTTTAGTTATTATGTACATAATTTTGTTGGTCGAATTTGTTAGTTAGTAATTATATTAAAGTTCGGTATACGTTAGAATAAAAGAAATAAATAACTATCCTTGATAATAAGCCAAAACAGTAAGGTAGGTCCAACTTCAAGAAAGAGATCAATCGTCGAATCCAACTCGGCTGGGCAGCGTTTAGGAAGATTAGCAATATCTTCACGTCCCAAATACCGCAGTGTCTCAAGACTAAGCTCTTCGACCAGTGTGTGTTGCCAGTGATGACATACGGAACTGAGACATGGTCGCTTACTATGGGCCTCATAAGAAGGCTCACGGTGACCCAAAGGGCAATGGAGCGTGCTATGCTCGGAGATTCTCTGCGTGATCGAATCAGAAACGAGGAGATCCGTAGGAGAACTAAAGTAACCGACATAGCTCTCAGAATTGCTAAACTTAAGTGGCAGTGGGCGGGGCATATAGCACGTAGAACAGATGGCCGTTGGGGTAGTAAAGTTTTTGAGTGGCGACCGCGCACCGGCAAACGTAGCGTAGGGAGTCCTTCCACTCGGTGGACCGATGACCTGGTGAAGGTCGCGGGAAGCCGCTTGATGCGGGCAGCACAGTACCGGTCGTAGGGGAAATCCTTGGGCGGCCTACAAAATCAAAATAAAGTTTTCATAAAAAAATTCCTGGATATTTTTACATTACAAAACAAAAATATAGATACTTAGGTCAATCTGCTATTAAATTCAAAAGCTTAAGTTTTATTTATAAATAAATCAAGATTTAAGGTATTTATTTTATTATACATTCAGTTTATAAAATGTATTATAATGATCTTAAGTTTTAAACAATAATCTTTATATAAAGAATAACACATAAATTTTCAATTAAATTTGCTCATTGCTGACTCACAAGTCATTTCACCACAAAAAATGAGTTTGTGATGAAATGACAAAACACATTCCCATTCTTTAGTCATGTTCTCCACATATTATAACGAAACCAGTAATTAATTATCTTTTTTTTTTAACAAATCTCTTCTCAGAAATTAGAAGGTTTGGTCAATTTTCTAACAGGTTGAGTTTGGGCAGCTAAAAAAAAATACGTGTCCGTTATTTTAGACTACTCTATAACATATATCAAAATAAATCAAATCGGAGTCGGACAGTTAGGTACCCTTCCTTGTCAGTCAAAAAGCTGATTTACCTGCCTTATAAAAACTAAACAAAAAATCAATAGAATAGATTGGATATCAATGACCAATTGTCATTCAAAATACAAAAATAAAATAAGGTACTTATTCATACAAATTTTAAATAAACCACGCTTTTGCAATTAAATAAAATCAAAAGTTTATATACATTGAGCACATCCAGATTTTGGCAACTTTTCCTATTTTATTAGGGTTTCGTCAAAGTATATATATTAGCATACTAATGGACACTCCCTGCCGCTCTCTAGATTGCGACCTCACCCTCTTGTCACCTAGATTAATACAGATTGGTTACAGTTTGGTTGTCGAACGTATAAGATTTCGCCGCCATTTTGTTTGTTGCGTCATTAGTTTTTTGAAATGTCATTTCTGGCCCGTTGTATGAAGTGTCCAGGATGTGGTTGTGTACCCAATGGGACCCTATTACTAAGCCTGAAAATTTAATCTTTTACGATAATACGGAACCCTTCGTGTGAGAGTGCGACTCGCACTTGGACGGTATTTTTAGGGTCCCGTACTCAAAGGGTAAAAACGGGACCCTATTACTAAGACTCCGCTGTCCGTTCGTCTGTCCGTGTGTTACCAGGCTGTATTTCATGAACCGTGACAGCTAGACAGCTAAAATTTTCACAGATGATTTATTTCTGTTGCCGCTATAATAACGAATAGTAAAAATTTAAGAAAGTGAAAAAATAAGGAGGTCTTCATACAAAAAACGTGGTTCTTGAAACATGAAACTAGCGCCATCTATTATGATGGTACGGAACCCTATGTGTGCGATTCTGACTTGCACTTAGCCGGTTTTTTACTTTACTGCACATTAATTGTTCCAAATTGCACTAGTTCACGCCGACCATTGATATATTATTATTATTACGGTTGTACGAAGACGCCGACAGACATTTTCAAACGCCATTCATATCAGCTCATATACGTCCCCACCGAGGGGCTTGAGCCTACCCTGAATAAAGGCGATCGGACCTTAGTCGACCACGCGAGCCCAGTGCGGGTTGGTCGACTTAACACACAACCTGCGCGTTTCTTCGCAGGCGTGTGCAGGTTTGCTCACGATGCTTTCCTTCACCGTAAGAGCGTCGGATAAACGTACATATGAAATCTAAATTCGAAATCACATTGGTACATGGCAGGTTCGAACCACAACCTCCCGGACAGGAGGCGGCGGCACTAGCCATTACGCCACCGACGCTCTAAAACCAAACGCCATACATCTTTCAACCTGCGCGCGCACATTCGCGTGGCCTATTTCACTCGGCCCTACAGACCTTCATAATCTCATTCACACATTGCATAACACCAAAAACGCAGGTGTTAAAGTTAAAACGGTACACCGACAAACGGGCGTTAAGCTCTTTGAAATCCGTCGCTTCGTAAACGGTCGAAGATTAGCCGCGGACGTTGGCTTAAGGCTTAACTTGAAGCATGCCAGCTTAGGATGTAATCATGTTTTAATAGTACTCAACTATCGTCCGCAATTTTAGAAAGATTGAAGAGTAGGGGGCAATTTCGTAGGGCTTCAATCTCTAATAATACACAGACGATAAGTTCTAGATAGGTCCCGCTTATGTCGAATACCTTTTGTAGAGATTGTAGTGTTGTTAAGGCTATTAAATGTTTATTATGTTGCGATTTTAAAGGTAGGTAGCTGACATAGCTTACAGAGTCTCTAAACTTGAGTGGCAGTGGGTGGGGCACAACGCTTGTAGTACGACCGTATATCGATGTGTGGAAGAATATTTTTTCAAACATTTGCAGATGGAGAATTGACCGTGACGTATCGATGGATATGTATATGTATGGAAGAATATTTTTTCAAACATTTGCAGATGGAGAATTGACCGTGACGTATCGATGGATATGTATATGTATGGAAGAATATTTTTTCAAACATTTGCAGATGTAGAGTTGACTGTGACGTATATCGATGGATTATGTATATGCATGGAAGAATATTTTTTCAAACATTTGCAGATGGAGAGTTGACTGTGACGTATATCGATGGATTATGTATATGCATGGAAGAATATTTTTTCAAACATTTGCAGATGGAGAGTTAACTGTGACGTATATCGATGGATTATGTATATGCATGGAAGAATATTTTTTCAAACATTTGCAGATGTAGAGTTGACTGTGACGTATATCGATGGATTATGTATATGCATGGAAGAATATTTTTTCAAACATTTGCAGATGTAGAGTTGACTGTGACGTATATCGGTGGATTATGTATATGCATGGAAGAATATTTTTTCAAACATTTTCAGATGGAGAGTTGACTGTGACGTATATCGATGGATTATGTATATGCATGGAAGAATATTTTTCCAAACATTTGCAGATGGCGAATTGACCGTGACGTATCGATGGATATGTATATGTAAGGAAGAATATTTTTTCAAAGATTTGCAGATATAGAATTGACCTTAACGTATATCGATGGATTATGTATATGTATGGAAGTATATTTTTTCAAACATTTGCAAATGTAGAGTTGACTTTGACGTACATCGATGTAGGTATGGAAGAATATTTTTTCAACTATAAAGTTAAGATTGATGTACCTACTCGTTGATTTTTTCAATGTTTCGTATCTAAATGTTTTTTAGGTACGAAACCTTCATTGCCCAAACCCGACTCGCACTTGTCTTGGTTTTTATAGGTGTACTCTGTTCTTAAAACTGAAATCCTTACTAATATTATAAATGTGAAAATGTGTTTGTTTGCTACCTTTCCACGCTTTACCACCTCAACGAATTTTGACGAAAGGCATGTGTGTCACGATAAAGGACATAGGATACTTTTTGTCCCGTGAAAATAGCATAGTCCTATGAAGTTCCTGAGGGAACTAAAAAAGGACTTTTAGTGGTTGATTTTTTTTAACTTTGCATTGGAGCAACGGTTTAATATACATACATAGATTTAATGATCAGAATAGCCGGATATAGTTCCCGAGGAATCTGGAGCAAAGTCCTGCCTACGCTCGCGCGCAACTTGTGGCTCGCGCACCACTCACCCTCAAAGACAGTCATAAATACCACCTACGTGGCGTAATGGAAAGTCCATTCGCTTCACACCAGGAGGTCGCGGGTTCCATTCCCGGTGGGATCAACTTGAAGAATGGTTTGGTTGGTGGTAGGGCGTTTTCTAACCCCGCCTGGCTAGCTCTACCACTATCTTATCTAAGTCTTGCCGCAAAACATCAATGTTAACATTAATGTGTTCCGGCTTTAAGATTAAGATAGCCAGTTTTCCATTGCGTTGGGAAACTTGGTAAGCCCGCTTACATCTTCAGCATCATAGTCACACCATCAAATGCAATGAGACAATGCCAAGAGCTTACCAATTATGTATTAAAAAAATGTCTAAGCGAGCGGAGCCGCGGGCAAAACCTAGTACTAAATAAAACGCAAAAAATATTTTGGATTAACCATTTAAAATTGGCAGATCGGACGATATATTTTTTTAAGGCACTTTAGTGTAGGCTCTTTTGAAAAAGTTTTTCAGTTTCATTCATGAGATGAGCGCACCTCACATGGTTTACACACTTGAAACTTTTGATCTTTATAATTGTAAACTTTTCTCTTTGTTGCTTTATTCTGCAATATTTTTTTGTAAATACTTTATTTATTAATTAACTGCGAACTTCAGTAAAACGTGTAGTTTCTAGGAAAAAATATAATGTGACTTAACAATGAGAAGTGGAAGTGCTAACAAGTATTCCGACTAGCTGCACATGACGCCATTCTACGATAACTGTTTATAGTTACAAATAACATTCTTACTTGGCGGCAAAGCCCATTAAAATGGTGACAATAGCAGCTTCTTTCTTTGTATTTATGGCAGAAATTATAAAAATTTAAAATGGTTTTTAAAGTTCCGTACCAAAAGGGTAAAAACGGGACCATATTCCTTATCTCTAATATATATAAATCTCGTGTCACAATGTTTGTCCTCATTGGACTCCTAAACCACTTATCCGATTATAATAAAATTCGCACACCATGTGCAGTTCGATCCAACTTGAGAGATAGGATAGGGTAGGGTAGGGTAGTGTAGGGTAGGGTAGTGTAGGGTAGGGTAGGGTAGTGTAGTGTAGTGTAGGGTAGTGTAGGGTAGTGTAGGGTAGGGCAGGGCAGTGTAATTATATATAGAGTCTTACAAGTTGACTCCGCCGGAAATGAAACCCGCGACCTCCAAGTGTGAAGCGAATAGACCAACCAAAACGCCACGGAGGCGATTAAAAAGGCGAGAAAGAGAGACATTACCTATCTTTATACAAAAATGTAGGTAAAAAAAATTTGAATACATTTTGTATTATTCCTCTACTATGGTGATACATACCCTGTTACCAAGTACCTAGTTAGGTTCATGCTCTTATATCATGGACAACACTTGCCAACTTTGATAATTCCAGTGACGTAGGTCCTATTCGAAATTGGGCACCTCCGTTAATTCTGCGCACCGTGCCCCTTCCGAATTTGCATTTTGCACGCGTGATAAGTGGCCAGGATTACATGGGATTCCCCGGCTGCCGTGTTTGTCCTGAAATAAAGGGCTGTTAAACTTTTTTTCAAGCAATTTAGGTCATCTCCAAGAGGTATGTTCGCTGTAAATTTGTTTAAGTAGGCTTAGTGGGACCGTTTGTTTAAATTAGGAATATTATGCGTGAGCGTTCAGATAAATTTTTGAATGCATAATTCTAAACACGAAATTACTTTAAACCTTTTATATTTCACTGGGATTCATTGTCATAACACAGCGTTGACAAAAAAATCGGGGTGACTAAACTCGGGGCTACTAGATACTGCTAGTTTTATCGTGAAATCGTAAATTTTTAGAGGTCACTAGCGCAGTCTATGACATCCTCGGCAATAGGCAGATCCAAATATATATTTTTGTACTAGCTTTTGCCCACGGCTTCGCTCGCGTGGACATCGTTTTTATGACGGTCTTTGAGGGTGAGTGGTGCAGCCAGGAAATCCTTCAGGAACTATATCGGGCTATTCTGATCAGCAGTCCATGTCACTTTCCACCCCTCAACTATTTCTGTGCGAGTCTGGAAATTAGTTATCCCTAGATCCCTCGGGAACTGTCTCGGGCTATGCTAATTACTAGCCTATGTCATTTCTCACCCACTCAACCAACTCTGTCCAAAAAATCATAACAAACCGTTCTCCTTTGCGATGTTAAAGAAATCAACCCAAATAAGAGTATTTTTTCCAGTTCCTTCGGGAACTGCATCCGACTATGCTGTTTTTACACAATAAAAAATTTACCTATGTCCTTCCCAGTGACACAGGCTACCTTCATGCCAAATTTCGTCAAGATTGGTTGAGGTGTTGAAGCGAGAAAAGGTAACAAACAAACACATTTTCACATTTATAATTAAGAATTGTCACCTTCTTAATTCTTTTGCGGTATTTTTTTTTTTCTATCTGCCATAGTTCAGCAGTACAAAATCCTTGATAGTGATGCTATTTTTTTTGGAGTGCCCGCCGGGATGACGAGGAAGACGTTTATCCAATTCACGTCAAAGGTTAAAATGATCATTATAATTTTCAAAAAACCTCAATGCTTTTTGGTACAAGCTTTTATTTGAAAAGAGTTTTTATGCTGAAAAAGCCAAATGCTCAAATGAATACATATACAAAATACACGGTTCCAATTTCAAAAAAGGTGAGCACAGTATTGTATTACCTACGATCCTATTAAAAAATAAAAAAGACGAATCTGGGACGTTGATTCCACGTCCAAAGTTCATCATCAGATCAACTTCAAAATAACAAAAGGATCACCGGCAATACAGCTTCATTACTAATTTCAGCACAATCGGCCCCTTGAAAGTCGCTTTAAAATCAATCGCAAGATTTTAACTAAACAAACATTCATACAAAAATTGCAAATTAAATAAAAGCTTTTAAAATGGTTACTTATCTAAAAGTACCAACCTACAAATGTTGAAAGAATACAAACCACTGCAGTGTAGTATGTGTACCAAAATGACGGGCAGTGCGGAACTACGTAGGAAGCTAGACTATTTTTCCTTAGCGTGATTAATGCCAGCCACCACAAACGCAGCTCCGGCTGACTTCCAAAATTTCCACTCTAAATCTCCTCTATCGTTTCGCTTCTTTTGCCCTGGGAGGACTTGGCAGCGTATTTTATCTGTAATGCAAGTTACAGTAGGTATATAGTTAGCGACTGTTTATTCTTAAGGAAGGAACGCAAGTTTCGAACGATTAATGTGCGCAAACTAAATTCAAAAAGCGCACTCTGTACACAAGAATAAATAAAACTTTCTTTGTTTTGTCGAAAAACTTTCGAGCAGTTTTTGTAAAATATTTCAAAAATTTATAAGTTATTCTTTTTTAAGAGATTATGAGTTACTAATATACGATTTAAAAACCAAATATTTTTTTCTATGAGCATAAAAAAACATCCAAAGGCACAAAGTCACCCAAAGAGCGATGGAGCGAGCTATGCTCGGAGTTTCCATTCGTGATCGAATCAGATACGATGAGATCCGTAGAAGAACCAAAGTAATCTTTATAAAATTTAAAAAAATATGGGGTGACTTTTAATTAGTTCTTGAAAGCAAAGGATATGAATGTACTCATGATGACAAACAACTTTCCCAAAGAAACTACATATCAAATATGAAAAAAAAAATGAATCCCTTATACATTTTTGCCGATTTGATAACTTAATAATGTATCAAGGACTACATTTTTTTTTTCATATTTGACATACTTACTTATAGTTTTTTTTGGATAGTTGTTTATAATCACGAGAACATTCATATCCTTTGCTATCAAGAACTAATTAAAATTCACCCTGTATACATAAAGTGAGTTTAAGGGTGACACAAAATTGTTGACTTAAGGATAAGTCACAATTGCAGCTTTCATTGCTGTCTCTAACTAACGCTGTGTTTCTCTACTAGAACCTCTTTAAATGTTAATTTATAAAGTCTTGCTGCTACGTGAAGACATGGAAATAAAAGAACATGACAAGTCTAGTATTAAAAGTTCTTAAAAGTATATATGTATCTGTACATATAATTATAATTTTTAGTTCCGTTTCCATAGGGTGCTAACAAGACCCATTTTAAAGCTTGCAATACTTGTATGTAGGTATGTAATGTTTGTTTTGTTCAAATCTTGCGATCGATTTTAAAGCGACTTTCAGGGGTCCGATAAATTGATTTAAAGTGACAATAGATCCTTTAGGCATTTTAAAGTGAATCTAATGATTGAAGGTGTAATCATGGTTTCAGGATCGTCTTTTATTTTCAATAGAATTGTAGGACATTTTTACTGGTGGAGTCGGAATCAAGGTCCCAGAGTTGTCTTTTATTTTTCAATAGATTTATAGGAAACTAGCTGTTTCCCGCGGTTTCACCCGCGTGGACAACGTTTCTATGACTTTTCGAGGGTGCGCAGTGCGTGGTAAAAAGTAGCCTATGTCTGAATCCAGGTCCTAATCTGTCTACCTACCAAATTTCAGCCAAATCCGTTCAGTAGTTTTTGCGGGAAAGCGTAACAGACAGACAGAGTTACTTTCACATTTATAATATTAGTAGGGATACACTGTGCTCACCTCTTTTGAAGTTGGAATCTTGTATTTTTTTATATTCGTTTGAGCATTTGGTTTTTGAGCATTATTATATCAGCTCATATACGTCCCCACCGAGGGGCTCGAGCCTACCCTGAAATCAGGGCGATCAGGCCTTAGTCGACCACGCGGGCCCAGTGCGGGTTGGTCGACTTCACACACAACCTTTGAGTTTCATCGTAGGCGTGTGCAGGTTTCCTCACGATGTTTTCCTTCACCGTTAAAGCAATCGGTAAGTATATGTACGTAAGTTTTGAAAAACTCCTTGGTACATTGGCTGTCTAGATTTGAACCCGGTACCTCTGGTTAGAAGGATCGAGTAGTTACAGGTTGAGCCACCGACGCTTTTTTTTTGAGCATAAAAAGTAATAACTCTTTTCAAATAAAAGCTTGTACCTAAAAGCTTTAAGGTTTTCCGAAAGTATATTAGGTATGACGGATTTCCTAACAAATATAATGATAAAAAAAACCGGCCATGTGCGATAGGACTCGCGCACCTAAGGTCCTGTACCACCATACCTCAAGACAAATATAACTATGATATGTACCTATTCATTACAAACAAAAGTCATCCCTATTGCCACCGTGAATCAATTTATCGCACCCGTGAAAGTCGCTTTAAAATCGATCGCAAGATTTGAACTAAACAAACATTACATACACACAAACATTGCAAGTTAAATACTTAAAACCTTTAAAAAATGTTATTTTGTTACATTTTGTTTAATAAGCTTTAGTGAAAAGTGCCATAATGACCACTATCCTATGAACATCACATCACTATGAATATTATTAAATACATTCAATAAAATATATTATGTATAGGAAAGTTGTTTATTTAAAAGACGTTAAATAATTAAATAGTTAGTACCTCACAATTTATTGTTAGATGAGAAAATTCTCGTTGTTTTATAAGTTTTTTTCAGTGGTCAGGTTTTAGTTTTTAAACTAACTTTTTTTGACTGTAGCTAGGTACTACTCAGTGTCGTTAATGAACTCCAATGTAATAAATAAATAGGTACCAATATATAATAACGAAAATTTATTGAACTATTTCATCCAAAAATCCAAAAACGAGGCCTGTATCGTTTGATATTTCGCGCATGCGCGCCGACGGTATCTCCTTTTTACAGGCTCCATCCGACGGAATACTGAATATTTGATCGTTTCTGTTATATTTTCAGTATGTTAACAAATGAATTTATAGCAAAAAAATATACTTTATAATAAAGATACAGTATGTCATAGTATAGTAAGTAATAATAGATATTTAATGTAATGACACTATCAACAAGACTTTATTTATTACCCTGCCAAAAACGAATGCTCTGTTTGCTAACGTTGCATCGTCGTAAATTAAGTTAGATATCTAAATCTTCAACGGTGTTATGTAAACACGCCAAAAAATGACTAGTTTTAAAAAAAGAAAATGCTTGAATTATGCACGATTTATTTTCACCTTTCTTTTCTAATTAGACAAATGCGATAAGACCTCTACCTACATCTACTTTCGTGAAATGTATTGTAAATACTTATGCTATGATAACATAAGAGAGTAAGGTATTACAAAACGTGAAAACTGGAAAAATTATGGGAAAACAAACACAGAACACAGTGAACTTAGCCCAGTATGGAATTCGCGGCGTCCTTCCCATCAGTCATCTCTTTTTTCACTCAAAAAGAATATAAACTGTCACTGCATCGGCATAATCTGACTTAAACACTCATAAAATCACTAATTATCGCACAATACTTGTCGAAATCCTTGAAAACTTAGTTAAACATCACAAAAACTGAAGAGTAAACAAATCCACGTCGTTCACATAGGTTCTGTCAGGGGGCACCGTGATCGCGTCACACAATATGGCGATCAGATGCCGCGCTCCCATTGGCTGTGGCTAGCACTGCCGTGAAGTTGGCCCGGTGGAGCGAGCGAGGAGGATTTATGTGATGTTTTGGCGCCGATGAAAGACGGAGAATGTGTTGGAGGGATACATTTGTATGCCGGCGGCGTTTGGACCGGTTTCGTCAGAGGCGGCGTTTGTATGTGCGCGGTCGGCTATGTGCCGCGGGCAGGTAGACTACTTTTATTGATGGATTACTTTCAACGCTCTGTACGAATTAATTGATTGATACAGATTTTTAATGATTGTTATCTTTCTTGTTTCAGGTAAGAACATGGTTGCGACTTGGTTTCAGGACGGTAATTAATATTAATTCTTAAATACTTACCAAGTACCAAAAGTACTTACACTTAAATATACTCGCTAGTATGGAAACGCAATCAAGCGTAAGTAGAGCATCCATCAAGGGGTACGGCAGTGCCCCCCGCCAAGTCAAGTAGACAACAACGGAAGTACACCCTTTTCTCGAAGCAACGTTAGGGACTAAAAATCTGTTTGAATTTAATATTGCATTGTTTACGTAATGTAGACAGCGTATATTCCAAATCACAAGTTTCTACCTTTAACAGTCTTTAAAATACCGTTTATCATAGTTTCCATAATATTTCGTCACTCACTCACTAATCATCAAAAAGATAGATCACTTCCAGGAGACATAGAATATTGAAATTTGGCATGGATATAAGTGATCGGATGTACCCACTAAGAGGAAAAATTCTAAAAACGACCAAGTGTGAGTTGTACTCGCACAGGAAAGGTTCTGTTCCGCCACTTATCATCAAATATCAGGTAACCTACAAATTTTAAATTTGGCATTAAGTTAAATTATATGGCGTATACAAAAAAAAATACGAAAAATTGGCTAATTGCGAGTCGGAATTGTGAAATTAGGGTTCCTTACTATCTACTACCATTTATGAATATTTTAGACCACTTCCTGGTGACTTAGAAACTTGTTTGGCAGTTCAGTAGGTTATTGAGCGTAAATACAAAGTGCGAGTCGGAGTAGCAAAATTAAGGTTCCGTACCACCATAACTCATCAAAATAATTATATAGACCACTTGCAGGTGACTCATGAACTTAAAATTATAATTATAAAAAAAAAATAACAAGGAATCTTGGTAAGCCCGCTTCCATCTTCGTCATCATTGTCACTTACCATTAGGTGAGATAATGCCAAGGGCTTACCAATTGTGAATAACAAAAATAAAAGAATATATGTATCAGAAGTAGTGTTGCCAACCGTCCCGTATTTCACGGGACGTCCCGTATTTCTTGCATAAATTTCTATGTCCCGCCGGGACAACCCAATGTCTAGTATTTTACGAAATTCTACGGACCATGAACGCTATCGAATAATTGAAAACGCTAAACACGTTAAAAAACCGACTTCCATCGCAACAACTTCGAACAATTTTGCATTATTATTTTTGGTTTTTGTTAATTTTCTAATAAAGTACTACACCGATTTTGATAAAATTTATATGGGACCACACGGGAAGCACTATCTTTCGAATAAAAAATTAATCATCAAAATCGGTTCACCCAGTCAAAAGTTCTGAAGTAATACACATAAAAAAACATACAGTCGAATTGAGAACCTCCTCGTTTTTGGAAGTCGCTTGAAAATGGAAGAAAATTATACAGCAGTTTTCTAAAACCGAGGTGGGCAACGTTTACACGGTAATTTATTATATTTTTAGTATTCCTAGCTCAAATTGTTTTGTCGAAAGATTATTTTCACAAATGATTCTAAAATGGACTGACGCCCGTAACAAATGCACGCCGAATTCGTTAAAACCAAACTGATAACCATGTTTAACTACGATTTTGACTGTTATTGACTAAAAATGCTATGATTTTTATTTGTCCCGGGTGAAAAAGAAAAATCCCGTATTTTTCAAGATTTATGATCGTTTGTCCCTTAAGGCCGAAAAAGAAAGTTGGCAACCCTAATCAGAAGGCACGGCAGTGCCCCTCGCCAAGTCGAGCAGACGAGCACAGCCGTACCGTACACTCTTTTCTCGAAGAAACTCAACACCTTTTCGAACTCTTTATACATATCTTTTTTAGGCACAGAAGAAACTGCGAAAATTGTATATTGTATCGTTTACGTAATGTAGACAGCGTAAATTCCAAAGTACAAGTTCCTACCTATAACGGTTATTAAATTATTATTCATCGAAGTTTCGATATTTTGTCACCTATTCAATCCTTGTAAGCTATCCAGTTTTTCGAAAATTATTTAACATCCTCTTATTGGCCTCACCCGTATCTATCTATGTAATGGCATCTTTGAACGTTATTTAAATATTTCTCACGCATTGAGGACAGATGACAATACATGGTTACCTTGACCCGATGCTGCAGCATCACCTGGAATCTAAAGGATACACCAACTCCTTACCAACTTACAGAGTGGTTTCGTGTTTGGGCTCATAGGAATGGTCTTAAAAATAGGTCATATTAGTGGTAAAAAAATTGTGTCGTTTTTTTTTTAAATTAAACATTTTATTTATGTAAGGGGTAGATATATTTTTGGAAGTTCTGGAACTACTTACTGAATTGATGTTAAAATATTTTTACGAAGAGAAAGTTACACTATCTCTCTGATGGCAAGAGGCCAAAAAATAGGAAATAAAAAAAACAAAAATATTAAACCACTACACACCCTTGAATTAAAACTAACCCGCACTGGGTCCTCGTGGTCGACTAAGGCCCAAACGACCTAATTCAGGGTAGGCTCGAGCCCCGCGGTGGGGACGTAATGAACTGATATGATGACACACCCTTGAATACTTCATAAAAACTGTATTCATGCACACATGGCATGAGCACAAGAAAATTAAATCCTACTTATATTATAAATGTAAAAGCTTGTAGGTATGTATGGATGTTTGTTACTCTTTCACGCTTCAACCAATGGATGGATCGGGATGAAACTTGGCACACATATAGGTCAGATCCTAGAATAGGACATAGGCTACTTTTTACCCCAGGAAACGTCTTATTCCTACTAGAAAATCGAAAACAACGCGGGCGTAACCGCGGGCAGACGGCTTGTACAGAGGCCAGCACATCAAGCTATACACTCGTAGTGCGATTCTGATCCATACCCTTTCGGCATAAGAATGGTACAAAGTTTAAAGTGTGTAGCTTGATGTGCGGCCTGTGTAAATTATAAATATTTAAGCAAGCAGAACAGAAAAATATCCCTACTTCTCTGACATTCTATAGGTAATACACTCCCACGAAAATAGCGGAAATCGGTGTATGTACCTACCTACAGAGACAGGCGAATATGGCTCAAGCCCAATAGCCTAAGATAAATTTATTTTGTCGTGTAACTAGCAATAAATATGCTAATTTAACACTATAACGTCCGTATGTCGCCTAGCGATCCGCCCGCCATTGAAAGAGTGAAAAAGATATCACAAAATTGCACTGCGCATTCCTCTTTTCAGTCATACAGCCTTTCGTGGGCAACACGCGAAAGTTTGCTCTGTTTCTTTTGGGCAACGGTTGTATTTTTCTCTTCCAAATTTATTGAGTTACGTCGTTCTAGTGTCGGCGGGGAGTTTTATCGACCTACGGCAACTACTAACCCAATAAATTTTGGTGTTTCGCTCAGTGAATCCGTTCGTTCGTTGAACGAATGCATCGTCCTAGATACTAACGAACGGCTGGATTTCTATGAATCGATTTATTTGCATTGATTTTTGGTACAATATTTGATTTTTCATACCCATTTATTATCGTGTATTTTAACCCGGCGCCAATGACGTGTAAAAAATAATGCGGACGATGACGCGGGGTCAATATAACCCGAATGTTTTTTTTCTTAATTATCTGGTTATCTGCTTCATTATAACAATTTAATACCAAGTAAGAACTATTGCTTGACCATGAAGTCATTGTAGTACCAAGATGTTTAAGTTAATTTAGATATCAAATTAGGCTTTAGTTTTAATACAACAACCTCAAAAGGGCAAAAAAAATATTTCCTTTTAGAACTAAAAATGTATGGAGCTGTAGCCGTTTTATTCCAGTTTTATTCAAGAAGAGGGATTTTACCATTCTTCACTGGCGCTTGCTCACTACAAACAAATGTTACAAATCATATGAATTGAGGTCTTATCTCCAGCTACTGAGAAAACCATGAACGATTATACATAATATGTTTTTTTCGAAATTTCCCCAATCGAAAATCGCTCGGGTCAATATGACCCAGCGTCATTGTCGGCGGGTTAATAAATTTTTTGGCCATTTTCACATTTTGCGCCACGCATTTAAAAATCCATTCTACAAAGGTTAGGTACATATTATTTTGTCGTTAAGAAACAATTGTTTTGGTGTACTATAAGTGTAAATAAATAAATAAATATCGTTGAAAGAAACACAGTTGAAATATAAATCATTGAAACAACATAATTTGCAAAATGAACTTAATCGGAGTCAATATTTAATTGATCAGCAAACCTTAATTAACTTGTAGGTCGGCGGCGAGCCCAAAAGCTCCTTTAGAAAAAGAAGCCATCTGCGTTTTGGTATTCAAATTATTTTTTTAGAACTTGTTCTGAGCTCGAACCACGAAGATATAACTAAATCTTTGCATCACGCTCACTCTTGCGCATTTCAAACGTGCGGGAACGGTGCAACATTTAAACTCGGTATCTTCAGCGTTGAAGGGGTAATAATATAACAAACGGACTCATATGGGACCGAATGTAAAATCGAACAAAAAAATCACATCACAAAAGTTTGCCTAAACTAACCTCGTTAAGAGATTCCAGGATAAAAGAATAGCGTTTTTCAGTATCGTGACGATTGTCCAAGCGATCGGATAGCTCGATCGAGGTGTATCATAACTGGATACTTGAATTATCCAAGTTTGTGGCTTTGAAAGCAGATTTTTTTACATTTAGTTGTTCAGTGACGCAAAGGTTCATTGTATAATTGCAAAGAGAAAGTTCTTGTTGTATTCAGCAAACAAAAAGATAACCTTTTTTTGAGCTATTGTTCAAGAGAAAGCCGCTGACGACAAAAATTCTTTTGTACCTGCAAAGAAACAGTTAATAACGGCTTTAAGTTTTTTAGTTTTGCTTTAGCCTTGTAAAGGAATACTTGTGCAATTTATTTTAAAGTTAGTGACGCCGCCGTTAAGTGTAATAGTGAAGTGAACACTTGAAAAATGCTACACTTTAGGTACGTAGACTTTTTAAATCTACTAGCTTTTCCCCGCGGCTTCGCCCGCGTGGACTTAGTTTTTATGACTATCTGTGAGGGTGAGTGGTGCGCGGCTCGCGAGCGTGGTCATGAGTTTTCTCCAAATCCCTTAGGTACTATATCGAGCTTTTCTGATTAGCAGACTATGTCACTCCCCACCCCCTAACCAATTCTATATAAAAAAGTAACTTCAATCCGTTGCTCCGTTGCGTGCGACGCCGACGTGCGCGAGCGTGGAAATAAGTTTTCCCCAGATCCTTCGGGAACTATATCAGGATATGCTAATTAGTAAATTATGTCATTTCCTACCCCCTCAACCATCTCTGTGCAAAAATCACAACAATCCATTGTTCCGTCGCGATGTTAAACAAATTACCTACCAATAAAGAGTATTTTATAAGTTCCCTCAAGGAGCTGCATCAGACTCTGCTATTTTAACGGGATAAGAAGTAGCCTATGTCCTTTCCTTACATGCCAAATTTCATCAAGAATGGTCAAGGTGTTTAAGCGTAAAAAGGTAACAAACCTACACATTTTTAATATTAGGATGTTGCAGCAATCCTGAAAAATATTAGATGTGACGTTTTTACGAATTTAATCTCACGAACATGTTGGTTCGTGCACATTTCTCTGTACAAATTAACAGTGAACGTGTCATTTTTTTTTTCGTTAGCCGCTAACTGTGTTAGGCAATTTATGTGCCGTGTCATGTAGCAGTTTGTCCCAACGTACATAACCTATAGGTTTGTGCGAACAGCCAGAAATATAGACGGACGACATTTTGTTGCCAGTACTGCGGCGTGGCAAGTAAACCAGTATTGCAGGCACTACCCTATAATAGTATTTGTGAGTTACGATGATTTGGATTTGCTTCTACTGCCACGAACCAATTTAAAGCACGGTAATTTTCTTTAATACATAATGTAACAATTTGGCGCTTTAACGTGACTTTTTTTTAAATTCACAATTGGTAAACCCTTGACAGCATCTCACCTGGTGATAAGTGACGTTGTTGCCGAAGATGGAAGCGAACGCAATGGGGAACTGGCTATCTTATCTTCATGCCGGAACACACCAATGATATCAACATTGATATTTGGCGGCAAGACTTTAGATAAGATGGTGGTAGCTAGCCAGGCGGGCTTAGAAAATGCCCTACCACCAACCAAACCGAGTCTTACAATTGACCCCGCCGGGAATCGAACCCGCGACCTCCTGTGTAATGCCAGTGAACTTTGCCTCTGAGCTACGGAGGCGGTAACTACTGGCGTTTATTTCACCACCTAAATAAGACATAGCTGAAAATGACATTGCCGTACAATAGTGGCTGAAAATTTGGTGTGAAATTTTACTGGTCCCCAAGGAGTTGTTATATCCGATGGTCCTCTGGTATACAACAAGGGAACATGTTGAATGCCTTTACGCACATCCAGACACAAAGGAGAGACGCTTAATTAAACTAGCGGAGAAGGCAAGCGAAACGTAAGCATTTAATTTATATCCCTGCAGTAAACTCCGCGGACTCTTCCGAAGTGGTTTAAGCGCATTGGCGGAGCGGCAAGCGGCTGGCGAAGAAAATAGGTGAAGTTTAAAAATTAATTAGGGATATCGGTTTGAAAATGTTTAGACTCATTTAATTGGTGAAACTCTACAAATAGATAAATATTTAATTTAATTATAATTAAAAAATCTATTGGTGTTTAATCGAAATGGACCAAAAATCTTACAGTCAGACAAATTGCGTAAAAGCTATACGTACGTGTAAATTTAGGTAATGAAACGATTTACATTTAACCGCCTCTGGCGTAATGGTTAGTTCATTCGCTTCACACCAGGAGGTCGCGGGTTCGATTACCGGTGGGTTCAACTTGTAAGACTCGGTTTGATTGGTGGTAGGGCATTTTCTAAGCCCGCCTTGCTAGTTACCACCATCTTATCTAAGTCTTGCCGCCAAACATCAATGTTGACAGCATTGATGTATTCCGGCATGAAGATAAGATAGTCAGATCCCCATTGCGTTGGAGAATCTTGGTAAGACCACTTCCATCTTCGGCATCATCGTTAATTACCATCAGGTGAGATGATACCAAGGGCTTACCAATAGTGAAGAAAAAAAATTACATAATTTTTTGAATAGTTTCAAAATAATCTTTAAAAACTTTAATTTAAGGTCTGTAGGTAATGCGCGTGCAAATATTATACGTCTTTCAAACGTAATCACTCGTAAGATAGACATCAACGGAAGCATTATGCTAAAGTTAAAGAAACAGCGTCCAATTCATAAGAAAGACATTAATGCGAGTTTTGCGAGTACTTCAATAAGTAAAAAAAAGTAATAACAATATAACATATCATCATATGTGAAGGTCTAAAAGGTTTTAGTTTTTTTTAATCAATATATAAACTAAACTTTTATTCCCACAGAAAAAATGTAAACAAAGTTATTCCTGTGTTATATCAGGTATTCATAAACCAAGGGTCCGCTGTCTAAAATTACGAGTTCATCTTCTCTTAGAAGCAAAAGTTACCATATATCCAACATTTTTACTGAGGGTATTTGTTTAATTTTTTTCCGTGGGAATGAAAATTTGGGTTTAGATTAGATTAAATTAGATTCATTTATTAAGTAATTAGTCAAAGGATAATATGATGGTAATAATAGTAATATACCTATTATAAAAGTCAAACATAAAAAGATAATCATAAGAAAATTAAAAATAAAAGACATTGATAACAATAACAAAATACTGTCAAAAATAGTGTAAAAATAATGTTGAGAAATATGTTATATATCAAAATAAAACAATTAAAAATTAAATGAACTTTGTCAATTTAATTATGTTATACAAATTAAATTTAATTTGTGTGTGAAGTCGACCAACCCGCATTGAGTCCGTGTGGTCGACTAAGGCCCAATCGCCCTAATTCAGGGTAGGCTCGGGTGGGGACGTATATGAGCTGATATAATGATACAAATTAAAATTGAAATAGACTTAGCTCTCATTTGTTGGGTTTGACTTGAAAAACGTTACCTACCGCTTTATAGGAACAGACCAACGCCGTGATGTAGCAATTAGTACCTATATGCTTTGGGTTTGAATATAAATCGCTATCGCTCAACATTTGGAACGTGTAGTTTTCGTTGTATTTCGCTGTGGAAAAACTCGCCTTAGCTTGCACAGATACTGGAATAAACTATTTTAATTGCAAGTTAAGCTCACTATTGAATCAGCAAATGTAATTGTGTGCTATGTATATAATTGATTACCAGTGGACAAGTAACGTATGGTACCTACATGGTTACTGGTTCACTTGAAATCATGAGTTATTTATATTTTACTAGCTTTTTCCCGTGGCTTTGCCCGCGTGGACATACTTTCTATGACTGTCTTCAAGGGTGCGCAGACCCGCAAGCGTGGAAAAAAGTAGCCTATATATTAATCCAGGTCCTAATCTGTCTACCTACCATATTTCAGTCGGATACGTTACGTAGGTTTTGCGTGAAAGAGTAACAAACATCCAAACATACAAACTTAGGCGTTTATAATTTTAGTAGGATTGTATTTGGACTATCAAATTACTTATTTCTATTAAATTTAGCGAATAAATTAAAATCGATTATTTGGATTCTTCTACTTCTTTAGGTATTTCGGTAAGATGCTGACAGCCCTATAATTATCTCATAATAACAATGGTTCTCATCACGTTAAATTCTTACAAAGGCTTAACAATTATGTTTTTATGATTTGTTATTATATGTTTACCTATATGTGGTAGGTAAGTTAGCCACACAACATGCAGAACTTCCCAAAGTTTCAACTGAAATAGTTATTTCTCCCAAGGGAGGCTGCAGTGACCACTACGAATAGCCAAGTTTAGCATCTTGATTTCCCAACTGCCGAATTTCATAGCAAATAGCCAGATAGTAAATGCTGCTACTATCCCTCTCAATTGAATATACGCATTCATAATGTGATTTAATCTTATTTATTCTTGTTGTATTTATGATGAATTTTACATATTTATCCAACGATATGCAAAGTGTAAAAAATCCTTAATGTTGTTGCTATCACTTATAATTTTTAACATTTATTCAGTTCGTATTTATAATAAACTCTACATGTTTATCCAACGATATTCAAAGTTTAAAAAAATATTTAAATGTTTTCAAAATTGTAAATGTGTTAAAGTTATTTTAAATGTTCTATTTGCTATCACTCACAATTTTTAATATTTATTCTTGTTGTATTTATGATGAGTTATACATATTTATCCAAAAATATGCAAAGTGTAAAAATTATTTAAATGTTAGTGCTCTAACTAATAATTTTTAATATTTATTGATGTTGTACTAATATTAAACTTAACATATATATCCAACGATATTCAAAGCGCAGATATTCTTTAAATATTATAGCTATCGCTTATAATTTTTAATATTTATTCATTTTGTAATTATGATGCATTTTACATATTTCATCATCATCATATCAGCCGAAGGAAGTCCACTGCTGGACATAGGCCTCCCCCAAGGATCTCCACGACGACCGGTTCTGCGCTGCCCGGATCCAGCGGCTTCCCGCGACCTTCACCAGGTCATCGGTCCACCGAGTGGGAGGCCTACACTTTACATATTTATTCAATGATATTTAAAGTTTTAAATTCTTTAAATGTTGTTGCTGTCACTTACAATTTTTAATATTTATTCAGTTTATATTTATAATAAACTTTACATATCCAATGATATTCAAAGCGCAGATATTCTTTAAATGTTATAGCTATCGCTTATAATTTTTAATATTTATTCATGTTATAATTATGAAGCATTTTACATATTCATCCAATGATATTTAAAGTGTTAAATTCTTTAAATTTTGTTGCTGTCACTTATAATTTTTAATATTCATTCATGTTATATTTATAATACACTTTACATATTTATCAAAAGATATTCAAAGTGTAAAGGTTCTTTAAGTTTTACTGCTATCGCTTATAATTATTATTAATGTTTATTCATGTTATATTTATAATAAACTTTACATTTTTATCAAACGATATTCAAAGTGTAAAAGTTCATAAAATGTTGTTGCTATCGCTTATAATTTTTAATATTTAATAATGTTGTATTTATAATGAACTTTACATATTTATCCAACGATATTCAAAGTGTGAAAATTCTTTAAAAGTTGTTGTCCCCATCACTTATAGACTTATAGTTTTAATGTATTTCCTGCAGATTTACCGCTGACACAGTATATATATTAGTACTAACGTACCGCTGAAGTGGTCATAGCTCATGTCAGTGTAACTTGCCTGATTGGGTCGATCACGTGCTTCAGGTCAGTTAATGACCTGAAGCACGGTCATTATCCAGGTTTGACTGTTGAGGCATTTTTCTCGACGGGTTTTCGTGCTTCGCAAGGCACTTTGGAGTTTATATTCTAAACCAACTGCTGCGATAGCTTTGTTTCTTACCCGACTGCGGTAGGAGGGTGGGTTATTTTCCCGAGTGTATGTATGTATGTACTTTGGCACGCCCTGTAGCCTAAACGGCTTGATGGATTTAGGGGTGCGGGGTGTCGCTAGATTTGTCTTGATCCCGTGAGTGACATAGGATACATTTTTACCCGACTGGCCAAGAAGTACCTAGGGGTAAAGTTTTTATGTAGTCAGGATTTTAATTTTTAATTAATTCCTGAAGTTATTAACTCATACATATATCTTTTGAAAAGACTATGGAACCCTACGTTTATGCAATTGGCCACTTTTTTTTAATTTATAACAGTCCACTTAAGGGAAGAACATTGGAAAAGTTGTTCGCAAATTGGGAAATTCGGTATAAACTGAAACTGATTTTTTTCTATAGGATTTTTGTATGAACGGCAGACCTAACTCATGAGAAAGATGCACCCTCGATTTAAGTCATAAAAAGATAACCGCGCGAGCGAAGCCACGGGCCAAAGCTAGTGTTATTAATAGATTTGAGGATTTTAGTACCAGTAACCATTCCTTGCTTATAGTAGGTATTTCGTTATATTAAGATAAATTTCAAGTTCAAATAAGTTTCAGTGTCCTGAATGTCCATTCTATTTATCTATTTACATATAATAAAACTAACGGGGCCGCGTCTATACATGAAATATTTTTGGAAAATAATAACTGTCGTGGGACATTACTAACGATATAGAGATCAAAACAACAACTTTTGGATTTTTTTCTGTCCGTCTATCTGTCTGTTCGCGTATCACGAAAATTCAAGAGCTCCCGTGGGAAAACTCAAAACCTCCACGCGGACGAATTCGCGGGCACAGTTAGTAATGAAATATAGTATGTTATTGAATCAATTCACAGTAAATATTCTCATACCCCACTTGGGGTAATAATCCCAGGCCACCTCATAATGAACTGACCACCTAAATTCCTCTACATCTTTCCACCTATCCACCCCACTTTAATTAAGTCCATACTGGGCCACAACAATGGGACGCCGATGCTTGCCAAGATACCTATTCAAATATGTCCAAAGCTTCCACGACATTGCCACTGTTCCTATATTTATTGGTTATTCTGGTTCGAACTGTATTGTTGTATAATAATAATCCTTATTAATTATAATATATAAAAATGAATCGCAAAATGTGTTGGTAAGCGCATAACTCGAGAACGGCTGGACCGATTTCGTTAATTCATTTTTTGTCGAGTTCGTTATTGTCAGGAGAAGGTTTTTATGTAGGGTAGCGTAGGGTAGGGTAGTGTAGTGTAGTGTAGGGTAGGGTAGTGTAGGGTAGGGTAGTGTAGTGTAGGGTAGGGTAGTGTAGTGTAGGGTAGGGTAGTGTAGTGTAGTGTAGGGTAGGGTAGTGTAGGGTAGGGTAGTGTAGTGTAGGGTAGAGTAGTGTAGGGTAGGGTAGGGTAGTGTAGTGTAGTGTAGGGTAGGGTAGGGTAGGGCAGTGTACTGTAATGTAAGGCGGTACGTAGTTCGCCGGGACAGCTGGTTTATTAATAATATTATAAATGTGAAAATAAGTTTGTTTGTTTGTTACCTTTTCACGCTTCAACGCCTTGACCAATCTTTATGAAATTTGGCATGCAGGTAGCCTGTGTCACGGGGAAGGACATATGTTACTTTTTATCCCGGGAAAGTAGCACAATCTGATGCAGTTCCTGAGGGAACTAAAAAAATACTCGATTGTTGTGATTTTTTGCACAGAGATGGTTGAGTAGGTGGGAAACGACATAATTTACTAATCACCCTTAAAGACAGTCATAAAAACGATGTCCACGCGGGCGGAAAGCTAGTAATTTTATAGTAATAAAGATGAGGAGTTTATCTGCGTAATCGAATTAGAAAAGAGGAGATCCGTAGGAGAACCAAAGTAACCGACATAGCTCTCGAGAATTGCTAAATTAAGTGGCAGTGGGCGGGGCACATAGCTCGTAGAACAGATGGACGTTGGGTTAGTAAAGTTCTGGAATGGCGACCGCGCATCGGAAAACGTAGCGTAGGAAGGCCTCCCACTCGGTGGACCGATGACCTGGTCTTCACCAGCCGCTGGATGCGGGCAGCGCAGAACCAGTCGTCGTGGAAATCCTTGGGGGAGGCCTATGTCCAGCAGTGGACGTCCTTCGGCTGATATGATGATGATGATTAAAGATGAGATAACTATTGAATTAACAAAATTTAAAATTTTTACCCGACTGCCTCAGATGGAGGGTTATGTTATTCAAGTGTATGTATGTATGTATGTAGATTTCTATGTTCCTTGCTACACTCTGAAAGTCGTGAAGGATTCTCACGTGTGAGGTATCGTTGCATTCGTCTTGATCCCGTGAGTCACATATGATACATTTTTACCCGATTGTCGGGTTGGGTTTTTAATTTTTAAAGAATTCCCAAAGTTATTCAAGATTCAAGGTATTTATTCAAAATAGGTGCAAATTACACTCGTTTTGATTAAATAATAATAACATAGTTTCTATTATTTTTTTGTTTTATTTTTTATTCAATATTGGTAGATAAACCCTTGGCATCATCTCACCTGATGGTAAGTGACGATGATGCCGAAGATGGAACCGGGCTTACCAAGATTCTCCAACGCACTTGTGAATTGGCTATCTTATCTTCAAGCCGGAACACATCAATTTTGACAGCAAGACTTAGATGAGATTGAGGTAGCTAGCCAGGCGGGCTTACAAAATGCCCTACCACCAACCCGTGACCTCCTGGTGTGAAGCGAATGGACTAACCATTACGCCACGGAGGCGGTTAAGAATCGTTTGTGAAAAATCAAGAAATAAACAATCATTAGTTTATCAAATTAAAATATAAAAATTCAATACTTGAAATAAACCAGATTATTTCATTAGAACACGAAAACAATATTTCACGCAAAGTTATACATAGAAATCATTGAATGTCATTGATACCTTTGACAAGAGTAGGCCAGTTCACACGGACAGCACCCGGTCACGAGAATAACGCGAGTGTCAGCCATCGCTCCCATCAACCATATTAGAGGGAGAGAAACGACCCGGCTATTGTTATTGTCATCACAAAATTACATTATTCCTAAACCTTAAGTCAACATTACTCAATCATTTTCTATTTTCTTTCGAGCGACTTTAGGAAGGGGTCATTATTTGAGCAGAGATCAAATTGGGTCAAAATTATTTTTATTTTCTCAGACTTTTTAATTACCTTTTTCTAACAGCAATAACATTTTTTTTATAGTTTGTCCTATTTAGTCTAACTTTTTATTATATACTTGGCCCACTACATCCCTTTTTTTTAACAGAACCTTTTTGGCATCCCATTTTAAATTCTAAGTATTATGTAGCAGTTCATTTCCCTTCCAGGTTCTTTTCTTACTTTGCACCATATTTGAAAACTTCTGAACCGATTTGTATACAATTTGGATAAGAGATATTATTTTAATAATACTCTATACTTGAAGTTGTTGACAAATATTATGTACATATGCCTGGGACAAACAGTCCGGTTAGGTAGGGCCAAATTCAATAAAGAGATCAATTGAAAATTATTTTTAAATTTTTCCTCACTTGATTTTTTTAGAGTTGCCACCATAGCAAAAACAACTGGACAACTCCGAGTTGGACACGCGCACTGAGGATTCCGTACAAAAACATCAACGAGTAGAAAAATCGAATTCAAGAACATACTTAACTTTATAGTTAACATACCTTTATACAGGGTAGTTAATTAGTTCGAGAAAAATCTAGCTAAGGCACCTCCCATACAAACCCATGCTGTTATTTGTTTTCTCAAAAATATCTTTTACGGTTTTGATTAAACTTTGCAAATTACCACAACTTAATAAGGTTATAATGGCTAGTTCATTATTCCAGAAAAACCAAAATAAGGTATACCTCCTATACAAACCCGAATTGTTTTTATTTTTTTAATTCATTATAACTTGTTCGAGAAACTGAGAGTTTAGAGCACGAGGTATCGTTGGTTCGTCTTGATTCACTGAGTGACACAGATACAATTTTTAAGCAGTCGGCTTTTTTACTTTTAATTTAATTGGTCAGGAAGTTATTTTTCGACTGACTTCCAAAAAGGAGTAGGTTCTCAATTGGACTGTATCTATGTTTTTTTTGGAGTTTACTCCTTAAGAATCGATTTGCATATATAAGGGGCCCGGTATGAGAAAAATGTGATTAGTAAAATCTATCAATGAATGACAGCGTTACGAAAAAGTTTCGATACCAAAAAGGTCGTGTTCAATAGTAGAAATGAAGTGAGTTATAGTTTTTTTTCAAGCGCGAGTAAACTCCAGTCGTGCGTCGGAGCTAACACAACAATTTTTTTTTATTCGTTACCTGCTGATATCTTTGCAGTTTTTGAACCGATTTTTATGACTTTTTTATCGCTAGAGATAGGGTATACTGCCAAACAAGTCCTATATAAATTTTATCAAAATCGGTATAGTACATTTTTAGAACATTAACCAAAACCAAAAAAAATAATGTAAAGTTGTTACGATGGAAGTCGGTTTTTTAACGTGTTCAGCGTTTCTAATCATGCTTGTACTTTTTTTTACCTATTTGACTGCGTATGAGTTTGCTAACTGGTTTAAAGTTAATTATTTTACAATTCCGATGCCTATCTTCAAAAACAACTCCTATCCAAGCATTATTTATGTATGTATCAATTTCCTAGATAAACCACAAATTTAACCATTTAACGGTGCGTCGGCGAATCTCGTTATACTCATGTTTAAATTTAAATTAAACCGGAATCGTACATACGTGGGTGGTGACACAAAATGACTGTAAACTATAAATAAAGAGTGAAGATGCCTTCAAGGTTGATAGGCCGATCCAACGATTTCAAAGCGATTTGAAGAAAACAACAAACGGGTACAAACTACTACAAACTTGTGTGGCATTCAAAGATTCCAAATTTTTATTTAAAATATGTGAAAATTACACTCTTTCTGATAGTCATAATACCTATAGTAACTACATAATATACTATTGTCATTTGTGAAAAAAAAAGACGTGTGGCACTCGGGGACTGTCGCGGTAAAGCTATTGCATAGCATTTGTGCGAGACAGAACAGTTTTCATTAAATTTGTACAGTTTAATATAGCTAAGTGCATTTGTTAAAATTTATATATAGATAGTGTTTCTTGCATTTCATGATATTTGTAAATAGTTTACTTGAATAAACAATTGTTTAAGTGTTTTAATTCAATTAGGAGCGCCTGTATGGTCGTTGTTACGGTATTGCTCCGAAGAGGGGTCTTAGTTTCTCCGTCCCTTTCACACAGTCGTCCCTCTCTTCAGAGCGGTACCGCCTGTATGGTCGTTGTTACGGTATTGCTCCGAAGAGGGGTCTTAGTTTCTCCGTCCCTTTCACACAGTCGTCCCTCTCTTCAGAGCGGTACCGCCTGTATGGTCGTTGTTACGGTATTGCTCCGAAGAGGGGTCTTAGTTTCTCCGTCCCTTTCACACAGTCGTCCCTCTCTTCGGAGCGGTACCGCCTCCCCGCGCCACTTCACCCCCGTTTTGGCGCGGAATAGTATATAAGCAGCGCCGAACTGGCCTGTCCGACTCCATTACGAAACCACAGCCAGACCATCACAGAGCTCCTGATCGGATAGACAACTCTAGAACAAGCAACGAGTCTTTCACTGCTCTCCGCCTACAAACCCGTCCAGCAGCGCTAAAGGAAGCGCGTCTCACGTACGGTTGGCCATAAGCTTAGTACTCCTGCGAAGCCCGGCCGCACCGTACATTTTGGTCCTTCGACGAGCCGGAAAAACAGAAACCATGCCGAAGACACGCTCCATGACCGCTGCTGGAGAATCCGCCGTGGAGAGAACCGCCAACGAGTCGCCACAGAACCAGGAAGATGGAGGAACACCTGCAAACAACACAGAACAGAACACAGAACAGAACGCAGGACAGACAGAGAAAAATCCTCCACTTCGCCACGAAAACCCGCCGAATTCTCCCTCAGACCCACTTCGCAGTGAAGGGCGGGGTTCGCAAACAGAAAAAAGAAGCAAGAAATCGTCGCAACGAAACCAAAAACAGTTGCAGATGGCGAAAAAAGATGAAGAAATAGCGAGATTGAAGCTCGAGATCGCCGTGGCACAGAAGGCGGCTCTAGCTCTCGAGACCGAGGAGAGTGAGGACGAAGACAACGAGAGTCTCTCTTCATCACGAAACGAAAACTTGAAACGCACCGCTAACTGGGTACAGTCACAGAAGAGCCAAGCTGAAGAAGAGGCAGGGGACACGCCCGCCCTGCCATCCGAAGACGTTCGTCACTCCACAGCAGCGAAGTTCACTACAGAAGCCCCAGCAGCGATGTCAGCCACACAGAAAGCAACTTACTTCACACAGCTACCACAGAAAGAAGAGGTTGCGCCTCACAGATCCAGTCGCCCACTCCCTCAAGAAGATAGAAAAACAGATTTATCCGAGCTAGCGCGAGCCATCACTATGGCCGCGCGCACAGCTACGCCACACAAATACTTCGGCAAGCTGCCAATTTTCAATGGTTCTCATAACGAGTGGCTTCCGTTCAAGTCCGCCTACTTCGAGTCATCAGATCATTATTCTTCGGTGGAAAACACAGCCAGATTGCGTCAGTCCTTGGTGGGAAGAGCTAAAGAAGCCGTCGGAAGCCTACTGATCGTCAACTCTACCCCTAAAGACATCATGAAGACACTCGAAGCCAGATTTGGACGTCCAGACTCCATCGCACTCGCCGAGCTAGAGAAGATACGCAACCTGTCACGCACCACAGACTCGCCACGTGACATATGCATTTTCGCAAACAAAGTGAAGAATTGCGTGGCCACCCTACAGTACCTCGGCAAGGCACACTACCTAGCCAGTCCCGAGACCATGAAGAATATAATAGAGAAGCTAACCCCTACGCTTCGCTACCGCTGGTATGACTACGCAGCGGACCAAAAGCAGACAGATTCCGACCTGCAACAGTTCAGCTCCTTTTTAGAGCGAGAAGCCGACAGAGTCAGCCGATTCGCACCGCCCGAACAGATGGTCGAGGACACCACACCGCGAGCAAACAAGCGCGGGCAGCGGACGCACCTCACCTCAAAAAAGGAGGAAAAAGAGCAGCCATGCTCCATTTGTGAGCGTCGGGGGCACGAGGAGACGGGATGCGCAGCGTTCACAGAAGCCGACAGTGACGGCAGATGGGCACTGGCGAAGAAGCACAACCTCTGCTATAGATGCCTACGCCCAAGAAAGAGTACGCACAAATGCCCGAGACGCAAGTGCGAAAGAGACGGCTGCGTACGAAGTCATCACTCCATGTTGCACTTCGAACTAAAGTCAGACAGAGACAGAGAAGAAGAGAAAGAGACAGAGAGAGTCGCTTCGACATTCTCCGCTAGAAAAAGGCACGCGTACTTGAAGATAATACCTGTTCGAATATCCGGACCTGGCGGACAAGTCAACACCTACGCTCTCCTAGACGACGGCTCGACCGTCACTCTGATAAGCGCCAACATAGCTAAACAGATCGGCGCTAAAGGACCTCAGGAGCCGCTTAACTTGGAAACGATCTCCGACGATCTATCATCGGACTCATCACGCCGCGTAACCATCACAGTACGAGGGCAAGACCGACCGTTCGACATACAAGCCCACACCATAGAAAAACTGAGGCTATCATCGCAAACTATAGAAGAACAACACGTGTGGGGCTGCGAACACTTAGAAGATATACAGCAACACCTCCTCTATGAAGATGCGAAGCCCACAATCCTCGTAGGACAAGATAACTGGCACCTCCTAATAGCCACAGAAATGAGAAAGGGCAACCGAAACCAACTCGTCGCATCACGAACACCGCTCGGCTGGGTCCTGCACGGTTCCGACACGCGCACTATTGGTCGCCAAGTCAACTTCGTACATCACCTCACATCTTCGTCAGAACAAGCCGAAACTATAGAAGAGAGAATGGACGAACAACTAAGGCACTACTTCGCCCTGGAATCCATCGATATCCAACCTAAACAGCCGCGAAGCGAGCCAGAACAAAGGGCACTCGCCATCCTCGACGAATGTACGAAAGAGACGGAAGAGGGCCGCTATGAGACAGCACTACTGTGGAAGCGAGATGAAATCAAACTACCTAGCAACTACGACAGCACACTCAAGCGACTCGTGATGACCGAAAGGCGTATAGACAAGAACGCCCATTTGAAACAAAAGTATAACAAGCAAATGGAGGAACTCATCGAGAAAGGCTATGCAGAACGTGCGCCCACAGACAGCACAAAAGATCGCACGTGGTATCTACCGCACTTCCCGGTTTTAAACCCTATGAAACCGGATAAAGTGCGGATAGTACTAGACGCCGCCGCCGAGACGAAGGGTCAGTCTCTCAACGACCATCTCCTCACCGGGCCAGACCTCCTGCAATCCTTACCAGGAGTACTGATGAGGTTCCGCCAGCATCGAGTCGCTGTCTCAGCTGATATTGCCGAGATGTTCTTGCGAGTCGGCATACGACAGGAGGACAGAGACGCGCTGCGCTACCTGTGGAGAGGGGAGAGGCGAGACGGGCCGCCCGAAGAGTATCGCATGACTTCGCTCATCTTCGGTGCGACGAGTTCACCATCCACCGCGATATACGTCAAAAACAAGAATGCTGAAAAATACAGAGACGTATATCCGGCCGCTGTCACCGCTATAGTAAAGAACCACTACATGGACGATTACCTAGACAGTTTCCGGAACTATGAAGAAGCCATCGAAGTCTCTAAACAAGTGCAAGAGATACACAACAATGGCAACTTCAACCTGCGGGGCTGGGCGTCTAACTCCTCCGAGACGCTCACAGCCTTAGCAGAAAACACACAGAAACAGCTGGTGAAACTGGACAACGGAACAAAAGCTGAGCGAGTGCTAGGCCTCATCTGGAAGCCTCAAACAGACGAGCTGACATTCAATCTCGACCTGGCTCGTATCCCACCTGCTCTGCTCACAGAACAAGCGCCCACAAAGCGAGAAGCGCTCAGAATCATCATGTCCGTCTACGACCCGCTAGGCCTGGCCTCACCCATCACCGTCCAAGCCAAGAAAGTTCTGCAAGAAGCCTGGCGCCGTGGCACGAAATGGGATGACAAAATAGATGAAGACCTGGCTGACCAGTGGACGAGCTGGATGAAACACCTACAAGACTTGCGAAACATCAGCGTGCCCAGGTGCTACCCACAATATAGTGACGCACGCTCGCTCCAGCTACACGTCTTCACAGACGCGAGCACTACTGCCTACGCTGCCGCCCTCTATTGGCGAGCGGAGGCACCCGACGGTAGCGTGCACATATCGCTCATTACAGCCAAAGCTCGCGTGGCACCTCTTAAACTCACTTCAGTGCCACGCTTGGAACTTCAAGCAGCCGTTCTGGGCAGCAGAATGGCAGCCGCCGTACTAGAGGAACACAGCCAGAAGCCGGAATCCAAGACATTCTGGACGGACAGCCTTACAATACTCGCTTGGTTGAAAAACGGAGCACGGTCGTACAAGGCATTCGTTGCACACCGAATCGCCGCCATTCAAGAAATCACATCAACAGCTGAGTGGCGGTGGATACCGACCAAACAGAACGTGACCGACGATGCAACGAGAAAGGTACCAACCGATTTCAGCGGCGAGCACAGATGGTACAGAGGGCCCGAGTTTCTCCTCCAAAACTCGTCTGAATGGCCCACAGAGAAACTCACACACTCAGAACCTACAGGAGAAGAAAAAACAGTCGTGTTTCTCACCACTAACAAAGAAGAAAAGATTGCACGCGCCACTCCAGAAGCCAGCCGGTTCTCCAGATGGGAACGCCTCCTGCGGACTACAGCTAGAATACTGCAGTTCATAGAAAAATGTAAAGAAGGCAGGCAGCTGCATGTTGGGTACAGCCGCACCAAGAGAAACAGAGAGCGCGACCCCGAGTGGAAGCGCGACAGACAATCAAGCCGCAAACAGCCCCTGAAAGAGAAGTCCGAACAGAAAGAGCGAGACAGAAAATACTTACCGATTGAAGCGTACCTCCTCAGAAGAGCCGAAAAACAAATTGTACGTCTAATACAAGAAGAATCCTTTAACGAAGAGATTCAATCGCTGCGGAAAGGTAGAGCTACACACAGAACAGACAGACTACATTCTCTATCCGTAGTACTGATCGATGACGTCATTCATCTGAGAGGCCGGGTCAACGCAGCGGCGGGAGTGAGAGACCAACAGAAAAACCCGCCCGTGTTGGACGGAAATCACCGCGCTACCAAACTGTGGGCAGCCTACATCCACAGACGGCTGCTACACGCTGGCGTAGAAACAACAGTCAACGAGTGCCGGCAGCACTACTGGGTACGCCGACTGCGCCTGATCGTGGATGGCACCCTACCCCGAAACACCTGGCCGCGAGGCGTCGTGATCGCCACCTACCCTGGACCAGATGGAGCCATAAGAATAGTGGACGTCAAGACCAAGGGTGGCGTCCTGCGAAGACCTGTAAAACGCCTCGTGATCCTGCCAACCAGAGACGTCTCGCAACAATAAGCAAAGATGCAGATGCAAGCACTGCACGGCGGGAGAAATGTGCGAGACAGAACAGTTTTCATTAAATTTGTACAGTTTAATATAGCTAAGTGCATTTGTTAAAATTTATATATAGATAGTGTTTCTTGCATTTCATGATATTTGTAAATAGTTTACTTGAATAAACAATTGTTTAAGTGTTTTAATTCAATTAGGAGCGCCTGTATGGTCGTTGTTACGGTATTGCTCCGAAGAGGGGTCTTAGTTTCTCCGTCCCTTTCACACAGTCGTCCCTCTCTTCAGAGCGGTACCGCCTGTATGGTCGTTGTTACGGTATTGCTCCGAAGAGGGGTCTTAGTTTCTCCGTCCCTTTCACACAGTCGTCCCTCTCTTCAGAGCGGTACCGCCTGTATGGTCGTTGTTACGGTATTGCTCCGAAGAGGGGTCTTAGTTTCTCCGTCCCTTTCACACAGTCGTCCCTCTCTTCGGAGCGGTACCGCCTCCCCGCGCCACTTCACCCCCGTTTTGGCGCGGAATAGTATATAAGCAGCGCCGAACTGGCCTGTCCGACTCCATTACGAAACCACAGCCAGACCATCACAGAGCTCCTGATCGGATAGACAACTCTAGAACAAGCAACGAGTCTTTCACTGCTCTCCGCCTACAAACCCGTCCAGCAGCGCTAAAGGAAGCGCGTCTCACGTACGGTTGGCCATAAGCTTAGTACTCCTGCGAAGCCCGGCCGCACCGTACAGCATTTTTTATCAACTTTTAACACTAAGAAAGTTACACCAGTAAAATTGACTAAGTCCTTTTAGTACCGCAAATCGCTAATAGATGGCACTGTAAGTTTTTTTAGAACGCGGTAACGTTACGTCACGCTCGGTCGAGCCAGTAAAATTAACTAAGTCCTTTAGTACCGCAAATCGCTAATAGATGGCACTGTAAGTTAACGTTACGTCACGCTCGGCCGAGCTACATGATAGGCGGAAAATGGGGTGTTAGGTTTTTTCGTTACGGAATTTCTTGATTCGGTCGCCGCGCTCAAAGCCCGCGATAAAAGCTATGCAATAGCTTAAAAACAACGTCAAAACACAATCATTGATATAAAACAAATTATGTCATTAGGACATGAAAACAATATGACACGAGATTATAAATTAAAATCATTGAATTCATTAGTGTTTTTGACAATAGTAGGCCAGTTCACATGGACAGCACCCGGTCACGAGTACCTATAACGCGAGAGTCAGCCATCGCTCCCTCAACCATATTAGAGAGAAAGGAACGACCCGGCTCCCGATGCGCCGGCGTCCGCATAGTGACAATATTATTAATTTTTTTTGATCTTTCGGGCACGATTGAACCTATATTTTACTATAAGATATGCAAATAATATGTAACCACCAAAAGTATATTTCGATCTTTTGGCCTAAAACATCACGTTATTGAGATGTTTATAGGTATTTGCATTGCCTATCGAAGAATATAGGTGCAATCGTGCGCTGAAGGATTTAAACAGGTCTTTACCTATGAAATTGCCGATTCAATTTTTTGAAGTTCAATGCCAATTTTTATTGAAAAATATATTATTTTTGTTATTGATCTTATGCTGACACTACTTATGATCTTTTATTAGTAACTAGTGGCATGTCTTTCATGTTCCAATCCCCTGAGCTGTGTAGCATTTGAATGGAACAAAGGCGTTTTCTTAGTGGTCAGATGGGACAATTTTTAGACTAGTTAGTTTTCTTGAATTTTCCTGAAATCTTACGCGGGGTATTCCCAAATATAACGTCTGTAACGAAGAAACTGCTGCGATAACTCTAGAGCTTTAAAATTAAGAATGTGTATTTTTTGCCTCAATAAAGGCGATTTTTCAGTAAATTTTGGCGATTTTTTGTTAAAGACACCGTGCTCTCAAAATATCTAAACAATAGAAATATCTTTATCACCATTTAATTTCTAATAGTCTAATGCTATTTTGAGAATAATTTTTTTTAATAACTATTGTTTTTAATATTAATTTTCATCTTTAATTTTTTTTATAAAATCGGCAATTTCATAGGTAAACACCCAATATATATTGTAACTATGCCACGCTCCATACAAAAATGTTCCAACCTCTTTACAAACTCCACAGTCGATTTTGTTGATTTAACCATGTATAAGGTAATAGTACTACGTAGGACTAGGACGGGGAGAAGAAAATAACTTGGATATGGGAAATTTCAGCCTCACCGAGTTTCCAGAAAGCAACTGTATCTAGTAGCGTGACCAGTTTATCCGATACTAACTCCTTAAGGCAGACATACTCAAAGTGTGCTCCGCGCAGCACTAGGGCTCTGAGAGGCCTCTGCGAAGGCTTCACCAAAGAAATATAAAGAGCCGCCTAAGCTCAAAAAGTGATAGGTAGCGAAAAAAAAACATAAGTGTACAAAAGTATAAGTTACAAAAACTAGATCAACATATTATATGTCTTATGGTTCACGTCCTTCACTCCTTACTATGCCTTGGTGCCTTGGATAGCAATGGATGCAAACGTGGTGATCCCAGCGATAGCGTGACACGTCCGTTCTGCTCGACGCTCCGTCAAAAAGTGTCTGTCTGCCCCGAGACTGACGGCCAGCTAATATGGCCTCTCAACTCAGTGTTGCCACCTCAATCACAAACAGCCTACCGTTAATAGGTCATCTTTGCTACCACATACGATCGGCTCACGAGTACAAGTGATAGTCACGCCACCACCGGTTTCACCCAGGTAGGTACTAATTCAAATAAAGTATAACGATCTATGTAAACGTATCTCGAGCTGGTATTGGTCTCCTTTTTAATGACGCTCCGACATATAGAATCTGTAGGCAGTAGGATGGTTTTCGAGTTATTTAAATTTTACGGACGGGTGTGGCAGTTTTTTAATTTTATAGTTATTATGTAATGTGACGAGGGACGAGCTGGCAAAAAAAGAAGACAGGTTTTGCTTATTTTAGATTTGTTTTTTAGATCTCTGTCAAATATTTAATGCTGCAAAAGGGCTCCACCGCGTCGTTAAAAAAGTTTGAGAACCGCTGCCGTAAGGCATCCTCACGGCTGCTGACGTTATGAAATGTTAGGTGAAACACGTTTTGTTACGCAATCATTTCAACGTGTACAACTCATTTCTGTTGTGATATAAGTGTATAACTGACAACGCTAAATACGTTAAAATCAACCGCCTCCGTAGCGTTATGGTTAGTCCATTAGCTTCACATCAGGAGGTCGCGGGTTCAATTTCTGGCAGAGTCTTAACTTTGTAACACTCTGTTCGGTTGGTAGAAAGGCAGCTAGCTACAGCCGTCTTGCCGCCAGACATCAATAATAATAGCATTGATGTGTTCCGGCTTGAAGATAAGATCATGGTAAGCCCGCTTCTATCTTCGGCATCATCGTAACTTACCATCTGGTGAAATGATGCCAAGGGCTTACTAATTGTAAATAAAAATGACTTTGGTCGCAACAGAAAATATTGGGATATATTTCTTGTTTTTAATGAAACGTGGGGCGCTTTGTGCCAATTTTTTCTATATCGAGAAACCCACGCTTTTTTCACAATAATTCTAGTATTTTTCGTTCATTATTGTTTTCAGCTTATACATATTAAGAATTATTTTTCACTTTATAGAAGCGTGTTTTTTAGTTTTTTAAACTATATTTATTATTTGTTTAAAAAGCTGTGACTAGATTTTAACACAATTTAAATTATCATCCTGAAGGCATAAACTGTCAAATAAAAATAACAATGTATAAATTCCGTTCAAAATCGGTGAAATTATCGCGTAACATACACAAACAAAAAAAACAGTTTAATTGAAAACCTTCTCTTTTTTTCAATGTTGGCTAAAAACTGCTTTTTAACCCAGGCCCAAATAATTGACTAGTAAATGTTATAAATCTATGCATGTATCAAAAAAATATAAATATATATTAAAATATATAAATATTCTGGGACAAATCACACATGGTCATCTGGCCCCAAAGTAGGATTCCCTGTGTTATGGGTTACCAGAGACTGATATACATACTTATATACGTTTAAATACATACATATATAGATATATTTAACACCCAGACACAGAGCAAACAAATCTGCTCATCACACAAATGCTTGCCCTGGGTGGGGATCGAACCAACCAAAATATGAATTACCTGGCAATCAAACATATCTAGATAAAAGTCATTTCATCGTAGCATCCCTTCTGATAACATTAGGAATTTAGCCCGCTTCCGTCTTCGGCATCATTGTCACTTACCATCAGGTGAGATGATGCCAAGGGCTTACCAATTGTGAATAAAAATAATAAAAATAAAATACATTAAAAATAAAAACCCGAATCCCTATAAACTTAACCCCTCTTTTTAGTCAGTCGGGTAAAAATGTATCCTATGTCACTCATGGGATCAAGACGAATCTAACGATACCTCATAGGTACGTTAAAATCCTTCAAGCCGTACAGGCTGTAGCAGGGAACATAGAAATCTACATACACATCTTCTTGTCAGATCATATACGTCCCCACCGAGGGGCTCAAGCCTACCCTGAATTAGGGCGACCGGGCCTTAGTCGACCACGCGGGCCCAGTGCGGGTTAATCGACTTCACACACAACCTTCGAGTTTCTTCGCAGGCGTGTGCAGGCTTCCTCACGATGCTTTCCTTCACCGTAAGAGCGTCGGATAAACGTATACATACATATATAGATACATTTAATCGAAAAACACAACCCTCCTTCTGAGGCAGTCGGGTAAAAATAAGCAGATTCAGTCTACTTTATATAAAGGAAGAATCCAACCCTAGCAAGTGAAAAACGTAAAAAGTGAAGCACAACAACATGGACTAGATTAACACTTGAAAGGAAACTTGTGCCTACACTCGAGAGAAACTTACAAGATTGCTAAAGCTTATACTTTCTTATAACATATTCTTTGCTAAATTGAAGACACCAACTCTTTGGACGAAGAACGAACATAAAAACGTGAAACACTACGTGAAGTGCGAGTCAGAACCGCACACATAGTGTTCCGTACCATCATGCTAGAAGGCGCTAGTACAAAGAGTTCCTTACTAGATAACGCTAGTTTCTTCACGTTTAAAAAAACACGTTCTTGGTATCGAAACCCCCCTTATTTTGTTACTTTTTCTAATATTCGTTAGAGCGGCAACAGAAATACATAATCTGTGAAAATTTCAACTGTCTAGCTATCAGGTTCATGAAATACAGCCTGGTGACAGACGGACAGCGAAGTCTTAGTAATAATGGCCCGATTTTGCACTTTGTATTTCTTACCAAATAAAAATTATCATTTTTTATTAACTATTAACTACAGCACAGAACCGGTCGTCGTGGAGATCCTTGGGGGAGGCTTATGTCCAGCAGTGGACGTCCTTCGGCTGATATGACTGATTAACTACTGCGTTATATGCTTGTACTTATGAACTTAAATATATTAATATTTTCATTGTGTGCAGGTAAGAACCCCTAGTTCTCGAAGGTGAAGACCTCCTCTAGAGATTTCTCCCTGCTCATCCACTGTTTGCCAGCCACTGGCATGATATCATCTGCCCATCGGGCATCTGGTCTACCTCTTCTTCTAGTAACTTGTGGTCCATTCCAGTACATGGTGGCTAAGGATTATTAGTAATATAAGTAACATATTCTTAAGATACTAACTCTCTGAAACAAGAACGAACATACAAACGTGAAACATTACGTGAAGTTGCAAATATAGTCTGTAAAATATTTAATCAAAACCATTTCAACTTTAATTGGTTCAATTGGATTCAATGCTTTTCAACTAAACAGAAATACTGGCAATGAAAATGTATACCTTAGCAGGTTGAAAATAGAACTAGAATTGGAAATCCTAGATCGGAATGTAAATTGCAAACGAATAAATAGGAAAGGTCTTTTACCAGGTGACGATCTGATCGAGGGAAGAAATACTCCAGTTTTACATACCTATGGCCCAGGTAAAAGTACGCTATTCTCAGGGCCCACCGCATAAATTGGCTCGCTCGTGATGCAGTACCTCGTTGAATATGTATAGGTGCGCTCCCTTCCGTACTTCTCATTTTACTAATAGATTTCTCTTTGATTAAATTTGTATACGTTTTATTCATACGACCGAGGCCACTATTGTTAGCTGGTGGCCATTTAAATCACCGGTTACGGCCTCTTGTGTATTTTGTTTCGTCTGTGTGTTTACACGTTTATTTTTCTTTGATGAAACAACAAGGTTTAGCCTCGAGATACCTTCAAGAAGACCTAATTTATTAACATTTAAGACAATTATTATGAATTTGCCTTGACTGACTTCATCACTATTCAGGAACTTTAAGCCGAGAAATAAATCATTTATACATACCTACAATATATAATCTAAACGCAATTGAGCAGCCCATAGAACGAGTTTTAAGAATCATGTCTTAATCTTTTATTAAAACTGGTAACCCTTTGCGATTCGGAGCTTGCGTGGACGCACGCAGAGGTATCGAGATATTTATAATGGCTTTATTAAGACAAGCTATCCGAGCTCACGCCCGGTTATTATTATAATTTAGACGATTGCCTAAAGCACCTCAGGTGGAATGAAGTCATCAAAGCTTGTATATATCGAGTTAACTACTTTTTGTTTCTAAATAACATACATACATCTTGTGTAATCTACTTCATGTACCAGCTTGAGATTGGTTTTATCTGTACTTTCATTCTCTTAAGCTAAACAATTTTCATGTAAAGGACTGGCATTTACTACACATTCAATTTTTAATTTAAAAATTGGCCAAGAACGTGTTTGACCATGCATAATGTAGTGTTCCGGAGGCTTTAATTAAAAACTGTTTGTGTCAAAATACCAAAATAATATTTTTTGAAAGTTTTTGCTAAGACCCACTTTTAAAGTTTTAACGACTTTGATGAAAAATAATGTCTTGGAAATAAAACATCTGCTAAAAATATGTTAACACGAAAAGCGTTATTGTATGCTTGATATAGTAGGTTCTTGGTGGAACACTGAACTGAACATATTTGGGTTTTTTTTTGCACTATTCCACAATTAATGTAAATAAAACAAAATTTGTTTATACTGCAACCGGTTTCGTGATCATCTTCAGGCAGTAGACTACTGAGTAGTCTACTGCCTGAAGATGATCACGAAACCGGTTGCAGTATAAACAAATTTTGTTTCGTGATCATCTTCAGGCAGTAGACTACTCAGTAGTCTACTGCCTGAAGATGATCACGAAACCGGTTGCAGTATAAACAAATTTTGTTTCGTGATCATCTTCAGGCAGTAGACTACTGAGTAGTCTACTGCCTGAAGATGATCACGAAACCGGTTGCAGTATAAACAAATTTTGTTTTATTTACATTAATTGTGGAATAGTGCAAGAAAAAAACCTAAATATGTTCGGAAAGCGTTACTTTGCAGTTCACTATTTCGTGAATGCCATATAATTTAAAAAAATCAGGCAACTTTATATGGCCTACTACACGTCGTACAGTTCGTTATTCTAGGAAAAATCGAAATAAGGTACCTCCAATTCAAACTGAAATTATTTGTGAGGTACAGTCAAAAACAAATTTCACTTGTGTGGGTAATAAAAAGGGTTTTTCGTTGCCAAAATCGTTTTCCTGTCCCTATGGTTTAGAAACATCAGAAACAAAATTTGATGATTTTTAACTAGCTATATCTTGGGAACGGCAGATCTGGCAAAAATATTAATGATCAATTAATACTATTAGAAATCTATAATATCTTTAAAAATACCAATTTAATGATAGTAATTATCATCACATTAGCACACTCTCTGGACACTTCATACAACGGGCCAGAAATGACATTTCAAAAAAGGAATGACGGAACAAACAAAATGGCGGCGAAATCCTATTCGTTCGACAACCAAATTGTAACCAATTTGTATCAATCTGGGTGACGAGGGGGTGAGGTCGCAACCTAGAGAGCGGCAGGGAGTGTCCATACTCTATGTTAGTACTAATATATATACTTTGACATTAGAATTCAATAATATCCCAATCGATAGGGGGACACTAAAAAAAATTATCCCCTTACAAGTAGCCTACAGCCAAAAGCGTCGGTGGCTCAACCGGTAACGACTCGGTCCATCTAACCAGAGGTACCGAGTTCAAATCTGGACGGCCAATGTACCAATGAGTTTTTCCAAAAAACTTACGTACATATACTTACCGATTGCTTTAACGGTGAAGGAAAACATCGTGAGGAAACCTGCACACGCCTGCGAAGAAACTCGAAGGTTATGTGTGAAGTCAACCAACCCGCACTAGGCCCGCGTGGTCGACTAAGGTCGGTGGGGACGTATATGAGCTGATATAATAAGTAGCCTACACTAAAAATTGTTATTGACATATTGACTTCATTTTCCATTGGTCATCTGTGAACTATAAGTTTCATTACTATGTAGGTCTAATAGTGTAAATATGACTATTACGTACGGATAGATGGACGGGCATGACGAACTTATAAGTGTTCAGTTTTTGCCCTATTGGCACCGAAACCCTAAAAATTGATTAAAGAAACCTATGATTCATTTTTTTAACCTATTTAGTAATATGACACACTACAAAGTACTCTCAAAAAATTCATTCTTCTGTCACTTGAAGGGTAGTAATACAGTAATAAAACACAAAAAAAAAATTCGAGCGAGACCTACAGTACTTGCATATGATGTGTAACATGTGACAAAATACTTTATAAAAGGACGGCAAAGATACGGCAGACTAGGCTGTATGGTCATAGATACCTTTGCCTTTTCCGCGCTTTTAAAGCCTGAAAAAAGGACGGCAAAGATACAGCAGACTAGGCTGTATGGTCATAGATACCTTTGCCTTTTCCGCGCTTTTAAAGCCTGAAAAAACGCGTCTTCCTGTTACAATGGGACACATTTCCATCCCATGGGACACATTTCCGTCCCATTTCACGAAATCACTCCCACAAATTGCAGGAAAGCGAGAGCAAAGGTGTTACACATCAAAAACTGGACATTATTCTTTTATTTTCCATTTCAATTCATAATTTTACTTTTATGTATATACAAAATTTAATTACCGTAGGTTTAATAGTGCAATAGAAAACACACTGTAAAATACGGACGACAGACTGACATAACGAAATTAAACGGTTTCAGTTTTTGCCTCTCGGCTAAGGAACCCTAAAAATGTAATTTACATTCATTTTTTAAAACCTATTTAGCAATATTTGACTGACTCGGTGGCTCAGTGGTTAGTGCCCTTGACTACTGATCCAAGGGTTGTGGGTTCGATCCCCACCCAGGGCAAGCATTTGTGTTATGAACAGATTTGTTTGCTCTGTGTCTGAGTGTTAAATATATCTATATATGTATGTATTTAAACGTATATAAGTATGTATATCAGTCTTTGGTAACCCATAACACAGGGAATCCTACTTTGGGGCCAGATGACCATGTGTGATTTGTCTGAGAATATTTATTTATTTATATGACACACTACAAAGTACACTCAAAAAATCATTCTTCTGTCACTTGAACGGTAGTAATACACTAATAAAACACAAAAAAAAAACTGAACATTATTCTTTTATTTTCCATTTCAATTCAAAATTTTACTTTTATGTATATACAAAATTTAATTACCGTAGGTCTAATAATGCAATAGAAAGCTGACTGTGAAAAAAGGACGAAAGACTGACATAACAAAATTAAACGGGTTCAGTTTTTGCCTCTTTGCTAAGGAACCCTAAAAATGGAATTTACATTCACGATTTCTTTTGAATGCCTTTAAAATCAAGCGGCTCTAAATAAGCCAGTCCAGTTAATGCGGTGTGATAAGGCGGTACCAACAAATCATAGCTGTATTTGGTATGCAAAAATGCAGGCTAAGATTCCGTGACGGCAGGCCATGCGGACGGTTCATGTTTATAATGTGTTTATACTTTTAGCCGGCCGACTGTACTCATGAGCTTCTAGTAGTATAATGAAGGGAAAATTAAAATATAAACACGATACGGTCCTTTAATTTAAAATTTAGCCTTTAAGGAGTATAATTATAAAAAGATGGATATTTAAATGGAAATAAACATGCTTAGCAGAAACTTGTAAAGTTTTAGGTAGTACAGAGTTGATTTAGGTTTGACATTAGCGGAACTAATTTATACTGATGTCTCTATTCGCCGCTTATTATAGCTTAGGAGTGTTCAAAACGAGAGTGAATAGGCGCTATTTGAGCTTGCGTTTTACATCCTCGGCTGCATCCACTTTACGAGTACCATCAGGTCAGGTGCAGCCACACGCACTCAAATTTTTAATTTAAAAATATAGTTTTGAATTTGGTGGGGTATTAAAATTGAGGTGTGCGTATGTTTGTCATTCTTCTCCTCCTAAACGGCATGACCGATTTTTTTTTTTGTACTTCTAGGGTCATCTGGATGGTTCTTAGCTATAGGTAGTTAGACCCGAGAGGCGGCACTGATAAAAAAATCTGTATCTTGACAACAATGTCACATACCTACCGGGTCCTACTATAGCTAAAAAAACTGGATCTTGGCAGCAATGCCACATACCTACCGGGTCAAAAAATCTGGATCTTGGCAGCATACCTACCGGGTCAAAAAATCTGGATCTTGACAACAATGCCACACACCTACCGGGTCCTACTAAACTAAAAAATCTGGATCTTGGCAGCAATGCCACATACCTACCAGATCAAAAAATCTGGATCTTGACAACATGCCACATACCTACCGGGTCCTCTATAGCTAAAGACAATCTTGGTGACCTCCGTAAGTATAGAAAAATAATCATTGAAATCAGTCTAAACTGTTTAGAAGGGATTTATTACGCACACACGAATCTAATATATAAAAATGAATCGCAAAATGTGTTGGTAAGCGCATAACTCGAGAACGGCTGGACCGATTTCGCTAATTCGTTTTTTTGTCGAGTTGTTTATTGTCAGGAGAAGGTTTTTATGTAGGGTAGGGTAGGGTAGGGTAGTGTAGTGTAGGGTAGGGTAGTGTATGGTAGGGTAGGGTAGTGTAGGGTAGGGTAGTGTAGGGTAGGGTAGTGTAGGGTAGTGTAGGGTAGGGTAATGTAGTGTAGTGTAGTGTAGTGTAGTGTAGTGTAGGGTAGGGTAGGGTAGGGCAGTGTAATGTAATGTAAGGCGGTACGTAGTTCGCCGGGACAGCTAGTAAGATATAAAAAGGAATTATATACTTAGCCTGATTTTGAATTTTTCTAAATAGCAGGCTTAGCAGATTATAATGAAATCAAATGGTAATGTGTTCTCTCCAAATGACTCAACTCAACACAACACAACACGCAACACAAGAACCGCTGATAAAAACGTTTCCACTAAACTTAATTATAACAGTAAGACTTAATTAACGTCAGTTAATACCTTTGCGGCTTACGCAACTTCCGGAGAGTGCCACTAATCTCACGAATGGACGTATTTATGAGGGCCTTACCTCATTGGAGACATTAAAACTTTTCCAACCCATAACTGCTACTAACCTCTCATTGTTCATTCGGCCCGCGTATATTGGACTTGAAATTTGTAGGCGCCGTTGAAAAAGTGTCAATTCATCATAGTAAAGCCCAGGCTTGAGAGTCCCCGGCATAAATCTCACTTCCATACTTTCGCGTGGGGAAAACGGGTGTTTTATGGGATCCTTAAAGGCTGTATGGATTTGGGAAAATATTTCCTCTGCGTGCTTGGCCCCGACAAATGAAGGAGCGAGCGAACATTAGAATGTGTGAAAGGGTCTATAGACGTTTTTATTGTTATGCCTAGCAATTCGTTTAAAAGCATGTGCCGGTTACTGCAGTAAATACGAAGTACCTATTTGTTAATATTCATTATCTTCAACCTGTTTTGAGATCTCGTGAAATTCGATCGGAACAACATGAAGATACCTATACAAGTAAAACGCAAATTTCAAATAAGTATGTATTAGATGTATAGTTTTTTAGTCTTACACATTTATTATGCATGGTCTTCTAATCTTGATTTAAATGACTAAGAGTAATGATAGAATATAATTTTGAACAAAAAAACCGACGTCAAACAGGTAACTGAGGTTCCCTTTTTTTTGTTGGAAAGGATGATATTCCAAGGGTGGTACCATGATAAGGAAGCCATGATTGGCATCCCAGAGAAATCGAGGGGATAAGGTTCCCCTCGATTTCTCTGGGATGCCATCATCAGATGCTGGTTTCCTTATCATGGTACCACCCTTGGGATATCTCCTTTCCAACAAAAAAAAGGATCATCAAAATCGGTTCATAAACGACGAAGTTAACCGCAAACATACATTAAAAAAATATATACAAATATACGGTCGAATCAGGAAACCTCCTCCTTTTTTGAAGTCGGTTAAAAAGTACTTATATGGACTTCAACACGTGGTGTGGTTATTCGAACAGCAGTGTTATATTCAAACAAATCATTTATTTTGTCACAGCATTGCATAACTGTATTGAATGGGCGTAGGTATTCATTAAAATTCATACTCGAGCACATAAAGCGAGCGCGCGCGCACGCTGCTGAGGGCAGCGGCCGCGCAGCCTGGCCGCGCCTCATTAGAACGCGAAACTTCCCCCCACCACACCTCTCCCCCTGCCCTTCGTACCAGCGGCGCCCGCGCACCCGTTTATCCAGACTTGGCGACATTTCCATTGCCGGAGCGGAAAATAGACATTTTAGGAGAGCGGCCACCACCACAAGGAGATTCTTCTAGATAAACTTTATTGTGTGCTAATATACCGGCATTCTCTTTACGTGTGGTACTTAGATACTGCTGCTACCTAAATATTACGTATTCCCCGTATTCACATAGCGCCTAGCAAAGTATTGCAACCAGATAAGACTAGCCACATTCTCTATTGGTTCCCCCATATTTAGTAGGTATGATTCTGAGATAATATCTTTGATTTACGCTTACCTTGACTTGTGGGACAATATCAGACCTGAATATTAAATTCATAATGTGAGAAAGTCTCAAACAAGCCAACGGGCGTCTACCTTATATGGTAGAAGGTAGCCCTGGATAAATTGGAGGACGGAATCGTGGGCGATGTGATTTGAATTGCATTAATTACGACCACGTGGAGACTCGATCACGAACTGCTGCAGGAAATGCGAACCAGTAAAAGAAAAATCACCAGTTTATAGTATATTTCACCGCTACCCTCTGAAAGCGCTGCCTTATCTCGATGGCGAGTTCAATAAACCAGGACCGAGAGCCTGGTTGAGTCGCTGGAATTTATGCGACACAATAACGCATACAGGTGTCGTGCCTCCGCCGCCCTTCACGTAGCCACCGATGGGAAACTAAATAGGATAGGGAGCTCCTTAAGCTTCAATATCATAGCGTTAGACACGAGCGATCCTACCGATAGCGTTCTACACAACCCCAATTACGATTTATCCAGTCTTCAAAAGGGCATCAGTAATGACGAAGAAGTGGCGGATGCTTTTTCTCGCACAATCGAAATCCAATTATTTCTGAAAGTAACTAATACACAGCGGCGGAGAAAGAACAAGAGCGGCGGCGAGTCGTAAATCAGCTCTGGATATTTGCAGCGCGCTCGGAATATGAATTATTCTCGCTGATTGTTCTTGCGACCGCGTCATGGTTCATACATGAAGCGCGAACTAGTTTTTTCGACTACAACGTCCTCGGATCGTAAATATATGGGTTTCGCAAAAATGTTGGATTTCAGCGATAAAGCGTTTTTCTCGCAGCACCTACTACTTTTTGGGGTGTACAATTATCATTATCGACAGTTAACCTGCGCTGGCCGAATTCGGTAAGTACAACCTTCGTTCGTTGCGCCTGCGGTTCTGGTAGCAGATAACCCAAATTTGTTTGGGCGAATTTTTCGAAACTGTTTTTATCAATCGGCAGACTGGTTGGTAATTGGCTGGCTGCAGCGGGCAGCCATAATTGACAGTACTATCATACTGGACCTCTCAGCCGGACATTCGGGGAAACTCTTAATTGGTCCACCTTTTGTGACGTTCAATAACGCCGCCTCGATAATAACACTACCAATTATTAGCAGGTCGTTGTTTTTAATTAGCTGTTGAATGCGCTCTGAACATTTTGCTCTTGGCTTCTGATAAACGTGGACGTTCTTTTGTGGTTTGTGCAACGAGAATGCGCTGGTGGAAACGTGGGTTGCATTTGTAATAGTAGATATATTCAGACCAGCTTCAGTTTCACAATACATATTATCAACTGTTGTATCTTTTGAAGCATTAGCATTGCTGTGTCATCTGTGTTCATAATTAAATAAGAATTGTTGAAAATACGCCCTGGTTTAGGGCAGGATGAGCCCCTCGATGGGGATGTATATGAGCTGATATGATGATGTTGAAAATTGTAAATTGTAGGTAGCAATAAAAGTGAGCGATGAAAATTAAAATAGTAATTTACAATATATTTTTGTTTGAAATAAAATGACTTAATGTTAAGGATATTTGGATGAAAAATTCGAGTTTTTGGGGAAGTTATTTCATTAATATAATAAAGCATTGTCAAGAAATGCTGCCTAACGAGAAAGTTTTCTAGTCGATTTATAATTAACTCCGCTCTAAAAGTGACCGATTCGAGCGAACAAAAACTGAAAATTCATCAAGTTCTGTACGGAAAGGAGCTCCGCTGAATTTCACTACCCAAAAACCAACCGAACGATACTTATCAAGTGTTTTAAATGACACAGCCGGATTCCATTCCTTTCGACATGTACGTTTTTTCCAATAAAACTGACGAATTTCTCAATAAAAGGGAGACAAAGTCCGACCACGACGTGTTGTCACGTATGGGGCTCCAGTATTTGGAGCGGTGCAGCAAAAACTATTCAGGGGCCATTATTATGGCATTTTTGTCGTCTGACGGAGCCCGACTCGCGGCCATTACAGCGCGGCCCTGGAGGGGGAGGTATGTGCCCCCTCCCCGCGCCGCCGCACCCGCGCGCCTCGCCATCCATCTTCGATATGCACATAAAGCGAACCGGACCCTGTAACGGCAACTCACATTCCCGCCGCTTCTTAAATTTATTTATCTCTTTATTAATTCTACAGCTGAATTTTAATCTTTGCTTTGAAACCAGGAGTTTTATTATCTTTGGTGCAGCGTTGAAATTGGCACATGTCATAATTATACGTTTTAGGTAGTTCATTTAGGTCAGTCTTAGACGTAGGTAGGTTAATATCATTTTCTTTATCTCTTTATTAATTCTACAGCTGAATTTTAATCTTTGCTTTGAAACCAGGAGTTTTATTATCTTTGGTGCAGCGTTGAAATTGGCACATGTCATAATTATACGTTTTAGGTAGTTCATTCAGGTCAGTCTTAGACGTAGGTAGGTTAATATCATTTTTTTTATCTCTTTATTAATTCTACAGCTGAATTTTAATCTTTGCTTTGAAACCAGGAGTTTTATTATCTTTGGTGCAGCGTTGAAATTGGCACATGTCATAATTATACGTTTTAGGTAGTTCATTCAGGTCAGTCTTAGACGTAGGTAGGTTAATATCATTTTTTTTATCTCTTTATTAATTCTACGGCTGAATTTTAATCTTTGCTTTGAAAGCAGGAGTTTTATTATCTTTAATGCAGCGTTGAATTTGGCACATGTCATAATTATACGTTTTAGGTAGTTCATTCAGGTCAGTCTTAGACGTAGGTAGGTTCATATCATTTTTTTTATCTCTTTATTAATTCTACAGCTGAATTTTAATCTTTGCTTTGAAACCAGGAGTTTTATTATCTTTGATGCAAAGTTGAATTTGGCACATGTCATAATTATACGTTTTAGGTAGTTCATTTAGGTCAGTCTTAGACGTAGGTAGGTTAATATCATTTTTTTTATCTCTTTATTAATTCTACAGCTGAAATTGGCACATGTCATAATTATACGTTTTAGGTAGTTCATTCAGGTCAGTCTTAGACGTAGGTAGGTTAATATCATTTTTTTTATCTCTTTATTAATTCTACGGCTGAATTTTAATCTTTGCTTTGAAAGCAGGAGTTTTATTATCTTTAATGCAGCGTTGAATTTGGCACATGTCATAATTATACGTTTTAGGTAGTTCATTCGGGTCAGTCTTAGACGTAGGTAGGTTCATATCATTTTTTTTATCTCTTTATTAATTCTACAGCTGAATTTTAATCTTTGCTTTGAAACCAGGAGTTTTATTATCTTTGATGCAAAGTTGAATTTGGCACATGTCATAATTATACGTTTTAGGTAGTTCATTCAGGTCAGTCTTAGACGTAGGTAGGTTAATATCATTTTTTTTATCTCTTTATTAATTCTACAGCTGAATTTTAATCTTTGCTTTGAAACCAGGAGTTTTATTATCTTTGGTGCAGCGTTGAAATTGGCACATGTCATAATTATACGTTTTAGGTAGTTCATTCAGGTCAGTCTTAGACGTAGGTAGGTTAATATCATTTTTTTTATCTCTTTATTAATTCTACAGCTGACTTTTAATCTTTGCTTTGAAACCAGGAGTTTTATTATCTTTGATGCAGCGTTGAATTTGGCACATGTCATAATTATAGGTACGTTTTAGGTATTCAGAATAATTTTTTTTATTCACAATTGGTAAACTCTTGACAACATCTCACCTGGTATTAAGTGAGGATGTTGCCGAAGATGGAAGCGGGCTTACCAAGATTCCCCAACGCAATGGGGAACTGGCTATCTTATCTTCATGCCGGAACACACCATAATATCAACATTGATATTTGGCGGCAAGACTTAGATAAGATGGTGGTGGCTATCCAGGCGGGCTTAGAAAATGCCCTACCACCAACCAAACAGTGTCTTACAATTGAGCCCGCCGGGAATCGAACCTGCGACCTCCTGTGTAAAGCCAGTGAACTTTGCCTCTGAGCTACGGAGGCGGTAAAATGATAAAATGTAGTCTCCTTCAGGTCTGCTTAGACGTAGGTAGGTTAATATCAAATTTTTATTTAAAAATGTACCTACTTAATATTGAAATCCTCTGCGCTGCCCGCATCCAGCGGCTTCCCGCTTCCGGTCGTCGTGGAAATCATTGGGGGAGGCCTATGTCCAGCAGTGGGCGTCCTTCGGCTGATATGATGATTAAAATCCTCGAATTTATTTATCCGCGTACATCTTAGCATAATTAAATTTTTTCTTATATTATAAATGTGAAAATGTATTTGTTTGTTACCTTTTCACGCTTTGACACCTTGACCAATCTTGATGAAATTTGGCATGTAGGTAGCCTGTGTCACGGGCAAGGACATTGACTACTTTTATCCCGTGAAAATATAGTCCGATGCAGTTCCTGAGGGAACTGTAAAAAAAATTTTTAATGGTTCATTTCTTTAACATCACAACGGAACATTGGATTTTTGTGATTTTTTGCACAAAGATGGTTGAGGGAGTGAGAAATCACATAGACTGCTTACCAGAATAGCCCGATTTGGGATAAGGATCTGGAGAAAACTAATATCCACGCACCACTCACCCTCAGACAGTCATAAAAACGATGTCCACGCGGGCGAAGCTGCGGGCAAAATCTGTTCATTAATAATTTTACCTGTTTTTTACATTTAATTGTTGGTCACGGAAATTTCCATCATTATGATTACGAAAACTTCACTGCGTATATTTTTAATTATAGTATCATACTACTTGCCTTATTAAAAATTACATGGTAAAGTACCTTTGCCTTTGAACATAAACTTTTCTCAACTTATTAGAGAGTCAGTACCCGTGGTGCATTAAACAAAACTAAATTAAAATCACCTGTCGGATGCAACAATGGGATTGGCTGCCATGGCCGCCATAAACCATGGCCAACTAAGCCTCGTTCCGAATGATCCCCTTAATGAAGTGGCTCTAACTAACTCGATATCTGGACAGGTCGTCTAGGGTCTAGCTGGCTAGACTCTATAGCATGTGGGTCTTGTTTTTACAGTTTCTTTCAAAGTGCATCTAAAAATTCTTAATATAATCCAATTAATCAGTAGACAGGGTAGGCTCGAGCCCCTCGTTGGGGACGTATATATTAGCTGATGTGATAAATCAGTAGACAGGTGTATTTTTATTAACTTCTGAGATTTCTCTTAACATTTACTGTTTATCAACGTGTTTAAGACTTTCGCGTGTATGTGTTTAAACTGATTTCACGAAATTCTCCAACGGGAATTGAAAAAATGTTTGTTTAAAACCTAACCTCCAGATTTTATTCATTTTCTTATCAGCCATACAAAATTGATCTTGACAAGGGGTCTTATAATTGGTGGGACCATAAATGCTCCTAGATGCAGAGGTGACTTCAGGACCAGGCAGTAGAATTTACGAGCCACCAGAGGCCTCGAAGGACGGACATAGATAGATGGCTTGCTGTTTAGGCTGACATGTAAAATACAGGTGCTGTTAACTTAATTACTACTTTGAATACACTTGTGTATTCGTTCAATTTGTTTAATTGTTAATACACTTGTGTGTTTGTTTCATTTGTTTAATTACCAAATGTTTTAAAAATTTTCAGTTATTTAAGGGAATTTAAAAATTTTTTAGCTTTTCAACACGCTTATATTAGCTTCACCTGTATTTATGTATGTTTGTATGTACATATGTTTGTATGTAAATATGTTTGTATGTTTGTAACCGACTCCTTTGCACTCGATTTTGACTCACTTTAAACGTACAGATTTAATTCAAACTTTGTACATTTATCAATTATCAAGAATCAGTGACAATACAAAAAATTTCGTAAGTTTATCTTATTATCCTGAAATAAAAACTGAAAAATAAATATCTAAAAAAAAAACATCGCTTTTAAAGCAAATTAAACTAAAAAGTGAAAAATAATTCTTAATATGAGCTGAAAACAATAATGAACGAAAAATACTATAGTTTTATTCTAAAAAAAGCGTGTGTTGCTCGACATACGAAAAATAAGGCACAAAGCGCCCCACGCTTTTTTCACAATAATACTAGTATTTTTCGTTCATTGTTGTTTTCAGCTTATGTTAAGAATTATTATTCACTTTTTAGTTTGATGTCCTTTAAAAGCGTGTTTTTTCAGTTCCTTAAACTATATTTATTATTAATAACAATATTTAATCAGCTTTAGTGTATTAGCGTTTAGCAAGGTTGGCTAGGGCCGCCGCCTCCTGTCCGGGAGGTCTTGGTTCGAATCCTGCCACGTACCAATGTGATTTCAAATATAGATTTCATATGTACGTTTATTCGACGCTCTTATGGTGAAGGAAAACATCGTGAGGAAACCTGCACACGCCTGCGGAGAAACTCGCAGGTTGTGTGTGAAGTCGACCAATCCGCACTGGGCCCGCGTGGTCGACTAAGGCCTGATCGCCCTAATTCAAGGTAGGCTCGAGCGCCTCGGTGGGGACGTATACGAGCTGATATGATGATGTTTAATTAGTTTGTGTAAAGTGTAAATTCAATGTATGTTTTCTAATTTTCTTATATTTCTTTTTAGGTCTTTTTTTTAATAATAAAATTAATTCTGTGGCACGCATATTGTATTTAAACCTACGCCCTGCTACCTACTACCTACAAGTCGTGCTACAATATGAGCTGATATTATGATGAAGCTGGTTTCAGTTGTTTTCGTTTAAGTTTAATCAAATTCACTAGCAGTGAATACAATCTATAAAAGATAAAGTTTATCAGATTCTGATAATGAACGGGCTCTGATTGCGAAATCATGGCGATCCAATTCCTTACTATCTACCTACATAACTGCAATCCCGATAGTTAGTCTAATTTGCAATAGCTCCTTTGTGTTAATTGATCCTTGGAGCTATGTCGGTTACGATAATTGTCAATAAATTGTTACGCACATTAATCTCATCATCAAATTGCCTTTCGTAGTAATGGCCAATTGGATATCCATTTCTGGATCTCATCACTCAGCTTCTAAGATAATAACATCTGAAGTTTCAATTTCAAATTGTTCTTTGAATTAAAATTTAAAAAAAATATTAGTTGAAAAATTTAAAAAAATATTCGGATACCCAACAGTTACGTTTTGTATGACATACCTATGTAGAAGGTGAATATATTTTTAAATAAGCTTACTTCACAAAATATAGTATTCGTTCATAAATAATTACAAATTACCCCTAAAATAAAATGCCTAAAATACTTCAAATAAAACACCATAAATCGCACCTAATATACCTAAAATCACACCTAAAATAACTTACAAAAAAACCACCTAAAAATGTCTATGTAGATAGGTACTATGGTCAAGAATACATGTTGGAATCTTAAAAATACGTAATTAGATAAAATTTTCATATTTTTAGGGTTCCGCTTCCATCTTCGGCAACATCGTCACTTACCACCAGGTGAGATATTGTCAAGGGTTTACCAATTGTAAATAAAAAAAAGGAATAAAAGGAACCCTTATTGTTGTCCGTCCGTCTGGCTGTTAAGACCCCTTATCTCGGTAACGCGTGGAGGTAAGTTGAAATTAAAACTGTATACTCCGGTATACACGCCCTTGAAGCTGTGAATAAACAAACTTCGAATTTATTGTTAAAAAGATACGATCGTTTATGCCGCAAAAAGCGTATATTATGTCGCTCTCAAGGGAATCAAAATTCGTAGGGTATTTTCCGTTGACCTATAACTATGAAATTTGGCGAGTAATACCGTCTTATACTACAAGTATAAAGAAAAATCTAAAGAATATAAATTTATATTTAAATCATGAAAAATATAGTCTTTATTTAAAGTACCTAACCAATTATGCAAGGAACGGCTGTCCAAATTTTGAATTGAGTTAACCGTGTCATGTGGGGTCGATACCGATATTGGAAGGGCTTCATTGGCACAAGCTTATATATATTTTTAATTATTTTTATGATTTTTATGTTTTTGTTTAATGACAAAGAATGAAAGAAAAACTTTTCCCTTTTATATATATATATATATATATATATATATATATATATATATATATATATATATATATATATATATATATATATATATATATATATATATATATATATAGGTGGTAGGTACATAATAATTTCGGTGTATGTAGTACCTAACAGATAGCATTGTTATGATTTATAATATGTACCTTCAAATTTGTACGGAACCCTTGGTGGACGAGTCCGTCTCGCACTTGTCCGGTTTTTTTCTACAAAAATAATTATCCTTAAAGATACCTACTCATCTACAGGAACGCAGAGAACGCACTAATTAACGTTGAACGTGAAACTTTGTTCGTACCCCCACCAATCATTTCAGAGCCGCCGCAGTTCATATATTTTGTCCTGTTTCGTCCTGATTATCCACTTCGAGAGGGGGAGGGTGGGTCTCAATGAACTGGGTGTTCCGTAATTGCGTGACCAACCTTCTCTACACGTAACATGGCCTTTTATTAGGTGGAAATTCTGTATACTGCTCCAGGTATCTGGTGGTAAAGTTATGTACTAGGTTTCGTCGTAGTTATGAATTATCGCTTGAAACATTAAAGGACTGAAATGCAACAGAATTCTTGATGCAGAACTTTTTAAACATACTTTTTTATAGTGCGATTGGCACAAAAGCAATAATAGATAACTTTAAGGCCTTAAGATTGGTTAAATAACAATATTCAATTCAAATTATTGAAAGACTGTGTTAAGCTATCACAATGGAAAAAATGTATAATATACTTAAAGTAATAAAAATCGATTTAATTGAATACTATTTTAAAAATGTTACCACGTTTGATGTGAAAAATATATTTTAGAACCTGTTTTTGGCATTAATTGCAAAATTTCTCGAAAACAAATAGTTAATGTTGAATGAAACCAACACACAAATATCGGTGAGTTTAAGACCTCCCATTTTAATTGAACACGTTTTTTTTAACTTATTTGAAAGTATAGAAAAGTAATAAAAACATGTAAAAATCGAGCATTGGGCGTTCGGTTTCAACGTAATAGCCGCTTGAAGCCCGCATTGATTTGAACTTAAAAAATATACATATCTCTGATAACGTTCGATATATTTTAACAAAAAGCGTCGGTGGCTCAACCGGTATTGGCTTGGTCCTTGTATTGGGTTCAAATCTGAACGGCCAATGTACCAATGAGTTTTTCAAAAATTACGTACTATCTCTGATAACGTTCGATATATTTTAACAAAAAGCGTCGGTGGCTCAACCGGTATTGACTTGGTCCTTGTATTGGGTTCAAATCTGAACGGCCAATGTACCAATGAGTTTTTCAAAAATTAATTACTATCTCTGATAACGTTCGATATATTTTAACAAAAAGCGTCGGTGGCTCAACCGGTATTGACTTGGTCCTTGTATTGGGTTCAAATCTGAACGGCCAATGTACCAATGAGTTTTTCAAAAATTACGTACTATCTCTGATAACGTTCGATATATTTTAACAAAAAGCGTCGGTGGCTCAACCGGTATTGACTTGGTCCTTGTATTGGGTTCAAATCTGAACGGCCAATGTACCAATGAGTTTTTCAAAAATTAATTACTATCTCTGATAACGTTCGATATATTTTAACAAAAAGCGTCGGTGGCTCAACCGGTATTGACTTGGTCCTTGTATTGGGTTCAAATCTGAACGGCCAATGTACCAATGAGTTTTTCAAAAATTACGTACTATCTCTGATAACGTTCGATATATTTTAACAAAAAGCGTCGGTGGCTCAACCGGTATTGACTTGGTCCTTGTATTGGGTTCAAATCTGAACGGCCAATGTACCAATGAGTTTTTCAAAAATTACGTACATATACTTACCGATTGCTTTAACGCTGAAGGAAAACATCGTGAGGAAACCTGCACACGCCTGCGAAGAAACTCGAAGGTTGTGTGTGAAATCGACCAACCCGCACTGGGCCCGCGTGGTCTACTAAGCCACAGTATATATTATATTAGTACACTAAGCCTGATCGCCCTGATTTAGGGTAGGCTCGAGCCCCTGGGTGGGGAAGTGTATAAGCTGATATGATGATATTTTAACACGTACCAACCTGCTCGGATTGAGGCATCTTAAAGCTTTAAAGTCTGGAGATCCCCTATTACATTTTCAATCGATTTGACTCGCTGCGATTGATTTCTTCATCTAAATTGTTGATTAATGGTGCGCGCGCACATTCAGTTCAATGAAGCTTGTACGCCGATGCGTTATCGTAATGTTACGAGACAATCGTAAACATACCAGAATATTGACGTTTATAGTAATTTAGCACTTAACTCACACGCATTAGTTACGCTGTTTAGCTTTAAACAACGGATGAGTGACTGAATAATTTAATTTATGTTGTTTATTCTTACCCGACTGCCCAAAAATAACGGTATTGTTTTTCGGGTGACTATATACATATAGGGTTACTAGTTATTCGATAAACAGTGTAAACTCTGTAAAACGTCACTCGATATAACTATTCATTCTTTGAAACGTCAAAATTTTCTAGCTCCAGTTGGTTTACTTTGACGCTAATTTCTCTCTGTATAACGAAAACTCTCAATAACGTCATAAAATGCCCGGTCCCTTGAGTGTCGCTATATAGAGTTTATACTATATTTCCTTTAATTTAGGGTTGCCATCATCAAATTCGTAATACAAAACAGGACGCAATATAAGAACAATTGTTAATAGCAATTACACAATGAATATAGGATCAATGAAACTCAACTAATAGCAAAAATTAAGCTGCAGTTCCTTCATAAGTTAGGTACTGTTTTCTCATTTATCGACAATTTCTTAGACAAAAAGGCTTTAGAAGGCTTTAGAAGTCCCTGCCTAAGACTGTAATCTTGAATTTGGCCTTTTTTTGATGCTCTTCAATGTCTATCGCACCTCTACTGGGTATAGATATACTCGATTCTCAAATAAGACAATTCACCCAAAACCCAGGACACTACTTAAAAACTATCCAGGAAAACCCAAAAACAGGACACGTCCTGGGAAAATAGGACGCTTGGCAACTCTACTTTAGTTACTTTACTTTTTAGTTTTCTACAGCTCATTTCTAACAAAAAAAGTTATGTAATACATGAGTCGAAAACTAACGGTATTTTGATAAGAGCCAAATTATTTTTTGAATTTAGTATGAAAAACTCATTTTCTTGATTTCATTATGATTTTGTAAAAAAAAGGTTATAATACAGTAAGAGCGCTAAATATGTAGAAAACTTTCTTATTTATCAGCTTTCCAAAAAGACATAAAAGTTCCAAAAAATTAAATCACAGTAATAACAAAAATACTGATTTCTTTTAAAAAGGTGCATCAAGTCCAATACAATTGTTACAACAATTTTATATGGAAAAAGTCAGAATCCAATTTTTTCAATTACCTTGCCGATAAATCTACTGAAATGACGCTGAAAAGCATGGTAAATTTTGGAATTAAAAAAAACAGTAATAAAAATTGCTGTAAAGTACGAGTCAGAACCGCGCACAAAGGGTTCAATACTAGATGGCGCTAGTTTCTACACGTTTAAAAAAAAAACACTTTTTTGTATGGAGACTTTCACTTTTCCTAATTTTTAGTACTTGTTAGTTAGTACGTGTAGCGGCAACAGAAATAAGTACATCATCTGTGAAAATTTCAACTGTCTAGCTACCACGGTTCATGAAATATGGCCTGGTGACAGACAGACGGACAGCAGAGTCTTAGTAATAGGTGGTAATAGGGTGCCGTTTTTATCCTTTGGCTACGGAACCCTAAAATCCATCTTCTGGATATTTGTATGGGATTTGACGCATCTCTTTTAACAAAAATCATTATTTTTTTTTCTACCTCATTTGTTTTCTTAAACTTTTATATCTTGTTGGCAAACTGATAAAATAAGGAACTTTTCTCCATATACACTTTTACCCGACTACTCAAATAAGTGGCGTAAATGTTTTGACGCAGTCAAGTTTTTCAAGCGACTTCCAAAAAGGAGGAGGTTCTAAATTCGATTGTGTTTTTTTTATGTGTGTTACCTCCGAACTCTTGAATGGGTAATCCGATTTTGATGATTCTTTTTTTATTCGAAAGCTAGTGCTTCCCGTGTAGTCCCATGTAAATTTCATCAAAATGAGTGTAGTACTTTTTTAGAAAATTTACAAAAACCAAAAATATTTTTTTAATTAAATTGGTTAGGTTGCTGTCTTTTGGTACAAACTTTATCGCTAGTATTTGCATATGACTAGCCTCCTGGCTCAAATGTTTCGTTTAAAGTTTAAACCTTCCGTTCCGAAGGGAGTGTCTTCTTGGGAGCTCTTCCGTTTCTTGCATCTACATTGACTATACACGAAAGTATGTTTGTTTGTAGTGCAGCGAGTATCGTGCCAGGGCGCGGTTAGACGGGCTTGTTAGCGAACAATGCCGGAGACAGAGCTATACTATGAATAAGCTCAACGTAATCAGACATAGTCAGAAAATGTCAGTGCACGCTGTAAGATACTCCCATTGTATTGTTTAAATATCTACCTTTATAATAAACTTTGCTCTGTATTTTACAACCAGTTACTGTATTCATGTACAAATTAAGGTGAGGATTTTTTACTCGACTACCAAAAATGGAGGGTTATGTTTTTAACAGTCAATGTAAACAAAATTTGTCGTAATCCCATCGTAAACAATTTTTTTATAATAAGCACACCCTGGCCATTCATCATACAACGGGCCAGAAATGACATTTTAAAAAAGGAAGACGGAAAAAACATAATGGCGGCGAAATCCAATACGTTCGACAACCAAACTATAACCAATCTGTATCACAAGGGGGTGAGGTCGCAATCTAGAGAGCGGCAGGGAGTGTCCATACTGTATGTTAGTACTAATATATATACTGTGTCATAAGTACCTATCATTATGGCTTGCGACCACGGCTATTATCATAGATGAAGGGAAAAATAAAGGTTAATGATTTAAGGCGAGAAACTCTTGTTTTCGTACTTTTCCTTAGTCTGTTTTTAGTTTTTTAAACTTTCATTTATTTTAAACTAGTGGGTGCCCGCGGCTTCGCCCGCGCAGATCCCGATTTTTGCGGTTCCCGTGGGAATTTACGAAAATTCGCGGATGCCTACGTCATAACCCGATCCGTCCAGTGGTTTGAGCTGTGCGTTCTATACCAGTCGATCACCTTTTCCTTTTTTAAACATATAAATATTACTTCATTAAGAGCCTTATTTTTAGGCTTCCGTACCCAAAAGGTAAAAACGGGACCCTATTACTAAGACTTCGCTGTCCGTCCGTCTGTCTGTCCGTCTGTCACCAGACTGTATTTCTTAAAACGTGATAGCTAATATAGTTGAACTTTTCACAGATGATATATATCTGTTGCCGCTATAACAAAAAAATAGAAAAAGTAAAAAAAAGGGGGATCCTTTTAAACATGAAGAAACTAGCGTCATCTAGTATGATGGTACGGAACCCTATGTGTACGGTTCTGACTCGCACTTGGCCGGTTTGTGAGACATGAAACTAGCGTCATCTAGTATGATGGTACGGAACCCTATGTGTGCGGTTCTGACTCGCACTTGGCCGGTTTGTGAGACATGAAACTAGCGTCATCTAGTATGATGGTACGGAACCCTATGTGTGCGGTTCTGACTCGCACTTGGCCGGTTTGTGAGACAAGAAACTAGCGCCATCTAGTATGATGGTACGGAACCCTATGTGTACGGTTCTGACTCGCACTTGGCCGGTTTGTGAGACATGAAACTAGCGTCATCTAGTATGATGGTACGGAACCCTATGTGTGCGGTTCTGACTCGCACTTGGCCGGTTTGTGAGACAAGAAACTAGCGTCTTCTAGTATGATGGTACGGAACCCTATGTGTGCAGTTCTGACTCGCACTTGGCCGGTTTGTGAGACATGAAACTAGCGTCATCTAGTATGATGGTACGGAACCCTATGTGTGCAGTTCTGACTCGCACTTGGCCGGTTTGTGAGACATGAAACTAGCGTCATCTAGTATGATGGTACGGAACCCTATGTGTGCAGTTCTGACTCGCACTTGGCCGGTTTGTGAGACATGAAACTAGCGTCATCTAGTATGATGGTACGGAACCCTATGTGTGCAGTTCTGACTCGCACTTGGCCGGTTTGTGAGACATGAAACTAGCGTCATCTAGTATGATGGTACGGAACCCTATGTGTGCGGTTCTGACTCGCACTTGGCCGGTTTGTGAGACAAGAAACTAGCGTCTTCTAGTATGATGGTACGGAACCCTATGTGTGCAGTTCTGACTCGCACTTGGCCGGTTTGTGAGACATGAAACTAGCGTCATCTAGTATGATGGTACGGAACCCTATGTGTGCAGTTCTGACTCGCACTTGGCCGGTTTGTGAGACATGAAACTAGCGTCATCTAGTATGATGGTACGGAACCCTATGTGTGCAGTTCTGACTCGCACTTGGCCGGTTTGTGAGACATGAAACTAGCGTCATCTAGTATGATGGTACGGAACCCTATGTGTGCAGTTCTGACTCGCACTTGGCCGGTTTGTGAGACATGAAACTAGCGTCATCTAGTATGATGGTACGGAACCCTATGTGTGCAGTTCTGACTCGCACTTGGCCGGTTTGTGAGACATGAAACTAGCGTCATCTAGTATGATGGTACGGAACCCTATGTGTGCAGTTCTGACTCGCACTTGGCCGGTTTGTGAGACATGAAACTAGCGTCATCTAGTATGATGGTACGGAACCCTATGTGTGCAGTTCTGACTCGCACTTGGCCGGTTTGTGAGACATGAAACTAGCGTCATCTAGTATGATGGTACGGAACCCTATGTGTGCAGTTCTGACTCGCACTTGGCCGGTTTGTGAGACATGAAACTAGCGTCATCTAGTATGATGGTACGGAACCCTATGTGTGCGGTTCTGACTCGCACTTGGCCGGTTTGTGAGACATGAAACTAGCGTCATCTAGTATGATGGTACGGAACCCTATGTGTGCGGTTCTGACTCGCACTTGGCCGGTTTGTGAGACATGAAACTAGCGTCATCTAGTATGATGGTACGGAACCCTATGTGTGCAGTTCTGACTCGCACTTGGCCGGTTTGTGAGACATGAAACTAGCGTCTTCTAGTATGATGGTACGGAACCCTATGTGTGCGGTTCTGACTCGCACTTGGCCGGTTTGTGAGACATGAAACTAGCGTCATATAGTATGATGGTACGGAACCCTATGTGTGCGGTTCTGACTCGCACTTGGCCGGTTTGTGAGACATGAAACTAGCGTCATCTAGTATGATGGTACGGAACCCTATGTGTGCAGTTCTGACTCGCACTTGGCCGGTTTGTGAGACATGAAACTAGCGTCTTCTAGTATGATGGTACGGAACCCTATGTGTGCGGTTCTGACTCGCACTTGGCCGGTTTGTGAGACATGAAACTAGCGTCATCTAGTATGATGGTACGGAACCCTATGTGTGCGGTTCTGACTCGCTCTTGGCCGGTTTGTGAGACATGAAACTAGCGTCATCTAGTATGATGGTACGGAACCCTATGTGTGCGGTTCTGACTCGCACTTGGCCGGTTTGTGAGACATGAAACTAGCGTCATCTAGTATGATGGTACGGAACCCTATGTGTGCGGTTCTGACTCGCTCTTGGCCAGTTTGTGAGACATGAAACTAGCGTCATCTAGTATGATGGTACGGAACCCTATGTGTGCGGTTCTGACTCGCTCTTGGCCGGTTTGTGAGACATGAAACTAGCGTCATCTAGTATGATGGTACGGAACCCTATGTGTGCGGTTCTGACTCGCACTTGGCCGGTTTGTGAGACATGAAACTAGCGTCATCTAGTATGATGGTACGGAACCCTATGTGTGCGGTTCTGACTCGCACTTGGCCGGTTTGTGAGACATGAAACTAGCGTCATCTAGTATGATGGTACGGAACCCTATGTGTGCGGTTCTGACTCGCACTTGGCCGGTTTGTGAGACATGAAACTAGCGTCATCTAGTATGATGGTACGGAACCCTATGTGTGCGGTTCTGACTCGCTCTTGGCCGGTTTGTGAGACATGAAACTAGCGTCATCTAGTATGATGGTACGGAACCCTATGTGTGCGGTTCTGACTCGCTCTTGGCCGGTTTGTGAGACATGAAACTAGCGTCATCTAGTATGATGGTACGGAACCCTATGTGTGCGGTTCTGACTCACACTTGGCCGGTTTGTGAGACATGAAACTAGCGCCATCTAGTATGATGGTACGGAACCCTATGTGTGCGGTTCTGACTCGCACTTGGCCGGTTTTTAACTTACCGCGGAAGTACAGTGCAAAGCGAAATACTAAAAATACAGTTAAGTTAAAAGAAACAGTTTTGTATTTGTCCCATCCGAACAATACACAAACAATGTCGAAGTTTTAGAAAGCTTGATCCATTGCCCAACTATCTCCCTTTGAACACAAAGGCATACAAAGGTAAGAAAAGTTATATTATAAATGTTTTGTTTACTTCGTACAGGACGAAACTGTATGAAGTACAGAACACCAAGCAAGAACATTCATGCCCAAAAAGTAATTTAAACGTTGACCCGGGAATCTGTGTTGCCGCCTGTATCATTGTAACTTTTTTATGGATTCCTCGTTTTTTATCAGTCAAAAAAGGTCTGATGCTATTGACTATTGACTCGAACTTTCTCTAGCTACTTTTTTGTTTATTATTAGTATGTTTTGCTAAATTACTGTGACGGTCTATCTATATAAATAATTGTTATTAGCGTTCATTGATTTAAACAATATTTTGCCATTTCATAATTTTGCGGGCTAGAGATTTTGGCATTGTCTCTTATTACAACAATAGTTTTTCATGGACGTCGTTAAAAAAGCGTCGGCGGCTTAACGGTTAAGACTGGACTCCTCCTAACCAGAGGTTCCGGGTTCGAATCCGGACGGCCAATGCACCAATGAGTTTTTCATAACTTGCGTGCATTTTCTTACCGATTGCTTTTACGTTGTAGGAAAACATCGTTATGAAACCTACACATCTGATTCTAAGAAGTGTATGAAGGTCGCGTTGCACACGTCCGTAGGTGTAAATCTAAAATGTCCTACACGTGACCGCGGGTGATCCTGAGTGCAACACCTGGCAAGTTAGACTCCACCGGGAATCAAACCCGCAACCTTCTAATGTTAAGCTAATGGAGTAACCATTACGCCACGGAGGCGGTTAAAACTTAGTATTGGATTTGCCTTAGATAGTTTGATAATTTGTACGGCTTCCGACTTACAGAATCACCTATCATCATAACAGATCATATACGTCCCCACCGAGGGGCTCAAGGGGCGATCGGGCCTTAGTCGACCACGCGGGCCCAGTGCGGGTTTGTTGACTTCACACACAATCTTCGAGTTTCTTCGCAGGCGTGTGCAGGTTTCCTTGCGATGTTTTCCTTCACCGTAACAGCGTCGGATAAACGTACATATGAAATCGAAATTCGAAAACACATTGTTACGTGGCAGGATTCGAACCACGACCTCCCGGAGAGGAGGTTGCGGCTCTTGCCATTACTCCACCGACGCCACCTATAAGTAGGCACTATTACTGCCTAAGCACACCCCGGACACTTCATACAACGGGCCAGAAATGACATTTCAAAAAAGGAATGACGCAACAAACAAAATGGCGACGAAATCCTATACGTTCACCAACCGAACTGTAACCAATCTGTATCAATCTGGTTGACGAGAGGTTGAGGTCGCAATCTAGAGAGCGGCAGGGAGTGTCCACACTGTATGTTAGTACTAATACAGTGTAAATTCTGTAAAACGTCACTCGATATAACGATTCACTCTTTAACGGAAACTCTCAATAACGTCACAAAAAGCCCGTCCCCTAGCTGGAGTGTCGCTATATATACTTTGGCCTAAGTATCGATAGATCTACACAGATATCTACCCAGACTTATGGTACGTATATATTATACTAAATTGGTCCGGTAGGATGTTGCAGCGTATTGGCAATGCAACCCATAGGGTGCGACATGGCAAAGCTATCAGTAACCCCCGACCGGGGCTAATTCACTGTGACAAATTAACGGCTGCTAAATTTAGAACTAGGCTTAGTGTATACTTAGTTTATATCTAGACGCATGTCTACAATGACCCCTACATTAAGTAATAGGGATGACGACAGCATCAGAAATAAATTATGAAATCTTGATCACTAAATTGCCCACCTACTTAAACTTCGGAAAACCTTACTTGTTTTGTTTTTCATCGAGTCTTCGATTTTTAATTAACCAAAATCACAAAATGAGTACTTAAATGACGCTGCTAAACTGTGACGTCACGCCTAGGTATTTCAAACATTTTTAGAACAAAATGTCGTTTTTGACAGATGATAAAAAGTAACTCAGATGACTCATTCGTCATCCACATTGTGTTTCTTTATAGCCTTAAGGGTCCCTAGGAGGCTCGAGTTTCCATACAAACGTAGTTCTGCTTTAATACAAAAACAACATGCCGGATAGGGTCCGATCTTTGCAAATACATATATTAAGACACATGCCGATGTTTGTAATTAGTTTTCATCGTAGTTGATCGAAACATAACTAAAAGGCTTAATTTAGTTTTGTATTGAAAGTTTGGAACTTCTCTTACTAGTTACAAACATCGATATGTATCTACTCAATATATGTATTTGCAAAGTTTGGATTCAATCCGGCATGTATAGTATTTGTATTAAAGCGGAACTATGTTTGTATGGAAACTCGAGCCTCCTGGGGACCATTAAGGCGACGAATTGGAAACTTTGGTCGCAAGGATTTTTCTTAGCAATTACAAAATATATGGAAGTCATATTTTTTAACCTGATTCTTCATTTCAACGACTTCATTTTGTTAGTTGCAGAAACAGGATTCGTTGTCTTTTACATTAAGTTATTCTGTTTCTTTATAACCTTAAGGCTTAAGGTGACGCATTGGAAACTTTGGTCGCAAGGATCTAGATTTTTCTCTGTAATTACAAAACATATTTGGAAGTCATATTTTTTACCTGATTCTTCATTTCCATGACTTCATTTTGGGCCATAATCGACCACGCGGCCCAATGCGGTTTGCTACCAAAAAAATCACTGGTGGTCGGTACCTTTTCGCATCGCGTCGGTGGCGCAACGGCAAGGGCCGCTACCTCCTATCCGGGAAGTCGTGATTCGAGTCCTGCCACGTACCAATGTGTTTTCGAATTTCGATCTCATATGTAAGTTTCTCATATGTAATCCACGCCCTTACGGTGAAGGAAAACATCAAACACGCTTTCGAAGAAACTCGAAGGTTGTGTTTGAAGTTGACTAACCCGCACTGGGCCCGCGTGGTCGACTAAGGCCCGATCGCCCTAATTCAGGGTAGGTTCAAGCCCCTCGGTGGGGACGTATAATATATGAGCTGATGTTATAATGGTACCTTTTTATTAATTAGATGAACAGGAAAACGACCTTCATAGTGCAACTAAAGTCGTGACAGGTTTAAATAAACTAGGGATGCATCGATACGCCTTTTTGCCGATACGATACCGATACTCTTATAAAAATATCGGCGATACCGATACCGATACCGATACGCTTATTGAATTCAAAAAGGAAGGTTGAATAAATAAAACACAATTTATTGTACAATTAATCATAGTTTTAGTAATCAAAATTAACATTTATAAGATTTTTATTTAAAAAACAAAGCATTCGTTAGTTTTGCGGGCAAAGACGATTTCTCAAGTCTGTATGAATAAGACCTGCGGTGGAAAATAGTCTCTCAGATGCGACAGATGCCTCGTTTGCAACGAAATAGTTGGGACAACACGCGCGTTTACATTACATTTTTAAAGCGCGAAATTTGAAAAGTATTGTTGAATCTGCCATAAAAATATCGCCGATACCGATATATCGGCAAACCAGAAGTATCGCCGATATATCGGTATCGGTATCGGTATCGGATGCATCCCTAAAATAAACGCAATTCAGTTCACCCAGGGATAATAGAAGGGGCGGCGTTGTGTTCAATATAAAGCATAGTAAAACACTGTATTGTGACTGTCCCTGGACCAAAACACCGGCAGATAAAGCTGGGTATTCTAGGGCTCAGACATACGGATATAGAGCGGTTTCTTGCTGATCTAAGGAAATGCCTTTGTATTGCAGTAAACTCGGAGTATATTCCATCGAATACTTTCTTTATGTGTGACTGTGGTTTCTTTCAGAAACACCGGCTGAGTGCGAGTTGGACTAGCACTCCGAGGGTTCTGTACTACCACACCTCTCCACACAAGTTCATAGTATAATGACAATGATACCTATTCACATTTTAAACAAAAGAAATTAAAGCGATCGACAAAAAAAATACACTTGGCCAATTTTTATTATTTTTTTATTTAAGTAAAAACTTCAGTATTAGTACTATAATCACACTAAGTTACTACTACGCCTGTATGTTTTACCGTTTTTACGATAGAGCTAAATAAAAAATCTTTCTGAAGACCTATATTGTATGAAGACCGCCCTTATTTTTCAATTTTTCTAATTTTTAGTATTTGTTGTTACAGCGGCAACAGAAATACACATTCTGTAAAAATTCCAACTGTCTATACTTTTTTTTTTATTTTTTTTTATTCACAATTGGTAAACCCTTGACAACATCTCACCTGATGGTAAGTGAAATGTCTTATTACGGTTTATGAAATTCAGCCCGCTGACGGACGGATAACAGACGAACAGACAGCGGAGGCTCAACAATAGGGTTCCGTTGGTCACCCGTTGGGTGTACTGAACCCTAATAAGTAAATTATTTTATTGCAATTTTAAATGTTTGATTTTGATATTTTAAAATAAATAAATAAAATAAAAAATAAATATTCTGGGACAAATCACACATGGTCATCTGGCCCCAAAGCAGGATTCCCTGTGTTATGGAAAACAGAGACTGATATACATACTTATATACGTTTAAATACATACATATATAGATATTTAACACCCAGACACAGAGCAATCCAATCTGCTCATCACACAAACATTGCCCTGGGTGGGGATCGAACCCACCAACCCTCGGATCGATCAGTAGTCAAGAGCACTAACCACTGAGCCACCGAGTCAGTCACATCATAAATCATCACTTACATTTTCAAATTTTTATATACGTACGTACAGACATGTCTTGTTTTTTGGATAAATGATGTAGCTTAAGTTTCAAAAAGAGGGATATACATCTTTGACCATATTCAAGCTAGTATTACATTCTGTACATAGTTCGAAGTGGTCGGTATAAATGTACGATGCGCTTGAAGTCAATATTTCATATCAGCATTGTCCGCTGCAACTCGCTCTGAATCATAGCTAAAGCACACCCCGGACACTGCATGCAAACGGTCGTGAAATGACATTTCTAAAAACAAATGACGGAGCAAACAAAATCATGGCGAAATCCCATACGTTCGAGACCAAACCACAGATTACTAAATAGTTACTTACCAAACTGTAATCAATCTGAATCAACCTGAGTAACGAGGGGGTGAGGTCGCAATCTAGAGAGCGGAAGGGAGTGTCCATACTGTATGTTAGTACTAGGCTAAAGTAAGCTTGCTGTACGCAACATATTTATAAGCGTAATATATATATGTATGTACTTCCTTATGTACACAAAAATGTACTATTCTCTGTATTATTTTACGTCTAAATATTATTTACAGGGGCTACCCCCAGCTTAGTAGCATCGCCATCAATCATAAAATTATAACTGGCTACATACTAAACCAAAAATTATAAACGATGAAATAAATAATCCCTTCAATGTAAAAAATCGCCAAGTCTCGGGACTCCCTCGTAAAAATATACACCTAAGATCTAAGGTGGAGCCAAGTCTAGCAGTACTTATTTTTATCAATATTAAGCAAATTGCACCGCAGATCTCTTTTAAACATACTGAGTAAATAATAACACTCAAACTTATAATCAATATATTTTATGCAACTTTGTTGCCTAGAACTTTATTTTATCTCATTTATAAAGATATTTTTCTAGCTTCAAGAAAAGGGTGTACGGCCGTGCTTGTCTGCTCGACTTGGCGGGGGGCACTGCCGTACCCCCTGACAGGTACTATAGTTTATTGAGAAACTATCAACGTTGTGAAATATAGTGCGCTGTAGTTACAGATAGCTTACGAGCTAATAATTTTTGAAAAACCTTAAAGCTTTTTGGTACAAGCTTTAATTTGGTAAGAGTTATTATGCTGAAAATGCCAAATGCTCAAATGAATATAAAAAATAAACCAATGGTGAAATAAAAAAAATGTAGGTTATATTACTTAATGCCTTTTCAATAGCTAAATAAGTACCTAACTAGTTACATCATTATACCTGTAACTATTAAAAATACTGGATAATATTTTACCCCTTTTTTTTTGGAAAACTTCTCTATAAAACTTAGAATCAAAAACAATTTAATTTTTTTTCTAGTCCAATGAAACTACCACTTTAGATTGCCTCCAGAGTTAGGAGCAGATACAGCGTTTTCCAGTTCTACCCCCCATTGTGAGCCTTCTTTTGCCTGTCCAGTTACAAGATAAGCTATTGTCCGTGGTTAGCAGTAAACTAGTTGTGTTGAAATAAAGCTCTAGTCTTGTTTTTAGGGTACCGTACACGCAACGGCTGACCAACGGGACCCTATTACTAAGCTTCCGCTGTCTGTCCGTTTGTCAACAGGCTGTATTTATGAACCGTAATAGGTAGACAGATGAAATTTTCACAGAATATGTATTTTTATTGCCACTGTAACAACAAATACTAAAAATTAGAAAAAGTAAAAATAGGGGGGGGGGGGGGGGTCACCAACACCATAAAAAAACCGTATTTAGAAGTATTTTTTATTCAGCACTATCGTAAAAACAGTAATACACACAAGCAACAGTTGAAATTTTCACACAATAATGTTTTCTGTTGCCGCTATAACAAAAAATTCAAAAAATTAGAAAAAGTATAAAAAATAGTAGAGGGTTTCCATACAAAAAAACGTGTTTTTTTAATAAGTCTTTAGAAGTATTTTTGAATAAGCACTATCGTAAAAACAGTAATACACACAAGCATGAAACTTGGTGTGCTTATAGTACTAACATACTTAAAATCAGCCAAGTGTGAATCGAACTCGCACTAAGGAGTCCGAACTGAATGACAAAAAACATATTTTTGTTGCTCGCGTTGATGTCATTATTATTATGTAGTTGTGGGGAGAGGTGTGGTGGTACGGGGAACCCTCGGAGTGCTAGGTTGACTCGCACTTTGCCGGTTTTTAGTTTAACAATGTTACGTGCAAATTTGCACAAATGAAAGTTTAAGTAAGACTTCTTCGAGAGTCCTTTATAGTAAAAAAAAACTTATAACTTAATTAACACAGACCGGGATTATGCTTAACAAAAAAAAAGGTTTAGGAAACGAATCGAACCAGGTATTTCATACATAAGTACTATGTTCATGTATCAGAAATGAGGAGATCCGTCGCATGAGAACCAAAGTAACCGACATAGTTCCTAGAAGGCAGTGGGCGGGGCATGTTGCTCGTAGAATATATGGATGGTCCTTGAGGTGGTAAAGTTCTCGATCAACCGTGCAACGGTAGACGTAGCGTAGCGTCTTCTACCTACTTGGTGGCCCAACGACCTGGCCACATTATAAGAATGTCGTTGTAATGTTAAGTTTTTGCAAAATAGACTGATTGGTTCTCATAGGTTCTTATATTGTATTAAATGTGAACAAATACTTTTGTTTTAAAAAGAAACTCTCGTAAAAGTTTCTACTGACCATCCTACTCAAGATATAGTAAAACGGCAGTTAGGTTTAAATATATTTATTTCCATGAAGAGTCAAGTCACTTTACATGAGAAAATTATAAATATTATACTTAAAAAAAGTACAATTTGTAAGTATGTGTTCGCTCGCATTGGAAACATAAAAAATATTAAAAATTAGTTTATTTGCAGGGTCATTCATCACATGGTTATTTGGCTAATAATGTTTTACTCTTCCAGTATAATATATTGATAAAGTTTAACTTTAAATGTGTTAAATGACCCTGCATTTTTTTACATGTGAAGGTAGTTTGTTATACAGTCGTGCCTCCTCAAAAGTACCTAAACATTTTTTTACCGTAATTAGTGCGCGCTTTCGGTAGAACTAGATAACAGGCACGTCTCGTTAGTCTTTTAGTTAAATGCCTTAGTTGGGTAAGTGAAATAGTTCAGTGTCAGTTCAGAGTCAAACATCATGTAGGTACGTTCGTAAGAATTTGCATTTATTTCTTAAAAACAGTGACAGGCATAATTTGAATTTAAGAAATGTAAATAAAATAGACATGCCTAGCCTTTTCGGGACTGAGTAATGTTAAAAAGTCATTTGTGGGGCAGTGTATAAGATTTCTACAATAAAATCTCAGAAAATGTAACTAGTTTGTCAGAGAATAAATAAAAGACTCATGTTAAAAAATGCTTGTGCTCTAGAGGATATTATAAAATAATAGATTATGTAGATGACAAAGATATATATATGTTGATTCTGTAACAAATACCATTACCTGAGACTGTAATCTGAATCATGACATTATTTGTAATATTCAATGATTTTTTTTGATTATTTAAAAGTGTCTGTAAACACCTATTTAAAATGAATTATTTTGATTTGATTTGATTTGAAGATATATGTAGTAGAAACGGCAGTTTCCTCGTTTAAACTCTCAAACTGATTGTAATTCCCTCTGACATTTTACAATGTTCGTTCTCTAATTCGATACAACGTTGGCGGGCGTGCACCAGCTATCGGCCAATCTCAGTATGTCTAATAAACCGCTGACGTACAGACAGACAGCGCTTAACAAACGTAACTGATCTGCGCTATTGTTCAGTGCCACACACGTCTCTCGTATCACGAGCCAAGTTCACTGACTCGATACGTATACAATGGCATTTCATGGAGATAGCTGGTTGTTCTTCGGGGGTTGAAAAGTTACGAGAAATTCAAGTAGGTACTATACTCGGAGTTTCTCTGAGTGATCGAATCAGAAACAAGGAGATCGGTAGAAGAACCAAAGTAACCGACATGGCTTTCAGGATTGCTAAATTTAAGTGGCAGTGGGCAGGGCACATAGGTCATAGAACAGATTCCCGTAAAGTTCCCGAGAGGCGATCGCGCACTGGAAAACATTGACCGACCGAAAATGTATACCTTCCACTCGGTGGACCTGGTAAAGGTAGTCGTGAAAAATTCTTGGGGGAGGCCTATGTCCAGCAGTGAACGTCCTTCGGCTGATATGATGATGATGATGATGAGGAAGTAGATGCAGTACTTCCTCTTATTTTAAGTGACGATAAATATAATATAAAGGATTAACAAACAGGTTAAATGATATTTAAAGAAAGCATTTAACGTACCTAATACATATGATAAAGAATACGATAAAGATGAAGCACACCATTCGACTTTGCGCATTGAACGCAACATGCGTCGTAAACACATCAGTCAACACTCAACATACTATCCTCGGGTTAGACTTCTGACTGATATAAACACTGGGTGTTAACAAAAAATAGCTTTGTTTCGGCAACAAATTGTGCTTGTTTGCTTTCCGCGGACACTGTTATTCGCATAAATCGAGCGAAAAAGCCAAATTGCTGCAATGGTTCACAGAGCTGTACTAAAGTTGCTATGTTTTACACAACGAAATTTTCATGTCGAACATTTGTTTAAACTGTTTTTTTCTGTCTCATTCATAGTTTGTTGATATGGCTTCAGCTTCAGATTTCACATAGGTACGTGAGTTATAATTGTAATGAATATCTACTTTAGGATCATTGTTACCAATTAACCTATTACATTTCACACCCTTACTTAATTTCTGATTTTACATGAAAATTGCGCTTTCATTCTACTATGCAATATCAGATTAATCCCTCAAAGCTTTGCAGCGGCGAGAACGGGCTGATAAACGGGAAAACTAATGCCGCACGATTGGTATACGATGCAAACTTTTTCAGTAACTGGATCTGCGCGTAAATCGAATAAAAAAGAATCGAATAAATGGGGGATTTTCAGCAGCTCGGCATTGGACGATCGGATAATGAATCCAAACGTGGGTTTATCGTTATTAGTTCTATGAACTTTTTGCGGATTAAAATTTACTTTTGAGTTTTAATTATTATGAGGGTGATCGCGATTTGTGTTCGGTCTATGAAAGTATAGTTGGCCAACTGAATCAGGAGTTCTACTGTCTTTTCCAATGGCGCTCGGTAGCAAAATGTTCCATTTCGTACAACGTAAGCTGTTTATTTGGCGTAATCTTAACCGCCTTCGTAGACCAGAGGCAAAGTTAATTGGCTTCACACAGGATGTTACGGACAGCGAGCCAAACAGGACGCCACCGAGCACCGCGTCACTGAGATCACCGCCAGTTCCGAGGGCGTCAAAGAGCGAGCGAGACAGACGCGGCGCGGGACAGGGACGCACTGAGAAAACGTGTGCTCACTTAGACTCTAACTAGTTGGGAGGCGCAGATTTAGTATGTAAATAGAGCATTGATAATAAAGTTGTTGTGTGGTTATTGCGAACTTGCGAACTCGATCCTATTGTTTCATTTCGACCTTAATATACAGTCCACTGATCCACAACAGTTTGTCTGGTCCTGCACGAGCCGGATTTGAACGTGAATCCACCTGCACGAACGACAACGAACGAGATTTGAACGTGAATCCACCTGCACGAACGACTACGAACGAACGAGATGGTTGTGACAAGAAGCCAAGCTGACAAGATGGAGCTGCCGGAACAAATCGAAGCAGAACGCATCGAAGCAGAGCGGAGGCGACGTCTCTCGCTGAACCCGCCTGAGTCGCCTGCCGCAACGAACATCCAAACTGACCAGCTGCCGCCTACAACCTACGGAACGGGATTACCAGTGACTACTACCACGGATACGGCTGTCGCACATACACGGCAAATCAGCAGAGCAGCAAGTCATTCATCGGCACGCTCGCAGCGCTCCAACATGAGCGTTGCTTCTCGACAGCGACGCGCCGAACTCGCCGCCAAGGAGAAGCTGCTCGAGATCGAGAAAAGGAAGTTGGATTTGGAAGCGGAACTAGTCAAGCAGCGGCTAGCCGTCGAAGTCGCATCCCTTCAAGAAGAGGAGAACGAGGAACGGGACAGCCTTCATGACGGCGACGCACGCCCGTCACACGATCACCGCGACAGGGTGACCGACTGGCTGGAGAAACAACCTCTTGAAGCGAACGCGGAGCCAGTACGGGGGGAGCCGCTGATGGACCGAGAGCAGCGCCGTAGCCCGTCGCCTGAAAACAGAAAAAGCGACATCGCTCAGCTGGCGCACGAACTGCGCAAAATGAACAGGGCTCGACCACGCCCAATGACTGACCTGCCGACATTCTCCGGCGCGCCGAACGAATGGCTGCCATTCAAAGCAGCAGTAAGGGACTTCGTGAACATGTACGAACTACCAGCCGGAGAGCAACTACTACGGCTGCGGAGCTGCCTCAAGGGAGAGGCCCGCGACGCAGTGGCTGCCTTACTTCATACGGCCACTGACCCTGGGGTCATCATGAAGACACTCGAACAATGCTTCGGGCGCCCCGAAGCAATCATCGATCGTGCTTTCGAAGATCTAAGGAAGCTGCCGAGGCCTGGAGCGTCAGCGACCGACCTGAATCACTTCGCGATCCGGCTACAGAACGTAGTCTGTGTGCTCCAGACTATCGACCGACGGGGCTATCTGCACAACCCGATGTTGGTACGCGAGGTGCTGGACAAGCTGAGCCCCCACGTCAAATCACGGTGGTGTGATTACGCCGACGAACATGAAGGCACCTCCGATGCGGAAATTATCAAGCTGTCTCGCTTCCTCATACGCGAGGCAGACCGGGCGCTAAAATACACCTACGCCCCATCGTCGACCGCCGTGCCTGCGCGTCCATCGGCCGCTACGCGTGTACCCGCTACAAATCAGAGCGGTGTCAGGAAGAGGACGACCGCCGTCTACACTACAACAGAGACAACGGACGAGCAGACCGAGAAATGTCTGAGCTGCGAACAAGCACACCCACTCACGCGGTGCCCGTCCTACAAAGCGCTAACGATCGATAAGCGCTGGGACTTCGTACGAGAGAAGGGGCTGTGCTTCAAATGCATAGCGAAGAGACATCGACGCAACTTCTGCAGAGCCAAGCCGTGCGGCATAAACCAGTGCCGCCGACCGCATCACCCTTCGCTACACGAAAATGCACAGCCGACTACAGCCAGTCCCAGCTCCAGCGCTGCTACGAACTCAGCGCCTCCAAACACCAATGAGGCAGTGCTATCCGTGGCTACCTCATTCGCCACTAGCACACGATCTGCCTTACTGAAGACGTGCCCTGTGACCATCTCCGGACCACGAGGAGAAGCTCAGACCTACGCCCTGCTGGATGAGGGCGCGACAGTGACCCTGATCGACGAAGAGCTCGCGAGATCCGTGGGTGCAGAAGGACCCTCTCAACCCCTGCACCTACACGGGGTCAACATGACTCAGAGCGAAGAGAACAGCAAGAACGTCGCTATCCAAGTACGGGGGAAGAACGAGAACGCCTCTCATCCAGTACGAGCACGCACCGTGAAGAACCTCACGCTCCATCAGCAGACGATACCCAGAACTCTGCTTCAACACGAACACCTGCGCGACCTACTGCAGGACGAGGTGTGCTATCACCAGGCACGCCCACGAATCCTGATCGGCACCGACCACTGGGAGATGATCGTATCCCGCGAGCTAAGGATCGGAGCCCCTGGACAACCTGCCGCGTCACGAACTAAACTCGGCTGGGTGATACACGGAACGATGCCACGCAGCCTGGTTAGCAGCAGCGAGGACGTGCTGCATATCTACGCGCCCGATAGGCGCGACCAACAGCTTCATGACTTAGTGGAGAAGCACTTCAGCATCGACTCACTGGGCATCTCACACAAACCGCGCGTCAATAAGGATGACCAGCGCGCAAAGAGCATTGTGGAAAGCACGCTGCGGAAAATCGATGGTGGATACGAAGCTGGCCTACCGTGGCGATACGATCACGTCACCATGCCACCCAGCTACAAGGCTGCAGAGCGGCGCCTAAGAAAACTGGAGGAGAAAATGGATGCATCCCCTGAATTTGAACGAGATTACACCGCACAAGTCAACCACCTACTGGAGAAAGGCTACGCAGCGCCGTGCGACGGCACCGAGAGAGAAAGCCGCGTCTGCTGGTATCTGCCGCACTTCGCCGTGCAGAACCCAAACAAGCCAGGCAAATGGCGACTCGTGTTTGACGCGGCCGCTCGAAGCTGCGAGACCAGCCTGAACGACCAGCTCTTAGAGGGACCGGACCTGCTGACCTCACTGCAGGGCATCGTATTCCGGTTCCGAGAAAAACCAGTCGCAGTGACCGCGGACATCCAAGAGATGTTCCTCAGAGTGAAGATCCGCCCTGAAGATCAACCAGCTCAGCTGTTTCTGTGGAGAGGCAGGGATAGAACGAAGCCACCCCTCCATTACAAGATGACGAGCATGATTTTCGGCGCAGCGAGCTCTCCGTTCATGGCGCATACTGTGCGAAACTACAACGCACAGCAACACGCGCAGACACATCCGCGCGCGCTAGAGGCCATCACGAGAAGCCACTACATGGATGACCTGGTGGACAGCTACGACAGCGAAGAGGAGGCCCGCCTCACCATTGCCGAGATCAGTGAGGTGCACGCAGCTGCTGGCTTCACGCTGCGCAAGTGGAACGCCAGCCACGACGGCGTGCTGCGCGACGTCCCGCGAGAGCTACGATCGACCACACCTTCTCAGCTGGGGACCGAGGACGCAGCGACCAAGATCCTTGGGCTTCACTGGGACGCCGACCGAGATGAGCTGGGGTTCAATACATCCATGAACCGAGTCCCAGCCGAGGTGCGCATGCAGTCCCGCGCACCCACGAAAAGAGAAGCCCTAAGCGCGGTCATGTCCATCTACGACCCTCTGGGGCTGCTGAGCCACTACACAATACGAGCCAAGATCATCCTGCAGAACCTGTGGCGCCTCCAGATCACATGGGACGAACCGATACCTCCAGAAGAAGCCGAACTCTTCACGAGCTGGCTGAGACAGCTGGCAGACGTAGCACAGCTACGGCTACGCCGCTGCTATGCGTTCGGGAGCTACGACCGCATAGAGCTTCACATCCTGTGCGACGCGAGCGAGCAGGCCTACGCAACCGTGGCCTACTGGAGAGTCACTCACCGCGACGGGAGCATTTCCGTCACTCTGATCGCCGGCAAAGCGAAAGTGGCACCGCGGCGCGCGCAGAGCATCCCGCGCCTAGAACTACAGGCCGCTGTCATCGGCGCACGACTGGCTGACACTATCAAGAAAGAGCATCGTGTTAAGATCTATCGCACCGTCTATTGGACCGACTCAGCGACAGTAGTCCATTGGGTGCGACACGACGCGCGACGGTACACCCCTTTCGTCGCACACCGCCTGGGTGAGCTGGCTGAGCTCTCACACAAAGATGAGTGGCGCTGGCTGCCTACAGAGCACAACGTGGCTGACGACGCCACAAGGCACAGTCGCACGCCCATCGACCGGAACGAGCGTTGGTTCCAGGGCCCCAGCTTCCTCCACGAGCCCGAGGAAAGCTGGCCCGCTGAACGAGGAACCGCGGATTACCAGGAAGAAGTCCTACATCTCACCGAGCCAGCTAAGAGACACACCGACTGGCTACCCGAGCCTACTCGCTTCTCAAAGTACGAGACGCTAGTGCGGGCTGCCGCGCGCGCGCTGGCATTCACTGACCTTTGCCGGCGCCGAGCCACGCGCATGGAACTACGGCACATCGAACGAGCCGAGCGAGAGCTCTGGAAGAGAGCACAGCAGGACAGCTTCGCCGAGGAGCTAGAACGGCTAAAGGCGGGCCGCCGCCTGCCCAGATCGAGCCGTCTCTACAAGCTGGACCCAGTATTGGACGACGGCGTCCTGCGAGTACGAGGCCGCATTGGAGCTGCCGACGCCCCGGACGAGCTGAAGCGGCCCATTATCTTAGACGGCCGCCACCACCTCACCAAACTCATCGTGCTGCGAGAACACTGCGCCGCCGGCCACGCTAACAGAGAACGCGTGACAAACGATCTACGGCAGCGCTATTGGATAGTCCATCTGCGGCCTACAGTACGAGCAATCGAGCACCGGTGTGCCCTCTGCCGGGTGCGCAAGGCGAAACCACAAACGCCAGCCATCGGAGACCTACCGCGAGCCCGCTTAGATCCATTCCACCGCCCGTTCACCAACTGTGGCATTGACTACTTCGGGCCAATGACCGTGAAAGTGGGACGCCGGAGAGAAAAAAGGTGGGGGGCGCTCTTCACGTGCCTCACCATGCGAGCAGTGCACATCGAGGTCGTACCATCACTGTCGACCGACTCCGCACTGATGGCACTGCGACGGATGGCAGCACGCAGAGGATGGCCACGTGTCATGCACTCGGACAACGCGACCAACTTCCGAGGGGCAGACCACGAGCTGAGGCGAGCCTACGCCGAGTGGGTGCCAGCCCTGCGGGACGAAGGCCTGAAACACCGGATGGAGTGGCGTTACATAGCTCCCGGCGCTCCGAACCAAGGCGGCTCCTGGGAGCGCATGGTGCGCTCGGTTAAGACAGCCCTGCGAGCGACACTACAGGAAAGGATACCGTCGGACGAGGTGCTGCAGACCGTGCTCACGGAGGCCGAGCACACTATCAACGCTCGTCCTCTGACCCACGTGAGCGTGAACCCGCGAGACCCAGAGGCACTCACGCCCAACCACTTCCTGCTAGGATCATCGACGGGGCTGCCGACGACTGGTCCCTGCGAAACAGCAGATCGACAGACATGGAGAGCTAGCCAGGCGCTCGCCGATCATTTCTGGCGACGTTGGCTTCGCGAGTACCTGCCGACCCTGGTACCGAGAGGCGAGCCGACGAGTCATCACCGGGCGCTGAACAAGGGCGACATCGTGGTGGTAGTAGATCACACACTGCCACGCAACGTCTGGCCCCTGGGGCACGTCGAACGAGTCTACGCCGGGCCCGACGGCGAAGTACGGATCGCCGACGTCAGAACAAGAACCGGCATCTTCCGTCGTCCAGTCAGCAAGCTCGCCGTCCTGGTGAAAGAGGAAGGCTACGCAAGCTGCGCCGGGGGGAGAGATGTTACGGACAGCGAGCCAAACAGGACGCCACCGAGCACCGCGTCACTGAGATCACCGCCAGTTCCGAGGGCGTCAAAGAGCGAGCGAGACAGACGCGGCGCGGGACAGGGACGCACTGAGAAAACGTGTGCTCACTTAGACTCTAACTAGTTGGGAGGCGCAGATTTAGTATGTAAATAGAGCATTGATAATAAAGTTGTTGTGTGGTTATTGCGAACTTGCGAACTCGATCCTATTGTTTCATTTCGACCTTAATATACAGTCCACTGATCCACAACACAGGAGATCGTGGGTTCGATTCCCGGCGGGGTCATTTGTAAGACTGGGTTTGGTTGTTGGTAGGGCATTTTCTAAGCCCCACTGGCTAGCTACCACCATCTTATCTAAGTCTTGCCGCCAAATATCAATGTTGATATCATTGGTGTGTTCCGTCATGAAGATAAGATAGCCAGTTCCCCATTGCGCAGGGGAATCTTGGTAAGCCCGCTTTCATCTTCGGCAACATCGTCACTTACCACCAGGTGAGATTTTGTCAAGGGTTTACCAATTGTGAATAAAAAAAAACCTTGATATTTTGCGTCCGATCTCCATAGCCGCTGTTTATCCAGTGCAGTGATAGGAACATAATAGTATACCTGTAGGTAGAGCAGGATTCTCTTATGATGATTTAGTGTTGTTCGCGACGCTGGTAGATGGATTTACAGCCGCCGTACGAGAGGATTATGTGGGCGAGGGCAAACACGGGGCAGCGGACGCCGCATTGTGATTTATGCCAACTTTTGATTCGCGGCTTTATTACAGCTTAGGCAGGGACAATTCAACGTTTAACATTAAATGAAAAGTTTTCCTCACAATCGTACCATAAACATTTTTGCACTTAAGTTTGAGAAAGTAAGTAGATGTGTTTTTGTTTGCCTCATTCATAAGTTGTTAGATTAAACTAGCAAGAGATATGTTGACAGAAAATTTATTTCACTGGGAACATTTAGGACCAATCTCGAAAGATGAAAATAGAAAAGACAGCAACCAATATGTTAAAAGACTTACTCGGCCGCAATCTTTGTGTTGTCCGTTAATAAACCTGGCTATACTTCCATATTACCCTCCATTCCATTTTTCTCGACGTCTGAGAGATATAAGATACAATATAAATCATAAGCGCCCATTTTCTCGACGGTACAAAACAACAGTCGGGACGGGGAGGCTGGAAAATTATGACAAATCATGCATTAAACATAGGGAATAAATGTTTTCTTATCACGTACCTATTCCAGTTTTGATATTAGTTTCCCTTTATCTTTATTGACACAGGTTTCAGGAGGGAGCGTTTTATGGGTGTTGTCGTACTGAGACATGTTGTTACCAAAAAGTGTTTACATGCTTTTGATCTCAAAACGTCATATTTTTTTCAGATCTCGAAATAAATTTTGTTGACTCACTTAGAAATAGTCATTTGATTTAATTGAAATTATTTGATATATAAGATGTTTTTTATATCACAAACATTATGTTCTTAAGCTAAGTATTGGCACAAAAATTCATGCACATAAGTAATTTATCTTTAAAGAGATTTTACGTTTCTCAGGATAAATGACTATTGATTATAATCGTTTTTAAACGTCCTTCCATCGCACTTTTACGTTTCTCAGGATAAATTACTATTGATTCAAACCGTTTTGAAACGTCCTTCCATCGCACTGAATCTAAGAAAACCCGTTATATATAATGTCTCAACGATGTATTCAGACGGAAAATCTGGAATATTTATTTCACAACACCGGCGAAATCTCCGCGCATCCTTGGCTTAAATGTGCAGTTGTGTTTAGGCTTTATGCACAGTAGACTTGTTAACTAAGATCTTCTTTTAGACGTTTCTTCTAGGATATGTTTTTAAGATCTACGGTTACCTCTTAGTTTGATAGTTTTGATTGTAGGTTCTTGGTGGAATATTATATCACACATTTTGCTAACAAATTATTACGTGTAGTTTAATTTATTTTATGTGGAATTGGTGTAAATATAGGTACACCAAAATGTTGGTAACCTCTTATTTTTATCCGAATATATTTAATTTTTGCCTAGATGTCTTTTATTGAACGAGCGAGAGAAGCGAGCAAAGTTATCAGAGTGTACTGGAACAATCCGACTTTTGTATGAATGTGTGAATGTTTGTTCGACGATAACTCGAGGATTACTGATCGGAACGTCGTGAAATTTGGTAGGCAAACTAATGAGATAAAAATAATTATTATGTTCCAACATGTCCCATTGAATCGGTCAAGGGGTTGCCAAGATATAGGTGGTTGTAAATGTTTAAAAAATTGTTTCTCTAAACCCAACCAGATGGCGTTGGACCTATATATTTTTAAATGTGCGCTTTCACAGTAGGGGGCGAATCACTAGTTAAAGTACTCAACAAATCATACTTGACTTTTAATGTAAGTTTTTAGCAATCAGCATGTCTTGTTCTGGAATTGTCTGTGTTCTTCTCCATGTATATTGTAAAGAATAAAAAAACACGTACTATCCCTTCTCTAATGTAATGCAGTCTTAAAATTATTCAGTTCTCAGACAGCGAGGCGCTGCGGTTTCTTTGCTTAAGTCTAACTTAGCAACGCCCAACTTGACTCGGAGCTCCTGAATACGAACTTGGCAGGTGACTTTGTGAATGTTGTATCTTTGCCGTTTAAAATTTTGGTTGGAACTCTTGAGCTTGCGGATTCAAAGTTTTGGGAAATTCGAAGGCAGGGTAGGCTTTCAAGAGAATCCACACAAATTGTTGTTGGCATAACTTAATCAGTTTTATGGCATTTGTGGCTAAGTTGGTAATGTTATACTGTTTTATATTTGGAGGAAAGTTTTAATTAATTGCCGACTAAAGATGATTTTAGGACAATTTATATAGACATTTGGAACATTTCCATTTTTTCAATCAAAAATTGGTAAGCCCTTAGCATCATCTCACCTGATGCTAAGTGACGATGATGCCGAAGATGGAAGTGGGCTTACCAAGATTCCCCAACGCAATTGGGAACTGGCTAGGTATCTTATTTTCAAGCCAAACTCATCAATGCTGTTGACATTGATGTTTGGGGGCGAGACCTAAATATAATAGTGGTAGCTAGTCAGGTGAACGCCCTTTCACCAAACAAATCGAATCTTCCAAAGTTAGACTTCGATGGAAATCGAACCTGCGACCTCCTGATGTGACGCCAATGGACTTAACCAGTGCGCCACGGAGGCGGTATAATATCTATGCATGATGAAGACATCAGCTATACTACGGTATGAAAGAAGATACACATGACTCATATTTTAATATTCAGCCTTTTACACGATAAATCACTAAATTGTCGGCAGAGTTCATCAGTCATTACAGTGGGCAGTAGAACTGTTCACGTCAAAGTATTTATAGGTAGGTAAGTACTTGAAGACCTCCGCTTATTTGAGTAAGGATGAAAATTGCACACTCGAACGCTTATGTAGGAGTAAGTACTGGATGAAGTTAAACGCCCACTTAGTGGTCTACAATCATAGCCGTTACCGCAGCTATAAAGTTATGCGGCAAGTATAATGCAGGTAAAGACATTTATTTTCTTTGTGGACTCGTCGGCAGTCCGCTAGAACTAACTATCAGCAATCAGTAGAATTATTGTGTTTTACAAAGTGTGAAGCCACGGTAAATGTTTAACTTACCTGACTATCCTATAAAACAGTCTCTCAAGTCATGACATGGTCTCGTCGCATTTAATAATTCTTATCTTCAATATTTATAGCGATCATAAATTCGGAGATTACAATAAAAACATTTTATGTTTTCGTTTGAAATGTCAAAATATAAATCAAAAGCTTTCTCGGTAGTAGCCGTGTGAGGCTATAATTTTACACCTCGAAAACAAAATGTCAATTTTTCTGAATTCGCCGTGAAATCAAAATACGATTATTTAGACAGACCCTTATTTTTTTTCCTTCCATTAATGTTTTTGTATGTGCAGTGCAGGCAGATATACATTCGTTTGTGATTTTCATACCTGTTTCATTCTTTTTAGTTCTTCGAGGCAAGACAAGGCGCGCACTAATTCGAACTCAGAGAAAGCCAGCGGCCATATTTCAAAGTTTGACAGGTACAAGCTCTGAGCAATATGGCGACCACGCCACCCAATAAGGGCTTGCCCCGTCACGCGTTGCGTTCCGTTCCGAACCGTTCCCAACTTAGCTACATTAATCACGCCTGATTTATCGGGGAAGGAGTGACACATTTTATATTCTATTTTCGAAAACTCAGACAGTTTTTCAAAACGTACCACGCCTGAGAGATCGCGACAGCTGCGTCTTGTTAGCGTGGTTTCAGCGGCCCTTGTGTGTTAAAATTATTTGCGTGAACGGATATGTAGTTTTGGTATTTAACATCGCGCCCTATTTCAATACTCTAAATAAAGACATCATTGTGCTTATTGTGCAAATCATACGCTACTATGACCTTGTATTTAATATTAGTGCAGTTATTGATTTATACTGCTTCATAAATCTTCAGTAACAGCTGATGTGTTTGTTCCTCATGTTTATGGAGATTGAGCGCGCATACCGTACATCAATATAAAGCGATTGATTATATGGTACGTATCGTATACAGTTCTTTGAGTTGCAGTTGAAATTGATTTTATAATCGTGTCCTGAAGCGTCTCCCCTTGTAAATGATAGACTCCGAGGCTTTCATACGTCACATATGTCAGGGTTACTCCTAATCCTCTAGGGCTACCCAACTTTTATTGCAATCTACCCTGATCTATGGTATAATATCAAACCAATACTATCTTGAACCGATATGAAAGGGGCTTTAAATATTACTCTAAAATCTAAATACATTTTTAACCGCATCCGTAGCTCAGAGGCAAAGTTAACTGGCTTTACACAGGAGGTCGCGGGTTCGCTTCCCGGCGGGGTCAATTGTTAGTCTCGGTTTGGTTGGTGTTAGGGCATTTTCTAGGCCCGCTTGGCTAGCTACCACCATCTTATCTAAGTCTTGCCGCCAAATATCAATGTTGATATCATTGGTGTGTTCCGGCATGAAGATAAGATAGCCAGTTGCCCATTGCGTTGGGGAATCTTGGTAAGCCCGCTTCCATCTACAGCAACATCGTCACTTAACAACAAGTTAAAAGTTGTCAACAATTGTTGGTAATAATTGTGAAAAAAAAACATACAACCTGCATATACTTACTTTGCTCAACTCAGTAACCACACGACAGGAAATGTTGAGAGCAGATGAATTTCAGAACTAAAAGGCAGTTGTTACATGATTAGCCGCAAGATTCGATCATGAGCGGACTGCTTGATTTCAACATGTCTGCCTATCGAAATGTCGATCTTGGACACCACCATTTAGTAATTTGCATTTACAGAGCACTGCGAAATTAACGTCGGTCGGAAACCAGAAAAACTTGGGTCGGTGACGCCGTATTGGCGTGCAAAAATGATAATTTTCTTACAGAAACGCCATCGAGGGCATGTTTTTGAGGCACATAATGCTTTGCAATTACTTTAATAGCTATCTTCACTTAATATAAAATACATATTCACATGTAGTGACGATTAAGCTGAGACAGGTCGCTCGGTGAACGAACGAGAAAAAATTGTGTATAACTGGCCATTTTCACATTTTCATGTTGGCGAGAAGCTAAGTGATCTCTAGCTATTTTACGAAGAAGAAGAAGAATACATTTATAATCAGTGATAATTACCTACAAATGAAATATAGCATAGTTTTCAGAATACAGTTTGTACTTATCACTGAAAAGGTAGCAGGTCAGCATATGCTGTCATTAAAGAGATCACAGCGTTGATTTGCAGCTACTAACCCCTTCAGGGAAGGGGTAGACTTAGACGAAGTACCGACGTCATATTTTAAAATTTAAACTAAATACAAATTGAAACAAATAAAAAAAAAAGTAAAATTAAAAACCTACAAAAGTTTTCTAAGAGATAAATTATTTTAATTACATACTTAGATTTAAAAAAAAAACTAAAAAAGATATTGTGTATACAATTATTATAATTAACAATATTCTTCTTATCGATCTTACATAGACCAACGACGTAGAAAAGCAGTTTCAAGCAAGGGGGGGTAGTGCGCCCGGCCTTCTGTTCTTCTATGCAAAAAGATGGCATTTGACGTTTGAAGCTTGTAGACCGAGACACACTCTCTGATTGGAGAGACATGATACTAGAGTGTCGTTGGCGTAACGGCAAGGGCCGCTACCTCCTATCCGGGAAGTCGTGGTTCGAGTCCTGCCACGTAGATACCAATGTGTTTTCGAATTTCGATCTTATATGTTACGTTTATCCGACGCTCTTACGGTGAAGGAAAACATCGTGAGGAAACCTGCACACATCTGCGAAGAAACTCGATGGGTTTTGTGTGACGTTGACCAACCCGCATTGGGCCCGCGTGGTCGAATAAGGCCCGATCGCCCTCTTCAGTGTAGGCTCGAGCCCCTCGGTGGGGACGTATATATGAGTTGATGTGATGATACTAGATTATTTCATTTCATATCTAAGTACATAAGTGGGCTTAAAATAATCTAAAAAAAGTTAAGGCTTTATGAACATGATCGTAGTTTCTTGATATAAGAACCCTCTAAGAAATTGAAACTACCTACAAGTAATTAAGGTTGTTGCACACGCGAAACCGCCCCGCCCAGCGTAGAGGTGGGCGCGTTATTTAATCACACTGAATTTGTTACGCTACCACCTTGCATTATTGAAAATTATTCTACGTAGTAAATTAATCAAAACGTACAATAGCTTTTAGCCTACTAGTGAAAAAAATGAGGTTTTTTTTCCTCCCAGAATTGAAATTATAAAGCGAAGACCGACATGAACGATTATTTGACAGATCCCACAAAGGAAACATCAAATATGAAATGATTTTTGAAGTGAAAACTTCTCGGCGTTGTGCACTTGTTTTGTAATGGGTAAAAAATGTTAAACTCGCGTCAGGACACGTGACCTGATCGAAAATTCGTAAGACGGATGGAGTTGGTTTTTTGTTGATTTTTCTGAGATATAAACTTTTTAATGTAATATAAATTGTCATGTTTGTGTACGATAGCGCAATAAATAAATATTGTATTCTACCACATAAATGATAGTACTTTTATACTGATAATCAAAGCAATTCGTGCAAAATTATTCCCTAACCATTCCAAAATATCAAAAATGCACAACGTTAATATTCAAGTTTTCACTTCTGCCGGCACTCCCGGAGTGCAACCGCTTTTTTAAATGTGATATTTGAGGTTGGAAAGGGCCTTAAATGTAACATAGTAAAGTTGGATTTCGTTCATAAAGTTACGACAAAATTGTGTAATTACAAGTTTTTATTTCGGTCTTTTTACAGTAAAAATTATCCCAAAAAAAACTGTGTTAATCAGCTCCGATGCGCGACCGAAGATTCCTTATCTTAAGTTTTTTAAATCCTACGCGAAGCTCGATTTTCGGCCTCGCGGCTTAGGCTGTATGGCCTTGGAGTCTTAGCCTTCCTGATATAAAAAGTGAGCAAACAATATGAGTTAACAAAGTTAGCACTCGATTTTACTCCCCACCAATTAATCTTTTAACTCCAAAAACCCATTTGATTTTTTTTTCTCACCGTACGTGTACAAGTAGGAAGGTACTTCAGTCAGCCCTAATTGTACGTGAGACTATATACAGGATGATTTAAAAGTGATCCCGTTATGCAGCCCGTCCAGTACAGATAACATAAAAAGTGGCCACCAGCTCGCAAAAGAAAGCTACCTATAGGTGTAGCAGCCGTGTTTCATTTTCAAGCTCTGAGTCAATTAAACTCCACCGATTTAAGAGTGAGCGGGGTGCACTGCACCGACCACTAATGTATTATTCATAATATTCTGTTTTTGAGATAACAAGCAGCCTTTTAAGTTGATACACATCTAGTGGACTGATTGGACCACTCTTGAATTGCGGTGAAATTGTTTTATATTATTTTATTGGAAATTCTAGTTTGATTGGCTGGGAAATGTCGGTGCTTATTCTAAGGACCTTTCATTACATAGCTCGATTATTTTTCGTTATTAAAAATGGGCCAAGTGCGAGTTGGACTCGATCCGAGGGTTGCGTACCACCATACCTCCCCAGACAAGACCCTTTTTAGGATTCCGGAGCCAAAAATGGAACTCTTATAATTTCTTCATGTCAATCCATCCGTCCGTCCGTCCGTCTGTCCGTATGTCTCAGTAAATTATCTCAACCACTATCAGACCAACAGTAATTAAATTTTGTACGCTCATGTAAAATTGGGACACGAAATGGAAAATGAAAAAAAAAATATTTTCGTATGTTTTTTAAGTATAACCCGTAAACAGATCTCATAAAATGAAAAACAAAGACTTATAATTCAAATAAAATACAAATATAAGACATCACTAAAATAACAAAAGAAAATTATTTTGGTAATGAAAAAAAATTTTATTACTTCCCATACAAGTGAAAGTAGTTTTTGATTGCTCTCCTCATCTATGCAGTCGTCTAAAATTAAACAATTAAATCTTTTTTCAATTAAAAGCTTGTACCAAAAAGCTTTAATGTTTTTCGAAAATTATTTGGAAGCCATCTTGATCTCTCTGCTGGCGCTTCAGAAGAAATTCTTTAATTACACCGCGTATTGATACCGTATTTCAAGTGGGCTTTTACTTTAAATAATAACTCACATTCGCTTGATATGAGTAAAAGGCGCGCAGCGGCAGCCAATATACAGTATACTATTTATTTATATAGTTAATCGCTCAGCTTGATTCCGTGGACCACCCAGGTAGAAGGTTCGTCCTCCTGAACTTGACTACATATAGGTACCCACCTGGTATTATAAGAAGCTATAGGTAGGTAGCTCCAAAGCAAGTATGGCCGTCCTTCTCACCGTGCAAATTGTATTACGGAAATTCTCTTGTATACCCAATTATGTAATTTGCGATTCGCTTTACCAATTTGAATTATAATTTTTCGACGATCAGATTGGTCGGGCATATGTAATAAAGAGAAATTTTGGACGAAAACCGAACTCAGCGGTTTCGCTTATTATTGACATGCCCCAAACAAGTTTGAAATGATATGATAATGGTGCTGTTTAAGGGTCCCCGGAGGCTCGAGTTTCCATACAAACGTAGCTCCGCTTTAATACAAAAACTACATGCCAGATTGAATCCAAACTTAGCAAATATGTTGAGTAGACACATATCGATGTTTTTAATTAGTTTTCATCATAGTAAATTTAAACATAACCAAAGTATATACCTCTATATTAGTACTAACTAGACATGCGCAATACCGTACTCGAAGAAGTGATGCAACATCACACATCACTTCCTTTCAAGTAATATTACTTTGTAATATCACACATCACCCTAAACATTACCCGAGATTTTGGCATTACATACATGCAATTGAAGAGTGATAGAGCGCGACGTACCATTACCTACAGTATTACTCGAAAAGTAATGCAACATTGGGTGATTTAGGGCCAATGAATGTACTATTTAATGTTTCAGTAAGTGTAATCTAGTGAGTAATACTATGTATTTACACTCATACTTTAATTTATAAGTTTCCACCACGAGACAAAAAATAAATTACGATTTTATGAAACACTTAGGTACTTCAAATTTGCAGCGAACCGCGAGACACGTGACGTGCATGCATGCATGCAATTAGCAAAATATTATTTAATAAATCCTACCGGTATTGTTTCGTTTACGTGAACTTAACCTTGGATGAGGCTTAAGTAGTTTTTCTTCCGCGTTACGGAAAAAATATTCGGAGAAATTTTGTCTTTTTTGTCTAAAAAATAAACACCAAAATTGCATACAATCCTTGCATGGCAAAATTCAAACACAAGCGCGCGGAAATGGCGCGAGCAACTCCACCCCCCTCACATCTGTCGCCCCTTCTCGTTGCCTTACCCGAAGAATGCCTAAAAGTAATGTGTGATGCGTGATGTTTGGATACGTCGCGTGATGTGTAATGTTGCATTACCCATTCGAGTAATTCACTCGGGTGATATTACTCGCATCACTTACCCATGTCTAGTACTAACAAACAATATGGACACTCCCTGCCGCTCTCTAGATTGCGACCTCACCCCCTCGTCACCCAGATTGATACAGATTGGTTACAGTTTGTTTGTCGAACGTATAGGATTTCGCCGCCATTTTGTTTGTTCCGTCATTCCTTGTTTGAAATGTCATTTCTGGCCCGTTGTATGAAGTGTCCAGGGTGTGACATAACTAAACGAAGCCATAAATTTTAATAGCTTCTAATTTTACACTTTTTCTAATTTTATGATTGCTATTTCTTCGATAAAATCTATAAAAAAAGTAATGTAATCTTAAAAATTAATATGTAGACATAAATTAGTTTTGTACTCAAAGTTTGAAACTGCTCTTTTTTTTCGTTTTATATTGGTACAACGAAAACTAATTACAAACATCGGTAAGTGTCTACTCAATATACTTGCAAAGTTTGGAATCAATGCGGCATGTAGTTTTTGTATTAAAGCGGAGCTACGTTTGTATGGAAACTCGAGGCTCCTGGGGACCCTTAAGAGAATTAAAGTACCTAAATTAGTTTCGTTAGGAACGGGTTAAGTTAGTTAGGTACATGACGAATTATCTCCTAAATTATGTTGTTATGTATCTGCTGACGATTTTATAAAATACGGTTGCTTAAATATGTAAATTGCTACTAATCTCAGGGTATCGATGGTTGATTGAAACGAAAAAAATCATATGTTATTAACGGTAGCAGTATTGAAATTCAGTGCGTAATTATTTACCTATATTAAAGTCTATTATTGTTAAAACTGTATACCTTTTAATTAATGTACTTATTTTTATAACTCGCATCCTTCCAGCATAAAGCAGTGTCAACTTAAAACCTAAAAAACTTATGTAGTTTCATATGCTGAATTATCTATTAAATTAATTTATGAAAAACCTATAAAATACTGACTTTGCTGCTTTTCTTTTCGGTATATAAGATATAAAAATAAATATAAAATATAAGTATAAGTATGAGATGGCCGTTGGGACAGTAAAGTTCTCAAGTGGCGACCGCGCACCGGGAAACCTCCCACGCGGTTTGTTTTTTAAATAATTTAAAAAAATTTTTCACTATGCCTCTATGTTTTCGTTTTATTGTTAATATGCGTATTATTTTTTTGGTGGGTGTCTGAAAATGACCTTTCAATTGGGCAATTTTCTACCTTAAGGCTTGTAATTAGAATATGGGAAAAAACAAAACATAGGGGCATGGCCATGGTGGATATAGGTTTTATAGAAAAAGCATTTTTGCTCTATTGTCATTATCCAGGGAGGAAAAACTAGCTGCACTAGTCAATAAATGCATCTAGGTCTTGTCCAGACGAGGCACTGACTGTGTGCTATAAACATTTTATTTATGTATCGGTTATGTATGAGCCCGCTGGAGTTCATAAGTCCCATACAAACGTAGTATTTGATTCATTTGTTAACCAAACAACCGATTTTGAAATAATTTTATATGGATATCGGATGACGTCCATCTAACCAGAGGTACCGGGTTCAAATCTGGACGGCCAATGTACCAATGAGTTTTTCAAAAACTTACGTACATATATTTACCGATTGCTTTAACGGTGAAGGAAAACATCGTGAGGAAACCTGCACACGCCTGCGAAGAAACTCAAAGGTTGTGTGTGAAGTCGACTAACCCGCACTGGGCCCGCGTGGTCGACTAAGGCCTAATCGCCCTAATTCAGGGCAGGCTCGAGCCCCTCGGTGGGGACTTTTATTAGCTGATATAATAATCGGATGACGTACGAGTATGTGTGTCGGTCACGTCGGTATCGCATTACTGTTTTGAAAAACGAAACAGGAATCCAATATTTTCCAAAAAAATTGTTTACAAAGTAAAAAACGGAAAACCAATTTATTGTTTAATAATGGATTCCTGTTTCGTGTTTCAAAAAAGTAATACGATACCGACACACATATTATACGTCATCCGATTATCCATATAAAAATATTTCAAAATCTGTTGTTTGGTTAACTACGTTTGTGTGGGACTTATGAACTCCAGCGGGCTCATACATAACCGATACATAAATAAAATGTTTATAGCACACAGTCAGTGCCTCGTCTGGACAAGACCTAGACGCATTTATTGACTAGTGCAGCGTGTCGCGCAATTCCATTCGTCTGGCTAGTCTGAGCCACTCCGAGCCTACGTTATCTTAATTCGTCTCATTAGGCCCCGCTCTCAAATACCTACTTTACATAATTTTATCGAAGAAAATTGCTCGCGTGGGCATATCAGCGACACGACGGCGTAGTGCGTTAAATGAGAGTTCCATTGAAATATGCAAACACGACGATTGCCGAGATCTCCCAGCGACATCTAAGCCTCCAGCTTGATCTATGGGAGCGAACTCTAATCTGTAAGGCAAATGACCACTACGCAAAGCACGTTTTTATTTAAAAATGGTAATCTCTCGTTAGAAATTCAAATTAATTTAGACGTTATATAACATTACTCGAGTCAACTTTATTTTGTTTAAACTCTGAAAATTACTTAAGGAAAGCAAAGACAACTTGTATCTTAAATGAATATTAAGAAAAAAAAACTGGCCAGGTGCGAGTTGGACTCGCGCACGAAAGGTTCCGTACCATTGTCTATTAAAATCACGTTTGTTGTATGGAAGTCCCCCTTAAATATTTATTTTATTTTAATAATTTATTTTTATAGTGAATAATACAACTCAATATTCTGTGAATATTTCAAGCGTCTACCTGTTGCCATTATCAAGATCGAGCAAAAACGAGCAAAAAAAATCACGTTTGTTGTTTGTGGAGCCCCCTTGAATATTTAATTTACTCTGTTTTTTAGTTAAAAAAATTCAACTGTCTAGCTATCACGGTTCATAAAAACAGCCTGGTGACGGACGGACGGACAGACAGACAGACAGACAGACAGCGAAGTCCCAGTAATAGGGTCCCGCATGATAGCGGAAATTTAAAAAAGTTAGTCTGGAGATAAAAAAAAATATTGCTCTTATCCAAGGTTTTACCCAAATCCATCCAGTAGTTTGGGTACTATAGCATCGGACGGAGGCACAGTCACACGGCCACACACAAACACACATATATATTTTTTATTATCGCTTAAAACTCTATAATATAGTGTAAGACAATCGATCCCCTTTAAAATCTAAAAATATATTTTTTTGCCATCACAATGCCTGCTTCACTCCTTCTTCTCTCGCTAAGGGCCTGGCCACATGTAGCCGGCACGGCACCGTCGCCGGCCACCGGTAGACGGCGCCAGTGCCGGTGGACGGTGGGCAAATGTGCGTGCAGTTTAGTTGGTCACCGCTTGCTGTTCGGACTAGTACTAGTGGCAAAAATTTCTGATTAAGGATAACAAGACACGTATTGTACTCTTGCTTTTGTTTATAAGGCGCAAAAAGACTTAAAAATAATAATAATAAAAGAAAATACTGGGTAAATCCATACCTTTCAATTATGAGCAGTGACGGAAATCTTTTTTGCCACTAGCACTAGTCCGAACAGCAAGCGGTGACCAACTAAACTGCACTCACTTTGCACACCGTCCACCGACACCGGCCACCGGCGCCGGTGGCCGGCGACGGTGTCGTGCCGGCTACATGTGACCAGACCCTAACGCTTGCTCCTAAGTCGCTCAAAAGTAAAAAGTGTCATCGTTTTTGTCATTAGAAACCGTTCATGATCCCGTAACGTAAATAACGGCTTCCCGCATAGAGTCGTACCCTTGCCACATGTTTCTCTTGCGCAGCCGCACCGAAAAAACTTCAAGTACACTCGCGCTCAAAAGCCTCTGATCCTCCAAAACAATGCTTGTAAATCACGTGCAAAAGTTTTACGAATTAGGAACAATTAAAACGGTTGAAGCAAAACAACAGTTGTCGCAAACGTCCCTCCCACAATTGCGGGACGATTGTAAATTACTGTCGAGTTTACAAGCTATAGATCTTGGAATAGTCGAAAATTCTTTATGGGTATTATAACTTGGGCAATCCTTTTGTCGCCCAGTGGGGGGCAGGGGGGTTGGGCAAGTTCCTTTTGTTTGCAACACGTGTTGCGAAACGGGTTGGGCTTGACACTTGCGCGATGGAATCTTGGGAACGATTCGACTCGATTTCCGTGGAACTGCTCCCTTCCTTTTTGCTCTTTGGATCTTGAACTTTTTGGAATTGCTAAAGTTGGACAACACAATTCACAGAGTAAGGAGTGGAACGTTCAAAATTTAAGAGCAACTTTTAAAGGGGTATATTGTGATACATACAAATAAAACATCATCTAAGATTTTAAAACCATTCTAATCAGAAAGGCACAGCTGAGTTAGATGATAAATACAGACAGTTACACATATAAGTAACTATTTAGTAATCTGTGCACATATTCTTATTTAAGGGCCACCAGGAGGCTCGAGTTTCCATACAAAAATAGTTCCGCTTTGATACAAAAGCTACATGCCAGATTGAATCCAAACTTTGTAAAATATTGAGGAGACATATATCAATGTTTGTAATTAGTTTTCGATGTACTAATATAAAACGGAAAAAAATAACAAACTTTTATTACAAAACTAATTTAAGCCTTCGTATAGTTACGTTAAAATTTACTACTATGAAAACTAATTACAAACATCGATATGTGTCCACTCAATATATTTACAAAGTTTGGATTCAATCCGGCATGTAGTTTTGGTATGAAAGCTGAACTACGTTTGTATGGAAACTCGAGCCTCCTGGAGACTCTTAAGCAGCCTTTATAAATATTCTATGAAACTTTTTTGCCTGATATTCAAGACTTCAAACCACATCATCTGTAACAGGGTCCCTCACATCACCCTCAAGGAGTCAACGCCCCGGAACTTGAAACGCGTTACGCCAGATGATGTTGTCGTGTTTCGTGGAAACATTCGGCATTGACATCGTTATATACCTATTAAGTGGGTGTTTTGAGTGACGCCATAGCATTTTTTTTTTGCCGCAATCCCCGCCTTCTGCACTAATGAAGTCGTTTACGTCGCTTTTATTGCTATTATGGTCTACACCGGATTTGGAGGTGAATTTACAACGAGTAAATTGACACTGACGCCTAATTACAAACATATGAGATTTTTGTCATTATTCTTCGTTAATTATAAGTCAGAAAATGGTAGAGTATACTTAACAACGACGATATGGAGTGTTGAAGCTTGTAATTATATGTGGCTAATTTGAAACATGAGTACTCCTATATTATATGCTCACTGTGAAAGTAATACCTAACTATACGCACTTATATATGTTCGGAAAATGTTTCAACAATAAATCAATAAGAAAGTGCTAGTTTCGCGTTGCTTATAGGTTTTTTTAATTCCACAATTGATAAGCCTATGGCATGATCTCACCTGATGGTAAGTGACGATGACGCCGAAGATTCCCCAACGCAATGGGGGTCTGGCTATCTTATCTTCAAGCCGGAACACATCAATGCTGTTAACTCTGATCTTTGGCGGCAAGACTTAGATAAGATGGTGGTAGCTAGCCAGGCGGGCTATGAAAATGTCCTACCAAACCAAACCGAGTCTTACAAAGTTGACCCAACTGGAAATCGAACTAGCGACCTCCGGGTGTGAATCGAATATCTAACCATTGCGCCACGGAGGCGGTTACTATACTACCACAGGTGAGATACTAATTACTTCGATACTACATTGGTTTAAAGATCTAAAGGTTTATGTAATTACCGTTTTTACCTAATTAAAATATTGGCTATAAAATCATCATCATCGTATCAGCCGAAAGACGTCCACTGCTGGATATAGGTCTCCCCCAAGGATTTCCACGACGACCGGTTCTGCGCTACCCGCATCTTTCCACCGCATGGGAGGCCTGCCTATGCTACGTTTTCCGGTGCACGGTCGCCACTCGAGAACTTTACTGCACCAACAGTCATCCGTTCTACGAGCTATGTGGGTATAAAATAAAAACATTTTACAAGAACTGTTGAATATTGCTAAGGTACAATATTGTCAAATACATTAGTCGTACAATAGTAGTAAAGTAGTGCAATAGTGTCGGCGGCGCAACGGCCGCTACCTCCTATCCGGAAAGTCGTGGTTCGTGTCCTGCCACCAACCAATGTGATTTCGAATTTCGATATCATTTGTACGTTTATCCGACGCTCTTACGGTGATGGAAAACATCGTGAGGAAACCTGCACACATCTGCAAAGAAACTCGAAGGTTGTGTGTGAAGTTGACCAACCCGCACTGAGCCCGCGTGGTCGACTAAGGCCCGATCGCCCTAATTCAGGGTAAGCTCGAGCCCCTCGGTGGGGACGTATATATGATGATGATGATGATGATGACAATTTTGTATGAAAACCAAACCAAATTTGGAAGCAATAATTCTTTATAATTTACTGCTTAAAGTAAACAAATAAATACTGTTACTGAAATTTACATGGCCCTGCCATTACTTGCCCTGAAATTTGGGATCCTTGAACACTTAATCAACATAAATAACAGTTGAGCCTAATCTAAACAGCACAATATATAAAGGAAAGAAAAGGTCCCTAAAATTTACGTTCTACCCTCGAAAAGGCTTTTACGGCTTAGGTAATTAGCGTCACTCAATTAACCACTAGCGGTGGCCGAAGAATTTTTGTTAATAATTAAAAAGGTTGCACTTAGACACAGTAGACTTAGACCAACAGTGAATGGTCTCAAGTTGTGTATTTACTAGGGATAAGAAAATAAATTGTTTCGAGATTGCTTCTTTATTTACTTTTTACTCGACTATGAAAACAGGAGTGTTATGTTTTTGACAGTCTACGTATGTATGGATGTTCATCTGCTCCCTCGTATTTCCTAAACCACTTAACCGATCTCATCAAATGTGGTGTCTTCGGATTCGTGCCCTCACTCTGCATGTCATAGGAAAATTCAAAAATTTTATTTTTAAATGTGATTAATATATAGAAAAATAAAGGTTATGATTTCAGGCGGGAAACTTTAGTTTCCAAACTTTTCCGTAGTCAGGTTTTATTTTTTATATTTTTTATTAGAGTTTTATTTTTGGTTGCGTTTAATGCCTTAGCTATTACGAATTATAATTTCTATGAGAGAATTTCTCCTATATTCTTCTCCTGAAAAACCAGCGTCATAAAGAACTATATCTTGTGACTCAATGATTCCCACGTATCAAACTGGTGTATATGAATCAAATGAGATTCTATGTAATCTGGTGTGTAGCCCACAAAACCCCGATCTTGGTACTTGAGATAATTAAGCCATTAGGTCGGTTGGCCGCCCTTTCACGATGCCAGTTGTGCGCTCCAATCGATACCAAATGCTTTATTTTTGTGTTATATGCTTTTTGTTAAAAGCAATAAGTGCCTCTTGACTGCATGTTCTGTTGAAAGCTTTACTTTGAGTTTCACACGTTATTTTCATTGTTCTTTATCAATGCTCTTACTGTAACTGTCTATTTTTATCCTCTAGAGTCTAGAAGGAGTTAAAACTGATAAAAGTAAACATCTACCTATACAGGGTTTAACAAAATTGGTGTAGTACCCGTTAACTGGGGGGGTTCTACTCATCATCGTGAACATCTTATCTTATCATCATACAGGAATCCATAGTCAATTCTCAAAAAAATATTTGGGCCCTCCATACAAAAATGCATAAAATTGGTCAATCAGCTGGTTGATGTGAAGAGTTATTTTTTTTTGTAATTTCAGAAAAGTCATACAACAAAAGTGGTTCATTATGATGAGTAGAAGCCCCAGTTAAGGGACCTACATACATCAATTTTGTTACACCATGTATAATATAAATATCTTTGAATTATTAATATGAATTTTTGAATAACAAACGTACAAGTAGTACCTATATATTTTTGTTTCTTTTAGGTAATATATTGCCCATCAAAGAGTTTGCTCATAATATTATTTGGGTAGCAATAAAATGAGTGACTGTAAATTACAGTTTTAAGTGTCAAAATTAATTAATTTGGGTTATAGAATTACTGAGTGAGCAACTGACTGCGAGTGACGAGAAATCAACAGAACAGCAACTTACAAATATAAATTTGAGTTACTTAAAATACAAAATGAGCAGCTTCATAATATTTAAGCGACCTTATATTTGTTTGAGTGTCAACGTTACGTCCTGCATTTTTTTCAATATTTGGCAAATGTCTTTTTTATACTGAGCGGCATTTTATTTTAAATGAAGTGTTTAGAATACAAAAACCACTTTGAAAAATACACTCATGAGCAGAGTATAATGAGTTCACATTAAAAAAAATATGAAATAACTATTTGAAGAAACACTATTCTATTAGTTAAGAAATTTTATTATTAAAATTTAAGGGTAATTAATTAAAACAATGTACTCCGTAAAAATAAAGTAATATGCATTTACTCAAATGAACAAAAATAAAATAAGACGCTTCAGTCAACTAAAAAAAATAAATCTTATTGATAGGTATGAGGATCCCTTCTACTCATCGTCACTGGTAAATAAGTGCTGGCTTGGACATAGCGGGCCGGCCTCGTTTTCTTTTTTGTCCAATGGGTATCATTTTTGCTTCCAGTGGTGGTGTTGTTAGTTTGAGCCGAATTGCTAGCCCCAAAACGTGTTTGTATAATATATATCTATTGAAAAATTCGGGACAGTCGCATGATCCTTTTTGCCAGTCCAAATTTGGCAATGTGGTTTTTTTGGAAATTCGCGCGCATTTAAAAATCTGTAGTTTTCATTAAAAAAAAGTATCAAAATAAAAAACATAGCCCTCAAATAGAATATCAGTAACCAATAATCATTAATAAAGCAGCTTACAAAACTTTGCTCAAAGTGAACTTTTTAGTAGTTCATTATGTATAACCTCACTTAGAAAATCGAATCTATCTTAATATTGAAGTTGCCCTCTCTGTATTTCCAGTCGCTCACTTAGTAATGTAGTCGCTCGGATAAAATTTTTATATCTGAAATGGATTAATCACAATCCACTTTTTGTAAGCTCGTTCTGGATTTTATTATTAATCAATATTCGTCGTTGGTTTAGTAAATTTTTCGCTTACTCAAATTCATACCGCTCAAGTTATTAAAACAGTATGTCATCATCAGTCGCAAAGTTTTTTTTTATTCGCTCGTTTTATAATTCCCCATATTATTTTAATTAATTGATTGGTGTCGTAATATCGAATTCATCGATACTAACATCCTCTTTTCCATATTATTACCATACTTATACGCAACGCAATCAGTAAGGGTTTTTAAAATTGAATTTTTTAATGAAAATCTAAATATTATATAATTATCCAACATGCGTTCGAAAACTTATTCTTTACGGGACGAGCACGCAATGCAGCGGCACGCAATGAAAGCTTTGGTTTGGTACATAATATAACGCCTCAGGTTAAAAATGCCAGGGTTGTCAATTTCGTAAATTGATTTTATTTTTTTATAAATATTATAAAATTATCCAACATTCGTTCGAAAACTTACACATTACGGGACGAGCACGCAATGCAGCGGCATGCAATGAAAGCTTTGGTTTGGTACATAATATAACGCCTCAGGTTTAAAATGCCAGGGTTGTCAACACTGCCAATTTCGTAAATTGAGCATCATGAAATTGTTGTGGTCGATTCCCAGTTAAACGGTTTTAGCTGTCAGGGAAGCGATAGTTACATTAATTTTACAAAATACAGTGTGCTGTCTATATAGCGACACTCAAGGGACCGGGCATTTAGTGACGTTGTTGAGAGACGGTTTCAATACAGAGAGAAATAAGCGTTGAAGTAAACCAACTGAAGCCAGAAAATTTTGACGTTTCAAAGAGTGAATCGTTATATCGAGTGATGTTATAAAGTGTTTACACTGTATATCCTTTGCTAGGTACTTATAACATTAGGAAATTGTTCTACTACCATTTAATACGGTAAAATTTTATTCGTTCCCGCTGCCTAGAGACTCTTTTTTCAACGCCTCCGTGGCGTTAATGGTTAAGTCCATTACTTTCACATCAAGAGGTCGCGGGTTCGATTCCTGGAGCAGTCTAACTTTGTAAGACTACTTGGTTCTAAGCCCGCTAGGCACCCACCACCATTTTATCTAAGTATTGCCGCCACACAGCATCGACGTGTTCCGGCTTAAAGATAAGATAACCAGTTTCCCGTTGGGGAATCTTGGTAATCTTGGTAAGCTCGCTTCCATCTTCGGCATCATCGTCACTTACCATCAGGTAAGATAATGCCAAGGGCTTACCAATTATGAATTTTTAAAAAAGTGCTATCGAAAAATAAAGTCAGTTTCAAGATCGTCACGAACAGTCTATAATCCGTGGAAAGTAAAAAAATATATTTTGTAATGGTTTTAATACGGAATCTAATGTATACCTATATACTTGTATGTACCTATTACGTCTATCTAAATAGACGAAAAGAATAAAATTTGACATGTATTTCTGTTGCATTTCGTGTCATTCTATTTTATTAATCAAAAAATATATATCTTTAGTCTCTTGCTCTATTTTCTCCTTTAAAAGACGCATTTCATTGAACTTTTTTAATAAATTGCATTAAATTTCGAAATTTCGCGAGTCGCGGCCACTGACCTCTTATTCAGTTATCACGGAGTAGCGTATCGTGTTCTTGGCATGCAATTCAAAGGCATTCAACTGCAGTCTTGTTCGGTACCTACTACCTATTAATTATGTTTCGGAGTTTACTTGAGCTTCCAACTCGATATCTATCTATGTAACCAGTAAAAATAAAGTACATTTCTTTATTACTATTATTATAAGTAGGTGCACTTAAAAACTACAGCTCCTGGGCGAACGAGCGTTCCTAGGCAGTCATCATATCAGCCGAAGGACGTCCACTACTAGACATAGACCTCCCCCAAGGATCTCCACGACGACCGGTTCTGCGTTGCCCGCATCCAGCGGCTTCCCGCGACCTTCACCAGGTCATCGGTCCACCGAGTGGGAGGCCTGCCTACACTACGCTCTACGGTGCGTGGTCGCCACTCGAGAACTTTACTGCCCCAACGCCCATCTGTTCTACGAGCAATGTGCCCCGCAGTAAATGACGTAAACTAAAATAATTTTTTTGTCCTATCTAGATAGACTTAGAACACTAATACAAAATTACATTATGATGATGATGAATTATACGTACATACATACTTACCTACCACTGAAAAGGTAGGAGCTCAGCATATGCTGTCATTATAAAGATCACTGCGCTTATTTTTAGCCCTACTCCTGAAGGCAATGGGGCATGGAGAAAGACCATAATATTATCATGTCCTACAGACATTTACTCATATTTCTTTCATAGACGCTTAATGATTGTTTTGATTAATAGCAGTTAGATTTTTTAAATTAGGTATTGTGTTTAAAATATTCTAGATTTACTAACTTTACGCATGCCAGTTCTCTGGCGTAACTAAGTAAGTATATCAGATGCTACCGTTTAAGATAAAATCTTTGCAGACCAGACAAACATACACCGATTTGTATCTATCCCACGCTTGCTTGTGTTTCTTAATCAACGCGGTAGTCTGCATAATACCTTCGGCTATGCGTAAAAGGCGGACCGTAGCGCAGTACATCAATATTGACGTTTGAACGAAATGAAGCTGTCGTCATGGGCAATTGTAACGTCGTTTGAACTAAGCGGCTTAAGACAACCAACCCATTCAACATTCAAACGCGCAATGCATCGTCCTCAACGCAGATGCGTCGACAAAATAAGAAACTTTCAAGTCACTTAAAAACATAAGAAACTCGCAGGTTGTGTGTGAAGTCGACCTAACCGCACTGGGCCCGCGTGGTCGACTAAGGCCCGATCGTCCTAATTCAGGGTAGGCTCGAGCCCCTCGGTGGGGACGTATATGAGCTGATATGATGATGGTGATGAAAAACATAAACATAAACTAATTTTTCACGAAAATCAAAGACCTTGTGACTAAACTTTATTCTCTCTTTTTGTTTCAGGAGCTAACGGCCTCAGAAGGCGGGGGAGACAAACCTATACGAGATATCAAACGCTAGAACTAGAGAAAGAATTCCACACGAATCACTACCTCACAAGGAGGAGACGCATAGAAATGGCGCACGCGTTGTGTCTCACGGAGCGACAGATCAAAATATGGTTCCAGAATCGAAGGATGAAGTTAAAGAAAGAAATACAGGCCATAAAGGAGTTAAATGAGCAAGAGAAGCAGGCGCAAGCGCAGAAGGCGGCGGCAGCGGCGGCGGCTGCCGCTGCGGCCGCCCAGGGCCACCCCGAGCACTGAGCCTGCACGTGCACGCATCACAGCGCTTATCCACCCCGAGCACTGAGCCTGCCCGTGCAGTGCACGCATCACAGCGCCTATAGCCAGTGATAATAAAACTAGCAGTCCGCCGAACAGTCCCTAGATTTGTGTTTGTATATTGTTTGTAATTATTTTTCGTTATTTAAGTGTTGTTCGGTTGTTGTGATTATTTTTTAATTAGTTTTTAATTAGAAACAATGTTTTTTTTCGAATACAAACGAACAATAAACTGTTGAATGCTAGAATAGAAACGGGTCGTATTATTTTTTGTGTTCCGGGTGTTTTGTTTTTTGTTATTTTATTGAATTATTCTAATATTTTAATTAGCGCAATCGTCGAAGATGTTCGCGTTCGGAAACCAGTGCAATTTGTAGAAATCTCTTCCGTGTAAAATAGTGTAGGTGTGTATATTGTAGCGCGTTATACGTTGTGCGACCGAGGCGCCCCACTCGGCGGTGGCGGCGAGACGAACTATTATATTACATATTTAAAAATGTATTGTACAAATTTAATATGCCTACCAAAGAGACCCGGTCTCGTTGTCTAAGTATGAGTCATAAGTTAAATTAACTTCCTGATAGATTTCTAACTGAACTCATCATTGTAAAAATAGAGAACCCTCCGCGCCATCTTAATCTCTCAATACTCGCATAAGTATATAGTGTTAAACGTGATCGTGTTCCTGCAGTTTTAATGAAGTTAAACAAATGCCATAAATATAAGTAGGTACGTTAGGGATTAGTCGTGTAAATAGTTGCGGTTATTGTCTGTGGAAGTGAGCGTCGCGCCGCGTTGCATCGACATCGTAACCTGCGCGGGCACATCGGAATGGGCAGAAAAAGCTGCGTGCGAGTTGCCGACGAGCGAGGGGTGCGGAGCGAGCGAGGGGAGCGCGCGCCGCCGACCACCAAACAGGGCTAGGTAAGTTTTTGTCAAAGTCCGCGGCATTATTTATCGAGTGGAGGGACGGTTGCGAAAAACTGACTCGTCATCACCCGGTCGCCATTTTTGAAATCGTCCAAGTGAGACTCCACAGCGCTGCAGTGGTTTTGCAATGTTTTAATTTACTAACCCGCTTTAAAGGCAGCCTTTGATCTTTTCCGACCGTCTCGCTCCTCGTTGATGTATAGGTATAGATACTACGTGAAGAATGTTAGGTAGGTAAGTAGGTAAGCAAGTTTTTAACTCTTAATTATCGACACTTCATCAGGTGAGATGTAGTACTACTACTGGACTACTGCTACTTCACTGGCTCAGCGACCCAAAGAGGATCTAAGCCTCTGACACCAAAAGTCGCCACCCGTCCTCCTGCTCACTTTTTTTTTCTCCCTCGGACTGCTGAGGAGGGAGGGAGGAGAATGCCTTAACGCATACCAATAACAGCTGGCTGTACTGGTTATGTGGGACTCACAGCGCCTTTATGCATACATATACCCATTATATACGTAAGGTATATGTAAATAAACTAGCTGTCCCGGCGAACTTCGTACCGCCTTACATTACATTACACTGCCCTGCCCTACCCTACACTACACTACACTACCCTACCCTACTCTACATACACTACACTACACTACCCTACCCTACACTACTCTACACTACCCTACACTACACTACCCTACCCTACCCTACACTACCCTACCCTATCCTATCTCTCAAGTTGGATCGAACTGCACATGGTGTGCGAATTTTAATATAATCGGTTAAGTGGTTTAGGAGTCCATTGAGGACAAACATTGTGACACGAGATTTATATATATATATATTAAGATATGCACAGGCCCAAGACCACACTAACCATTAAACTCCCCCTAAGCTTTGGCAGCTAAGCCACCTTAAAAGCAAATCGGAGCGACGCCTCTTCCCCCCCTGGGGAAAGGGGGGGGGTTGGCCTAGCTCACGCCAATCGGGTCTCTGGATGGCGCTCAGGTTCTTTACCTATAAAGTCATTACCTATAAAGGCAGCTCTTTAATTTTTTATTATATACCACCTAATTATTCGTGTAAAAGTGATCGTCTATTGGCCGCTGTTTCGTAATCGTGAACTATTTAATGTCTTTATCCACACAGCAGAATTTGTAGATCTCTGTTTATTAAATAGTATGTGCAGTGTTCATCTTGGATGCACTCAGGAATACATAGCATAATCATCATATGTAGGCAGCTCTTTAATTTTTAATTCTAATATATACCACCTAATTATTCGTGTAAAAGTAATCGTGTATTGGCCGCTGTTTCGTAATCGTGAACTATTTAATGTCTTTATCCACACAGCAGGATTTGTAGATCTCTGTTTATTAAATAGTATGTTCAGTGTTCATCTTGGATGCACTCAGGAATACATAGCATAATCATCATATGTAGGCAGCTCTTTATTTTTAATTCTAATATATACCACCTAATTATTCGTGTAAAAGTAATCGCCTATTGGCCTCTGTTTCGTAATCGTGAACTATTTAATGTCTTTATCCATACAGCAGGCGTTGTAGATCTCGTTAGTTAAATAGTCTGTTCATCTTAGATGCCACTTAGGAATCCATAGTATAATATGTATGCAGCTCTTTAAATTTGAATACCTCTTTTCGTTCTTAGGTACGAGTACTAAGCGCAGAATAAGAATTGATAGAGCCGAAAGGTTTTATTTTATTTCGGTTTTAGTTTGTTAGTTTACTGATAACCTGATATTGAAAATTTAATATCAGGTAACAGTATACAATTGCCTATGTACGAGTAAATAGATAGATCCCATCTCTTCCAATGGGTGTCGTAAGAGGCGACTAAGGGACTTAAAACCGGAGGATGGGCAGCAGCGTCTTTCCGTGCATTGCAACACACCTGCAATCAAACTGCGATCGCCAACCCGCCTGCCAAGCGTGGCGATTACGGCAAAACCCCCCAATGAATCTCACACCCAGAAAACGGCCCCTAGTCCCCGGCAGCTCCGCTATTCCTGGCTCCGGTAGCAGTCATGGTAACGGCGGGGTAGGGGGTGCGAAGAATCCCCGGCAGATGCCAGGCTACCAAACCCAACGACCTTTGGCCCTGGCAACCTACAACACGCGCACACTGCGGACTGACGAGAAACTTGCAGAACTCGAAGAAGTATTGAGCAGGTTACGGTGGGATATCGTAGGTTTATGTGAAGTCCGAAGAGAGGGAGAGGACACCATGATCCTTAAATCCGGAAACCTGCTCTATTTCCGGGAGGGCGACCAACAGTCCCAGGGTGGTGTCGGGTTTCTCGTCCACAAGTCCCTCATTAACAATGTGGTCCAAATCGTGAGCGTTTCGACAAGGGTAGCATACCTTATACTCAGAATCACCAAACGGTATTCGATGAAGGTCATACAGGTATACGCGCCGACTAAGGAACACTCCGACGACGAGGTAGAGAGTATGTACGAGGACATCTCTACAGCCTTACATAGCACCAGGACCCATTATACCGTTGTTATGGGGGACTTTAACGCGAAACTGGGCAAACGAAGCGATGGTGAGCTGAGAGTGGGGCAATTTGGATATGGAGTAAGAAATGCACGTGGCCAGATGCTGGCCGACTTTATGGAGAAGGAGAGCCTCTTTATGATGAACTCCTTCTTTAAAAAGTCAAAACAGCGGAAGTGGACATGGTTGCATCCCAATGGCGTAACAAAAAACGAGATAGACTTCATCTTGTCGACAAGGAGGCAAATATTCAATGATGTCTCCGTGATCAATTCAGTCAAAACAGGAAGTGATCACCGGATGGTCAGAGGCACATTGAATCTAAATACCAAGCTAGAAAGATGTCGACTGATGAAGTCTACGCTCCGACCAGCGCCCATCCAGCTCCAAAACCCCGAGAGCTTTCAGCTCGAGCTGCACAATCGTTTCGAATGCCTAGAAGACTGCGAGAATGTGGACGATTATAATGACAGGTTCATGGAAATTGTTCAAACGGTCGGGTCTAAGTTTTTTAAAACTCGCCGTTCAAACAGAACCAAAAAAATCTCCGACTTCACCAGCAACCTCATGGAACAAAGACGCAGACTGGTTTTGCAGTCCTCTGAAGACGCTACTCAGTATCGGCAACTAAACAGGCAGATCTCTAAGTCCCTAACTCGCGATTTACGCCAATATAATACAAATTGTATTAAAGAGGCGATTGAGCACAATAAAGGCCCAAAAGTGTTCGCGAGAGATCTGTCTGTTGGACAAAGCCAACTGACCAAGCTGAAGACTGAGGACGGCAGGACCATATCGTCTAAGACTGAGTTGCTGGAAGAAGTTGAGAAGTTCTATGGACAATTGTACACGACCACACGTTTGCCTGTCAGTGATCTGGCTGAAGACCCAAGAGCCAGACTAACCCGACACTATACCGAAGATATCCCGGACGTCAGCCTGTACGAGATTAGAATGGCTCTCAAACAGCTCAAGAACAACAAGGCACCGGGTGATGATGGAATTACGGCTGAACTTCTGAAAGCAGGTGGATCACCGGTACTAAAAGCTCTTCAGAAGTTATTTAATTCCGTTATACTCGAGGGACAAACGCCTAAGGCATGGCACAGAAGTGTGGTCGTGCTTTTCTTCAAAAACGGCGACAACACCCTGCTGAAGAACTACAGACCCATCTCACTTCTGAGCCATGTCTACAAGCTGTTTTCGAGAGTCATTACGAATCGTCTCGCACGCAGGTTTGACGACTTCCAGCCTCCCGAACAAGCCGGTTTCCGAAAAGGCTTTAGTACCATAGACCACATACATACGCTGCGGCAGATTATACAGAAGACCGAAGAGTACAATCAGCCACTATGCTTGGCGTTTGTGGACTATGAGAAGGCCTTTGATTCAGTCGAAACCTGGGCTGTACTACAGTCTCTCCAGCGGTGCCAAATTGACCATCGATACATCGAGGTGTTGAAGTGTCTGTATGAAAACGCCACCATGTCGGTTCGCCTCCAAGACCAGAACTCGAAACCTATCCAGTTGCAGCGAGGGGTGAGACAGGGAGACGTTATATCTCCGAAACTGTTCACCGCCGCCCTGGAAGATGTTTTTAAGCTTCTGGACTGGGGTGGACTCGGCATCAATATCAACGGCGAGTACATATCCCACCTCCGATTCGCTGATGATATCGTGGTCATGGCTGAGACTATGGAAGACCTAAGCACAATGCTCGATGGCCTCAGTAAGGTCTCTCAACAAGTGGGTCTTAAAATGAACATGGACAAGACGAAAATAATGTTAAATGTCCGTGTCGCACCCACTCCTCTAAAGGTTGGAGACTTTACACTGGAAGTTGTTGACGAATATGTATACCTGGGACAAACAGTCCAGTTAGGTAGGTCCAACTTCAAGAAAGAGATCAATCGACGAATCCAACTCGGCTGGGCAGCGTTCGGGAAGCTTCGCAATATCTTCACGTCCCAAATACCGCAGTGTCTCAAGAATAAGGTCTTTGACCAGTGTGTGTTGCCAGTGATGACTTACGGAACTGAGACATGGTCGCTTACTATGGGCCTCATAAGAAGGCTCAAGGTCACCCAAAGGGCAATGGAGCGTGCTATGCTCGGAGTTTCTCTGCGTGATCGAATCAGAAACGAGGAGATCCGCAGGAGAACTAAAGTAACCGACATAGCTCACAGAATCGCTAAACTGAAGTGGCAGTGGGCAGGGCACATAGCTCGTAGAACAGATGGCCGATGGGGCAGTAAAGTTCTCGAGTGGCGACCGCGCACCGGAAAACGTAGCGTAGGCAGGCCTCCCACGCGGTGGACCGATGACCTGGTGAAGGTCGCGGGAAGCCGATGGATGCGGGCAGCGCAGGACCGGTCGTCGTGGAAATCCTTGGGGGAGGCCTTTGTCCAGCAGTGGACGATTTGTGGCTGATATGATGAGTAAATAGAACCAAAGCTTTGGCACACCCCGGACACTTCATAGAATGGGCGAGAAATGACATTTCTAAAAACAAATGACGAAACAAATGAAATCACGGCGAAATTCTATACGTTTGAGAATCTGTATCAACCTGGGTGACGAGGGGCTGAGGGCGGAATCTAGAGAGCGGCAGGGAGTGTCCATACTGTATGTTAGTACTAATATGTATACTTTGGCTTTGGTCTTGGTAATATAATATTTTTATCGTTTATCTTTAAAACATTATTTTAGGTATCTCTGGATATTAGGCTAATTTTAATAATTTATTATATTTTATTTAGCGATTGGATTATATGAGTATAGAAAACACATGTATTACATTTAAATACCATTTATTTGTAGTCAGTATTGTTTTTCATTCTTTCTTAGACTGCCAAAATGTATGTACGTATGTATGTAGGTATCTGTTACTTTGGCTGAACCGGTAGCCTAAATGGCTTTTTTGGAGTTCGCGGTGTCCCACATAGTGGGATAGAATACATTCTTACCCGACTGCATAAAATACAGTCGGTTTTTTAATTCATAATTAAATTGAGTAGGTTATTATTTTTTTGCAAACCCTACTGGCCCAAACATATTTTTTTCGGTCTCGACCTGACTACCAATAAGATGATAAGACATAATTATTCATGCGATACAAAAAATATTGGTTCGCCTTCACGGACGTATCGTGGAGGCGAATTTAAGAATTTGAATAATACAGCTCAATTTTGGATTGGAATTCCTAAACCTCTTGGGGATGCAGACTCATTTAATCAGTGTGTGTATTTAAAATTTAACTTAACATTTTTCGAAATGCTCCTTCATAAACACTATTAGCTTAATCATTAACGAATACAATATCCAATAGAATTCAATTAAAAATAAATAGCTTATTCCATACAGCGTTTCTCACTTAATTATACATACCTTGTTACATGGAAGGCTGCAGGGGCAGATGTGTTGATAAAAACGGAACGTATAGCTTCGATAATTCGACCATTTCAGAAAGCCAAGGTACCCGGCGCTTTAACGAAGTAGTTTATATTTTTTTCTAAATTTTAACCAGCCAATAAGCATGTTTTTGCTATAGCAATTGCAATCATTATTCAATTTACCCAGCCCGTAACTCTTGTAGGCCATTTTTTAAACGGTTCTGCCGCGTACATTGCAACGTTTAATTGATTTAATTAACTCAAAAGTAAAAAATACTTAAGTGAAGTTACGCTAAGCGTCAGTAGATTGATTTAAAGCTCTTTATTATGTTTTCTGACTTATACCTATTGTTATGGAAGACACATTTTTAAGACAGTTCAAAAGCTCTATGATGACCTTAGAATCATATGGCTGAGGTTGTTAATAAATTTGATGTGAAAACATCGAAAAGGTATAATTTTAACATGTTTAAGAGGATTGTACACCTGCGACTTTTCATACAAACGGCGTTAACGATTTTCACCTCTTAAATGTTAACCGATTTGTACTAATTTTTCATAGGTTGTCAGTCGCAACAAAAGCTAGGCTTATACGTTTTTGTTTTTTCGATAAAGTTAAAGTTTAATTTTATTGTCGTTCACGTGTTTTCATACAAAACTAATTTCGGTCATTTTTTGGTTATTTATAATCAGTAATTTAAAAAGCGAAACGTATAAGCCTAGCTTTTGTTCTGACTGACAACCTATCAATTTTTTTTTCCAAATCGGCTAACAGTTAAGAGGGGAAAATTGTTAACGTCATTTGTGTGAAAAGTCCAATTTTCGCTGTGGGTTCACAGTCCTCTTAACCCACTTTTTACTAAAAAAAAGAGGGAAAAATTTTGTATTTGAAACGTATCTGCTACTAAAAATATAATGACAATAAAAAAAATGTAATGAAAAAATTATTTTGTTTTAAAACGACAGTAGTAACAAGAGGGTTAATAACATCAGCAGATTATAATAATTGATCTTAATTTCTGTGCCCTTTCATATTCCGAGAATGCTGAAATTCTTCTATGAAGTCACTTCTCGTTTAACTCTTGCAATTTATATTCATTGAACGCTACTTATTAAAATATTACAGTTTTATAAAACTCCTACGTCGTAGGAACCTTTTTGTTATAAAGAAGTGCGGGTACAGTCAGCCTCGCGCTGCCATGTGAGGCGTATATCATTAAATGCACCGGTTAGGCGGCTGAGATGAGAGATCTTTCTTATGTGATTAAGTGCTTGGTCACAGTGTAATTTGGACACAAAAATGTGTAAACACCTGTCTTTCCAACAAATTTTCCTCTTCGATTTTGGGGATTAGTCAGCAGAAAAGCCCAAGCGACACCTTTAGAAGTGACCTAATAAGTTAAAAAAAGTGAATCTGCGACATCAACGTGTACCTAAGTTATGCTAATCCCGTTTAACCCTTCAATTTTAACCCTGATACGTGTTACAGAAAATTATTATTTACTGTTTCTACGTGGTTTTGAGTCAGTGAGAAGTAACATTTTCTTCACACTTCTGTGCTTTTTAAGTTATGATAACTACTTTTTGTTTCTTAGGTAAATCATTGATGATGATGACCACAGCTTTTTCATCGTCATCATATCAGCTCATATACGTCCCCACCGAGGGGCTCGAGTCTACCCTGAATTCGGGCCTTAGTCGACCACGCGGGCCCAGTGCGGGTTGGTTGACTTCACACACCACCTTCTAGTTTCTTCGCAGGAGTGTGCAGGTTTCCTCACGATGTTTTCCTTCACCGTAAGAGCTTCAGAAAAACGTAAATATGAAAACCATTTCAGGATTTATTAAATTAAATAGTAAATAGTGTTTTGGTACTTGTGACCATTTTAAACTAGGACCAATCAATACTAACCCGGAGAATTTTCTTGTGTAGCCCTGGACGGGTCTCGTCGAGACACGCGAGGTCGCGGGCTTTTGTTTGGTAATGCTGGTACTCCTTTATGTATACATATAGTATTTCTAGCTAGGAAGGTAGGTACCAATACAGCTTTAAAGGTTCATATCTGCTCATAGACTTCATTAAAATTTATTTAGACTTAAAATAGTTCATTTTGTGACATAATAATTTCGTTTGGTTTATTTATTCTTAAATCATGTAGGTTACCATGTCAAAAAATGCCTGTACTATAACAGGTAGACAGTTGGAATTTGGTATTTCTGTTATCGCTTTAAAAAAAATAACAAGTAATTTATAGAAACGTAAAAAGTATTTAAAGTGCCAAATGTTAAATCTTATTGGATGGTACGGAACCCTTCGTGTGTGACCGATTCGCACTGGTTTTTTTTAACAATACTTGCAGATTTAGTTTTATTGATAAAATGATGTGTGATAAAAGATTTATCGAAGTCTTGCCGCCAACATTCAATGATAACGGCATTTTTGATAAATAAAAATCTTGGTTAGCCCGCTTCCATCTTCGGAAACATTGTCACTGCGGATGGTGGCACGTCGGCAGCCGGGTCGTTCCTCTCCCTCTAATATGGTTGAGGGGAGCGATGGCCGACTCTCGCGCTATACACGTGACTGGGTGCTGTCCGTGTGAACTGGCCTCAAATGAATTAATGACATTCAATGATTTTAATGTATAACTTCTCGCAGCATATTGTTTTCAAGTTCTAATGACATAGATAATTAATTTGTTTTATACCAAGGATTGGATTTTGAAGTTATTAAATCATGATTGTTTATTTCTTGATTATTCACAAATGACATGATGTAAGTAAATAATTACTATTTTATGACTATCGGAAATAAAATAAATGTAATAAATAAATGTAAATATTCTGGGACAAATCACACATGGTTTTCTGGCCCCAAAGTAGGATTCCCTGTGTTATGGGAACCAGAGACTGATAATACATACTTATGTACTTTTAAGTACATACATATATAGATATTTAACACCCAGACACAGAGCAAACAAATCTGCTCATCACACAAATGTTTGCCCTGAGTGGGAATCGAACCCACAACCCTCGGATCAGTAGTCATGAGCACAAACCATTGAGCCACCGAGTCATTCATGTAATTTTCTACAAAGAGTGTAATTTTCTACTATTTTGAATAAATATCTTGATCTTGAACTTTTACAATCAGGTGAGATGATGCCAAAGGCTTACGAATTGTGGATTAAAAAATAGATGCGCCCACAAAAGCCCAACATCACAGCACAATTTTATCCAATTTTATGCTAGGGACCTTCAATCCCTCGCCAGCCTTATATAGAAGGCTTCATTTCCCTGGAACATGGCCGTTCGTGCCACGATACTATCTGCTCGCCCGCACTGCCCTCGCTCGGCACACGACTCTCAAACTGAATCTTGACTGTTCTTGAGAACCCGAAGTGAGTAGTTTTTAGGTGGATGTGGGACGGTCAATGGACTCACTGTAGGACAACAGTTAAAGGTTCAGTGAACTGGTTAGGTTGGGTTGAGCGTCGGTGGTGTTATGGCAAGGGCCGCTACCTCTTGTCCGGGAGGTAGTTTTTTTTATTCACTATTGATAAGCCCTTGGCATCATCTCACCTGATGGAAAGTGACCATGATGCCGAAGATGGAAGCGGGTTTACCAAGATTCCCCAACGCAATGGAGAACTGGCTATCTTATCTTCATGCCGGAACACATCAATGATTTTAACACACTGATGTTTGGCGGCAAGACTTAGATAAGATGGTGGTAGCTAGCCAGGCGGGCTTATAAAATGCCCTACCACAAACCAAAAACGTGGTTTAAATCCTGCCACGTACCAATGTGTTTTCGAATTTAGATTTCATAATATGTACGTTTATCCGTCGCTCTTACGGTGCAGGAAAAACATCGTGAGGAAATTCGAAGGTTGCGTTTGAAGTCGATCAACCCGCACTGGGCCCACGTGGTCGACTAATTCCGCCCTAATTCAAGTTTGGGACGTATTTGAGCTGTTATGATGAATATTGCTATGTTGAGAAATGTCTTAAGTTATTTTGTTCTTCATTAGAATGTCTAATTAAAAGCATTAACTTAAGAGGATGTATAAATTTTTTTGCTCTCGGCAGATTCGTTTTTACTAGGCAACATGACAAGTAAGAGGTATGATTTGTATGGAGAAAATAATCTTCAAGATGTTATCTAGTGAAATTAAAACCAGAAACACGATTAATTAAACTTTTCTCGATGGATTTAATTTTTGAAAACACCATGTTTAAAACACGAAAATAGCTTTTTTTTGGAAATTTTAATATGTACATGGCTAATTTTTGGTTATCGGCTAGATTATTGCGATGTTTAGGTAAATGAAAATTATTTTTCTAAAATAACAAATAGTTTTTGTTTAATGGAGATTTTTTCAAATTGTCGTATAAGTCATTTTATTCTAAGACTGTTCGACGCGGTGCGCACTCTCTCAACACGTGGAGAAAGAATAGCGCTGTCACCTTTTAGCACTTGTCTTCAGTCGACCGTGAATCTTATTACCGTGTGGTCTGCGCTTGCGTTGCTCTCGAAAATAGTGAATATTCGAATATTACGTGAGTGGAATTTGTGGTTTGCGACTTAATAAATATATTTTATAAGTGTTTTTTTAAATTAATTTGGACTGTAGCTAATAAAAGTCGCTACAAAAAAATGAAAAAGTGGACTCGAAACGTATAAAACGTGAAAAAGCAAGGATAATGCAAGAAAAACGGTAAGTAAATTGTGTGGTTTAAATGAATCTATAAAATATTATGCGCAAAAAATATCCTCGTCATATAAAATTACCTGTAGGTATGCTTTATATTTTTTAATTTTATCTATAGGAAAATATTATCCCCGGCAAAACAAAATATATTGGGCTTGCAAAATTTTCCCATTGAAGATGGCGCGGAACAGAGTGCGGTGGAGATGACATGGACTCCGTTGGAGATTGTTTATGATGGGTATAATTTATTTAAATTGTTATTTTTTACTATCTTTTGTTTCAAAAACTAAACCTACTGATTATGTAAAGAAAAATTAAGTGTTCTTTAATTTTACATGATCAGTGGGTTTGGTCTTAGTACTTATAGACGCCATACTATTCGACGAACGTACCTACTCAAAGCTTTTCTTTCTAACATTTTTGGAGTAACGATTCTGTTCTTTAATTTTAGTGTGTGTGCTCATTCATTTGCCAGCTTAAATCTTGATTCTCGCTAGTGCACGTGATACTTACTTTTTCATCGGTAAAACCGGTTTAACTTGGCGAAGCCAAACGCGAAACTGGTTCCGCCGCCTTTTGTGTTAGAAAGAGAAGCATTTGTCTTAGTTACGTATTAAACCATCTTAGTCGCAGAAGTTGTTAAATGTATATTTTTAGAGTTCTCTACCCAAATAGTGCCAACGGGAGCCTATTACTAAGCCCCTGCTGTCCGTCCGTCTGTCTGTCAGCGGGCTGTATTTTATGAACCTTAGTAAGTAGAAAGTTAAAATTTTCACAGAGTGTGTATTTCTATTGCCACTTTAACAAGTGTAAGTCGCGATCTCGCTAAGAAGTCCGAACTGAATGGAAAAAAGCTCAAATCTCTGTCGCAAGCGTTGATGTCTTTAGTTTGTAATTAGGTTTTTTTTAAAAAATTAGAGGTTAGTACAGATATACTTAAACCAACTAAGTGGAGTAAAAATTATTCTGTATTAGTTATTTTGTAAGGTTAAGGAGTTTTAAAGTCATAACTCACTTTCCATTTGCCGAAACTTGCCAGGAATACCAGGACCATCGAGCGTCTTAAATATGAATACGTACCATAGTATAATTCAGAATTGCACAATGTATTGGAAAATAGATAAGAAAACCAGAGAACCGTATGTTATCAAAAATTCCTGACTGGTTTATGCAAGTGCAAGGCCAACTACATATCTGCAGAAAACCAAAATGCATACTAGCAGTTTGGTATGGCGATAATAAAATCAAAATGGAAGCAATTGTAAAAGACGACGAGTTCTGGCGTGAAAAAATGGAGCCCAATTTGAAAAACTTTTATTTTTAACGGATAAAAGTAAACAAAGAAAATATGGATATGATAGGGAATAATAAATCAAAACATAAAAAAATAAAAGCCAATGAGTCTGATTTACCGGAAGTGCAACAGAGTGAAGATGAATGTTTGAATGTGCAAAATATTAGTTTTAAGCATTTTTTTTGTGACTTATTTTTCCACAGTAGACGGTGCTTATGTAAATATTTTTTTTTTTGTCTTATAAAAGTCTATGATAATACACCTACAACTTTTTATTATTTATGTCAACACCCTTTTTTATTTTCTGTACAAGTGAACTTTTTTACAGCGCCGTACTCGAATAAAGTTATGACATTAAAAATAAATACACAAAAATAAAAGACAGCATTGAAAATATATCTAAGTCGTCAAAAACATTCTTTTTCTTGCTTATTGCTCTCTTCCCTTTGCACGAGAAGCTAACTATCAAAATGCGACTCCATGCTGCTCTGTTCCTGCGCAAGCACTCGCAATGAGCGGCCGCGTAATCTAGTGAGGGGGTGCGCCCCCCTGATCAAGCTTGACTCCGCCCACTTAGCAATTGAATATTTTTCTTGTATCGTCTTAATATATTATATGCATAAGTGTTTTAAATAAGCAACCTACAGCCACTATACAGCCCTTAATCCTTAGCTATACGACTTTGCCCCGTTCTCTATGCTGTGTATAAAACTGGTTTATTTAATTATTATGATTAAGTTAGTTGGGGGGCGTTCAAGTATTACGTAACGCAGTTTTTGAAGATTTTTGACCCTCCCTCCCCCCTTGTAACGCGCCATAACGTTTTTCTGTACCCCCCCTCCTCCTCCTCCCTAAAAACACCCAAGTGACCATTTTTACCTACAAGATACACTAAATAAAATAAAAATTCCCCGTAAATAACATAAATAAAAAGGGTTGATTATAATTCGTTGATTTTTAATTTAATTTAATAAACCAGTGTTACGTAACGCGTTGTTCGTACGCCCCTCCCTCCCTTGTAACGCATCGTAACGTTTTACAAGTCCCTCCCTCCCCCAAATTGCGTTACGTAATACTTGAACGCTCCTTACTGTACTCACTTTTATCTACTCTCATATCGTAAAATTCGAATTATAAACTTCAAAACTAGTTTTTATTACATTTTTTATAAACTTCATGGCGTAATTTAAAAAACATATTATTACATTTTTTCTTCTACAAAATAATGTTATACTTAAAACAGTTTATTTACTCTGATATCGTAAAATTCTAAAGGAGTGTATATTAACGTAGGTACCTACTTTATAAACACCGTATTTAAATTATTTTTTTTACCCTTTTTCTGTAACAAATTAATGTTATAAAAATATTTTTTTTACCAATACGATATAGGGAAAATCCAAGAAGACAATGGCACCAAGGAGATTCCATCAATTATTTCCTTCTAATGGAATGCATAATATGCGGGACGCGCCTTTTTCATAGCATTACAAAAAAGTTTTGATTTCAATTTTTATTTTTTCCTTACTTTTTAACTTTGATCTTTTATTCAGTAGGTCTAATCTCAATGTATGAGACTTGATAAAGTATTGTATGAAAATGCTCATAGCTAGGCATTCCCCTTATTACGCAACAGTTTTATAATCTACTAGCTGTTTCCCGCGGCTTCACCCGCGTGGACAACGTTTCTATGACTTATCGAGAGTGCGCAGTGAGCGAGTCGCAAGCGGCTCCTGAGCGTGGAAAAAAGTAGCCGATGTGTTAATCCAGGTCATAATCTGTCTACCTACCAAATTTCACCTAGATCCGTTCAGTAGTTTTTGCGTGAAAGAGTAACAAACATACATCCATACATTCTTATAAACTTTCGCGTATGTAATATTAGTAGGACTATTATTTATTCAGAGTCAGTTAAGCTAGAAAGAATTAAGTCGGTTTTTCACATATTTTTTTCAGCTCGAGCTTCTACAAATATAAAAACATAAAATTGAACAAATATGAAATACAAACACAATAATTTAAGCTCCTGTCACGTAGATAAACACAACAAATTAAACCCATTCTCAACCGATGTCGCGATAACCCTAATAAAACACAGATATAAATTCGAATATTTACAAATTAGGAATATCACACATACGAAATATCGTTTTCCAGAGATATTAGTGCCCTAGATGTGCCACTAAAGGGACACTTGGTGCAATAAACAAGGCACTATCGCCACCGAAACTGCCTACTTAATCGCAGCTCTACAATAATAGCCTTAATCGACAAAGTTATAAGTGTTATATTGAATTATGACTCTCTTACATCTAAGCAGATTGATTCATCTCTATTTAACATATACTGTTTACATGTTTTATTTAAAATTAAATATTTTTTTTTTACAAACGAGAACCGCAGAAGAACCAAAGTAACGTTAAACTTAAGTGACAGTAGGCGGGGGGCACCTAGCTCGTAGAACAGATGGTGTCAGGGCAGTAAAGTTCTCGAGTGGTGACTGCGCACCGGAGGACTTAGCGTAGACTCAGTGGACAGACGATCTGCTGTAGGTCGCGGGAAGCCGCAGGATGCGGGCAGCGCAGGACCGGTCGTTGTGAAAATCCTTGGGGGAGGTCTTGTTCCAGCAGTGAGCCAGTGACGTCTTATATCATGATGGGGACAATTTTTTTTTCTTAGCGATAGTAAATAAGAGTTGGAAAAGAATCCTATCCTTATTTTATAGTTAGATACGTCTTACATGCACATTTAACCAATCAGGAGTTCGCGGATTCGATTCCCGGCGAAGTCTAACTTTAAGACTTGGTTTGGTTGGTGGAAGGGCATTTCCTAAGCCCGCCTTAGCTACCACCATCTCATCTAAGTCGTGCCACCAAACATCGATGCTAACAACGTTGATGTGTTCCGGCTTAAAGATAAGATGGCTAGTTCCCATTGCGTTGGGGAATCTGGGTAATCCGCTTCCATCTTTGGCATCATCGTCACTTACCATCAGGTGAGATGCTGCCAAGGGCTTACCAAAAACATTCACCGTTCTATCCTCTAGGATGTACACACCTACCTAGTGTCACACAATAAGTGACATATACCTAGATACCTTAACATTGTATAGACCCTTATTCAAATACTACTTAGTCAAAGTATATAAATTAGTACTAACATACAGTATTGACACTCCCTGCCGCTCTCTAGATTTCGACCTCACCCCCTCGTCACCCAGATTGATACAGATTGGTTACATTTTGGTTGTCCAACGTATAGGATTTCACCGCCATTTTGTTTGTTCCGTCATTCCTTTTTTGAAATGTCATTTCTGGCTCGTCGTATGAAGACGTGTCCAAGGTGTGACTTAGCTATGTATTTTTTAACATTGAAGATTTTTTAACCATTTAAGAAATCCTCATGTTTCTTAAGGGCCTCCCCCACCTAGCTAGCGCCGCCGCCATCAAGTAAAAATAAATTTGCTGAGTCAATACTTTATCGAAAATATTCGACGATGAATTCGAAGAAAAGCTGCTGTAGTCTATTTGGAAACTATCGACTGTCTTAAATATAGTTCGCTATAGTTACACACAGCATAAGTGCTAAAAGTGGCCACTTCTGGCACTTTTGCCATTTCTAACTACAGGCAATTATATTTATATTATAGAGTTGATAGTTTCTGTGGCGGCAACTGCAGTAACCTGCCACTAAAACTTAACACAAGCAACGAGAGAACAAAAAGAAATACGACATTTAGAACGCGCTATTACAATTTCTTCAGCGCTGAGTATATATACAGATACCAATCTTAAAAGATTGGTCGACGGCCGGACCCCAGGCATACCATCTCGCCTGACGGAGACATCTCCCTTATCCTCATCAATTAGGAACGCATCGTTCCTAAATTTCTAAATAAACTACCGTATTCTTCAAATTCATCGTCGAGAATTTTCGATGAAGTATTTACTCATCATCATCATCATCATCATATCAGCCGTAAATCGTCCACTGCTGGACAAGTCGCGGTTGACCGACAACCTGGTGGAGATCGCGGGAAGCCAATGGTTGTGGGCAGCGCAGGACCGGTCGTCGTGAAAATCCTTGGGGGGAAGCCTTTGTCCAGTATATTTACTCAGCGAGTACTTATTTTTTTACTGATGGCGGCGCTAGATCAGGCACTAGTAGGGGAATCGCCTCAAAATATCGGCTAACCCTTTAGTTTTTAATGGCCTGCTCTTTCTAAACAATAGGACCTGCAAAAACTTGCATTTTGCAACACCCCCTCCCCCTCCCCCCCGTCTTCACTCCGTCAACTAACCAATCAACTGTTGCCAACAATAGGAGGTTGGTTGCGTGTAGGTACGTTACTGTCAATTGTAACGCGTCACTTTACAATCGCTCAGGGATTATAAAACTGGCCACGCCACGCCAATAAAAGTAATTATCTATCGGTTTGTTGGAGCTCCTAACTCTTATTTTATTAGTTTACAACTTGGGGTAGTGTATAACAGCCACTCTCTCGCTCTGAAGCACGAAGTGACAAGTTATGAGTGTAGTGTGAAGTGCCGACAAATTACTATGTAGGCAATAATTTTGATAAATTACTGATATGAGAAGTTTTATTGGCTGTTCGGAATAAATGTAACGGTTTAATGTGTAAAGTTTATGTAGACTTTTTCATGTTGAGTTGTAATATAACATGTTATTTGATTGGATGATTGGATAAACAACGAGTTTATTTCACGATCATAAAACACAACATGGGATTGTTTGTTTAAAAGATATATTTTAAGATTACTTAGATTTTAATACATTTTAAGTTGAATTTATTACAAGAATAACATTTAAAACTTTAAAGTTTCCTGGTGACACAAAATAAAGTTATAAAAATGTCATGATTAAGGTTTAAATTTATATAATTAATAACATAGTGATGTAATGAAATAAATTTAAAAGTAAAAATTGAATTCAAATTAAAATTTATTTTTGTAATAACATAAATTAAATAAAACTAGAACAATCTTTAATAAATAAAACCGCAAAAATATTTCTTATTAACTTCTCTGTACAAATATCATTTAAGAAAAATAATTTCACGTTTCCGTATGAAGTACTGTTTTATAAATGGGATCTTGTAGGTCTAAGTACCAATATACTGTAAGTTTATCATTATATTTTTTATCCAAAAACAACGGCAATTATTTAAAATTGAAAAAATTTAAAAATACTAAACTGCAAATTTTATACATTCATTCACCACGTACGCTAGCATAGCAGCGTATAAGCAGGTAACCATAATTTTAAAACAACAATTAAATGAATAGCCTCTGAAACCGTTCAATATTAATATCACGCTTGAGTGACATCTAGTGGGCGGGGTAGCGTTTATGCAAACTACTCGCGGACATGCCCCGCGCGGGAGGCCGACATTACCTGGCCAGTGTTCGGCTTCCGATAGCCGGCTTCTTACCTAATTGCTTCCAGGTATAATGATTATGATTGGTCAAGAGGACGTTTATTCGCAACAGAAAATTGTAGGGATTAACAATTTGAAACGCTTGGACGTAATTTAAATTAGTTGCCCGTCGTACTATCTAAATAAATATTAACTTGATAGCTTATATACGAGTACATACGCTAAGATCACTCAATCCGAGCAGGTTGATACGTGTTTCAATAATATCGAACGTATAAGTCTATTATTTTAAGTTCAAATCAATGCGGGCTTTAACGCGGCTGTTACGTTGAAACCGAACGCCCAATTCTCGATTTTTGCATGTTTTTATTACTTTTCATCACTTTCAAATTATAAGTTTTAAAAAAGTGTTCAATTAAAATGAAAGGTCTTAAAGTCACCGATTTTTGTGTGTTGGTTTCATTCAATATTAACTATTAGTTTTCGAGAAATTATTTTACTAATACCAAAAACACGGTCTACAGTATATATTTTTTACAACAAAAGTGGTAATGGTAATAAATATGGTAATATTTTTAAAATTGTATATTTTTCCATGGTGGTAGTTTTACACAGTCTTTCAATAATTTGAATTGAATATTGTATTGTTGTGTTTTGAATAAAAGCATTTATCTATCTATCTATCTATCTAATATTGTCATTTGACCCATCTTAAGGCCTTAATTTTAAGGCGAGACATTTGTAAAACAGTTGTCTCTGTTTTTTCCTTTACGTGTAAAGAGTCAAGAAAATAACCACAATTTTACACTTTTTCAATGTTTTACGTTGTTATTTCTCTGACTTCAATTTAAAAACTAAAATTTAGCAGATTCTCGTAGTATTTAAAAAGAAATATCTCCATTTAAAAGCTATGTACAAATTTAGAAATTTTATTAATAAACAAATCGTTTTAGATTTTTTTAGACGTTTTAGACCTGTTTTTGGGATGTTTTATGATCGAGTAAAGTACACACTATCGTGTAACATAATAGGTCGGGGAAAAAGTTTCTTCCTATTTTGTAACTAAAACTTTGTAATCAAATCTCTTTGCTTGTATTATTTGTACTTGGCTGGTTATAATAAAATTAAATAAGTGAACTTTCGAAATTTTAATAATAAATAAAATTCCCGCCATTTTAAAATAGTTTTTTCTGGCTATGAAAATGAGTGAAAGTAATGAGAAAAGTAGCGACATTTTGAAAATTTATGTAAAAAAGGTAAAAATGCTACACTGGCCTCGAGTAAAATTTGTGCCAATTACCTATGGACCTAATGCAGTATCAATCAGTAGCACAAATTTAGTTCAAGCGTTTTTAGTATGGAAATCTGAACGTCCAAGATGCAGCTCGTTTTGTTTGCCCTGTTTGAGTTTGCATACAAAAAACGAAAAAAACTTTTTCCCGACCTAATATTAGCACATTCCTCAGACAATATCCTTAAGTATGTCCAATATTTTTTGCAAGACCGATATTTTTTTATTTTTTTATTCACAGTTGGTAAACCCTTGACAATATCTCACCTGGTGGTAAGTGACGACGATGTTGCCGAAGATAGAAGCGGGCTTACCAAGATTCCCCAACGCAATGGGGAACTGGCTATCTTATCTTCATGCCGGAACACACCAATGATATCAACATTGGTATTTGGCGGCAAGACTTAGATAAGATGGTGGTAGCTAAGCCAGGCGGGCTTAGAAAATGCCCTACCACCAACCAAACCGAGTCTTACAATTGACCCCGCCGGGAATCGAACCCGCGACCTCCTGTGTAAAGCCAGTGAACTTAGCCTCTGAGCTACGGAGGCGGTTAAAAATTTAGTAGTAATTACCCAAAAAATTTGATCTAGCAACAGGGTTTCTCTGCTTCTCCACCGGTGGCTCGCCTTAAAGTCTACATTACAACAAACAGATGCGGACCAGCTCTAGTGCGCGTCCAAACGGCAAAAGTGTATAAATTAGAAAAGCCATAAATCCTTGGAGGCGTTTTAATTGAAATCGCAGTAGTTAATTGAGTGCGCACCGTGAATCGTTTTGCGCATGCGCGTACAAAGATTTATGCCAATCTCAGTATACCTATTTATGAAACCACCTCACGTCTTAAACACCTGCATTTCAAGGGGTTGAAATATAATTGAAATGCATAATTTTAAATTTTAAGTATACTTGCCTACATAGTTGTTGCTAGTTTCACTTTTTAGCAGATACTAAGATTTTTGGTATTATTGAGCAAAACTTGATAAATCCCACTAATTTTATTATAAATAGCGTCGGTGGCGTAACGGTTACGGCCGCTACCTTCTGTCCGGGAGGCCGTGGTTCGAATCCTGCCAACGTACCAATGTGATTTCGAATTTAGATTTCATATGTACGTTTATCCGACGCTCTTAGGTACGGTGAAGGAAAAAATCGTAAAAAACCTGCACACGCCTGCGAAGAAACTCGCAAGTTGTGTGTGAAGTCGACCAACCCGCACTGGGCCCGCGTGGCTCACTAAGGCCCGATCGCCCTAATTCAGGGTAGGCTCGAGCCTATATGAGCTGATATGATGACCTTGATTAGTTGGCGTTTTGCGACAGTGAGCTAGCACTCTTTGAAAAGATTAATAAAAAAACCCATATTTTTCTCAATCATCTACACGATTTACCTCAAATCGCCCAAATCTAATTCTAGGAGCACCCTGTAAATGTAAATACCAGCTATATAGGTAGATACAGGATGAGCAACTAAATAAAATTGGAAGGGTTGAGCTCCCTTTTTCCTTACCTCGGGGCTTCTTCGACCCCATTCGTCTTATCCCGAGATACACCTCATTTATCCTTATTCTACAGTTTATATTGCTTCCGAGATTTATTATACTTATCTTACGATTGTTTTGAATTGCGCTTATACCAGTGAAACGTAGCACCTAAAGAAAAGGATAACAAAATATAACTGTCGAAAAACCAAAATACTTTTAGGTAGGTGCAAGCTTTTGGTAGATGTACATATTACCTTATTTATCTTATCCGTGGTAACTACATATGCATGCAAAATTTGAGCTCAATCGGAAACCGGGAAGTGGGTCAAATTTAATTTGCCAGATTTCATTACAGACACCGGGTCAGGTGACACTAATTTTAGGTACAAGCTTTTAATTTTGCATTGTCACGCGATAAACGCATGCATGCAAAGTTTCAGCACAATCGGAAACCGGGAAGTGCGTCAAATTTAAATTGCAAGATTTCATTACAGACACCGGGACAGGTGAAACTAATTTTAGGTACAAACTTTTAATATTGCATTGTCACGCTTTAAACATATGCATGCAAAATTTAAGCTTAATCGGAAACCGAGAAGTGGGTCAAATTTAATTTGCAAGATTTCATTACAGACACCAGGACAGGTGAAACTTTTTTTTTCTTTTGACTGCGGAGGTAGGAAAGAGGGAAAATGCGTTTATGCATACCAGTGGTTATGTGGGACTCACAGTCCTACGCCTATATGCATACATACCCATTATATACATAAGATATATATAATTAATAAATATGCACAGGCACAAGACCACACTACCCACTAAAAACCCCCTGTAGCCTTGGCAGCTTAGCTGCCTTAAAAGCTAATCGGAATGAAACTAGTATAAAGCTTGTAATAAAATCGTTTGATTTGTTAAGTAGCGCACTCTAGTGGCGAATAGAAATAATTAATATTTCTTTAAAAAATGAGTACCTAACTGGGTGAATATCATGAAATGTTTGTACTAATCATGTACTAATAGATGCCAATGAGTACACAGAAGTTTAGGTACACTAGATCCCTCGGGAACTATTCTGATTAGCAGTCTACGCCACCTCCCACCACTTCACTATTTATATACAAAAAATCACGTCAACCCGTTGCTCCGTTGCGACGTCGACGTGCGCGAGCCTGGAAATGATTTTCTCCTATATCCCTCGGGAACTGCCTCGGGCTTTTCTTATTAGTAGTCTGTATCATTCCCCATCCCCTCAAACACATATTTTGTGCAAAAAATCACAACAATCCGTTATACCAGTGGCGCCCTCTCGTAGCAAAACAAGATAGGTACCTATGTATGTTTGTAACTTGTAAGTACCTACTAGTATCTCATCTGTGGTAACGCAACCAAGTTGTACATCTAAATAACCTCACTTATTAAAATCGATGGACAAAGACGACTCGGGATATGGATGTATGGTTTCAGGAAGTCTAGGCTAGTAATGAAATATTATTTATTTATAAATAAATAACAATATTAAGATAAAATTTGTGCTTCGGCAATCCAATTAGATACGATGCCGCAGACCTGCCTATCCAGGAACCGGAAAAGATGCGGGGCAAGTCTCTTTCATTCCTTGAAAATCTGACAGAGATAGCGTTTTACATATTGACGACAGTGAGAGCTCCATCTCTCTCAGATTGAATAGGAATGAAAGAGACTTATTTGCCCTGCGGTCTTACCGGTTACGATAAGTAAGGTATAGTATAGGCTGTCGCTTTATGACCAGAAATGTGGTTTCTTAGATGAACCAATCGCACTATTTACAAAGGTTTTAATTTATTAATGAACGAGTCTTTTTCTTATAAGATAAATAAAAAAAAAATAAATTAAATCTGTTGCTAATAGTACCTACGTTTTTTCTTGAGTATTTTACATAATTAAACGATGCTAATATTCCTACTTATTGATAATGATAAGTTAATGGTTAATAAATAAATATACAATATTTACATACCACTAGTAGACACTGCCTTGAAAAGTATAACAAAATATTTTTGTTTTACTATATGAAGTTTGCTGATGTCATTTTTTATTCACAATATTAAACATTTGAAATCACATTATATTAAATAGGTATTTTATTTGTTGCTTTTTACACAAATGATATCAACGAGCTTTAAAAAGTAAAACAAAACTATTTAATTATACTTTTTAATGCTTATATGTATCTTCTAGAAGTAAGTATGTAATTACCTATAGTACAGAAGAACCAATAACTTATCAAAAAGTATGTTGGCATCATTTATTGTCGCAATAAAGCCTTGTGTCACGTGATCAAGAAGTTTAAATGAAGCAATGTAGGTATCTATACATCGCAGGCATACTATATAATTCGTCATTATACATACGGTCTGGCAAATGTCAGGCAAATTATATAATGGCAAGGGCGGGGACGCTAGGCTCTTTGACAGTTAAATCAATCAAACCTGACGTACGGCATTTTGTCAATTTGCCTGACTCGGTATTGACCGTTTATATACGGACGAATTATTACAAATTGCCTAAATCGACGTACAGCATTTTATATTTTGCCTGACCGTTTACATACGGACGAATTATACAATTTGCCTGACCGTATGTAAAATGACTAATTAATCATACAATTTGCCTGCCACATATAAAATACATAACTACAATTGAGTTAATATTGTAAAAATAAAGTACTAAGTATTACTGAAATTCTATTACGTTTTATATCTGAAATTACTGAAATTCCGATTTAGTTCAAATAGGAAAATTATGTATCTAAGTACTTACCTGTGTACAAATTTTTAGTTAAAACAGCTTCAACTTGCCTTCACTTTTCAAACGGGATTCTAAAATTAAAACAAATGAACGTGATGTTTATGAAGTCTGCACCTGAACCTGAAAATTTAAGTTTAAAATTAGAACACGCTGAAATCACGGAAAGCACCAACTCACTCACCCAGCAGCAACCCGCCCAAATAATTGCTATTCTATTCACACTGGGACCCAATTCATGACCGGAATTATTTCCGTGTTGTGTTATTCGTGAAATTTGTCACTCACCCCCTTGTATTTTATAATTACCCCAGATATCGAGTAACTTTTTGCATTGAATTTATGGTTTTAACTTTTAGGTTTGTATTCCGTTGGATTAGAGTTTGGTTTAATAGCATAAATTTTCAGGGAGCAGGATTTGTGTTGTAAATTTAATCTCGGCTTATTTATGTTGTTTTGGTAATGAAGATTAGAAAGCGTATTACATATTATTATTCCGTATTTATCCCGTATGTATATGTATGGTTTTCTAGTTATAAAAATGTGTACTTAACGAATCTTTTTACTACGTTTTATTTATCGTCGTGCCGTATTAGTGGTATATAATATGTACTAAAACTATACTTTAATTTAAACAATAAAACTAAAAACTGCCTAGGTACCTATGTACTTTATGTAAGTAAGAAGTTCTCCAAACCGTATTTAGATTAAATATTTCTAATACAAATTAGTACACACTGTGATCGTTTTTGAGAACCCCCAACGCAATATGTTACCATCTCTGTCAGATTGTATAGAAGAGAAAGAGACTCGCTTATTAACCGGACGAACCTCGTGTTACCTGAACGCTCAATGTGCGGCAACGCTTAATCTAGTTTAGACTCAGTGTAGATAACCAGTTATAAAGGTTCCCCTTTCAGAATGCTTGCCATAAAACTTCATACGTTTGCCCATAGATGTCGCACGAACAACAGACCGATTGCAGCGCCAATACGTACTAACGGCTTTTTGTAGTACTTATCCCCAATGCGAGGAAATCTAGCTTGGGCGGGCGGGCGGCAGAATGTAGTAGAATGTTTTTGTTTATGGTGCAATTTACAGTCCGTATATTGCGAGGCACTTCATATAACACGACAATACACTTCTGAATTCTTTTCAACATTGTTTCGGATGTTAGTAGGACTAGAAATTCAGAGACTTATTTTAATACTTTAATGTAGGTACATTGTAGGTTGTAGCACGACTTATATAAGAAGGTATGATAGTGGGCGTGCGTTTAAATGAAGATGCATGCTTACTTATGATGGAATATAATTATAAGTAAAGTAAAATACCTAAAAAGAACATAAGAATTTAGAAAAACATAAAACACTTTTTAAAATACAAATCACAAAAATATAAATTATACTTACCCGAGATGGGTCTTAATAGAGAGACACAGGTTGAAGTACAAGTTATACTAGATTATTATGATGAAAGAAATGAAATGGTGAAAGATAATGAATGATTTTTGAAAACAAATGTCAGCGCATGCGTAAAAAAAACAATAAATAGATGGAATGAAAAAAGATCGAATGAAAGAAGAACGCATTACAAGGTATGAGAGAAGGTAGTATGATACTGCGTAAAATAAAGTACACTAAGAATTATTAAAAAACAGTACGGTTTTCAAAAACGAGTATACACTTTATTTTTGCTAGTTGCGTCATTTATTTCGTTTTAAAAGCAGTTCAGTTTTTGAACTGAAAACTTCTTTAGGGGCGTTGGACATTTTTTGAGATGAGAAAAACCATTGAACTCGCGACACTGTAATCTGTAATATATAACCGACACCGCCAGGAACACTCGGAGCGTCAAAACTTATAAAATCGTAAAAAGTTTTCATTTCCGTCGGCAATCCCGGAGTGGTTAGGTTTTTTTGGGTAGTTATGCACATATGTTTTATGTTGACGTACAGACTAGGTATAGGTACTTATAAAACCATTATTTAATCAATGATTCATCTAGTATAAGTAAAATTAGTATATCTTTATATTATTGTCCGTGAAAAATCACATTGTTAATTCAGGGAAAGTGATACATAGAAGAAAAGACAGGGGAAGAATTATTACATAAAGCAAACAGAGAAAAAGGCTGCTGTCTTATCAAGACCTTAAGACAATGACTGAGGATAGGAAGAATTTGGCGATAACTCCACAAACAAGAGCAGTGTTCTTAAATTAGATGATGATGAAGATGATTCATACATTTAGACTACCTATTTGCACTTATTTGCAAACATAAAGTTATTGTTATAATACATTATACGTGAACCTAAGAAGTAGTCAAATATTGTATTAGTTTATTCAATTCATTCACTTTATTTATTTATTTACACTTATAGTACACCAAAACAATTTCGTAAAGCTAACACATATAGTTATACTTTAGTAACTAAACAAATCAACACTTACCCTACGCTAGTACTCTTTATTGTACTGTGCTTACACTGTAATTTTAAATTTCATCGACATCGCGCCGCAAGCCGCATCGCTACACTAGCGGCATCGGCGGAGCTCGTAAAATATCAACTTTACGACGTGATGACCTCAAACGGCTCATAAAAAACTTCGCTGACTTACTCACAGATGGCGCCACTAGTCGATTCGTTGAGTGAGTTACGCGCCATCTATACGTGAGTCGAAGTTGATTTACACGGCGCTCCTCTCAACGTTTGGTTATGGTTTTATTGGGTTATAAAAGTTGCGAGTTACGACTTCGGTCGTCGAATATGGAGATATTTGAGGGTGAATGGGCGTGTAAGACAAGAGAACGACTTTTATTGTTTGTAAATTGACTGTAAAATTATGAGATCGCTCGCATTGTGCGTAATCACAGCGATCAGCTGCTATTTTATGGGATGAAATCACTTTTTCACGACGACGATGGTTTATGTACTTTCCTAAAGTAGTGACAGCCGCTGAGCTTTTGCGCGTTGATTTTTTTCTTTTTTATTTAGGTAGTTATAGTGCAGTTTTTGTTTTCGTTGGATTGTTGTACTGATGAAGAATTGATTCGATTTAGTAGCTTTTGTGCTGCTATTGGACACTAGATGGCGCTACCTGACCATTTATCCTTATGTATAATATTATAAATTTGTTTGTTTGTTTATTTGTTTGTTTGTTACCTTTTCACGCTTCAACACCTCGAACAATCGTGATGAAATTTGGCATGCAGGTAGCCTGTGTCATTGGGAAGGACATAGGCTACTTTTTATAGGTAGGTACAATTGCATTTATATGGTAGGTATAATTGCATAGTCCGATGCAGTTCCTAAGGGAACTGAAAAAATACTCTTTAAAGGGTTCCGTACCTCAAAAGGAAAAAACGGAACCCTTATAGGATCACTCTGTTGTCAGTCCGTCCGTCAGTCTGTCAAGACCCTTTATCTCGGGAACGCGTGGAGGTATCGAGTTGAAATTAAAACCATATATGTACTTCGGCACAACTCCGGTCTACAGCCCCATGAAAAAAGTTAGTAAATAAGTGAATAAAAAAAAATATATGAAAATTTTGGATATAAAATCTACTTACTTACATCCAAACAAATTTTTACCTCTTTATGACAGAGCCAATACATGATAATAAGACCTTTAGGAAATAAGGTACGTAAGTATCGAAAACCCATGTAACTTGAACGTTAAAATGCGGACTTCAACAATTACAGATTGCCTTAACGGTGAAGGAAAAACATCGTGAGAAACCTGCACATCTGATTCCAGATGTGTATGAAGGTCGCGTTGCACACGTCCGTAGGTGTAAATCTAAATGCCCTACACGCGTGACCGCGGGTGATGCTAAGTGCAACACCAGGACACCGCCGTCTATCCCTTGGATAGCACGGTTAATTGTTGCACACGTTAAGGAAGAAAGAAAGGAAAGGATGTACCTACCTACCTATAGAATATTCTTTTTTTATTCACAATTGGTAAGCCCTTGGCATCATCTCACCTGATGGTAAGTGACGATGATGCCGAAGATGGAAGCGGCCTTACCAGATTCCCCAACGCAATGGAGAGTTGGCTATCTTATCTTCAATCCGGAACACATTAATGTTGTTAACACTGCTGTTTGGCGGCAAGACTTAGATAAGATAGTGGTAGAGCTAGCCAGGCGGGCTTAGAAAATGCCCTACCACCAACCAAACCGAGTCTTACAAGTTGACCCCACCGGGAATCGAACTAACCATTACGCCACGGAGGCGGTCTTGGTCCTCTATCTAGTTCCACGATTCCTCCCTAAAGTTTTCCTGCTTCCGGTCGGCGGCATCATCAGACGAATAAAATAGGGAAGAAGACAGCATCAGAAATCAATTGTGAACTCTTGATCACTAAATTGCCCTCCTACTTAAACTTCGGAAAACCTTACTCGTTTTGTTTTCCATCAAGTCTACGATTTTTAATTCATCAAAATCACAAAATGAGTAGGTACATAAATGACGCTGCAAAACTATGACGTCACGCCTAGTTATTTCAAAAATTTTTAGAACAAAATGTCTATTTTGACAGATGATAAAAAGGAAATCAGATGACTAGCATTCGTCATCTCTTTTATAGATAAATCGTTAATTAAGCTACTCAATTGGTTCATTATCTTTACGACAAACTTCACCGATTACATTGGCTTTTAACCGGCTACCGGAACAATATGTCTACTCCTATATGGAGTCGAGTTTATGACCCCTTAATTATTTGTTTTACGATCCGTTTACGAGTCCCGTATAATCGTTCAGTTGACGTTTACGAGCGTTTAACACCTCGCCTTGATTGTTCACTTCGGCGTAGTCGGTACAGATTTGAAAGATTCTTAAATAATTTATTATGTAAACAAATCGTTTATTTTTTATGTTATTTTTAGAGAAGGTGTGTATGTCACCGTAAAATTGTAAAAACCGTTAGATTATAATCTAACGGGATGTATCTAGCGAGATTGTGAACCGTAACATACTGCTTAAAATTTCACTAGTATAATAGTAATCTCATTACAATAAAATAACACTAAGCGAAGTGAATACCTAACATTAAATAAATGAGCGAGCGGAGCGAGCGATGTTAGGTTCGGTTAGGCTTGATTGATTAAACAGTCACCCTCGGTAGCAGAATGCTTCGCATAAGAAGAAATCATCGGTTTCATTCGGAGATATAAGAGTGGGCCGTGAAATTGTAAGCCGATTGACAATTTACATATTATAATCTAACTAAATTTAGTGTAGTGAGATTGCAATATCTAATATATATACTTTGGTAATATCGCGACGACGTCTATACATATTTTTAGTTTTTACATATTTTTGTCGCTACGTTTTTGCCATTATGTTGTGGCAGTAACGTCCTCGAGTGGCAACTGAGCACCGGAAGACGTAGCGTAGGCAGGTCTCACTCAGTGGACCCAAGACCTGGTGAAGGTCGCGGGAAGCCGCTGGATGCGGGCAGCGCAGGATCGGTCGTTGCGGAAATCCTTGGGGAAGATCTTTGTCCAGTGGTGGACGTCTTTCGGCTGATATGATCGTGGGACTTGGCTGTCTATATAGCGAACTAATTAAAAAAAAATATCTTCTTTATTCTTTTAATATTCCTAGGTATTTGATATAATAATTGACGAAAATCAGTATTTTTTTCCTTGTTTTTTTTTCACAATTGGGTGTTGAGTGACGATGATGCCGAAGATGGAAGAGAGCTTACCAAGACTCCCCAACGCAATGTTGTTTCCTGTTCTATTAATTAGGTATCTTTTTCTATTTTCGATATGTAGGTATAATTTTGTCGAATATATAATTTTATTTTATCATATCTTAAAATAACAAGTCTGATAAATAAAACCATGTAACTATACCTATATTTGATTAGATTTTTGTATGCGTATACCAAGCAACCTTGAAAGTAATTTAATTTTTATCGAAAAATAAATTAGACAAGGGCCCTTGTGAATTCCAGACGGTTAATACAGAGTGCGAGGGAGACCAACACAGCTGAACAGAGAAAGAAAGAGTGAAGGAGCGGCGGCGGCGTGATTTATTTGATGCACATTTGGGCCCAAGAGCCCCAAATAAAAAAATATTTCCCGGTATGGTTATGAAATTAATGTTTTTGTTTAAAAGATGTACAAAACAACGTATATTTGCATTATACTCCCATTTGTGTCCGGTTTTGAGATTTTAAATAGGTATACTTATCGTAGGTAGGCATTTCGCTAAAAAACCTGTTTATTAAAAGGTCAATTCGACACAAATTGAAGTAGTTAGATTACACCGAAATTAAATGTAAAAAAAAACTAGAAATTATTTAGCGAAAGAAAACAAAATAAAATAACGTGTTTTTCGCAACCGTACCGTACCGCCTATCGCTATGAGTAAGTTATGGCCGCAGTAGGGTGAGTTACACCCTGCTTAGGCCACGTGACTCGGGCGAGACGGATACATCTAAACAAACCCAAGAGAAAATGGGACGGAAAAACTTGGGGCGGCAAGTTATCTTCGTTTCATTCAACTCACACTCGCGCCGGCCCGAACGTCCGTATAGATCAATAAAACTACTTTATCTCTTTTTGGCACATCCCCATCCCGTCGGTGACTTCCTAGAAAGACACCCTGTATCACGCTTTCACCAAAAAAAATAAAAAAGCAAAATGCATCATGCAAGTCTTTTTAACAAAACCTCATTGTCTTGCACAATATGAGTCTTGATTTTAAAATAGGAACGTGACGAATTTAAAAAAAGGAACCGTATTCAATTTGAAAAAAAGAATTCCGTTAACGCAATTGTCTGTCGTACGCTTTTTACTGGCACGTTAAGGTGGTGTAAGACCGTTTTATCCGTGTTTACAAAGGTGTAATGGCCATAAAATATTATTACCGGGCTATTAGGAAGCCACAGGTAGGTTCGGGTGGCATTCGATGGTTCATTGCCGTACACAACGTACCGGTGGTCTAAGTAATTGACACTGTTAATTAGTTATTTATAGTGGCTATGTTGTGTGTTACAAAATCTGTGTTCTTTAGTTTTTACGTGATTTGATAACGAGATTTTCAGAGGTACGTCAAAGTATATAATATATTAGTAGGTACTAACATACAGTATGGACACTCCCTGCCGCTCTCTAGATTGCGACCTCACCCCCTTGTCACCCAGATTGATACAGATTGGTTACAGTTTGGTTGTCGAACGCATAGGATGTCGCCGCCATTTTGTTTGTTCCGTCATTCCTTTTTTGAAATGTCATTTCTGGACCGTTGCATGAAGTGTCCAGGGTGTGGGTACGTTCCTATCTACTGTCTTTGTATTTTTAGTTGTATATAACCGCCTCCGTGGCGTAATGGTTAGTCCATTCGCTTCACACCAGGAGGTAGTGGGTGCGATTCCTGGCGGGATCAAATTTGTAAGACTCGGTTTGGTTGATGGTAGGGCTTATTCATGGCCTGGTCAGCTAACACCATCTTATATAAATAAGTCTTTCCGCTAAACATCTGTGTTCCGGCTTAAAGATAAGATACTTAGCCAGATCCCCATTGCGTTGGGGAATTTTGATAAGCCCGCTTCCATCTTCGGCATCATCGTCACTTACCATCAGGTGACATGATACCAAGGGCTTATCAATAGCGGATTAAAAAAAGGCTTCCGTAAGTACCCAAAAGGTGCCAACGGGACCCTATTACTAAGCCTCCTCTGTCTGTCCGTCCGTCCTTCTATCTGTCATTGAGCTGTATTTTTATGAACCGTAGGTACTAGGTAGACTGTTAAAATTTTGACCGAGTGTTTATTTCTATTGCCGCTATAACAACAAATCATGTATAGGTACCTATATAGATCATCGTCACTTACCATCAGATGAGATGATGCCAAGGGCTTACCAATTGCGAATTTAAGGAAAAAATAAAATTTCCAAACAAAATAATTATAGTTTGAAAATAATGGGCACTGCGGGTAGGGCTTTTTGACTAGGTCGGGAGTTTGTTGAGCCTCGGCCCTAATAATTATCTTTAAGAAATTGTATTTTGGTTCACTACCTATATGTTTCCTATAATTTAGTGAATAATATTTTTATTACTTAAACTATATTATATAAATTTTCCATAGTTTGAAACCTGTTTTTTTTAAACATGTAAAGTATTTTATAGGACATAGTTTTAAATCTTGTATGATGGTACAGAACCCTTCGTGTACGAGTCCAACTCGCACTTTGCCGATTTTTTCTTTACCATTGCACACGACATCCTACCTACTTACATTGAGTAATTACTCGATCGATCATCATCAACATATCGGCAGAAAAACGTCCACTGCTGGACAAAGGCCTCCCCCAAGGACTTCCACGGCGACCGGTCCAGCGCTGCCCGAATCCATCGGCTTCCCGCGATCTTCACCAGGTCTTCGGTCCACCGCGTGGGAAAACGGATGCGGGGTCGCCACTCGAGAACTTTATTGCCCCAACGGCCATCTGTTCTACGAGCTATGTGCCCTGCCCACTGCCACTTCAGTTTCGCGATTTCGTGAGCTATGTCGATCGATACTTAAAGCATTTATTGCATTCCACATTTTTAAAGATTTTTTTTATACAAATAGTGTTACACAGACCCAGTATAAAAAACAATAAAAAGCAATAAAAACAAACAAACAATATATTAAACAGCAATAAAAACTTACGCAACACCTACATACTATTATTACTATTATATATTATTATAGGTAATACTAGCTGACCCAGCAAACGTTGTTTTGCCATATAAAATATACTTTACGACCTATTGCCATACCTACCTACCAAATACACATAAAAAATTTCATCGAAATCCGTCGAGCCGTTTCGGAGGAAAACGAACACAAACAATGTGACACGAGATTTTTATATATAAGTATAGAAGATTATACGGAAGTAAAGTTTGCAAGTTTGTGAGTTGGTTTGTTCTCCTTTGCGTCGGGGAATCTTGGTAAGCCCCATCAAGTGAGATGATGCCAAGGACTTATCAATTGCAGAGTAGAAAAAAAGTAGGAAGTAAAACTATATTAAACCGATTTTTAGAAATATTTCACCAGTAGAAGGAAACTGCATGATTCCTGAGTTACACAGGCTAGATTTACGGTCGCGAGCCGCTTGCAACTCGCGCACCACTCAACCACAAAGACATTCATAAAAACGTTGCCGCGGGCAAAAGCTCGTTTAAAATAAATATGTAGGTTCATTGACATCAACTGACATTTTCTATTTCATTTACTTAGCTTCCTCCACTCGTGCGCAATAACTCAGCAGTATTATTACAAAAGCTTCCTCAGAGCTTTTACTTTACCATACAACACTTTCTTTCACCACTAAATTTATTAGCCATCCTTTTATCTCAGTTGAATTAACATCCCTTGAATATCCATGGCATGAGGATCCCCCACCCCATGGTTTTCTATGAGATCACCATTCGTGACGAAACTGGGAACACCCCCATATGGAAGTTATGTAAGTTACGCAATCAGGGCGAAATGTGAAGAACGTGAATATTGGTTTTTATCTGTGGCTACATTGCTACAGTGAGAGGTTGAGAATTTCTTTGTTCTAGTTGACAAGGAATCCTACTAATATTATAGGTAAACGCGAAAGTTTTTAAGAATGTATGTTTGTTACTCTTTCACAGAAAAACTACTGAACGGATCTGGCTGAAATTTGGTAGGTAGACAGATTAGGACCTGAATTAACACATAGGCTACTTTTTTTCACGCTCGCGAGACGCTTGCGGCTCGCACACTGCGCACCCTCGAAAAGTAATAGAAACGTTGTCCACGCGGATAAAGCCGCGGGAAACAGCTAGTTCTTATATAAGGTGATCATTAATTTCTTGGTGGAGTTATACTTAGAGTAATGAATTTAATACGAATTTTTATTACCTAATGTTTCTTCAGACGATAGGTCCTTTTGATGGTTCCGAAGTCAACAAGGAACCCCTTTATAGTTTCGTTCGGCATGTCTGTCTGTCCGTCTGTCCGCGGCTTAGCTCAGAGACTTTATACTACATAGCTGCAGTTTGGCATGGTTATATAATTATGGTACCTCCCCTACATGTACAGATAGGGTGATTTTTTTGATAACGTACCCTGTCGTGTAGGGTATCGTTAAATATATATTTTTCAAAATCATTGGGGGTTTTATAAAGCATTTTTTGATTCAGGAGCTGGTTTGCGAAATATGTCAAGTGTCCCCCTCCCCCTTCTCCTCCTACAAGCTAAACCGCTAGTTCAGGACATCTGATTTTTTTTAAATAGACTACTATAAACATACAATCAATATAAAAGGAAAACTGTTAGGGTTAATATCAATGGTCAAGTTTAGTATTATTTAATTTACAGCTTTGGAACAGTGAAATTTATAAATATATTTTTTTCTATAGATCTTCTGAGATCGCGGATTTTGACCGATTTAAAAAAAAGAAGGAACATTTTATCAATGTTATCAATGTTTTTTGTAGCTATGTTGATATCGCGTATCTGCACCGATTTTATATTTGAGCGACAGAAAAAATATGTTTTTTTCGCTCAGTTCGGACTCCTTGGCATGAGCATAACTCACACTTAGCTAGTATTTATTTTTTATTGTTTTACTTTAGGATAATTACTATTTATAGACCAATTTTTTACCGTTTTTATTCTTGAGACTTTGCAGAGATACGGAAATTCGCTCATACTTACATCGGTCATATCTAACTTCAATTTGGTCACGCTTAATGACTTTACGTAGTCACTATTACATACTCACCTGACCATAGTTTACTCTGCAGACTTTGCAAGGAGATACGGCAATGCGCTCATACTTACAGCGGTCGCATCAAACAAAGGTTTCTTCACGCTTCATGCCTTTACGTAGTCACTTTTACACACCCATCTGGCCATAGTAGGTACTCGCACTTACAACAGTGTTTTAGTCTCATATTTTTGGCCATATTTACTCTGCAGACTTTGCAAGGAGAAAAGAAAATGCAATCATACTTACATCGGTCATATCTAACTTCCATTTGGTCACGCTAAATGACTTTAAGTAGTCACTATTTTAAACTCACCTAAACATAGTTTACTCTGCAGACTTTGCACGGAGATGCGGCAATGCACTCATACTTACATCGGTCGTATCAAACAACAGTTTGGTCCCGCTTAGGCCTTGACGTAGTCACTACTACACACTCACCTGGCCATAGTAAGTACTCGCACTTACAACAGTCTTTTAGTCTCATATTTTTGGCCATATTTACTCTGCAGACTTTGCAAGGAGAAAAGAAAATGCAATCATACTTACATCGGTCATATCTAACTTCCATTTGGTCACGCTAAATGACTTTAAGTAGTCACTATTTTAAACTCACCTAAACATAGTTTACTCTGCAGACTTTGCACGGAGATGCGGCAATGCACTCATACTTACATCGGTCGTATCAAACAACAGTTTGGTCCCGCTTAGGCCTTGACGTAGTCACTACTACACACTCACCTGGCCATAGTAAGTACTCGCACTTACAACAGTCTTTTAGTCTCATATTTTTAGCCATATTTACTCTGCAGGCTTTGCAAGGAGAAAAGAAAATGCAATCATACTTACATCGGTCATATCTAACTTCCATTTGGTCACGCTAAATGACTTTAAGTAGTCACTATTTTAAACTCACCTAAACATAGTTTACTCTGCAGACTTTGCACGGAGATGCGGCAATGCACTCATACTTACATCGGTCGTATCAAACAACAGTTTGGTCCCGCTTAGGCCTTGACGTAGTCACTACTACACACTCACCTGGCCATAGTAAGTACTCGCACTTACAACAGTCTTTTAGTCTCATATTTTTGGCCATATTTACTCTGCAGACTTTGCAAGGAGAAAAGAAAAAGCAATCATACTTACATCGGTCATATCTAACTTCCATTTGGTCACGCTAAATGACTTTACGTAGTCACTATTATAAACTCACCTAAACATAGTTTACTCTGCAGACTTTGCACGGAGATGCGGCAATGCACTCATACTTACATCGGTCGTATCAAACAACAGTTTGGTCCCGCTTAGGCCTTGACGTAGTCACTACTACACACTCACCTGGCCATAGTAAGTACTCGCACTTACAACAGTCTTTTAGTCTCATATTTTTGGCCATATTCACTCTGCAGACTTTGCAAGGAGAAAAGAAAATGCAATCATACTTACATCGGTCATATCTAACTTCCATTTGGTCACGCTAAATGACTTTAAGTAGTCACTATTTTAAACTCACCTAAACATAGTTTACTCTGCAGACTTTGCACGGAGATGCGGCAATGCACTCATACTTACATCGGTCGTATCAAACAACAGTTTGGTCCCGCTTAGGCCTTGACGTAGTCACTACTACACACTCACCTGGCCATAGTAAGTACTCGCACTTACAACAGTCTTTTAGTCTCATATTTTTGGCCATATTCACTCTGCAGACTTTGCAAGGAGAAAAGAAAATGCAATCATACTTACATCGGTCATATCTAACTTCCATTTGGTCACGCTAAATGACTTTAAGTAGTCACTATTTTAAACTCACCTAAACATAGTTTACTCTGCAGACTTTGCACGGAGATGCGGCAATGCACTCATACTTACATCGGTCGTATCAAACAACAGTTTGGTCCCGCTTAGGCCTTGACGTAGTCACTACTACACACTCACCTGGCCATAGTAAGTACTCGCACTTACAACAGTCTTTTAGTCTCATATTTTTGGCCATATTTACTCTGCAGACTTTGCAAGGAAAAAAGAAAAAGCAATCATACTTACATCGATCATATCTAACTTCCATTTGGTCACGCTAAATGACTTTACGTAGTCACTATTATAAACTCACCTAAACATAGTTTACTCTGCAGACTTTGCACGGAGATGCGGCAATGCACTCATACTTACATCGGTTGTATCAAACAACAGTTTGGTCCCGCTTAGGCCTTGACGTAGTCACTACTACACACTCACCTGGCCATAGTAAGTACTCGCACTTACAACAGTCTTTTAGTCTCATATTTTTGGCCATATTCACTCTGCAGACTTTGCAAGGAGAAAAGAAAATGCAATCATACTTACATCGGTCATATCTAACTTCCATTTGGTCACGCTAAATGACTTTAAGTAGTCACTATTTTAAACTCACCTAAACATAGTTTACTCTGCAGACTTTGCACGGAGATGCGGCAATGCACTCATACTTACATCGGTCGTATCAAACAACAGTTTGGTCCCGCTTAGGCCTTGACGTAGTCACTACTACACACTCACCTGGCCATAGTAAGTACTCGCACTTACAACAGTCTTTTAGTCTCATATTTTTGGCCATATTTACTCTGCAGAATTTGCAAGGAGAAAAGAAAATGCAATCATACTTACATCGGTCATATCTAACTTCCATTTGGTCACGCTAAATGACTTTAAGTAGTCACTATTTTAAACTCACCTAAACATAGTTTACTCTGCAGACTTTGCACGGAGATGCGGCAATGCACTCATACTTACATCGGTCGTATCAAACAACAGTTTGGTCCCGCTTAGGCCTTGACGTAGTCACTACTACACACTCACCTGGCCATAGTAAGTACTCGCACTTACAACAGTCTTTTAGTCTCATATTTTTGGCCATATTTACTCTGCAGACTTTGCAAGGAGAAAAGAAAATGCAATCATACTTACATCGGTCATATCTAACTTCAATTTGGTCACGCTTAATGACTTTACGTAGTCACTATTATAAACTCACCTAAACATAGTTTACTCTGCAGACTTTGCAAGGAGATGCGGCAATGCACTCATACTTACATCGGTCGTATCAAAGTTTGGTCCCGCTTAGGCCTTGACGTAGTCACTACTACACACTCACCTGGCCATAGTAAGTACTCGCACTTACAACAGTCTTTTAGTCTCATATTTTTAGCCATATTTACTCTGCAGACTTCGCAAGGAGATACGGCAATGCGCTCATACTTACATCGGTCGTATCAAACAAAAGTTTGGTCACGCTTAATGCCTTTACGAGTGTCGCGGGTGACATAAAGAAAATGAAAAACATTTTGTATTATTCTTGTTGCGCTCCTCGCCTTGCCGCGCAACTTTTGCACCCCTCGTAGGGCGGTGGTCTGACTGGCATCTGAGGAAGCACCTGTGACTATGATTTTTAATTCCATTTATCTATTTTCACCCTTATTTGCGGGATGATTTTAAGTGGAAAGTGTCATTCTTGCCAAATGCAAACATCTATAGCCGCACGTAAAACCGATTTCTGGCGTATAGATATATATATATATATAGTCTATCCCTACTAATATTATAAATGCGAAAGTAACTCTGTCTGTCTGTTACGCTTTCCCGCAAAAACTACTGAACGGATTTGGCTGAAATTTGGTAGGTCGACAGATTAGGACCTGGATTAAGACTTAGGCTACTTTTTACCACGCTCGCGAGCCGCTTGCGGCTCGCGCACTGCGCACCCTCGAAAAGTCATAGAAACGTGGACCACGCGGGTGAAGCCGCGGGAAACAGCTAGTAATCTATATGTAGTAGTGTGTGTTTCACATCTGCCAGGCGTCCCGTGACGGATCACTTTTTTTATTTTTATTCACAGTTGGTATAAGCGCTTGGCATCATCTCACCTGATGGTAAGTGACGATGATGCTGTAGATGTAGATGGAAGCGGCCTTACCAAGATTCCCCAACGCTATGGAGAACTGGCTATATTATCTTCAAGCCGGAACACATCAATGTTGTTAACACTGATGTTTGGCGGCTAGACTTAAATAAGTAAGATGGTGGTAGCTAGCCAGGTGGGCTTAGAAAATGCCCTTCCATCAACCAAACCGAGCCCTACAAAGTTAGACTCTGCCGGGAATCGAACCCGCGACCTGCTGACGTGAAGCGTATACCTAGACTAACATACGCCACGGAGGCGGTTAATGTATCTTACTGACACAGTTAGATTGCGACTTCAATACAGTCACACTTAATAATCACACTAATATTATAAAGGCGAAAGTTTGTGAGTGTGTATGTTTGTTACTTCTTCACGCAAAAACTACTGAACGGATCTGGCTGAAATTTGCTAGGTAGACAGATTACAACCTGGATTAACACACATACTACTTTATCCACTCTCCCTCGAAAAGTCATAGAAACGTTGCCCACGCGGGTGAAGACGCGGGAAACAGCTAGTTTCAAATCATTCCATCATTTCCTATTTTACTAATGTTTCGTTGTTTCTTTTTGGTGTTAGTTTTCTTCCCAATTAGTTTCTTTTGTTTGCAGTGTCAGATAATAATTATTGCAATTTAAGTAAGTACGTACTATAATGTACTATAGCTTCTTTCAGTAGTCACTTTGCTGGTCCAGTGTGAACATCCCTTCGCATCGAGCTGTTTCTGCATAGTAGACAAATGTTTAATGCTTGCATATAGGTACACAGTAACGTGCTGCAAACACTTGCATACTTAATTATGTATTTTTTCGGATAAGATATTAAGATACCTACTTAAGTATCTACTAGGTAATACTCGCTTAGAGATATTATAACACTAGCTGTCCCGGCGAACTTCCTACACTACCCTACCCTACCCCACACTTCACTAAACTACCCTACCCTACACTACACTACTCTACCCTAACCTACCCTGCACTACACTAAACTACACTATCCTACCCTACCCTACCATTCACTACCCTATACTATACTACACTACACTACAGTACACTAAACTACACTACCCTACCCTACCCTACACTACACTTCACTACACTACCCTACCCTACACTACACTACTCTACCCGACCCTACCCTGCACTACACTATCCTACCCTACCCTACCCTTCACTATCCTATACTATACTACACTACACTACAGTACACTAAACTACACTACCCTACCCTACCCTACACTACACTTCACTACACTACCCTACCCTACACTACACTACTCTACCCTACCCTACCCTACACTACACTTCACTACACTACCCTACCCTACACTACACTACTCTACCCGACCCTACCCTGCACTACACTATCCTACCCTTCACTATCCTATACTATACTACACTACACTACAGTACACTACACGTCTACACTACCCTACCCTGCATAAGAACTTTCTCCTGACAATAACCAACTCAACAAAAAAATAATGAACGATATCTGTCTAGCCGTTCACGCGTGTTCAATAGGGGTTCATTTTTATATATGCATAAGATTTTTATATCAGATCAGTAATATAATCAGTAAGGAAATTATATCGTAAGATCTCTGATAGTTAATTCAATCAATAAATTTGTTAATTTTCTCACCGCAAACTTGTCTCGCAAAATTTATACATTTTTCGTACATAATAGTGTAACGTGGTTTGTGGGAGACTGGAGCCTAAACTAGGAAAATAAAATTTCCTGTATTTTCAGGCCGGCTCATCGGCTTATAGGCCACTCAAATATGTTTTCAAGCTGATTTTTTCTTTAATTTTCGTTTTTAACGATCCCTGTGTTCAGTAGCATTAGGTATATAACAATGAATTTATCAAAACTGTGATAAAATCTTCTGTATATGTAGTTAAGGGTCCCCAGGGGGCTCGAGTTTCTATACAAACGTAGTTCCGCTTTATTACAAAAACATCATGCCGGATTGAATCCAAACTTTGCGAATATATTAAGTAGACACATATAGATGTTTGCAATTAGTTTTCGATGTACTAATATAAAACGAAAAAAAAGAGCATTTTCAAACTTTTAGTACAAAACTGATTTAAACCTTCGTTAAGTTATGTTTTAATTTACTACGATGAAAACTAATTACAAACATCGATATGTGTCTACTTAATATATTCGCAAAGTTTGGATTCAATCCGGCATGTTGATTTTGTATTAAAGCGGAACTACGTTTGTATGGAAACTCAAGCCTCCTGGGGATAAATGTTCCAGTTACTAGACATCAAAGTTCTAAGCAATTATAATGTAGGTAAATTTAGAAGAAAAAAAAATAAAGCAAATTTTTACCAAGAATTCGTTTATTCTTTGATTCACACGTTACATAACCTCGTGTTGTCGTCGTTCGTTTCCAAGGCGGACGAAGCCGCGCCATAAACTTGTCAACCAAAACTATTTCTGTGCCGTTTGTTTTCCTTTTGACAAATCGTGGCGCAAGCGGGCGCCGTCTGGTGGCATTCCAAGAGAAAACAGTAACCGCCTCCGTAGTTCAGAGGCAAAGTTCACTGGCTTTACACAGGAGGTCGCGGGTTCGATTCCCGGCGGGGTCAATTGTAAGATTTGGTTTGGTTGGTAGTAGGGCATTTTCTAAGCCCGCCTGGCTAGCTAACACCATCTTATCTAAGTCTTGCCGCCAAATATCAATGTTGATATCATTGGTGTGTTCCAGCATGAAGATATGATAGCCAGTTCCCCATTGCGTTGGGGAATCTTGGTAAGCCCGCTTCCATCTTCGGCAACATCGTCACTTACCACCAGGTGAGATGTTGTCAAGGTTTTACCAATTGTGAATAAAAAAAAAAGGTAGATGCTAGCTACGAGTACTTCCCTCCCTCCACTACGCAGGAACCACTCGCTGTATTCTGAGACGCCTCTTTCTTCCCTGTTTCTGAAACCCTTAGCTGAGCTATTTCTTCATAGCATTCCACGGCTTTGTTAAATTAAGCCGCGTTTCAGCGTCGATTAATTGTGTACTAAGACATGTTGTGGAGATTTTACCAGTAGCAGAATTGCTGAATTTCAGTGTGTGAAATATCCTTTCTATATTATCCAGACTTAGGTATATCAAGGTGTAACAAAATTGGTGTAGGTCCCGTTAACTGGGGCTTCTACTCATCATACTGAACAACTTTTGTTCTGCGACTTTGCTGAAATACCAATAAAAAAAATTTGAACTCTTCATACAACACCATCAGTCGAACGACCAATTTTGAGCATTTTTGTATGGAGCGTCGAAATTTTTTTTTGCGAATTGACTATGGCTTCCTTGGGGAAAGTTGTTCAGTATGATGAGTAGAAGCCCCAGTTAACGGGTCCTACACCAATTTTTTTTTCACCTTGTATAATTTTTAAACTATCAAGGATTAAAAATTATTTTTTACATGCTTTTATTAAACTTGTAATGATTGTATTTATGTATGTGGGTATGTATACATTTATACAATACATAGAAACAAACTTTTAATTTGTTATCTATATCATAGGGGTTCATCATTAGGGGTATTGTCCGTATGGTTCCCGGCTAAGAATAGGACCATCCCATCTCTTCCAATGGGTGTCGTAAGAGGCGACTAAGGGACTTAAAACCGGAGGATGGGCAGCAGCGTCTTTCCGTGCATTGCAACACACCTGCAATCAAACTGCGATCGCCAACCCGCCTGCCAAGCGTGGCGATTACGGCAAAACCCCCCAATGAATCTCACACCCAGAAAACGGCCCCTAGTCCCCGGCAGCTCCGCTATTCCTGGCTCCGGTAGCAGTCATGGTAACGGCGGGGTAGGGGGTGCGAAGAATCCCCGGCAGATGCCAGGCTACCAAACCCAACGACCTTTGGCCCTGGCAACCTACAACACGCGCACACTGCGGACTGACGAGAAACTTGCAGAACTCGAAGAAGTATTGAGCAGGTTACGGTGGGATATCGTAGGTTTATGTGAAGTCCGAAGAGAGGGAGAGGACACCATGATCCTTAAATCCGGAAACCTGCTCTATTTCCGGGAGGGCGACCAACAGTCCTAGGGTGGTGTCGGGTTTCTCGTCCACAAGTCCCTCATTAACAATGTGGTCCAAATCGTGAGCGTTTCGACAAGGGTAGCATACCTTATACTCAGAATCACCAAACGGTATTCGATGAAGGTCATACAGGTATACGCGCCGACTACGGAACACTCCGACGACGAGGTAGAGAGTATGTACGAGGACATCTCTACAGCCTTACATAGCACCAGGACCCAATATACCGTTGTTATGGGGGACTTTAACGCGAAACTGGGCAAACGAAGCGATGGTGAGCTGAGAGTGGGGCAATTTGGATATGGAGTAAGAAATGCACGTGGCCAGATGCTGGCCGACTTTATGGAGAAGGAGAGCCTCTTTATGATGAACTCCTTCTTTAAAAAGTCAAAACAGCGGAAGTGGACATGGTTGCATCCCAATGGCGTAACAAAAAACGAGATAGACTTCATCTTGTCGACAAGGAGGCAAATATTCAATGATGTCTCCGTGATCAATTCAGTCAAAACAGGAAGTGATCACCGGATGGTCAGAGGCACATTGAATCTAAATACCAAGCTAGAAAGATGTCGACTGATGAAGTCTACGCTCCGACCAGCGCCCATCCAGCTCCAAAACCCCGAGAGCTTTCAGCTCGAGCTGCACAATCGTTTCGAATGCCTAGAAGACTGCGAGAATGTGGACGATTATAATGACAGGTTCGTGGAAATTGTTCAAACGGTCGGGTCTAAGTTTTTTAAAACTCGCCGTTCAAACAGAACCAAAAAAATCTCCGACTTCACCAGCAACCTCATGGAACAAAGACGCAGACTGGTTTTGCAGTCCTCTGAAGACGCTACTCAGTATCGGCAACTAAACAGGCAGATCTCTAAGTCCCTAACTCGCGATTTACGCCAATATAATACAAATTGTATTAAAGAGGCGATTGAGCACAATAAAGGCTCAAAAGTGTTCGCGAGAGATCTGTCTGTTGGACAAAGCCAACTGACCAAGCTGAAGACTGAGGACGGCAGGACCATATCGTCTAAGACTGAGTTGCTGGAAGAAGTTGAGAAGTTCTATGGACAATTGTACACGACCACACGTTTGCCTGTCAGTGATCTGGCTGAAGACCCAAGAGCCAGACTAACCCGACACTATACCGAAGATATCCCGGACGTCAGCCTGTACGAGATTAGAATGGCTCTCAAACAGCTCAAGAACAACAAGGCACCGGGTGATGATGGAATTACGGCTGAACTTCTGAAAGCAGGTGGATCACCGGTACTAAAAGCTCTTCAGAAGTTATTTAATTCCGTTATACTCGAGGGACAAACGCCTAAGGCATGGCACAGAAGTGTGGTCGTGCTTTTCTTCAAAAAGGGCGACAACACCCTGCTGAAGAACTACAGACCCATCTCACTTCTGAGCCATGTCTACAAGCTGTTTTCGAGAGTCATTACGAATCGTCTCGCACGCAGGTTTGACGACTTCCAGCCTCCCGAACAAGCCGGTTTCCGAAAAGGCTTTAGTACCATAGACCACATACATACGCTGCGGCAGATTATACAGAAGACCGAAGAGTACAATCAGCCACTATGCTTGGCGTTTGTGGACTATGAGAAGGCCTTTGATTCAGTCGAAACCTGGGCTGTGCTACAGTCTCTCCAGCGGTGCCAAATTGACCATCGATACATCGAGGTGTTGAAGTGTCTGTATGAAAACGCCACCATGTCGGTTCGCCTCCAAGACCAGAACTCGAAACCTATCCAGTTGCAGCGAGGGGTGAGGCAGGGAGACGTTATATCTCCGAAACTGTTCACCGCCGCCCTGGAAGATGTTTTTAAGCTTCTGGACTGGGGTGGACTCGGCATCAATATCAACGGCGAGTACATATCCCACCTCCGATTCGCTGATGATATCGTGGTCATGGCTGAGACTATGGAAGACCTAAGCACAATGCTCGATGGCCTCAGTAAGGTCTCTCAACAAGTGGGTCTTAAAATGAACATGGACAAGACGAAAATAATGTTAAATGTCCGTGTCGCACCCACTCCTCTAAAGGTTGGAGACTCTACACTGGAAGTTGTTGACGAATATGTATACCTGGGACAAACAGTCCAGTTAGGTAGGTCCAACTTCAAGAAAGAGATCAATCGACGAATCCAACTCGGCTGGGCAGCGTTCGGGAAGCTTCGCAATATCTTCACGTCCCAAATAAAGCAGTGTCTCAAGACTAAGGTCTTTGACCAGTGTGTGTTGCCAGTGATGACTTACGGAACTGAGACATGGTCGCTTACTATGGGCCTCATAAGAAGGCTCAAGGTCACCCAAAGGGCAATGGAGCGTGCTATGCTCGGAGTTTCTCTGCGTGATCGAATCAGAAACGAGGAGATCCGCAGGAGAACTAAAGTAACCGACATAGCTCACAGAATCGCTAAACTGAAGTGGCAGTGGGCAGGGCACATAGCTCGTAGAACAGATGGCCGATGGGGCAGTAAAGTTCTCGAGTGGCGACCGCGCACCGGAAAACGTAGCGTAGGCAGGCCTCCCACGCGGTGGACCGATGACCTGGTGAAGGTCGCGGGAAGCCGATGGATGCGGGCAGCGCAGGACCGGTCGTCGTGGAAATCCTTGGGGGAGGCCTTTGTCCAGCAGTGGACGATTTGTGGCTGATATGATGATGATGATGATCATAGGGGTGCATTAAAAATAACTGGTCCGCCAGGTTCCGTCAGTCCGTCATATTGGATTTGGAATGACGTCTCTTGATACTAACCACGTATTGTTATCAGAACTAGGCGTGTATGCAAAATTTCAGCTCAATTGGAAACCGAAAAGTGGGATTTGACCTACACGCCTAGTTTTGATGACAATACGTGATTAGTATTAAGGGATGTCATTCCAAATTCAATATGACGGACTATCCAAGATGACGGATCAGTTAGTTTTAATGCACCTCTATGATATAGATGTCAACTGAAAGGATTTTCTGAGAAGAGGGAACACGAAATAATCAAAATTATTTTATTACAATAGCTTGTACCTTAAAGTTTCAAAATTTTTCGATATTTTTTTTCTAATTTACCAAAGTACAATAACAAACTTAAAATTAGGACACAGTGATACCGGTGCAACAAAAACCCGTAAGGATTTGTCCGTGCATCAAATATGCATGAAACATGAAATAATATATAAATTCTCTTTCTAATCTATAAGCAAAGTATACAGTATGGACACTCCCTGCCGCTCTCTAGATTGCGACCTCACCCCCTCTTCACAAAGATTGATACAGATTGGTTACAGTTCAGTTGTCGAACGTATAGGATTTCGCCGCCATTTTGTTTGTTCCGTCATTCCTTTTTTGAAATGTCATTTCTGACCCGTTGTATGAAGTATCTGTGGCACCTCGTCTTTACGTTGGATTCGATAGAATATTCGGAAGATAATAGGGATGACGACAGCATCAGAAATAAATTATGAACTCTTTATCACTCAATTGCCCTCCTGCTTAAACTTCGGAAAACCTTACTCGTTTTGTTTTCCATCAAGTCTTCGCTTTTTGATTCACTAAAATCACTAAATGAGTACGTATATGACACTGCTAAACTATGACGTCACGCCTAGGTATTTCTAATATTTTTAGAACAAAATGTCGTTTTTGACAGATGATAAAAAGTAACTCAGATGACTAGCATTCGTCTATTCAAGTTGAACTAAAACTATATTTATCTGGATTCTACAAAGTATATAGACCATCTGTCATAAATATTACATAATATATTATTATCGCGGTCTATAATTCACTCCGCGTCCTGGTTCGCTCATAATTCGTCGTGTGTGGCTCGCGACTCCTCGTGCCACTTTTCTTGTAATTTCGTTTTAATATCTACTGCTTCTCCTAATTCATCATTTCGTACTTTGCGACACAGGAAATAGAACTCAAAATATTTTCACCCAAAAAATTGTCATAGATCGTTTTGAAGCAGAACACACCAAAAGCCTTAGACAAATGTGATCTATGATAAACGTGATTTCGGTAACGAGACCAGAGACGTTGATCAATGGTGGCCATTCTTATTTTTCTCCGAAGGAACATGGGGAAAAGAAAACCGGTAAAGTGAGAGTCAGAACCGCGCAAAAGGGTTCCGTACCATCATACTAGATGGTGCTAGTTTCTTCACGTTTAAAAAAAACACGTTTTTGTATAGAGATTTTCACTTTTTCTATTTTTTAGTATTTGTTGTTATAGCGGCAACAGAAATACATCATCTGTGAAAATTTCAACTGTTTAGCTATCACGGTGCATGAAATACAGCCTGGTGACAGACGGACAGACAGTGGAAGCATAGGTAATAGTAAAAGGGTTCCGTTGTTCACCCGTTGGGTGCACAGAACCCTAACACAGTGTAACCTTACTAAACAACTATGATGAAAAATAGTTTATGGCGGGATCACGTGTTTTGTTGTAGTTAATACCAGAAGAAAGCATTCCCGGGAGGATAGTAATTTGTTCCTTCGGAAAATTGTTTTGTGTTCACCTCCCAGTGATGAAAGGTTGTAATTTTCAGCTGTAATACAGCTTCTTGTGTAAATCTCGGACAGATTTATCTCAGTGGTTGCTGGACTGAAAGAACATTAACACTTTAAACTTTCACGATTATTCATAATGACAAATTGAATGCGGGACTTGACGTGATTTTATATATAACACTAGCTGAACCGGCGAACTTCGTACTACCTTACACTATACACTACACAGTACACACCCTACCCTACCCTACCATACCCTATATTACCCTACCCTACACTACACTACACTACAATACCGTACATAAGAACTTTATCCTGACAATAACGAACTCAAGAAAAAAAGAATTAGCGAAATCTATAGATACCATAGATATCTATAAACCTAGATACCGACTGCATCGCCATCTGCCGGGCTGATTTGTGAATCTAAACCATCCAGGGCGGCACCTAAACGCATACAAAAAAAAATCATTCAAATCGGTCCAGCCGTTTAGGAGGAGTTCAGAGACATACACACGTACAGTAGAATTATATATATATTCTATACTAGCTGTCCCGGCGAACTACGTACCGCCTTACATTACACTACCCTACCCTGCCCTACACTACCCTACCCTACACTACTCTACACTACCCTACACTACACTACCCTACCCTACACTCCTGAAATTCTTCAGAGGTATAGGTATGTCCACTAGTCAAAAAAATCTAGATTTAAAAAAGAGATTTTCAGCTTACTCCAATTAATGACATTTGGAATTAGCAGCAATATTGAATTTGGAATAAGTGATGGTACGGATAATGACGGAGTGATGGAACACCTGGCTAGCTACCACCATCTTATCTAAGTCTTGCCGCCAAACATCAGTGCAACAGCATTGATGTGTTGCTCCGGCTTGAAGATATGTAAGATAGCTAGATTCCCATTGCGTTGGGGAATCTTGGTAAACCCGATTTCATCTTCGACATCTTAGTAACGTACCATCAGGTGAGAAGTTTCCAAAGGCTTATCAGTTGTGGATTTAAAAAAACATAACATTAAAACGTTTATGAAATGTCTTGAATAGCTTACGATCTTTTTCTTATTTTTATAAAGAGACATTCATGTTCGAATCAGTTGGGCGCCGGTGCAGCACAGTGCGATTTAAATACAAATCATATGCGATTTATGATGTGTCCGCCACCGTTGGGTACCTACATACTGTATAAGATATCGCAACTCTTACACCATGCTAATGCTAAAACTTCATATTATAATGTGTGAGGCAAACGTAGAATTAATCAAATTACTGGCGGTTAGATATAACTTTAGCTGGCGTAAAAGAGATTTATTCTCGTTTAGTCAAAGCTAGGTAGAATAATTGATAACGGAACAACAACTTCAAATTGCCGCATTAATCCGACGACAACGTTTTTTTCCATTGATTACAATATATCTTTAAAATAACTCAACCGATTTTGATGAAACTTCCACTGTTATCTAATTTGAAAAATACTTAATCTATTAAAAAAAGAATTATTGCATTTATATTTCTAGTTTCTTAGAAATACGTGGACAAACATACACTTAAGAAATGGCACACCTGATAAGAAGTACGCATAGACTAACATATATATATATATATATATATATATATATATAGGTAAGAAGGAATATTGTACAATTCTAACGAATTACATAAATAAGTACGTATTTAGTAATTCGTTAGAATTGTACAATATTCCTTCTTACCTTTTCCTTCATTCCTTCTTACGATTTGACGTCCTACAAAAGTCGAATGTTGCCGTGTAGCAACATTTTTGTTTCTCTGGCAACTCTATTTTCTTGCTCATCTCAACTCTTCTTTACCCAAATCAAACCGAAACAAATCCAGCTTAGTCCAATAGTAAATGAACTTTAAAATCGCATGGTAGGAGCAAAATCAGCAAAGTCACCAGTAGTTCGTATCAAAAGAAGCCAAGTCCAGTTTAGCCAATGACATATGCCGCCATTTCAGTATGGCGGAAACTAGCATTCATAACAAAAACAGCAATGGTGTCCATACGACTAAACTAAATTTAAGCATTCTGTTCTTGTCTTTTTGATAAAGAAAGAAAAAGACAGAATGCGTAAATTTAGTTTAGTCCTGTCAAATAAGTTAAATCGTACTACACCGAATCGACACCAATGTCCACGATGGTCAGTATCAAAACCAGTTGTGTCCACTATTTCAGTTTCAAATCTTTCATCTTTTTTTAAAAAAACATTGTAGAGTCGCAAATCATTTATAAAAAGTACTAGATGTGGTTTATCAATAAAATATGTGAAATTCATAGTTATTACGGTAATATTACAAGAAACATAAACAAGTTTCTCTCTGTTTAAAATTTAATGCAACTGGACTTAGCAGGGTTTGAAACTTTACCATTCTAATTCAAAGTAACACGTTGTTTTCCTACATCCAAAATTATAATTAATTAATCTTATGTAGATCACAGTAGTAACTCTTGCCCCACGTTCCACATTATAAATTCTCACATATCTCTCAAACCCCAGCAATTAAGTTTGTAGACACTTTTAGGATTCCGTAGCCAATGAGTGTGAACGAACGTCCATTCCTCTGTATAGTATGTTATAATATTTGTCTCAAAAAAGAATGAAGGAAAGTAGATAGTTTGTTAAAAAAAATATCTGAAATAGGACTTGTTATCTGGGGCTTACTTAACATAATGAACAGATTTTTCCACAAGACATCATAAGCAATTCGCAAAAAAAAACTGTACGCATATTTAACAGCTAATTGTCTTATTTTACCCGATTTCCCGAATAGGAGGGTAATGAATTTCGAGCGCATATTTTTAACACGATTTTATTAGCTTCACTTGTAATTATGTAAGAACATCTTGGAATCTTAATTTGACCCACTTGCCGGTCTTCGATTAGGATGAAATTTTGCACACGCTCTGAGTTCTGATGACAATACATGACTAGCTAAGAAACGGCATTACAAATCCAATATGGCGGCCTCCCCAAGATGGCGGACTGGCTGTTTGAAATCCACCCCCATGATATGGGTATTAAATGTAAGGGTTTGCTGTCAGGAATACAACCAACATGGCGGACATCGTTTTTTAGTTTTTTAAACTAATTGATGATTATTTATTTGTTAATAAAGGTACTTATATCTTTTTGAGTAAAATTTGCTATCCTATTCAATATTTAAGATACTTACTTTCCCTCCAGGTACGGTTAGTTTTGTTTAATATTGTAGAAAACCAACAAGTTTTATTTACCCGACTGCCCAAAGGGTGGGTAATGTTTTTCGAGTGTATATATTATGTATGTCTGTCCTTTTCTTTGGCTGAGCCTGTGGCTTAAACGGCTTAATGAATTTTGGAGTGCGAGGTGTCGTTTTAGTCTTGATCCTGGAAGTAACACACTTGCGATACATTTTTACCCGACTGCCGAAAATAAGAGTGTGTCTTATCTTTTTCTGCCATTGGGTTTTTAATTTTTGATTTAAATGACAGGTTATTTTTATATTTTTGTATGGAAAGTCCTATTGGACCGTGACAGCTTGACAGTTTCAATTTTCACAGATGATGTGTTTCTGTTGCCACTATAACAACAAATACTTAAAATTAGAAAAAGTGAAAAAATGAGGGGGGTCTCCAAACAAAAAAACTGTTTTTTTTAAAACGTGAAGAAACTAGCGCCATCTAGTATGATAGTATGGAACCCTATGTGTGCGGTTCTGACTCGCCGTTTTTTTTATGATCGACTTATGGTTCCTATTGGTGGAAGTAAGTAGAAGTCCCAGTTAATAGCTCCTATAACAATTATGTTAAGTACATCCTGAATTTAATTTAAAATATTTTGATACATAATTTATTATACTAAACTTTATACATACAAACCCTGCTATTTATATACAACTTAATGCACAAACTGAGCTTATCCATTTTTTTTTTAAATTTATTGAAAAGTTAACATTCAATTAGATGATAGCTACCTTTCCATTTATACAAATCAAAATTGACATAAAAAGATTGACATTCTAACAGTAATTCGCTTAACGACACGAAACCCTTCATCATCACACTTCACTAAACCCACTTAGCTTTTAAAATTGACGTTTGTACTGCGCACGCGCGCCCCGCGATACTTTTTCATTTGTCGCCATATTGAACTTTCACACTTACAACTGATAGTTTTATTTTTGGCCTCATCTACTCCTGTCTAATGCTCGAGACGTGCTCAGCTCGTTCTTGTTTTTTTTTTTCTTGTTTATTTTCGTAACACTCCGCTATGTGCCACTATTAGTCGGGGCACGCGGGGGTTGACAGACGGTATGTCTATTTTCAGCATCGATATCTAAATCTCGTCTATTGGCTAATGATAGGGTTAAGAAAATGTTGTACTGTGTATGGACTGTGAACTCCAAATAAGCGCAAAAACTCATTTAGATTTTTTGATGTGTAACATCTTTGCTCTCGCTTTCCTGCAATTTGTGGGAGTGATTTTGTGAAATGGGACGGAAATGTGTAACAGAAAATGCGAATGTTTTTAATTCTCGAAAACTAAGGTTGTCATAGCCATGCCGCCTAGTGTGATGGCAAAGGCAAAGATGACATACTACTATTCGAAGGGTCGGCCCGTGAATGTACGACCCGATAATTAATTAATTTCATAAGTATTTTGTCACATGTTACACATCATATGCGAGTACTGTAGGTCTCGTTTTTTTCATTCATTTTGGTAAGCCCTTGGCATCATCTCACCTAATGGTGAGTGACTATGATTGCCGTAGATGGAAGCGGGTTTACCAAGATTACCCAACGCGATGGGGATCTGGCTATCTTATCTTCAAACCGAAACACATCAATGCTGTTAACACTGATGTTTGGTGGCAGGACTTAGATAAGATGGTGGTAGCTAGCCAGGAGGACGTAGAAAATGCCCTTCCGCCAACCAAACGGAGTCTTACAAAAGTTGACCCCGCCGGGAATCGAACCCGCGACCTCCTGGTGTAAAGCGAATGGACGCACGGAGGCGGTTAAACAAATTAAGTAAAATTTACATAAGTTTTACTTTTTTTTTTTTATTTACCAATTTCAAAACAAAATACAAAAAAAATATCATTTAGCACCATTAAACCTGAATGGTTTGTCTAGGTGCTCAACAGTCGTAAGTTACTCAAGTAAAATACTTAAGTTGAGTGCCATGAAAGAGAAAACAGGTGTGTTATGTGCTGCAAACTTTAAAGACAAAATTGCTGAGTTTGCACTAGCATATACTGAAAGGTCGCTCATAGGTATGAGAAAAAAAATCAAAGAAAACATTTTTAACAGACTTAAAAAAAGGAGGAGGTTTCTCAGTTCGACCGTATATATTTTTTTATGTGCGTTCGCGGATAATTTCTTCGTTTATGAATCGATTTTGATGATTCTTTTTTTTGTTGGAAAGGAGATATCCCAAGGGTGGTACCATGATAAGGAAACCAGGATCTGATGATGGAATCCCAGAGAAATATAGGGGAACCTTAATTTTCTGTTTGAAGTCGGTTTTTTTTTGTTCAAAAATTATATTAAATGTATAGAATGTAATAGACATTTTCGAATTTATAATCTTTTAAGACAAAATAGGTTTGTTTATACCAATGTAATAAAAGGTTTCATATCGGTATGAGCAAAAATCAAAGAAAACATTTAATTAAATGTTTAGAATCCGTATAATAATGGAGGTTTTTGAATAATATACAATGCAACCCATATTCTAATAATTACTCGAAGAATTGCATAAACCTCGAGCGACAGCGCGTTAAAAATCAGTGAGTGTTGCCAAATATTGAAACGAGAAAAACTATTTAATCTGAAAACTTCAGTAGGTTCCGTACAGCGGCGTTGTAAATCAGCCGGTAGTCTGTGTCGATGCCAAGGAAATAAGATGAGGTCGTGCTGGCAACACTGCAATTTATACATGTAGATGCAGAGTTTGCGTAATCTGTCATTGTCTCATTTTTATTAACGTTTGCAACGGGATTCGGGAGGTTGTGTAAGATGCGGGTGTTTTGTAGAATTTTGACAGGTTTACATATGGTAGATATCACGTTAAATTAATTAAGTAAGTACTTCCCTAAAGAAAATACCTTTATATATAAATAATAGAGCATTTGCAATGTTATATTGTTTGATGTGAATAATGATCTTTTGGTAGACGTCTGTTTAACATCATCATCATCATATCAGCCAAAAATCGTCCATTGCTGGACAAATGCCTCCCCTTAACGATTTCCACGACGACCGGTCCTGCGCTGCCCGCATCCATCGGCTTCCCGCGATCTTCACCAGGTCATCGGTCCACCGCGTGTCAGGCCTGCCTACGCCACTCGAGAACTTTACTTCCCCATCGGCCATCTGTTCTACGAGCTATGTGCCCTGCCCACTGCTACTTCAGTTTAGCGATTCTGTGAGCTATGTCGGTTACTTAGTTCTCCTGCGGATCTCCTCGTTTCTGAATTGATCACGCAGAGAAACTCCGAGCATAGCACGCTCCATTGCCCTTTGAGTGACCTTGAGCCTTCTTATGAGGCCTATAGTAAGCGACCATGTCTCAGTTCCGTAAGTCATCTGTTTATCAGCTTTTATTAAAACAAAAACGAGCGAGCATAACAGTAATCGGCAATCGCATATAATGTGTAACACTTGACAAAATATAGAAATTAATGATTTATCGGGTTGTACATTCACGGGCCGAGCCTTCGGATAGTAGGTCATCTTTGCCTTCGGCCTCAAATTACGCGGCATGGCCATGTTACCTTAACCTTCGTGACTTAAAAAACGATAGCATTTACACTTCTCCCTCCCATTTCACGAATCTCTTCCACAAATTGCAGGAAAGCGAGAGGAAAGATGTTACACATCAAAAAATCGATAACAACAGTGTATCAAGTGATCCAACGCTTTTGATGTTTGTATAAAAGCCGACATCACTAGTTAACTGTTCACCTTCTTCCTCTTGTGTTCTTCTTCGTACACAGCAACTCCCTAATTTGAATGAAATCGTCCCGAATGGCTGAACAACGGTTACCATGGCAGTTTGGGTTTGAACTCCCCTGTCCCCCGCGGGGGATCAGCCGCACGATTGATCTGTTAGACTTCTGTGTTATATTTAATTTTTATTTTTATTTTGTGCACTTCCTTAATATGTTTCATTTTTATAAATTTTGATTTGTTATGTCAAATGACATAGGACATGATTTTAACTTAACATCTAAGTAGCAAAAATGAAATTATAATTTGAATCTGTTGGCTGACTTTATGGATTCTTTAGACCAACATTTCCCAAAAAGGGTTCTGTAGAAAAGTCACTAGTGTTCGCGACATAATAGTGAACTATAAAGCAATTATTGATAAAACAGTGAAATAAGTTCATTCTTCACCCTGAAAGTTAAATTAAAAAATAAAGTGTTTCACTTTTAAAATATTTCTAATAAAAGTTTTACTTTTTGTTTAAATTATGGTGTCTTTGATTTGTAATCATTTGATATGGGGTTCTGTAAAATGAAGGGTATTTGGTGGGTTTTCCGTTAATTTTTAAGTTTAGGAACCCCTGCTTTAGACTGTGCTATAAGCCTATAACTGTTATAATAAAAGCATAAAATGTAACGAAAATAAATATCTGAATCAATGTTACCATAATGATATCAGCTCATGTACGTCTCCACCGAGGGGTTCGAGCCTACCCTGAATTAGGGTGATCGGGCCTTAGTCGACTACGCGGGCCCAGTGCGGGTTGGTCAACTTCACACACATTCTGCGAGTTTCTTCGCAGGTGTGCGCAGGTTTCCTCACGATGTTTTCCGTAAGAGCGTCGGATAAACGTACCTACACATGAAATCGAAATTAGAAATCACATTGGTAGGTGGCAGGATTCGAACCACAACCTCCCGGACAGGAGGCGGCGGCCCTAGCCGTTACGCCACCGATACTCTAAAAATTTTTTATACAATCGGCAATTTCCTAGGTTAAGACCTAATATAACATGATTTTAACTTAACATCTTTGTAACATATATTCACAAATACATGAAATATGAATTTGAATCTGTTGGCTGATTATATGAATTCGTTAGGTTGTGCTATAAAATATGTTAAAAGTGTAAAATCTAACAAAAATATCTGAATCAAAGTTACCATAATTAATACTTTACGAGAATCACTTTTAAACGAAAACTGTATTACAGGTTTAGAACATTTTGTATGTTGCGTTAATAACTTGACACTATTTGAAGTTACTTCGCTCGAATTTTTTCCCTTTGTGTCGTGTTTCGCGAAATTTACGTTCAGCTTAAAGCGTCCAAAAATTTTAGCTTGGCCCGTCCAAAATCCTGACAAATGGCCGCGGGTCGGATACGCCCCGGGAAAAAAACCTCTTCTATACCCTTTTTAATATTAAAATTGTTTGCTAAGCAAATTCTATTACGATGATACATGCTGGAGACGTGGGGAAATGTCAAAGTATGATTTTACACTTTTTCGTGAATGTTGTGCAGAGTACACACGTAGACGGAACAAACAAAATGGCAGCGAAATCCTAATACCGTCGAGAACCAAACTGTAACCAATCTGGGTGACGAGGGGGTGAAGTCGCAATCTAGAGAGCGGCAGGGAGTGTTCATACTGTATGTTAGTACTAATTATATATGTATAAACTCGGTACAGTCTATAACAAAAATAAAAATACGTTCAAAGCATCAAAAACATGTATTCCTTTTCTGTCGCAGCCAAGTCGCAGCAATCTAGTTTAGTTATTCAATTAACTGCCTAGTCTTTAAATAAATGGCGCCGTTCAACTAACTGCCTGAATGACTATTCAGACAATTAATTAAATGCCTAGGCAAATTTGTCGGCTTGGATTTCTGCTAGCCAGGTAGTTTAAATTTACACCTCAGGAGGAGGAGTGTTTAAGTAGGGAGGTGGAAGGAAGAAGGGGACATTTCTCAGTCGAAGTTCTATATTTTCATATTTGTTTAAATTTAACACTACGACCACATCCCGGACACTGCATACAAATGGTCGTGAAATTACATTTCTAAAAACAAATGACGGAGCAAACAAAATCACGGCGAAATCCCATATGTTCGTGAACCAAACTGTAACCAATCTGTATCAGCCTGGGTGACGAGGGGGTGAGGTCGCAATCTAGAGAGCGGCATGCAGGGAGTGTCCATACTGTGTGTTAGTACTAATATACATACATACTTTGCTACGACTGTAAGGAGCAGGAGAGCAAGCTCCGAACCCACCCAAATGACTCGAGGGTTCTCCGAAATCCCGAGCTCGCTTCGCTCGTTCCCGCTCTAGTTTCGATTGTTCCATTTCTCGGTCGACAAAACCCCTTCGGAGCTCCTACTTCTGTAATCGCTTCGCTCGTTTATTAAATGGCCTAAGCATCAGCCATCCAAGTCATTAAATGTATTATCATTCAGGCAGTTACTTGAATGCCGTCAATGAACCGGCTAGGCAGTTAATTTAACCAGTTGGCTGCAAAATATCCACTATCTTATGTTTAACGTCGCAGCCAATTGGTTAAATGAGCCATTAAATTTTTATTCGATAGAGTATGCTACCAGGTTAGTCGCATATAAATTTTTAATCAAAGTCAGTGTAGTATTTTTTTTTAATTGAACAGAAACCAAAAATATTAATTAAAAATTGTATACCGAGTTGCTGCGATGGTAGTCGGTTTTTTAATATGTAGCGTTTCCAATAATGATGAAGTCCAGATATTCTGTTCGAAATGTTATTTTTTCAAGTTTCATTTTAAGTTTTTTTGTTTAAAATTTTTATTAGTGCACTTACTCTGGAAAAAGACCACTATAAGTTCCTCAAACGCAGGTGTAATAATTATGTTTTGATTACAACTTGCCTTCTTCAACTAAAAATTCTTACAGCGCCACCACTAGCACTAGGAGTAGAAGGTACCCAGATCAAAGTATATATATGAGTACTAACATACAGTTTGGACACTCCCTGCCGCTCTCTAGTTTGCGACCCCACCCCCTTGTCACCCATGTTGATAGAGATTGGTTACAGTTTGGTTCTCGAACGTATGGGATTTCGCCGTGATTTTGATTGCTCCGTCATTTGTTTTTAGAAATGTCATTTCACGACCGTTTGTATGCAGTGTCCGGGGTGTGCTACTAATTTATGATAAGGAACAAAAAGCACTAGGTACCAAAAAAACTAAGTTTTAATAAGATACCACAGTTTGTTAATGAACTCCCAATAAACAGATTTAATGTGGAAATAAACAGATGGCTTCTATTTAAGACATTTTACTCGGTCGAGCAATTTTCGGAGTATAAATTACTAATAGCTTACTGTTTACCGCGGCTTCGACCGCGTTGACAACGTTTCTATGACTTTTCGAGGGTCCGCAAGCGGCTCGCGAGAGCGTGAAAAAAGTAGCCTATGTGTTAATTCAGATCCTAATCTGTCTACCTACCAAACTTCAGCCAGATCCGTTACGTAGTTTTTGCGTGAAAGCGTAACAAACATACATCTATAGATTCTTAGAAACTTTCAGGTTTATAATACATATATTTGTAGGATAGGTGACTAAGTACAATTTAAAAAAAACCACAGCGCCATGCTGAGTCTTGGACCTATTCGGCATAAAATTTAATTTCAGTTTTTAGTTTTAATCTTTAGCTTTAGTTTATTTATATTAAGTACCTAATAATGTAATTATTTTTCCATTTGCCGAATAAACTTCCTTTCTTTCTTTCTTTCTTAATTATTTTTAATGTAGCTAGTTTTGTCTTTACTTTGTTTTTGTTTTTGCGTGCTATCATTTTTAAGGCTGAGTTTGGGGTTTCGATTAAAATTTTTTGTAACACCTTATAATATGTACCCAACTCAAGGGCAAATAAACGAATTCTGATTCTGATCCACCTTCAATTTCAACTTAAAAATCCTATTATTTCGGGTCCACGGCAAAAAAAAGAACAATAATGGCGTACCTTCGCCATACGTCATTCGGGGCCACATACGTCAGCCGAGGGGATGTGGGGTCTCAGGTACCCGCGGGGTGGGGCTACCGACTACCCCTGCAATGTGATTCAAAATGGAAGCTACAAAAAATATTTTTTCTAAGATACATAATTTGTTATTGTACAGATTTGTGAATCGATAAAAGTAGATCCTGGTCTCATCCTTACTATCACACTAATATTATAAAGGCGAAAGTTTGTGAGTGTGTATGTTTGTTACTTCTTCACGCAAAAACTTCTGAACGGATCTGGCTGAAATTTGGTAGGTAGACAGAATATTAGGACCTGGATTAACACATAGGCTACTTTTTTTCACGCTCGCGAGCCGCTTGCGGCTTGCGCACTGCGCACCCTCGAAAGTCATAGAAACGTTGTCCACGCCGCGGGTGAAGCCGCGGGAAACAGCCTGTGATATTATAAAATTGAGAATGTTTTGTTTGTTTGTTACCTCTTCACGCTTCAACACTTCAACCAATTTTGACGTAATTTGGCATTCAGGTAACCTATATCACGGGAAAAGGATAGGCTACGTTTTATCCCGTGAATTTTCACTATACCATTTAGCATAATTCGACATAGTTCCCGAGGGAACTCATAAAACACTAGTTTTGTGGTTGATATCTTTAACATCGGAACTAAGCAACGCATTCTTGTAATTTTTTTGCACAGAGATGGTTGAAGGTGTGGGAAATGACTTCGACTACTAATGAGCATAGGCCGATATAGTTCCCGAGGGTTCTGGAACTCCTTTCTACGCTCGCGAGCCGCTTTCGACTCGCGTAAATCTCGCTCTCAAAGACTAAAAGAAGAAAATAGTAAAAACGATACACGCGCGAGCGTGCAAAAGCTAGTAATTCATAAAAAAAAACAAATCTGCCTATCGACATCCCCTCTTTTAAATTATTTTAAATAATTGACATGCTTTTGAAAATTTAAATTTTGTTTTGTTTTTCTATTTTATTTTTATTTGTTACGTTATTGTATTAATTTTCCTGACATACCGTCACAAGTGTTTCAAGTCACCTTATATAAGGCATCTGACACGGCTTAACGACTGCTACCATCTAATGTTAGCCATCGGCACCAAACGGCTTGACGTGGCTCACGAAGCACGGCAACGGTCGAGAAAAATGCAGGTAATAACCGTATTTCGCGTCAGTTACTGTTAACCTGCGTGATCGACCTAACCACACATTTCGTATTTCGTAATTTTAGCATCAATTTGCTTACAATCCCCAAGACATTTCTAAAATTTTTTTGTTCACAATTGGTAAGCCCGTCTTATCATCTCACCTGATGGTAAGTGACGATGATGCTGATGGTAAGTGACGATGATGCTGATGGTAAGTGACGATGATGCTGAAAACGGAAGATTCCCAACGCAATGGGGATCTGGCTATGTTAACTTCAAGCCGGAACACATCAATGCTGTTAACACTGATGATTGGCGGCAAGACTTAGATAAGATTGTGGTAGCTAGCCAGGCAAACTATGAAAGTCTTACAAAGTTGACCCCGCCGGGAATCGAACCCGCGACCTCCAGGTGTGAAGCGAATGGACTAACTATTACGCCACGGAGGCGGTGGCATTAATGTAATACATGTTAACGAATGCAATAAAATCGCGCCTCGAACGGTGGGGCGACAGAATCTGAGACAATTTGGCGCTCCGCCCCTCTAAGCCCACCTATGCGTCTTCCTTATTGCCGGCTAAATCTCGAATATACAACTCAGATTAATCCCGCCGAAAGAAAGGGTGTTGCAACCCTTCCGAAGACCAGCGTCCTGACTCCCGTGTGACTTAGAAACATCTGTAATGTGTGTGACTGAACTTTCTGAACAGCCAATTTTATTTTTAAAATTTAACAAAGCTTTCTGTCTGTCCGTCCTTCCGACTATCTGTGTGTCTGACTGTCCGAACTTTAAAAAGCTGTATCTTTGGAACCGTAATAGGCAGTTGACTGAAATTTTAACAGAATATGTAATATAATAAAGTATTTACTGACAAATAATAAAATTTAAAAAAGTTACAATATTACGAGGCGTCCCCATACAAGAAACGTAGGTTTTTTGCCCAATCGCAAACGGGGTAAAAATACAAGCGTGAAAATTAGTGTGATTAAAGAATTATATCTAAAGGTAAACATATAATACCTACCTAATATTTAAGGTTTTTTTTTAAATTATTGATTAAAAATAAAAGAAAATAATGACCGAAATTAGTTTTGTATGAAAATACGTAAACGAAAGAATAAATAAAATTATTTGAAACAACAAAAACCTACAAACCTAGCTTTTGTTCTGAATGGACCTATCAAAAATTGGTCATAATCGGTTAAAATTTCAGTTATAAAATAACAATCAAACTAAATTATAGTTGTTGGTTGGCCCCATATATGCGCAAAATACTCAATGATTTCAAATTAATTCCATAAAAATGAGTAAATTATTTATTTCTATTGACGGCGCCGCGACTCTAGTGTGCTAATCGAACCGCCTTAACCGATTTTGATTAATATAGAACCAACTAGGAGACATAACCTAGCAAATTAAATGACCTAACCAATTACTTTTTAAAAATTAAAAACATGACTGCATAAAAACCCATCTTTTTTGTGCAGTCGGGTAATCATGTATCCTATGTCACTCACGGGATCAAAACGACACAACTCGGACTCCAAAACCCATCGAGCCATTTAGGCTCAGGCTCAGCCAAAGAAACAGACATACATATACATATATACATACATATAAACGTATACCTACTATACTCGAAAACATAACCCGTCCATTTTGGACTACCGGGTAAAAATAAATATCAAATTTGGTTCACAACCAGACAAGAAATCACTTTATCAAGTTTTTATGTTTATGTTTATATTGTTTATACAGCTGAATTAAGAACTTTTTGAAGTCTGTTTCATCATCATCATCATATCAGCCGATGGACGTCCACTGCTGGACACAGGCCTCCCCCAATAATTTCTACGACGACCTGTTCTGCGCTGCTCGGATCCAGCGGCTCCTACATAGCTCGTAGAACAGATGGCCGTTGGGATAGTAAAGTTCTCGAGTGGCAACCGCTCACCGGAAATCGTACCGTAGGCAGGCCTCTCATGCACTCGGTTGACCGATGAACTGGTAAAGGTAGCGGGAAGTCTGTTTATTAATGACAAAATAATAGGTCTTTACCTATGATATTGCCGATTCAGTTTTTGAAGTTCAATGCCAATTTTTAACTTAAAATAATAATGTTATTGTTTTTTTTTATTGACCTTATGGTGACACTACTTATGGTCTTTTATTAGTAACTAGTGGCATGTCTTTAATGTTCCAATCCCCTAAGCTATGTAACATTGAATGGAACAAAGGCGTTTTCTTAGTGGTCAGATGGGACAATTTTTTAGACTAGTTAGTTTTCTTGAATTTTCCTGAAAGTGACGAAGTTCTTATGCGGGGTATTCCTAAATATGACATTAGTAACGAAGAAACTGCCGCGATAACATAAAAGCTTTAAAATTAAAAATGTGTTATTTTTGCCTAAATAAAGGCTATTATTTCCGGTAAAAAAAACCCGACTTCACGGGGTTAAAGCCAGCGTGCTCTCAAAATATCTGAACAATAGGCATATTTACCACCATTTAATTTCTAATAATTTAATGCTATTTTGAGAATAAATTTTGTTTTAATACTAAATAATATTTCATCTTTAAACTTTTTTATACAATCGGCGTATAAGTAATCTTTATAAAGCGTCGGTGGCTTAACCGGTAACGACTCGGTCCTCCTAACCAAAGGTGCCGGGTTCAAACCCGGACGGCCAATGTACCAATAAGTTTTTCGAAACTTACGTACACTCACCGATTGCTTTAACGGTGAAAGAAAACATCGTGAGGAAACCTGCACACACCTGCGAAGAAACTCGAAGGATGTGTGTGAAGTCGACCAACCCGCACTGGCCCCGCGTGGTCGACTAAAGCTTCTGGGTAGGCTCGAGCCCCTCGGTGGAGACGTAATATAAGCTGATATGATGATGATGATACAATTGGCAATTTAATAGGTAGATAGACTAATATAACAATAAATATCGTGATCTCTGTTCAAATTGCACTCATCTGTAGCACCTGCGCAACAAAAGTCCGGTCGATATTCATTATTTCCACGGCACTACACAGACCCTTATCAAGGGAAGACGCCCGTTTTTTCTCGGTTTTCCCAAATAATTTATTTAGCGGGCCGCCTTCAATTTATCTCTGTGGGAGCTAATTTCGCGTCGGCCCGGTGGCTGGTGGCTGGTGGCTGGCTGGCGCATGCTGTAATTCAACAAATTGCTCGTCTCGCTGGATTTATGGCCGCTCGCACTTGACGGAGCGGCCTGGCTTCTTCCATTTGTTCTTCTGCTGCGTCCGTGGCCTGCCCGCCGCTGGCCAGCCAGCCTGGAAATGGAATACACAATGTTAGCTACGAGAAAAAAGGAACTAATTTATAATACTGATTAAGTTTCATAGGTCCCCCGTCATTGTCGTTGTGTATTGTTTGTTAATTCAATTTTAAAATAATTGTAAACGCTTAACGCATTAAAAAAACTTAATACATATATAAAAAAACGACTTCAATTGATACAACTTAGTACAAATATGCATTTTTAGGGTACCGTACCCAAAGGGTAAAAACGGGACCCTATTACTAAGAATTCGCTGTCTGTCTGTCACCATGCAGGCTGTATTCCATGAACCGTGATAAATTTTCACAGATGATGTATTTCTGTTGCCGCTATAACAAGAAATACTAAAAAATATATAAAGTGAGAGTATCCTTACCCAAAAAGTGTTTTTTTTTAAACGTGAAGAAAATAGCGCCATCTAGTCTGATAGTATGAAACTGAAGAAACTATGACTCGATTGTCCGGTTTTTTGGTTATAGTTCATTATCTGCAAAAGTAACTAACAGATTTAGATAAAACTTATACGAGACCACTCTGAGAGCTTACCCTATCGAATAAAAAAAGAATCATGACAATCTCTTTTAAGCCTGCGAAGATATCGCGTAACAAACATGCAGTGGAATTTAGAACCTCCTCCTTTTTCGAAGTCGGTTGGAAAGCTGGCGGCTTCAATGTCCGTAAAAAAGTTATAAAAAGAAGAAGTTGGTGCCAGTTTCTATTACTAAGCCTTCTTTAAGCCGCTTCAGATAGGTGGCTTGAAAACTTCTTACAGCTCCACCATCCCGCGGACTTGGCCCTGGTGTGTGGAGAATGACCTTACATTCGAGGGCCTAACCTTCCCGAGATAGGAAGAGACCAGTGGCCCAGAAGTAGGGACGTTAACAGCTTTATATAATCTTCACAAAAACATTGTCAATCGACTTCAAAAAAGAAGGAGGTTATCAATTCGACTGTACTATGTTTTTTTTGGATGTATGTTATGCGATTTCTTTGTCGGTTGTGAAACGATTTTGTTATTTTTTTATCTTGATTGATTATGCCTTCAAGGTGGTTCCATATAAATTTTATAAAAATCGGTTTAATAGTTGTTTTAAATAATAAATATAGTAGTTCATGTAACTGTTATGTAATGACAGGTCTTAAAACATGAGTGTGTTTTAACCAAATGAACGAATGATCGTTATAGAATCACAGAAGTGTTTTAAGACCTAATTGCAACAGTTGCATACATTATCTTAGATGGGTTCAGAAGCCGTAGGGAAATGACCAGCATTATGACAACCAATTTTACTATGAGAACTTTCTTGTCCATGCTAGTAGGTATAATCTGTACTCTCTACAGTATCAATTTTTGTAACGTTATGAGTTTAAATTTGGAACAGCTGTCATAGTAAAATTGGTTGTCATAATGCTGGTCATTGCCTACGGATTTTGAACGCATTTTAGGGGACTTATGTTATGATATGTGTGTAGATAAAACTGTACTTGGTTGTTTAAATTTAAGTCTGATTTTAACGTGTTTAAAGTGGTTAATTATTCGTGTTTCCATACAAAGTTTATTTAAACAGTGCAATTCCTAAAGAACATTTGTGATGATTATAAAACGTACTTTATTTTCGATGTTACTTATCACTAAAGCGGAGTTCTACGATGCGGCTACAAAAATAAATAAAATTTCACTTGTAGGTCGCGAAAACTATATTTTCGATACTTGTTATAATTTGTAATAATTTTTTTTATCATTAATTATTAAAAATAAGTTATACAAATATATAAGGTAGTTATGTGTTAAGATACGAACGGGCTATGATTACCTACCGACATTTCTTAACTTTTGACACAATGAAGTAATTAGATTATATACTCTTTCTTACAGCTTATATGTAATATTATTACAAGCTTTGGTGGCTCAACCGGTAACGACACAGTTCTCCTAACTAAAGGTCCCGGGTTCAAATCCGGACGGCCAATGTACCAATGAGTTTTTCTAAAACTTACGTACATATATACTTAGCTTAAATATCGCTTTAATGGTGATGGAAAACATCGTGAGGAAACCTACACATTTGATTCCAGATTTGTATGAAGTTCGCGTTGCACACGTCCGTAGGTGTTAATATAAATTCCCTAAACGTGACCGCGGGTGATGCTAAGTGCAACACCAGGCAACCGCCGTCTATCGCTTGGATAGCACAGTTAATTGTGCCACACGATAAGAAGAAGAAGTGTAAACTCTGTATAACGTCACTCGATATAACGATTCACTCAAATTTTCTGGCTCCAGTTGGTTTACTTTAACGCTTATTTCTCGCTGTATAACGAAAACTCTCAATAACATCACAAAATGCCCGGTCCCTTGAGTGTCGCTATATAGAGTTTACACTGTAATTCAATTGACTATCTTAATGCGAAGCAGCAAATATAAAAGCGTCGGTGGCTCAACCGGTAACGACTCGGTCCATCTAACCAGAGGTACCGGGTTCAAATCTGGACGGCCAATGTACCACTGAGTTTTTTAAAAACTTACGTACATATACTTACCGATTGCTTTAACGGTGAAGGAAAACATCGTGAGGAAACCTGCACACGCCTGCGAAGAAACTCGAAGGTTGTGTGTGAAGTCGACCAACCCGCACTGGGCCCGCGTGGTCGACTAAGGCCTAATCGCCCTGATTCAGGGTAGGCTCGAGCCCCTCGGTGGGGACGTATATGAGCTGTAATGATGATCTTAATGCAACGCAGTATCAGTACAAACTTTATCTTGCAATAGATTACTCGTAGCACTAGCACAGTGTACGTACAGTGAAGTAAATTTAGTTATGTTTCTTTCTGCTGACTGCGGATCGGCGATGTGCGCTCGCAGACAGTCGCCCGCGCCGCGCCGAACGCGCCGCATCAGCAACGGGGTATCTGTATAGAGCTGTTAATACAGTGTAAACTCTATTTAGCGACACTCAAGGGACCGGACATTTTGTGACGTTATTGAGAGTTTTCGTTATACAGAGAGAAATTAGCGTCAAAGTAAACCAACTGGAGCCAGAAAATTTTAACGTTTCAAAGAGTGAATCGTTATGTCGAGTGACGTTTTACAGAGTTTACACTGTATATGCATAAGTATTTAAACGAAATAAATAATCAATCTAAATTCGAAATCACATTGGTACGTGGCAGGTTCGAACCATGACTTCCCGGACAGGAGGCGGCGGCCCTAGCCATCATATTAACGTTTGTCCAACGCTCTTACGGTGAAGGAAAACATCGTGAGGAAACCTGCACGTGCCTGCGAAGAAACTCGCAGGTTGTGTGTGAAGTCGACCAGCCCGCACTGGGCCCTCGTGGTCGACTAAGGCCTGATCGTTCTAATTCAGGATAGGATCGAGCCCCTCGGTGGGGATGTATATGAGCTGATGTGAATGAATGAAGTAATCAATACTCGGCGACAATTCACATACGGTCATCTGGTCCCTATGATTCCTATATAATAATATAGGAGTCAGAGAAAGATATGCATATTAAATGTACGTACGTATAAATGTTACCGTAATACCCAGAAACAGATAAAACAAACCTGTTCGTCAACTGTTCGACCCTCGGCCCAGGAGCCAGTAGCATTGACTACGGGGCCACCAGGTAAGAACCGGTTACCAAGTTTTTCATCATCATCACAATATCAGCCGAAAAACGTTCACTGCTGGACAAAGTCTTTAGGAGGATTTTCACTACGAGTCATCTACGACTGGTCCTGCCTGCGTTGGCTTCCGCGACCTTCAACATGTCAACAGTTTTTTACCAATTCAATATTACGTGATTTAAGAACAACGACACAGAGTGAAGTAACTAGTATCTCATCTGTGACAGAGTGCTTAACAGTTAATAACAATTAAAACCTTTTCATGCCTTAAGACACAAAATGTACATGGTCAAGTTATTCTGTGATTACATCAAGTAAGTAGTTTATGTTTAAACAGGATGTTTAAAAAAATCTATCTTAAAAAAAATCACATAAGTAAGTAGATATGGCGCACCGGTCGTTTGCCCGCCCGTGCACCTGATACCGTAGATAATGTCTACATTACCAACATTCTGACCCATTCTTAGGGTTCCGTTGTCAGCGCTTACAGTTTCGCAATGTCCGTCCGTCTGTCTGTCTGTCCGCGGCTTAGCTCAGAAACTCTTAGTAGATACTAGAAAGCTGTAATTTGACAATGCTAATAGTAATCATACTAACAAAGTAAAAAACATTCTAGCATGCTTTCTGTAAACGTAAAGTGGAGATTATTTTTATTCTTGTCTATCACATGGTGTGAGGGGTCGTTTAAAAATATTGCAGGCGTGTGAAACCATTTTTCAATTCAGGGATCCGTTTGCAAGAAAATCAGCTTGAAACTGATATTTTTTGTTATATTCAAGTTTATCCCCTACAGCTCGCCTGCCTGCTAAACCACTATTTTAGGAAATCGGATTGGAAATTATCACGTCCAAGTAAGCTTTCTTAGTTTAAAAGTAATAATCGTCCAAGTTCAAATGTGCAGTTGGATTTGTATAAAGTTCATAGATTGTCCTTACAAAATGTTCTATACCAACTGAAAAATAACTACAATACATTGCGAAGTCTACGGAACCTTACTTTGCGCGTGATCTACCACGCAGTAGCCACTTTTTATGCCTATACTGCCTAACGAGTCAAGTAACGAGCCGGGCGGGCATTTAACTTTTTGTGCGGTATTAATTACAATAACAAATTGTATGAAAAGTGTTTTTTTATATTTTTTTTTATATTAGAGGAACTCCTTAAAATATCACTCATGCTTTTTTCCACAACCTTTGTACTTTTACTCAAACAACATAAACTTTGTTTTGGCACAACTATAATCAATAAATCTATTTATTAATATAATAGACACACCTAAGTTATCGCTGTCACACACCCTACCGCTCCATGTCATATCCACCGCCTTTGTAAATCAGCATATGCAAAGTGGTATAGCAATAAATCTAGCAGCTCTTGCTCGTTCTCGCATCATGTTACATCTTAATTTCAGGCTCGGAGCCTGCGTGCCAGAGATACAGCCTTTTATCAAATAAGCATTAAGCTAGAAATTAACTTTAACTGAAAAAGAATATTGCCATTTCGTGCGCGTAAGCGATAAATAATGAAAAGCTGTTAGAAAACAGAGTTTGTTTTAACATGCCCTTGGGGGTTCGTGTGAAATTATTTGCATTTTAAGTCGTACACATTTATATTTAACTAAAGTGTATGTCTCTACCTATATTACTTATAGGTAACAATCCTTATCCCAACAAAACGTCTCTGTAAAACAAGAGCGAAGTTATTTTTAATGTCGAAAAGAAGTGAAATATAAGACACGAAGTTTTGGCAGAACTCAAAACTGGCGATCAACGTCTATTGAATCACCCAATGTTTAGAACTTTATAATAACAAAAACAAATGCTAGTTACAGTAAGAAATCTTCGCATTGTTACATAAACAGTATAGCTATTAAATGCTTTTGAAAAAATAAACTTGTTTTAAACGCAATCCATTTTTTATTGTTTTTATGATTGGCATTTTGATTAATTTCGCTTTTCCTTTTGTTTCAGGTGGTCGTCGCATGTAGAGCGTTCGCAATACTTATTGGTAGGTGTTAAACAAGAAAATTAAGTAGAAACCAGTACTTAAATACAGTGTAAAGTCTATATAGCGACACTCAGGGGACCCGGCATTTTGTGACGTTATTGATAGTTTTTGTTAACAGAGAGAAATTAGCGTTAAAATAAACCAACTGGAACCAGAAATTTTTTAAATGTTTTAAAGAGTGAATCGTTATATCGAGTGACGTTATAAAGAGTTTACACTATATATAAAATTAGCGCGCTCCACAAAAAGTGGTTTGAAAATAAGCGTACTCTCTTGAAGGTTGCAAAAAAATTGAGCAATTTCGTAGGTATTTAATTATGTAGTATGCTAGCCTGAGATTACCATGCTATTCGATTTGTAATTAAGTTTAAAGCCCAGATCAAGATATCGAAAAATTGTCCGTCGAATATATTTTTGTGGTAGCCCACGCGAGTTAGGCAATCGACTGCCGAAGATTTATTGTCGAAATTCCCGTTAGTAACGCTTACCGAGCACACTACGCGTATCACTATTTCACAAATAAAAGAACCAGTCGCGATATCATCGTCGACCATAAATTATATGAAGCTCGAATGAAAAATACGTGGTTTTGGCGTCCTCTTATTTATCACTTAGCTTGACTTATGTATGAATATATTATTTGAGATGGTATTAAATAGAATAGTCTTTAATATTAATCAGCTTCTGTCGATATTGCGTCACAAAGATGGGTATGGCTGCTACACGGAACCAAGCAACCATAAAATAAGATGTCCGAGTTGTCGATATTCGCTACAAGGTGTTGGATTGTGCGACGGTCGCTATCGATGGTATTAAATAGAATAGCCTTTAATATTAATCAGCTTCTGTCGATATTGCGTCACAAAGATGGGTAAGGCTGCTATACGGAACCAACGAACCATAAAGTAAGATGTCCGAGTTGTCGATATTCGCTACAGGGTGTTGGATTGTGCGACGGTCGCTATCGCCGGACTGATCTGCTATCATGTTCCATCGGCACAGTGGCTTTTCCAGCTAGGAATAGGTCGGGTTCCCGTGTTCTGGGTCGTGATATATTGTGCCACATCTCCCTGTATAAATCTTGAACGCCCGCTGAGGTACACGAGACACGCCGCTCCGCAGCTTCGGCTTCAAATGGAATTGTGTTTTTATTTATCGCGCGAATCGTGCCCCACTATCGCTCACTCGGAATCACACTTTATCTGCCAAAACGCGGTGAATCGACGCGGCTCTCGCAGCTCTATATATAAGGTCTAACAAAATTAGCTGAAACTATTAAAGTGAAACTTTTATTACATCGTCTCAAGCTTTTTCGTCTATGTGTTGCGTGACGGCAAAGAGATTATTACATCGTCTCAAACTTTTTCGTCAGAGCAGCCATGATCGTTTCGTTCTCTGTACCGTAGCTCCAAGACGAGAGCAGCCATGATCGTTTCGTGCTCTGTAAATGTCTATAATGTGAAAAAAAAGTTTCACTTTTACCATGGTTTCATAAAACCACACACTCTTTTTTTAACTGGTGCTTCTACCCATTAAACTGAACAACTTTCCCCATAGAACCCATAGTCAAATCGCAAAAAAAAATTGACTCTCCCATACTAACTCGATCAGCTGATCAGCCAACTTAGTATGGGAAGTTCAAAATTTTTTTTTTAGATTAACTATGAGTTCCATGGAGAAAGTTTTTCAGTTTCATGGGTAGAAGAACCAGTTAAAATAGTTTCAGGTAATTTTGTTAGACCTTTATATAGTTAATAGATATTCTTGACTATAATATAACACCATTTACATATACTGTATATAAGATATCGTGTAGCCTGACTCACTGTTTTTTTGGTAGTTTACAAAATAACTTGACCAATTATACGAAAACTTATTTATCGATTAATTGTTACAAACTTAAATAACACCACGTAGTATCAAAATGCTTATTTTTGTTTAAAACAGACAAGACGTTCATAACAAAGTCAATCTAAACAGTCCCTGAAAGCTGTCTTCATGTATTGCAAGTGTTAACAAAATTAACCTGATATGTTAACTACTTTGATATGTAAATAGTAAAGACTAAAACGTACCTTTGCGTAAAAGAAATCTCATGTACAACGTGTGTATACGTTACATTATAGTTAGGTATTCTACCCTGTATGTATACACGAACTAGATACTATAATATACTGTAGCTGTTTTGTAATTGTGTGCTGGCATGACGTCATTGTTTATAAAAGTTTTAAAATAAATCAAAATGTAAAATTGTCGGACAGCATCGGTACGTAGATACGGATGCGCGATCCGGGTCGTCGATTCGATCTTTCGAATCGTAATAGATCGTAATGCTACGATCCGATCTTCAGGAAATTGATCCGGATCGGATGCAAATAATTAAGACACAATTAATTTTTAGATATTTATTAGGTAAACCCATGTAAAATGTTAAATAGTAATTGTACTCAGACTATTGAAGAAAAGACTTACTAATAGCACACCCCGGACACTGCATACAACAACAATTTCTAAAAACAAATGCCGGAGCAAACAAAATCACGGCGAAATCCTATTCGTTCGAGAACCAAACTATAACGCGTGACGAGGGGGGTAAGGTAGGAATCTAGAGAGCGCCAGGGAGTGTACATACTGTGTGTTACTAGTAATATACTTTGTTAATAGATAAGTACAATTTTATAGGCGCCAGTCTTCGAAGTCAATACTTAGTAAGTCTTTTTTTAACCGTCCAGGCCGACCTTGAACATTGACGTTCCCTTCCTTCAGGCGGACCCGCCATTTTCCAAAATGGCGGAAAATGACAAGAAATTGTCAAATTATGAAAAGTTTATCTATGATTTTATATTAAACTGCGTATGGCACTAGAAGTGGAATTTAATAACGACGTAAGTCCATAAATCAACCCAAGGCAGTTTCAACACAGTTTTAATTATATTTGTGTACTTTAGGGCATAAGGTCGCGTGTTGTTACCGGGTCCTATGGGTCCCATTAATACTCAACGGAAAGAACAACTTACCGGGACCGACGGGTCCCATTAATACTCAATCGGGTTCTCTGTGTACAATTACTATTTCACATTGTTTTTCTTTTAAACCTTTAATGTACTTGTGAAGAGACTTCCAGTTATGTATGTATCGATCCGGAAAAAAATCGGAAGACCTCGATCTGATCCGTAAATTGCCGGATCCTATGCCTGCTGATCCGATCTTTCAAAAGATCGGATCGGATCGGCGCATCCCTACACGTAGAAAGCTATACCTGTATTATTGTTACACACCTCATCTTTTGCAGATTGCATGTTTTTTTTAAAGAATGACTCATAATAATTATTACTTATCATGCGTTTATTACAATAGTCTGTATTTGTAATAAAAATAGATTAAAATTATCCTTCAATGTTAGAAGCGGCAGATTTTTTTACGGTTCTTTTCGAGGCAAGTTACAAGTATTAAAAAAATCATGGGTTGCAGTAGCATGATGACATGTCAGATTTCCTAAATACGTAACTACGAAAGCTTTAGTACGAAAATATTATATTCCATAATTTAGTCGATAGCTTAAATTATTATTAGACATATAGTTTACGCTGTAGTCAGATAAAATGGTCAAGAAATCAGAACTAGTTGTGCCCAGTATACGAATAGCTAGATAATATATAAGTTATTTAATAGTGACGTAATTTATTTTAAGATACAATTAGTGGTAATATTTTTGGATTCCTATAAACATATACGTATCTGTAACTACAGCTAATCTGGTGAAGATTCTTTTTACAACTTTACACACTAGGGTGCCAAATTTATTTTATTTCTTGATTGAATACTGTGCACTTTATTTAATACACAACATAAAATAACAAAAACTAGTAGATTTTTTTATTTTAGTTTTTTTTTATCTGTTTTAAAAAAGATTTTCATTAGTTTTTTCAGCAAACTTGATTTCTTGGTTTAATAATTTATCTGTGGTTTTTATTTTTTTTTAATTTATACAAATATTAGGTATTATGTGAAACTACTCACACTGGAAAATATTTTTTATTAAAATTTTGTTTTTACCAATACTGTTAATATAATAAATAATTGTAATATATTATTTTCAAAAATTAAATTGAGCACGGCTCTTAAATTGTGATGATGATGATTATTTTCAACAAATCAATTATATCATGAAAAAAATTAAATACATACATGTAACATCATCCTACCAAAATTAGAACATTTTTTTTGTAAATCATAACAGCTGTTTTTTTTTGTTTTTACACACTTGTAAAATAATAAATAATTATGAAATAACTATTTGATTTACAAACCTGCTCATGACTGTAATACGTAAATTTTGTCCCTTAACAGCATTTCTCATACGTAATTAAATAGGTAGGCCCAATTTTAGCATGTAATATAATAATTATAATTAAATAGTTATATATAACGAATAAAAATACTTAAAATGGAGGGATCCTAGTGTAGAGTTGACTTTAATGTTTGTGTTTCTGAATGTAATTGTGTGCAAAGTTATGTAATAATATTATTATATATTATAATTAAATTAAATAATTAATAAATATGATTTTGTGAATGGAAAGCGATATTATGATTTTGTATAATATCGGCTATAGTGCAAAGCGAGAAGCTGCATTAAATAAAATTCTGTTACTGTACAAAAAATGTTTTATTTTCTAGTTTTTTCTATGGATTTTTCCACATTTTAGGACAAGCATATTTTTAAAAAGGCATATCGCTGGGATAAGTATAACAGGTGCCAAATGCCTAATTTATTATCTGTAATAAATTAGGTATAAAAAACCAGAGAATGCCCTTTAAAAAAGTATATAGTGCCCTTGTATTAAGTAGAAAGCCATTCTCTTAAGTTAACCTTTACGTTGGGGCGTCATAAGCCTGCTTCCATCTTCAGCATCATCGTCACTTACCATCAGGTGAGATACTAAGGGCTTACCAATTGTGAATAAAAAAAACAAGCTTTCAGGTCGTGTCATCTCTCATTTTGGAGACCAAAACTGGGCGCCAATAAGTTGCGTCTTCACTTGTTTAGACTATTTTTTCTGTGGTTTTTTTGAAAAGTAAGGTCTAAGTATGCGAACCTCCCCGATAAAACTGAGGAACTTAAAGAAGTAATTACACGTCAAATCCAGCAGCCCTTACTTCAAAATGTACTGCAAAATTTTGTCAAAATAGTTCATACCTGCCAACAGAAATTTTGGTGTACAAAGAAACTCGAAGGTTGTGTGATAAGTCGATCAACCCGATTGGGCCCGCGTGGTCGACTAAGACCCGATCACCGTGAGCCTCTCGGTGGTGACGTATATGAGCTGTTATGATTATCTGTTATGTTTTTAACCGCCTCCGTAGCTCAGAGGCAAAGTTCACTGGCTTTACACAGGAGGTCGCGGGTTCGATTCCCGGCGGGGTCAATTGTAAGACTCGGTTTTGTTTGGTGGTAGGGCATTTTCTAAGCCCGCCTGGCTAGCAACCACCATCTTATCTAAGTCTTGCCGCCAAATATCAATGTTGATATCATTGGTGTGTTTCGGCATGAAGATAAGATAGCTAGTTTCCCATTGCGTTGGGGAATCTTGGTAAGCCCGCTTCCATCTTCGGTAACATCGTCACTTACCACCAGGTGAGATGTTGTCAAGGGTTTACCAATTGTGAATAAAAAAAATTAAAAAAATGATGAACAGTTGAACAATCCCCCTCAGATGCCCAAAGTATATCCATCCCCTCCTTACCTGACCCTCAGAGCACACAACCCTCGTCGGCTGCTTTAGCAGCCGTGCGCGCAACACCACTATTTATTAGTATTACGTCATACTAAGCATACCTACTGCATTTATAATTAACTGAGCTAGCTAATTCTAATTGAAAATTTTAATTGCAGTGATCAAACTCTAATACTTAACTCTTTATTGTATACATCAAAATAAACAAATACATGTGCAAAATTAATTAATTACTGAGAGACGTACAATCAGGGCAGTCTTATCGCTGAAAGCGATTTCTACCAGACGACCCAGTGCTCGGAGAAAAAGTAAGGAGACAGGTAGTACGCGAGCAACAACAACAGAAAACAATAATTGGATGATAACTAAAATATATTAAGTTAGTAAATAATATTATGTACTAGCAGTTTCCCGCGGCTTCGCGTGGACAAAGTTTCTATGACTTTCCGAGGGTGCGCAGTGCGCGAGCCGCAAGCAGCTCGCGAGCGTGATAGAAAGTAGCCTTTGTGTGTTCATCCAGGTCCTAATCTGTCTACCTACCAAATTTCAGCCAGATCCGTACAGTAGCTTTTGCGTGAAGAAGTAACAAACATACACACTCACAAACTTTCGCCTTTATAATATTCGTGTGATAATATAACATATATTTAGTTATATCACACTAATATTATAATATAGTAGTGGACTAGTTTTTTCCGGCAGCTTCGACCGCGTGGACATCACTTTTGCCCGCGTCTTTGTTCCCGCTTTTATTGTTATTTCTTTGGGAATTTGAAATATTAACTTACTTTGACAACTAAAACCAGTCCCTGTTGAAAAAGTCCTATTATCTTATTTATATACTTTACATTTCAAACCAGAATCATCATCATCATATCAGCCACAAATCGTCCACTGCTGGACAAAGGCCTCCCCCAAGGATCTCCACGACGACCGGTCCTGCGCTGCCTGTATCCATCGGCTTCCCGCGATCTTCATCAGGTCATCGTTCCACCGCGTGGGAGGCCTGCCTACGCTACGTTTTCCGGTGCGCGGTCGCCACTCGAGAACTTTACTGCCCCATCGGCCATCTGTTCTACGAGCTATGTGCCCTGCCCATTGCCACTTCAGTTTAGCGATTCTGTGAACTATGTCGGTTACTTTAGTTCTCCTGCGGATCTCCTCTTTTCTGATTCGATCACGCAGAGAAACTCCGAGCATAGCACACTCCATTGCCCTTTGGGTGACCTTGAGCCTTCTTATGAGGCCCATAGTAAGCGACCATTATAACCACCATTAAACCAGAATAACCTCATCTTTATATCCTCAGCAGACCCCTTGTTTCGGCACTGTAGCAAAATACGTTCAAAGCTGACGTCTCCTATTTATAAACTACCTATCTGGCACATTTCAGCTTGTGTTTAAGAGGAGTGTGAACCAATGGCGAAAATTAGACTTTTCATACAAACGATTTTCACCTCTTAAATTTTAACCGATTTGGACCAAATGATAGGTTGTCAGTCAGATCAAAAACTAGGCTTGTACGTTTCGTTTTTTAAATTACTGATTATAAATAAACAAAAAATGGCCGAAATTAGTTTTGTATGAAAACAAGTGAACGACAATAAAACAAGACTTATTAACTTTATCGAAAATACAAAAACGTATAAGCCTAGCTTTTGTTCTGACTGACAACCTATTGGTACAAATCGGTTAACATTTAAAAGGTGAAAATCGTTAACGCCGTTTGCATGAAAAGTCGCAGCTTCACAATCCTCTGTAAGTGATTTTTTTACTTGTATGTATATACTTATCGACTGTAAAACCGTGCTGTAGTGCCACATTAAAATTATTTGTCCCGAAAAACAGCTTTTACTTTTTTGAGCTAAAACACCGTCCGTCTCCGTCCCTTATAATTTTGAATATCCGTGCTTATTTTGTAACTTATGTGACGACCGCCTCACTGGGAATTAGCACCATTTATTTTGAATAAAGTATACAGTGTATATAAGAAGATAGTTATACTTTGTGACATCATCATCATCATCATCATATCAGCCGAAGGAAGTCCACTGCTGGACATAGGCCTCCCCCAAGGATCTCCACGACGACCGGTTCTGCGCTGCCCGCATCCTTTGTGACTTTGTGACATAATATTATAAATAACTCGCATAATCTAACTATCCAATTAATAATTATCACTATGTGTTGGTGATGGTATTTGTGTTGTCTTTGTCTCAGCCTATCATCAGGAAAACTTCAGGAAAACATCTTAATTCCGCAAACCGGTCATCTGCTGAAGTGTCACTCCCATGAATGACATGACTTTAACAAAATTCTATATGAGAAGCCAAAAATTAAAGAATAGATAGATAGCCAGATAGACACTTGTATACACACACGACAATAGTTATTCGGAAGTAGGATCAGCATTGTGAAGTGCAGTCGTCGCGTCGTGCCAAACAGGAAACGCGAGCGCAAGCCGCCGACACGGGATGTGGGGTTCGATACCCAGCCAGGGGATTCTCGACTCTGTGTTTGTTGTTTATATCTGTACTATACCTGAACCTATATGAATCGTTAATATCTTTCGTGACATGGAAAATTTAAAAAGTCTCTCTCTCTCTTATCGTTTGGCACAATTAATCGTTATATCCAAGGGATAGACGGCGGTTGCCTGGTGTTGCACATAGCATCACCCGCGGTCACGTGTAGGGCATTTAGATTTAAACCTACGGACGTGTGCAACGCGACCTTCGTACACATCTGAAATCAGATGCGCAGGGTTCCTCACGATGTTTTCCTTCACCATCGGTAAGTATATGAACTTAAGTTTCGATAAACTCATTGGTATATTGGCGGTCCGGATTTGAACCCGGGATCTCTGGTTAGGAGGACCGAGTCGTTACCCGTTAAGCCACCGACGCTTATATAGAAAATGACATTCGGGAATTTAGGTGAGGTCGCGGGTTCGATTCCCGGCGGGGTCTGACTTTGTAAGACTCGGTTTGGGTGGTGGAAGGGCATTTTCTAAGCCCGCCTGGCTAGCTACCACCATCTTATCTAAGTCTTGCCGCGAAACATCAATGTTGACAGCATTATTGTGTTCCGGCATGAAGATAAGATAGCTAGCAGTTCCCCATTAGGTACGTTGGGGAATGTTGATGAGCCCCCTTCCATCTTTGGCTTCATCGTCACTTACCATCAGGTGAGATGATGTCAAGGGCTTATCAATTGTAAATAAAAAAAAAAAACTGTCGGGGTACCTATCTATGTAAACTGTTTCGTCAATCATTTTCTCAATACTCGAATTTCACTCTGATCGTAATTGCTATAGTTATATTGTGAAATACGAGTACAATTAACTAAATTGCCCTTCATATGTGTTTTCAGAAAAAATAACACATTAGTTTTCACTATAATATTTTCTATTTTAATAAGTCAAAATCACATAATTAGTATAGTATGACACGTCAGCGGCATTGAAAAATTATGACGTTGGCTATTTAGTCGGCTACTAAGTATTTTGTTATCACTTATTGAGGAACCAATAGGCGTTTTTTTATAGGTGTGATAAAAAATATATTTACTTACCTACTGACAATCTTTATAATAATTTCAATAGGCACTAAAACCACAACTGACCCAGAATCTCCTCAGCCTCAACCGACGTGATCTTCGTATAGTTGTGGATACTATCACCGGGCACCTACCCATGATTATGCAACTCTCGTATCACACTAATATTATAAAGGCGAAATTTCGTGAGTGTGTATGTTTGTTACTTCTTCACGCAAAAACTATTAAACGGATTTGGCTGAAATTTGGTAGGTATAGACAGATTAAGACCTGGATTAACTGATAGGCTACTTTTATTTACTGCGCAACCTTGAAAAGTCATAGAAACGTTGTCCACGCGGGTGAACCCGCGGGAAATAGCTAGTTGAAGTAGATGAACTAGCGAACCTCGAATGCACAGGTCTGATCGAACACCGGATAAAAATTCTCAATGATATGGAGTCGCTCCGGGAAGCCTGCGAATTTCCCAGGAGACTTCTATGCTTCTGGAAGGAGCTGGGTTTACAGGACTAGCCAGCAACACCTGCACGCATAGAGGACCGAAAAAGAGTCCAAATGCGGAAACGGGATCCCACTACCAATACCAATACCAATTTCAATCCTTACTAATATTATAAATGTGAAAATGTGTTTGTTTGTTACCTTTTTACGCTTCAACGCCTTGACCAATCTTAATGAAATTTAGCATGCAGGTAGCCCGTGTTACGAGAAAGAACATAGGCTACTTTTTATCCCGTGAAAATAGCATAGCCCGATGCAGTTCCTGAGGGAACTGAAAATATACTCTTTTTTGATTAATTTCTTTAACATCGCAACGGAACAATGGATTCTGTGATATTTTGCACAGAGATGGTTGAGTGGGTGGGAAATGACATGATTTATTAATAAGCATATCCTGACATAGTTCCCGAGGGATTCGGAGAAAATTCATGTCCACGCTTGCGGCTCGCGCACCGCGCACGAGGGTAAGAGGTAATGTCTTAGAGGTAAGACAGTCATCAAAACGATCTCCACGCGGGCGAAGCTAGGCTATAAAAAACTTCACAGGAAAAGGAGTTAATGATTAATGCTCATACGACACCTACAAAAACGAGACACCAATACGTCTTACCTTTGAACCATACCTGCGATATTTCTTAGTTCCATCCGACCACAACCCATTTCGTAGAACGTGGATTTCTAACATTATTTATTGCCAGAGACTAAGCTCCATTTTTTACGAAACACGTAAAATTTGGCGGTCCATCTGTGGGGTGAGCATAAATCTAGGTGTATTCTCCGGATTACACAAGAGTAATGACTTGAGTCCACCTGGTGAGGGAGAGCCATCATTTAGTTATTTGCTGGAGCGTTCACACCAAACACTTTTAGGGTAATCTTCTTAATATATATAAATCTCGTGTCACAATGTTTGTCCTCAATGGACTCCTAAACCACTTAACCAATTATAATAAAATTCGCACACCATGTGCAGTTCGATCCAACTTGAGAGATAGGATAGGGTAGGGTAGGGTAGGGTAGTGTAGGGTAGGGTAGTGTAGGGTAGGGTAGGGTAGTGTAGTGTAGGGTAGTGTAGAGTAGTGTAGGGTAGGGTAGTGTAAGTGTAGTGTATGTAGGGTAGGGTAGGGTAGGGTAGTGTAGGGTAGGGTAGTGTAGTGTAGTGTAGGGTAGTGTAGGGTAGGGCAGGGCAGTGTAATGTAATGTAAGGCGGTACGAAGTTCGCCGGGACAGCTAGTTGAACTATATATTGTAACACCTTGTGGGAAAATCCAGAAAAACCGCCATAGTAAGCGGGTTTATTTTTAAAATATTTGTACGCAGAGCAGAGAACATATTACGGAGTTATTATAACGTACGTATGTATGTAAATTTATTTGCATGGAAGATAATTTTCTTTTTGTTTCGTTAATCAACTCAGATACCAAAATACTTCAATTTTGCGTGAAATCAACTTCAAGGAGAATCTACCCAACTTTTCCAAGAGAGTTTTCTTCTCAGTCATAATTGTAAATAACAAAGCTAAAAAGCTAAAGCCTAAAGCTTTTGGTCTAGAACAGAAGACAAAATAATACACTATCTTAATACTAGATTTAGCGTTCTGAAGTTGATGTTTTTTTATATGTAACTCCGAACAAAAAAATAAACAGATAAAAAAAAATCTACTCGTCTGAATACCAGTAATTATTTACAATAACCTAAAAAAAATGTATAAAAAATAAAACCCGCCTGCAAAAATGTATCCTGTGTCATTCAGATAATCAAGACAAATCTAGCGACACCTCGCACTTTAAATTCCTTCAAGCCGTTAAGGCTACAGGCTCAGGCAAAGACACAAGCCATACACACACACATGCATCATACATAAATTACATTACATTTAGTGTATAAGCTTTGTTTGTAAGATTACTAACACAAATTGATCCTAAAGTTGGTCGTAAATAAATTGATTATTATTATTATTCCAATATATAAAATTTAAGCTACTCTGCTCACTTCGCACGACGCGAAGTGGCAGGAGCACCTCCAGCGGAAGCACAGTAGTCGGCTAGAGTTCAGTGCGACGGAGAGAGAAAGCGTCGAACTGTCCGGGCATTATTATTAATATTATTATTATTATAAATTCATACAAACGACATACATTGCTCAACATTGCAAAGGGATATTTTAAAAATTTTCATGCAAAACATGGTCCCGAAAGGTCATTAAAAATACTTACGACATGTGCAGTACATGCAAAGTATAAAAACTTACAAAATGGGCAAGTGCTATATTTACGTACTTAAATTTACATATGTACGTTCGTATATTTACGTTCTCAGTTCTCATAAACATGGGTTCTACTAATTTCATACAATCTATGCCATTCTACTATGACAATACAAAAACGTTAGTTTGATTTTCCGCGTGTTTTAAATCTTTAATATATATAAATCTCGTGTCACAATGTTTGTCCTCAATGGACTCCTAAACCACTTAACCGATTATAATAAAATTCACACACCATGTGCAGTTCGATCCAACTTGAGAGATAGGATAGGGTAGGGTAGGGTAGTGTAGGGTAGGGTAGTGTAGGGTAGGGTAGGGCAGGGTAGTGTAGAGTAGTGTAGGGTAGGGTAGTGTAGTGTATGTAGGGTAGGGTAGGGTAGTGTAGGGTAGGGTAGTGTAGTGTAGTGTAGGGTAGGGCAGGGCAGTGTAATGTAATGTAATGTAAGGCGGTACGAAGTTCGCCGGGACAGCTAGTTAATTTATAAGAATTGAGAGGACTAATGTAACACTTGCTCATCTCAAAAGTTGCTTCCCTACCCATGTTTATTATACCCCAAGCAATTCTTGATAGTTATTCAAAAAGTAAGTGTGTGGTTTTACGAAACCACGGTAAAAGTGAAACTTTACAGAGGACGAAACGATCATGGCTGCTCTCGCTACGGTACACAGGACGAAACGATCATACCGTCAGACGAAAGCGACCGTCACGCGACATGCAACACACAGACGAAAAAAATTGAGACGATGTAATAAAAGTTTCACTTTAAAAAGTTCTTTGTTTAAAAAGTCAAAATGGCAAAAAAAAAACCAGCCAAAAGCATTCGGGCCACGCATAGCGTTGAATTCCGCGTCATGACTTCATAACTTGAAAACTGTTTATCACAGGATACCCTAAATGTTTTAAGTAATTTTCATTAAGTGCTTCTACTGACTCACTTATATGGCAAATTTGAAATTTCTGGATAAAACCATTTAAAAATTTCAACCTCAATGGCCATCTGTTTTACGAGCTATGTGCCCTGCCCACTGCCACTTCAGTTAAGCGATTCTGTGTGCTATGTCAGTTACATTGGTTCTCCTGCGGATCTCCTCGTTTTTAATTCGATCACGCAGAGAAACTCCGAGCATAGCCCACTCCATTGCCCTTTGGGTGACCTTGAGCCTTCATAAGAGGCCCATAGTAAGCGACTATGTCTCAGTTCCGTAGGTTATGACTGGCAACACACACAGGTCGAAGACCATAGTGTTGAAACACTGCGATATTCGGGACGTGAAGATGTTGCGAGCTTCTCGAACGCTGCCCATGCCCAGGTGATTTGGATTCGTCGATTGATCTCTTTCTTGAAGTTGGACCTACCTAGCTGTACTGTTTGTCCCAGGCATACATATTCGTTAAAAACTTCCAGTTTAGAGTCTCCAACCTTTAGAGGGGTGGTTGCGACACGGACATTTAACATTATTTTTTTCTTGTCCATGTTTATTTTAAGACCCACTTGACTTTACTGAGGCCATCGAGCATTGTGCTTACGTCTTTAATAGTCTCAGCCATGACCACGATATCTTCAGTGAATTGGCGAATTGGAGGTGGGGTTATGGACTCGCCGTTGATATTAATGCCGAGTCCACCCTAGTCCAGAAGCTTGAAAACATCTTCCAGGGCGGCGGTGAACAGTTTCGGAGATATAACGTCTCCCTATCTCATCCCTCGCTGCAGCTGGATAGGTTTCGAATTCTGGTCCTGGAGGCGAACCGATATGGTGGCGTTTTCATACAGACACTTCAACACCAAGATGTATCGATGGTCAATTTGACACCGCTGGAGAGACTGTAGCATAGCTCAGGTTTCGACTGAATCAAAGGCTTTCTCATAGTCTAAAAATGCCAAGTAGAGGCTGATCGTATCTACTCTTCAGACTTCTGTATAATCTGCCGCAGCGTATGTATGTGGTCTATGGTACTAAAGCCTTGGAGGCTGGAAGTCGTCAAACCTGCGTGCTAGACGATTCGTAATGACTCTCTAAAAGAGCTCACAGACAAAGCTCAGAAGTGAGATGGATCTTTAGTTTTTCAGCAGGGTATTAGAAAAGCACGTCCACACTTCTGTGACATGCCTTAGGCGTTTGTCACTCGATTATAACGGAATTAAATAACTTCTGAAGAGCTTTTAGTATACCGGTGATTCAACTGCTTTCAGAAGTTCAGCCGTAATTCCATGATCATCAGGTGCCTTGTTGTTCTTGTGCTGTTTCAGAGCCATTCTAATCTCGTACAGGCTGACGTCTGGGATATTTTTGGTATAGTGTCGGGTTAGTCTGACTTTTGGGTCTTTAGTCAGAAGTGTTTTGTATGAGGAAATCTCTACAGCCTTATATAGCACCAGGACTCATTATACCGTTGTTATGGGGTACTTCAACGCGAACGAAGCGATGGTAAGCTGAGAGTGGGGTAATTTGGATACGGAGTAAGAAATGCCCGTGATCAGATGCTGACCGACTTTATGGAGATGAACTCCTTCTTCAAAAAGTCAAAACAGCAGAAGTGGACATGGTTGCATCCCAATGGAGTAATGAAGAACGAGATTGACTTCATCTTGTCGACAAGGAAGCAAATATTCTATGATGTCTTTGTGATCAATTCAGTCAAAACAGGAAACGATCATTAAGAGTAAGAGGCGTATTGAATCTAAAGACTAAGCTAGAAAGATGTCAACTGATGAAGTAAACGCTCCGACCAGCGCCCATCCAGCTTTAAAACCCTGAGAGCTTTCAGCTCGAGTTGCACAATCGCTAGAATGTGGACAATTATAATGATAGATTGGTAGATATTGTCCCAACGGCGGGTCTAAGATTTTTAAAACTCGCCGTTTAAACAGAACCAGAAAAATCTCTGACTTCACCAGCAACCTCATGGATCAAAGACGCAGATTGGTTTTGCTGTCCTCTGAAGACGCTACTCAGTATCGGCAACTAAACAGGCAGATCTCTAAGTCCCTGACTCGCGATTTGCGCCAGTATAATACAAATTGTATTAAAGAGGCAATTGAGCCGAACAAAGGCTCAAAAGTGTTCGCAAGAGATCTGTCTGACAAAGCTAAAGACTAAGGATGAAAGTCTAAGACTGAGTTGCTGAAAAAACTTAAGAAGTTCTACGGAGTACAAGACCACTCATTTGCCTGTCAGTGACCAGCTGGAAGTGTCTTAAGGATATAAAATTAATACTATATATACTATTTATTTCTAATTATTCAGAATGGAGTTCTACATCTAAACTATGTATGTTTCTTTAATAGTGATTTTAATTTAGTCTACGACGGATAAAAGGATAGAGCGGCCTTAAAAGGGTTCCTCGTAGGGACTACGGAACCTTAAACAGGAGCATAGTAGCACAGATTATATAATAGTTACTATTTACGACAGTTAGTATAGCAGTGGTCGCTGCTGTGTGTGTGTTGCCAGTGAGTACTGATAACATACAGAACTGAGACATGGTCGCTTACTATGGGCCTCATAAGAAGGCTCAAGGTCACCGAAAGGGAAATAGAGCGAGCAATACTCGGAATTTCCCTACGCGATCGAATCAGAAATGAGGAGATCCACAGAAGAACCTAAGTAACCGACATAGTTCACTGAATCGCTAATCTGAAGTGGCAGTGGGCAGGACACATAGCTCGTAGAACAGATGACCGCGCTCAGGAGAACAAAGCGTAGGCAGGCCTCCCACGCGGTGGACCGACGACCTGGTGAAGATCGCGGGAAGCCTCTGGATGCGGGCAGCGCAGGACCGATCGTCGTGAAAATCCTTGGGGAGGCCTTTATCCAACAGTGGACATGTTTCGGCTGATATGGTGGCTCGCTGCTGAGTCATTGTTGTTGGGACTTGTATCACGACTATTTTTGCACGTGTCAACTGTCAACCAAGGCGAGACAATAGTGTGACGTCATTTAAGACGCCAGAGCTATACCTGGTCAATTAAAAGTCTGAACACTGAGAGGACGTGACCGATCAGTGATCAGTGATCAATTATAATCTATAAACGTGCCACCTACCGCAGACTGTGCTTCAGAATGCGCGAACGTTTTCGAGTGCAATAAAATTATGATAAACCAAAATTGTACAGCCAGGCTGTGCATACTTTGTCGATAATCAAAGTTTTGTCGCGAAGCCTTCACCGTCCGTCGTACAAAAATCAACAACAAATGATACACTTACTTGGTAGCAATAATTACTTTTGCTAAAATAATTACCCAGTGCAGTAGGCCTTATTAATTCTTAATGACGTATTCACAAAGTTTCATTAAAATTGTTACAGCAATTTTGAGAAAAAGTAAGTATTAACGAACTACCGCGTGCTGTAGGCTATGTAAAGTTATAGTAAAGTGTCAAGTTTCCCATTTTTGAGGAAAAAAAATAATAAGTGATTTTCAATATGGTGGCAAATGGGAGGCAACCCTAAAAATCAAGATAGGAGTTTGAAAAAAAGAACGGCTAGAGATGTAAAAAAAAAACCCAAATTTTACACAAATCGTCCAGCAGTTTGAGAAGTATAGCACTAGGGACGCATACCTACATACACACACACACACACATATACATTTTTTTATTTGTTTTGTTTTTTAGACTCTATTATTAACTTTAAAACTAGGACTGACTAATCAGTTTCAATATGCCATTACAAAAGAAAGACAATACGTAAAAAAATCGGCCAAGTGCGAGTCGGACTCGCGCACCGAGGGTTCCGTACAAACCTGTAGGTATATAAGTAAAAGTACACCCATCACGACAATCGAGTCATAGTTATAGTATTTTATAATTAATAAAAAAAAAATTATATGCTGTAACTAAAAATTTACGGTTTTCGCAATTTTTCCTTTATCTGGTACTGACGTTTCTTCGTACTAAATTTCAAGGTTCTGAGTTCACGGGAAGTACCCTGTAGGTTTTGATTCCCTTGCGAGTGTCGAAAATTTGCGGCATAAACGGCTGTATCTTTTGATTGCGTTGGCTTAGAAGTTTGATTTTTTCACAGCTCCAACGGACAGTAAACTTGAGTATATTTGATATAAACTTGATACCTCCACGCGTTTCTGAGAAAAAGGGTCTTGAATCTGGGTGACGAGGGGATGAATCGGAAATCGGAATCTAGAGAGCGGCAGGGAGCGTCCGTTCTGTATGTCAGTACTAATATATATATACTTTGACTTAACGTAATAATCACTGTTCTCTGCTTTTAAATCTTTTTTTTCCATCTTCCTTACTATCTCATTTTCCTTTCTTTACCGTAGATAGTTAAAATATTTAATTTATTTATGTTTATGTTTTTGTTATATACCTAGGAAAACAATTTAGGGTAATCCTGAATTTCTGAGATAAACTTTTTTCAAACTATGACTCAGGAACCCTATATTATCCATGGTCTGACACGCACTTTGCCGATTCTTTACAACACTACAGTTATTTATTATTCCGCAGGATTAACAATGATTGACAGAACATTAGGCGACATCTGATGCTTTTGCAATTACTTCAAGCGGATCACTTGACATGTCATGTTAAGGTTTTCGCATTCAGAATACTAACTGGATTTAATTTTTAATACCTACACGTTATTTAAAAATGCCGAGTCATCACATATTTATTTATGGTAAGGGTGCCCTTAACAAAAGTTTTTGGAATATCAAAACTAGGGTCCGACCGAAAATGGATTTTCAACCGAAAACGAAAACGAAACTTCGGCTTCATTCTCATTTTCGGCCAAAAACGAAAATGATTTAGAAATTAAAAATTGAAGATATTAAATGAATTATTAATTGAAGATATTCCCGCTGTATACTTAAATATTGTTTTTCTTTTTAAGCAAATGTAGGCTTTAAAAGAAATACAATAAAACACGATAATTCCATTAGAGAACAAAAATTTTCGTGTATTTCTTGCTGTATTGATTAATTATATAATATAATACTATCAATATATTTTGCACTACGATAATCACTTATAAAATCAACTAAACTTTGTCAAAAATCTATAACGTATATGGACATGGATATGGACCTCTGGTATTCGGTTTGACCGAAGCTACGTAAACGTAAATATGGCCGAATATCACAAAAATGTACAACACATCCACTGATGGAGATGAACATCTGATATTCGGCTTGGCCGAAGCTTCGGTTGGTTTCTGGCCGAAAACGAAAATATGGCCGAATATCCATTGTTTGGCCGAAAACGAATATTCAGACGGTCACTAATCAAAACGTATTCACATAACTCTTGTAAAGTTCACCGTGTTTTGTCAGTCGTAACTCGTAGTTCTTTACATTTTAAGCCATAAATTATTGAAGTCACTGTCTTTTACAAGTTTTACAAGCTTTAAGGGATATGAAGAATTTGCTTTGCATCACCTCAAGTTAGCGGGTGGTAAGGACTTGTTACAATACCTGCGAATAATCAGCTCCCACACCTATGCAACGTTTTATTTGCGGTTGTGACACTCATAAATAGTCTGCGGAGGTCCCTAAGATGATCAAGACAAAGGATGGTTTCGTTTGGGTTTCGAACTCTATTAGGCGCAAATACAAAGTTGTTGGTTGATTCTATAGTGTAGTGAACGGTAATTTATCGCCATAGGAGGGTAATTGCGTAAATCATATATTTATGACAGTCTGCCAGCGACGGTTTTGTCTAGTAATCCCTGCAGTTATGCGGTCCACTTTGTAATTCTTGACGAAACAAGTGAAATTTAAACACTTTGAACACTATTGTTGTGTTTACCTGAACTGGCATCTATTTTGTAATGAAAAATATCCAAGTGATATTTTAGAATTTCGTGGTTTTGTTTACAACAGTAGATATTATTATTTCGAGAACTGGTATTTGTTCAGTTTTTTTATAAGGCATATTTTGACGTGAATACGTCTTTAAAATTACCTCCATAGGGATGCAATCCAAAAAAACGAATGATAACAAAATCGGGGGATACAGTTTAGTGTTGTAGCTACTTGATAGCTAAAGAATCAAAGAATTTATTACGCTAAGTAAGGACTGTAACACATCGCGCGCGGGGGAGCGGGCAGCCCCGCCATTTTGAAGGTCATTTTGCTGCGTATCGAGATTCGAGATTTCCATTTAGTATAACTTTCGACTCGGTGAAGCTACGACGTTCATTCAAGTTTCAATCGTCAGTTCTCGTCAAAATCTATCGATTATATTATATTATCTATGATTATGACATACATAAATAATAATATTTTATATAGAAACTACATATTACCCGTTACGAGACGTATTCACGTTAAAACCAACGGCCGTGTGCCCCGACACAGCCCCACCCGTTTTTTTTATTCACAATTGGTAAGCCCTTGGCATTGGCATCGGGATCATGCAAGTACATTGATTTTAATGTGTAAAAAATACTGCGGCCGTTTTTTTTAAATAGTAGCTATTTGTGCTTGTGACTTTATCACTGTATTTAAATAGAAAATCATATAAAATAACAAGTGACCAAAAAAATATTACAAAACAATATTAGACTACCTATCTATAATATAGACTATTTTTAGAAACTATGTAATGTTTTTTTTTTATCACTGGTTATTTTATATGATAATGAAAATATAATTTTCTTGAAAAAAAATAAAAAGGTACCGTATTATTTTACAATACCAATTCCACTATTCAGAAAAAAAAATCTTGATGAATTAAGTTAAATCAGTTAAACATATTAACTAAATTTCCGCAATTAACCTCCAAATTATCACAGAACTCATCTATTTCATGGTAATCCTCGATCGAGCGAGCCTTTCGCCAGCAATCTATTAGCAAATAAACTTATAAAATCTTATTGAAGTTAAAGACTTAATTAGCGAACACTGCGGGGCACCGCGCACGCGTCGCTGTTTATCTTATCTGTGGCCCTGCGCAGGCGCACGATCCTTGCATGTAGCTGGCCATGCCACGATTTATGTAAGCAACCTATGTTTCAGAATTATTATAAGTTGTATGCGTATCGGTAAAAGTGAGGATTGAAAAGCAAGAAACTAGCTAATGTATAGGTACAAGGTATAAGGTTATACATAGTTGTTGCGATGAAATGAAACAGAAAGTTAAAGTAATTTTCGAAAAACGTCAAAGTTTTTTGGTAAAAGCTTTTATTTGATAATTGAAAACGCTAAACACGTTAAAAACGGACTTCCATCGCAACAACTTAGCACATTTTTTGCATTTTAATTTTTGGTTGTTGGTAATTTTGTAATAAAGTACTACACTGATTTTGATAAAATTTATATGGAACCACACGGAGAGCACTAGCTTTCAAATAAAAAAATAATCATAAAAATCGGTCAAAAGTTCTGTGGTAACACACATAAAAAAAACATACAGTCGAATTGAGAACCTCCTCCTTTTTGGAAGTCGGTTGAAAAGAGTTTTTATGCTCAAAAAGCCAAATGCTGAAATGAATATTACACGGTTCCAAATTCAAAAAAGGTTAGAACAGTAAAGTCTAGTTTTTTGGAACTCACGATTGCTTGATTCCACCTCCAAATTTCATCATAAGAACAACTTCAAATATACGGCTTCATTTAAAATTTCAGCTCAACCGGACCCCTGTATATAGCTGTAAAATAGATCGCAAGATTTAAACTAAACAAACATACTAATATATTTCGGGAATCGGGATCGTAGCGCGGCGACTTCAACTCACACTTTGCTATTTTTATTATTTACTAGGTTTTTACCGTGGGTTCGCTCGCATGCGTATCGTTTTTATGAGTGTCATTGAGGGTGAGTAGTGCGCGAGCCGCAAGCGCTCGCGAGCGTATACAGAAGTTTGCTCCAGATCGCTCGGGAACTATATCGGGCTATTTTAATATTAGTCTGTCACTTCACACACCCTCAAATATTTCTATGCAAATAATTCCGTCAATCTGTTGCTCCGTTGCGACGCCGACGTGCGCGAGCCTGGAAATTAGTGTTTCCCGGATCTTTCGGGAACTATCTCGGGTTATGCTAATTAGTAGTCTATGTCATTTCCCATCCTCTCAATCGTCTCTGTGCAAAAAAAAAAATTAGTAATACGTTGCTCCGTTGCGATGTTAAGGGAATTTATCGGATTATGCTATTTTCACTTTTATTATATTATTTTCACTATCATTTTTAAAATTAGCCTATATCCTTTCCCATGACATAGGAGACCTGCATGCCATATTTTGTAAAGATTGGTTGAGGTGTTGCAGCGTGAAGAGGTAACAAACCAACAAATACATATGTATACATACATATGTATTAATTAAGGATAAGGTTTGTACAATATAGAGAAAAACAATAATTTCATCTTTTATTTTCTTACTTTTTATTACATTTATTATTTGTCATGTCTTCTGCCATTATAGCACATATTCTAAGAAAATAATAGAATCGACAGTCGGACGAACGGACGGACAGTGTAGACTTAATAATAGGGTCCCGTTAGCACCCTTTAGGTACGGAACCCTAAAAATAAAAATATGGAAAAAGAGACTCATGAAAACGATAACATTATAACCAATGTTAACCAATCAATTAAAAATGTGATAAAATTTTAAAATGGTATCAATTTAATCACCAAAAAGCCTTTGTCGTTTAAAATCCAGTCAAATTTTACTTCTATAGGGTATTCTACGTTTAAGTTTATAAAGCTTAAGTTCCCCATATCCAGGCCCATCGGCTGGGTGGCTCCATGGCCTGCGTCTCGCTAATTAAGATAACTCAATATGTCTAGAGGCAAGGAAATATGGTAGCGTGGTCACGCAGGACAGATAGCGGCATATGCTCTTTGCTGTAGCAAATTGTTATATGACATATGGGAAGACCGTGGTCGATTGAGAACTTGGTGGAGCTGTGGGACCATGATCGTGGAGATGACTATGTTGGAATGGAAATACAGTGTAAACTCTGTAAAACGTCACTCGATATAACGATTCACTCTTTGAAACGTCAAATTTTCTGGCTCCAGTTGGTTTAATTTGACGCTTATTTCTCTCTGTATAACGAAAACTCTCAATAACGTCACAAAATGCCCGGTCCCTTGAGTGTCGCTATGTAGAGTTTACACTGTAGTAAACAGTTGTTTTACTAAAGTAAAGAAAAAAAGGAGATCCGTATTAGAACCAAAGTAACCGACATAGCTCTCAGAATTGTTAAACTTAAGGGCAATGGCCGGGGCACATTGCTCGTAGAACAGACGGCCGTCGGGGCAGTAAAGTTCTCGAGTGGCAACCGGAAAACGTAGTGTAGGCAGGCCTTCCACTCGGTGGACTCATGACCTGTTGAAGGTAGGGGAAGCGCAGAACCGGTTGTCGTTGAAATCCTTGGGGGAGGCCTATGTCCAGCAGTGGACGTCCTTCGGCTGATATGATGATGATGATGGAAGAAAACTAAATCCAACGATCATATTTTTTTCTTGACTGGTGACTGCACTAGAAAAACAGGATGAAACGTTTAGTTGCGCAGACGCAGACGTTGTCATCGTATAGATCTGGATGTCCTTCAAAGAACTTTTTGTTTAAGATGCGTTCTTTGGAATGGATGGTATGAATCAGTAACTTAAGGTGTGTTCGGAAAAAAATATGAAAACCAGCCAAGTGCGAGTCTCACTCGCGCACCGAGGATTCCGTACCACTAATTTCTCCACACGAGTTTTCATTTCAAATCCAAGAAACCAACTAGAGCACCAGATTTTTTTTTAATTTTTCTCATTCAGTTCGGACTCCTTTGCGCAAGTAGGCACTACGACTAACACTACGTCGATTTTTATCATACATTATTTAACTTTAGGATTAGTTCTATACTTTCACTAAATTTCACGCTTGTATGTATTAACATTTTAATAATACTACAAAAACAAAAGAAAGTATTTTGAAAAACCTATTTTTATGTTATATGTTAGCGAATCCCTAATAATAATACACTTTCTAGATTAGTAGCCGAAAATTTCAGAAGGTTACATATCATGGTCCAAAATAAATACATAATAATTATAATAGATACAGCCCTTTAAAAGTCGGATAGACATACAGACAGATGACGTAATTTTAGTAAAAGGATCCCTTAGCCTGGTAAGGAACCCTTATAAGATAAATAATAAATAAAATAAGATCTGACTTGATAAGTAAATAGCTAATAAGGAATTTAGTAAATATTTACTAAACAGAAATGTAAATATGTGTACACGTTACAATCCTTATTAAAACAAAAAAAAAACGTGTGGCACTCGGGGACTGCCGCGGTAAAGCTATTGCATAGCATTTTTTATCAACTTATGCAATTATAATAATTTTTTATATTTTTTATTTATGCAGTATTTACCAGTACCGTGTAGTCCTTGGGGCGCGGGATGTTTATGTAATAAATTAACACTAAGAAAGTTACACCAGTAAAATTGACTAAGTCCTTTTAGTACCGCAAATCGTAGATGGCACTGTAAGTTTTTTAGAACTCGGCCAAGCGTGGGGTGTTAGGTTTTATTTTCGTTACGGAATTTCTTGATTCGGTCGCCGCGCTCAAAGACCGCGATAAAAGCTATGCAATAGCTTAAAAGCAAAATGATTTAATCTTTAAATGAATCGGTACCTACGCATAACATTATTGTTACAATAATATCCCCCAGTAAATACCAAAACCCGATATCAAGAAAGGGCGGGCGTCACGAAACCCACTACCTTATAAAGCAGCAAGTCTCAGGTTCCTAATTAGATCGTTAATTATAAGCCTTTCACGAGAGACTTAATTTGTGCAGAAAGGACTACCTCGGAGAGTCTTAATTTTTGACCGGATTTTGTTACTGGCAATTTAGGTTTAATCGTACTTTATGAATTTGAAACATCTGTTTTCGTTTTTATATAGGGTTTGTAATGCTTTTAAATTAGGGAAATACATACCAGGCTGAGCCTACCAAAGATGGATTTGGTCTAATGATGCATCGTAATTATATTTAGCCTATTTCTTAGACTTTAACCACACCCCGGACACTGCATACAACGGTCGTGAAATGTCATTACTAAAAACAAATGACGGAGCAAACAAAATCATAGCGAAATCCTATACGTTCGAGAACCAAACTGTAACGAGGAGTGAGGTTGGAATCTAAAGAGCGATATGGAGTGTCCATACGGTATGCTAGTACTAATACATACATATACTTTACTTTCAGTCTATAACCGGGCTGCGTATACGGCTTTCCGTATCCTACAAAGGAGAGACGAATCAGAGACGCTTTTAAACTAAAAGGTCACGCCTAGGTATTTCAAACATTTTTAGATCAAAATGGCGTTTTAGACAGATGATAAAAAGTAAATCAGATGACTAGCATTTGTCATCCCTATTGCAGATAAAAAAATATCAACTATTTTCTATCGTCCATAGGTATATTTAATTAAACTGAAATCTGACTACTCGATAAACAACTGAACGATGACACTCGGCGCATAAGCCTTAATTAAATAAAATTGAAATGAAAACGCACAAATGGATTTTACGTGCTTCCGCTAATGGTTCGTTTCGTATTATTTTCGAACATATATTATTGTGTGTGTAATGCGTGTGATCGTTATTCACGCTGTGTTTAATAAGCTGGTTTAAAAACAACATGTTTTCATTACTGGGTCTGTGTACAGTCTAATAATATTTTGTATGGTAATATTAGTTTGTTAATTAGTAAAATTACATAGTTAGAGTTTGATAAATCTATTGTTGGTCTCCATTGAAGCCACGAGTAAATTTGAACATAAAGTAGTTACGTGTAGATTTATTTTTATTTGTGTGTTATTTATGGTCTATCAAAATTAGCTAAAACTATTTGAACTGTTGCTTCTACCCATGAAACTGAACAACTTTCTCCATTAAACCCATAATCAAATCTCAAAAAACAATTGTAGTTTAAGTAGGAGGGCAATTTAGTGATCAAGAGTTCACAATTTATTTCTGATGCTGACGTCATCAGTATTATAGATTTCACTTAATCATTGATTTAATATCGGTCCCTGCAGCAGCAGCTGCAGCTTTAGAATCAGGTCGATTTTCATATCAATACTATCACGCCTTCCAAAAACTATCCTACATTTTTTTATTTTAAATTAAATTAAAACTAAAATGTTTATTTCTGCACCAAATGTTTATGTTGTAGAACATTGTTGGGAACAGCAACTAGATAAAATACCTGTATTAGCTGAACACTCTCTTTCATATCGTATTAATTTAATATTACGGAATAAAAAAAAAAGTTATTATAATAAGCTAGGGCCACTGCCTCCTGTCCGGGAGGTTGTGCTTCGAATCCTGCCACGTACCAATGTGATTTCGAATTTCGATTTCATAATATGTACGTTTATCCGACGCTCTTACGGTGAAGGAAAACATCGTGAGAAAACCTGCACACAACTGCGAAGAAACTCGGGCCGGCATGGTTGACAACTCGGCCCGACCGCCCTAATTCAGGGTAGGCTTGAGCCCCTCGGTGGGGACGTATATAAGCTGATATTATGATGATGCAAAACAAAACTGGTTTTACCAACAAACCGCTGTACATAAATACAATTTCCAACTTGTAAGAACAATACAATGCCTATGAAACATTTGTTACGGATCGTGTAATTTTTTACGCTAAAACACAGCAATGCGGTACAATTTTTTTTTCTAACAAAAAGAAGAGAGATGAGAATAAACAGACGACTGGGAATGGCGAGAGCGGCTCGAATTTTGAATACAAATGTAAATTAGTATCTTCACTAATTACCTCGGCGGACACGTTCAGGGCTATGCGTCTTGCCGACTTACAGTGGACGTCCCATTTTTTTTAAAGACCAGACAATATTTCAGCTACTTTTCTTAGGAAATTAGAATGCAATTTCGGCGGCTTACTGCCTTCATTATAAGTAAGTAGCTGAGATAAATTATTAAAGAACTTTTAGTTTTTGTTGAGAATAAGTAGCATAGGTATATAAGAACTCTCATGGACCTCCTCCTTTTTATCATTACTATTAGAATAAATAATTGAAAACGCTAAACCTGTTAAAAACCTACTTCCTTCGCAACAACTTAGTACAATTTTGCATTATTATTTTTGGTTTTTCTTAATTTTCTAATACAGTACTTCACCGATTTTGATAAAAATTATATGGAACTACAAGGAAAGCACTAGCTTTCAAATAAAAAAAGAATCATCAAAATCAATTAATCCAGTCAAAAGTTCTGAGGTAACAAACATAAAAAAGAATACATTCGAATTGAGAACCTCCTTCGTTTTTGGTAGTCGGTTGAAAACGACGCCAGTAATTAATTACAGAACAAAATCCATCGTTCTCCTGATTCTTCGAAAAATGGTTGCAAAAGAATGTCGTTGTCGTTGCCTAACGTTTCAAATTATAGTTGGAAAACAATGTCGTTGACTAAAGTTTGAAAATATGGTTGGAAAAGAATGTCGTTGTCCAACGTTCGAAATTATAGTTGGAAAAGAATGTCGTTGCCTAACGTTTTAAAATATGCTTGGAAAAGAATGTCGTTGCCTAACGTTTGAAATTATAGTTGGAAAAGAATGTCGTTGACTAAAGTTTGAAAATATGCTTGGAAAAGAATGTCGATGTCCAACGTTTGAAAATATGCTTGGAAAAGAATGTCGTTGCCTAACGTTTGAAAATGTGCTTGGAAAAGAATGTCGTTGCCTAACGTTTGAAATTATAGTTGGAAAAGAATGTCGTTGACTAAAGTTTGAAAATATGCTTGGAAAAGAATGTCGTTGTCCAACGTTTGAAAATATGGTCAGAAAAGTAAGTCGTTGACTAACTTTTGAAACTATGGTTGGAAAAGTAAGTCATTGACGAACGTTTGAAAATATGGCTGGAAAAGAATGTCGTTGCTTAAAAATGTAGTCCAGTCTGTCCAGTCTAATTACACCAAACCTAAATAAGATTGGGTGTTTGATTATAGCTCAATATTTAGTCGCTGCTTCAATCTCTCGTATATTATGGTAGCTTAGCATTGACAATAGAACCACAAAAACCTAAGTTTCCACGACCAATGATAATATCGCTTCTATTCTCAATAGTTTTCTAAAAACCTAAAAACTTTTAAATGCAAGATTTTATTTGAATATAATTTTGATTGAAAACCCTTTAATTTGATATCCATATAATGGGTGTTTACGCCGTAATCATATTTTAAAAACTCGCGCGTTATGTTATGTGTGTTCAACCTTCCATATCCTGTAATATTCCTCTCCCTTTCCCACTCACGCATCGAATATGGCGCCTCGAGTGAGAAAGCATACATCGACGCCGTGCCTGGTGGTGTTGAAACCAAGAACTAAACAAGAACAAGATGTCTTCCGCTATGACATTGCAATGATCGCGTGTCGTTCCGCTCATAAAAATTAATTTAAAATATCCAACCGCTGTAAAAGACCATATAATAATTATCCGCGTGTGTGTCAGTGAATTCTGAAGTGCGAATCAAAGTACCTGCCGCAAGGAGTTGCAGCTGGAGGAGGAGAATTTGAGCCAGCGCTGGCTAACCAAGTGCCGCTTTTTACTTCGTGCATGGTGAGTTCCTCTCCTTTTTTCTCCTTACCTTTAACTCCTTACTGTACTTACATAGCCGCAATATTTCATCCGCGATATATCATCCCGCTCAGCAAAATACAGTCCACTAATTTTCAAAAATCCGAACCGGCTATACCAATGGGTGTACATAAAATATAACTGGTCCACCATCTTTGAGAGTCCACCATATTGGATTTAGAATAACGTCACTTAGTATTATTATCCTAGTTAAACGTGCATGCAAAATTGCAAATTTTGAAGTGGACAACCTACATAGGTATGTCAAACTACACGAAAATTTAAAATTAAATAAAAGCTTTTGAAGATAGTCAAAAAATTGTCTACTGATTTCATGTTTCCCTTTCCGACTTACAGCTATGCTTGCAACTTCGCATTCGAGTATCAACCCTTAACCCTCCAGTCACGCGCCAACAACTGACCAACAAAATATTTAACGCGTTGTTTATCATCAACTGGCTATTTGCTAACCCTCTCATCGCGGCAGCTTCTCTTCAAAGTCCTGTTTGAAATTTTAAATTTTTTACTATCTTTTACAATTCACGACCATAATAATACTTACTAGGATACATAAAATTATAGTACGAACTCAAGGTTCAATTATAGTACACGCAGAAGCCTTAAACGCTCTGCGAATCCAATACAACAACGGGTTCACGTTGCTGCTGGGTCTGCTACTTTACTGCAATGTTATGTAATGGTGTGTATGTGTATGTATGTATGTATGTGTGTGTATGTGTGTGTGTGTGTTGACAACATCAAAAATTAAATAAGAACTTTTTATCACTAAACCCTTGTAGGTACTGAAATTTTAGAACACGCACTGGGTTTTAGTAATACATATATGATACTAGATTTTGCTAGCGGCTTCGCTTGCGTGAACATAGTTTTCATGACTGTCTGCGAGGGTGCTGAGTGCGCAAGCCGCAAGCTAATCTGTCTACCTACCACATTTCAGCCAGATACGTTCAGTAGTATTTGCATTAAAGAGTAAAAACACCCATACATACAAACTTTCGCGTTAATAATATTAGTAGAATTTATATAAATTAATTATGTGAAAGTCTGTAATTAGCGTTTTTTAAATTTATATTTGTTTTTTTAAATTTAAATTTATAATGTTAAGCTGTTAATCTTCTGAATACCTAATAAATAAATAAATAAATCAACATCAAGTTAAGATTTTTTATTTTATCACAATCATAAAATGAGTGTTGGTATATGAAAATCATAAAAATTGACAAAACGATAAAAGGTAATTCCAATTACTACCAGTCACCATCCGTATTGACCATGAATGACCATGATCGTGGGGGATTCAGGGGGGCAACTTGAAATTGAAGCCTTGGAAAAGCGCTGGACTCGGTGTGTAGAGTGACTCGGAAAAATAAATTATTAAGGTAATAATAGTCATTATATTATATCTCTATCTCACTACTTTTTGATCCCTCCTAGTAAGTCGTTTTCCATACATCATATCAGCCGAAGGAAGTCCACTGCTGGACATAGGCCTCCCCCAAGTATCTCCACGACGACCGGTTCTGCGCTGTCCACATCCAGCGGCTTCCCGCGACCTTCACCAGGTCATCGGTCCACCGAGTGGGTGGCCTGCCTACACTACGCTTTCCTGTGCGCGGTCGCCACTCGAGAACTTTACTGTCCCAACGGCCATCTGTTCTACGAGCAATGTGCCCCGCTCACTGCCACTTAAGTTTAGCAATTCTGAGAGCTATGTCGGTTACTTTGGTTCTGCCCTTATTGATTCCTTAAAACCACGTCTCGTTAGACCAAATTCAATGAAGGCGAGGAATTGACTGAACAGTCGTCTCTGACATTTCTTTAGGTGTAAAGAGTGAAGAAAATAACCACTCTTTTGCACTTTTCAAGCGACTTCCAAAAAGGAGGAGGTTTTCAATTCGACTGTATGTTTTTTTATGTGTGTTACTTCAGAATTTTTGACTGGGTGAACCGATTTTTATGATTCTTTTTTTATTTTAAAGCTAGTACTTCCAGTGTGGTACCATATAAATTTAATTAAAATCGGTGTAGTACTTCATTAGAAAATTAACAAAAACCAAAAATAATAATGCAAAAATTTACTAAGTTGTTGCGATGGAAGTCGGTTTTTAACGTGTTTAGCGTTTTCAATTATTCAATGTTTTTTAGTTGAAAAGTTTGGAAAAAGTGGACTAAATTAAATTTGAATAATCATACACTACGTAGTTTGAAAAGAAGAAAATTATGATACTAATTTCAAATTTAAATGAATATTATTTCCTACAAATAAGCCTGTAAGACTTTGCTTCACTTTGCTTCAATTTATGCTATGTTTGGGATTTTTTATAATCCAGTCAAATTAATCTAATCGTGTAATGAACTTACAAAGGCCCTAGGTTATATCCTTGAATAAAACATATCTTTTTTTCAGGCCGATAAATTAAGCGGTAATAATAAAATTTTCCAAATTTTTTTGCTAAGCGCTTCTCACTGCTTATTTGCCAATATACCGCTTTAACACTATCGATGTGAAAAGAAGAAAATTGCTAGTGTCCAGATTCCTTAACCGATTCGAAAATTGCTAGAGTGTCCAGATTCCGTGACCGATTCGATATAAATCGTATGTTGTAAAGGACCTCACGACTCTGTCCCTGCGGAAGCTTATAAAAACGTTATCATCTTTTATTTCTCACTCGCACAATTTGCATGTCTAGCTTCAGAAATGTGCTCTGAAGGTTGTGCTCCTAAAACATATTTATGAACTCCGCGCGTAACATGATAAAGGTTAATTAAGAATATTAATTTTCGTTTTTAATTCTGCTATTCTCATGGGATGTTTTAGTGTATACTAGTTGTGCCCGCACCTTCGTTCGCGTGGAGGTTTTGAATTTTCTCACGGGAACTCTTGAATTTCCGGGATAAAAGTTAACCCGCGCTATAAGAAACCACCATACAAAATTTCATCAAAATCGGTCTACTAGTTTTTGCGTGATTCCGAAACATACAAACAGACAGATAGACAAAAATATCAAAATTTGTTGTTTTGGCCTCTGTATCGTTAGTTATGTCCACCACAGTTATTATTTTCCAAAAATATTTCATGTACAGACACGGCTCCGTTTCAGTTTAATTACCTATATGTATAGATTTAATCGTTAACTTGACTTTAACCAAATTAATTAATCTATCATTAAAATATGTGCTTAATGTTGAATTTAATTAAAATTTCATAATTTCTTATCTCTGTTACTTTATTAGGGATGTCGCTCGAAATGTCCATCAAGGAATTGATTTTTTTTAATCAACTTATAAGTACTATGATTTTTTGTGATCTAGGTTCATCTTAACGATTGTATCGTACTAGTGGGTGCCCGCGGCTTCGTCCGCGCAGACACCTTTTTTTTGCCGTTCTCGTAGGAATTTCCTAAAATCCTTTCTTAGCGGATGGCCACGTCCTAATTGCTATCTGTGTTCTAAATTTCAGCAAAATCCGTTCAGTGATTTGGGCTGTGTGTTGATACACCAGTCAGTCACCTTTTCCTTTTATATATACAGAAGACTAGTGGGTGCCCGCGGTTTCGCCCGCGCAGAACCCGTTTTTTGCCGTTCCCGTGGGAATTTCCGTAGCGGATGCCCACGTCCTAATTGCTATCTATATTCCAAATTACAACGAAATCCGTTCAGTGGTTTCGGCTGTGCGTTGATATACCAGTCAGTCATCTTTTGCTTTGCTTTTATACAGGGTGTAACATAAAGGTGTGGTGATACTTTAAGGTGAGCTTGTACCCATCAAACTGAACAACTTTCTCCATGGAACCCATAGTCAAATCGCAAAAAAAAATTTGGCTCTCCCATACTAACTCGATCAGCTGATCAGCCAACTTAGTATGGGAGGTTCAAATTTTTTTTTTGCGATTTGACTATGGGTTCCATGGAGAAAGTTGTTCAGTTTGATGGGTACTTGCCCACCTTAAAGTATCACCACACCTTTATGTTACACCCTGTATAAGGTGTAACAAAATTAGCTGAAACTATTTTAACTGGTGCTTTTACCCATGAAACTGTACAACTTTCCCCATGAAACCCATAGTCAAATCTTTAAAAAAATTGAACTTCCCATACTAAGTTGGCTGATCAGCTGATCGAGTTAGTATGGGAGAGCCCTATTTTTTTTGCGATTTGACTATGGGTTCCATGGGTAAAGTTGTACAGTTTCTTGGGTAGAAGCACCAGTTAAAATAGTTTCAGCTAATTTTGTTACACCTTATATATACGAGTACAGAGAAGTTATATTACTTATTATTATTTTTTTATTATAACAGCTCATATACGTCCCCACCGAGGGGCTCGAGCCTACCCTGAATTAGGGCGATTAGGCCTTAGTCGACCACGCGGGCCCAGTGCGGGTTGGTCGACTTCACACACAACCTTCGAGTTTCTTCGCAGGCGTGTGCAGGTTTCCTCACGATGTTTTCCTTCACCGTTAAAGCAATCGGTAAGTCGTATGTACGTAAGTATTTGAAAAACTCATTGGTACATTGGCCGTCCAGATTTGAACCCGGTACCTCTGGTTAGATGGACCGAGTCGTTACCGGTTGAGCCACCGACGCTTTTTTAGCCACCGACGCTTTTTTACTTATATTACTTATATTACCATTATACTCGTTTTAGAACACCTTATATTTACAAACGCCCATAACGGAAAATGAAGCGGATCTTTTACAACTGCTTAAAATTCAACAGCAATGTTTTAAAACAGCTGAGTTGAAAACGAATTGTTTACGTAAGGTATGTTTGACAATCCGTCACGATTTCTCGGTTCTGTCACAATTTAAATCAAGTCCTTTTTAGGTGACTCATACATAGGGTTACCGATGTTAAATTGAAAATTCCTGACAAAAAACCCACACAACATTAACCAACAATAACGATCAAAGCTGGGTACGATTAAATTAGAGGCTTAAATTTTTTTTTTGAGGTCGGTCAGCAAACCATCGAATCTAAACCATTTAGACCGTATGAAACAGTATGAAAACGTTATTGGAACAGTATGAAAACTAAAAGTACACATGTGTACAACAACTATAACAAATTGCTAAAAAAGGTAATATACGTATCACAAAGAATACACAACACTAAATATATATGTAATTCAACAAATATTACTAAAGCAACATGGCAAATAATTAACAAAACCAAATATGAAACACCAAAAGAATGTTGTAACGTTTTATTTAAAAATCAGTACTTAACAAAACCCCATGACATAGCTAATGCATTTAATGACACATTCGTAGATATAGTGAAAAATAAAAATGACAATGTTAACACTAACCTGCAACCAATAAAAAACTCTGTATTTCTAACTCCTACGTCCCCGGAAGACATTTGTGGAATTATTAAATCCTTAAAAAACACGAATAGTGTAGGATATGACGAAATTGCTACAAAAATAATAAAGTACTGTGCAAATGAACTAGCTGGACCCCTAAGCCATTTAATTAATCTAAGTATGTGCCAAGGTGTTTATCCAAATAAGTTAAAACTGACTGTTATTAAACCATTGTATAAGAAAGGAAATAAAGAAATCTGTGAAAATTATCGACCTATAGCTTTAATACCAGTATTGTCCAAAATATTTGAAAGAGTAATTTATAACATTGTCTACAGGTTTTTAGAAAAATATGAAATTTTGAAGAATGAACAATATGGGTTTCGAAAGAATAAATCTACAAACTTAGCCATACATGACTTATTAAAAACTGTAACTGAAAGTATAAATCAGAGAAATCCAATAAGTGCAATATTTATGGATATGTCAAAGGCATTTGATTTCGTTTCTCATGAAATCCTTTTAAATAAAATATATACTTACGGCATAAGGGGTCTTGCCCATGGTCTTATAAAATCATATCTTTTTAATCGCCAACAGGTAACGCACGTAACCTACATAGATAAAAAAAATGTAGTAAATGTAGCAAAATCAAAATTAAGAACTATAAAAAACGGTGTACCCCAAGGTAGCATCTTAGGCCCTCTTCTATTTTTGATTTACATAAACGATCTTCCGGAATGCGTAAAACAAAAGATGGTGTTATTTGCAGACGACTCATCAGTATTAATTAAATGCGAAAACCCCAATGAATACGCAGCAAGTGTAAATGATGCATTGAGTAATGTTGTCCAATGGCTAAAATCCAATCATTTGGTAGCAAACTTAGATAAAACAAAATACATGCAATTTTATGTAACACAATCGCGACCTAAGGATTTAGTAGTGCACTATAATGGACAAGTCATTGAACAAGTACATAACATTAGATTTTTAGGTGTCACCCTAGACTGCCATTTAAAATGGAAGACACATATTGAAAACCTGAACACTAAATTAAGTAGGTATGTATATGTTTTAAGAAATTTAACTATGACCACATCACAAAAAACGGCACTCTGTGCATATCACGCATATGTGGCATCAAATTTGAGATATGGTATTCTTCACTGGGGAAATGCAGCAGCAGTTCATATCTTACCTCTATTTAGGACACAAAAGAAATGTATAAGAGCAATGTTTAGAGCTAGACAAACAGACAGTTGTGTTCCATATTTTAAAGAATTAGGAATATTAACCCTACCATCATTATTTATATACGAAGCATGTATCTTTGTTAAAGAACATCTGAATGAGTTTAGACTTGTGGAAACTAGATATCCAAGGAGCACGAGGAATAAGATCGAGGTGCGCCCGTTGCAGCGCTCAAATATGACATTTTATAGAAACACTGTTTTTGTATTAGGACCTAATTTATTTAACAAACTTCCTGACTCTATAAAAGAATTAAACAATAGACAATTTAAATTAAAATTATACTTATATTTAAAGAACAGATGCTATTATAGTATTAACGAATATTTACTTGACAATGACATAAAAATAGACTAAGTAATTAAATAAATGTTCATGTGTTAGATTAAAGAATGACATTGCACACCTTTTTAAGGTAGGCCATAGAGGACTTCTTTATTATCTTTAAGACCATTTTATGTTTTACCTTTGGTTACGCAATAAATGTATTTTGTATTTTGTATTTTGTATTTTGTATTTTGTATTTTAATACGTAAGTAACTGTGTGCTGGTACCGACCTCAAAAAAAATTTAAGCCCCTAATTTAATTCGTACCCGCCTTTGATTTCGTTATTGTTGGTTAGTGTTGTGTATTTAAGTATAATAATATTATTTCACACTTTTGAGTGAATTTCATTTTGAAGTCGGTTTTAAGTTTTTTAAACTTTTTTTTATTTTCTTTACTTTTAGTGGTAATGCTATCTATCTAGCAACGGTAAATCCAATCACCTATACTCAACTCACCAATAGGAATTATCAAATCATAATACATGTGTTTCATTAACAGATACAGAGTCCTGTGGCTTCCATCATCATCTCAGCAGCATGAAAGTTAAGGAGTTAAATCGTCCATCATCAGCTCATCTGAATAACCTGAAGGAATAAAACTATCGGTCTATGCATACCTACGTATATATCTATGTATAACATTCAAAAGAATTTTCCTGCAACTCCTAACCGTAAAGGAGTTGTACCTTCCTACATCAGCTTATCAACATGAGAATATGACTAACAGACGCAAGTATATTAATAGCTTTAGAAAACATATGAATCACGTAATTAGTGCCTTTAAAATTCAAATTTTTCATTATTTTTGAAGGGTTGCCCTCGATTTCCCTGGTATCCCATTATCAGATCCTGACTTGGTACCCCCTCGGGAGTATACTCTTTCGAATGAAAAAATAATTTTGAAAATCGGACCACAATTGACGGAAAAATCGGTGAACATACATCAAAAAAAAATATACAGTTGAACTTAGTACCTCCTCCTTTTTGAAGTCAGTAAAAATAACATAATACATGTAAAACCTACCTAAAAACAGCGCAAAAAACACTTTTTTTCACTAAAATTCAGATACCAAATCACACCACTTGTTGTTTATATCACCACAGATCATAAACTAATGTTGCCACACTAAAACTACCATCGTCAAACTGTGAATCGATAAATTCCGAACTGTTAGGGAATGATAGTCCCATTTAAAAGGTAAAAACTAAGCTGCAGTCCTGTCTTGAATTTGTATGGGATGGGACACAATTTCCCATCAGTCCTGAGCTGTATGAGACTTTATAATACCAACAGTTCTGTAAGGGAAAGCTAGTTCGTTCGGTGTGCGGTCTCCACTCGAGAACTTTACAGCCACAACGGCAATCTGTTCTAAGAGCTATGTGCCCCATCCACCACTCAAGTTTAGCAATTCTAAGAGCTAGGTCGGTTACTCTAGTTCTTCTATGGATCTCCTCGTTTCTGATTCTATGAAGAAGCGAAACACAGCACGCTCCATTGTAATTTGGGTAACTTTGAGCAAATTTTTTTTTTTCACTATTGTAAACCCAACATAGTAAGCAATCATGTCTTTGTTCCGTATATCATCGTCATCATCATCATCATATCAACCCAAAAAACGTCCACTGCTAAATAAAGGCCTCCCCTCAAGTATTTCCACGACGACCGGTCCTGCGCTGCCTGCATCCAACGGCTTCCCGCGATCTTCACCAAGTCGTCGTATTTCATTACGGCAAAACAATGCAGAAGTATAAAGACTTATAATACGCAAATAGTAAGTGTATGAAAGTAAACACGGTTTTCATGTATGTAGAGGCCCTGATTAATAAGTGAGCGAAACATTTTTATTCGCTTTTTATGGAGATTTTATTAAAATTCACATTCTATATAATAATACTTAATGGTTTAACTACTGTGTTTCAGTTTCTTAGTTATAATAATATGTCGGTAAGCATAGCTTGTATGGTCAAATTAAACAACACATGAGTTATGTAGGGCATTCAACAAGATATCCACAGTCGTTTTAATAATGAATCTGAAAAGTACTTCAAGCGTTAAATCAATACCTTATCATGGTATTTTATTTGTTAGTATCTAAAAAAGTGATAATAGCTTAATACACTTTAGTTAGCTTCACCCGCGTGGACAACGATTTTATAACTTTTCGAGGGTGTGCAGTGCGCGAGCCGCAAGCGGCTCGCGAGCGTGGAAGTAAGTAGCTGATGTGTTAATCCAGGTCCTAAACTGTATACCTACGAAATTTTAGCCAGATCCTTTCAGTAGTTTTTGCATGAAAGAGTAACAAACATACATCCATACATTCCTACCAACTTTCGCGTTTATTATATTAGTAGGATTTATTTTTTCTGTTGTTGTTGCTCGCGTACACCTGTCTCCCCGCTTCTCTCCGAGCACTGGGTTGTCTGGTAGAAATCGCTCTCAGCGATAAGACCGCCTAAATTGTACGTCTCTTAGTTGTTAATAATTAAATTTTGTATATGTATTTATTTATTTTAATGTACAAGAGTTATTTGAGTTTGAATTTGATGTTTGGAAATTCATCTCTAGAAATAGTCTTGGAACTGTATTTATCTAGACCAGGAAATACGGGAAGGCACTTAAATCGACAAATGGCAATTTTGGAATTGACAGTGTATTAAACAGCTGCTTGCATGCCAAAAAGAGTTCGGAGGATGTAAAGGTGATTTTACACATGCAATTTTGTCTTAAATCTTACAGTGTGAAACATAAATCGTAAAACAAAATTTAAGGACATATTCCAATCATGAAACTTAACAACTTTCCCAAGTAAACGCATACAATCGGAGCAAAAAAATTGGACTCTGTACATTTTGATCCCTTTGATTGATTACCAAAATTCTAATGGAAAGTCCCATTGTTTTTTTACTCCGATTATATGAGTTTCTTTGGAATTGTTGTTCAGTTTCATGAGTAGAGTATGTCCTTAAAATTTGGTTCACGATTTCAATTTTATACTATATATGTACTAGCTTTTTCCCGCGACTACGCCCGCTTAACCATCGTTTTTATACCTGTCTTTAAAGACCTTAATGACTTGAGTATTGCGACTATAAATTGAAGTGTAAGCTATCCTATCTTTCAAGTTGGGTCGATTTGCACACGGTGTGCAAATCAAATTTAAAATCGGTTCAGTAGTTTAGGAGTCCATCGCGGACAAACAACGTGACACATAATTTTTATATATAAAGTAAGATTTATCAACATGCAGTGCTAGTTGTATTGTATGCGTCTATTTCAGCTCCGTGAATACAAAAAACATTTTCACAATGCATTGATATATTATGTAGGTTGAATACTTTAACAGTGGAAGGAATAGTTATCCATGCATCATCATTTTAATTTATTTTTCTTCTAACACTTAGTATCACGTAGCTTCTCCTACTATTAAAAGGAACGAATCTCTGTGGCATAGTAAAAATATGTATACATACATTTTTTTCGAAATCTTTCGCACACGATTAATCCTATATATTTCGAAAGGGGATGTATAACCCGCGTAGATAAAGAAACAATATGTAAATGGAAGCGGCTACTTCCGGTAGAACCAGAAATTGAAATTGATTTCAAAGTGTATATACAATGTATTTATTTATATTTATTTGCTTTAGAAAACCCACATCTTACCATAAAAACGTAACAAAAACTCAGCAAAAACAAGATAAAACTGACCAATAACAAAAGAACTGTAACAGATTTTAAACAAAACAGAGCGAATCAAGACAACATGAATGCTAATCCAGACTTACTGATTTTTTGTTGTTCACAGTACTAAGCTGTGTATATATATACACACATATGTGTGAGCGAGATAACATGACTACCGGCCGCCAATTACAGACTGTTTCTTTATCTACGCGGGTTGTAACTACAAATAGAAAATATACGTCAGTTTGGACCGAAGCGTTACGTTTTTGAGATATTTTTAGTAGCCAGGAATTTCAAAGAAGCTGCCTTATACTGCCATAGTTACAGGTGGGACAATCTTTAATTCAAAAATATCTCTGTAACGCTTTAGGTCAAAATATTTTAATAAACTTTCGGTATCTATTTGTATCGAATTTGAACGAATCAGAAGCTAGGAGCTCCGCAGGAGAACCAAAGTAACCGACATAGCTTACAGAATTGCGAATTTATTTTGGAAAATCGGTCTGCTGATTGGCCAGTTTTGAATAGGAAGTCAAAAAAAATCATAGGTATCTTGAAGAAAAGTTGATCAATTTGATGAGTGGCCCCTTTTAATTTTCACCACACCTTTATGTTACATCCGTGTATAGGATTAATCGTGTGTGAAGACTAAAAAAAATCTACATATATGTATTATTATTGTCACTATGCCACGCTCTATACAAAAATGTTCACACCCCTTTTCTATCAGCAAAACTGCTGCGACCAACTGACTACAAAACATTATACAACCTCCTTTACAAAGTTTGTAGCTACCACGGTGCCAGCTACAACTTTTTCTTTGATAGAGTTGCCATAAATCTGCGCGTACGATTGCGACCGGCACCGCTGCTCTGTGTACGTGCCCAGCGAATTTCGGAACGAACCTCTTTGTTGGTAACTGAAAAGCTACTCTTTTGCATTGCCAGGATCTGAATGCCTGACTCTGCTTGCTTTGGGATTTATTGATAGTTGATCGTTAAGTTAGTGCTAGATAATGTAGCTTATTTTTGTGGGAAATTTGCGCTACTTTGCGCAAAGCATACTTGAAAACTTCAAAATACCTTATAATGCATTTCGTGTAGATTCATTACATGTTTGCCTTTTCTTTCTATTTTTTTAATAATTTTAGTTTTACTACCTCCGTGGCGTAATAATTAAGACCATTACATTTACATCAGGAGGTCGCGCGTTCGATTCTCGGCATAGCCTCACTTTGTAAGACTATCGGTTTGGTTGGTGGAAGAGCATTTTCTAAGTCTTGCTAACAACATTGATGTAGTCCGGCTTGAAGATAAGATTTTGCGTTAGGGAATCTTGGCAGCCCCGCTTTCATCTTTGGCATCATCGTCACTTACCAATTATGAATAAAAAAAGTTTATAAACAGGGTGTTTTTTTACATCAAGCAAGCCGTTAAGGGTGGACTCTACTCATGAAATTTAACAACTTTACCCAAAAAACCCATACGGAATTCGCAATTATTTTTTTGGACTTATCATACAAATCGATCATTCCGATTAGCCCACTTTGTATGGACAGTCAATTTTCTTTTTTGCAATTTCAGTATGGGTTTCTCGAGGAAAGCTGTTCAGTTTCATGAGTAGAGCCCACCCTTAACGGATTGCTCGCTGTTAAAAAACCATCCTGTAAAGACAGAACCCAAATTCATATTTTTTTGTTAAATACATATATTGTTTTACAGCCTACCTAACCTACCTACATGAACTATTTCCTGCTGATATAGAGCAATAATGGATAAACTTGGAGATAAACGAATTCCAGTTGAGCTGCCGAAGATATAATAAATCAAACACATGGTTCGCATCTAATACGTATCCCCTAAATACAATATTTTTGTGTTTTCAGGCAATTTCATACTTTCCTATGTCCACTCGAGTACCTACATCCAAACAACCAGAATAAATTGAACCGCGAGTCCTCGCAGATTGTTATAGAGCCAGGCGTTGTTTTAAGTTCAATGTATGTTGGCGAGTTCATACGTGGACTGGCGAGTATGAATAATGCATTATTGTTTTGGATTTTTATGAGCAAAGTTTTGATTATTTTCAGTTTGGCACAGAGTACAAAGGTACTTAAGTACGTTACAAGGAAAGGAGTATGCCTTAGATACTTAGAATATTTATCGAAACTTCCTTGGATTAATATAGTCTTTGCCCACACATTTTTTTTCAATTATTGGACACATGTGAGATGAGCTGAATATTGAATTATCAATATTCAGCTCAGCTCACATGCGTCCCCACCGAGGGGTTTGAGCCTACCCTGAATTAGGGCGATCAGATGCGAATTATTACTACGGCCCAGTGCGGGTTGGTCGACTTCACACACAACCTTTGAGTTTCTTCGCAGGCGTGTGCAGGTTTCCTCACGATGTTTTCCTTCACCGTTATAGCAATCGCTAAGTATGTACGTAAGTTTTGAAAAAAATTAAATAAATTCACGTAGGTGGCAATAATTACTTTTTTTTATTTTTATTCACAATTGGTAAACCCTTGACAACATCTCACCTGGTGGTAAGTGACGCTGTGGCCGAAGATGAAAGCGGGCTTACCAAGATTCCCCAACGCAATGGGGAACTGGCTATCTTATCTTCATGCCGGAACACACCAATGATATCAACATTGATATTTGGCGACAAGATTTAGATAAGATGGTGGTAGCTAGCCAGGCGGGCTTAGAAAATGCCCTACCATCAACCAAACCGAGTCTTACAATTGACCCCGCCGGGAATCGAACCCGCGACCTCCCGTGTAAAGCCAGTGAACTTTGCCTCTGAGCTACGGAGGCGGTTAATACCTATAAATACCTAACAAGTACAACTTTTGTTAACATTATTTATTTTTAAGAACTTTATTTTGGAGCCTACCAGAATTATACAACGAGGGTAGTTGCTTGTGTTTCTGTTTAACCGTCTATTTGCTCCTCCTACGGACTTCTCGGTCTCAACAAATGAGATGAATGTAGTCGTAGAACTTGTTTTATCACGCGATACGCCTTATTTTAGCATGCAGTGCGTATTACGTAATTTGAATTCGCATTTGTTTTTTAAAGTACATAATTAATTGTAACTTCTTCTTCTTGGTCGTACCCTCATGACTGAGGACGTCACCATCACAGCTCTCCAGGCCGCTCGATCTTGTGCGCAGTGTATGTTGGCCTGAAGGGTCATACCGGTATACTTGCCTTAACCGCGCCTTTATTTATTTATTATTTACAATTGGTAAGCCCTTGGCATCATCTCACCTGATGGTAAGCGGCCCTCACTGTATGCCCAAGGGGTAGGAAAGTTGGGACGCTATATCATAAACATGGAAGTTTTAGCGTATCTGGTAGATATACGAGAGGGAATAATGGTAAGTGACGATGATGCCGAAGATGGAAGTGGACTTACCAAGATTCCCCAACGCAATGGAGAACTGGCTATCTTATCGTCTAGCCGGACACATGCCCATCACATAGGCATTCGTCCTTTGCTCCTTTTTATTTCCATGCGGCCAGTGATGATAAGCTTTTCCAAGCTGTCCGATCTACTCTTGGTCTTGTGTCCGAAGAATATAATAGCGTCGGTGGCTCAATCGGTAAAGATTCGGACCTCTTAACCAGAGGTCCCGGGTTCAAATCCGGACGGCCAACGTACCATTTTTTTTGGAGCTTACGTACATCTATCACCGATTGCTATAACGGTGATGGAAAGCATCGTGAGGAAACCTGCACATCTGATTCCAGATATGTGTAAAGGTCTGTTGCAGACGTCCGTAGGTGCAAATCTAAATAGTGACCCTACACGTCCCTACACGTGACCGCGGGTGATGCTAAGTGCAAGAAGTCGACGACTTCCTGGAGTGACCTCGGGTCACCGAGGTGCACGACCCTGTACTGTGCCAGCCCCCCGCAATCCAGTAGGATGTGGGCAGTGGTCTCCTCAGCCTCCATACACGCTCTGCATAGGGGGCTATCGGTGATAGAGCGAATAGGTGTTTATTGAAATGGCCATGTCCGGTAATAGCGGCTGTTACCTTGCGGAGCTGAGCTCTCCCAAGTCTCAAAAATTTTCATACAATATCACTTCGGATTAAAATAAAGAAAAAAATAATGAACCAAATATAAGAATCAGTTTACTGTCATGGGGCTACCGGTCACGCGAGTTGTTCCGAATTTCACAGAATGCACACTACGCGCGCGTGCAGGCGTGCACTACCTACCTACACTCACAAACCTCTGAGATTGAACGATTAAACAAGTAATTAAGTATCGACGCTCATTCTGTCGTGGGGACTCTCAAATTTGCATGTTAAACGAAGTTTAATTTTGGTTCTTGTTTTTGGTACGGCTTATTGAGATGCGTGGCTACTCGCGTGCGTCGCCTCAGGACACTCCATGTACAACTTTACTGGTACACCTCTAACTATCCTATGACAAGGTGTGAAGGTTCAAAACAATAGTGGGTCTCTCAACAGGGATGAGTTGAGAATGTGATGGACTTTTTAATTGTGTTGTTAATGTCAGTGTTAAGGCGTAGAGATCGCTTGCTTCGATTGTGTGCGGTCGCTTATTTAAATTCGATTGGCGATTCGATTTTTTGTGATTTTTCCGAATTAGGTATCTACTGTTTTACCGTACTGAGATCATTTTGGTACTATGTAGATACTACAAAAACTACTTTGTTTTAGTAATACAAAATATTATGACTACCTATGTAAATGTTTATGCTTGTTACTGAAAAAATGTATTGAATTCACTTTTTATGACATTTTTTTTTATTCACAATTGGTAAACCCTTGACAACATCTCACCTGGTGGTAAGTGACGATGTTGCCGAAGATGGAAGCGGGCTTACCAAGATTCCCCAACGCAATTGCAACAAATTCCCCATTCTATCTACCTAGATTTATTAATCTTATAATTTTTGTTTACGGTCAAATCATTGGTTATATTTAATTCGCCTGGCTTGGCTCTTAATTTCGCTACTTTTATGGCCACGTAATCTTAATCTTATACCGATTGCTTTATCGGTAAAGGAAAACATCGTGAGGAAACCTGCACACGCCTGCGAAGAAACTCGAAGGTTGTGTGTAAAGTCGACCAACCCGCACTGGGCCCGCGTGGTCGACTACGGCCTAATCGCCCTGATTCAGGGTAGGCTCGAGCCCCTCGGTGGGGACGTATATGAGCTGATATAATAAAAATCTTAATCGAGACTTAGCACGTTTTTACAGAATTTTTTGTTGAGTTTTCACTGTTTTATGCGAATCTAGTTCCAACATCGAAATACAGCTGAAATGGTTCTAGAAATGGTATAACAGCAGTGCTTGCATTGCGCTAGACTTGGCGGGGCACTGCCGTGCCCTCAGATCAAGATTTCGAATTTTCTTTCAGAATTGTCTTGTTCTCTTCTTTTAGTACGAATAGTAACAATTTCTGGATGACATTTTTAATCTACATCAGGAGTGTGGTGCGCAGCCCCTAAAAGTTTCGGGCACGAACTGGGCCGGCGTTTGAGGGAACTCAGCAGTGACCACCATGCCTGGTGACCACCATGCCTGGTGACCAACAGCTGCCCATTGCCATCCAGCGTGGCAATGCGGCAATTGTATTGGGCATTTTTAGACCGGAGACGCCGAGGGATGGATGCATTGACTGAAGCTGCTGTTTTTTGTTTTGTAATGATTATGTATTTTTTCTTTTTTACGTCTTATGTTTGTATACTATGTAAAATGTATTTTTCTTGCTCTGAATAAATTTAAATTTAGTTCTTTTATCCTCAATTGGAAACTGTTCCCTTTGTTGTTATGGGCAGCTCAAGGTAGGTCATGTATGGAATACTGCTCTCACTTATAGGACATATTGGCTCGATAACAGATTGATGCCTTGGATCTATTGAACGATGCGCTAGGAAACTTATTGGCGACGAGGAACTTGTATAAAATATGCTCCAAAGCCTCGTTTATTGCCGCAAAGTCGCTTGCCTATCGGTGTTTTACAGGACTCATTCCCTGAAGCTTCTTTCTCTCCATTTCATCATCGGACCACCATGCGCGGAAGGCGATTCCATCCCTTTGTCGTTAATGTTCCACCTTTACGACGATGCGTTTTGCTTCATCGTTCATCATCCTAAAGGCTAAGGACTGGAATTCCCTGCCGGTGTCTGTATTCCTGATTCGTTTAACGTCGGAATCTTCAAGACGTGAGTGAATAGGTACTATTTGGGCTTGCGTGTTACACCTTCGGCTGCATAGGCACTTAACATCAGGTGAGGTATATTTAAAGCATTAAAAGTAACGTAAGATTCTTCTATATAAGTACCATAGTACGGCCGGCCGTGCTCCACTTGGCGGGGGCACTCCCGTGCCCCCAGATTATTAGGCCTCTCCCAGAAATTTAAACACGTGGTTCTACAAATTACATTCAACAAATTTTCTTAATGAACCCATTTTAAATTCGTGAAAAAAATAGACGTCATAAAATTGGATCAGCTGATCAGCTAACTTTGTCTGAAGAGTCCATTTTTTTTAAAATATCACTATGGGTTCCTTGAAGAGAGATTTCCAGTTGCACGAGTAGACCCCTCTATTTAAGTTTCCGGTAGAGGCCTAATAATCTGGGGTCACGGGAAAAACCCCTACCAAGTCGAGCACGGCCGGCCGTACTATGGTACGTTTCTCGAAGAAACTCTCGTTACTTTTAAGTCCCCTGTATCTTCGTTCTGCACATATGTAGAAGTCTGAAATTTAGTATATCAAAAGGACTAAATGAACCCACATCTACTCCTTAATAACAAGTTTGTTACCTATGAAAGTTTACGAAATATCTCAAAATAATTATAAAAAAGGTATAATTATGATTTAGATATAACAAAATTAGAAATACGCGCACAAAACAGTTGCGAGTCCAGAAATTTGGCAACATCGAAATAAATCTCACCTTTCTAACGGGTACATCCTACATCTTCGTATAGCCGAACGGAAAGGAAATAAATTACATACTTACGTCCGTAAGCCATATTAAGCGACCCCAATTAGTCCAAATGAGATATAGGTACCCACGGTAGCGAAATTATATATTTTGTTTTGAGGGGCGAGCACATCGATTCTCCGTTAGCGGGGCGTGGGGCAGTGGTCAAGCATTAAAATATTAAGGGGTTACTAATCTGCCGTGATTGAATTTGCGTTTCTGCTAACCCCTCCTTTATTACCTATTTTATTTTATTTGTTACCCTTTATATGCCTCTATGCCATTGGTACCCTTAAGACTTGTACTCACATTAAAGTCGCTTGATAATCCTGCTAATATTATAAACGCGAAAGTTTGTATGTATGGGATGTATGGATGTTTATTTTAACCGCCTCCGTGGCGTAATGGATGGTCCATTCGCTTCACACCAGGAGGTCGCGGGTTCGAGTCCGGCGGGGTCAACTTGTAAGACTCGGTTTGGTTGGTGGTAGGGCATTTTCTAAGCCCGCCTGGCTAGCTACCACCATCTTATCTAGGTCTTACCGCCAAACATCAGTGTTAACAGCATTGATGTATTCCGGCTTGAAGATAAGATAGCCAGTTCTTCATTCCATTGGGGAATCTTGGTAAGCCCGCTTCCATCTTCGGCATCATCGTCACTTACCATCAGGTGAGATAATGCTATAAGGGCTTACCAATTGTGAATAAAAAAAATATTATATTACTCTCACGCAAAAACTACTGAATGTATTTGCCTCAAATTTGGTAGGTAGACAGATTAGGAACTGGACTAACATGTAGGCTACTTATTTCCACGCTCGCAAACTGCGCACCCTCGGAGACAGTCATAGAAACTATGTTCACGCGAGCGAAGCCGCTGGCAAAATCTAGTGGACAAATAAAATTCCTCTTCATATTTCCGAGCGTGTAAAGTTCATTCGCTAATTTAACCGCATCTTTGACGGCTCCCGACAAACAATCTGTCAAAGGTGCCGCCATAAGTTCAATAATGCCGCCCGCCGCGCTGTGTTTGTCGGCAGCCGTCAAAGATGTGGTTAAATAAGCGAACGAGCGTGTTATTACGCTCGTGTGATCACACAGGTTAACTGACCACAAGCATGGTCGTTTCCTGGATGGGATGCATTAATCTCGACCGTTTCCATGCGTACGTTGGTGCCTATTGCTGTCACTAGATGGCAGTCGTTTAGTCGTGTCAGAGTCCTAATCGGTGGCTTAAAAACTTCCGGCACTTTGGGGTTCGCCACTAACCCAAAAACCCCCACCAATCCAGACTTGGCCCCCTGGGTGGAGTATGGCCCAACTTCATCAAATTTAGGAAAAGACCCATGAGAAGACATAAGACCCTAAACCAGTGAGAACGTTAAGGGTTGTTGAGGAACCTATTATCTGTGTCAGGTTTTATAAGAGGTAAATTATGAAAAAAATATATGTCGGAGACTCGGAGCACTTAGTGGTAGTGCCATCTATGCAAGCGTCGTAACGCCATGACGTTTTGTTTTGAAACGTCAAGCTGTTAGCTAGGCCCAGTAATAATAGGTCATCTTTGGGGCTAGACTGTGGCCGGTGCCAGCCTGGAGCCCAGTTTTACTTGGCACCCTTGTTTACAAAGCCAATCAGAATCGGTTTGATTATTGAATATAGACGGAAAAATTCAGTCTACGGAGGCTACGATAGAGGCGCCAATTATTTTACGAGCACTTTAGATCGAGCAGCTGAACTGCCAATTTGGGAAGCCAGTCCCGTACCGAACTCACTGCGTTTCTGAAAATAATCTGTTTTCATCCGCGTTATCCTGAAGCCTTATGCTGTAAACGTATGTGAATATTAAATGTATACTTCAGAACTTCACGAAAACGAGTTGATTTCTGAGATCTGGCCAAAATCCTGCTGATTTTCTGACATATGTATATTCGGAAACATACTATTCTGCAACAATATTACGTGGACACCTACGTTGTATGTAGTACGCTGTTAGGAAGCTGAATTTGGCAACTGAAAGTAAGGGACTTACTTATGGAATAAATCTATAGGGAGTACATAAAGCGTGCGGAGGCCCGATAGCGTAGTATCTAAAACAGCTGCGGCGGAGGAGAGCGCGAAAATTTGGAGTTTTTATATTTCCTGTGGAAACGGAAAGACTTTAGATTTTCTCATAGGTTTTCCTTAAATTTAGGCATTCAACCTCATATAATGTGATTTTTTTAAGATTTAAGGCCCAGTGGTTTCGGTGAAAAGGGGTGGGAATCATAAATTTTTGCCTTCAGGCTATTGATCTTAAAATAATAAAAAACGAGACCTACAGTACTCGCATATGATGTGTAACATGTGACAAAATACTTATGAAATTAATTAATTATCGGGTCGTACATTCACGGGCCGACCCTTCGAATAGTAGTATGTCATCTTTTCCTTTGCCATCACACTAGGCGGCATGGCTATGACAACCTTAGTTTTCGAGAATTAAAAAACGTTCGCATTTCCTGTTACACATTTCCGTCCCATTTCACGAAATCACTCCCACAAATTGCAGGAAAGCGAGAGCAAAGATGTTACACATCAAAAAAATATATTCGAAAACAAACCTTTCTGCAATAATGTTTTATAGGTAACTCTGTAGTATCATGTTGTATGTAGTACGGTTTTGGCAACTGAAAGTAAGGGACTTACGTATGGAATAAACCTTTAGGGAGTATACAAAGCGTACGGAGGCCCGATAGCGTAGTATCTAAAGCAGCGCGAAAATTTGGAGAATTCATATATCCTGTAGAAACGGAAATCGGAATCGGAACGGATTTTCCTTAAATCTAGGCATTCAACCTCATATAATGTGATTTTTTCAAGATTTAAGTCCTAGTGGTTTCGGTGAAAACGGGGGGGATCATACATTTTTGCCTATTTTGTAACCTTCAAACTACTGATCTTAAAATTAATAACCTTTCTGCAATAATGTTACATAGGTAACTCTGTTTATCTATGTAGTATATAGTACAGTGTTAGAAAGCCGATTTTGGCAACTGAAAGTAAGGGACTTACGTATGGAATAAATCTACAGGAAGTACACAAAGCGTGCGGAGGCCCGATAGCGTAGTATCTAAAGCCGCGGCGGCGGAGGAGAGCGCGAAAATTTGCATTTTAATAAATACACACCCTTTAAACGTACCGTCCATAAATTCGGGCCGATCTTTATAATCAAATTCAAACACATTGTTCTTATTTTGTATATGTTAAGCGGATTACAATTGATCTAGCGGGCTGGCCACTGAAGGAATGGCTTTGAAAATGAAAATTATACAAATTTTTCTGTTATTTCAGCATTGATCGTCAATTATTGTAGTTTTTATCAATTTGCTGACAATGATCATCTTTCTTTATAAAACTAGCTTTTGCCAGCGGCTTCGCTCGCGTGAACATAGTTTCTATGACTGGCTCCGAGGGTGCACAGAGCGCGAGCCGCTAGCGGCTTGCGAGCGTGGCAAAAAGTAGCCTATATTATTAATCCATGTCCTAATCTGTCTACCTAACAAATTTTATTCAGATAATTTAAGTAGTTTTGGCGTGAAAGAGTAACAAACTTCCATACATACAAACTTTCGCGTTTATAATATTAGTAGGATTTTGGTGTGTTTGAAATTCTTCTCCTCTTAGACGGCTTGAACGATTAGATTTTTTTTTTCTTATTGGTTCTCCTGGATGGTTCTTAGCTATAGTTGGACCCAGTAGGCGGCGCTGCTCTCGAGATTCAGAAATATTTTTAAATAAAGTTTATTGCTGGCTGCTGTACAGTTTATTTCAAACCGAAACTAGTTTAAATTTTTCAAAATAGAACGCAGTAAAATTCTATATCGTCATTTTCACATTCTTACAGTTGATACCCGGCAAAGGCAAGCAATTTTCCAAAGTATATTTAGTTTTTATTTTTTTATATCTAAACGTAGGTCCTTTTGTGTTAAATTCGCTATATTCAATATTTATAGGATACTTACTTTCTCTCCCGGTACGGTTCGATTTTTCCACCTTGCAGAAAACCGTAAAGTTTTAATTACCCGACTGCCCAAATTTGAGGGTAATGTTTCTCAAGTTTATGTATCTATGTCTGTTCCTTTGTCTGAGCCCGTAGCCTAAACGGCTTGATGGATTTTGGAGTGCGAGGTGTCGTTAGATTCGTCTTGATCCCGAGAGTGAGGTGGGATAATTTTCACCCGACTGGCCAAAAAGCAGGGGTTGTGTTTTTATGCAGTCGGATTTTCAAATGTTAATTAAATTGGTTTGGTTATTTTTTTTCCACAATTGATAAGCAATTTAGAATCATCTAGCAAAACTACAGAAAACTTTTGGAATTAAAAGTATGCGGTTACCCTAAGGCAAGGGTTCCCAAACTTTTTTGTTCATGGCGTACTTTCCGAGGCGCGGCTCCCTAGTCCTGTGGGTAGCTTAGTTTTGGTTACTTTCCGAGGCGCGGCTCCCTAGTCCTGTGGGTAGCTTAGTTTTGGTTACTTTCCGAGGCGCAGCTCCCTAGTCCTGTGGGTAGCTTAGTTTTGGATGGAGCAAATCAACATTTGGCGCTCTTTATACAGGTGTAAACAAAGTGTATGACCATCAGATATTCCATGGTTTGACACTAAAATAAAATTGCACCGAATTTGGTCTAGGCGTTTTGGAGCTTCAATGTTACAGAAACGCAAAACACCATTGGAAAAATTCTTTGTATGAGATACATTTTGTATTTTTAAGGGAAATGCCCGCCAGACAGTATATAAGCTTGCAGCGCATCTGATCTCTCTCCACGGAGTCCCAGGGCGCCGCGGCGCACACTTTGGGAACCCCTGCTCTAAGGGTACAACTAACAGGTAAAGTAGTTTACAACAAAATTATAATCAACTTCAGCTTTAGCCTATCTCATCGTCATCTTTACAGCCGAAAGACTTCCACTGCTGGACAAACCTCTTCCAAGGATTTCTACAACGACCGGTCCTGCGCTGCCCTTATCCAGCGGCTTCCAGTAACCTTCACCAGGTCATTAATCCACCGAGTAGGGAAACTTGTCTACGCTACGTCTGTGGTCGTCACTCGAGAACTTTACTACCCTAACGGCTAAAGTTAGCTTTGACGGCTCCAGATAAATACTGTCAAAGGTACCGCCGCCGCGCCGGCGGCACGATTGTACTCAGAGCGGCATATTTGATAGATTATTTGTCGGTAGCCGTCAAAGATGGGGTTAAACGAGAGAAGGAACTATATCTGCTCTTAGAGCTATGTGCGCCTCCCAAACTCGTTTACTTTGGATCTCCTAAGGATCTACTCATTTCTGATTCGATCACGCAGGGAAACCCAGAGCATAGCACTCTCATTACACACAGCTACCCACAATAATTCAAGCGTGTATAAGAAGATACATACATGAATATACAGGACTATTAAACTAAGCAAGTGGATCGCGATCGTAATCTTACCTCATTTCTGATTCGATCACGCAGGGAAAATCAGAGCATAGCACTCTCATTACACACAGCTACCCATAATAATTAAAGCATGTATAAGAAGATACATACATGAATATACAGGATAATTAAACTAAGCAAGTGGATCGCGGTCATCGTAATCGTACCTCATTTCTGATTCGATCACGCAGGGAAACTCAGAGAATAGCACTGTCATTACACACAGCTACCCACAATAATTAAAGCGTGTATAAGAAGATACATATATGAATATACAGGACTATTAAACTAAGCAAGTGGATCGCGGTCATCGTAATCTTACCTCATTTCTGATTCGATCACGCAGGGAAACTCAGAGCATAGCACTCTCATTACACACAGCTACCCATAATAATTAAAGCATGTATAAGAAGATACATACATGAATATACAGGACTATTAAACTAAGCAAGTGGATCGCGGTCATCGTAATCGTACCTCATTTCTGATTCGATCACGCAGGGAAACTCAGAGCATAGCACTCTCATTATACACAGCTACCCACAATAATTAAAGCATGTATAAGAAGATACATACATAAATATACAGGACTATTACACTAAGCAAGTGGATTGCATTTATAGTATTGTAATCTTACCTCATTTCTGATTCGATCACGCAGTGAAACTCAGAGAATAGCACTCTCATTACACACAGCTACCCACAATAATTAAAGCGTGTATAAGAAGATACATACATGAATATACAGGACTATTAAAATAAGCAATTGGATCACTGTCATCGTAATCTTACCTCATTTTTGATTTGATCACGCAGGGAAACTCAGAGCATAGCACTCTCATTACACACAGCTACCCACAATAATTAAAGCATGTATAAGAAGATACATACATAAATATACAGGACTATTACACTAAGCAAGTGGATTGCATTTATAGTATTGTAATCTTACCTCATTTCTGATTCGATCACGCAGTGAAACTCAGAGAATAACACTCTCATTACACACAGCTACCCACAATAATTAAAGCGTGTAAAAGAAGATACATACATGAATATACAGGACTATTAAACTAAGCAAGTGGATCGCGGTCATCGTAATCTTACCTCATTTCTGATTCGATCACGCAGAGAAACTCAGAGAACAGCACTCTTATTACACACAGCTACCCACAATAATTAAACCGTGTATAAGAAGATACATACATGAATATACAGGACTATTAAAATTATTATATCAGCTCATATACGTCCCCACCGAGGGGCTCGAGCCTACCCTGAATCAGGGCGATCAGGCCTTAGTCGACCACGCGGGCCCAGTGCGGGTTGGTTGACTTCACACACAACCTTCGAGTTTCTTCGCAGGCGTGTGCAGGTTTCCTCACGATATTTTCCTTCACCGTTAAAGCAATCGGTAAGGACTATTAAAATAAGCAAGTGGATTGCATTTGTATTATCGTAATCTTACCTCATTTTTGATTTGATCACGCAGGGAAACTCAGAGCATTAGCACTCTCATTACACACAGCTACCCTCAATAATTAAAGCATGTATAAGAAGATACATACATAAATATACAGGACTATTAAACTAAGCAAGTGGATTGCATTTATAGTATTGTAATCTTACCTCATTTCTGATTCGATCACGCAGTGAAACTCAGAGAATAGCACTCTCATTACACACAGCTACCCACAATAATTAAAGCGTGTATAAGAAGATACATACATGAATATACAGGACTATTAAACTAAGCAAGTGGATCGCGGTCATCGTAATCTTACCTTATTTCTGATTCGATCACGCAGGGAAACTCAGAGCATAGCACTCTCATTACACACAGCTACCCACAATAATTAAAGCGTGTATTAGAAGATACATGCATGAATATACAGGACTATTAAACTAAGCAAGTGGATCGCGGTCATCGTAATCTTACCTCATTTCTGATTCGATCACGCAGGGAAACCCAGAGCATAGCACTCTCATTACACACAGCTACCCACAATAATTCAAGCGTGTATAAGAAGATACATACATGAATATACAGGACTATTAAACTAAGCAAGTGGATCGCGGTCATCGTAATCTTACCTCATTTCTGATTCGATCACGCAGGGAAACCCAGATCATAGCACTCTCATTACACACAGCTACCCACAATAATTAAAGCGTGTATAAGAAGATACATACATGAATATACAGGACTATTAAACTAAGCAAGTGGATCGCGGTCATCGTAATCTTACCTCATTTCTGATTCGATCACGCAGGGCAACCCAGAGCATAGCACTCTCATTACACACAGCTACCCACAATAATTAAAGCGTGTATAAGAATATACATACATGAATATACAGGACTATTAAACTAAGCAAGTGGATCGCGGTCATCGTAATCTTACCTCATTTCTGATTCGATCACGCAGGGAAACCCAGAGCATAGCACTCTCATTACACACAGCTACCCACAATAATTAAAGCGTGTATAAGAAGATACATACATGAATATACAGGACTATTAAACTAAGCAAGTGGATCGCGGTCATCGTAATCTTACCTCATTTCTGATTCGATCACGCAGGGAAACCCAGAGCATAGCACTCTCATTACACACAGCTACCCACAATAATTAAAGCGTGTATAAGAAGATACATACATGAATATACAGGACTATTAAACTAAGCAAGTGGATCGCGGTCATCGTAATCTTACCTCATTTCTGATTCGATCACGCAGGGAAACCCAGAGCATAGCACTCTCATTACACACAGCTACCCACAATAATTAAAGCGTGTATAAGAAGATACATACATGAATATACAGGACTATTAAACTAAGCAAGTGGATCGCGGTCATCGTAATCTTACATCATTTCTGATTCGATCACGCAGGGAAACCCAGAGCATAGCACTCTCATTACACACAGCTACCCACAATAATTAAAGCGTGTATAAGAAGATACATACATGAATATACAGGACTATTAAACTAAGCAAGTGGATCGCGGTCATCGTAATCTTACCTCATTTCTGATTCGATCACGCAGGGAAACCCAGAGCATAGCACTCTCATTACACACAGCTACCCACAATAATTAAAGCGTGTATAAGAAGATACATACATGAATATACAGGACTATTAAACTAAGCAAGTGGATCGCGGTCATCGTAATCTTGGATAAGGGCTGGGCTATAAATCAGCCGGGCGACACAGCCTGGGGCCTCTACTTTATCTAGTGGGTGCGGGTGACGCAGCCCCCAGAGACCTAGCTCTCCTGGAATAGATGAGTGGTATTTTTTTTATTCACAATTGGTTAGCCCTTGGCATCATCTCTGAATTGCTAAACTTAAGTGGCAGTGGGCGGGGAACATTGCTCGTAGAACATGGCCGTTGGGGTAGTAAAGTTCTCAAGTGGCGACCACGCACTGGAAAGCGTAGTGTAGGCAGGCCTCCAACTCGGTGGACCGATAACCTGGTGAAGGTCGCTGGAAGCCGCTGGATGCGGGCAACGCAGAACCGGTCGTCGTGGTGATCCTTGGGGGAGGCCTATGTCCAGCAGTGGACGTCCTTCGGCTGATATGATTATGGCATCATCTCACCTGATGGTAAGTGACGATGTTGCTGAAGATGGAAGCGGGCTTACCAAGATTCCCCAACGTAATGGAGAACTGGCTTTTTTCCGTGGGAGAAGTAAGGCACAGTATTACAATAATGCGGCTTAGTAGCGCAACGGATGCACTTACGCAGAGCAACGGAAGGGTACGTGCGGGGCAGCGGGCGGCGGGCACCGCCTGGCAAACTCCGCGAGTTTAATGTGGGCTAGTACCTACGCCCGGTGGCACATCGTGCGACATCAAAGGCGTTGCGCTACTGTAAGCCACATCGTAATACTGTGACTAAGGTAACCGACGTACATAGCTCACGAAATCGTTAAACTTAAGTGACAGTGGGCGGGGCACATAGCTCGTAGAACAGGTGGCCTTTGGGGTAGTAAAGTTGTCGAATCGACTGCGCATCGAAAGATTTAGCGTAAACAGGCCTCCGACTCGGTGGATTGAAGATCTGATGAAGGTCGCGGAAATCCGCTGGATGTGGGTAGTGCAGGACCGGTCGTCGTAGAAGTCCTTAGGGGAGATCTTTGTCCAGCAGTGGACGTTTCTCAGCTAAAATAATTTTGGAGGAAAAATAAAGGGTATTCAATATTCATCCTATGCCCTGGAGTATAAGTACGATTTAAATGTAAGTATATTTTTTCCACAGAAGAATCAAGGTAACTGACATAGCTTTAGAAATTAGGACGATAACAAAATGTAGCCAAGGTAATTTACATATTTTTTTTACAGAGAGGTTTTTCTAAGATTACGATTTATTGGTAATGGAGAATGTTTTTTTTTTTCTGTTCTGACTTAAAATCAATTGTACAACCACGCTGTACATACTTTAACGTGTAGCCTTCATAGTCTGGCATAAATCAGCATTAAAGCACGCTTACCTATAAAGTAACAAAGATTAGAGACGTATCAGACTCTTGAGGAAAAAAAACCCAAATAAATCGGGGTATAAAATATGTAAGGTAGGTACCTTAATATTACGATTTTATTGAAATAATGAACTGCCTAGTGTAATAAGCTTTATTAAGTTCTAGTAACTCACGAAGTTTCATTAAAATGGTTAGAGCTATGTTTGAGAAAAAATAACATAAACCCTGGATGTGTATGGGAAGTACCTTATATTTAATTTTTCATGGAATAATGAACATCATAGTATAGTAGAACGTTTAAAGTTGTTGTAATATCACAAAGTGTTAACAAAATCGTTAGAGCCATTTCTGATGTAAAAAAAAGCTACGGTAGCATCCCTTCAAAAAATCAAGATAAGAAAAATATAAAATAAACTAACTGGAAATTATAAAAATAGTATTGTTCTAACCGAAATTGTATTTAAATCCGATCAGTAGTTTAGGAGCTAGGGCCTGCAAAGACAAACACACATACAGCCATACATATTTTTATTTTTTTTGACTCGAAGTGTAAGCTAGACAATCGATTCCTATCAAAATCTCAACTAAAAAATCGATTTTAGGCTTTTACAATACATACTTTTTCAAAACATGCTTGGAAATTTGAGCTATGTTTTGACAACCTTCTTCGAGATAAATCGAAATACGAGCAGCGGCCGGCAAAAGTTGTATGAAAATCAATATCTGTCGTGTTCAGCGGCCAAGTAAATTACTATGTAAACTCACAACTGTCGCGTCGTTTAAATTAAAAATGGAACTACATACGTATTCTACTCCAAACCATGGCAACCTAGGAGGAAGCTTATCAAAGGTGTTATTTAAATTTGGAAGTGATTTGCAAATAGACGCTGTTTATTAAAAAAAAAACAAATACGTGAAAAATAATTGTTGTTCGTTGCTCGTCATTGATTTTGAAAAGTAATTATTGACCTTTTTAATTTCGAAAGAAGAAAGAGAAAAGTACTGTCAAGCCTTGGCCACAAACGCATTGATGGACTTACATTTTGTGCCTCGGCTTCGCCTCAGCCCACAATTACACGTTCGTCCGTCAATGCCTTAAAAGAAAAGAAATGTTTTGGATAGGCCAAGCGACTCTTTTTTAACCCGGCGAGGATGTGGTGAAAAAAGTTACGTGCAGGTCATGGAGGGTATATTTGACCCTGTATTATATTGCAATTTTAATGGCTGAATTCACATTTTTCAAAAAAGAATTTAAGTTGACTCTATTGGTCGGCTAATATTGTATGGATTTTGAAAACAAAGAACATGTGATAGTACAAAATGTTTTTTATACATTAGTTTTAGCAAAGGTTAAAAAATACTGAACTGTATGAAGGCACTGCTAGAGGCTGGATTGTACTGCTTTTGGTAGAGTGATATTTACTCTTTTTGACTTTGCGCATGTGTGACTCTGTTCGCAGGCGGCAGCCGACTGAGAAGCGGTGTTGAACGTGTGGGCGAGTCTCTTAGCAACAGCTACTGAGACGTCCAACATCCTATGACCACGGAAAAAAAAACTACACTGGATTAAAAATTGACAGGGTCAACATGACCCCTCCACATCCTCGCCGGGTTAAAGGGTTTTATACCAAAAGGGTGACAACGGGACTGTATTACTATAGTTCGTTCGCTGAATTAGCTGCAACTTTGAAAAATGCCACTCGCCGCAGCTGAGTTCAATCACGGCGCCGCCGACGTTACACCCGCACGGGGTCGCGTGAATCTTTTTCATCATATCAGTCGAAAGACGACCAGTTCTGCCCGCATCCAGCGTCTTCCTGCGATCTTCACCCGGTCGTCGGTCCACCGTTGGAGGCCTGCCTACGTTACGTCTTCCGGTGAGCGGGCACTATTGGAGAACTTTACTGCCGCAACGGCCTTCGGTTCAACGAGGTATGTGCCCTGCCCACTTCCAATCCAGTTTAGCGATTCTGTAAGCTTTGGTTCTCCTGCGGATCTCCTCATTTCCCTTTGGGTGACCTTGAGCCTTCTTATAATGCTCATAGTAAGTGACCATGTATCAGTTCCGTTACACCATGGACACTTCATACAACGGGTCAGAAATGACATTTCAAAAAAGGAATGACCGAACAAACAAAATGGCGGCGAAAACCTATACGTTTAAAAAACCAAACTGTAACCAATCTGTATCAATCTGGGTGACGAGGGGGTGAGGTCGCAATATGGAGAGCGGCAGGGAGTGTCCATACTGTATGTTAGTACTATTATAAACATATAGTTTGGTTCCGTATATCATCACTGGCAACAATGCCAAGATATTACCAATTGTGAATAAAAATAATTTTCGAAAACAACAAGCTTGCATTGTCACGCGATTATACATATGCATGCAAAATTTCAGCTCAATCGGAAACCGGGAAGTGGGTCAAATTTAACTTGCAAGATTCCACCCGAACAAACATGCCTACATACATTGCAAGATAAATAAAAGCTTGTAAAAAATGGAAATTTAACAAATGCGGCTATATTGGAACGGCAGTCTCTCGATTATTATAGATAGAGGAAGTATACATACAGAAATCACGCAACGAATAATATGAAAAGAGACCAAAAAAAGACGTGTGGCACTCGGGGACTGCCGCGGTAAAGCTATTGCATAGCATTTTTATCAACTTTTGACAGTAAGGAAGTTACACCAGTAAAATTGACTAAGTCCTTTTAGTACCCCAAATCGCTAATAGAGTGCACTGTAAGTTATTTTAGAACGCGGTAACGTTACTTCACACTCGGCCGAGCCATTAAAATTGACTATCCTTTTAGTACCGCAAGTCGTCAATAGATGGCACTGTAAGTTTTTTTAGAACGAGGTAGTGTTAGGTTTTTTAAGCGACTTCCAAAAAGGAGAAGGTTCTCAATTCGTCTGTATGTTTTTTTTTATGTGTGTGTTCTCAATTACTCAGCATGTTTTTTTTAGGGTTCCATATAAATTTTATCAAAATCGGTGTAGTACTTTATTAGAAAATTAACAAAAACCAAAAATAATAATGGAAAAATGTACTAAGTTGTTGCGATGGAAGTCGGTTTTTTAACGTGTTTAGCGTTTTTAATTATTCGTTACGGAATTTCTTGATTCGGTCGCCGCGCTCAAAGCCCGCGATAAAAGCTATGCAATAGCTTAAAAATTGCGACATCCAGATGTCATAGGTCCATGTTTCCGATAATTGCTGCCGCCCGCCCCTGAACACCTCTGACCCGCTCCGAAACTTGCAGCCGATCACAATTTATTAATGTCCGCAAGTTTCGCTTTTCATATCACAGTGTTAAGGTTCATTTTATATGGTACGTATACTTGTTTAAAGCGCTGCTTGTGTCGGTGTCAGATTTCAGCGCGAATTGCGATAGGGAAGAGTTCATAATATGGACAATAATTATAATGACTAGACCATATACTTTTACACTAAGGATTTGATGGGCGCAAAGCAGAGTAACCGCCTCCGTGGCGTAATAGTTACTCTATTCGCTTTACACCAGGAGGTCGCGGGTTCGATTCACGGTGGGGTCAACTTATAAGACTCGGTTTGTTTGGTGGTAGTGCATTTTCTAAGCTCGCCTGGCTAGCTACCACCATCTTATTTAAGTCTTGCCGCCAAAAATCAGTGTTAAAAACAGTGATGTGTTCCAGCATGAAGATATGATGGCCAGTTCTCCATTGCGTTGGGGAATCTTGGCAAGCCCGCCTACATCTTCGGCATCATCATCACTTGGCATGACTATTGGTAAGCCCTTGGCATCAGGTGAGATGATGCCAAGGGCTTACCAATAGTGAATAAAAAAAAATCGAGACGATGTCTTTACTTTTTTTTTATCTAAAATATATAAATGACTAGCTTTTGTCCGTGGCTTCCCCACATGTACATTGATGGTGCGCGGTAGGCGGTTAGTTATAATTATAACCTTCCCGGGCGTGCGCGCAACAACTGTATGAAGTTTCAACGCAATCGGATGAACTGTAAGACAGCGCATAAAATAAGAACAAACATTGATTTTTAGGGTTCCGTACCCAAAGGGTAAAAACGGGACCCTATTACTAAGATTTCACTGTCCGTCCATCCATCTGTCTGTCTGTCACCAGGCTGTATTTCATTAACCGTGATAGCTAGTTAGACAGTTGAAATTTTCACAGATGATGTATTTCTGTTGCCGCTATAACAACAAATACTAAAAACAGAATAAAATAAAATTTTTAAGAGGGGCCCCCATACAACAAACGTGATTTTTTAGCCGTTTTATGCTCGATATTAATAACGGCAACAGGTAGACGCTTGAAATATTCACAGAGTATTTAGTTGTATTATTCACTTTAAAAATAAATAATTAAATCAAAATAAAATAAATATTTAAGCCTTTGTCCAGCAGTAGACGTTTTTCGTTTACGTTACTTTGATATGATGATGATGAAACCTTTTTAATTTACGATAAGAAATGATTGAATGTTAATATTTAAGAAACGCTATCTTCTAAACGCTTTTTATAATTTCCCCAATATTAGGAATGTCACCGAAAATCTCCCAAATTCCCCACAAAATAATACTCCGATTTATATGTCACTACCACTATTGCGGACTAGCTAATGGTCCAAAATTAAATATTATACCAATAAAAAGGATAATAATGGCTTCCCCCACATCCGACCTCTCCGATAATTTCTCCGCCGCTCGCTCAATAAATATACCTTCGACGTTTTCAAGTTAGAAGTTGGTATATATCATAATAACCTGGGGCCAGACAGGAACCATCCGCCCTTCAGCCGCTTGCAATAAAGGGAATCCCTTTAAACGTGGCATTCTTGTCCCTTCGACTTATAAATATCAATTTATCCGCGACGACGACGTCAAAGCGAGCGAACGAGCGAGCGAAGCACGGCCGTTTCCTCGTAGCAAGTATACGTGTACGACTCGCCGGCCATCCGTCTTGCGATCGCCCGCTTTATCTCAATTTTTTCCATGAAATTTTTATGTTGAACAGACTGCTCTGAGCTCCTGAAATTGCTTCTGAACGTAATTACTGAAAGGAATTGTGTTTTTATGGGACCGGCTTTTCTTAAATTTCGTAGCACACTCAGCCAAAATTATATTTATTTTTTATTAATTAATCAGATGTTCAGATCTTAATCTAACCTTAGTATTGGATACTTCTGCTATTAGAATTTTTATCACGCTTTTATTAGTTTTACCTGTATGTTTGTAAGTATGTAACCGACTCCTTTGGACTCGATTTTGACCCACTTTAAACGGACAGATTTAATTCAAACTTTGTAGACTTATCAAGAATCAGCGACAATATAATAATTTCATAAGTTTGAACTAAAAAATAAATAAAGTTTAAAAAAACTAAAAAAACACGCTTTTAAAGTACATCAGACTAAAAAGTAAAAAATAATTCTCAAGTTGAAAATAATAATTAACAAATTACTAGTATTATTGTGAAAAAGTGTGGGTTACTCGATAGACCAAAAATATGGCACAGAGCGCCCCACGCTTTTTCACAATAATACTAGTAATTTGTTAATTATTATTTTAAACTTATATTAAGAATTATTTTTTACTTTTTAGTCTGATGTACTTTAAAAGAGTGTTTTTTTAGTTTTTTTAAACTCTATTTATTTTTAACTATATAAAAAAATATATGTTACCTTTAGCAGTCCTTGAATTTCAAAAAGCTAGAGTCATACGTTACGGTGTAACACATTCCTAGCGACATTCACACCAATTGCGAACCGCGCACAACACAACATTAACATTCATTAAATACTTATGTTCTCGCCTTAAATTTACAGTGAACCTACAAAAATAGAGCGATATATTACGAGGATTTACGGTACAAATATATGTAAAGTTTACCAGATATATTATATGCAGGGGTTGGTGAGGGGTAGGTTCGTGAAAACATTCAGCTACGTGCCTCGGCATAATGCTCTGAGGGCACAGAGGATGCTAAGCTTCCGCAATTCGTCTTCGAGGAATCCCTCATTTGGAATTTGGATGAATTTCGGAGTGGCTGAAGGTATGGTGTAGGTTTGTAATAAAATAGAACCTACTTTAAGGTTTTTTATACCTAACTTACTTCACAAACACAAACAGACGTATTAAAGAAAGAATCTGATCTCTAAGATACAGGGTCCCCCTAGTTTGGAGATCAGTACACCAAATTATTTACTATTACCAACTCCAACTACCACTTAAGATGTTTTTGTTCCTCATTTTATCACTATAAGTAATAACAGTGTACCATTTAGTGGTTTGTCAATAAAGATTATTCTTATTCTTATTCTTATTAATCAGCTCATATACGTCCCCACCGAGGGGCTCGAGCCTACCCTGAATTAGAGCGATCGGGTCTGAGTCGACCACGCGGGCTCAATGCGGGTTGGTCGACTTCACACACAGCCTTCGAGTTTCTTCACAGGTGTGTGGAAGGTTTCCTCACGATGTTTTCCTTCACCGTTAAAGCAATCGGTGAGTATATGTACGTAAGTTTCGAAAAACTCAGTGGTACATTGGCCGTCCGGATTTGAACCCGGCACCTCTGGTTAGGAGGGCCGAGTCGTTACCGGTTGAGCCACCGACGCTAAGTTACTTACGCTAAACTAACTGCTAAACCTAACTTCATTTTTATCCAGGTGTATCATTGAGTTGACTTTACTAAAAAAAATTAATCAATGCACATCTTCAGAAAATCATTACCTACTAGACGATCATTGTAGGAAAATCATTACCTACTAGACGATCATTGTAGGAAAATCATTACCTACTAGACGATCATTGTAGGTAATTTTGCATATTCAGCAACCTAATTTTTAGGGTTCAGTACACCCAAAAGGTGACCTCCGCTTTTCGCCCGTGTATCTGTCTGTCTGTCGGCGGGGTGTATCTCATAAACCAAAAGTAATAGGTAGAAAATTGAAATTTTTACTGAGTGTGTTTTTCTATTGCCATCATAACAACAAACAATAAAAATTAGAAAGATGAAAAATAGGGGGATCCCCACCCCATACAAAAAATGTGTTTTATAGGTATTTTAGAGATATTTTTTTATTTAGCCCTTTCGTAAAAAAGGTAATATAATATACAAGCGTGAAGCTTGATATGATTATAATTTTTATTCTGAAGTAAAACAACAAAAAATAAAAACTGGCCAAATGTAGCTAAGGAGCCCAAACTGAATAAAAAAGCATTTTAATGTCGCTCACGGTAATGTATTGTGTTCGAAATGTGATTAGATATCATATTTTGTCATAATTGTCTGGAGAGATGTGGTAGTAAGGAACCCTAAGAATTCGACTCGCAATCGGCCGGTTTTAATTTTTTAGGGTTCCAAAGTCAACAAGGAACCCTTATAGTTCACCATGTCTGTGTGTTCGTCCGTCTCTCCGCAGCTTAGCTCAGAGGCTATTAGTGCTAGAAAGCTGTACTTTGGCACGAGTATACTGGTACATATAAATCACGCCGACAAAGTGGTTACAATAAAGTCTTGAAAAAATATTTTTTAGGGTACCTCCCTTACTTGTAAAGAGGGGATGAATTTTTTTTCGTTGACGTACCCTGTCGTGTGGGGTATCGTTAAATAGGTATTTCAAAACTACTGGGGGTTTGCTACAACCATTTTTCTATTCAGTGATCGGTTTGTGAAATATTAAGCTTTAAAGTGAAATATTAAGCTTTAAAGTGAAATATTAAGCTTTAAAGTGAAATATTAAGCTTTAAAGTGAAATATTAAGCTTTAAAGTTCTAATTTTAGTTAGAGTCAAGTGTTATCTATCAGTTATCACGGCTTAGTAGACTTTCTGGAGTAACAGTCGACCAACTTAAGGTGTGCAGTTGGATTTGTTAAATGTTCATAGATTTTCCATACAAAATGCTCTGTTACTAAGTGCAAATATAATTTTGTTATTTGCAATATTCATAAACTTTTGAGAAGACAACGGAACTCTACTTTGCGCGTGTCCGACTCGCACTTGGCCGTTTTTTTATTTTTAACGTAATATAGGTGGACAATGTTAAGTGTTGTTTATGCAACGAAGTGACTTTAATCTATATCTATACTAATATTTTAAAGAGGAAAGATTTGATTGTTTGTTTGTTTGCATTGGATAGGCTCCGAAACTACTGGACCGATTTGAAAAATTCTTTCACCGTTGGTAAGTTACACTATCCGCGGTTGCTAAAGGCTATATTATATTTTCAAAAACTTTAGGGATCCTTATAAAAACGCTAATAATGTAACCCAGGGTGTAAAAAATGACCTAAAAAATTCCTGCATTATCTACAAAAAGTAGTGTAGAGTGTAGTGCAGTGTAGTGTAGTGTAGTGCATTGTAGTATAGTGCCGTGTAGTGTAGTATAAGGTGGTACGAAGTTCGCCGGGCCAGCTAGTACTTAAATAAAAATGAATCTGTTCAAAATAATTACCAAAAAAAATATTCTGTATACTGAACGGACTGACTATTTGAAAACTGCATTTTCTAAGAAACCTCACCTATTTTGTGTCGATTTTATAACGGACTCTACTACGCTGATAGAACAAAACTAATATAAATATATATACGGTCGAATTGAGAAACCTCCTCCTTTTTTGAAGTCGTTTCAAAAGTAACCCGTGTATTAATGATAGGTAGGTATATACCTAATAGAAAACAAGTTACACAGTTCCAACAAACCAAGCCTTCTTACAGAAAAATCTTTACAAATTTTTTTTCATTATCTTCACTCGCGGGATTTACAATTTTCGCTTCAAAGTTGTTAGGAGATTAGCACACAGCGACAAAGCTGCTGCGATATCTTAAATGTGAATCTGTTGTAAACAAATTCTCGCGCGCACGCTTTATTTATGAGTTTATTTATCATTAACAAATTATTAAAGCTCAGAGGAGCACAGTTTCTGCGCTCTATTACGGGGCTTTGTATTTAAAACACGTTTTAATTTAAAAGAATATTTTTTATAGTTACGTTACCTGCGAGTAAGCAACCCATTACTCGAGTGTTTCCGGTTTAGCATGTATTATGTATTAAGCCATTAAATCAGCGGATTTTATTTAAAATAGGTTATATAATATAATAATATAATATAATAATATAATAATTTTGCGTCTTCGTTCATCATGCGAACGGCCAAGGAGTGGAATTCCCTTCCGGCGTCTGTATTCCCCGATTCGTACAATTTAGGAATCTTCAAGACGAGAGTGAATAGGCACTATTTGAGCTTGCGTGTCACATCCTCGGCTGCATCGGCACTTACCATCAGGTGAGGTGCAGCCAAACGCACTCAAATTTTTAATAAAAAAAAATAAAAAAAATAAGGCAACTATGTATTCGCTACATGACACGTAGAATTTAGATCAATGTCTTCAATGTGAATTTCGGAATGAAAATAATTTTTGGGGTAATATAGAATACTTTTATTTAATAAATTAAAAAAATAAATTCGCTAAAAAAGGATGACTATGAAAGAACAGTAAAACAGAATCATTTACTTCGGAATTAAACCTAAGTAGATAATAAATGATAGGTAAAAATTAAAATTAAAAGCCCTTATAATCGGGCTGCAAAAGAATGTGGCTGTCCAATTTCGAAACTCAGCTACTGACAATTCTCAGAGTTTTTTTAAATTAGCCTCATAAAAAAAGGTTGCGCGCTAAATTGTTGAAAAAAAAAAAAATGAATAGAATATATTTCAATGAAAATATTTGTTAGATAGAAGATATACTTCAAGATCTAGTCCTAAAAGTATTAAAAAATGTAACAATATTGAAAAAAGCAGATCTAAAAATTTTGCAGTTACTGCGTTTTAAAATGGGGCAGCCGAATGGTGGTTTTCTCTTTGGTGATTTCTTCGTTATTTGAATTTTAAAGTTATTGATTTATGTTTTACTAACATAGTTTTTAAGTAAAATTGTAACTTACATATTATGAACTGTAATTGTCTGAAAATTAACTGAATTTAATTTAATTTAATACCTAATATAAACAAAATAATAATGCAATATGATATGAGGAACAACACACTGTAATCCGGTCCCAAACTAGGAATCATTTTATTAAGAAACCAGACTCTAAATTGCATACTTATATACGTTAAAATAATTACATCTTAACTAATATTATAGACGTGAAAATCTGTTTGTTACCTATTCACGCTTCAACACTTCATCCAATCTTGATGAAATTTGGCATGCTGGTAGTCTGTGTAACTAGAAAGGACATAGACTACTAATTTTCCCGTGTAAATAGCATAGTCCGCTTGCGGCTCGCGCAACACTCACCCTCAAAGACAGTCATAATAACAATGTCCACGCAGGCGAAGCCGCGGGAAAAAGCTAAAATTATATAATTAGTTAATATCCAGACACAGCGCAAACCTGTTCGTCACACGAATGATTGCCCTAGGTGGAGATCGAACCCATGACCCTCAGACAGGCAGGCAGACAGCAGCGCTACCACTGTATTTCAACCGACTTCAAAAAAGGAGGAAGTTCTCAATTCGTCTGTATGTTTTTTTTGTATGTTTGTTCGTCTACGTCTACGTCTTTGTCACACACGAAACCCATGTCCGGATTGTTGGACGTTGTAGGGCTAGTGGCGATTTCTATCGTTGCTGGTTTTCCGGCTTTTATGACTGATGGCCATGTAGTTAAAGCAGCTGACACAAAAGGCTTATGCCGAAGTATATTAGTACTAACATACAGTATGGACACTCCTGCCGCTCTCTAGATTGCGATCTCACCCCCTCGTCACCCAAATAGATACAGATTGGTTATAGATTAATTGTCAAACGTGTAGGATTTCGCCGCCATTTTGTTTGTTCCGTCATTCGTTTTTGAAATGTATGAAGCTCATGAAGTGTCCAGGGTGTGCTTATGCTTTGTATTTTCCGAATAAGTTAAGTCACACCAGTAAACTACGAACGAACAATATTGGCGATAAAAATTCAACGATAATAAAGATATTCTTGCTTACAACAATAAATACACCTAAAATAATTATTACATTTAATTCTAATTGGGTTGTGATAAAATATATAGTTAATTAAAAAATATATTTTTGTTTTTTGAGCGTCGGTGGCGTAACGGCTAGGGCCGCCGCCTCCTGTCCGGGAGGTCGTGGTTCGAACCCCGTCACGTACCAATGTGATATCGAATTTAGATTTCATACTCGTATTTACGTTTATCCGACGCTCTTACGGTGAAGGAAAACATCGTGAGCAAACCTGCACACGCCTGCGATGAAACTCGAAGGTTGTGTGTGAAGTCGACCAACCCGCACTGGGCCCGCGTAGTCGATTAAGGCAAGGCATTTGTAAAACAGTTGTCTCTATTTTTCCCTTTACGTGTAAAAAGAAAAGACAATAACCACACTTTAGCACTTTTTCAATGTTTTACGTTGTTATTTCTCTTAAGATTTCAATTTAAAAACTAAAATTTAGCAGGTTCTCTGTAGTACTTAAAAAGAAATATCTCCATATAAAAACTATGTGCAAATTTAGAAATTTTATTAATAAACAATTCGTTTTAGACTTTTTTTTAGACGTTTTAGACCTGTTTTTGGGATTTTTTATGATCGAGTAAAGTACACACTATCGTGTAACATATTAACACATTCCTCAGACAATATCCTTAAGTATGTCCAATATTTTTTGCAAGACCGATATTTAGTAGTAATTACCCAAAAAATATGATCTAGCAAAAGGGTTTCTCCGCTTCTCCACCGGTGCCTCGCCTTAAGGCCCGATCGACCTCATTCAGGGTAGGCTCGAGCCCCTCGGTGGGGACGTATATGAGTGGATATGATGAATAGTTTTTATTTTTACTTTAGGTATTTTAGGTAAGCATAGTGTACTTTATGTGTTTGCATGACTTATCATGAATAAATAATTAATTATTCATTAAAAAATTATACGATGTACAAATTATGAAAATTTATCGCGTTTCTCAATTTCATAAATACTAAAATAAAAAAATACTTATTCATAACTTGTGTACTCACTTAGTAACCCGCAAAAGTGTTCATGTATTTTTCAAAGGGCCTTCTTATTTTTCTGTAAAGAAAATGTGTTTCGTCGCCAAAAGGGGCTGTTATGGTGAACAATGCTCGTCCCATCTGCGCCCACGCGCCCACTCCCAAGATTCAATTAAATTTTTACTGAAGATTATCACGCAGACTTTTTTTTTTGTGTGGTGCGTCTATTGCGTTTATGTAAAAGAAAGTGTTTTGTTTGAAACGCTCGTCAAGAAATAATCTAGACACACGGCAGTGTGTCCGCCAAGTTCGAAAAGAAAAGGTTGTCTAGAGATCGCTTCTTAGCCTATATGTACAACTTCCTTAATCATTGTATCTTTGTTTTATTCTCTTATGTTGTGCAATAATGTGTTTTTAATCAATCGATCAATCAAACAGGTGACACCGTCCGTGGGTTATATTATACACGAACCATTTCGGGACACATTCGACCTACCTGTAACTTAAAATCTTTTTGACTTACACTTACGAAGTAACTAGTATCTCATCTGTGCTTACACACTTGTGATTTTGTGTCTCTAGTAAGACTCACTATTTTTATCACTCACACGCTCACTGACTTATCAATATTATAGACCACTTCCAGGTGACTTAGAAACTTGAAATTTGGCACCGAGATAGGTAATTGGATGTATACAAAGTAAAAATTCAAAAAACGGCCATGTGTGAGTTTTACTCGCGCACCAAGGGTTCCGTATCACCACTAATGAGCAAAATATATAGACCACTTCCAGGTGACTAAATAATCTTGAAATTTGCCATCGAGATAAGTTATTATGCATAAACGAAGAAAACAAATCGAAAAAAACTGGCCAAGTACGAGTCGGACTTGCAAAATTAGGGTTCCATATCACTAGTATTTATCAAAATTATAGACTATTTCCAGGTGACTTAGAAACTGGTTTGGCATTTAGGTGGGTTCATAGGGGGATACAAAGGAAAAAGAAAAACTGGTCAAGTGCGAGTCGGACTGACGAAATTTGGGTTCCGTGCCACCTTTACTCATTATTCATATAGGTAGACCACTTCCAGGTGATTTTTTAATTTGAGATTTGAAATCGTAATTTTATTGGGCTTATTGAGTAAAAATTCAAAAAAATGGCTAAGTGCGAGCCGGACTTGCACATCGAGAGTTTGGTACCATTAAAAAGATCTTATATGTATGTCTATTGCTTTAATTAAGGGTAGGAAATTAGTATTAGTACTTTACAATAATTAATGATACATCTAACATGAATATAGCAAAATATATTGTTGTATATTTTTTTAAATTTATACATACTTCAAAATATTTGTCATAAATAGAGTTGAAAGTAACGGTGTAGACCTATCTTTGGGATTTTTTTCTACTGAGCCAAAACTTCTCAATCGTGTTTCTAATAGCTTTTGACTTTAATTAAAATCATCAACAATAAGGGTATTTTTTTTCAACCTTGGGTTTTCTATCGTTTAGGAGTTATTGACGTCAAAAATAATGAAAATCTGTAATATTACCGCCTTAAAAAGTCTTAGCTTCAAAATTAAAGTTCGCACTTTAATTTCAATTCTTCTAACTTTAGGGAACAAATTGAGTACGGGAAACAAGTTTTCAAGATAACATTTTGCTGAGACCCAAACGCAAAAAACGACATTCTATCATTGTCTGTCTCATCAAATCATAACCCATCGCTTGGGTCCTCGCTAATTAACCACAAATCACAAAGTGCAAACTATCGACTCAAAAACTTTATTGTTTTAAAAGTTAATTTATTGTACACATATCTTCCTTATCAAAATCTATCGACAAAAATTTATCGTGTATTGCGACACTTAATAACAACCCTCTGTTTACAGGCTCGCTACCTCGCAAATGAAAAATAAACATCGTAAGTTACAACAGTCGCGATGTTTCACGCAGGTATTAAAGTTACATATTTGTGAGTTGACTCTGTTTCGCTACCTTCTGATGACTTGGAAACAAAACATTATCATGCTTCGATAAGAGAAATTAACAATTATAAAAAATAAACATCGTAAGTTACTACAATTGCAATGTTCCACGCAGGTATCAAAGTTACATATTTATAAGTTAATGACTCTGTTTAGATACCTTGTGATGACTTGGAAACGAAACATTATCATGCTTGGATAAAAGAAATTAACGTTTATAAAAAATAAACATCGTAAGTTACTACAATTGCAATGTTTCACGCAGGTTTCAAAATTATATATTTGTAAGTTGACTCTGTTTCGCTACCTTCTGATGACTTGGAAACGAAACATTATCATGCTTCGATAAGAATAATTAACAATTATAAAAAATAAACATCGTAAGTTATTAAAACGCGATGTTTCACGCAGGTATCAAAGTTACTAATTTATATGTTGACTCTGTTTCGCTACCTTCTGATAACTTGGAAACGAAACATGATCATACATCGATAAAAGAAATTAACGTTTATAAAAAAATAAACATCGTAGTTACAACAGTCGCGATGTTTCACGCAGGTATTAAAGTTACATGTTTGGGGCCGTCCATTAATCACGTGATCTTTTTTTAAGCATTTTTTAACACCCCTCCCCCTTGGTGATACATGGTGAGGTTTAAGACTACCCCCCACCCCCCACCCAACATCACGTGTATTTTTAGTATCTACAAAAAATCTTAATTTTTAGGCGATTGGCGTGCCGAGCCGGGAAGTCGTCGGCGGCGCGTGAGTAGGTACTTCGTTCGTTGCCTAGCAACGGCGAGTCAAGGTCACACTACACGCCGCTTTTCGATTTAAAAATCGCGCGTTTGAAAAAATAAATACACGTGATATCTTATTACACCCCCCCCTCCCCAGTTGTGACATTTCGTGATTTTTGTCAAACCCCTCCCCCCCCTTTCAAGCCTCACGTGATTAATGGACGGTCCCTTTGTAAGTTGACTCTGTTTCGCTACCTTCTGATGACTTGGAAACGAAACATTATCATGCTTCGATAAGAGAAATTAACTTTTATAAAAAATAAACATCGTAAGTTATTAAAACGCGATGTTTCACGCAGGTATCAAAGTTACATTTTTATATAAGTTGATTCTCTCGCTACCTTCTGATGACTTGGAAACGAAACATTTGTTTCGATAATAGAAATTAACGTTTATAAAAAAATAAACATCGTAGTTACAACAGTCGCGATGTTTCACGCAGGTATTAAAGTTACATGTTTGTGAGTTGACTCAGTGTCGCTACCTTCAGAAGATTAGGAAATGAAACATTATCATGTTTCTAACTATCAGATAAATTAAAGTTTATTGAAAATGAAAAATCGAAATGACATAAAAATGGATGATCTTTTTTCATCCACAATTGATAAGCCCTTGGCATCATCTCATCTGAGTGTAATTGACGATGAAATATTATAACTATAATATTTCAACCGCCTCCGTGGCATAATGGTTAGTCCATTCGTTTTACACCAGGAGTTCGCGGGTTCGATTACCGGGGGGTCAACTTGTAAGACTCGGTTTGGTTGGTGGTAGGGCATTTTCTAAGCCCGCCTGGCTAGCTACCACCATCTTATCTAAATCTTGCCGCCAAACATCAGTGTTAACAACATTAATGTGTTCCGGCTTGAAGATAAGATAGCCAGTTCTCCATTGCGTTGGGGAATCTTGGTAAGTCCGTTTCCAGATGGAAACGGCATCATCGTCACTTACCATCAGGTGAAATGATGCCAAGGGCTTACCAATTGCATATTTAAAAAAAACCTAATTCTGTTTTACATATTAAACGTTTTTTATTCATTTATTCATAATTGGTATTTTTTTATTATAACGTATATACTGAAATCTCTGACACGTAACAATTCTGATGGTTCATTATTTTTGTATTGTTTATTTCAAAGAAAGGACCGTGGCGGACGGCGCCAAAAAGTGTCGTAGGCCAAGAGTCTCTCCGGGTCGCTGAGTCAGCGCAATGAGTAAGTAAGTATTAAATCTAATGGTAAGTGACGATGATGCAGAAGATGGAAGCGTGCTTATCAACTTTCCCCAACCCAATGGGGAACTGGCTATCTTATCATCATGCCGGAACACATCAATTCTATTAACATTGATGTTTGGCGGCAAGACTTAGATAAGATGGTGGTAGCTAGCTAGGCGGGCTTAGAAAATGCCCTACCACCAACCAAACCGAGTATTACGCTAACTAACCATTACGCCACGGAGGCGTTCAAAGACTGAAAATGAAAATAAACTCAGTAATGAAAAAAAAACAATTGTAAACAGTCATTTTCTAATACACAGAACTAGAGAAAAAATATCCTTATGCATCTTTTTTTGGCTAAGTGTAACCATACAACTGCTGCAATTTAAATCGAAACATTATGATAATTTATGAACTTCTTAACAAAACGATATAAATTTATTTCATTTTCTTACTCCTTGGAAATTCTTCTTATTTTATTTACAATGAATTAAAAACCACAATTTTCACTCAATTGACGTAACAGCCACGTTGCAGTATGAGCTAAAAAGATCTTTATTTTCAAGTATTTCCTTCGATGTTTGAAACATCGTGAATCGAGTCGCTAATTTTAGGGACAACTTACAACCAAAACTAAACCATAATCATGCATTAGAGTTGTAAGGGAGTGTATTCCCAGCGCGCTTCATAAAAACGCAGTTTTTATACATTATTCAATTAGTTGTTGAAATTTTGTAAACACGTCCTAGAAAATAATATCTGTGTCTGTGGATTGTTAGATTTCCGCGAAAACTGTCAGACTACCGTAAAAGTGTTTTTGACTCCTTGCCTGCGCCTGTGTTTTCCGACTATTTCAATTTGGGGATCTTCAAGGCGAGAGTGAATTGGAATAATTTGAGTTCACGTTTACTATTCTTGACTACTTCGTCACTTTCCATCAGGTGGGATGTAGTCAAACTTACTCAATTCTTTTATAAAAAAAAAATACTTCGGAACTTAAAAAAAACATTTTTTTTCTGAAATTTGACAAAGATATTAGTTTCTAATGTGTTTACAAAATTTCGAAAATTTAGTGATTTATATTCAAATTAGAACCTTATTACGTTTGTATAAAGCGCGCTAAGAATAGAGTTGTTAGGTAAATACGAAAATGAAAAAAAAAACTTATTTATTATTATTTTATTTTGTGTCAGAATCTGCAATACAATGTAGATTCTCATAAATAACAACTTCGGCACTGCAAACTAATTTGCCTGAAAAAGCAATTTCATCGCCAACATAAATTCGTCTGGTACACATACCACCTAATAAAAACAGCCAACACTAATATCTTTATAAGCGCACGCAAAACAAATTACCATAGAAAAGAGATTCGGGGAACTTTCCTATATACACTTGCCCATTATAAGTTTTTGGAAGAAAAACACTTTCCCGCGCACACGTCGGTAGCTCCCGCGCTTTTTTCTCGGCTCACTTTTCTAAGTGCCATAAATCTTTCAAGTAAATAATTGAAACGATATTTTATGCCAAAACATTCCGCCGCGGGTTGGGCGATGTCGCGGGCGCCACCTGCCGCCCTTTTCCCGTACTTGTACCACTTTCCACTTTAATTTGGTTGCGTAATGTATTTTCAATTACTTGGAAGGAGCCGAAGGAGTGCCGTGATTTGTGTTCAGGCTCAAAGAGATTGGCGATAATTCTTTTGGTCTAATTTTAAGGTTGAATCGTCTTGAGCTACGGTTTAAGGTGGAAATATTACAGATTTTTGTTATTTTTGATGTCAATTAGGTACATCTAAACGATAGAAAACCCAAGGTCGAAAAAAAATACCTTTATTGTTGATGATGTGCCATAAGGTCAAAATCTATTAGAAACACGATTTAGTAGTTTTCTGGCTTTGATATAATAAATCCCAAAGTCTACACCGTTGCTTTCAACTCTAGTTTGACTAATATTTTGAAGCTATAAATCTAAAAAAATATACAACAATATTTGTTTTGATAATACAAAGTGAGTAATGTTATTATTTTTTATACTTTCAGTATAGTTTTTTAATTGAAACAGAAAACCATTGAAAAAGTGCAAAAGTGTGGTTATTTTCTTTACTCTTTACACGTAAAGATAAAAACAGAGACAACTGTTCCAATCAGTACCTCGCCTAAAAGTCGAAGGGTGTTTTCTTTCAACAACTGAGGTAATTTTGTCCATGTCGCATTTTTCTGTAAAAAAGCAACGAAACTCCAGCACGTTACGTTACTGAGTAGAAAACTATAAATTACTTCTTAAATCTTACGCCGGCTATAACTCACTGATATTGGAGAGCGGGCGAAAGTTTCTAATTTGTTCTCAACAAAAGATGGTCCATCATTGGAAGCTGTCCTTCATACTTCCTAACTTTGTATCCGGTTCTTCGAGGGGTAAAGAAAGAACGAACAAAGAATAAAGAATTATAGCTTTACTGTCATAGTTTGTTACCAACTTCGACATGTTTTTATACGTATCATTAGATTTTTTTGTCTTATGGTAGACCTGACATCACTAAATTACGGAATTTACGGACACCGGACAAAAACATCAAAAACCCCGGACATTTGAGTGAAATAAAAACAAATACGAGAAATTGAAAACATAGAATTTTTTTTTAATTTATAGAAATTCAACTTAAACCTCAGCAATACAAATGAAACGCTTTATCAACTAATCAATAATTAATAATTATACACTGTTCTCTATATGAGAGGTATACTGGTAACAAAAATAATTAGGAATATGCTTTAATTTATTGTACATTATTTAATTAAATGGTTTTCCCTAACACAAATAGTGTCCGGTTTTTACCCGGTCACTATTTAAAAACCCCATCGGACGCTCCCCGGACGCCCTACAAACTAGGACAAATCCGAGGAAACCCGGACGGATGGCAGCCCTATCTTAAGGTCCATTTCACAATTGTGTTTAAATCAGAGCCACCAAATGCATTGAAGGATCAATGAACCCCGAAGCGCGACCAAACGCATATTAAAAAGCACCCAACAAGATCTGATAAACGCAGCTTCGTTGAACGCACAACACATTGCCATGTCATAAATAAACGCTCACTTTTTCACTTCGAACTGGAAATTTATCATTTCATTCTACTTTTTTCCCTTTTTCTCCCTCTTTTTGTACATCTTGGATCACACTTTTGAACGCCATTTATTTTTCGATTCGACATTCCATAACGCTCCGCTCCGCTGAGTTGATAAAGGTGTCGTTATGTGATATCTGTTAATAATAAAATGCTCAAGTGCGTCTCTACATTTAATTTCCGTTTTTCCGAAACATAGCTGTTTCTTGACATTTTGTTACGAAGCCCTTTGCAGTTTTAGGCAGCTATATTTATGATAATTTGTAGCACGACTAGTAGGTAGGTAGGTAGGGCGTGGGTTTAAATTAAGGTGCGTGCTTCCAGATGAAATTAATTTAATTTGTGAAATAAAGACCTAGAAAGAAATATACAAGAATTATAAAATGATTAGAACACGTTAAATTTATATCACTATTAACAAAAACATAATTTTATCTTACCCCAGAAGGGTCTTTACGAAAGCAGCAGATTGATAAATAATTATTTATAAGGCATTTTTAATGATGGATATATCGAGATGAAATGTTGGATGATAGAATTTTTTTGAATGATGTTGACAGATAGATGAAAGCGCATGCGTGGAAAAGAAAAAAAAGATGGAATGAAAAGAAGATCGGATAAAACGAGAACGAATAACTGCACACCGCGCTACAAATTTATGATTTCAACATACTTTTTAAACTAATTGTTTATGTTACACATGCTCTATCAATTGTAACTTTTTCAACAATGGCCATTCATTTTCAATTTTGGAACGTGACTAATGAAGTGCGAGTCTTCTTTGTTCAAATCGATCGGCTTTTTAAACATCCTTTACGAAGTCAAGTTTACAGCTTTGTGTTCTCAATACAAGTGCATTATAAACTGTCTTTCGTGGCAATAAGTCATACGTGTAATGAATAAGGGCGATTTGTTTTGAATCCGTCCAAATTTATGGACGATATCGGGGCTTTTTACAGGCGTTTTTCTCTTCATACAGCCATTGTGATCGCCTTTTTCTGCCTCTTTGTCCCGGCCCAAAGTTTTTTATTGTCCTCAACACTGACACTTTACGAGTTATTAATTGGTTGTCACGCTTTTATTTATTTCTCTATTTTGACAGCGTTTTTGCCGTATATATTATGGCGGCTGGATTGAAAATCTATCATATTCAGGTTCTCGTAAATTTGCCGTGATATAGTGCGTTACACGGTAATAATTTTGCGAATACCGTCGAGTAGTGCAGACTGGTGTGACGCGCGCTAAATAATGACGTACCATATTAAAATGCCGCTCGATACTTTATTGTTTTTACTTGTATAACTCTTTTTGACTGACTCGGTGGCTCAGTGGTTAGTGCCCTTGACTACTGATCCGAGAGTCGTGGGTTCGATCTCCACCCAGGGCAAGCATTTGTGTGATGAGCAGATTTGTTTGCTCTGTGTCTGGGTGTTAAATTATATCTATATATGTATGTATTTAAACGTATATAAGTATGTATATCAGTCTTGGTAACCCATAACACAGGGAATCCTACTTTGGGGCCATATGACCATGTGTGATTTGTCCCAGAATATTTATTTATTATTTATTTTTCTTTTTTATTTTACCTTTACATTTTTTCGGTAAATTTTCCTGAGTATGTGTTGTGTGTAACACAGTTTCCGAATTTGATCCATATTATGTACACACCAACCTTTCTATCCACATTTTTTTTTCTATTCACAATTGATAAGCCCTTGACAACATCTCACCTGGTAGTAAGTGACGATGTTGCCGAAGATGGAAGCGGGCTTACCAAGATTCCCCAACGCAATGGGGAATTGGCTATCTTATCTTCATGCCGGAACACACCAATGATATCAACATTGATATTTGGCGGCAAGACTTAGATAAGATGGTGGTAGCTAGGCCAGGCGGGCTTAGAAAATGCCCTACCACCAACCAAACTGAGTCTTATAATTTACCCCGCCGGAAATCGAACCCGCGACCTCTTGTGTTAAGCCAAGTGAACTTTGCTCTGAGCTAAGGAGGCGGTTAAAAACTTATAGAATTTATACTCCCCATACTGGTGACGATGTTCTGAATTCGGGCTGGTTCAAGCTTCCATCGCTCCTCATCCTGACTGCGCCGCCCTACACTCCTATCCTATCTACGCCTCCCTCTGGTTTCTTGGGTCCCCGCGCCCTTGCTGCAGTAATGCTGGCTTGGGGGGGGGGGGGGGCGGTGAACTGAACTGTAACACAGTTTCCGAATTCGACTGCTCTATACTCGCAACATCGTGACTTACCGTACTCTTACGCAACACTAACATACATAAAGTATGTATGTTCAAAGGTCTTGCTATTTCCCGGAACCTACATAAGGTTCTTTTTTTCCCGCCATAAAGCATTGTTGGCTGCTTTATTCCTTGATTTATAAGAGACGTTGGAGAGACAAATAGCCGGATTGTGTTCCAAATTTTTAAAGCCACATTTCGTTTCGCGCGCTTTTGCACCCTCTGAGCGCGGATGCCTTACCGAGCGGGGGTAATCTTGGTACTTAGGATGCTTCTAGTTCCCCAATACCAAAGTATACAGGTTGTAACAAAATTGGTGTAGGTCCCGTTAACTGGGGGTTCGACTCATCATACTGAACAACTTTCCTCAAGAAACCCATTGTCAATTCTCAAAAAAAATTTGGACCCTCCATACTAAAATGCACAAAATTGGTCGATCAGCTGATCGATTTGTATGAAGAGTAAAATATTTTTTTTGCGATTTCTGCAAAGTCGTAGAACAAAAGTTGTTCAGTATGATGAGTAGAAGCCCCAGTTAACGGGACCTACACCAATTTTTTTACACACTGTATATATTAGTACTAACATACAGTATGGACACTCCCTGCCGCTCTCTAGATTGCAACCTCACCCCCTCGTCACCCAGATTGATACGGATTGGTTACAGTTTGGTTGTCGAACGTATTGGATTTCGCCATTTTGTTTATTCCGTCATTACTTTTTTGAAATGACATTTCTGGCCCGTTGTATGAAGTGTCCAGGGTGTGCCTATACTGTGAGATCTAGGTCTAACACTAAATCAACTTCTAGACGAGATTAAAGGACTTATAAATTTTCGATGTGGTTTACAAGATATGGTATTCAAAAAAATGAAAAATGAAAAAATGTTGTAGTAATTCTATTTGTTGTTCAATTAAATAGTTCATAAATAGCTCATAGTTCTTCCGAATTTGACCTCGAGCGCTAGAATCAATTATATTCAGATTATGTTGTACAAATAATATTCTTTTTAATGTTAAGCATCTCTGTAAAGTTCATAATAATTAAATGATCTGTGTTTCCCGACTCCTACAATTTGGGGATATCCAAGGCGAGAGTGAATAGACATTATTTGAGTTTGCGCGTATACCATCCTCGACTACATCGTCACTTACCATCAGGTGAGATGATACTAAGGACTAAAAAAAGGAGACTTACCCAACCTCTAACTAGTTTTTCAAGCAAAGCGTTTTCGTAAGCACAGTATCAAGACTGTAAACTCTGTTAAACCTAGCTCGACTAGGTACCCCCCTATTAAAATGTGTTTTCCGGCGTCTTCCCGCTGCTTAGCTGAAGCGCCACCTATCGGCCTCTTAAGGAGATTTAATGTGGAGTTTTCTCATTTCTATCGGGTCTTACCGCGAAATTTATACTACCTCCGCGGATCTTTTTTCCATACGATTGTACTTCCACGGATTTATGTGGGATGCTGTTTAAAATTTAAAGAGTGCATGTACTTGCCTTTCGCTTTACTCGAAGGTAGGTTAGGGCAAGAGCAGGATAGTTGCCACACTTTTTGTCATTACTCTATACAGGGTGACTTTTAATTTTTGACTTTTTATGTCCCAAAATATAGAGATCTGCAAAAATCGCTAATACTCTGAGAATACTAAAGATAATGTTTTTTACTATTCATAAATTTGTAGGTAAAAATGTAATATTATCTCGCAGCAAAAGTATTTTGCTTTTCATACTGCGAGATATATATATATAGGGTGACTTTAATTTAGGTTTTGATAGCAAAGGATATGAATGTACTCGTGATTACAAACAACTTTCCCAAATAAACTATATGTCAAATAAAAAAAAAATGTTAGTCCTCAATACATAATATAAGTTATCAAATCGGCAAAAATGTATAAAGGACCAAATTTTTGTTTTTGTTTTGACGTATAGTTTCTTTGGGATAGTTGTTTGTAATCACGAGTATACATTCATACCCTTTGCTTTCAAGAACTAATTAAAAGTCACCCTATATATCTATATATCTCTCAGTACAAAAAGCAGTAAAACTGGCCGGTACTTCAGTTTTTTACCTACAAATTTATGAAGAGTAAAAAACAATATCTTTAATATTCCCCGAATAAATTTGCGATTTTTGCAGATCTCTATATTTCCCACATAGGGGATAGTTGCGTTATCCGCGTAAATTTCGTTTAGGACAGATGTACCACCGAGAAACAAGTCATCTATTCCGCAAAAACTTCGATCGCATTTTCCCATGCAATCGCACAGAGACATGAGACATGGTAATCTTAGAAGTCTTTCGATAGGTTAATAAAATGGCATGCTATTTATCCGCGAAACTAGAGTCATTACAATCGGGGCAAGTATACCCCTGGGGCAACTATCCTGGTTTACCCTATGTGACGTTAGGTTACAATGTTTACGATGTTAATATACCTACAGGATGTGGTTTTTGCCGACAACGCCCTTTTCAGGAGGGTTTCTAGTCATGAAACTGAACAACTTTTCCCAAGAAACACATATTTGAACAGCCTCCGTGGCGTAATGGTTAAGTCCATTAGATTCACATCAGGAAGTCGCGAGTTCGATTCCCGGCAAAGTGTAACGTTATATGACTCGGTTTGGTTGGTGGAAGGGCATTTTTTAAACCCTCTGGGCTAGCTATCACCATCTAATCTTAGTCTTGCCGCCAAACATCAGTGTTAATATCATTGATATGTTCCGGCTTAATGTTAATTTTTTTTTGGAGGGTAGGCTTGAAAGAGAATACATCAAAATTTTGTGCTCTCAATAATTTTTATTCTAAAAATTAATTAATCAGCAAATAAAGGTTAAGTTTTATTGCTAAATGTGTTAAGAGCCTAACCTGCACCTGCTGACTCACTATCTCCTCTCCCACTGCACTCTCACCACACAAAATGGATCTGGCTTCACAACTGAACACTAAGATGGACGAAATGGTATCTCTCTTCACTACAAGAATGGGTGAGTTTGAAAAGACTCTTGGACAGCAATCCTCCAATCCATCAACTGCCCCACAGACTGTAAAGGCACTTGCAGCAGAGTTCATCGGATTCAAATCCTTTGTGCTGAAAGCCATCTCACTACTTAAAGACCAGATCGAACTCCTCGCCCAGGGATTCGACCGACAGGAGACGCAATCGCGGCGCAAGGTCCTGCTCTTCCATGGCCTAGCAGAGACAAAGGACGAGAACCTGATGATCAAGGTCCAGACGCTGTTAACCACCCAAATGAAGTTGACCGGCATTGATGAAGCGGCTATTGAAGTTTGTCATCGCTTGGGTGAGAGAAAGACGAAGGACAGGCCCGTACTTGTGCGTTTTTCTTCATTGAAGTCTCGCACAGCTGTTTGGAATGCGAAGACGAAGCTCAAAGGTACCAAAGTGTCGGTGAAGGAGTTCCTCACTAAGCCGCGGCAGGAGGTTTTTGCCGCCGCTCGCAAGCACTTCGGCATTAAGAAATGCTGGTCCAGCGACGGTACAATCTTTGTTTTCCTTCCGGAGGGTACGCGCATGAAGCTGGTCTCCATGGCTGAGTTCCGTGAGCTGCAGTCGCAACACCCGGCTGCTCATGCAACTTGAAACGCATTCCTCCTCACTACACGTTTCTCACGTCGTCGCTAGTGTTGTTACTTTTAATTTTGTCCGGCTTATATATGTTTTATTGTCATAAACGCAGGTAGTTGTTACAAATATCACACCTTTTCAACTTTTTTATGTTTACGTGCTGTGCTAGTGAAGTGACAGTGACAGTAGTGACACTCTTGAGTCTTGTTAGCATTTCGTTTATGTTGTTTTTTTATATTTTTAATGGCTCTGGCCTCTAATCCTTTAGCTGTTCCTGATTTCTTTTAGTCAGCAGTGCCGGTGTTGTGTTGGACTATATTACTGGTTTGTTTAGCTTTAGTAAAAAAATATCTTATTTTATTGCTCTTATTTATTTAGTTTATTATACATATATATATATATTTTTTTTATTTAGGTAAATAAGTATATTCGTATTATTATTTATATTTACATGCCTCTTAGTAACATAGTCGATGAATTTCTTTCTTGCTCTTCTTCTAATGAATATGAAAGTGCTCTCAGTGACGTGTCTTTCACCTCTGATACTGCGGGTACTGCTCCACTTGATATCCAGCTCCAAACAGCGCTCGATAAGAAATGCCTAAAGCTTGTACATATCAATGCCCAGAGTCTGGTAGGTCATTACGCGGATTTAATCGTTACTTTTGGTAATCAGTGTGCCGATGTGATACTCGTCTCTGAATCTTGGTTGAAGCCTTCTTTGCCCTCGACGCTCTGTGAACTTCCGGGTTACAAACTGCTGCGCAATGACAGAACTGGCTGTGGGGGTGGAGGTGTTTGTGTTTATCTTCGAGCTGACATCCCAAGTGCAATTGTAAGTCAGTCCTCAAGCGGATTGCCATATGTTGCATCACTTGAACATCTTCTTGTGAAAATTACTGTGCACCACACCAAAATACTTCTTGGTGTACTTTATTGTCCTAGCGATAAAATTAACTATTTCAATTCTCTGGAGACCATTTTAGCGGCTCACCGTGCTGATTATGATCATGTAATACTGATGGGTGACCTGAACACCTGTCAGTTGAAAAACGACTGCAGGTGCCGCAGCCTGCAGGAAGTAGTTTCAAGCTTTGACTTGAAAATCCTCCCGTCTTATGCTACACACTATTATCCAAATTCAAGGCCATCTTTAATTGATTTAGCGATCGTCTCCAAGGATAATCTGGTTACGTCACACGGACAACTGACCGCTCCGTTTTCGTACCACGATCTGATCCATCTTTCATATAAAGTGCGACCTCCCAAGCGTAAAGGTAAGGTCGTCCTCTGTCGGAATTTTCGAGGTATGGACGTAGACCGGCTAAAGGAAGATGCGGAAAAACTGGACTGGTCGTCCTTGTATGCAGCCGTTTCCGTTGACGATAAAGTAGTCATCTTCAATACAACGCTTCGTGCACTCTTCGATATTCACGCCCCTCTGCGACCCGTTCGTGTGAAGCATTTTCCTGCACCTTGGCTCACACCACATCTTAAGAGTATAATGGCTAAACGCGACCGGGCCAAGGCGAAACATAAAAAAGTCCCAACTGACGAAAATTTTGTCGTATACAAGAAGATTCGCAATGTTTGTAACCGGATGTGCAGGGATGCTAAACGTCGCTACATTCATAGCACTTTACAGAACACCTCACCGGCGCAAACATGGCGCTTCTTGGAGACACTTGGAGTAGGCAGGATCTCTGATAGGCAATGTGGCGCACTCGACTTGGATGATCTCAACCGTCATTTCTCGACTCCCCCCGTCACACTAGAGGAGGCTATCAAATTAGCATCATTGCGCTCCCTGGCCGATTTGCCTCCGCCCGACTGTGAGCCATTCGAGTTTCTCGACTTGTCTGAGGTTGACGTTAGGCGAAGTATTAAAGCGATTTCGACTAGGGCAGTGGGCAGTGATAATTTGAGCCTTGAAATGCTGCTTCCAATCCTGGACAGTGTAGTCCCGGTTATAACTCACATTATGAACCTCTCCTTGTCCTCGAACACATTTCCAAGTACGTGGAAGCTGGCTCATGTTATCCCTCTTCCTAAAAAACCTAACCCCAGTTCTTTTTCTCAATATCGTCCTATCTCCATTCTTCCAATCCTATCCAAGGTACTAGAAGGTTGTGTCCACCACCAGCTCTACAAATATCTTTGTAGGAATGACCTTCTGAGCACTTTTCAGTCCGGTTTTCGACCCTATCATAGTACGGTTAGTGCATTGCTGAATGTAACGGAAGACATCCGTTACGCAATGGATAATAAAAAACTTACACTGGTCACTCTGCTAGATTTCAGCAATGCATTTAACTCGGTAGATTTTGATATTCTCCTAGGTATCCTGAGATCATCCCATATTCCTGACTCAATTATCCCCTGGTTTGACTCCTACCTCCGAGGGCGGCGGCAGTGTGTAAAAACAGAAGAATCGACGTCGGATTGGTGCGAGCTCTCTGCTGGTGTACCTCAGGGCGGAGTCTTATCTCCTCTACTTTTCTCGATATTTATTAACCAGATCACTAAAGTGCTCACCTGTCAATTTCATCTTTACGCCGATGATCTTCAGATCTATATTCACTTCCCTGTTTCTGAAGCCTCAGCTGCCATCAACTCTATGAACGCTGATCTAGCAGCGGTACAGATATGGGCTAAATCATTCGGACTCCTGATCAACCCTTCCAAATCACAGTCGATTATTATCGGCAGTAGTCGCTTGAGGGGTGGCATGGATCAGTGCTTACCCTCAATATGCTACGACGGCGTTGCGATTCCTTTCACTGAGAAGACCCGAAATTTGGGTCTTATCATGGACTCCAACCTCTCGTGGTCCTCTCACATCAATGACGTCAGCAGGCGTATGCATTTTTCTTACCACTCCCTTAAGCGACTCCAGTTCTTTTTGCCTTTTAAAACTAAAATTATGCTCGCCCAAACCCTTCTGTTGCCGCTGCTGGATTATGCAGATGTCTGCTACTTGGACGCCACTGAGGAGCTCCTCAATAAGCTCGAGCGCCTACAAAACCTCGCTATCAGGTTTGTGTTCGGCTTGCGAAAGTTCGACCATGTATCAGAATATCGGTCTCGGCTTAATTGGCTCCCTGTCCGCCAGCGTCGTAATTTACACATCCTCACACTCCTCTACAAAATCCTCAAAAATCCTTCCTTTCCTGAATATCTCTGCTCCCGTTTCCAGCTACTACCTGTACCTTCCCCACCCAGACGTAAATGTGTCACCAAAACTCTGGTAGTTCCCCGCTCCAATACTAAATTCTTCTCCAATTCCTTCACTATTGAAGCTGCGAACCTCTGGAACAAGTTGCCCGCAAACATTCGCGACTGCCCCTCTGTTAATACTTTCAAAACTAAACTTAAAGAGCATCTTTTTTCCCTACAGAACATGTACGTTTGTTAGTATAGTATTTATTTTAGTAAGAACATTAATTATTATATTTTAGTTATGTATTATATATGCTTTTAATTTATATGTTATAAGTATGTGTTATTTATGTACGTACATTAGGTTAGTTTATATTTGATTGTATTTTATTTAGTTTATAATTATGATTATTAAGTACACACAGGTTTACCTCCCATACTTTAAAGTCTCCTAACACCCGGTAAGGTTGGCTGGAAGAGATCTCTTATAGAGATAAGTCCACCTTTGTACATGTTCTCTCTAAGTTCTTGTCATTTAAATGTTAGTGTACAATAAAGGATATATATATATATTAATTAACGATTTTTTAAGGAATAATGAACTACCTGATGGTAAGTGAAGATGATGCCGAAGATGGAAGCGGGCTTACCAAGATTCCCCAACGCAATAGAGAACTGGCTATCTTATCTTCATACACATAAATGCTGTTAACAATGATGTTTGGCGGCAAGACTTAGATAAGATGATGGTAGATGGCGGGCTATAAAAATGCCCTACCACCAACCAAACCGAGTCTTACAAAGTTGACCCCGCCAGGATTCGAACCCGCGGCCTCCTAGTGTAAAGCGAATGGATTAACCATTACACCACGGAGGTGGTTAATTACCTTTACAAATCGTTTACAAAAAAATCTGATTTTTTTGTAAACGGTTCACCTACCACCTCCGGAACTTTAATATGTTCATATAGGGATACCTCAAGGAATTACTTTACCATTTTTAAAAACAGCACGAGTTTTTTCCCTTTTAACCTTTTTTGGCCCAGTCTTCTGAGACTATTTCGTTCTGCATTATTCTTCTTTTTCAATTTCTTCTTTGACGCCGTAGCAGAGATTCAGATGACTCGTACTTACTATCATCATACCAGCTCATATACTTCCCCACCGAGGGGCTCGATCCTACCCAGAATTAGGGCGATCGGACCTTAGGCGATGCGGGTTGGTCGACCTCACACACAACCTGCGAGTTTCTCCGCATGCGTGTGCAGGTTTCCTCACGATGTTTTGCTTCACCGTAAGAGCGTCGGATAAACGTACATATGAAATTTAAATTCGAAATCACATTGGTACATGGCAGGATTCGAACCACGACTTCCCGGACAGGAGGCGACGGCCCTAGCCGTAACGCCACCGACGCTCTATATATTAACTTACTATATATATATGTTTATCTAATTATTCAATGAATAATTATTATCATTAAATTCGCGATATCTCACTGGCCAATCGAAATCCAACAACAGACTGGAACTTAATTTTTACCCCATCAACGCACCCCACGATCCGCGATACGATATGGAAATCTGTCCTTTTCGCTAAGGTTCGGCAATATTCGGCTATGCTCGGCGAGACGTGCGCCCCGATCTAAATTGCCTATTTATTCTTAACTTCATATATTACTTTACGCGTGTTGTCTTCGCAAAGCGATATTTATTGTTTGACCGTTATTGCGTCAAATGACGTATTGGTTGTACGTATTATCGGGTGGGTTACGGATGAAGATTACGTGACGTGGTGCAGAGTAAAGCCGATATAGCTAGATCACTAGCTAGATAGGTTTACTGACAAGAGGAAGAAATACTAGAAGGGACAAAAATTACTAGCTTTTATTTATTGTTTGACCGTTATTGCGTCAAATGACGTATTTGTTGTACGTATTATCGGGTGGGTTACGGATGAAGATTACGTGACGTGGTGCAGAGTAAAGCCGATATAGCTAGATCACTAGCTAGATAGGTTTACTGACAAGAGGAAGAAATACTAGAAGGGACAAAAATTACTAGCTTTTATTTATTGTTTGACCGTTATTGCGTCAAATGACGTATTGGTTGTACGTATTATCGGGTGGGTTACGGATGAAGATTACGTGACGTGGTGCAGAGTAAAGCCGATAAAGCTAGATCACTAGCTAGATAGGATTACTGACAAGAGCAAAAAATACTAGAAGGGAAAAAAATTACAAGCTTTTATTTTAGTTTTCTATTATTTTAAGTCTAGGTATGACACGAGTTATCGGCCGGCCATTATAAGGCTATAGTTATCTGTAATTGTGGCATCAGTAATTATTGAGACACCATAGTACAGTACCTGCACACGCCTGCGAAGAAACTCGATGGTTGTGTGGGAAGTCGACAAACCCGCACTGGGCCCTCGTGGTCGAGTAAGGCCCGATCGCCCTAATTCAGGGTAGGCTCGAGCCCCTCGGTGGGGACGTATATAAGCTGATATGATGATAGTACATGTTTCTAAATTCAAAAAATGTAAGCACAGTATATCCTACAGTTCTTTTCAAAACAATAATCGATTAGATTCCATGAGATCTACATTCCACCTCCAAAAATCATCATTAGAAAAAGGATATAATTTTCATGGGGAACACGGCTTCATCCCAATTTCAGCTTAATAGGAGCCCTGGAATTTAACCATGCATATCATATCAGCTCATATACGTCCCCACCAAGGGGCTCGAGCCTACCCTGAATTAGGGTGAGCGGGTCTCAGTCGGTCACGCGGGCCCAGTGCGGTTTGGTAACCGTGCATATAAATAAACAATCAAACTTGCCGTGAATTAAGTATAGTAAAAGCTTGTAATCATCATCATCATCATATCAGCCGATAGACGACGACTGCTGGACAAAGGCCTTCCCCAAGGTTTTCCACGAAGATCGGTCCTTTTGCTGCACGCATCCAGCGGCTTCCCGCAATCTTCATCAGGTCGTCGGTCCACCGGGTAGGAGGCCTGCCTACGCTACGTCTTCCGATGATAAAGCTTAATTTAAAGTAAATAAAATTAAAGTAATAAAAGCTTGTAATCAGCATAATATCATTAATTTACTAATTTAAAATTTGAATTTATTTCTAATTTATTATTATTGTAACCACATTTTGTGCTGTATCTACCTTTGGATATAGTTACTGAACAACTTTTGTTTTATGACTTTGTTCAAATCGAAAAAAAAACTCTTCATACAAATCGATCAGCTGATCGACCAACTTTGTGCATCTTTGTATAGAGGGTTCAATTTTTTTTTGAGAATTGACTATGGCTGGCTTCCTTGGGGAAAGTTGTTCAGTATGATGAGTAGAACCCCCGTTAACGGGTCCTACACTATTTTTAACACCCTGTATACTTAACCTTAGCGATATAGGGTAAGTAATTTTGTCATCAACTCTTTGTCTGCAACTACGGCACTGCTATTAGTGACAATATTAAACATTTTTCCCTCATCTACAGGGGGAGGTAATGAATGAGAGTTATTTACGGTCAAACTGGAACCACTGATAGCGTCCCCAGTCCCCACCAATATCATAATGCTATTACATTCAGATGAGTTATAGATCTCCTTTTAAACGCTTGCGGACGGAAGTAGTCTGAGTGAGTTAAGGATATTTAGAAAAGTTTCGCTAGAGTATACTTTTAACGATTGAATTTCTTCTGGAAAAAATTTAAACTGGAAACTTTAAAGCTTAATATTATCTTCTATAATTTTGCAAAATAATGGGAATATTTATCACAACATTATGAAGTACACTTAATTAAATTCCCAAACCTCCTGTTAAAACTTCCAATAAACAAAATTCCAATCTCAAACAATTGGTAAGCCCTTGGCATCATCTCACCTGATGGTAAGTGACGATGTTGCCGAAGATGGAAGCGGGCTTACCAAGATTCCCCAATCCAATTAATCTTTTTCCACTTTAGTTCCATAATCCGGCCAAGTGCAAGTTGTACTTGCGCAAAGTAGAGTTCCGTAATCTTTTCAATTATTAAATGTATATTTAAAAAAACAATAAATAAATAAATATTCTGGGATAAATCACTGGCCCCAACAAAGTAGGATTCCCTGTGGGAACCAGAGACTGATATACATACTTATATACGTTTAAATACATACATATATAGTTATAATTTAACACCCTACCACAGAGCAAACAAATCTGCTTATCACACAAATTATATTTTTCAGTTGGTAGTAGAACATTTTATAAGGAAAATCAATGTTTTTTTACAAATCCAACTGCTCAACTTAAGTTGGTCGACAATTACTCCTAAACTAAGAAAGCCTACTTAGCCATGATAGTTTTCCTTTTAAATTGATTATATATCCTACTATTAAATTTTTTTTTTAAATGTCAATGGTTTTAGCGAACTCTCAGTACCTAGTTTTAAAGACCTATTCAACGATAACCCACACAATAGGGAAGGGTAGGTACGCCAAAAAACTTTTTTTCAAGGTTTTATTAAACTATCTTGTCGGCGTGATTATTATTTATGCCTTTGCCAAATTACAGCTTTCTAGTACTAATAGTATATGTAGCTAAGCCGCGGTCAGACAGACAAACAGACATGGCGAAACTATAAGGGTTCCTTGTTTACTTCGGACCCCTATAAAAGCTACATTCAGCACCAACATTTTCGATATTTGTTACTTCTATAATATGTCACCTTAATTTGAATACAAGTAAATAATTTTACAAACCGTAATTTGTTTAACGACACACCTTATTTAGTTTACTGAATAAGTTAGCCATTTTGAAAAGTGTCAAGAAATTGCTATTGCAGAATTAAATTCACCAAGTGTCTAAAATACGTCTACTTTTTATGAGTTAATTTTGTTATTGCGAAATTAAGTAAGTGGGTACTTTCTTAATAATTATTAACAACCCATAACGTTGGAGACTACTGGGTTACGAGTCTCTTCCCAAGCTCGAGAAGGTTAGGCCATACTCCGCATACGGGGGCGAACCCCACAAGCCGCCTATAGGCAACTGACTGATATGGCTTAACGACTGTCATCTAGTGATAGCATCCGACACCAACGGCTTAGTGTGCCTTCAGAAGCACGGAAGCGGTCGAGAAAAATGTCACTAACAGTTAAACCTATCTAGGTAAAGAGCTAACTTGCGAGATCAACCCAACGTAAATATCACTGAGCTACGACTGCTTCATGATATACTTATAATATTTACTTAATATTATATATGAAATGTAATAAAAATTATTAAATTATTATTTTAATATTAATACATAAAATTTGTTTTGAGTGGTCAATGTTATTAGAAACCTTTTATTAGATTTTAGAAAAAGTTTTACATAAGAAAACATTACGCTGTGTTCCACTACCGTCTCATGAGTTTAAAATACCCGAATTCCAAAACGAAAATAAAGCCATTTTAACCTTTCGTCAAAATTGCAATAAAAAAAATATAAATCTCACTTAAATACGCCATAGTAAAGTTAAAGTGACCATTATTGCAAAGTTATGATGGTCATAGCAGAAATACCGAAGTTCGAGTATTCTAAATAAAAACATAATATTATGCATAGATACTTATATTAACATTGATGTGTTCCGGCTAAAAGGTACGATAGCCAGTTCCCCATTGTGTTGGGGAATCTTGATAAGCCCACTTCCATCCATTCTTCGGCGTCATCTTCACTTACCATCAGGTGCTATGGAGCTAAGGGCCTAATAATTGTGAATAAAAAAAACTTTTTGAATAAAAAAATACGTACGTCGCATTGAAAACGAAACATTAATTTTTATTGCTTTAAAATTTTTATGATTTTTCAACTAAAAGATCAAGGCTTTTTCTTCCAAGGCATTTTATTGCAAAATTAAATGAGTTCACCATAAGTACGAAGTTTCATTACAACCAGCCAATTCATTTTCGATGAATACTGTGGTTTTTTTTTGGGTTCCGTAGCCAAATGGCAAAAAACGGAGCCCCTATGGATTCGTCATGTCTGTCTGTTTGTCTGTCCGTCCGTATGTCACAGCCACTTTTTTCCGAAACTATAAGAACTATACCACAGATGAGATACTAGTTACTTACTATACTCTTGAAACTTGGTAAGTAGATGTATTATGTGAACCGCATTAAGATTTTCACACAAAAATAGAAAAAAAAACCCAATAAATTTTGGGGGTTTCCCATACTTAAAACTGAAACTCAAATATTTTTTTTTATCATACCCATACGCGTGGGGTATCTATGGATAGGTCTTCAAAAATAATATTGAGGTTTCTAATATATTTTTTTTCTAAACTGAATAGTTTGCGTGAGAGACACTTCCAAAGCGGTAAAATATGTCCCCCCCCCGCCCCGTAACTTCTAAAATAAGAGAATGATAAAACTTAAAAAAATATATGAAGTACATTACCACTTCAAACTTCCACCGAAGTTTGAATTGAACGAGATCTAGTAAGTAGTTTTTTTAAACTAGCGCTATTTGGTATGATGGTACGGAACCCTATGCGTGCGGTACTGACTCGCACTTGGCCGGTTTTTTCCATATTTTCTAACAATTCCCTGTTAATAATAAAAACTAATCAGTAGATAATTTAAATTTTTTAGTTTGTCATCATCATCATTACAGCTCATATACGTCCCCACCGAGGGGCTCGAGCCTACCCTGAATCAGGGCGATTAGGCCTTAGTCGACCACGCGGGCCCAGTGCGGGTTGGTCGACTTCACACACATTAACCTTCGAGTTTCTTCGCAGGCGTGTGCAGGTTTCCTCACGATGTTTTCCTGCACAGTTAAAGCAATCGGTAAGTATATGTATTATGTACGTAAGTTTTTGAAAAGCTCATTGGTACATTGGCCGTCCAGATTTGAACCCGGTACCTCTGGTTAGATGGACCGAGTCGTTACCGGTTGAGCCACCGACGCTTTTTATTTATATTGTATTTCACTTCTGCTACAAAAGCACCCTAACTCCCTGTTGTAGGTAGGTATTCCTATCTATTTCACGCTTAGCAAAAAGAATTGGTATAAGTTGACAGAGTCTTCGTCCCTGAATTATGTTTCTGAAGATAAACGACGCGAGCGAAATGAAGTCGCACCCCCCTTTCATCCCCCTTCACCCCCCTTCGCCCCCATTGCCTTGCAAAAGCGACTCGCGGCAATAAATTGTCAAAGAAAAATCCGCGACGGTTTCGCAAGGAATGTGTGATTTGGTTTTTAATTGAATTGGGTTCTTATTTTTTTTATATGATAATATTATAGTAATCATAATATGTGTTTTTTTATATGATAATATTATAGTAATCATAATATGTGTTTTTTATATGATAATATTATAGTAATCATAATATGTGTTTTTTATATGATAATATTATAGTATTCATAATATGTGTTTTTTTATATGATAATATTATAGAAATCATAATATGTGTTTTTTTATATGATAATATTATAGTAATCATATTATGTGTTTTTTTATATGATAATATTATAGTAATCATAATATGTGTTTTTTTATAAGCCCAAGATTTTGTTATGGAACTTTGATTAGGTAATTAACAAATCCTAACATTAAGATTGGCGTTTGCTTCGGACGTCTTCCTTAATTATTTTATAGTCAGCTAACAGCACCGTATTACCAAAGTGCTCGTATATTATATACGAGACTAACATACAGTATGGACACTCCCTGCCGCTCTCTAGGTTGCGACCTCACCCCCTCGTCACCCATATAGATACAGATTGGTTACAGTTTGGTTCTCGAACGTATGGGATTTCGACGTGATTTTGTTTGCTCCGTCATTTGTTTTCAGAAATGTCATTTCACGACCATTTCTATGCAGTGTCCGGGGTGTGCTATTACTAAGCCTCCGCTGCCCGTCCGTCCATCTGTCTGTCAGCAAGATATTTTGTATTTCATGAACAAAATTTTCACACTGTGTATTTCTATTGCCGCTACAACAAATAATTAAAAATTAAACAAATATTAAAGGATCCCCGATAAAACAAAAGTTTTTTTTTTTTTCGTATGATGGTACGGAACCATTCGTGTTCGACTCGCACTTGACCTTTTTTTCCTAAGTTCTCAGTTAGTTGAGCAACATAATAGCAATAAAAACTAAAGTAGATATACCTATAAAAACTATAAAAAAAGCAATTTGATATATTGAACTTTTCCCAAATCAACACTATTAATCACTGACTTGGGTAAAACAAGCAAAAACATCGCAGAAATAGTTTTTTTCGCATCTCCAAGTAAGAAAGTTGATATCGAAAGAGCATATCAACATCCCATAAGACTATCACAGCGCAAACTTTGTCAATAGAACCCATTATTTTATCGCTCCTCTATCAATTGGCCTTTTTTCCTGTGTTTTCCTTACATTAATAATAGCGTTACTATCTAGAGAGTAATCTATTGCTGACCTGTATTATTGTTATAGGGATATTTACAGCCTTCATTAATTTGGAGCTGTCCCCTCTTATTTTCCGTTTGGGCCATCTATTGGAGGCGACTGTTGAAAATTTTTCGTAAGCAGTAATACATCTTGTCGCAGCCCTATCTCTCGGCGAACATTCGACAGCCACCCCTACACTTTGACAAAGAGCAAGATAGGTAGACTCGACAATGGTTTTAGTTCACTCCTCTTTTAATAACCTTAACCACCTCGTGGCGTAATGGTTACGGCCGTTAGCTTCACATCAGGAGGTCGCGGATTCGATTCCCGGCGTAGTCTAACTTTTAAGGGCTCGGTTTGGTTAGTGGAAGGGCATTTTCAAAGCCCTCCTAGCTATAGCTACCTGCACCATCTTATCTATATCTTGCTGCCAAACATCAATGCGAACAGCAGTTCCTTTTTGTGTTGGGGAATCTTGGTAAGCCCGATTCCATCTTCGGCATCATCGTCTCTTACCATAAGGTGAGATGATGCCAAGGCATACTAATGGTAAATAAAAAAAAACTGTTACAACGTTACCACAACCTGGACACTTCATAAACAACGGGCCAGAAATGACATTTCAAAAAACGAATGACGGAACAAACAAAATGGCGGCGAAATCCTATACGTTCGATAACCAAACTGTAACCAATCTTAATCAATCTGTGAGACGAGGGGATGTGGTTGGAATCTAGAGCGCGGCAGGGAGTGTCCCATACTGTATGTTAGTACTAGGTAATATATATACTTTGACGTTAGTTTCTATTCAATTAGATATAAACAGTTTAATTTTTTTTTATTATAAATTTGAGTGCCGATGCAGCCGAGGATGTAACACGCAAGCTCAAATAGTGCCTATTCACTCTCGTCTTGAAGATTCCTAAATTATACGAAATTTTAAGCTTTCATCTGTATACAGATAGTCGGATTCTCAATTATGATGTTGGTTCGATGAAACGACTTTGGGTTCAATAATAATTATGTGTTTTGTATGGAGAGGAACAATATATTACAGTTTTTGATGTGTAACATCTTATGTCTCGCTTTCCTGCAATCTATATGGTAGTCATTTCTGTGGGAGTGATTTCGTGAATAGGGATGGAAGTGTGTAACAGGAAGTCGTTTTTTTAGCCACGAAGACTAAGGAAACATGGCCATACCGCCTAATATAAGGTCGAATGGCTGGAAGACCGGTAGGTTTTATACTTATGTCAGATATTACACATCATATGCGAATACTGTAAGGCTTGCTTGTTAAGGTTCCGTACCCAAAAGGTAAAAACGGGACCCTACGGGACTTCGCTGTCCGTCCGTCTGTCACCAGGCTGTATTTAATGAACCGTGATAACTATACAGTTCAAATATTCACATATGATGTATGAACAGAATGAAATATAATAAGTATATATATAAATCTCGTGTCACAATGTTTGTCCTCAATGGACTCATAAACCACTTAACCGATTATAATAAAATTCGCACACCATGTGCAGTTCGATCCAACTTGAGAGATAGGATAGGATAGGGTAGGGTAGGGTAGGGTAGTGTAGGGTAGGGTAGGGTAGTGTAGTGTAGAGTAGTGTAGGGTAGGGTAGTGTAGTGTAGTGTATGTAGGGTAGGGTAGGGTAGTGTAGTGTAGTGTAGGGTAGTGTAGGGTAGGGCAGGGCAGTGTAATGTAATGTAAGGCGGTACGAAGTTCGCCGGGACAGCTAGTATAAGTATATATTTAAGGGGTCTCCCGAACAACAAACGTAATTATTTTGCTCCTTTTTGCTCGATATTGATAACGGCAACAGGTAGACGCTTGAAATATTCACAGAATATTTAGTTATATATTCACTATAAAAATAAATAATTAAATTAAAATACCACTAATATTTAAGGGGGCCTCCCATACAACAAACGTGATTTTTTTTTTCTCGTTTTTGCTCGATATTGATGACAGAATATTGAGTTGTATTATTCACTTTAAAAATAAATAAGTAAGTTAATTAAAATAAAATTAATATTTTATATTTGGCTTCCATACAACAAACGTAATTTTTATAGATAATGATAAGGAACCCGCGGTTTCGACTCGCAATTGGCCGGTTTTTTTTAATTATTATTATTCCATAAAAAATTGTATATCTCACTGGTACTATATATACTCGTAGTTCTTATTAATATCCTGTCAATATAAATAAATATGTTTTGCTTTACTCTTTTTAAACATGTATCGTCTTATTCTATAATTGTAATTCACTGTTTCCTTCTGTTCATTTTATACTCTTTCATCCCCTCCCCCTCGAGCGTCGCAGCTAAAACCACTTGTGCCAATTTTCTTGGGGACTCCTTCCACTTTACTTGAGCTTCTCCCACTTCATTGTAAAACGACTTATTTTCACTTTGCATCGAATAAATAACGGCCTTTATAGCCTTCTCCTTTAAGGTATAATCTTGAACGCAGATAAAGATTTAGTTACAGTATTTAGTAACACTATGCCTTGGGTATTTTGGGGTACATTTGAAGGCCCAAGCATTTCTTTTCCGCCCTACCCTTACTAATGTCTTTGGGTTGTAATGAGAAGATTTTAGTGGTCGCTCTCATTTTAATTTGATTTCCAACAGATTCCTAAGGCTAGTTGTGTTTCAATTGTTTCTTGGTCTGCTTACCTAATCACTCGATTTTAGGCAAATATTGTATTCCGTTTTTTTTTATCTACAATTTTGTTGTAAAATTATGATAAATCAAACTTTAGTTGAGCTAAAAAGATAGTAGGTAGGTATATAAGACATAAGATATTTATTGATTCCTTGTCACCAAACACACATAGGTACATAATTATTATATCAGCTCATAAACGTCCCCACCGAGGGGCTCGAGCCTACCCTGAATCAGGGCGATTAGGCCTTAGTCGACCACGCGGGCCCAGTGCGGGTTGGTCGACTTTACACACAACCTTCGAGTTTCTTCGCAGGCGTGTGCAGGTTTCCACACGATGTTTTCATTCACCGTTAAAGCAATCGGTAAGTATATGTACGTAAGTTTTTGAAAAACTCATTGGTACATTGGCCGTCCAGATTTGAACCCGGTACCTCTGGTTATAGATGGACCGAGTCGTTACCGGTTGAGCCACCGACGTTTAGGTACATAATATTGGGAATAAATTAAAAAATAAAAAAATGACAAGAAAAAAATAACAAAATAACAGTACGTAATATTACAAGTAGAGAAAAAAAACTATGAAAGTATGATGTGTGTCTATGTGTGTGTGTGTGTTTGTGTGTGTGTGTGTGTATGGTGCAAGAACCGGGTGACACGGTTTCATACTTCATCATCATATCAGCCGAAGGACGTCCACTGCTGAACATAGGCCTCCCCCAAGGATTTCCACGACGACCGGTTCTGCGCATCCCACATCCAGCGGCTTCAACAAGTCATTGGTCCACCGAGGGGGAAGACTGCCTACGCTACGTCTTCCGGTGCGCGATTGCCACTCGAAAACTTTAATACCCCAACGGCCATCTGTTCTACGAGCTATATGCCCCGCCCACTGCCACTTAAGTTTAGCAACTCTGAAAGCTATGTCGGTTACTTTGGTTCTCCTACGGATCTCCTCGTTTCTGATTCGATCAAGCAGAGAAACTATTAATACATCAAATCACTTGAAATTTAAGATCTGACCCAACCTCGAGTGAACATTATCCGAAATTCTACTTTTATTTCATGTCACACGTAGGTAGGTAAATTATATCCCAGCATCATAACTCCGGCTCGACCTAAGGCCTGGCCACACGGAGGGCAATAAATCTTAACTGTCGGGATCAGGTGACACCACCTTCTTTATGTTTTTTCCCAAGCAATTTTAGGGAAAAGATAAAAATCTTTACATATTTTGACGCTGCTTTACGGGTTTTGTTCTCAAATTACGCGCCTCCATTATGTAATACCGAGAATGGACGAGTTTAAAATGGTGTGTAATATAATGTTACTAGTCGTCACCCGCGGCTACGCCCGCGTTGTTTTCGATTTTCCCGTGGGAATAAGATGTTTTCCCGGGGTAAGAAGTAGCCTATGTCCTATTTCAGGATCTAACCTATGTGTGTGCCAAGTTTCATCCCGATCCGTCCAGTGCTTGAAGCGTGAAAAAGTAACAAACATCCATACATATATCCACACATCCTACATACAAACTTTCACATTTATAATATTAGTAGGACTAAACGTCTGTTTTCAATTTTCCTGTAGGAATAAGGTGTTTTCCCGGGTTAAAAAATTGGCCTATGTCCTATTCCAGGACCTAACCTACATGTGTGCCAAGCTTCATCCCGATCCGTCCAGTGCTTGAAGCGTGAAAGTGTAACAAACATCCATACATCTTACATACAAACTTTCACATTTATAATATTAGTAGGATAATGCCTATGGTCTAGTTAAAGTAGGCAACACATTGTGCAATTGTACACTTTTCATCTTGTATGATTATTGCTAAGTTCTTCTTTAATCTTTATACATTATTTTAATTTTAAAACTTACCTAACTAATTCATTGTTCTATCTATAACTTCTAGTTTTAACTCTCGGAGTTCATAACTTAGCAAATGTGTACGCTATCTTTTCATCTAGCGCACACTAACTACAAACTAATTGTAATCCACTAAAGACTAAAGACCTATGTACACTGCCTTTTATTTTCGACTTAATCTCTTCGTTTCATTAGAAAGTAAAACTTTATGCAATATTTTTTCCAGCGGTCTCATGTAGGGCATTAAGATTTACACATACGGACGTGTGCAACGCGACGTTCACACACATCTGGAATCAGATGATTTCCTTCACCGTTAGCAGTTGGTAATATATGTACGTAAGTTTCGAAAAACTCATTGGTACATTTGCCGTCCGGATTTGATCCCGGGGACCTCTGGTTAAGGGGACCGAGTCCTTACTGATTGAGCCATCGACGCTTTTTAGCTGCATCACCTACAGAAGGTAAGTATTTCAAGAGATAGCTCAGTTAGAACGTCCAAAATAAAAACTGAATTCGATTCAAAAAAATTATTTGAGTTATGGAAACCTAGTGAGTTTTTCCATTGCTGCTAACCCTTGACAACCTTGCAAGAGTTACGATCGAAACCAGCAATGTATAAAACATTAGTAGGTAGATAGATACAGAAAGTAGCGAAGCGAACTGACTGCCGTCTATGTAGTACCGCACACCGCACTGGGCAAAACGAAAATATATTACTCTTCCAAAGATTTAGGAGTGTTTGGACCGAACAATAATGTCCGGCTTTTGTGGAAAAAGATAGATGGCGATGCATAGGTTACACTGAGCGAGTTTTTCTTTTGTGAGCGAATGAAACTTCAGCATAGGAGCGTAGTGAGCTAGTGTTATTAATATTGTTTATGTTTCGAATGTTGCATTCCTTCTTTTGTGGTTATGGACAAAAGAATCTCCGTCGACCAAATTGTAGGACGTTTTAGCATCTAAATTTGGACTCTAACTATCATATCAGCTCATATACGTCCCCACCGAGGAGCTCGAGCCTATCCTGAATTAGGGCGATCGGGCTTTAGTCGACCACGCGGGCCCAATGAGGGTTGGTCGACTTCACACACAACCTTCGAATTTCTTCGCAGGTGTGTGCAGGTTTCCTTACGATGTTTTTCCCTCAACGTTAATCTGTACGTAAGTTTCGAAAACTCATTGGTACATTGGCCGTCCGGATTTGAACCCGGCACCTCTGGTTAGGAGGACCGAGTCGTTACCGGTTGAGCCACCGACGCTTTTTAACTCTAACTAACATTATATTAATTAAACTGTTTTTTCTCAAACATGCTTGGAAGTTCGAGCATTATTTTGACAACCTTCTTCGAGATAAATCGAAATTGCTGTGCTGGCCAAACACATGCGAGCAGCGGCCAGCCAAAGATGCATGAAAATCCATATCTGTCATGTTTTAGCGGCCAAATAAATTACTATTTATGTAAAATAATATCTGTCATGTAATTTAAAAATGGAACGATCTTTTACTCCGAAACATGGCAACCAAGGAGTTAACTTATCAAAGGTTTTATTTAAATTTCGAACTGACTTGCCAATAGGAAGCTGTTTATTGAAAAAAAAACAAATGAACACTTTGACGCGTGAAAAATTATTTTTGTTCGTTGTTAGTCTTTGATTTTCAAAAGTAATTATTGAATAGAATAGAATAGAATAGAATAGAAAAACTTTTATTTAGAGCACAGTACAACAATTTCCAGGTACAATTAATAAATATTGAAGTTTTAATTTCCGCGCATTATTTGAGAAAAGCACTATACAATATATATAGCATTTACTACATGGCAGTAATATTGTACAATAACCTACCTAACAGTTTTAAGCAGCTTAATGACTACTGTTTTAAGTTTTTTTTTTAGTTACGGGATGGTTGCTGTCAAAACTCTTTTATAGTGTGCGAGAATTCATAGAAAATAAGGGCAAATTGTAATTTCATGCTAATGATTTATTTTTATTAATTAATGACAATTTAATTAATTGATTTAATGAATTTCTTTTTTTGACTTACATTGTTTGCCAACTTTATATTGTACGCCTGTTAAGGTATATCATAGTGAGCTTACCATACACAATAACATCTGATTTTATAACCTAAGATAAATGTTATAAATGATTTCTGATTTCTGATTTCAAGCCTTGGCCATAACTAGGCATTGATGGACTTACATAATATGTGTGCCTCGGCTTCGCCTATTTTGCAGGCCGCTTTTTTTTTTTTTTTTTTTTTTTTTATTAATAATTTGAGTGCGTTTGCTGCAGTAATGATACTATTAAAACGTGAAGTATTTTTGTGAGCATGCAAAATAGTAATAGCTGTTGAGGATATCCTTTACCAATAAATCTGAAAGTCATTGCAATATTCATACATAAAGATTCGAAAGTGAAAATTCTCCCCTTGTAGGGAATCAAAAATATTACTTCCTGAAGCTGTTTTAGTTTTATGTGTTGAATACATTTGTTAACTTTTCATTTTATGTCCTTATTAGTCATCGTATTTTAAAGTAGGTACCTATATAGTCAAACAAAAGGTAGATTTCTCCCACTAATTTTAAATAAAAATAAAATTGTCTGATCGCAGTCATTCCAAAACGTTAAATAATCCAAAATAGCTATAATTTAACTGCATCCGTGGCGTAATGGTTAGTCCATTCGCTTCACACCAGGAGGTCGCGTGTTTGATTCGCGGCGGAGTCAACTTTGTTAGACTCGGTTTGGTTGGTGGTAGGGCACTTTCTCAGCCCGCCTGGCTAGTTACCACCATTTTATCTAAATCTTGCCGCCAAACGTCAGTGTTAAAAGCATTGATGTATTCCGGCTTGAAGAAAAGATAGCTAGAACCCCGTTGCGTTGGGGAATCTTGGAAAGTCCGCTTCCATCTTTGGCATTCCACCATCAGATGAGATGATGCCAAGGGCGAACCAATTGTGAATAAAAAAAAAAGACGTGTGGCACTCGGAGACTGCCGTGGTAAAGCTATTGCATAGCATTTTTTATCAACTTTTAACACTAAGAAAGTTGCACCAGTAAAACTGACTAAGTCCTTTTAGTACCGCAAATCGCTAATAGATGGCATGGTTTTTTTAGAACGCGGTAACGTTACGTCACGCTCGGCCGAGCTACATGGTAGACGGAGTGTGGGGTGTTAGGTTTTTTCGTTACGGAATTTCTTGATTCGGTCGCCGCGCTCAAAGCCCGCGATAAAAGCTGTGCAATAGCTTAAACATTTTTTTAATGCTGTGAGCTGTGATTACATAATCAACCCTATCCTATCACCTACAACACTTACCCAATCATGGGTCTGCCTGTCTTACTCATCAGAAAATAAGCTAGAAATCTTTAAGTGGGTACCTTATTGTGGTTCAGGCATACCCTGGACACTTCATACAACGGGCCGGAAATGGGCCCTAATTCAAGGTAGGCTTGAGCCCCTTGGTGGGAATGTATATATGAGCTGATGTGATGAAAAGAAAATAAACTTGGTACCTACATATGGACAGGGTTGATTAACTAACCCAAAGCCATTATGGTCATTCTACCAACAACCTCTTTTCCTATCTTACTCTTCCTCCTATGTTGCTGTGCCCAAAAGCACACCCTGGACACTTCATACAACGGGCCAGAAATGACATTTAAAAAAACGAATGACGGAACAAACAAAATGGCGGCGAAATCCTATACGTTCGACAACCAAACTGTAACCAATCTGTATCAATCTGGGTGACGAGAGGGTGAGGTCGCAATCTAGAGAGCGGCAGGGAGTGTCCATACTCCATAAAGTATGAAAGTATTAATATACATATTTTGTTTCAGGTCAGTTTTTATATGTCAGCATTAACGCCTTTGTTCCAGCATGTTTAATTATTTCAAATGTTGCTATGATGTTGTGCAATGTGTAGTGTTCATAATCATTCGTATTTTTATTCCCCTCAAACATTACCTTAATAGGGATGACGAATACTAGTCATTTGAGTTACTTTTTATCATCTGTCAAAAACGAAATTTTGTTCTAAAAATGTTTGAAATACCTAGGCGTGAAGTCAGAGTTTAGCAGCGTCATTTATGTACTCATTTTGTGATTTTGGTAAATTAAAAATCGAAGACTTGATGGAAAACAAAACGAGTAAGGTTTTCCGAAGTTTTAGTAGGAGAGCAACTTAGTGATCAAGAGTTCATAATTTATTTCTGATGATGTCGTCATCCCTGTTATAGATCTCACTTAATCATTAATTTAATATCGTTCCCTGCAGCAGCAGCATCTTTAGAGTCAGGTCGATTTTCATATTAATACTTTCGCGCCTTCCAAAAACTATCTTACATTTTTCCAATTTTAAATAAATTTTAACTAAAATGTTTATTTCTGTTACCAAATGTTTGTGTTGTAGAACATTGCTGGGAACACCAACTAGTTATAAAATACCTGTATAAGGTGAACTCTCTCTTCCATATCGAATTGATTTAATATTATGGAACAAAAAATAAAAGGTATAACTACAAACTAAAATAAGCTAGGGCCACCGCCTCCTGTCCGGGAGGTTGTGGTTCGAATCTTGCCACGTATACCAATGTGATTTCGAATTTACATTTCATATGTAGGTACGTTTATCCGATGCTCTTACGGTGGAAAAACATCATGAGGAAACCCGCACACTACTGCGGAGAAACTCGCATGTTGTGTGTGAAGTCGACCAACCCGCACTGGGCACGCTTGGTCGACTAAGGCCCGATCGCCCTAATTCAGGTCAATTCGAGCCCCTGGGTGGGGACGTATATGAGCTAATATGATGAACTAGATTAGATGACAAATAAAGGTTGCTAAAGAAAACTAATAATAATTGAACTGAAACCGAAGCAAATGAGATTTTTAACGAAACCAGAAAAAAACCGGCCAAGTGCGAGTCAGAACCGCACACATAGGGTTCCGTACCATCATACTAGATGGCGCTAGTTTCTTAATGTTTTAAAGAAAATACATTTTTTTATGGAGACAGCCCTTATTTTATAATTTAAAATTTTATTTTCTAATTTTTTGTATTTTAACAGAAATACATCATCTGTGACAATTTCAATTGTCTAGCTAGCTATCACGGGTCATGAAATAAAGCCTGGTGACATACGGACAGACAGACGGACTGACAGCGAAGTTTTAGTGATAGCAAACAAAGTTTATATATATATGTACTAGCTTTTTCTCGCGGCTCCGCCCGCGTGGACATCGTTTTTATGACTGTCTTTAAGGGTGATTAGTAAATTATGTCGTTTCCCACTTACTCAATCATCTCTGTGCAAAAAATCACAACAATCCAGTATTTTTTTAGTTCCCTCAGGAACTGCATCAGATTATGCTATTTTCCCGGGATAAAAAGTAGCCTGTGTCCTTCCCCGTGACACAGGCTACCTGGATGCCAAATTTCATAAAGATTGGTCAAGGCGTTGAAGCGTGAAAAGGTAACAAACAAACACATTTTCACATTTATAGTATAAGTAAGGATAGGGTCCCGTTTTTACCCTTTGGGTACGGAACCCTAAAAACAGAGGTCATATATTCTAGATATTTAACTTATGCATAAACTAATCAAACCCAAAAGCGTGGCATTCCATAGAGGTGGTGAAACCGTCTGTGCGCGCGCGCAGCGTGACTTGCAGGGGAATCACCGATTAGCGAGCCGGGGCCGCAAGCGCACCGTCCTCCTTACTAATCTGCATATTAACTCTAGTTTTGTTCATCACGTATGCTGTTTTATAGTTTACTGTTCAGCCGCCAGCTTTGAAAAGTGTTTCGTCTGCATTTTAAACCTCTAGTGCTAATTTCAATAGGGATGACGAGTGCTAGTCATCTGAGTTACTTTTTATTATCTGTCAAAAACGACATTTTGTTCTAAAAATGTTAGAAATACCTAAGCGTGACGTCATAGTTTAGTAGCTTCATTTAAGTACTTATTTTGTCATTTTGGTGAATTAAAAATCGAAGACTCGATAGAAAGCAAAACGAGTAAGGTTTTCCGAAGTTTAAGTAGGAATTTAGTTTCGAATTTGAAGTTTATTTAGGGCAATTTAGTGATCAAGAGTTCATAATTTATTTCTGATTCTGTCGTCATCCCTATTGACACCGATTGTTTGAATTCAGGTACACATTTGTGTTCCGGCTTAAAAAATAAAAATAAAATAAGTTTGCTATTTTTAACAAGGAGTACATTTTGAGATAGGGTCGGTGTCTCCTTTTACGCATAAACAGCCTGTGTCAGGAGGCACCGCTCTTCCTTAATATAATGAATGTTGTTCCCGTTAAAATTTATACTTACAGAAGAAAAAAAAAAGTATATAGTTAAACAATCATATTAGGACAATTTGAGATAAGCAAAGTTATATAAAATCACAAAAGTATCTATGGTAAGTGCCAATGTGTGTGTGTGTGTGTGTGTGTGTTTGTGTATGTGTGTGTGTGTATTTATATATATATGTGTGTGTATGTGTGTGTGCGTGAATGAGTGCGTGTGTTTACATGTGTAATCAAGACATGACCGTTTGGGTTGCGGGGTGGGTTTGCCTCTTAATGGTGTAGGCGGCTTAGGTTTTGGTGCGCGCGGGCAACCACGGTAGTTGGCCGGATGGCCTTCCTGGCCGCATAAGACGCAGGCTGGGGGAGATGTGTCAGAGTCGCGGTTACGCGTGCACTCTTTAGTGCCGTGGGACCCTAGGCACTTGACGCACCTCGGGCTGGCAGTGCAGTTGGCCGCCGCGTGACCGTATAACTGGCAACGGTGACATTGCCCGGGGTAGCCGCGTTTGTGCGGAGGCTCCACTTTTATACATTGGATAGCCCACAGATGGTGAGCTTACCCATTTTAAAAATGTCTTTCGCCTCCGGCTTGTTAGACAAGACGACGAGGGCGGGGGAAAGTTTTTGCCGGCGTGACATAGCCCTACGAGTTCATTTTGAAGATCTTGTTCGGCTTGAAGATAAGATAGCCAGTTCTCCATTGCTTTGGGGAATCTTGGTAAGCCCGCTTCCATCTTCAGCTTCGGTATCATCGTCACTTACCATCAGGTGAGATGATGCCAAAGGCTTACCAATTTTGAATGGCTTGATGGATTTTGGAGTGCGAGTTGTCGATGAGAGACTTGAGGTGCGATTTTCCTTGATCCCGTTAGTGAAATAGGATAATATATTTTATCCAACTACCCAAAAAAAGAATTATGTTATTTTTCAGTGGGTTTGTAAATTTTAAATTGAATTGGTAAGGTCTTTTTTGCGTAATAAGATTTTTTTAAGGGTTCCGTACTGCAAAAGGTAAAAATGGAACCATTATAGGATTACTCGTGTGTCTGTCTGTCAGTCCGTCTGTCACAGCCAATTTGCTCAGAAACTACTGGACCGATTTGGTTGAAATTTGATACACATAATGGTGACCCAAAGGCGGACGTGGTATATAAATAAATAAATTTCAAACATGGGGGCCACTTTTGGGGTTAAATGAGTTCTTTTTAAAGTTTTTCAAAACATATTGTGTTACGTACTCTTTATATTATACATCAACGACCTACCTGATGAAATCGACTACGACTGCACTCTTTTTGCGGATGACGTATCGGTACTTATACCATGTAAAGATTCAGCAACGAATAATGAAGATATAAACAAAGCTGTAAACTCAGTTGTTACATGGTTAAGAAATAATAATTTAAAAATAAATATACCAAAGACTACCTTCATTCAATTTATAAATAAAAATGGCAATAAATCCAACACCAATGTTAAATTTGAAGATAATGTTATAAATGAGGACACAAACGTAACTTTTCTAGGTGTAGTATTGGATGACAAATACACATGGGAAGGTCACGTTGACAAGGTTTGCAAAAAGATCTATCCATTTTCTTATGCATTATGGCGCCTTGCTAAGATCAGCAGTGAGAAAACCGCCTTGCAAGCCTAAACGGATACGTAGGGTCCATTATTAGATACGGTATTCTCATCTGGAGTAACTGCTACCATATAAATAGAGTACTGATTGCCCAAAAGCAATGCGTTTGAGTCATCTGTGATGTGGATAGCATGACAAGTTGTAGACCGCTTTTCAAAAAATTAAAAATCCTGACGGTTCCTTTTTTGTACATTTTTGATATGTGTATTTTTGTCAAGACTCACCCAGACCTTTTCCAAAAGCTGGGAGATCATTGTTACCATAACACCAGGTTCCCGGAAAAGTTGATCTTGCCCACTGTGAGAACACTGTGAGAGTAGCAGAAGCAGCTACTCAATGGCAGTTAAACTTTATAATAAATTGCCACATGATATTTAAAGGTTAAACTGCACACAGTTTAGGTCTAAATGAAAAAAAAAAAATTCTGGACGGCTGCTTCTACTCTATAAATGAGTATTTAAAGTTTAAGTTTTGACATTGTCTTTGCTTAACACATTATTAATTTGACACAGCATACTTTCGACACTTTAACTGAAATTTAATTACTGTTTAATATAAACAGTAATTCTAATTTTATTGTGTACTTTAATATTGATTATTTTGTAATTTAATATGAACTCATTGACATGTTACCTTTTATTTTCGTTGTCTCCAACTTTGTTCTTCGTTTTAAAAGAGTTTTTAAATATGTATAAACTTAAATTCATATATTATGTATACTCATACATTTAAGTTCCTATGTTTCACTATTAATTTGCATGCCAGTGGCTGGTGAAATGTAAAGAGACTACTTACTTATATTATATAAACATCCAAAATGTATTACATTTCAAGCAAATAAATATTCTATTTTATTCATATATCAATAGAAAGTACTTGTGATAAGAATTTCAAATATATTTTTTATAGTTTTAAGACAATAGTATTGAAGTTATTTAAGAAAATAGACGAACATTGACCATCCCCCTCCCCTTATCTCCAAAAATACTTGGCCTAAAATCCTGAAAATATCACAGTTTATGAGGTTAAATGCATATATTACAGGAAAATAAAATGAAATTTTAAAGTCCAGAATAAGTGGACCCCTATTACCTAGAGCAAAGTATATACTGAGAGGTCTTGCTCTGTTGGTAGTTAAAGATTTGGTGCGGAACCCGTTTTGTGTGACCCCGAATCGCAGTTGGCCCGTTTTTTCATATTTATTTTTTCCGTTATTATTTTTTTTTTAAACTCTTTATTAAATTTTTGTAACAAATCATAAAATTAGACATCAATGAAATATAAAGGCGAATTTATCTCTTAGCTTTTATTATTCTCTCCATCCATTATAATAGCGATAAGTGCAGCAAAAATTAACATAGAAAGGTAGGTATTCATGTTGATTCACTTTTGCAAGTCTTTAAGGCCTTAAGATATTGAATTGAATGACAATATTCAATTCAAGTTATTGAAAGACTGTGTAAAGCTATCACTATGGAAAAAAAATTATTATACTTAAGGTAATAAAAAATCGATTTAAATAAATAACATTTTAAAACAATTACCACTTTGATATAAAAAAATATAATGTAGACCCTGTTTTTGTCATTAATTGCAAAATTCTCGAAAATTCTTGAATGAAACCAACACACAAAAATCGGTGACATTAAACATTTAATTTTAATTGAAAACGTTTTTTTAAACTTATTTGAAATTACATAAATGAAAGTAATAAAAACATGTAAAAATCGAGGATTGGGCGTTCGGTTTCAACGTAACAGCAGCGTTGAAGCCCGCATTGATTTGAATTTAAATTAAACAGACTTATGTTCGATATTATTTTAACAAGTAGGTATCAACCTGCTCGGATTGAGGCATCTTAAAGCTTTAATATTTATGAAAGACAAATTTTTCCTTGTTTACAATAAAAATATAAGCAAACAGTTAATATTTTTCTGGCAATCATACCACAATTTAAATATATTTTACAAGCTTTTTTTTATGTATATGTTTGTCGGGTGAAATCTTGCAAGTTAAATTTGACCCACTTCCCGGTTTCCGATTGAGCTGAAATTTTGCATGCATATGTATATCGCGTGACAATGCAATATTAAAAGCTTGTATCTAAAAGTTTTAAGGTTTTTCGAAAATTATTTATCCATAATTGTTAAGCTTTTGGCTACATCTCATCTGATATGTAGTATGAGCGACGATGATGCAGAAGATGGAAACGGGCTTACCAAGATTTCCCTAACACTATCTTGGCTGCAAAACTAGATAAGATGGGCGGTTAGCTATCCAGGCGGGCTTGGAAAAGGCCTTCCATCAACCGAACCGAAAAATTACACCTATAGGTACCTCCTTTTTCCTCACAAACACACAAAATAACATCGCCTTAACTCATTAAGGGTGGAACGACTCATTAAGGTGGAGTTACATTGAACCTAACCTAATCTAACCGAAAAATTACACCTAATAGGTACCTCCTTTTTCCTCACAAACAGACAAAATAACATCGCATTAACTCATTAAGGGTGGAACGACTTATTAAGGTGGAGTTACATTGAACCTAACCTAACCGAAAAATTACACCTATAGGTACCTCCTTTGTCCTCACAAACAGACAAAATAACATCGTCTTAACTCATTAAGGGTGGAAAGACTCATTAACGTGGAGTTACATTGAACCTAACCTAACCTAACCGAAAAATTACACCTATAGGTACCTCCTATTTCCTCAACAGACAACATAACATCGCCTTAACTCATTAAGAGTGGAACGACTCATTAAGGTGGAGTTACATTGAGCCACCTGTAGAATGATTCGGTGATCTGGAAATTACTGTTGATTGCTGTTATTACTTCTTTATGGCTTTTGAAGTAAGTAGTTCGGTTTTACTGTCGTACTTTTAAAGCAGATTGTTATTAAGTGAAAATTGCTCTTTATAAGGTTTAGCTCTTTTGTGTTAACTTTTAGTGACTATATTTGTTTGTGTTTTAACTTTACTTGTTACCTACTTAATGCTTTTGTCACGCACTTTCTTTTGTTTATATTTTTATTTTATTTGATAAGATTATTCGATAAAGACTTTAACCCTGAAAGTACTTTATTTTACCAAATTGCTCAGAAGAAGGGTTATTTTTTTCGAGTGTATGTATGTATGTAGATTTCTATTTGTATGTTCCCCTGCTACCTACAGCCAAAACGGCTTGAAGGATTTTAAAGTATGAGATATCGTCTTGATCCCGTGAGTGACATAGGATACATTTTTACCCGACTGGCCAAAAAGAGGCGTTAAGTTTTAACGCATTCGGGTTTTTAATTTTTTATGAATTCCTATTTTTTTAATTTAAATATGAGAATCATTATTTATTTATAATTAAAACTTAGTAAGGTGTTTTATTTAAATAATATTTTATTCATTTTTTATATCTATTTTAATACGTAAACACCGATAGTTGCATTATCTGTATCAATTAGGAACATCATCATCATCATCATCATCGTGTAATGAGTCAGATGTTTCAAATAGGTACTTCATAGATAGAATAATACCCTTGAATACATCTCCTCATCCCTTCAAGCACACAGATGATGAGATGGCACAGACAGTCGTTGTGGCGTGCAGTCGCCATGCTCGCGACTGCCGGCTCCACCGCCGCCGGCACACGCGGCAACTCTCCGCCCATAAACATGTCACTCGAGCCGCACGCCGCGATTTACGACTTCTCCCTCTAACGCACCCATAACTTAGCCAAACAAAAGGGAAAGCTATAACGCTCATCGGTCCCTTGCGGATAGTTTAATTTACACACACAGATGCAATTAATGAGCGTGTGTGAAATTGAAAGCGCGGGTACATTGTTAATTTTCAGAAAAAACCCTTAGCATTTGTAAAGTAGGATTTTCATGTTTAGGTATAATGCTTTGCTTTCAAATACTGAGATTGCTGTGTTGATCGCGTCATCAATGATCTTAAAAATATTTTTGTTGTTTCAAACATGGTCTTTCTTCAGTTTATGTATATTCTGTGGCAGCCTTGTCCTCGAAATATCATCGGCTCGGCTACGTTCGAGTTAGCCGTCGGCGGAGAGTTTAATATTTTTATCTCTTTCCAACATACAATTCCCAGATCGTAAATCTCGAAATGGCCGCATGTAGGTTACGCACGCCGTCCGCGCGAGTCTACTGGGAGCGCATAAAGTATACTTTTCTCTGTTTTATTACGTGTTTTACTGCGCGATAAAGGAGATGAGACGATGCCGGGGAAATCAGCTGTTTAGGGCATGCTTTAAACGTGCTAAGGAATGTGGCAGACGAAATGTGCTGTGGTACTAGCTGGAAAGTGGCTCTACTTTATTTTGAACAGCTCTATCAACAAGTATGATAAAATTTATAAATAATTTAAAACTTGCATTAACAATAAATGTCTTATAAATGAATTTACATTGATTAATTGATTTGTTAATTGTAAATGAAGTTGTGTGTGAAGTCGACCAACCCGCACTGGGCCTGCGTGTTCGACAAGGGCCCGATCGCCCTAATTTAAGGTAGGCTCGAGCCCCTCGCTGATATGAGAAATAAAGTACTTACTTGTTTTATACAACTCACTTCAATTTAGAAAAAAAATATAATTTCTCGAAACTACATCTGCTAGGAATTAGATTTTCGGAGAAGAGATGATTCATTTTCAACAAACAAGTAATAACGTTACCTTAATATTGTGTATTTTATTTTTTTTATTTAAAATTTGGAAAATGACGATGTAGTCGAGGTTGGTACAGGCAAACTAAAATAATGCCTATAATCTCTCGTGTTTAAGCCCCAAAATGTAAGAGTCGAGAAACACAAACGGGCAAGGAGTTCCACTCCATCGCTGTCCGCATAATAAATGGGGAAGAGTACCGCTTCGTGCAGATAGGCAGAAAATCAACAACAAAGTGGTGAAATCACGCTGCGTCTCGTTGAGAGAACTTTATTTAAAAGCCCAATTGCTCAAATATATATAAATACACGTTTAAAAAAGGCGAGCACAGTATTTCTTAGAAGTCTTTTGAAAATAAAAGACGATTCTAGGACCCTGAATAAGAATCTATTGTCACCGATAATACGGCTTCATATATACCAAATTCGGGCCTAATCAGACACCTGGAAATAGGTACAAACAAACATACAAACAAACATTGCAAGTTAAACAAAAGCTTTTAAAAAAGATAGATTTGTCACCAAAATAAAATTACCAAAGTAGCAAATGAAATTAATAATAATAAAATGAATTATTAAATAATATTTTAAATGTATTTAGTACCTTTATAACCAGTCTGGTGCTGGAGCAGGCGTCTGTCTGACTACTCGTGCTGTATCAGTTTAGGGCAATATGCAACAGTCTTTCAGGTGGAGACTTATGCTATTATTGCATGTGCACAAGAGATTATAGACAAGCAAGTCAAAGACAGAACCATATATATCCTCAGCGATAGCCAAACTATACTTAAAGCTCTAGACTCCTACAAGGTCGACTCTGGGCTAGTGCTGAACTGTGTAAAGGTCCTCAACAAGGTGAGATGACACCACAAACTGCAACTGGTCTGGGTCCCTGGATACGTAGGAGTGGAAGGCAACGAAGAAGCAGACAAACTGACTAGAATGGGATCACAGTCAACAATGTTTGGTTTAGAACCAGGGATAGGGCTAACATAGGAGCGCTAGCGTTAAAGGAAAAGGCCGAAGAAACTCACAGACAGACATGGCTATCTACACATGGACACAAACACTCCAAGCTCTATATAGGCGAGGTAACCACAGGTATACACAAGGCAGACACGATGAAGTCGCAAGTAGCAGCTGGTTATAATAGTTAGATAGATAGACATGCACGTCGATCAGCTAATTCAACAACTTTGTATAGGAAGCCCATTTTTTTAGAACTGACCATACCTTTAAGAAGTTGTTCAAAATGACAAGCAGAAAGCCGACTTAACAAACCATCATAACGAGTTTTTCGAAATGGCTATAATATGATATTTCTTACGTTTTAAACCTCCGTGGCTCCGCCATTTTGAAAAAAATTGGCCAGAAATCCATATAACTACGAAGCCTGCTCAGAAAATTTCTTGAGAATTGGTTGAGGAATGCGACCTGCAGAGGAGAACAGCCGTACATAAGGACATACGAAAGCATTTTGCCCAACCTGAAACGGAGACGCTTCGCTCGCCCTTCGCGCTCGCTCAGTCAATCATCATTTCAGCCGAAATACGTCCACTGCTAGACAAAGGCGACCGACCGATCCTGCGCTGGCTACCCGCATCCCATGGCTTCCCGGTCGTCGGTCCAGGTCGGTCATTTTCAAAATATCGGGTTCTAATAAAGAGATCTATATAAGTAAAATAGGAATAAATAACAGCAAAACTAAGCAGTTAAATAATAATTTTATCACTACGGGGTTTTGATATAATATACATTTTATAATAACACAAGTTATTTTATATTGAAAATAATCAACAATTTCTGCATTTATAACATCTATTAACATTTAGGTATATATGACATAAACTCGTTATTTCTTATAAATTACCGACATACTTAATTTTTATTATGCATCAGTAATCCACGTGGAATGTTTGCTTAGGTACTTAGTAGTATATTCTACTGGCTATCATATTCATAAGTCATATATAATATAACTCACAGATAGCTACAGGAGCACAGTTTATTTAATGGTACCCACCTACTTTTTCAACTTCATTTATAGCTACACTACACTATATACTTTACAATCTTGGAATATAATTTATTGCACAGATATACCTAACTATATATCACTGATAACAATAACATAATCTTATTTTGGCGAAATTAATCACGTCTAAGCTTAGACCTGGTCTAAGCGTCCAACGCCCAGCTCCGTGTGTGCGTGACTCCAACTCCATCTATTCTCCTTTCGGCGCCTCTGGCATTGTTGGTGGGGATAACAAAATGGCGCCTGTACAGACGCTGTCTATTGGCTGAAGAGTGAGATGTAGTGATACATGTATGTTTTTTTTAAATAGTGAACTGAACAAGTGAACAAAATCGATGGACCACATTACACTACACGCCCAAAAGCATTAGAAATAGCTGTGATTTCGACAGTAGCGTATTTGTTTAGTTTAGTATAGCTTAGTATTTCTGTTCAAAAACATTGGAGATAAAATTTGAAATCATTTTGATTGTTGTTTCGGCAACGCAACGCTTGCGAAGTTGTGAAAAAATTCAAAGTTCTCACACTTCGCGCTAATATTAAGAAAAAAGAAAATTTAAAATAAATCTATTTAGACAAAAAAATTCAACTGAAATAAATTTTAAGAAAATTAAACTCAGTTTATTTTTTAATTTTGAAAGGGTTTTATTTTCGTTATTTAATATTTTATTTGTTTTTTCAACTGTATGCAATCCAACAGAGGCGTCGTTTTAGCAGACGATTGTGTTATTTTGGTATCATGTAATTTAATTAAAAACTTGACCTATCCATTTTACATACATTTTAACCTGTATTTTGTAGAAGTAGAGAAGAGAAGAGAACCAAATTTTTTTAAGCGATTTTAACAAAGTTGTAGATCAAAAGGTTTTGAGATTTGTTTTTGAAGCACCAGCAAATAAAATAACAAATTAATTACCCAGTGTATTCAGGTGTAGAATTAAGTATATGTTCCTAATAGGTGGTGAAACTTCCAGCTTTTCTCAAAAACAACTGGTTTCTGGAGCCACAGTCAAACCATCCTATATAGACTGTGTCACAATAAAATGCATGTATCATTATACTTCTTGCTGATCAAAACTTATCCACCATCAATTTCATAAAACAAGTTTGTCGAGTCTAGGTAAAATAGCTTTCTTTGTTCGTTTCCATCCTTCCAAACTTCGCTTCATCTAAAAAAATAAAAATTCGAAAAAAAGTCTCAAAAACCACAAAAAAACCTTTGTGTCCATCATAAAAATAAAGTGTATCCGTATCATATTGTTCTGGAATACAAAGGGAAGTTAAAAATGTAACAACAAAGCAGATTTTTTGTACGGTACTTGATCGCTTGGGATGAATACTTCAATTCTACAAGATAGTTTTCGTTACTGTTACATTTTTAATAAGGAAGTTTGCATTTCAGATATATCTAGATTATATTCATACTTTTTAATGGTCACATAATGGTCTTGAGTGATTGAGCTGTAACAGGAAAAGCGACAGGGAAAATATGAAATATACCTGCACTTATATTGAACAAACACCTGGAAGTATGTACAGTACAAAAAAACTTTTTCAGAAAAAAAAATACGAAAAAAGAAAGGAACAGCAATTCGAAAAACAAAAATAGCCTCTAATCTAACTGAGCTCGTACACCAATGTAAATACCTAAATAATTTTGAGTCGGCACCAATCAAACAAATAAGTAAATTAATTATTACGTAAAGTAAAATGATGGCAGCGGAATGCAAGTAGCGGTGACGCGTCCCTTTGTTGGAAATTGCCGACCGTTTCGTTTGTTTGTTTGGCGCTGACTCAAAATTATTTAGTATTTACATAAGTGTAGGAGTCACTCATATTGATATCAAAAGTATCAACTAAGTGTAGGAGCTCAGACTAAAAGGGTTCTTTTTGTTTTTCACTTTTTAGTTCCTTTCTTTTTTCGTCGGTTTAATTTTCGTTAAAAAGTTTTTATTTTTTGAATTTTTGTTGCTAAAATATACTATTTAATAGTTTCTAACTACTTTAAACAGCCTTCCGTCTCCATTACCAGATCCTCGATGGTAGTCATAACCCTTAAATCTTAAGCTAGGTATAATGTGCTCATTAAAATGAACGAATAATCTCAATCATAGGCCTAATAATGTCTTCAGAATCAATTATGTATGCCAAGTTCAACAGAATCGGTTCACAGATGAAAATTCAGTGGGTGAACAATCACTCATTACGTAAGTCCGATAAAACCATGTTGTAATTATTCCTTGTGTGCAATAAAGCATTTACACATACATACATACATTACCTATCTATTTTTTAACCATTAGGGATGTTTTTTTTATAAATTTAAATGGGACCAACTTAGAAGTATACCCTACCCATCAATAGCACAGATTAATATAATAGTTACAACGTAATAGAAAAAGAATTACCGAAATCAAACTACTCTGTAAATAGATATGCGTGAATGATTATACATTAATATATACAGTGTGTATCGGCACAGATGAGATACTAGTTACTTCGTGTATCGAATAGGGTAATCGATATTTTAAGGGCATATACACCACATTTTATCGAAGAAAAGCCCTCATTAGGGGTTTGCATCCTTCTCTCAAAACTGAAAAAAAAGAAAGAAAAACTTGTTAGAAAACTGGCAACCATTTTTATTTAAATTTATTTTTAGTAGCTGTTCATAAAAAATATCTTTTCTCTTGAATTAGCACAGACTTAGCAGTACAGACTTCAAAATGGTCTCAATTGAAAGATAATTTAATTTCTCTGGTGATCCACATATAAAATTAACCAAAAATTCCAGGATGAAAACAAAAACAAGTTTAAAAGAAAAAAAACATTTTATTTTTAATTTTTTTGAACCTACTGCAAAAAGAGGTCATTACAGTCTTATTTATTGATCGATTTTTAGCTAAGCTATAAAACGACAACAAATTATGTGCCATTAGTTACTTAAAAAATAATGCAAATTGATGGTAAGGAGACCCTTGTATATGTATGACAATACTTTAATTGTAATTTCACAGCTAATAACATTTTCTCATGTTTTAAGTCAAGCACTACTTAAAGCAATAGTTCAAAATGACTGGCTCTGTTCTGCAGACACGCTGTAGCACTCACTGCAACCGGCTGTGTAGCCCGTTTGAGCATTTCCAAGTAATAAACCGCGAGGGTCGCGTGTCAACCATAAATTGGCACACTAAATAATAATGTAAGTACATAATTTTGTGTCGTTTTATAGCGTAGCTCAAAATAAATCGATTGAGAAGAAGAAAAACAAGACGTTAATGACCTCGTTTTTGCAGTAGGTTCTTAAAATAAAACTTTTTTTTTTGCTTTTTTTTTCGTTGATTTTTTTTTCTTAAAATATTTCGGTTAATTTTATGTGTGGATCACCAAATGAAACAAATTGCCTTTCAAATGAGACCATCTTAAAGTCTGTACTGCTGCTAACTCAAGAGAAAACATAATTTTCATGAACAGCTAAAAAAAATTAAAATTAAAATGGCTGCCATTTTGAGGGCAGAAGGATGCAACCAATACCCCAATAGGGGTTTTTCGTCGATGAAATGTGGTGTATTATATGTTCTTAATATATCGGTAACCAACCCTATACGATACACACTGTATGTACGGGTCGACTTGAGATCCTCCTCCGTTTTTTCGTCGGGTATACAAAATGATGTGACTTAGAATTTAAATACTCATCCCAGGCGAACCATTACCTTTTTTTTGTATTCACAATTGGTAAACCCCTGACAACATCTCACCTGGTGACGATGTTACCGAAGATGGAAGCGGGCTTACCAAGATTCCCCAATGCAATGGGGAACTGGCTATCTTATCTTCATGCCGGATGCCACCAATGATATCAACATTGATGTTTGGCGGCAAGACTTAGATAAGATGGTGGTAGCTAGAGCCAGGCGGGCTTAGAAAATGCCCTACCACCAACCAAACCGAGCCTTACAATTGACCCCGCCGGGAATCGAACCCGCAACCTCCTGTGTAAGGCCAGTGAACTTTGCCTCTGAGCTACGGAGACGGTTAAATACCGTATAAAAACTCTAATAAACTTTTTTTTTAAAAAAAATAGTACACATTAGTTGTGTTGTGTGTGAGAACTTTATTTCGGATGTGTGGTAATTGATTGCAAGAAAGAACATTGAATTAAGTTAAAATTTGTCAGTGTCAGCCGCACCTTCCATCGTGAAATGGACATAAGGATGATTGTTTGCACATCGTGACATCACACTAATAGTATAAAAACGAAAGTATGGATGTTTGTTCCAACTTGTCGCCATTTAGGGCTGAAAATAGTAGTAATGAGGGAAAACTCTTAAATCAAAGTTTTTCATAGTCCAAAATTTCTCTACCGTGAAAATTACATATAAGTAGTTTAATAAAATTAATTTCAGAGGAACTGAGGATTTAGCAGCAACTTAAGCCCAGCGTGTTATACCGGTAAGGTGGCTACCATCGAAAGTGCTGATGCATGTAGCGTCCCACAGTACCTAATTTTCCGTTTTGCCATGGGACTAATGTTAAACCATCTGACCTTTTTCCATCACTTCTGCTAAGGCACGGTGGCTCAAGCAAACATGGCACAACGTATGCACCTCTGTTAGGGATTATCTAGGTGCTGGGGGGGTTGTAAGCAAAAATGTGTATTAAGGACATTCGACGTCGGTTCAAGGAGAAGGGCTCTGAATCGTACTTGTTTCAAAGTTTTTTCTTGGCCATTCAACGCGGCAACGCCGTCAGTATCATGGGCACGTTTGCACCGGTTTTTGCGGAGGAAGGCTTAATGTAAATATGTATGTACCTATGTATAAAGATTAGTGGTTTTTGTTTGTCTTTTTTATATGTCTTTTTGAGCGGGAAAACAAGTACTAACTACGAGTAGTTATTGTAAATATCTACTTAACAAGCTGGGCAGCATTTAAGAAGATAGGCTACTTTATGTCTTATCAACAACTGCAAGTTGTAACTTTATAGAACAAGGACATCAAGTAGGCTCTACTTTATTTTGCTTTTTGTGATTTCTTGACATGGTAATGTCTTTCTATTCGAAAGCATTATACTGGCTAAATGTATGACGTTCTGATTAAACAGCATTCCCATAAGTTAAAGGTTAATTTTATAATGCCGCTAAATTTATAATGGAAGCCTCTATAAATCGTATGTTTGTCCAACTGGTACCTAGTTTTGCCTGTTTTATAGCGACTGACTATGTAAATTTACACTGTTTCTTACGCAGAAAGTGATATTTGCCGAAAACCCCTAAACGCCTCAAGTAATTAATGGATGCCGCCTTATTGTCATCATATTCAGGCCAGGTCAAAGTTATCTTAATATTGACACTTCAGTCTTATAAATACCACGTAACCATTTACTTCAATTTTTCATTGTGCAAAAATTATTCACAAATTTTAAACAGGAACAGAATTATTAATTAAAATCATTATCTGCCTTAACAGTTCTGTTTTGTCTTACTAATAATTAATAGTATTAACGAAACGGAACAAATCACAAACACAAGTAGAGCCACCTTCCCGATGCGCCTCCTGGTATCAACGTCTGGTGCATCGAACGATACACGAAGAAACTTTACGAGGCAGCACTTGCTCAGATCGCGGTGCTGCGGGCTCGCCGCTGCCGATACAATTCCATCGCGAGTACCGTGCGGACCGTTCAATTAATCGCTCCGATTAACGTTGTCTCGGACATCAATGGTGCCGGATTGCCGGATTACGGGGGGTGGTGGTGTCCTTTTCTGCTGGTCGCAGATTTAGTGCGGCGCCGCGGCGTGTAGCGTCGCCCGCGGGGGGTGCGGCGTCGCTCGTAAACCATCGGTCCGCACATTCAACTGACGCGCGCCTCGGCGACTACGCGTTGCGTAACACCGCACCATAAACACCACGACGTGCTCACCTCCGAGCTTCGCCACCTGATCGACTGACTGGCCCACGTGCTCGCATTAAGTATTGCGCTCATGCCGCATCTAAAACGCTGACACGTGACTTGACAGAGTGAAACTCTCGGAACTTTATAATTCGGGACTGTGAGTTTTGTGAAGAAGTTGATAGAGAGGGGAATGGCTCGAACGCGTTTGCCGACGGCGGGCCGCGGCCGTTTGGCGGCGTAAAGGTGAGTTTATTGCCGATTTATTGCTCCCAACTTCACTGCGTTGGGAACAGAGGGTCCGACGCAAGTTCCACTTGCAAAACAAACTTTTACACGAGTTCAACTTGAGGCAGAACGTCAATTTAAATCGTTTCAATCGTCAATTGCATTGGGGGACAACTCAACAAATGGCCTAAAACACATTTTATAACAGAAATTATCGACGGCTGACTTTATGATTTATGAGTTCTGTTCTTCTTTAAGTATCTCTTTACCTTATTTGGACACTTATGACCTTTATTTTTACTGTTAATATACTGTTATCTACAATAGCAGTCAGTGTGTAATAAATTTTAATAGGAGGCTTGGTAGGAACTTAGATTATTATGTATTTCTGTTCATATAAAAGTACCTTAAGTTCATCTCATCTAACCGTGAATGCTACTTAATAGGAATCCCAAGGATATCTATGGTTTGATACTTTCCTATTATTTGGATCATTCTATAAATTAATACCTTTTACATTTTATGATACTCTTAGGGAAATAATAACAGCTTTTTTTGTAAGATAATTGTTTTATCCGTACTATACTTAAAGCACCGTATATAATCAAATTTTGTGTTCCGCATATTTTGATTCCAAATACGGTAAGTCACAATTTCACAAAAACATTACAATCTTCTAGAGAGTTTGCGGATTTCAACCTTAAGTGGTTACATTAAGGTTTCACAATGTGGCCTTTATGATGTTACAGTCTTCAAATAACGTGCTATTAACACACGTCTTGTAAGTAATTACTGCAATTGTTGAGCTCAGATTGCTTATTAAAAATTCTTGTAAATTCCATATTAGAAGTATATAATCTAATTTAATTACTCGTGTTAATAGCAGACTACCTAAAAAAAGTACAAAATTTGTAACTACGTTATTATACTCCCTACAGTGATAAAAGAATGGCCAAGTGCGATTCGAAGTTCTGTACCGAGGGTTTTGTACCACCACTCCTCTCCACACAAATAGGTGTACAACAATGATATCTAAATAATCATTTCAATCAACGTACATCAACGAGAGCGATTTTTTTTTATCTAACTTTTTTTTTCTTTTTTGGATCCTTAGCGCGGGTACGACTCACACTTGGCCAGTTTGTATTTTTTGTTGTTATAGTTTAGGGTTTTTAATATTACAATGCCAAGTTTAACTCTTTGTGTGCTACCGTTCTTACGATAGAGCAGAAACAAAATGAAACTTTTCAAAAAACACGTTCTCGTCCTTATTTTTTTCGTAAATGCGGTATTATAACACATTATATTTTGCAAAAAAAATGGCTAACTACCTATTACGGTTTAAAAGATACAGCTTTTTAAAGGTCGGACGGATGGACAGACAGACAGGCAGACAGCGTAGGCTTTGTGATAGGTTCTATATCGTTACGTGGTACAGTACCCTTAAAATACATTCTAACATTTTCAATTTATTTTAATTTAATTTATTTAGTCATACAATGGCAAGTAAATGGAAATAATTTTGGGAAAACAATTTAGACACACAAATAATAATATCTACCAAAAGTATATCTTCTGCTTTAAGTAAGTTTTTTATAAGAATAAAAAAAACTGATAAGCCTTAACCGGCATTTTTTAATTATAAATTAATTAAAGGTAAGTTTTAATCAATCCATAAGTGGTAGTTAAGTTTCTTAAATATATCAACCAATCCATATATTTAAGAAACTTAACTACCCAATATGGGCACCTTAGTTCACATAAATAATTCTAGCCATGTCTAACTTTCATTGTCATTGATGAACTAATACCGTATAGACAAATCAAAATAACAATAAGTTAAAGTATTGAACAAAAAACCGGCCAAGCGCGAGTTAGAACCGCACACATAGGAATCCGTACCATCATACTAGATGGCGCTAGTACAAAGGGTTTTCGTACCACCATACTAGATGGCGCTAGTTTCTTCACGTTTTAAAAAAAACGATTTTTGTAAGGAGACCCCCTTTATTTTTTCACTTTTCCTAATTTTTTGTATTTGTTGTTATAGCGGCAACAGAAATACATCACTGTGAAAATTTCAACTGTCTAGCTATCACGGTTCATGAAATACAGCCTGGTGACAAACGGACAGACAGACGGACGGACAGCGAAGTCTTAGTAATAGGGTCTCTTTGGGTATGGAACCCTAAAACGTATTTTAAAAGTCTCATAAATATTACAAGAATATAAACTTTAAAAATAAACTTGCAACATTTTCTATCCAATTCAGAAAAAAAAGGAAAGCAAAGAGCTGGTTATCCATCACGATGCGCAAACGCAACTCAATTTTGAATTCATCTCAAGTGCACCGCCATATTTGTCTTATTTCACATCACCCTGTTTGTTAGATCTCAATCTGCACTTATTATTCAGTGATGATGGTTTACCTTTTTGTAATGTTTAGCTCACCTGTACCTACATACTAGGATCTTGTTATTGTTGGAAATTTATTCCATGAACTGCTTAAATATGTAGTTATGAGCTAGATACAGCAGTGACAATTCAATTGCACAAAGCTTCTAAGGTAAAGGATGCTACAATTTAATATTTATTCCACGAAACAGTTGTTTTTTTTTCGAAAGGACAAGCTTGTTGTTGGCCGTGGGGGCCTTTACAACTTCACCGGGCAGGGGAGGCGAGTGCGGAGGGCACTCAACCTAGATAACAACACTCAACCTAGATGAGTATTTTGGTTAATTAAAAAAACGTAGTTTGATGGCAATATTTGAAGTATCAGACACAATTTTACACCGAAAATTAAAACCTATCTTCAGAGACAAATTGAAAAATTTACTTTAATCTTTTATTTCCTTTAGTTGTAGGCATATTTTAATAGAATTTATTATTTCAATGAAGGCAAAAAAGTAGTTGGCACTAAGTGCTGTGGTAATGTTTTCTTCTGATGTTGCGAAAAATCAGTGTTCATATCAATTTAAACAACAAAAACCTTTTTTTTATAATGTTACTTTAAAATTTTACCATTAGTGAGCTTTAACATTTCTTTTATTTTATTTTGAATATGTTACAGTCAAAACTCATATAATCAGTCAAAACCACATTTGACTGCGATAACCAGGCAAAAATGGTTTTGACAGATGCCCTTAGTCAAAAACAGTTTTGACAGATTTTTGTAGTCAAAATTGGTTTTGCCCGATTTAAAATTCAGATATATATTGCTAAATGGACAGTATTGGACAGCAACTGATGTTGAGCTGGGTGGAGAGAAGAGGGCTTCTTATACATTTAAATGTATGCTGTGAAATATAATATTTAACAATATTACTAGAGGCTCTGTGACCACGTGAGTTTTTCAAAATGGCAGAAATATGATATATTTTACGTTTTCAACCCCCATAAATCCGCTATTTTTGAAAAAAATCAAAACTGAAACGACAAAAAAATTATAATTAACATCCCTGGTCACTAAATTTGACGAGAATCAGTTGAGAAATGCGACCTGTAGAAAATTACAGCCGGATAAACGCCGGATGGACAGACGCTGAACACATATACGAAAGCATTTTTGCCAAAACTGAAACGGAGACGCTTGGCTGTCGCTTCGCGCTCGCTGTCAATTATAATAGGAATAATCATAGCTCCGTAGCAGCTGAACCGATTCTCAACTGAACAGATTTCTTTCTTCCGTAACTGTCAGATCCGCCACTAAGGAGGGGGTACCTCACTTCTAGAGGCTCTTTGACATCATCATCATCATCAAACCTAACGTACCTATTAACGTATTCTCCCAGTCAAAATTAGTTTTAACTACCATTCTTCTTCAAAACCACTTTTAACCGATGTAATTTGGTTTAAATCACTATTACCCAATATTTTTGCAGTTAAAAGTAGTATTGACCATCGTCCTTAGTCAAAACTACTTTTAACTGTAAAAATCAGTTAAGAGTGGTATTGACCAATGTCCTTAGTTACAATTACTTTTGACTATAAAAATCAGTTTAAATTGGTTTTGACCAACGTCCTTTGTTAAAACTACTTTTAACTGTAAAAATCAGTTATAAGTGGTATTGAACAATGTCCTTATTTAAAATTACTTTTGACTGTAAAAATCTGTGTAAAGTGGTTTTGACCAACGTCCTTAGTTAAAACTACCTTTAACTGTAAAAATCAGTTAAATATGGTATTGACCATCTTCCTTAGTCAAAATAATTTTAACTGTAAAAACCAGTTATAAGTGGTATTGACCAATGTCCTTGGTTAAAACTACCTTTAACTGCAAAAATCAGTTAAATATGGTATTGACCAACGTCCTTAGTCAAAATACTTCTAACTATAAAAATCTGTTTAAAGTGATGTTGACCAACGACCTTAGTCAAAACTGGTTTTGACTGTAAAAATATGTTTAAAGTGGTACTGACCAACGTTTTTAGTCTAACCTTGTTGTGACTGTAAAAATCAGATAATAGTGGTATTGACCAACGTCCTTAGTCAAAACTTGTTTTGACTATAAAATTAGTTAAAAGTGGTATTGACAAACGCCCTTAGTCAAACTTGTTTTGACTGTAAAAATCAGTTAAAAGTGATAGGTATTGACCGACGTCCTTAGTCAAATTACTTTTGACTGTAAAAATCAGTTAAAAGTGATATTGACCAACGTCCTTAGTCAAAACTTGTTTTGACTGTAAAAATCAGTTAAAAGTGATAGGTATTGACCTACGTCCTTAGTAAAAACTACTTTTGACTGTAAAAATCAGTTATATTTTTTTTGTTCATAACAAATCAGTCAGCTGGATGACCGGTTTTTTATAGAGTCATTTTTTGCGTAGTGATAATAGGTTTCTTGAAGAAAGATGTTCAGTTTAAGTATTACCAAAGTATAGTTAGTACTAACATACAGTCTGGACACTCCCTGCCGCTCTCTAGATTCCGACCTCACCCCCTCGTCACCCAGATTGATACAGATTGGTTACAGTTTGGTTGTCAAACGTATAGGATTTCGCCGCCATTTTGTTTGTTCCGTCACACCTTTTTTGAAATATCATTTCTGGCACGTTGTATGAAGTGTCCAGGGTGTGGTATTACTGCACCTTTATGTACATTTATATGGATTTGACTTTATACGACTCACCTGAGAGACAGACTTTTTATCCAATGATTAGCTACTTGAATGATTAGTTTTTTGCTCATGCTCATAATTTTCTTTGATCATTATGGTAATGAAATAAAATGGATCAATAAAAACGTTTCGACTGCGCATCGTTGAGCACCCGACCCGTTGCCCCTAAACAAAGAGTAAGTACATATTTTATTTTACCCGCAGTGTTTGCCTCAACGATGAAAGTAAGAATTTTTTACTGGATATAACTTGCCTATGACATTGTAGTTTCTCTTGCATTAATTTTATTATTTTATGTATTATTGTTATATTATTTAAGTATTTTATTTATATTTATAATAACTATTAAGTATTTTATAATAACTGTTTATTTGCAAATTTTTCTGTTTTTAATTATTGCACCGCCCCTTAACTTATTCTATCGCTGTTTCCCTACCCAAAGGTTGCCTGGTAGAAATTGCTAACTAGCAATAAGGCCGCCTATTGTATAGGCTTTCTTCTATATTGTCAATTCCTTTTTTATGTTGTGATGCAATAAAGAATATTGTATTGTATTGTAATTTGATATCCACTTAGACTTACTTATAATAGGACTTAACCCATGAAATTGCAGATTGTATGAAAAAGTTCAAAGAAGAAAATTAAAATGTAATTATAATTAATCTGACATTGTAGTTTCTCTTGCATTAATTTTATTATTTTATATATTATTGTTATATTATTTAAGTATTTTATTGATATTTATAATAACTATTAAGTATTTTATAATAACTGTTTATTTGCAAATTTTTGTGTTTTTAATTATTGCATCGCCCCTTAACTTATTCTATCGCTGTTTCCCTACCCAAAGGTTGCCTGGAAGAAATTGCTACCTAGCAATAAGGCCGCCTATTGTATAGGCTTTCTTCTATATTGTCAATTTCTTTTTTAAGTTGTGTGTGATGCAATAAAGAATATTGTATTGTATTGTAATTTAATATCCACTTAGACTTACTTATAATAGGACTTAACCCATGAAATTGCAGATTGTATGAAAAAGTTCAAAAAAGAAAAATAATGTCATTTTTTTTATTTTTTTTTATTTACAATTGGTAAACCCTTGACAACATCTCACCTGGTGGTAAGTGACGATGTTGCCGAAGATTGAAACGGGCTTACCAAGATTCCCCAACGCAATGGGGAACTGGCTATCTTATCTTATAATTAATCTGACATTGTAGTTTCTCTTGCATTAATTTGATATCCACTTATACTTTCTTTTAATAGGACTTTACCTATGAAATTGCAGATTGTATGAAAAAGTTCAAAGAAGAAAATTAATATGAAATAATTTTATAAATTTATTCAAAATTAAAAACACGACTGAAAAACTTAAACTATTTTTGGCCAGTCGGGTAAAAATGTATTCTCTGTCACTCACGCGATAAAGACGAATCTAACGACACCTCAGACTCCTAAATCCATCAAGCCGTTTAGGCTACAGGGCTTGCCTAAGAAATAAACAAACATACATACATACATACACTCGATAAACGTTATCCTCCTTCTGGCGCAATCGAGTAAAAACAGCATTAGACCATTAGAATTAAATGATGGCTATTGTTTAAATATTTTAAGAACACAGTGGCTTAAAACCCAATAATACGGGTTTTTTCATCTCCATAAATTGCATTTTTTTTTGTCAAAATATACATACCCCTAGATTTCTAGCAGCGGTTTTTTCGTTACTATTTTAATACATAATTTGGGAATACCTGCATAATATTTGGTCATTTTCAGAAAAAATTAGGAAAATAAACTTGTTTCATCTTACTTAAAACAATGCCTTTGTTCCTTTCAATGGTACTTACGTATAGGTGGCTCCGGGGATTGAAACATGAACACTGGTCACTAATGAAAGACCATATAAGTAGTGTCATCATAGCATGGTCAAAATTTAAAAACAAAAACTTTCTAAAAATTAATTTGGCATTGAGCTTTTAAAACTGAATCGGATATTACTAGTATGGTAGTGTAGTGCCCCTTCCAATATGAGCCAAAAGGAAACAGGTAAGCTCCTTTTTCTGGAAGCATTTCTTCGCATTTTTAAACCGTAATAGCTTCGGTCTGGATGATGTTAGAAAGCTAAAATTTTCAGAATACGATCTCCTTGACAGACTTATTAAGCGTACTAAGTATGAAATATCTATCTTTTATAATTTCAGATTTATTGACTTCTGAAATACAGTGATTAATTATACTCACGGTGATCATCAATACTTCTAGCGTACTTCCTGAAGTCCTGGAAGATTGAAATATGGTATGTAGGCTAGAAATTGTATATAAACAACGGATAAATTAAGAAATGGGAACTTTCCTACTTCAACCCCTCATGCAGGGGGTGCATATCTGTACAGCCTGACATTTCGAACTGTCATATCTTTGGTCCGGATGATGCTGTGACGAATCGGAGAAATCATAACTTTTTACCAAGATCTAGAGTTTGTAGAATCAGGGCTTATAGGTAAAGTTATTTGTTATTTATCGTTATAAATGTGGTACAGTTACGAACACTTAGACCTTTATACATTGGACTTAGGACAGGTCCCGTGGGCTATGATGCACAGCACAAGTCAGAGCTCAGCTAATAGGGGTTTGAATCTCATAACTTTTTAATTATGAACTTGTGAGTCTTGGCAGCCAACTTTACATGGAATGTTTTTAGAGTTACATGTAGAGGTAAGAGTGATTTTCCGTTAGCGGGTCTAACTTCAGAAACTTTCAGCTTCTTAATACAGTGTAAACTCTATATAGCGACACTCAAGGGACCGGGCATTTTGTGACGTTATTGAGAGTTTTCGTTATATAGAGAGAAATTAGCGTCAAAGTAAACCAACTGGAGTCAGAAAATTTTGTCGTTTTAAAGAGTGAATCGTTATTTAGAGTGACGTTTTACAGAGTTTACACTGTATTTGTAAATTCTACCTGCCCTGCTGTTTTTAGTTGCTGTTTGTAGTCAAACGCACTTAAATTTTTAATAATAATAATTAAAAAAACTGTACCCTATAGAAACATATCTAAAAGATGTTGTAACAATCAAGGTTTAATTTGATAAAGATGACAGAAGAATAAATAGTACCTTTTTTTAATGAAATTCATCTAGACTAGAAGCAGTCAATCGTCGGCTTACTGCAAGAAGTCATTATTCACCAAAAGTCATTAACTGCATTTGTGATACCAGTGTATAGGCCGCGCTACGCTCTACAATAATCAGAAATCATTATTTCTCTATGTGTTATACTTTTAAAGAAATTGAATATTATGTCTAAGGCAAAAAGATAGTGATTGCAATTTTCAGTTTTCACAATCATTACAGTACCTTATATTGAGTATTAAGATTTTTTTCGTTACAACTACACACTAATGATACTTAGTGTCTTCATCCGAAATTTGAAAATGTATGATTCACTACTTACAATTTTCGTTATAAATAATTAAATTATTTTTGTTACTTAAGGAGGTTTCACGAATATATCGCTTACTACATCTTTACATTTTGTACTAAGTTGATAAAGTTCATAAGTGACACCTAGAGTACTTAAATTGTCATATAACGTTTTGCTAAAAGTCATTATATTATTTCAATGACGTCTGAGCAACGACGAACGACAGAAATGCATATAAGTTATGATTTTGTTAAAAATAATTACATGCCTTTAATTGTCTTTTAGTCACATTATAATTGTCTATTAAACTAATTATAAAACTTAAATGACTTTTAATACAAAATGGTCACTTGAATTAATACTTAATGAGATCTGAGAAAAACAAAGTTTTGTGATTTATTTTTTTAGACGATAATAAGTGTTTTTGTTGTATAAAATTATATAATTTTAATGAATTCTGGGAGCGTGAGTAGCAGAACTATATGGATTCAATCTAATAATTACACAATAATGATTTCTGTCAAATCTACACACCAAAAAATGTAAGGTCTAAAAGTACTTAGTTAGTTCTGCACAATATAAAAAGGTTTTATAATCATATTAATTAGTTTTTTGCTTAAACTGGATACAAAAGTAATATGAATTTTGTTGGTCCTGACAAACAAATTCCATTCTTTTTATCGGATAATTTACCTTATGACACTAAACGGAAGTTCATAGAGTAGATATTTGTAGATTAAAATATAGGGAACAGTAATTAGGATAATAGAAACTCGATTTATTTGTCACTATGATGCGCGAAGGCTGGCTATAACTGTAAGGCGGTGGGCGAGCGAGGGGGAGAGGTGAAGCGAGCCGCGAGCGGAACCGATGCCGCAGTTTGCTTTCTACATTAAGACCAGAATACAACTTTTGTCTCGAAGTTGATCTAAATCTCCCGGTATGTTTCTGCTTCATTAATTTATAATCTATTATTTTATTTACAATAAATATTAACCCTTAGAGCTACAAGCTACTATAAACCATCATATTAATTTATAATCTGCTAACTAGAGCCACGAATTAAAAATAAGAATTCTACTTCTTGCTTACACACCCAGGAAACGGCCCCTTGTCCCCGGCGACACTGCTATTCCTGGCTCCGGTAACAGACCTGGTAACGATGGGATGGGAGGTGCAAAGAATCTCCAGGAGATGCCAGGCTACCAAACCCAACGACCTTTGGCCCTGGCAATTTACAACACGCGTACACTGCGGACTGACGAGAAGCTTACAGAACTCGAAGAAGGATTGAGCAGGTTACGGTGGGATATCGTAGGTTTATGTGAAGTCCAAATAAAGGGAGAGGACACCATGATCCTTTAATCCGGAAACCTGCTCTCATTCCGGGAGGATGACCAACTGTCCCAGGGTGGTGTCGGGTTTCTCGTCCACAAGTCCCTCATTAACAAAGTGGTCCAGATCATGATCTTTTCGACAAGGGTAGCATACTTTATACTCGGAATCACAAAACGGTATTCGATAAGTCATACGGGTATACGCGCCGACCACGCAACACTCCGACGATGAGGTAGAGATAATGTATGAGGAAATCTCTACAACCAAACGTAGAACCAAGACCCATTATACCATTGTTATGGAGGACTTCAACGTGCAACTGGGCAAACGAGGCGATGGTGAGCTGAGAGTAGGGCAATTTGGATATGGAGTAATAAATGCACGTGGTCAGATGCTGGCCGACTTTATGAAAAAAGAGAGCCTCTTTATAATGAACTTCTTCTTCAAAGAGTCACAACAGCGGAAGTGGACATAGTTGCATCCCAATGGCATAGCGAAGAACGAGATTGATTTCATCTTATCGACGAGAAGACAAATATTCAATGATGTCTTTGTGATCAATTTAGTAAAAACAGGAAGCGATCACCGAATGGTAAGAGGCACACTGAATCTAAAGATTAAGCTAGAAAGATGCCGACTGATGAAGTCTACGTTCCGACCTGCACCCATACAGCTCCAAAACCCCGAGAGCATTCAGCTCGATTTGCAAAATCGCTTCGAATGCCTAGGATACTGCGAGAATATGGACGATTATAATGAAAAATTAGTGGAAATGGTCCAAAAGGTCGGGTCTGAGATTCTTAAAACTCGCCGTTCAAACAGAACAAAAAAAAATTCAGACTTCACCAGCAACCTCACGGAAGAAAGACGCAGATTGGTTTTGCAGTCCTCTGAAGATGCTACTTAATATCGACAACTAAACAGGCAGATCTCTTAAGTCCCTGGCTCGCGATTAGCGCGAGTATAATACAAATTGTATTAAAGAAGCGATTGAGCACAACAAAGGCTCAAAAGTGTTCGCGAGACATCAAACCAACGAGAGGACAAAGCTAACTGACCAAGCCGAAAACTGAGGTGGCATGATCATATAGTCTGAGAATTCTAAGATTGAGTTGCTGGAAGAAGTTAAAAAGTTCTACGGACAATTGTACAAGACCACACGTCTGCCTGTCAGCGATCTGGCTAAAGACTCAAGAGCCAGACTAACCCGACACTTTACCGAAGCTATATAGATATTCGACATATTCTTCCTCCGACGTAACCAATTCATGAAATTAATTTTTATACGACTTCATACAAACACTCACAATACACACACAACATTTACACATGCCACAAACACACTACATATATAACGTATAACACTTTGCGCTGCCCATTTCAAACTTCTTGTTCTTATTTCTTTAATTGTACTTTTTTGTTTGTTTTATATATTTTTACTTTATAAATATTATTTTCTATTACATAATTTACGTTTAATCCTACTTTGTCTTTTTTTAAATTTCAATTAGTCGAATTTCATAATTTGCTTTTTAAAATGTAAAACCAATAATTGTAAAATTCATGTGTGTAATGGTCTATAAAATTGGCGACAAGTAAATAAATAAATAAAAAATATCCCGAAAGTCAGCCTGTACGAGACTGGAATGGCTTTCAAACAGCTTAAGAACAACAAGGCACCGAGTGACGATGGAATTACGGCTGTACTTCTGAAAGCAGGTGAATCACCGGTACTCAAAGCTCTTCAGAAGTTATTGAATTCCGTTATACTCGAGGGACAAACGCCTAACGAATGGCACAGAAGTTTGGTCGATCCTGCTTTTCTTCAAAAAGGGTGACAACACCTTGCTAAAGAAGTACAGACCCATCTCACTTCTGAGCTATGTCTATAAACTGTTTTCGAGATTCATTACGAATCGTCTCGCACGAAGGTTTGACGACTTCCAGCCTCCCGAACAAGTCGGTTTCCGAAAAGGCTTTGGTACCATAGACCACATACATATGCTGCGGCAGATTATACAGAAGACTGAAGAGTACAATCAGCCACTATGCTTGGCGTTTCTGGACTATGAGAAAACCTTTGATTCAGTCGAAAACTGGGCTGTGCTACAGGCTCTCCAGCGGTGCTAAATTGACTATCGATACATTACGGTGTTGAAGTATCTGTATGAAAACGCCACTACTTTAGTTCACCTCCACACCAGAACTCGAAACCTCCCAATTGCAGCGAGGGGTGAGACAGAGAGATTATATCTCCGAAACTGTTCACCGCCGCCCTGGAACATGTTTTCAAACTTCTAGACTGGGGGGGACTCGGCATCAGTATCAACGGCGAGTACATAACCCACCATCGATTTGCTGACGATATCGTGGTCATGGCTGAGACTATGGAAGACCTAAGTGTAATGCTCGATAGCCTCAGTAAAGTCTCTCAACAAGTGGGTCTTAAAATGAACATGGACAAGACGAAAATATGTCCGTGTTGCACCCACCCCTCTAAAGGTTGGAGACTCTACACTGGAAGTTATTGATGAATATGTAAACCATGGACAAAGAGTCCAGCTAGGTAGGTCCAACTTCAAGAAAGAGAACAATCGACGAATACAACTCGGCTGAGCAGCGTTCGGGAAGCATCGCAATATCTTCACATCCCAAATACCGGAGTGTCTCAAGACTTAGGTCTTTGACCAGTGTGTGTTTACAGTGATGGATGACATACAGAACTGAGACATGGTCGCCTACTATGGGCCTCATAAGAAGGGTCAAGGTCACCCAAAAGGTAATGGAGCGAGCTATGCTTGGAATTTCCCTACGCGATCGAATCAGAAATAAGGTGATCCGCAGAAGAACCAAATTAACCGACATAGCTCACAGAATGGCTAAACTGAAGTGGCAGTGGGCAGGGCACATAGCTCGTAGAACAGATGGCTTTTGGGGTAGTAAAGTTCTTGACTGGCGACCGCGCACCGGAAAACGTATCGTAGGAAGGTCTCCCACGCGTTGAACGCGGGAAGCCGCTGGATTCGGGTAGCGCAAGACCGGTCGTTGTGGAATTCCTTGTGAAAGGCCTTTGTCCAGCAGTGGACTTCTTCCGGCTGATTAGATGATATGTTTTTAGTGTCTACAATAAGTAGATCTTATACCTTTATTATCACTTGTTTTTTTTTGCCAAAAATTTAAGCGACTTTTGTTAAATTAGATTTAGGTCACCCGAAAATATCAAAAATAATATTGTAAAAGCTTCTAATTTGATAATAATAAATAAAGAACACTATTTTCATTGTTTTTATGGTAATAATTGATTTTTTTTGAACGATTTTCATACAGAAATCATTATTTTCACGTTTTGCTTGTATTGCTCAAACGCAAGAAGTCCTTATCTTTTTTTTCCGGCTTTTTAAAAAAAAGTGCAGCATTAGGGATGTATTCCATATTGAAATCGTATAAAGAAGATGCTCACCTTTAAGGTGGTGTTTAATTTTTTTTTTCTATGTCCTCAACTTTTGAAGTTATTGCAAAGATAATGAAAAATATAAAACTGCGTTTATCTCGAAATCACTTTTTTGCAGCTAATGATGTCTTGCAGTAAGCCGACGCAATATTCTTTGCTAGTAGGGACGATTGTGTTGTCAATAAAAAAAAACTGTTGATGAATGCAAGAATATTATTACTTATATAGCGAGCATGAAATTGTCTTTCTCGCAGTCATCATAAATTACCATTTCAATAAGTTAATGAGTGATTCTTGCGATAGTTCAGTTTTTGCGCTTTCGGCGCAGGAGTGCGAACTTCCAAGTTCACAGTTATCGATCGGTCGGCGCAAGCGAACTCGTTATTTCCATAAAAGTCGTGTACCTACAGCGCATCTGCCCTCTATCGATTTTTTTTTCTATTCACAATTGGTAAGCCCTTGGCATCATATCACCTTTTTTTTTTTTTTTTTTTTTATTCACAATTGGTAAACCCTTGACAACATCTCACCTGGTGGTAAGTGACGATAATGCCGAAGATGAAAGCGGGCTTACCAAGATTCCCCAAGGCAATGGGGAACTGGCTATCTTATCTACAACTCGGAACACATCAATGCTGTTAACATTGATGCTTGGAGTCAAGACTTAGATAAGATGATGGAAGCTAGCCAGGCGGACTTAGAAACGGCCCTTCCACCAACCAAACTGAGTCTTACAAGTTGACCCCGCCGGGAATCAAACCCGCGACCTCCTGGTGTGAAGCGGATGGACTAACCATTACGCCACGGAGGCGGTTATCTGTTTATTATTGGTTTACTTAGCAGTGTGTTGTTTGTTTCGGTAACGGCTTCTGAGATTAGCTGGCTAGCCACTAAATTAATCTATTAATAATTCATTAGCGCATCTTCATATTGGCTTTAGAATCTTAATCTTTGACAACGCCAAACACTCGCTCAATCGCAAAAACTTAGTAAACTGCAGGTTCTACACACCATACTGAACAACTTTCCCTAAGGAACCTACAGTCAATTCTCCAAAAAAAATGCACAAAATTGCTCGATCAAGCTGATCGATTTGTATAAAGATTAAATTTTTTGAATTGCGATTTCAGCAAAGTTTTAAAACAAAAGTGCCAGATTCCATCTTCGGCAACATCGTCACTTACCACCAGGTGAGATGTTGTCAAGGGTTTACCAATTGTGAATAAAAAAAAAGTTGTTCAGTATAATGAGTAAAAGCCCCAGTTAACGGGACCTACACCAATTTTGTTACACCCTGTATATGGGACCGACTTAAGGCATAACTTGTCGAATAAAAAATACACAGTGAGTACAAACATACAGTTGACTTGAGAGCTTATTTTTTGGAAGTCGCTAAAAAAAATTTGAAAATACATACTTTAAAATTCTATTTAACTATGTAGTTAACTGAGTAGCGTATGTTTTTAAACTAATTTTTTATATTTTGGCTGATCGTGCCAAACGTAAGTAAGTTGGTTCACTGGATGATAACCTATTCAGAGTACTAATAGTAGTTTTTACTAAAGTTGAGTTATTCCTAGATTCACCTCACGTAGCGTCGATCAGACGCAATTGAACATATAATTTCAACAAAAAAATCCGCGATGACGCCTCAAACATAACAGAACAACAGGTGAAACATCCGCCTCCAGCGGAGAAGCGGTAAAAAACCAACATCTGTTTGTGAGAAATTAATGCAAGCATTACTTGCGAACATACGATCATATCTACTTGAAACACGTCACCCGAGACAAATTGCAGTCACTTCAAATGTTGCGAGCGAGTGTCCCGCTGCTAGCGGAATAAGCAAATAGCCGATTGTTTCACTTGGACCGCGGCAAATCGAGGCGAATCAGTCTTACAGTGCGAGAAACAAAACACAGAATCGCTTTGTAGTCACAAACGTAAAGAACCGTAAACCTTCAGCTTTTAAATCTGCACAATTATCGTAAAGGTAATACATTTTCTCATGCGCAGGCACATCGTGTGCTCCTCTTTACTCGTTCGATGCATTAGTCATCGCTTTTATTATCAACATGAGCTGTCAATCTCTTATTTTAATGTTTTATATAAACTGACGTTTGGAGATAAAAAACTGATCATAATTAATTTGACTGGCCAATTTCCATTTAATTCATGCCTTTTACAATTAAATGTAAATTCATATTAAACAGTTTGACGACAAACTGGATCAGATTAAGTATGTTCTTTATAAGTATAAAACTAGCTAATCTATGCTTGCGGCTTCGCCTGCATGGACATCGTTTTTATGACTATCTTTGAGGGTTGGAGGGACGTAAATTTTCTCCAGTTCCCTCAGGAACTATATCGGGCTATTCTGATTAGCAGTCTTTGTCACTTCCCACCCCCTCAACCAGTTCTATACAAAAAATCACTTCAGTCCTTTGCTCCATTGCGACGCCGACGTGCGCGAACGTGGAAATGAGTTTTCCCCAGATTTCTCGGGAACTACGTAAGGATATGTTAGTATATTATGTCATTTCCCACCCCCTCAACCATCTCTGTGCAAAAAACCACAACAATCCATTGTTCCGTTGCGATGTTAAAGAAATTAACCAAAAATAGAGTATTTTTTAGTTTCCCCAGAAACTGCATCAGAATATGCTATTCACACGGGATAAAAAGTAGCATATGTCCTTCCCAGTGACACAGACTATTTCATCAAGATTGGTTGAGGTGTTGAAGGATGAAAAGGTAACAAACAAACAAACAAACACATTTTTACATTTATAATATTAAAGTAAGGATAATGTACCGATGTTTTGACCGCAACAATTCGATAATGAATGATAAGGTCGTAAACGGCCGTGTCAAAAGAACATTAAAGTCAATAAAAAAGCCATAAACTTTATTAGCCATCATAAACTTCACCACATCTGGCCAATAACTGGGTTTGTGGATAAGTAGCGTTTACTTGTTTAATTTGATTCATCATATTAGCCGAAGGACGTCCACTGCTGGACATATAGGCCTCCCCCTCAAGGATTTCCACGACGACCGGTTCTGCGCTGTCCGCATCCAGTGGCTTACCGCGACCTTCACCAGGTCACTCAAAGGGCCAATGGAGCCTGCTATGCTCGGAGTTTCTCTGCGTTATCAAATCAGAAACGAGGAGATCCGTAGGAGAGCCAAAGTAATCGACATAGCTCTCAAAATTGCTAAACTTAGATTGATTGCTTTGACGAGGGCAAAGGGAGTTATCTCTGCCAGGTGAGGTGGTATGCCTGAGGTTCAGAAGTGGACCAATCATTGATGATTGGTATCTGTATATATACTAAGCGCTAAAAAAAATCTAATAGCGCGTTCTAGATGTCGTATTTCTTTTGTTCTCTCATCGCTAATGTTAAGGTTCAGTGGCAGTTGCCGCCGCAATTGTTATAGTTTTTTTTTTCTTCTAATGATGCTTTTAAAAATAAATTGTTATTTTAATGCACAGTGCTTCTTATTCTTTACTGATCTTGCTTGTAAGATTGACGATGAAACTTCTAGAGACAATTTTCATTTGTCCTTTTCACTGAATCCAAAGCTGTAAATTCTCATGTCTGTCGATAAGGGAGTGATAAAGAACACGGAAATGAACTTTTGTTATACACCTCACAAATAGGGCCATAAATTACCTCAAGGTGCATTGCGTTACAGGCTTGGCCACAATCTTCCAAAACAGTATTTTGGCGTGATAGTTCCATTGTCAAACGCATTAGCATTATAATTGCTTACCTGCACAGTTAGGCAGGTGAATAGTTAGAAATAATCCATTGTTTGCGTCGTCTTTGTCGAATTGTGCAACGCTTTTGTGCCCTTTTCTTTGTTTCTCCCATTGCATTTCTGTCGCTCATTCTTTTAGCAAGTCTTAGAAAAATATAGTAAACATAACGGTCCGCCGGCAATATTTCATTTTGTATATTTGCATCTTTTCTGTGCTTAACGTAACAACAGTTGACAATAGCGCATTTTTACGACTTAACTGTGAATTGTAGCTACATCTTGAGTTTTTAAAAATTGTACATTTCTTTTTCAAATTGTAACACATGTGTTTTAAACTTCTGTTATTCTGTTTAGTTGTATTGTTTGACTATAGTTGCTTTTGTTTTATTATTGAGAGTTGCTACTGTTTTATGACTTTCACAAGTTTGCAAATATAACATTTTATCTTTTATATGTTGCCTATTTTCTACGTCATTAAAAAGCTTAGGTATACGTGACGTGAACGAAATATTTAAGTTTTGCGCAACTTGGCAAAAACCAGGTCAGTATATCGATGGCGATTACATTTAAAATTGAAAATCTAACCAATTTAAAAAAACCCGACTGCATAAAAACATAACCTGTCTTTTTTAGCAATGGGGTAATAATATATCCTATGCTACTCATGGATAAAGTGACCATACTTCTCGTTCTATTTTTGTGAAGTCATGTATTGTAATTAAAACTGAAATTTTGACGCTCGCTTCACTCGTGCCTTAATTTAGGTCGATTTTCTTTCTGACTTATTGGTAAATTTAATCATAAATGGGCTGCTGAACAAAATCCTCGATCCGCGCCTGGTTCTTTTGACAAATATAAAAATGCCTGAGCATTATTGTTTCATTCCTTTGTTAATCTATATATACAGAGTGTAACAAAATTGGTGTAGGTCCCGTTAACTGGGGGTTGTACTCATCATACTGAACAACTTTTTCCCAGGAACCCATAGTCAATTCTCAAAAAAAAATTGTACCTTCCATACTGAAATACACAAAATCGGTCGATCAGCTGATATATTTGTAAGTAGAGTAAAAAAAATTACGTTTTCAGCAAAGCCGTAGAACAAAAGAGGTTTAGTATGAAGAGTAGAAGCCCCAGTTAACAGGATCTACACCGATTTTGTTACACCCTGAATAAAGACGTGTTAGTTACACCATTTACAACTTAAGAACGGCTGGACCGATTTCGCTAATTCTTTTTTGTTGAGTTCGTTATTGTCAGGAGAAGGTTTTAGGGTAGAGTAGGGTAGGGTAGGGTAGAGCAGGGTAGTCTTTGTAGTTTAGTGTAGTGTAGGGTAGGGTAGTGTAGTGTAAGGTGAAACGAAGTTTGCTGGGACAGCTAGGTTGTATAATAAATACCTACTATTTTTATAAATATGTAAAATAAAATATAAAAGATGTGTTTTTTTATGATAAACCTAATAAATGACGTAAATAAACCGATGTACCTACCGTTTTGAGTCAGAAAATAAATGGTCACGTTATCATGAAATCAAGACAAAAATAACGATACCTAAAATCCATCGAGCCAATTACCACAGTATATATATTAGTACTAACGTCAATTACGCTATTCAGACTCATCCAAAGAAACAGACATACATATACTTAAATATATACATACATACACCAGAAAAACAGACATACATATACTTAAATACATACATACATACACCAGAAAAACATTACCCTCTTAAATAAATTGTAAAAATAGGATAAAATCATTTTGTGGGAATAGGTCCTAGAGCATTCAATTTTATGAATACCTAAACTACAATAACAATTATATATTTTAGTATATGACAGTAATATACTTAAATACATACATACACCTCAACAACATTACCCTCCTAAATAAATTGTAAAAATAGGATAAAATCATTTGTTGGGAATAGGTCCTAGCTAGAGGATCCAATTTTATGAATACATACTTAAACTACAGTAACAATTCTATATTTTAATAAATGGCATATACCTAAATACATACATACATACATACAACTGAACAACATTACCCTCCTAAATAAATTGTAAAAATAGAATAAAATAATTTTGTGGGAATAGGTCCTAGAGGATCCAATTTTATGAATACTTAAACTACAGTAACAATTCTATATTTTAATAAATGGTAATATATACCTAAATACATACATACAACTGAACAACATTACCCTCCTAAATAAATTGTAAAAATAGAATAAAATAATTTTGTGGGAATAGGTCCTAGAGGATCCAATTTTATGAATACTTAAACTACAGTAACAATTCTATATTTTAATAAATGGTAATATATACCTAAATACATACATACAACTGAACAACATTACCCTCCTAAATAAATTGTAAAAATAGGACAAAATAATTTTGTGGGAATAGTTCCTAGAGGATCCAATTTTATGAATACTTAAACTACAGTAACAATTCTATATTTTAATAAATGGCATATACTTAAATACATACATACAACTGAACAACATTGCCCTCCTAAATAAATTGTGAAAATAGGATAAAACCATTTGTTGGGAATAGGTCTTAGAGGATCCAATTTTATGAATACTTAAACTACAGTAACAATTCTATATTTTAATAAATGGCATATACTTAAATACATACATACATACAAATGAACAACATTACCCTCCTAAATAAATTGTGAAAATAGAATAAAATCATTTTGTGGGAATAGGTCCTAGAGGATCCAATTTTATGAATACTTAAACTACAGTAACAATTCTATATTTTAGTAAATGACATATACTTAAATACATACTTACATACATACATACACCTGAAAAACATTACCTTACTAAATAAATTGTAAAAATAGGATAAAATCATTCAATCCTAGAGGATCCAATTTTATGAATACTTAAAAACTACAGCAACAATTCTATATTTAAGTGAATAATGCAACAAACCACTCAATGGGTTTTTAAAAACTTTTAATAACTTTCTACTGAGTCTTAACTTTGTAGTTAAGTAAAAAACACTGTAAAGCCTAGTTATTTCCCACAGGAACTTGCTCTTCGGTCCGAGGTAGGCTTGCCAGACGTCAGAATTTGTCCTGACATGTCAGGATTTTTAGGCACCAGTTAGGATTCCGGCCGGACTTTGACAATGTCAGGATTTTTTTGATTATTTACGTGTTTATAGGTCTTTTATCAAGCAGCCCATGGACTAAAATGAATGATGATTTTTTCATTGTGTGGAGAGTTAGAGTAGGCTCAATGTCACATTGTGAGTCGGAGAGTGACCGGTTGGCACTCAAAAGAAATATTATAAGTGGTGTTTTATTACTATGATTACTTTGCGTCGTCAAACCGCGCCCGTTTCAGTAAAATGTCAGGATTTTTTGATAAAAATCAGGCTTTTTGTCAGGACTTTTCAATTTAACATCTGGTAACTCTAGCCCGAGGAGAGCCGAGCCGACTCGGGTGCGGTGGTACGGCCCGAAAATTGTAATATTTCAAAATTACTCAAGAGTCGCGTTCGCTTGAATAATGCGCTAAGTTTGGGCCGGGGTGGTTTCCCCCCCGCCCCGCCCCGCCCCGCCCCGCCGTGCGTGCTTTACCCCGGACAACCCCGTTGTTTTGAAGTTCTGTAACTTCTGCTCCGGAATTTGATCAAAATATACTTCGCCCGCCCGCTTCATTTAACTAAACACGTTTATTCGGCAGTTCAGTGTTCCCGTCAAGTCAAAAGATCACGTTGAAGCTGATTTTTGCTTTTTGAATTTTTGATTTTTACCCAACTACCCAAAATGGAGGGTATTGCTTTCGGGGTGTATGTGTGTCTGTTTATTTGGCTGAGCTTGTAACTACGGCTTCATGGATTTAAAAGGGCGAGGCGTCGTTAGATTCACCTTGATCCCTTAATTAACAAAGGATACGCCTACATTTTTGCCCGATTGCCTTAAAAAAACGAGGGTTAATGTTTTCATGCACTTAGCTTTTTATTTGTTTGTGTAAACGTGTTTTAATTCCGTACCGTACATCAGCCATTTTTTTAATCAGTTAATGTCAGTACCTATTGTTCCAGACTCAAATAAATGAATACATTTTGGTATCTCACAATTTTTTTTTATCCACTATTGGCGAGCCCTTGACATCATTTCACCTGATGGTAAGTGACTATGATGCCGAAGATAGAAGCGGCCCTACCAAGATTCGCCAACGCAATGGGAAACTGGCTATCTTATCTACAAGCCGGAGGCCGGAACACATCAATGCCATATCAATGCTGTTGACATTGATGCTTGGTGGCAAGACTTAAATAAGATGGTGGTAGCTAGCCAGGCGGGCTTAGAAAATACCCTTCCACCAACCAAACCAAGTTAAACAAAGTTAGACTCCACCGGGAATCGAACCCGCGACCTCCTGATGTGAAGCTAGTGGTCGTTACCATTACGCCACGGATGGATTAGTGTTTTAGAAAAGCTATAAATTACTTTACTTAAGAGTCTCCAGGAGGCTTGACTTTCCATACAAACGTAGTTCCGCTTTATTACAAAAACTTCATGCCGGATTGAATCCAAACTTTGTAAATATATTGAGTAGAAACATAGGTATCGATGTTTGTAATTAGTTTTCATCGTAGTAAATTTTAACGTAACTAAACGAAGGCTTAAATTAGTTTTGTACTGAAAGTTTGAAACTGCTCTTAATTTTTTCCATTTAATATTAGTACATCGAAAACTAATTACAAACATCGATATGTGTCTTCTCAATAAATTTGCAAAGTTTGGATTCAATCTGGCAAGTAGTTTTTGTATCAAAGCGGAACTACGTTTGTATGGAAACTCCGAGCCTCCTGGCGGCCCATAGGACGTATTAGACTTAACGGACAATGCGTCGTATATGCTCACTCTATAGCCTTCATATACACATATAGTTATATAGGTATATCCTGGAGGCCGCACGTGGTTCTGGCCCATGTGACAAACCGGTCTTGGACAAGCCTAGTAACCTCCAAACGACTCGATACGTGAGCAGGAATCCACGACTCACTTTTGAGTCTCTTTTGTTTGTGAAGAATAAGGATAATACGGTTTTAAATTATATTAGGGATGACGAATGCTAGTCATCTGAGTTACTCTTTATCATCTGTCAAAAACGACACTTTGTTCTTAAAATGTTTGAAATATCTAGGTGTGACGTCATAGTTTAGTAGCGTCATTTATGTACTCATTTTGTGATTTTGGTGAATTAAAAATCGAGGGCTTGATGGAAAACAAAACGAGTAAGGTTTCCGAAGTTTTAGTAGGAGGGAAATTTAGTGATAAAGAGTTCATAATTTATTTCTGATGCTGTCGTCATCCCTATTTAAGCATTAGCAAAATGATGAACTTTTTGAAGAATCACGTGTTCCTTTTAATGTCTGCTGTCAAGTACCTACCTAACTGTTGAAAAATGACTGAACCGTTGGTTCAGTGGCAGCGCTGCTGTCTGTTGGGCTGAAGGTAGTGGGTTCGATCCTCACCCATGGCAAACATTCGTGTGACAAACACATTTGTTTGCTCTGTGTAAACGTGTATTATAAAGTGTGTATTAGATTTATTACACCACATTTCATCGTTGAAAAACCCCCAAATAGGGGGTCGCATCCTTCTCACCTCTAAATGGAAGCCATTTTTATTTTCAATTAGTTTTTTGTAGCTGTTCATGAAAAATATTTATTCTCTTGAATCAGCAGCAGTATATGCAGACTTCAAAATAGTTTATTTAGAAAGGTTATTTATTTTTTCTGGTGACCAATACATAAAATTAACCGAAACATACATAAAAGCACATAAAAGCTTAAGAAAAAAAATATCATTTTCCTTTTTTTGAACCTACGAGATCATTATCGTGTTTTTTAAACGATAGATTTTAAGATAAGCAACAAAACTACACTAAATCATATACCGTTAGTTAATTACGCAATAATGCAAATTGATGGCAAAGAGTGCGGGGTTGTGATAATCCTTTAATTGTAATTTTACATGTTTTAACTTAAAACAATTATTCAAAGTTATTGCATCCTTCAGCAGACACGCTGTAGCTCTCACTACAACCTGCTGTGTGGCCTGTCTGACATTTGCAAGTAACAAACCGCGAGGGTCGCGTATTAACCATAATTTGGTACACTAAGTAAGAACCTAATGGTACATAATTTGGTATCGTTTTATAGCTTAGCTTAAAATCAATCGATTCGGAAGAAACAAACAAAACGTTAATGATCTCGTTTTTGCAGTAATTAGGTTCAAAAAAAAGAATAAGAATTTTTTTTTTGCATATTTTTATTTTAAAACTCTGGTGTGTTTTTTTCTCAAATGTTTCGCTTAATTTTATATGTGGATCACGAGAGAAGAAAAATACCTTTCAAATGAGACCATTTTGAAGTCTGTACTGCTGCTAATTCAAGAAAAAACATATTTTTCATAAACATCTACAAAAAAAAATGGCTGCCTTTTAGAAGGGAGGAGGATGTGACCCCCTAATAGGGAGTTTTTCGTCGATGAAATGTAATGTATTTCATGCCCTTAAAAGTCGGTGACCCTATCCAAAACACACTGTATATTTAAACGTAAATAAATAAGTATATCAGCTCATATACGTCCCCACCGAGGGGCTCGAGCCTACCCTGAATCAGGGCGATAAGTATATTAGTATATTAGTATATTAGTTTCTGGTTTTCATTGTACAGGCATTCTTATTTAGAACCAGATGACGGTGTGTGATTTTTTAAATTCAGGGGAGTTTTATTATATCATTAACTAAAAAAAAAATTATATTTCATATGAGGTAACAAATACTTAAACAAAATAACGGATATTGAGTAAGTTATATAAAACCTAGGTAAGTTATATATAGTACTTATTAGGTTATATAAAAAAATTAAGTAAAGAGAAATAATAGGAAATTACAATTCGTATCTAATTACTTAATAAACAGAAAGAATACAAAATGAACTGGGTACATTTTAGTCGGCCGTACAAATATCTTAAGTACGTAATATGTTTCTCAAGAGTCCAAATGAAAGCTTACTACTTGTATCTTTAATATCTCTTGTTTTGAGACAGTCTTCATATAATTAATTTTTATTTGTTTTTTGATTTGCAATGCTAGTGCCGGTGCATTAAAATACAAATCTTCTCTGGAGTTCTTGACAGCATTTGCAGCAGCATCATTCTGAGGTGGAACACCCGGTTGCAGTAGGGCGTCTATAAAACTGCACCCAGTGCAAATGGGGTTTAGTCCTCCTTCAACTTATTTTCTTGTCCTTCACATTGCTCACGTGTATGCACCAGACAATTTTCTCCAAAACGAACTACTTTTTAAGCAAATTCTAGCAGAAAAAAGTGCAAAAACAATAAAATAAAACCACGAATGCGTTCACCACAAGTACCGCCAAAAAACTCTCCACTATTTTTACAACATTATCTACGTTACCAACGATGAAATTAGAAGTTAATGCCCAGTAATTATACTAAGGTATCTTAGAGCACGTATAAATTGAAAATACTTAGCGAGCGAGTTGTGACCGCAGCTACAGAACTTCGCGAGTGGCAAACTCGAAGAATTCAACTCTTAGGATTCTGCGCTAGAAACTTGCCTCGTCTCGTTAGGAGCTGCGAAACCTCCGTCTTATTTATGTCCTTACTTTATTCCATTTGCGGCTGCCCCCACTATTGTGGTAGATGATACCTATTCTTTTGAACTTTGAAAGTAATAATTAAAAACGCTAAACACGTTAAAAAACCGACTTCCATCGCAACAAATTAGTATATTTTTGCATTATTATTTTTGATTTTTGTTAATTTTCTAATAAAGTACTACACCGATTTTGATAAAATTTATATGGGACCACACGGGAAGCACTAGCTTTCAAATAAAAAAAGAATCATAAAAATCGGTTCACCCAGTCTAAAGTTATGAGGTAACAAACATAAAAAAAAAGACATACAGACGAATTGAGAACCTCCTCCTTTTTGGAAGTCGCTTGAAAAACAATTTTTCTTAAACACTGGTAAGCCAAGGTAACCGACATAGCACAGTGGGCGGGGTAAATAGGTCGTAGATCAGATGGCCGTTGGGCCAGTAAAGTACTCGTGTGGCGACCGCACACCGGATGATGTAGCGTAGACAGACCTCCCTCTCTGTAGACTGTTAACATGGTGAAGGTCACGGGAAGCCGCTGGATGAGGGCAGTGCAGGACCGGTCGTCGTGGAAGTCCTTGGGGGAGGCCTTTGTCCAGCAGTAGCAGTCTTTCAACTGATATGATTATGATGATGATGAAACATTGGTAAGTCATCATTATTTCAGCTCATATATGTCCCCAGTAAGGGGCTCGAACCTACCCTGAATTAGGGTGATCGGGCCTTAGTCGACCACGCAGGCCTAGTTAGGGTTGGTCGACTTCACACACAATCTTAGAGTTTCTTCGCAGGCGTGTGTAGGTTTCCTCACGATGTTTTTCCTTCACCGTAAGAGCGGCGAATATACGTACATAAAAAATTGAAATTTAAAAACAGATTGGTATGTGGCAGGATTCAAATCACGACTTCCCGGACAGGAGGTAGCGGCCTTAGTCGTTACGCCACCGCTTCTCTTATTGGTGACAAGTTGAAAATATAAAAATTAAAAAAAATTAAGGCTGATTATGTTCAAAAATAAAACTTCAATGTCTAAACTGTAGAATAAAATAATAAATAACCACTTGTGCAATAATTGGATGTAATTGCACAAAAAGATGTCAGCTTAAAAAACGGCTAAGCAGAGAATGCTAATTGCTGTACGTATAACTTTCTAGAATTTGAACCATTCGGTTGCGAGGTGACGGAAAAACGCGGACGATTCCATGAAAACGCATCGGTGTGTACAAAGAAACCCGCCATGGAATGCCACATGTCGTATACAGACACAGCGATCTCGATAAATCCCATTACAAGCTAATTGGAACTTTTCATAACGTGTTAATGGTATGAATTTCATTTCTTCGGAGTCGGCAGTTACGCCGTTTTGCACCGTTTAAGTAATTGTTTCAAGTTTTTGTTCGGGCAAGGTGCAGATATAAATGCATTCGAACTAAACGTATAAGTGTCCATTTTTACTTTCGAGCGACTGAGAAACGAGCGTTAGCGAGCGAAGGAGTGAAGTAGGTATTGTGATTGGAGACAAATCGAAAAGATTTTGATGGGGATTGATTGTCTTACACGAAGAGTCTAAAAGACTAAAAATGTATGTATGTGTTGTGTCTGTGTATCTGTTCGGTGCACTAGTGCCCAAACTATTTCAATGGGTTAGGGTAAAATTTTGGCGAGGGTAATTAAATTTATTTATTTTATTTTTCGACGTTTTTTATTTTTCCTCTTAATATGGTGGCAACCCTAAATAATCTGTAGGGTTGCAGTCTTAGTAAAACATCACTTGCATTTTCAATAAAAATTGTTATAACGAATTTGATAAAACTCTGTAGGTACGTGATTATAATTTTGAATGATCGACTTTATACAGTAGTTCATTATTCCGGGAAAAATCAGAATAAGGTAGATTACCTGTTATACAAACCCAAGTTGTTTGTTATTTTTAAAGTTAAACTCCTTTACGCACGCTTGACTTGGGGAGTAAGCTGGTGAGTGTGTTACGCGAACGTTGTTTTCTAGCGTTCCGAAAAGTGTGATCGGGTGAGGCGAACGGCATGCTTGACTTAGGGAGTATGGGGAGTGAGCTGGTGAATGCGTTACACGAACGGTGATTAAGTTTTACTTCAGTAGTGTGGTCTAAAAATAAATATATAAATAAAGCACACTCGTTTTTTGTTAAAAATGGTTTCAACGATGTAAATAAAACTTAGTGAAAAACTAAGAATTCATAAGACCAACTATACAGGATGGATCATTATTTCAGGAAAAATCTAAGTAATAATCTTATACTTATTTTTTAAATATTTTATCAAGTCTGGTACAGTTTTTTTTTTGTTACTAAGTAAGCGTAATTTTTATAGTTGATTTGTGTATGCTCGAATACGTTAGATGATGAAGGCTTCGCGAGAAATTATGCACAAAAGTTTGCAAAGCGTGGATGTACAATTTATTATTTAATACTTGCTCGATGCATGTGTGTATAAGTGCAATTTCACCACGTATCTACGGGGTTTTTTATAATTTTGACCTAAAAACAGACTTCAAACAGGAAACTAAGGTTCCCCTCGATTTCTCTGGGATACCATCATCTGATCCTGGTTTTCTTATCATGGTACCACCCTTGGAATACCTTCTTTCCAACAAAAAAAGAATCATTAAAATCGCTTCATAAACGACGAAGTTATCCCCTAACAAACATAAAAAAAAAATTTGGTCGAATGGAGAAACCGCCTCCTTTTTTTGAAGTCGGTTAAAAATATATGTATGTATTTTGTACTCATGAAACTGAACAACTCATAGTCAATTCGCAAAATTTTTTTTTGGTCTTCCCATACAAATCGATCAGCTGGCGGCCAAACTTTGTATGGAAGTCCAAATTTTTTTTGCGAATTGTCCATGGGTTTCTTGGGAAAAGTTGTTCAGTTTTATAAGTACAAGCTCCAGTTAAAAATAAGTGCATACCTTTGTTAAGACCCTATATATATTTTAACGTAGAAATCCACCTACTGTAATCATATATACTTACTTTCGAAAACCATAATTAGCTCTTTTTGTTTTTTTAGGGTTCTGTACCCAAATGGTAAAAACGGGACCCTATTACTAAGCCTCCGCTGTCCGTCCGTCCGTCTGTCACCAGGCTGTATTCCATGAAACGTGATAGTTAGACAGCTGAAATTTTCACAGATGATGTTCAAAATTAGAAAAAGTGAAAAAATAAGGGGGTCTCTATACAAAAAAAGTGTTTTGTTAAACATGAAGAAACTAGCGCCATCTAGTATGTTGGTTTTTGAAACATGAAACTAGCGCCATCTAGTATGTTGGTTTTTGAAACATGAAACTAGCGCCATCTAGTATGATGGTACGGAACCCTATGTGTGCGGTTCTGACTCGCACTTGGCCGGTTTTATTTTATTTACAGTTGGTAAGCCCTTAAAATCTTCTCACCTAATGTTAAATGACGATGATGTCAAAGATGATAGTGGGCTCTCCAAGATTCCTCAATTGGGAGCTCTGGCCATCATATCTCCAAGCCGAAACATATCAATGCTGTTAGTTAACTTTGATGTTTGGCGGGAACACTCAGATAAGATGGTGGTAGCTAGCCAGGCTGGTCTACAATATGCCCTTGCACCAACCAAACCGAGTCTTACCAATTTAGACTTCGCCGGGAATCGAACCCGCGACCTCCTGATGTGAAGCTAATGAACCTGACCATTACGCCATGACGACGGTAAAATTATTCATTTTTTAATACCTACTTAGTATATTTCTCGGATATGGAATAAAGCTGGAATCGTTAGGGATTAATATATAGTTTCTATAACACTGGTTACAAGGTTTATGTGCTATACCTACCAACTGTTCCAACAGACTCCAAAAAAGGACCTCCTCCGTGGCATCATGGTTAAGGCCAATAGTTTCACATCAGGAGGTCGCGGGTTCGATTCCTGGCCAAGTCTAATTTTGTAACACTCGGTTTGGTTGGTGGAAGGGCATTTTCTAAGCCCGCCTGGCTAGCTACCACCTTCTTATCTAAGTCTTGTCGCCAAACATCAATGTTAACAACATTGATGTGTTCCGGCTTGAAGGTAAGATAGCCAGTTCCCTATTGCGGTGGTGAATCTTGATATGCCCGGTTCCATCTTAGGCATCATCATCGTTTACCATCAGGTGAGATGACGCGAAGGGCTTGCCAATAGTGAATGAAAAAAAAGGTTCTCAATTCAACTTTATATCTTTTTTTATCTTTTTTATTTTTACCGATATTAATGTTTTTTTAATAGTTCTGTTAAGATCGGTTCAGCAGTTTTTTAGTAAATTAACAAAAACAAAACTGAAGCAGGTTTTGTAGGTACTTGGTTGTTGCGATTAAAGTGGTTTTTAATTAACTTCTTCCTTTAAATGAAACTAAAATACAATACGTTTTACCCACGTAATATATAAGTTCTATCTCGTTTAAGACAACTTATAATAAACAAATCTTACAACGTTCCTACTAAATTATAAACGCGAAAATGTGTGTGTTTGTTACCCTTACACGCAATATCTACTAAACATATATGGATGAAATTTGTTAGATAGACAGATTAGTACCTGAATTAACATAGAGGCTAAATTTTTCACGCTCGCGAGTCGCATTGCGGTTCGCGCACTGCTCACCCTCGGAGACAGCTATAGAAACCAGTTCACGCAAGCGAAGGCGCTGGCAAAAGCTTATTGAAATAGATAAGTAGATGCAAACACTCACACACACACACTAAAACTCACTCGCACATTCTTCACACTTTAAACTACAACAACAATTATTTACTTATAAGTTCTAAAATTAGACTAAGTTTATTTTGATTAATAGTGTATACAGTGTAAAATTGTGTAGATACTTACTTAACCGTGTCCTTTAAAAAAGGGCAGGAACTTGTTCCCAAGATACAGTCTAACGACTAGTTTGGGAACTAGGGCTGCATCTCAATGTTTGTAACTAGTAAGTGCCAATAAACAATTTTTCTATTTCTATTTTCTATTCTACCTCTCAAAGTACGAAGCAGATACATACATAAAACATACAAGAGGAAAACCAGTTGACAGCGCAACAAATTATCTATCTAGGTATCGGAGCTGACAATTACTGAATGCATACCTAACTCACTTATAAACGAAGTCTTGCGAAGTCCTGATCCCACAGATTAAAAACGACTTATACGGTTTTCTAAAAATAGAATACAGACAATGTAAAATGATTTCATTAATTTCCATAACTACGAGTAGCTACATGTATGTAACTTAGTTTTGTGAATGGTCAAAATTAAATTAATTGTATAGCCACGCTGTGCATGCTTTCTCAAGAAACCTTTACTGTCTGTCGTACTCGGGCATACACAAATTAACAATTAACATAGCACTTACTTAGTAGTAAAGAAAAAAGTTAGATTACCAATTGTAAATAAAAAAAGTACAGTAAAATCCGGATATAACGTCGAACAAGGGACCGGTGATATTACGTCGTACTAAACGGAAGGCGTACTTAACAACTGTCAATTTTATTTTTTATATTTTATAAAAATAATCACATACCTAATGTACTGACATATTATTATTTATGTAACCATCAGAGAGAGAAAAAACGATTTAAATTGTTTAGGTTTTGTTCTATCTTGTGTTAATTTTTCTTAATCACATTATACACAATTGTGAAATGATTTATACCAAATTCCTTCGCAATCGTTTTATTCGACTCACCAGCTTCTAAAAGTTGTACCATAACACTTTTTTATTCGTACTCACTCATCTAAATGCAAAGTACTGCCGTAAAATAAACAGTCACATTCCAATCAGCAACGTGCAGGGCAAGGGGGAGGGGGTGCGCGGGGCGGAGATAGCTTCTTACCTACGATTTATTTTTAAACAGTCAACGTTCGTCGTCGTTGTTACCAGACCGTTTTGTGTGAAATTCCTTAAAACAGTCCTTTGTTGTGGGCAGAATCGAAATAAACAGACGAACTTTCATTGTGGATCATATTAAAACCAAACATATGCCTATACTAACGTCGCTAAAAACGGTTGGCTGTTATATGCAAAGTCGTACTAAACGGACTACACTGTATATCATACTGATGAAAAATGTACCATAACTTGGGTTTATAATAGCTTGTATGGGAGTTGCCTTACTCGGATTTTTTCTGGAATAAATTGTCTACTGAACGCTTAAGGCCTAATAAATAAATAGGCTGAAAAATGGCTGTTACGATTTTAATAAAACTTTGTAAAAAAAAATTTGGACTTACTAAGTAATTTACAAAGTTTTATTAAAATCGTGACAATCACTTTTCAGAAAAAGAAACAAACAATCTGGATTTGTATGGAAGATAGATATCTTATTCCGATTTTTCTTGGAATAACGAACTACAGTGTGGCTATGTAAAGTTAAAGTAACGTACCTAGTTTCATCTAAATCGTTTGAGCCATTTTTGAGTAAAAAAAGTGATATGTTTTATTTTACTTTGGTGCCACCCTAAAAATCAAGATAAGGGAAATCTATACTTAGTATTATAAAGAGGAAAGATTTGATTGTTTGTTTGTTTGTTTTGAATAAGCTCAGAAACTACTGGACCGGTTTGAAATATTTATAGGAAGCTACGCTATCCGCGGTTGCTAAAGGCTATATTATATTTTCAAAATATTAGGCATCCTTATTAAAACTCAAATAATGTAGCCCATGGTGTAAAAAATGACCTAAAAATTACTGCAATATCCACAAAAAGTAGTGTTGTCAATGACTTATATATTACTTGTCGAAATCTGTGAGTGTTGTGTAGTGGTAGTGGTAGTGTAGTAGAAGTGTAGTGGTAGTGGTAGTGTAGTAGTAGTGTAGTGGTAGTGTAGTGGTACTGTAGTGGTAGCGTAGTTTGAAATAAAGCGGCTGGAGATAGAAAAAAAACATATTGATCTTAGGCAAAGTTTACCCAAATCCATCCAGTAGTTTGGGAATTAGAGCACCGGAAGGAGGCACAGACACCCACACACATACACACACTCACACACACTTTAAATTTCTTTTTTTTGTTATTTTAGACTCTTATTATAGTGAGTAGTGACAATCGATGCCCCCCAAAAAATCTGAACTCCGATTTTTTTGCCCTCACAATAACTTCTTCTCTCTTCAGTCGCTCGAAAAAAAAGGTTTGTAAAGAACCCTAAGAACAAACATATTATTACCTTTTACACATCTTTTACGATTCTAGTTTCACCGTTAACCATCAGTATGCTTAATACGTGTTTGTTAACGTAACCTACATTAAAATTTATAAGATGGTAAACGCTAGTACCTATTTTAAAGCGAGAATAGATACGTATTTTGTCTATGGAAAATCCTGTCGCTTGACCTCAATTCATAATGTCTTCGACTACCATTCTGATCATCAGAATGATAACTTGACATAATATTTTGAGTTTTGACACATTTTTTATTTTTATTTTCTATTTCGACATGTAATTATTATTATGAATAAATTAATCGACAAACGTAAAAACTTTTAGGTAAAAGCTTTTAATATTGCATTGTTACGTGATATACATATGCATGCAAAATTCCAGCTCACTTGGAAACCGGGAAGTGCTGGACAAGATTTTTACAGACACCGGGACAGATGAAACTAAGCAAAAGCTTTTAATGAAGAACACAACAACAACAGTATTAAAAATAACGATGCTGTCTCTAATAAAGAATCCACCGAAAGAATAAAACTATCAATTTTGTAAAGAAATCATTTATTTTCATGGAAAATCCTGTCGCTTGACCTTAATTCGTAACGTCTTCGACTACCATTCTGATGATTAAACTGAAGAAAACAACAACTACAGTATTCAAAATAATGATGCTGCCTCTATTAAAGAATCCACCAATGGACCTAACAATTTTGTAAAGAAAACATTTGTTGTCTATGGGAAATCCTGTCGCTTGACCTTAATTGGTAATGTCTTCGACGACCTTTCTGATGATAAATATAAAGAAGACAATAACTACACTATTTAAAAAAATGATGCTGCCTCTAATAAAGAATCCACCAATAAAACTAACAATTTGTAAAGAAACCATTTGTTGTCTATGGAAAATCCTGTCGCTTGACCTTGATTCATAATGTCTTCGACTACCATTATGATGATTAAAATGAAGAAGACAACAACTACAGTATTCAAAATAATGATGCTGCTAATAAAGAATCCACCGATGGAACTAACAATTTTGTAAAGAAACCATTTGCCAAGATATTTTTCTAAAACAGTTCACTTGAAAGAGCAGCTCTTGGAGCAGATCGGGCCGCTGGCTCGTACAAGCTTGATTGATGGCTTAAAAGGCTGCCGTGCACAAATTAAAAAACAATCCTTGGACGACACAGGTTTGGAAAAGTGAAACCTTCTCGTTAATGGCGAGTACTTGAAGATAAACTAACTGGTGGTCTTTATTTAAAATCAAATAGTATATTATTATTTAACGATGCTATCTCTGAATTTAATGACGTACTATTTATGCGAAAATCCACGGAAGCGAGAAGGGTTTCAACAGAAAGTGTTATTAGGTGAGTTTAAACCAAAAAAAAAAACAAGCCAAGTGCGAGTCGGTCTCTCACACTGAGGGTACCGTACCAAAACACATTTGGGTACGAAATTCTGCAAACACTATCAGACAAGCACAACAATCAAATTTAAGGGACAAACTTATCATATTATAATTTAAAAAAACTGGCCAAGTGCGAGTTGGACTCGCGCAAGGTACGGTTCCGTAGTCTTTTCAAAAAATAAATGTATATTTAAAAATACAAAATAAACTAAGAAAGCCTACTTAGCCATGTAATGTAACTTTTAAGTTGATTACGTGTCCTACTATTTTTTTTTCGGATGTCCAGAAGTAGCGGATAGGCTGGTCGAGGTGGTGGGGGGAGAGAGACGACAACGACACTTGACTGTAACACAAATAAGCACTTTGAAGCTAAATATTTCGAAAACGGATCCCTGAAACGAAAAATAGTTTTACGTTACGGTTAATTCTCTAACTGCAAATATAAGTTGGTAATCGGTTTTTTTTCACTTTATTAAAAAATGACAGTTTTCGGATTTTTCCTTTACTTGTGCCGTGAGACCTTGCTTCTTGCCAAATTTTCATGATTCTAGGTCAATGGGTATTTATCTAAATATGTGACATAAATGACCATAAAATTACCGTGACTATTTATCACTGATTTACAAACTTGATTTTTTCACAGCTTGAAGGGACAGTAGACCTATGTATTTGATATTAATTTTAACTTGATACCTCCACGCGATCCTGGAAAGAAATCGGGTGGGGCTGTTTCATAAGCAGAATTTTTGTAAAGTGAACTTTACCCTTTTTTCAATGATACTTCTTGCAGAAGTTTATATTTAAGAAAGACAAAAATAACTAAAAATACTAGTAATCTCTTAAGGTACTTCAGAAAAGTTCTTGAGTGGTGACCGCGGAAGACGTAGCGGTAGTAGGCCTCCCACTTGGTGGACTGACGACCTAGTATAGTTCGAAAAAAAAGTAAGGGACGTCAAAATTCGACATTTCACGTTAACCTACGGTAGTGTGCTCTAACTTTACCTACTATCTTAAAACTTGGCCAATTTTCGAAGCCGTTTATCATTTATTTTATAGGCATATTATTTAAAAAGGAAATTGGCTCTTTTTTCAAAAATATTTTTATGGAGGATATTACTACTTTTTGTAAAACATGGATGCATGGTTTCTCAAAATAGACATTTATTTGGGACGGAAAATTATTAGCTAATGTCAAGATTCTTTTACAAGCCCGTTGGGGTCTTTAATTTAAATTGTCCTGGTAACCAATACCAGTCAAAGCCGAATCTACGGGGGCCGATCTTTAACATCTAAAATTATGGTCTTTTGTTCTTGTTTTTAGTGGATGTTGGATCAAAACTTTAAAATTTGTCAACTGCAGCTACTGTAGCCTTAGTTACAATCTTTGATCTTTTGATGCCGAGATTTTTTGTAGTTGTATCACATATAAGATAATAGTCACTATGTGTTATAGTATAGATGATAAACCAGGTCTGTTTAAATATCGTAATTGGTTATATTCCCCAAATAACCCTTTCAATAGCTTTCAGGGATTAAAATTGATCAAGTTAACGTCCTGGAGGCTAGTTAAAAAAAAAGGCAAAGCAACGTAGATTTGACCATAGGAAAATATGGAAGATCCAGCATCCAACAGAGTACTTATGTGATAAACTCAGGCATTGTTACGTCCGAAACATCGCCAAACTCATCACACTAAAGAAACAAGCCATATCACCTGCAACTTTCTTGTCTTAAAGACGTCACGCTCGATTTGCAAGTTCTTTCCATGACAGTTAAATAAGTCTCACTATATTAGTGCAGAATTCCATTCATAATCTGACAGTAATATCTGGTGGTGCTAGGAAAAATTAAAGTGGAAAACTGATGAGACGCCATTTCAACGTGCTTGGGTTTTAAGATCTGGTTTTTAGTATTTTACTTTTACCTGAAAATACTTTAACCCCATGCGAAATTTCAGGGTTCTAGAAACCTTACTATTTATCTAGATAGACTCAGACACAAATTTTGAAAGTTTTTAATTTTCAGGGCATTTTGAGTATGGTTAAAAAAGATGTACCAAGTATGAAAACGATATGATTGATAAAACGAATGGTATCAGGATGTGAAAAACTGAATTATAAAGTCTTTGTGTAAAAATAATCGTCGTGTTTGCTGGAACTTAGCTTAGCACACTGCCGTGCGCTAAGATGCTCCTACTTAATTTCACTTTCGTCGTTATTTGTTTTATTTACCAGCATAATATGTAAAAACATTTATTCAAAAACTAACGGGATATCCAAATCTTCGGTGCTTAGTGTTTTATCTGTCACCAAGTCATTGATGATTTATTCGAGGTGAGCTCAAGCTCTATCTAATTAGACGGCCTCTCATCTCATTCTATGTAAATGGGCTCTACCCACTGAATGACATTATCCTCTATGCGGCAACTGTGAAGGCTTAAACAAATAAACTTATGAATAATTGAGACGTGCTTAGTGCATTAAAATGCGTCATTTGATAATAAGACTTGCAACTTGATATTACACTCTTTGAATCGTCAAAATTTCGTAGCTCTAGTTGATTTGCTATGACGCTTATTTCTCTCTGCATAAGGAAAACTCTCAATAACGTCACAAAATTCCCAGTCCCTTGAGTCTCGCTATATAGAGTTTACACTGTACTTACAAAAGTAATATTTTTGAATATTAACTGAAAACATGAACATTTATACTGCAAAAACTTCAAACACTAAACAGTGTTTGTCACCTTTTAAAATTAAAATCACAGTAATTTTGGTAAACTTATAGAGAGAACAAACTGCGCTTGCACTTGGTGCAAAACTGCTGCTCTTGAATACTCCGTACCACGACACTTTCTGTACTCAAAGTCTCACTTTAGTGTCGCGAAATCCCTTTTAGTTTGCCGAATTCAGAGTATACAAAGAGACAGCATGGTACGGAGGTCTGAGGACGAGTGATGTTATGAGCAAGCCATTATTGTCTCTCCCCATACCGTAAAACATTACGTAGGCGGCTCACTCTCGGTAGATGTATCTGGAGTTGTTAAAACCACTAAGTAATAACTTCTCTATTACCAAATTAATATTCTTCAGTATGATCTCTATATGGTGTAATAAATGTAGGTATCGTTTTAATTAATTAAGAGTGGGTTTTATCGTCTGGTAATGTTATCTTGTATTTGGAGTTGTTAAAACCACTTAGTAATAACTTATCTATTACTATTAAACATTCTTCAGTATGATATCTATCTATATGGTGAAAAAAATTTGGTATAGTTTTAATTAATTAATATTGGATTTTATCGTGTGTTAATTTTATCTTGAAGTCATGTCAAAGGTCTCAATGTATTTTAAATTTGTTCTGATATCTTGTTTCGTTTATTGTTATTCTTTAATAGATTAGATTCGTTTATTTCTTAGTATAAATATCAAGTTTACATTAAATAGATATGATAGATAATTGAAAAAGCTAAACACGTTAAAAAAAACTACTTCCATCGCAACAACTTAGTACCTACATTTTTGCATTATTATTTTTGGTTTTTGTTAATTTTCTAATAAAGTACTACACAGATTTTGATAAATTGTATACGGGACCACAGGGGAAGCACTAGCTTTTAAAAAAAAGAGAATCATAAAAATCGGTTCACCCAGTCAAAAGTTCTGAGGTAACACACATAAAAAAAACAAATACATAGTGGAATTGAGAACCTCCTCCTTTTTTGGAAGACGGTTGAGAAATGAGAGAGGATAGATTGTCGAAGAGATAATAACATAAAATATACATAAAAATTAGATAAAAAAATATTATAAATCCCTCATTATATACATGTCAAGACTACAATTTATAGTAAAAGAAAAAAGAATAAAATAAAATCAAAACTTTTTATAAAAATCATTAAACAATTTTTTAGAATTGACTATGGGTTCCTAGGGGAAGTTGTTCAGTATGATGAGTAGAAAAGCTAACAAGTTCTACACCAATTTTGTTACAACCTTTATAGATCCTGGTTGTCTACTACACTATAAGATTAATGAACAATTGTTTGAGTAAAATCAAAAATTAACTATCAAATTCTTATGTGGTCTTTTTATAAACTATCTCATATTTAGGCACGACCGACGACCTGGAATTACAGAAGTTAGTAAGCCCTTTTCCATCTTCGGTATCTTCGTCGCTTGCCATCAGGTGAAATGATGCTAAGGGCTCACCAATTGTGGATAAAAAAAGTTTTTATTTCAATTCAATTCATGTAGCATTATGAAATCTATTTTTATGCCACGTGCAGTTCGTTTCAAAATTGAAAACTTATGACGCTATGACTGTCTATGATGGATGGGCTGACAGAAGGACTACGGAACCCTAAAATAAATAAATTCTCTTTATAATGTCTTTATAAAGATAATTTATGCATTTCTCATTGAGAAAATAATTCCAATCTCCTTGTTTCATACAACACAGGTAATAATAAAGAAACCTACGATGTGAAACTATTACTTTTGACTCTCTATCAGTAAGGGTAAGAGCTAGGTCAAGGTCACCAATTACTATTATAACATTGATAGGGGGGGGGGGGGGGCAATGTGACGTCACAGGCCCTGCGCGGCCAATACGTTTCCAAAAAAAGCTTTGACCGGCAAGTTTCAAATGTATTGTTCTTAGCCATTTTTTAATAATGTTTATTTCCTATTCGGAAGATTTACAGTGCAATTCATATAACATTAATTAAATTAAGAGGAAAAAATTGTCAACTACATTCCGAAAATTTTTCACCTCTAATAACCAAATTAAAACAAATATAACAAATGTGTAACCGCTACGTTATAGATACATTTAAAATATACATGGTATGGATGATTGGGAAAATGAAACATTTGGAAAAAAATCAAAACAGTTTTTCTTTTATCAGTTCCAATAGAAAAATAAAGATTATTCCCGTAAAAAAACATAAGTCAGATCCTATCTGCGGAATTCTTAGAAAGCGACGAAATAGCAACTAATTTATTTCAGCACATTCACCATAAATTTAAACACATTATATTTCTTCCCGATTCCGAGCCAGTTAATTTTGCTGACCCAATAAATTAATTAACGAACAGGAAGCGCAACAAAGCGTGTAATAAATAAACACACTCGAAATAACGTTCACATGCGTGTGTCAAAGATGTCTCGTTTTGTTACCAAGCGGTTGCAATAGCAGCTCTATGTAAATACAAGGAGCATGCATTTAGATCGTTTGGGACTATCAAATGACCGATTCAACGGAGTTGTAAAAGACACTTAGGTCTTGTGGGAATAAGTTGCCAATCTGTTTTTGTTTGTATGGTTTTACCTACTGATACCTACTTGTTGTAACTAACCGACTTCAAAAAAAGGAGAAGGTTTCTTAATTCGACCGTTTTTTTATGTATGTTCGCGCATAACTTCGTCGTTTATGAACCGATTTTGATGTCTTTTTTTGTTGAAAAGGAGATATCCTAAGGGTGGTACCATGATAAGGAAACCAGGATCTGATGATGGCATCCCAGAGAAATCGAGGGGAACCTTCAAAAATCGTAGTGGCGACTAGTGCGTTTGAAGTCGGTTTTTTTTTTGTATAAAATTATTAATAGTGAAGATTGTCTGAAGTTTAGAAGAAAAGTACATTTTTAATAAGTACAAAAAATTTCCAAAAAGCTATGACAAATCAAGAAGCAAAGGTTAACTGCTAATTTAGTCATAATTTTGAACAAAAAACCCGACTTCAAACAGGAAACTAAGGTTCCCCTCGATTTCTCTGGGATACCATCATCAGATCTTGATGGTTTCCGTATCATGGTACCACCCTTGTGATATCTGCTTTCCAACAAAAGAAGAAACATCAAAAACGGTTCATAAACGACGAAGTTAACCGCGAACACACATAAAAATATACGATCGAATTGGGAAACCTCCTCCTTTTTTGAAGTCGGTTAAAAAGGGCCACAATACTATTCTACATTATACATGGTTTAATTATCTAGTCTATCTATAGTCCCGACTACCAATCTGTTATTGTTTGTATGGATATACCTATTCATACTCGTTGTAATGAATACCTAGTAAAGATTGTTTGAAATTAGAAGAAATGTACGTTTCTACTAAGTTAAGTTCTCGAGTGGCGATCGCGCACCGGAAAACGTAGCATAGACAGGCCTTCCACGCAGTTTTTCCGAAGTTTAAGTAGGAGGGCAATTTAGTGATTAAGAGTTCATAATTTATTATTATTATTATTAGTTATTTCTGACTAGCTGTCCCGGCGAACTTCGTACCACCTACACCACCCTACCCTACCAAACCCTACACTACACTACCCTACCCTTCCCTACCCTACCCTACCCTACCCTACCCTACACTACCCTACACTACACTACTCTACCCTATACTACACTACACTACCCTACCCTACCCCTACACTACACTACACTACACTACCCTACCCTACCCTACCCTACCCTACACTACCCTACACTACACTACTCTACCCTATACTACACTACACTACACTACCCTACCCTACACAACACTACACTAAACTACACTACACTACCCTACCCTACCCTACACTACACTACCCTACCCTACACTACACTACACTAAACTAAACTACACTACCCTACCCTACCCTACATAAGAACTTATCCTGACAATAACGAACTAGACAAAAAAAGAATTAGCGAAATCGGTCCAGCCGTTCACGCTTGATACCGTGACCAAGGGAAATAGGAATTCATTTTTATATATATAGATGCTGTCGTCATCCCTATAATATGGTTACATGCTGTAATTGTCTAGCTAGTCTATCGCGCTTGCCAGACACGGATTCGCCAAACGCAAAGCCAGCGTCAACGTTGATGTATTGCGCCCGCAGAACTATGGAAACAAATCTCTCGGCGTAATAATTTACTGGCGCAATATGGCTCCGCTGTTTGAAAACAAAACAAACACAACAAAAACAGAAGCGAGAAACTCGATAAAAGATGTCGCCACACTCGCGGTAGTCACTTTAAAGATAGACCGAAGTCCGAAGACGGGGTAGTGCTTAGATTGCACCAGAAAATAAACAAGACAGCAAAAGGAACCGACCAATCCGTGCTCGTGTAGTAATTATAGGTTGCATTCGAATTAGGAACGGCGTTCCTAGCGAGTGCTAATTGAAAATAGAATTCACTGATTTATATCACAAGTGTTTTGATGAAGCTCTACTTTATGTAAGAATAGGGATGACGAATGCTAGTCATCTGATTTACTTTTTATCATCTGTCAAAAACGACATTTTGGTTTAAAAATGTTTGAAATACCTAGGCGTAAAATCATAATTTACCAGCGTCATTTATGTACTCATTTTATGATTTTGGTAAATAAAAAATGGAAGACTTGATGAAAAACAAAACGAGTAAGGTTTTCCGAAGTTTAAGTAGGAGGGCAATTTTGTGATCAAGAGTTCATAATTTATTTCTGATGCTGTCGTCATCCCTATTACTCAAAAGGAACACCACTACATGTATGTAAACTCTATTTGTTTGGAAATGGCCAAACGTGTAAACAAAAAGTGTTTTCTTAAAAATAAACTAGTTTAAATTGGTATTTTTGTCTTAGATGAACTAGAACAGAAATATTAAGTGAATAAAATGCTTCTCGATATCCAAATGTAAGTGATAAAGATAAAATGATACTTTTTTTGTGTATGTACATGTTTGGCCATTTTCAAACAAACTTATTTGATATACTTAGGTGTTGTAGAGCCGTAAGATGAAATTATTAATTAAAATAATTAAGAATAGAACGATTTTTTTAATTCCACAACAATTGGTTAGCCCTTTGCATCATCTCATCTGATCGTAAGTGACGATGATGCCGAAGATGAGAGCGAGCTTACCAAAATTCCCCCAACGCAATGGGGAACTGGCTATCTTTCTATCAAGACGAAACACATCAATGCTGTTAAGTTTGATGCTTAGCGGCAAGACTTACTTAATGTGGTAGTAGACAGCCCGGAGGGCTTCGAAAATGTCTTTTCATCAACCAAACCGATTCTTACAAGTGAGGCTCCGCTGGGAATCAAACTTTCGACCTTCTGATATGAAGCTAATGGATTACGTAATCATTAGGTAGGTATGCCATGCAGGCGGCCAATAAAATACTGAGTAAATAGAAAAAGAAAAAAAGGTAAGACTGCCAAAGAGAGATACAATAAATAAAAATTGGCCAAGTGCGCTTCAAATCACGCGCAAAGTAAATATTATAATGAGTACCTATGAAATTGCCGATTGTTTAAAAAAGTTTAACGATGTAAATTAATATTAAGAACAGTAGTTAATAAAACTAAATTTATTTTCTAAATAGCATTAGACTATTAGAAATTAAATGGTGGTAAACATATGCCTATTGTTTAGATATTTTGAGAGCACGGTGGCTTTAACCCCATGAAGACGGGTTTTTTCACCTGAAAAAATCGCCTTTATTTAGGCAAAATATACACATTTTTAATTTTAAATCTCCAGAGTTATCGCAGCAGTTTCTTCGTTGCCAATTTCATATTTACGAATACCCCGCATAAGATTTCGTCACTTTCAGGAACATTCAAGAAAATTAACTAGTCCGAAAAATTGCCCCATCTGACCACTAAGAAAACGCCTTTGTTCCATTTAATCGTACATAGCTCAGTGGATTGGAACATGAAAGACATGCGACTAGTTACTAATGAAAGACCATAAGTAGTGTCACCATAAGGTCAATAATAATAAAAAAAAAACAATTACTTTTTTATTCTTAATTAAAGTTGGCATTGAACTTCAAAAACTGAATCGACAATTTCATAAGTAAAGACCTATTAGTAATATTCCGTAGTCTTTTTAATAAATAATTATTTTTGCAGTTAGTAATACTTAGAATGGATGGAATTTTGTATGGAAAATCTATGAACTTTATACAAATCAAACTGTACACTTTAAGTTGGTAGACCATCACTCCTATACCACAGTATAATAAAGAGTACTAGCCTATTGTATGGGAGCCTACTTAACTGCAAATTTAAATTTATTACATGTCCTACTAGTTTTTTTTTTCATATGTCCTGAAACAGCGGCGGTTCAACTGGTCCTAACATACACTTTTGATTTAAACAAAAAATTGCACTTTGCAGCTTTGAGCTTAATGAAAACGCATCCCTGAATCGAAATATAGTATAACTGCAATGTTTTTAAACTACTTATCTAACGAATTACCACAGGATGGGATAGACGAGAAAAAAATTTCAACCCCACTTATAAGTGCAGGGGAGGTATCCTAATTAAAAAAAAAACACCTTTTTGTCGGTGTGACTTATACAGGATGTAACAAAAGTGGTGTAACTTATACAGGTGTAACAAAAGTGGTGTAACTTATACAGGCTGTAACAAAAGTGGTGTAACTTATACAGGGTGTAACAAAAGTGGTGTAACTTATACAGAGTGTAACAAAAGTGGTGTAACTTATACAGGGTGTAACAAAAGTGGTGTAACTTATACAGGGTGTAACAAAAGTGGTGTAACTTATACAGGGTGTAACAAAAGTGGTGTAACTTATACAGGGTGTAACAAAAGTGGTGTAACTTATACAGGGTGTAACAAAAGTGGTGTAGGTCCCGTTAACTGGGGCTTCTACTCATCATACTGAACAACTTTGCTGAAATCGCAAAAAAAACGTATTCTCCATACAAATCGATCAGCTGATCGACCAATTTTGTGCATGGAGGGTCTAAATTTTTTTTTCGAGAATTGACTATGGGTTCGTTGGGGAAAGTTGTTTAGTATGATGATGAGAACCCCCAATCAACGGGTCCTTCACCAATTTTTGAACATCCTTTATAATAGCCATGCCAAATTACAGCTTTCTAGTACTTAGAGTCTCCGAGTTAAACCACGGACTGACGGACATGGCGAAATTATAAGGATTCCTTGTTGACTACGGAAGCCTAGAATTGTGCTAAGGTTCAGAACGAGACGTTAAAAGAGAAAAAATAATCATTCTCACTCAATACGTTATTCTTACTGTATCGAGGAAACAAATTAAACGGCCACTGTTCACCAGAGTCGCTTGCCAACCAGATAAATGTTTTGAATTGTTCAATGCTTATCTTCATTCCTAACCCCGACTCGATTATTTAAAAAACGAACGCAAGTTCCGTATATCTTGCATCCTTGTCGCGCGTTATTTTTGTGTATTGCGTGTGTCCCTTTCTTTCAGCGCGGGCAGCGGCTGTGCGCGTGCATGATAACTGCGGAATGTGCCGGCTGACTTCAGTCGAGCGGTGTTCATAGACAATTTAAATTGGAGAAATTGGTAGTCCAAGTACTCACGGGTCTCGGTGGAATGAGAATTAAACGGACAAATGTCTATGCTTTTGTACAGGGTGTAACAAAATTGGTGTAGGTACCGTCAACTACGAGCAGGGCTTCTTCTCACCAAACTAAACCAACTTTTTTCTGTGAATTTTTTTATACAAATCGTTTAGCCGACTGACCATTTAAGTGAAACTTTTATTACATCGTCTCAAATTTTTTCGTCTGTGTGTCGCGTGACGGTCGGTATTATCGTTTCGTCCTCTGTACCTTAGCTCCAAGACGAGAGCAGCCATGATCGTTTCGTGCTCTGTAAATGTCTATAATGTGAAAAAAAGTTTCATTTTTACCGTGTTTTCATAAAACCACACACTCTTTTTTTGTATGGGGGGTCAATTTTTTGGAGTTTACTCCTTAAGAATGGATTTTCATATAATATATGCCCGGGGTTTGAAAATTCCAGTCGTGTTATATGAATAACGTAAAAACAAAAATATATGGGTACTCTACTTTAAGATCTTTCACTTAGCTCAAAATTCAATCTATCGCCCTTGGGCACAAAGTATTACATTGTCCCCTTGTTACACAAATAACTATTATTTAAGCAAACATAAATAAAATCAGGCGTTACATGCGTTAGGTATGCGTTAGTAAGTAGTAAACTCCAGTCGTGCGTCGGAGCTGACACACACACTTTTTTTTAGAAATGACTGTTTCCTTGGCGAAAATTGTTCAGTATATAAAACGGTTCATACATCATTTTTTTAAAACCCTTTATAATGTAGAAAGCGGAATTCAGTTGATAGAAGAAAACAACTTTTCAACATGTTATGTAGGTACATACAGTGTAAAGTCTATATAGCGACAGTCAAGGGACCGGGCCGGCATTTTGTGACATTATTGAGAGTTTTCGTTATACAGAGAGAAATTAGCGTTAAAGTAAACTTACTGGAGCCAGAAAATTTTTACGTTTCAAAGAGTGAATCGCTATATCGAGTGACGTTATACAGAGTTTACACTGTACTTATAAAAAAACCAGCCAAGTGCGAGTCAGAACCGCACACATAGGGTTCCGTACCAGCATACTAGATGGCGTTAGTTTCTTCAGTTCCATACTATCATACTAGATGGTGCTAATTCATTATGTTTAAAAAAATACGTTTTTTGTATGGAGACTTTCACTTTTTCTAATTTTTAGTATTTGTTGTTATAGCGGCAACAGAAATACATCATTTGTGAAAATTTCAACTGTCTAGCTATCACGGTTCATGAAATACAGCCTGGCGACAGACGGACGTACAGCGAAGTCTTAGTAATAGGGTCCCGTTTTTACCGTTTTGTTTTAACCCTAAAATGGTTTTCACACCTCGTCAAAGTTTTTAAGTATACAACGTCACCTCACACCATGGGATAGACGAGAAAAACAATAACCCAAAAATCACCCCGTGAGTGCCGACAAAAGTGAAAACTATTTACAGTTTTATAAGTTTTGACCCTCCGAGTGTTCCTGGCGGTGTCGGTTACATTACAGGTTACAGACTGTCGCGAGTTCTAAGGTTTTTTCCATCCAAAAAAATGCCCAACGCGCCGAAGCAAAAATAATTTATCACTTTGTGGGTGTGATTAATAATATGTATATACCCAAGCCAAATATTACAGTTTTCTAATAGTAAGAGTCTCTGAGCTAAGTGAGACAGACAGACGGACATGGCGATACTTTAAAGGTTCCTTGTTGACTACTGAACCCTAAATATAAGCGTGAAGTATAAAAAACACACACTAATTGAGAGCTTCATTCTTTGTTTGAAAGTTGGCTGAAAATAATTCATAAAAAAGTCTGCCTATGAAATTAATAAGAACAAAGATAGTAATTTTATATTAATACTAGCTGTTTCCAGCGACTTCGTCCGCTCAGAACCCGGTGAAAAAATTTCTATACTTATTCTCAGACCTACCGATTGCACACAGAAAATTTCATGGAAATCCGTCCAGCCGTTTCGGAGGAGTATGGCAACTAACACTGTGACACGAGATTTTTTTTATGAATAAAATATTAATTGTTGTCCTTTTTTGAAAGTGACCGTTAGTAACTGCGAGACAATCTTCGAATAACGTAGATAATAAAAGTACACATTAAAAATTATATAGTGATTTAATTTCCTAAAAAATAAAACTCACATTTTTATATATCTAAACTTTTGAATAAGTGTAGATATAATATTCCACCAAGAACCTACAATCAAAAGTATCAACTATCTAAAAAATAAAATTTTAAATTTTTATTTGAATCTCACAAAAGTCTTATGTAAAAATATGTTTGATAGTGAATAGAAACAGAAACTGGAGACTTCGTATAGGATACCTTTAAATCATAAAAAAGTTACCCAATAGAAATAGAAAGAAAATTTCAAACTTAACCGTTTACTTCTCGCAGAAATTTTCAAGTAGTCTTGAGCGCTGTATTAAGGGTAGCATAATAAGGCTTTCTGGATTAGGTGTGCGCTCTTGAGTGAGAATAAACCCAGGGGAAATCCTGGCTCGCAGCTTTCCAGCTAATTTATGGCTCCTCCAACGACCACAGGCCTTTGTATCGGATCTGGACGGAGTGAGAAATATATTTCTGGATGAATTAACATGTTCTTTGGGAGGTAGATACCATGTAATTTGTTTTTGCAGGTATTGGTATTGCTTCGAACTTCGTGGTGTTTTTTACGTGTCAGGAGTCAGGAAGATAATAATAATAATAAAAATATTTTTTATCTAATTCTTGCCGCCAAACATCAGTGTTATCAATATTGATGTGTTCCGGCTTGAAGATAAGATAGCCAGTTCTCCATTGCGTTGGAGAATCTTGATAAGCCCGCTTCCATCTTCGGCATCATCGTCACTTACCATCAGGTGAGATGATGCCAAGGGCTTACCAATTGTGAATAGAAAATGTCCTTTATTGCATACAGAAAAAGCATTACAGAAACTTAATTTAAATATGTACAGATATTAGCAGGTCTCTGATTAAAATAATTGAAAACGCTTATCACGTTAAAAAACCGACTTCCATCGCAACAAATTAGTACATTTTTGCATTATTATTTTTGGTTTTTGTTAATTTTCTACTAAAGTACTACACCGATTTTGATAAAATTTATATGGGACCACACGGGAAGCACTAGCTTTCAAATAAAAAAAGAATCATAAAAATCGGTTCACCCAGTCAAAAGTTCTGAGGTAACAAACATTAAAAAAAAATATACAGACGAATTGAGAACCTCCTCCTTTTTGGAAGTCGCTTGAAAAATAGGTGAGGCTATGTGCCCCACACTGCCGTTGGTTTAACGAGAAAAAGCCCAAATATTTTTGTCAAGTAAAAACTAATGAGGTTTCATTGTTCCAAGAAATCAGATTGATACAATTGGCCGGTTCTACCGGAAACAGATCTATCTAAGTCTCTTTCGTCATATCCGTTGCTTTTAGGTTTTCTGTCCTGGTACCCCGTTAGTGATTATAAAGACGGACGTTTGACGTCAAAATGTGAGAAAACAAAAATGAGAGTTTACTATTTTTGGAGTTTACTCCTTTAGAATTGATTCATAGCCCGATATGAAAAATGTCATCATCATCATCATATCAGCCAAAAATCGTCCACTGCTGGTCAAAGGCCTCCCCCAAGAATTTCCACGACGACCGGTCTTGCGCTGCCCGCATCCATCGGCTTCCCGAGATCTTTACTAGGTCGTCGGTCCACCACGTGGGAGGCCTGCCTACACTACGGTTTCCGGTACGCGGTCGCCACTAGAGAACTTTAAGTATATGAGTAGTTAAATTGAGTGTGAACGGTAACGCGTTACCTAGTGTCATTACGTGTTTTTAGTCACGAAGGCTAAGGAACTATGGCCATGCCGCCTAATGCGAGGCCAGAGGCCGAGCCCCGTGTAGGAGCTCCGCGTAGGGCGAAGTCCGGAGTGAGGCCCGAGGCCGAAAAAAAATGGATTCATGAGTTAAATCCTGTCGCGCGTCGGAGCTGACACACACACTTTTTTTAATTTCAGAATTAATGATTATCATCGACGAGCAGTTTGAAAAACAACTTCGTTGAACATTTAAAACGTTCAGCAAAACTGTGAAACATCAGTTTATCACGCTAAAAGCGGTTGGCGAGAGGTCTTTTTCGTTCACACAGAGTCCCAAGCGGACTAATAACAAATAGTTTGGATAGCAGCCATTGAAAACAAAGAGGATGAGTACCTTCCACTAATATATCACTGTCCGCTCAACGAATTGATTTAATGAGATCTTAAACTAATTGGATTTATATGGTTCACTTGTATTTCGTCTTTGCGTCGAGATTAATGCACAATGTTGCTTCTAACTTAACACTAAGATGATCTTGTCTGAACATAAATTAGGAATTAAATATTGTATTGCATTTAGGAGATTAAAGGATTAGTGAGAAGGAAAGGGCTTATTTAAACTGATGTTATAGTGTGTAGATAGTGCTCATTCTTAACTTTATTATGTTCAAAGTCACCGCTACTGTTTAATTGGTTTTTAATGGGTTGGCTTCTACGTTCATTAAAATTTCAAGTTATCAGAAATTAAAAATCTGTACAGACGGAAAGTGCATTAAATTGGAAAGGTGAGACCCTACATCATATGAGCTCATATACGTTCCTAGGAGGAGCTCGAGCCTACCCTGAGTTAAGGCGATCGGGCCTTAGTCGACCACGCGGGCCCAGTGCGGGTTGGTCGACTTCACACACAACCTGCGAGTTTCTTCGCAGTCGTGTGCAGGTTTCCTCAAGATGTTTTCCTTCACCGTAAGACCCTAAACCACCCCTAAACTAAAAAAATAAAAAATCCTAACCACTTCGAGAGTGCCTAGAAAAGTGAAAACTTTTTACAGTTTTATAAGTTTTGACCCTCCGAGTGTTTTGGCGAACGACTAGATTGACAGAGTTTTGACCCTGCGAGTGTTCCTGGTAAGGGGTCGGTTACGTTCCATGGTTACAGTGTCGCGAGTTCAATGGTTTTTTCACATCTCAAAAATGCTTCGTTGCGAAGTTTTTACTTCAAAAAAATAAAATGTAAGGTGTTATAACGACTGGTAGGCGAATAAGTTAATAAACGGTTACTGGTTATTTTATATTCACTTTTACAGTACCATCATAAACGTCCCCACCGAGGGGCTCGAGCCTACCCTGAATTAGGGTAATCGGGCCCTAGTCGACCACGCGGGCCCACTGCGGGTTGGTCGACTTCACACACAAACTTCGAGTTTCTTCGCAGGCGTGTGCAGGTTTCCTCACGATGTTTTCCTTCACCGTAAGACAGTACCTTTCCATTACAGTACCATAAGACAAAATAACGCCTATACTTACCTTGATAAATTCCCTTTCGTTTGATTTCTCATATCGGGTACCTACATACTGACAACATTTTTAAAAGGACAAAGAAAGTGTCGATAAAGCCAATAACTACAACGGCGAAATACTACTGCGTCTTAGCTTTGATAAAGGCATTCCGTAATCAGACTCAGATACAAGTACTATAATCAATGACGTCATTGATAAATCTAGCCCAACAAACTCCAAGCCTCAAGCAAATTATATAATATATTAGTACTAACATACAGTATGGACACTCCCTGCCGCTCTCTAGATTGCGACTTCACCCCCTCGTCACCCAGATTGATACAGGTTGGTTACAGTTTGGTTGTCGAACGTATAGGATTTCGCCGCGATTTTGTTTGTTCCGTCATTCCTTTTTATCACGCTTTTATTAGCTTCACCTGTATGTTTGTATGTATGTAACCGACTCTTTTGGACTCGATTTTGACCCACTTTAAACGGACAGATTTAATTCAAACTTTGTAGACTTATCAAGAATCAGCGACAATATAATAATTTCATAAGTTTAAACTAAAAAATAGAGTTTAAAAAAATGAAAAACACGCTTTTAAAGTACATCAGATTAAAAAGTGAAAAATAATTATTAATATGAGTTGAAAATAATAATTAACAAATTACTAGTATTTTTGTGAAAAAGTGTGGGTTGCTCGATAGACGAAAAATATGGCACAGAGCGCCCCACGCTTTTTCACAATAATACTAGTAATTTGTTAATTATTATTTTCAACTTATTTTAAGAATTATTTTTTACTTTTTAGTCTGATGTACTTTAAAGCGTGTTTTATAGTTTTTTTAAACTCTATTTATTGAAATGTCATTTCTGGCCCGATGCATTAAGTGTCCAGGGTGCGCCTCAAGTCCTAACGAGCTGGAAAGTTACAAGTGTGATAGATGAAACTGATATTTTAATACAAACCAGTCTACTTAAAGCTATCCGGATATTCCGTCCATCACCGCACGCCTCTATTAATCGTCGCCGGTACTGAATTAGTGCGATGCGCACACGTTTGTAGTGTGTAGACACTTCATTACGGGGGCGGGACATAAATCAGGAGTTCTAATATTAAACGTGCCTTCGTGGGGCAAATTGCGGGCCTGTCTGCGACCGTGCGGTCGCGTGGCTACCCCAGGGTTTCGGAGTTTTAGCGAATTCTACGAGTACTTATGTATGGTGAGCTATTTAAAAGGAAGGGTAGTGGTACTCATCTATGGTGGGCTATTGAAAAGGAAGGGTAGTGGTACTTATGTATGGTGGGTTATTGAAGAGATAGGGTAGTGGTACTCATCTATGGTGGGCTATTGAAAAGGAAGGGTAGTGGTACTTATGTATGGTGGGTTATTGAAAAGGAAGGGTAGTGGTACTTCTGTATGGTGAGTTATTGAAAAGGAAGGGTAGTGGTACTTATGTATGGTGAGCTATTTAAAAGGAAGGGTAGTGCGAATGAGAACACATATTTTGCTGAAATTGTGATGTGACTTTTAAACCTCTTTTTGTAAGCTTTATCGCTAATCGTAAGCTTTAGCGAGGCACCGGTGGAGAAGCGGAGAAACCCTTTTGCTAGATCAATTTTTTTTGGGTAATTACTACTAAATATCGGTCTTGCAAAAAATATTGGACATACCTAAGGATATTTTCTGAGGAATGTGCTAATATGTTACACGATAGTGTGTACTTTACTCGATCATAAAACATCCCAAAAACAGGTCTAAAACGTCTAAAAAAGTCTCGGTTTGGTAAGACTTGGTTTGGTTGGTGGTAGGGCATTTTCTAAGCCCGCCTGGCTAGCTACCACCATCTTATCTAAGTCTTGCCGCCAAATATCAATATTGATATCATTGGTGTGTTCCGGCATGAAGATAAGATAGCCAGTTCCCCATTGCGTTGAGGAATCTTGGTAAGCCCACTTCCATCTTCGGCAACATTGTCACTTAACACCAGGTGAGATGTTGTCAAGGGTTTACCAATTTTGAATAAAAAAAAAAAACGTTAATCATATAATTAATGGGATGGATATTCTCATGGAACGAAACAGCTTTATTTAAGCATTGAATTACTGCAACTACGTCATTAAGGCACTTATGGTCGATTCGGAATTTTGTTTGGCCTTCTGACACAAATTAATCAGTCGATTAGCCATCTTTAAATGGGACTCAATAATTTTTTAAGTTACGAGTCACATCATCCCCACTGCTGGGGAAGTATGCTTTTCCCCAAACTTGGCTCCTTTAAGTTATTGTTTATACTAATCAAAAGTCAACCAACTTGAATGGGCTTGAAAAATGCCCACCAAGACCAAACCCATAGTTGTAAGACTCAGTTTGGTCTTGGTAGGGTATTTTTAAAGCCCACCTGGCTAGCGGCCACCTTATTATCTGAGTCTTGCCGCCAACCATCAATGTTAACAGCATTGAAGTGATCCGGCTTGTAGATAAGATAACCAGTTCTTCATGGCGTTGGGGAATCTTGGTAAGCCCGCTTCCATCTTCGCCATCATTGTCACTTACCATCAGTTGAGATGATGCCAAGGACTTACGAATTGTCAATAAAAAAATGCCCTTTTTAATTTAAAGAGCTTTTATACTCCATAGGTCGTAGCACAAAATAACAACAAAATATAATTTAAGAATTTTTATCTCTATTTCCATACAATTTAATAAATACACCTCGGCGTCAAAGAAAGATAATTTAAATCGCAAGTTAAAAAAATATTTAGGTGTGTTAATTTATTTTTTCTTGGAGATAATTTTGCAGTCCCCTTCCGCGAGATCTTCGCACTAATGTGATTTTAATGCACTTAATGTTGCCCTCACTTATATTTGTAGAATTTGTTTGTATAGGATCCATCTTTAGAGAATATTGGTAATATTTGTTGTTTACAGGGATTTCAGAAAATGCCTTTTTTTCTTAGGTTTGAATTTTTTTGACTACAATGCTCAATATAAAATCTTAACAATACTATTCTGGCTTGAAATATTCAATCAATGGTTTTGTTTCCTAAATATTCATGTTTATACTACTTTATTTTATATTATTCTTTACAATTTGCCAAGTTAATCATTGCATCTCATTATAAAATACAAAATAGCGTCGGTGGCGTAACGGCTAGGGCCGCCGCTTCCTGTCCGGGAGGTCGTGGTTCGAATTCTGCCACGTTCAAATAAGATTTAGAATTTAGATTTCATATGTACGTTTATCCGACGCTCTTACGGTGAAGGAAAACATCGTGAGGAAACCTGTACACGCTTTGAAGAAACTCGCAGGTTGTGTGTGAAGTCGCGTGGTCAACTAAGGCCCGCTCGCCCTGATTCAGGGTAGGCTCGAGCCCCTCGATGCGGACGTATATGAGCTGATATAATGATGATGATAAAATACTTACACTCGAAAAACATAACCCTCCTTTCAGCGCAGTCGGGTAATACCTAAGTACAATTTAGGTACTTAGCTATGCCGCCTCAACTCGTAACTATCTGGTTCAAAAGCACACATTATACTAGACGCGTTACCGTTATTCATTCATTTATTACTACCGGAAGACGTAGCGTAGGCAGGCCTCCCACTCGATGGACCGACGACATGGTGCATGTCGCGGGAAGCCGTTGGATGCGGGTAGCGCAGAAATACTTGAGGGAGGTCTTTGTCTAGCAAGTGGACTTTCTTTCGGCTAATGTGATAATGATGATTTATTGGTAGGCAGTTTTTATTCTACTATCTACACGTTATAGACCAACAAACCTCCTTATTAATTTTGTGAAATCGTATTCTATTATAAAAATGAATAGCTAAGATAAATAAATAATTTCTACCAAATAAATGATAAACTTGCTATTTCGCTGTTGAGTGTCTGCGCGAGATAGAATGCGAATACTTCGGAAAACGCATACATACACTGCTGCAGAATAACACTGAAAACGCATACACGTACCGTTACACAGAAACACTTAAAACGCATACATGTACCGGTGCAAAGAAACGCTGAAAACGCATACACGTACTGCTACCACAGAAACACTGAAAACGCATAAACGTACCGCTACACAGACACTGAAAACACTGAACACCTGTTTAGCCTCAACAACCTCCTTGCCTGCGTCAGTGTTTCCCGATTCCTATAATTTGGGGATCTTCAAGGCAAGAGTGAATAGGCATTATTTGAGTTTGCGTGTACCATCCTCGACTGCATCATCACTTACCATCAGGTGAGTTGCAGTCAAACGCACTCAAATTTTTAATAAAAAAAAAAACACGAGCACAGTATACAGAGTGTAACAAAATTGGTGTAGGCCCCATTAACTGGGGCTTCCACTCTACATACTGAACAACTTGTGTTCTACGAATTTGCTGAAAACGCAAAAAAAATTTTTACTTCTCATTTTACATCAGTGATCGACCGATTTTGTGCATTTTAGTACGGAAGGTCCAAAAATTTTTTTTAGGGATTAACTATGGGTTTCTTGAAGAAAGTTGTTCAGTATGACGAGTAACTACCCCCAGTTAACGGGACCTACACCAATTTTGTTACACCCACAGGTATCTTCAGGAGGTAACGACAGACCGAAACACCGAATAGCAGGGTAATTAATCATAGTTTTAAACATCTGATATTATGGAGTTCCGCAAAGTAACGCCTGAAGCAATACATTTTATGAATTTATTACGTATTTATATAAATTACCCAGAGCAAAAGTCTTGGCAAACAGATAAACAAAAACAAGGGGCCAGGGAAAGAATTGTAAAAAGGCCAATCTATATTACTTTATCTTTTTTTTGACACTATCTGTCCCTCCCAGGGAGTGTTGGAGACAGGGGCGTATCGAGGATGGAACGAGAGTCATTTACAGGTTTTGGGCCCTTCTTGGTCCCAAGAAATATGGGGGCGTCGAGATATGGGGGAGCAGTTGTATATGTTTGGTAATTTTGTGCATTAGGTATGGCGTTATTCTGTACATAATAGAGAAAAATGGCGGAAAATCAATTGGTCTTTAAAATATCAATTTAAGTATACTTGTTTATGTATAAATTATCTTTTAGTACGTTAGTACTAATATATATTACATTTATTTTAACCGTCTCCGTGGCGTAATGGTAAGTCCATTCGCTTCACACTTCAACAGGTCGCGGGTTCGATTCCGGGTGGGGTCAACTTGTAAGACTCGGTTTGGTTGGTGGTAAGGCATTGTCTATGCCCGCCTGGCTAGTTACCACCATCTTATCTCAGTCTTTCCGCCAGACATCAGTGTTAACAACGTTGATGTGTGCCGGCTTGAAGATAAGATAGCAAGTTCTCCATTGCGTTGAATCTTGGTAAGGCCGTTTGCATCTTCGACATCATCTTCACTTACCATCAGGTGAGATGATGCTTGGTGTGAATAAAAAATATAAATAAACTAATAAATGCGCATTTGCCTCTCAATACTTTTGATGCCCTAACAGCCATCTATACGAGCTTTATGTGCTTTGCCCACTGCCACTTAAGCGATTCTGTGATGCTTTTGATGCTATGTCGATTACCTTCGTTCTCCTACTACGGACCTCATTATTTCTGATCCAGTATAATTAAATAATTGAAAACGCTAAACACGTTAAAAAACCGACTTCCATCGCAACAACTTAGTACATTTTTGCATTACTATTTTTGGTTTTTGGTTATTTTCGAATAAAGTTCTACACCGATTGTGATAAAATTTATATGAGACCACACGGAAAGCACTAGCTTTCAAATAAAAAAAAGAATCATAAAGATCGGTTCATCCAGTCCAAAGTTATGAGGTAACAAACATAAAAAAAAAACATACAGACGAATTGAGAACCTCCTCCTTTTTGGAAGTCGCTTGATAAACGAAGCGTCGGTGGCTCCACCGGAAACGACTCGGTCCTCCTAACCAGAGGTGCCGGGTTCAAATCCGGACGGCCAATGTACCAATGAGTTTTTCGAAACTTACGTACACATACTCACCGATTGCTTTAACGGTGAAGGAAAAACATCTTGAGGAAATCTACACACGCCTGCGAAGAAACTCGAAGGTTGTGTGTGAAGTCGACCCACCCGCACTGGGCCCGCGTGGTTGACTAAGGCCCGATCGCCCTAATTCAGGGTAGGCTCGAGCCCCTCGGTGGGGACGTATATGAGCTGATATGATGAAATAAACAAATATTTATTTTGCAGGAAAAAATGAAAGTTAATTAATAAAACAGTGTTTCTTACACTAGGCTAAGCTTGTACGGGGTAGAGGGGGGGGAGTGCAAACAATTTTTTATTTTTTTTCCGCACATTGTTTTTCTTTCGTGTATTTTAGGATAAACCGTCAGTAAAGAATACAACAAAATTTCAGATTTAATTTTATTAAACATAGACACGGTGAAAGTTTGTATGCGTGTGTGTGTTTATTATGAAGCTTATTAATTTATAAAGCTTTTTTACTCTTAATAGAGGCGAGAACGCTTGCGGGGCGACCTCACGTGTCGTGTGAGCGCACTTAACTTGGGCATTAAAACTTTCTCGGCTTGACGTGAGTTCCAGACCTACACGGTATTCCCATTAACCGGAAAAATGCTTTCGAACAAAATTTTAATACTTAATTAAGCAAATGATAACACGTTTTTTGTGTTAATACAAACAGGTATAGTAACGTTAAGTAGCTGTTTGCTAGAAAATCTAGGGGCACGGCAGTGCCCCCCGCCAAGTCGAGCAGACAAGCACGGCCGTGTACCTGTTTCTTGAAAAAACTCAACAAATTTTCGAGCCAATAATATCTTTATTAGGGACTGAAGCAACTGCCTAAATTTTATATCGCTTTGTTTAAGTCATTTTACATGAACATACAGTTCAAATTACACGTGTGTACGTGTAACAGTTTTTTTAATTTAGTTTTTAGAAATTTCGATATTTTATCACTGACTCATTCATCGACTGACTTGCTGATCATCAAAAAGATAGTCCACTTCTAGGTGACTAAGATAAAATGAAATTTGGCATGGAGATAGGTAATTGGGAGTTTAGAGAGGGAAAATTCTGAAAACAGCAAACATCTACCTTTAAGTGGGTGAAGTAGGGGTTGACAGTTTGTATTAATAAAAAAAGATTTAAAATCAGAACCGCCAAAGATAATATAATAATATTAAAAAAATATTTATTAGCCAAAAAATTTAGTTAAAATGGTCTCCACATGCAGTAAGAAATACAGATAGTCACTAAAATTATAAAACTTATGTCTAAGCTAGGCAAAACCCTGTATTTTAGGCATTAGTCCTCCTCCAGTTAGCGAAATACTTTTTTTTTTCAAAAAGTAACGGAGAAAACGTTTTAAAAGGTTCACTAAATTAAAAGTAGAATAATTGCAATTCTAAAATATCAAAAGCAGGCACTGCGTATATGTGAAAAATTTCTAACAAAAAAAAAATATCCAATTAGAAAAACAAAAAGAAAGATAAGTCTTGTGGCCGTAGACACCATAGATTGTTTTAAATACGTTATTGCAAAGTCAGAAAAGTTTCTTTATAAATGAGATGAAATAAAGTTCTAGGCAACAAAGATGCATAAAATATATTGATCATTTCAAGTGTTATTATTTACTCAGTATATTTATAAGAGAACTACGGTCCAATTGCTGAATATTACCTTTAATAAGAGTAAAAAAAAGCTTTATAAATTAATAAGCTTTTATAAAGTACTGCCTAAGGTGGAGTCAAGTCTGGCAGTATTTTGTAAAAGCTTATTAATCTATAAAGCCTTTTATGTGTAAAAATTCGCCAAGTCTCGTAACTCAGGAGACTTACGAGACTTGGCGAATTTTTACATATAAATGTTTTTGATGGGATAGTAATGTCGTAATTCAGAGGTCAGGTTATAGTTACAATGATTATGGTCTATAAACATCTCTTGAACATAAATGAACTTTAACAATCCAAAAAATTGTATAACTAACATTATTTATATTTCTTGTAATTTTTTACAGTTCTATGCCAGATAACGGGACCCTATTGCTAAGTAAATGCTCTCCGTCTGTTTTTCCGTTTGTCTGTCTGACTGTTGAAAGGTTGTATCTTGTGAACTGTGGTAGGTCGCCGGCTGAAATTTTCGGAGATTTTCCTTACAGATATTAAGTATTAATAAAACATGTTATTCTTCTTATATTATTTGCTCTGTTGAAGGAATAATTAATAATCGTGAAACTTGGTGTGATTATATGAATAATCCTGTAGTAAAACAAAAAGTAAAGAAAACCGTCAAGAAGCACGAACGACTTAAAAAAACTGTATTTTTCTGTCGCTCACATTGATGTGTTTTGTTTGAAATGAGTAGATATCATTGTTTTACTTGTGTTGAGAGATGTGGCGGTACGAAACTATTGGTGTGCGAGTCCGAAATTGATAATTAGAAAATGATAAAACTGTTTTTTTTTCTTACGTATAAAAGACATTAACATGACATTAACACTATGATTAAAGCAATTTATTAGTAATCATCCATCAACGATTGTATCACCTTAAAGTTTTCGAGTATTTTATTTCGACAATAGTTATTTGTGTAACAAGGGGACAAAGTAATATTTTGTTCCGAGGGAGTAAGTTTGAATTCTGAGCTTGGCGAGGATTTCAATATACGTCGCCCAAGAATAAAATATTTTGGCCTCGAGTGACATACACAGTTTTTCATCACAACCAATAAGAAAAAGAAATAGAAAAAGAATAATTGCACATGACTCTTCTTGAAGTAAAACTTCTTTACGCACGCTTGACTTGGGGAGTAAGCTGGTGGCTGCATGACGAGAGCATTACGGAAGTGTTATCGGGCGAGGCGAACGGAAGTTGAGAGGGATATATAAATTAGTGAAGATAGAAAGAGAAATACTATTTATTTTTGTTTACCAACAATATCCGTTGCCAAGGCAACAATATCGGTTGTCAAAACAATCAAAGCAAACATATAAGATAAAAAAGACTAATTAAACTCTTTTTCATAAACTGTCTATACCTCCATATGACAAAAAAGATTTGATTATTTTCTAAAGACTAAGTATTTACTTTCATACATATATATGGAGCTAAAGAAGTTTTACTTCAGTCGTGTGTTCTAAAGCACACTCGTATTTTTTTGCGCATTGCCTTCAAAACCTAGTAACTTCTTCATACACTATGCGTTCGACCTCTTTGGTTAACTTCATACTACTACTAAGCAACAAAGATTTATTATTATCATACAAACTCCTTGATAACCAATCACAAAAGTGAATTTATCACCATAGAGAATTTAATGTTTCATTTTTTTTTACATTCTACCATCAACGCGAACCAATCAGAAGAGAGTAACAAAACTCCCTATAGGGAGCAAAGTAGAATTTTGTACGTGTTTATTGAGGAACCAATCGTCGTTTTTCGGATAGGTGTGATGAAAAAGTAATTATATTATTTCGTGAGTATTTCTCCAAACACTTGTATTCCTTTTGTCAAAGAAACTGATATTCGCTCTCCTTTGCCCGATGTTTAGAAATATGTTTAAAAGAAAATATGTGTTGTTATATTTAAGTGAAAACAACGCTTTAGGTTGTACCATATAAATATAGGTAGTGTCTGAATAACACATGGCGTAGACACATAGTTGTAGAAGGCAATAAGTTATCTCTCCTCATCCTAACTATTCCCTTGGCTCAAACTTATATCTGCCATGCACACAGAGTCTTTAACAAAGGAACACTGGATGTGCCATTTTACACATACCAGAAAACGTTTAATTTGCAAGGAAATAAATTAATTGGAATAGAATCTTGATGGTAAGTCCACTTCTATCTTCGCCATCATCGTCACCTACCATCAGATGAGATGATGCCCTAAGGGCTTCAATTGTAAATAAAAAAGATACTTTATTAAAGAACAGAATATAAAGCTAAATAAACCTTGTTAAATTCTTAAAAACAACGTTTAAATTCCCATATAAAGTTGACTAACAGCTATAATTAATTATTTGTATGAGATATATTTTGTTTTAGTTTTGCAAATTGATCATAAGTTCCTTAGGGAAAGTTATTCTGTTGCAGGAGTACTAATATTTGTGCCCTCAAGTATTTTATACTTGTTAAAAGTCATCCTTTAATTAGAATAACGAGTTTGTTACGTCAGTTCATTAAAGAATATAGGCAATTAATAAAACGACGAATATTTCGGGAGTTACGACTCAGCTGCGTCTTAACAAAGTCCTAGCTTAGCTGGCTTCGAAAATCATGATGAGTGCTGAGCTAAGTTCTATTGGGAAGGACCATGTTCAACAGAGGACGTAGGTGCGTATTACGAGATGATGATAATTATTGAAGATGATGAAACAAAAAGTTGTGATTTTAGTGTAAAGATAACAACTGAAAACGTTAGTGCTTGAAATGATTGTAATAAACCTACCTACTTTCATAAAGCCTTACTGGCATTTCCAGTAAAGTACTATCTCTAAAACCCTTCCAAATATGAAAGTTGCTCGCAAACACAGCGCGTGTTGTACCATATATCACGTTTTGATTCGGCCGCACCATAAACAATACAATATATCAATATAAAGCAGACGGTGGCGAAATTTTAGCGTAGCGAGTGCGTAATATTTATGTTCGGAGGCGTTGCCTGTGTTCAGACTGCGCTGTAGGCTTGGTAAAGCTGTTCCCAATTTTGAATGGTTTTAATTTATTTTTTTACAACATTATTTTTTAGTTACGATTTAAAAAGTAAGTGTATAGGTAGCTACTAATTTATGCTGTGCTCGTGTAGTGCTCTGTAGGCGAGGCGCGCGCGTCACTCACGGTTTGGACACAATCATCAGCGTTGTGTGTGGGTACCTGTACTCACAGCACATTGTACAGGGTGTAACAAAATTGGTGTAGGTCCCGTTAACTGGGCGTTCTACTTTCTACAAGGAACCTATATGTCAATTCTCAAAAAAAATGCACAAAATCGGTCGATCAGCTGATCGATTTGTATGAAGAGTAAACATTTTTTTTTACGTTTTCAGCAAAACCGTAGAACAAGTTGTTCAAGATGAGTAGAAGCCCCAGTTAACGGTACGTACACCAATTTTTTAACACCCTGTATAGTGCTGAATTATATAATACTGGAAACTGTGAAAGAAAAATTCCTGAAGACGTAAACTATGTAATACTACCTACTGAAAAAAAAACGTGTGGCACTCGGGGACTGCCGCGGTAAAGCTATTGCATAGCATTTTTTATCAACTTATGCAATTATAATTATCAATTTATTTTTTATTTATGCAGTATTTACAAGTACCATAAAGTCCTTGGGGCGCGGGATGTTTATTTAATAAATTAACACTAAGAAAGTTACACCAGTAAAATTGACAAGTCCTTTTAGTACCGCAAATCGCTAATAGATGGCACTGTAAGTTTTCAGAACGCGAGGTGTTAGGTTTTATTTTCGTTACGGAATTTCTTGATTCGGTCGCCGCGCTCAAAGCCCGCGATAAAAGCTGTGCAATAGCTTAATATATGTACTGAAGACAAGACATTAGGTATGGTCAATGAGCCCTGAAAAGTGGAAAAAATAATAATTTTCATAATACTTTTTAATGTCACAATTATAATATCGTTTGTTCTATTTGCAGGCATTCATAATTTTAAGACCAAGTACAGTTAGGTATAGTCACTTAACTTAATATATTAGCTATCACATACTTTTTTAATGGATATTTTTGTAAAATATTATCTTAGTATTCGTCGTCTCCTTAAAAACTAGCCAAGTGTGAGTCAGAACAGCACACAAAGGGTTCCATACCATCAAACTAGATGGCGCTATTACAAAGGGTTCCGTACCATCATACTAGATGGCGCTAGTTTCTTCATGTTAAAAAAAACACGTTTTTTGTATGGAAACTCCACTTACAGTATTATTTTTTCTAATTTTTAGTATTCTTTGTTATAGCGGCTACAGAAATACATAATCTGTGAAAATTTCAACTGTCTAGCTATCACGGTTCATGAAATACAGCCTGGTGACAGACGGACAGCGAAGTCTCAGTAATAGGGTCCCGTTTCTACTTTTTGGCTACGGAACCCTAAAAATGAAGTACGCAACCAGGTATGTAAATACCTACTTTAATTCACCAAAACTTCACTTCACATAAGCCTTAAGGCTTTAAGATGCCTCAATCTGAGCAGGTTGATACGTTTCGAGAAATTTTGCAATTAATGCAAAAACAGGGTTTACATTATATTTTTTTACATCAAAAGTGGTAAAATTTTTAAAATCGTATTCAATTAAATCGATTTTTAACCCCCGACGCAAAAAAGAGGGGTGTTATAAGTTTGACCGCTATGTGTGTGTGTGGTGTCTGTGTATCTGTGTGTCTGTGTGTCTGTCTGTGGCACCGTAGCTCTCAAACGGGTGAACCGATTTGGATGCGGTTTTTTTTATTTACAAGCAGGTTTTTTGGCGATGGTTCTTAGATACGTTTTATCAAAATCGGTTCAGCCGTTTCAAGGTCATCAGCTCTTTTGTTAGCTGCGGTAGGGTTCTTAGACTCTTAATTTGTATTTACTTTACTTTCAAACATACATGTGACCTAAAACTTGAAACACTCATGTATGCTTAATAAATATGCAGGATTATGGAACTCTTGGTCTGATGCTGCAGCCAGGATATCCAGAACACTAGCACACTCTTAAAAAAATAATAGCAGATATGTCGTGTTTGGACTCGTTTTGATCAGTATTTGATTCTGCATACAATGCAATGGTGGCAACACGGTGACCTGATGCTGCGGCCAGGATATCCAGCACACTAGTACACTCTTAAAAAAATAATAGCAGATATGTCGTGTTTGGACTCGTTTTGATCGGTATTTGATTCTGCATACAATGCAATGGTGGCAACACGGTGAGCTGATGTTGTTAAAATCCGTTAAATTTTTGACATACCTACGTACCTGAAACTATGACTAACTGTAAACTCAATATTATTGAGATAAACCTTCGCTTTGATTTCTTATTCTTTGCAATTCTTCCAATGCTGATTTATCATGTGGACAATTGAATAGTTTTCTTTGATCCAATTCACAAATTGCAATACCTTGTAAACTTTTCACTCGACTCAAAGCCACATAAGCCTAGATCTCACCAAAAATGATTTCCAAAAATTTTAGGAATTGATTCTATTCGATTCTTGTTCTGATTTTCAGTAATTTATGTTACATGTACGTACACACAAAAACTAAATTTTATATTCAATAACTACCTAATAATTTACGAGTTAAAGAAATGTTAAAGAAATGTTAAAGAAAACATAAATATTTTTAAGAAGGAAAAAAGTGGCGCTCGTTGATGTATTAACGCAGCCTTTCATAATAAAATATTTCAACGTGCGCCTAAATAATTAACATCTCTTACATAATTTCCAAACATTTTGGTTTAAAAACAAAACAACCGAACATAATTTTGATGAATGTTTTATAGACAAATCTATATCCTTTTAGATATAACTGTACTTGTCATTAATTATTTTGAAAATAAGTTAAAAATTTTGAAATAAAAATTAAATTAAAAATTTAAACCCCCCCCCCCCGCAAAAAAGTAAAGCGGACATTTAAAAAGTAAAAAATAATACCTTTCGTTGAGCCATATAATTCATTTCAGAAATACCTATATATATTTTAATTATCGAAATCGATGGATGGCACGATAGGGTTTGCTCATTAAAATGGCGCTATAATGTCGCGTCGGGGTACCGCTAAGTTTAAAGCAATAACTAGTATTTTGTGAATGAGGCTGCTAACTTCCCAAATATGTATAATAAAATACATAGCTAAAATAGAGAACTTTCAAACTCATAACGCTCCCAGACTCATAACACCCAATGTTACTAGATTTGTCACAAAAGTTGATCGTCGTCGCAAGTTGGTCGAAATTACTAGTAAATAATAGATAGTCAATCAAATGAAGGGTTTGATTCACTAAAGCGGTACCCCGACGCGACATTATAGCGCCATTTTAATGAGCAAACCCTATCGTGCCATCCATCGATTTCGATAATTAAAATATATTATATAGGTATTTCTGAAATGAATTTTATGGCTCAACAAAAGGTATTATTTTTTACTTTTTAAATGTTCGCTTTACTTTTTTGCGGGGGGGGTTTTTTAAATTTTTAATTTTTATTACGTTAAGTACTTTATATATTTTTTCCATGGTGATAGCTTTACACAGTCTTTCAATAATTTGAATTTAATATTGTCATTTGATCTATCTTAAGGCCTTAAATCTTAAGATAAGAGCTAGTCAAGTTATTCTTGTAACCACGGTTTGTACTCGTACTTAAATGCACATACTTACGTGTACTATACCTACGTAGGTAACTATACGACCTACCAACATACAGAGCCATGTTTCAAACTTTGATTAATTCTGCGCTTTGCGAAGCCGCGTCCCTGTTTCCACTTGATGAGTTAGTCCACTTTACATGCCTCAGTCACAGTATTACGATATGGCTTACAGTAGCGCAACGCTTTTTATGTCGCTCGATGCGCCACCGGCATAGGTACTAGCCCATACTGGCCTGTAGTCAGCCCGCGGAGTTTGCCAGGTTGTGCCCCGCCGCCCGCTGCCTCGCAAGTATACCCTCCCGTTGCTTTGTGTAAGTTGTACATTCGTTGCGCTACTGTAAGCCGCAATATTGTAATACTGTGCCTCAGTTGTAACAGTAGTGACATAGTTAGTGAGTTGAAAATTAGGAACTGTGCCTACGATGCGAAATGCGAGCTTCTATACTGAATGTTTCCAAACAGCTTTTATTTTGATATGGTTTTTAAAAAAAAAATGATTTGTTACATAAAGTCTTGTCGCTTTTAAAAGTACATTTAGCATAAGTAGGTGTTCAACATAGTTTGTCATTATTAGGGACCGTACCCATACTACGTAACAAATTAGTACCTAGTCAATTTAATTCAAACCCCCCTCCCTCCCCCCTCCTCCTCCTGTGACCATCTGTAGTATATGTCAACCCCTTCTCCTTCTTGGCACGTATAGTATAAAAAGTATATCCGAAACTCCCTCCACTTCTAAATCGGTCACGTAGTATAGGTACGTTCCCTTATCTAGTTTTATTTTTTTAAAAAGCTTGACGGTCATAGAAATGGGCAATTCTATGGTGTTGTACTAAAAAACGACCAAACATTCAACAAACGTAATACCACAGTATTAAGATTATTGTGTCAATAGGTACTTAATAGGTTTATCATCTTCTTATTAGCTCATAAACGCGGGCCCAGTGCGGGTTGGTCGACCTCACACACAACTTTCGAGTTTCTTCGCAGGCGTGTGCAGGTTTCCTCACGATGTTTCCCTTCACCGTAACAGCGTCGGATAAACGTACATATGAAATCTAAATTCCAAAATACATTGGTACGTGGCAGGATTCGAACCACGGCCTCCCGGACAGGAGGTAGCGGCCGTAACCCTTACGCCACCGACGCCAGGTTTATCATATTATGAAAAAATATGTGAATAACGCTTCAGACTTAATGTTGTACAAATTATAATCTACATGCGTGTCCCCCACTTTATTATAAGTACCTACCTATATAATGTTTATACCTACAAATAAATACCTCCACTTCGACATGAAGCCACCCTGCGTGACAGGCATAAAAAGGCCTTTATCTCGCGAATTAAGTTAATTAGAGGTGTGGCCATAATTAATTTTAATTCAAGCCACCTTGAGTTGGCAACACTGAATGCGTATCGCAGTTAATAAATTCACCGGTCGCATTCAACTGCCGGCTAGCTGATAAAGATGCATTTTAAATTTTTGAAAAAGTTGCTGCTTACGGTTCAGCGGAGCAGACTCGACTTTAATCTTTGTTTAAAATCCATAAACATTGGCTTAAATTAGGTAGGTATGTATTATTGACTTATTTCTAACTTTTTCAATATAAGCTTATTTAAAAACTAACCAAAGAGTAATAAGATCTTTAATGTGCAAGTTTATCAAGTTGACATTTGCTATGTCAAATAAATATTTTTTAAAGGTTTTTTATAACTTGCAATTAAGCGTCGGTGGCGTAATGGCAAGGGCCGCTGCCTCATGTCCAATAGAGGGAGGTCGTGGTTCGATCCTGCCACGTACCAATGTGTTTTCGAATTTCGATTTCATATGTACGTTTATCCGACGCTCTTATACGGTAAAGGAAAACATTGTGAGGAAACCTACATACGCCTGCAAAGAAACTCGCAGGTTGTGTGTGAAGTCGACCAACCCGCACTGAGCCCGCGTGGTCGACTAAGGCCCGATCGCCTTAATTCAGGGTAGGCTCGAGCCCCTCGGTGGGGAAGTATATGAGCTGATATGATGTGATGATTTTTCTTGCAATGTTGTCCGCTGCGAATCTTCCGATCGATTTTAGAGCAGTCGATTTGAGCGAAGTCTCCAGGGGTCCGATTGAGCTGAAATTTGGTATGAAGTCGTATTCCCGGTGACAATAGATCCTTTTGGTATTTTAAAGTTGATCTGATGAACTCCGAAGGTGGAATGAAGGTCCCAGGGTCGTCTATTTTTCCCTTCTAATCATAGGAAATACTATACTTCTTAGCTCGGCTTTTTAAAATTTGGAATCAAGCATTTACTCTGTTACATTCTCATTTGGCACACTGAACATAAAAACTCTTTTTAAATAAAACTTTTTATGTTTTCGAGATGAGCATATTATTCAAATTTCGATTTGTCTAAACGCCTGGAGCTAAGAGATTTGCAACATATTAACTATAAAATAGTTTTGTAAGTATCATAAATACAATAAATCTTGTGTAGTTCCGAACTATATCTTCCTTCCTAATACTTGCTATAGCTATAACATAATATAGCCAAAACTTGCATTAGCATGAACCTATTGTGCTCTCCGTTTGTGCAGCAGAGCCTTTGTGAACAAAATGGTAATACATCATGTACCATACCAGGAACAACTACATTTACTAGGCTACCTACCAAGAACCTAATTTTATTCTGAGCACTAGACTTGCTTACGTTTTATACAGGGTCACACTCCGGACACTGCATACAACGTTCGTGAAATGACATTTCTAAAAACAAATGACGACGCAAAGAAAATCACGGCGAAATCCTATACGTTCGAGAACCAATCTACAACCAATCTGTATAGATCTGGGTGACGAGGGGGTGAGGTAGCAATCTAGAGAGCGGCAGGGAACGTCCATACTGTATGTTAGTTAGTATTAATATTATATACTTTGACAGGGTTAACAAAATTGGTGTAGGTCCCGTTTTGATGATGATGATGACTTTTGTGATATGATTTGAGGTTATGTTTTAATTAGTTTTATAACAAATTACCAAATGGGAGTTAAAAAAAGTCATTTATGCCACTGCCAAGTAATGAGAGCCCTTCGTGGCACAATAGACAGCAAGAGTTTTACAATGGCTAATTGCGTGCAGTGGCATACAATACTTTTTCTAAGACCATGAAATAATTAAAAATACCTTGGAATTTTGTCATAATCATATATTGAATTTTTGAAGCCAAAGCCATAAAAATATTTAAAAAGTTTCATTGTAGTACAGTTGAAATGATCATTGTAAAACAACTTGTAGGAATGAATACTTTTGTGATAAGATTTGAGGTTATGTATTAAGCAAATGGGAGTAGAAAAATATATTTTAACCAGTTACACATAGTATGAATCCTGTTATATAACAATACATCGTAAAAAACCTCATGCAAAGCCAATTTTGGAAATGGTTATTACTTATTACTCGTGGGCAGATTAAAGCGAGAGTTTTAACCGCCTCCGTATAGCTCAGAGGCAAAGTTCACTGGCTTTACATAGGAGGTCGCGGGTTCGGTTCCCGGCGGGGTCAATTGTAAGACTCGGTTTGGTTGGTGGTAAGGGCATTTTCTAAACCCGCCTGGCTAGCTACCACCATCTTATCTAAGTCTTGCCGCCAAATATCAATGTTGATATCATTGGTGTGTTCCGGCATGAAGATAAGATAGCCAGTTCCTCATTGCGTTGGGGAATCTTGGTAAGCCCGCTTCCATCTTCGGCAACATCGTCACTTACCACCAGGTGAGATGTTGTCAAGGGTTTACCAATTGTGAATAAAAAAAAAGGTGTCATCAAAGCCAAATTTCTGTTTTTTTTATTACAGCCTACAAATAAGACCTGTGATACTTCCCTACATTAGGTTAGGATTTATAATTATTTAGAAGGGGACAACTAATTTAACCCTTTTATTTAGTCTGATAATAATGAAATAAACGGTTTTTTTTTGGTATTGGAAACTTCGATTTACGTTTTTAATAGATATTATACGCAAATTCCTAGGGCCTAATTCTATCTATCACAAAATTATTTTTACCAGTTACACATATTTGCGTTAGTAATAATATATAAACATTGACATAGTACATCTGACATATGACATATGACATATGACGTATCCTCTGTTATATAACAATACATCGTATAAAACCCCATGCAAAGCTAGTTTTGAAATAGGAAACGTTATTCTTATTACTCGTTGGCATATTAAAGAGAGAGTTTTCAAAGCCATTTTTTATTATAGTAAAGCCTACAAATAAGGCCTGTGATCATCGATATTATGTACTACGTAGAATAATACGTTTTTGCCTGTGACACGGCCCAACTTAATACCTATGGCACACCCAGAACACTTCATACAACGGGCCAGAAATAACATTTCAAAAAAGGAATGACGGAACAAACAACATGGCGGCGAAATCCTATAAGTTCGACAATCAAACTGTAACCAATCTGTATCAATCTGTGTGACGAGGGGGTAAGGTCGCAATCTAGAGAGCGGCAGGGACTGTCCATACTGTATGTTAGTACTAATATATTATATACTTTGCCTATGGCTAGGTGTTACAATTATTTATAAGGGGGCAACTAATTTAACCCTTTTATTTAGTCTGATAATAATGAAATTTGCGTTTTTAAAGAATATAATATGCAAGTACCTAGGGCGTAATTCTACCTATAACAAAGTTATTTTTACCAGTTGCACATAGTATAAATCCTCTGTTATATAACAATACATCGTATAAAACCCCATGCAAAGCCAATTTTGAAATAGGAAGGGTTATTACTTATTACTTGTGGGCAGATTAAAGCGGGAGTCGTTTTATGAAAATTAAATACGGGGCTCGTTTGACCCTTTGTCTAGCACATGTGCTTGGGATATGCAAATGATGTATCGGGTGTTGGAGCATGTGCCTACTTACGTACGTACACCTATCTTAGTACTTGGTCAAAGTATATATATTAGTACTTGACTTGATGGTATTGGTTCCTCCTATGCACTTTAGTCTTTTTTTATTTATTTTTTATTTTTATTTTTTTTATTCACATTCCGGTATTTGACTGCTAGTCATTTGAGTTACTTTTTATTAAATGTCAAAAAGGACATTCTGTTCTGATATTGTTCGTGTTACAAACTTGTGACGACGTTGTCTTTGACGAACTAATTTAGTGATTTTGATAAATATAAAAATTGAAATTAGAATAAAATGTTAAATTAATAATTTTTTATGCTTTTGTAGGAGAAATGCTAATTAGTGAATAATATTTTTTTATTTATTTTAAACACTGTCAAATACCCTATTGGTAAGCCCTTGGCATCATCTCACCTGATGGTAAGTGACGATGATCCCGAAGATGGAAGCGGGCTTACCAAGATTCTCCAACGCAACGGAGAACTGGCTTCTTATCTTTAAGCCGGAACACATCAATGTTGTCAACACTGATGTTTGGCGGCAAGTCTTAGATAAGAAATGGTGGTAGCTAGCTAGGCGGGCTTAGAAAATGCCCTACGGCCAACCAAACCGAGTCTTACAAGTTGATCCCATAGCGAATCGAACCCGCGACCTCCTGGTGTAAAGCGAATGGACTAACCATTACGCTACGGAGGCGGTTAAAAGCCGATTTTAAACTGTTCAGCACTAAACTTTCTTGACAATACGCTATTTTACCGTATAATAAATTAATTAAATAAAAAAAGTTGAAAAAACAAAAAAACCGACTTCAAAAAGAAAATTCTCAAAAGTATATGAAATAATATTTTTATACATATAAATACACGAAATTAACCAACAAAAGTGAAATCAGAGGTAGGTACGAATCAAATTAGGGGAACTAAAATTTTTTTTGAAGTCGGTACCAGAACACAGCTACTAACTTATCAAATGTTTAAAGATTCGATCGCTTTGCTGGCACTGCAGGATGCGGGCAGCGCAGGAACTGTAGTCATCAGTGGACGTTTTTCGGCCGATATGATGATGATGAATTGATGATGAATTCCAACGAAGTTTATAATGATTCTGAGGTAACAAACATAAAAAAACCGGCCAAGTGCGAGTCAGAACTGCACACAAAGGTTCCGTACAACCATACTAGATGGCGCTACTTTCTTTATGTTTAAAAAAAAACACGTTTTTTTGTATGGAAACCTCCCATATTTTTTTACTTTTTCTAATTCTTAGTATTTGTTGTTATAGCGGCAACAGAAATACATCGTCTGTGAAAATTTCAACTGTCTAGCTATACCATGGTTCATGAAATATAGCCTAGTGACAGACGGACAGACAGCGAATTCTTAGTAATAGGGTCCCTAAAAAATACAACCGATTTGAGAATCTCCTCCATTTTTGTAGTCGGTTGAAAAAGAGCAGTTTAGAGCTAAAATGATTCATTGTGAAACTCGATGAATGTAATCAACAAAGTGTTTATTCACTCTCTGATGCTAAAACACGTGAAATGTGTTTTATAGAGCTGAAATATCTCATTCTGTCAACTAAACGCGTTACGGTTTCACTAAAATTGCGTGATAATTTTGATTTTAGACTCGGACGCGACCGCGATGACAGATCCAAAAATATTGCACCGCGCTACATGCGACGCACTCTAATTTAAATTTGGAATATTTTAATCTAAATGAAATAAAAGAAATCAACTTATAGTTTTACTTTAACCCTATTATCAAATGTTATTCAATCGTCTCCGAGGTGTTATGGTTAAGTCCATTAGCTGCACATCAGGAGGTCGCGGGTTCGATTCCCAGCTGAGTGTGACTTTGTAAGACTCGGTTTGGTTGGTGGAGCCAGCTACCACCATCTCATCTAAGTCTTGCCGCTAAAACATCAATGTTAAGGCGAAGCATTTGTAAAACAGTTGTCAATATTTTTTTTGTACCGCAGCTGCAAGAAGAGGATGTTGAAGAGTCCGATGTATGGTTTCAGCAAGATGGGGCCACAGCCCACACAGCTAGCGCCTCCATAGACACACTAAACGCATTGTTTTCGGGAAAAATCATAAGCCGCTTTGGAGACGTATTGTGGCCACCCAGGTCTCTCGACTTAACCCCAGCTGACTTTTTTTTATGGTGTGATGTTGTAAAGTCTATAAAATAGTTAAAAGTATGATTTCATAGACCTTGTCATAGTTTTCGTCATTCTGCAAGTACACATATGAAATGGTTCAAATGTTCTACGATCTTGATAAATACATAACTGGCATCCTCAATTTGCTGGAATCGACATATTGTGGACCATGACGACATCTGTCTACTAGTTTCAGGTCATTGCCTCCTCACATTTGACCAATGCCAAAAAGGAGGAGGTTCTCAATTCGTCTGTATGTTTTTTTTTAAATGTGTTACCTCAACTTTTGACTGGATGAACCGAATTTTATATATTTTTTTCATTTGAAAGATAGTGCTTTCCCATGTGTGGTCCCATATAAATTTTATCAAAATCGGCGAAGTACTTTATTAGAAAATTAACAAAAAACAAAAATAATAATGCAAAAATGTACTAAGTTGTTGCGATGGCAGTCGGTTTATTAACTTGTTTAGCGTTTTCAATTATCGTAGACATCTTGTTATTTATTTAATTCGCAAATAAGTAGGTAATTGCGTACATACTAACATTATTTTGAATTTAGTTAGTGTTATAGGAACCGTTGTACCGGGGATGACGAGGGACGGGTTATTTTAGGTGTTTTATTTAGGTATTTTATTTTAAGTGTTTTATTTAGGTATTTTATTTTAAGTGTTTTATTTTAGGAACTTCAGGCATTTTATTTTAGGTTTTTTATTTAGGTATTTTATTTTAAGTGTTTTATTTTAGGAACTTCAGGCATTTTATTTTAGGTTTTTTACGTATTGTAATTAGTGTGATATTATTTTTTGGACTGTTTTTTTTTCTTTTTATAAAATTTGAGTACGTATTTTTTATACAGTATTTTTATATTTTCCACTCGAAAATGTTAAAGATTTTAAATTTTTGGATTTACACATTTTATAATTATGTACCTTGATGCTGGTTATTTTTACAGAGCGAACAATAATATTTTTATGAATTCTAGTAGATAATATATTGCAATTAGTAATTTTTTTAGTTAATATTCTCGTGATCAATTTCTTACTAAGAAAAACTCAAGTCCATTTTTTTACCTGTTCCTCTCTTTTTTTTTCAAATAACTATATTAACGTTTTACATATAACGTATACATAAATCCATCTATTATTTTGTTCTCTTGGTATAGTTACTACGGATTGCTATACAAAGCAAATAAATTAACACCGGCCAAGTGGGAGTCAGAACCGCACACATAGGGTTCTTTACCATCATACTAGATGGCGCTAGTTTCTTCAGTTGCGTACTATCATACTAGATAGCGCTAGTTTCTTCATGTTTAAAAAAAACGTTTTTGTATGGAGACCCCCCTTATATTTTATTTTTTTCTAATATTTAGTATTTATATAATAATTATGTAATTATATAGCGGCAACAGAAATACATTATCTGTGTAAATTTCAACTGTCTAGCTATCACGGTTCATGAAATACACCCTGATGACAGAGGGAGAGACGGACGGACAGCGAAGGCCTAGTAATAGGGTCCCGTTTTTACCCTTTGGATGCGGAAACCTAAAAATGCTATGCTACGCGCCTCAAGCCCACTATGTAATGAACGACAACAAAAGTGTTAAGAATACAAAATGGAAAACGATTTTTAATACACTCCCCACCCCGTAATGGATCTTTTCGCACCCCCAGACTGTGGTGACATTTGAAACCCACCGCGCTCGCTCTATGAAAAAACAAAGAGAAGCGCTCGAAACATTATGCAAATGCCATTATATTCGTATTTTTGTAGGTTTCACCGACTTTATGGACCGAACAGGAAAGGGTTGGGGTTAAGACAATCGGGTTTGGCGAATAAAAGTTTTTGATAACCACATTGTGTCCTATCTAGTTTGTGTGGTGAATAATTTTACCCTTGACTGCGATAAATGTGATGGGGTTTCAACGCTTGCGTTAAATTTTTAGTTGATGACAGAATAACCACAGTATTACAATATAGCGGCTTACAGTAGTGCAACGAATGTACTTACGCAGAGCAACGGAAGGGTAGGTACTTGCGGGGCAGCGGGCGGCGGGGCACAACCTGGCAAACTCCACGAGTTTGACAGGCGGGCTACAGGCTAGTACTGCCAGTACCTATGCCGTGGCGGCATCGGGCGACATCAAAGGCGTTGCGCTACTGTAAGCCGTATCGTAATACTATATAATGTTTATTTGTTATATTGACTAAAATTAGTAAGAATCTAGATTCATTTTATCAACCTTTGTATAAGTGAAAAATCATTTGTGGGGCAGTTCCAAAATAGAATACCTAATGATGTGTGTGAATTGCCAGAATTTAAATTTAAAAAACATTTAAAAAAAAAACATCCTCACGGGGAGGTACCCTTAAAAGATTTTTTTTCCCAAAATTTTTTTTACAGTTTTCTCCGCGTTATTATTTTATGTATATTTCTTTGCCAAATTTCAGCTGTTAACTTCTAAACCCTAAAAAGTAGACACATATCGATGTTTGTAATTAGTTTTCATCGTAGTAAGTTTAAACATAACTAAACGAAGGCTTAAATTAGTTTTGTACTGAAAGTTTGAAACCTTACTTTTTCCTATTTCATCGAAAACTAATTACAAACATCGATATGTGTCTACTTCATATATTCTCAAAGTTTGGATTCAATCCGGCATGTAGTTTTTGTATTAAAGCGGAACAACGTTTGTATGGAAACACAAGCCTCCTGGCACACCCTGGACACTTGATACGACGGGCCAGAAATGACATTTCAAAAAAGTTATGACGGAACAAACAAAATGGCGGCGAAATCATATAAGTTTGACAATCAAACTTTAACCAATCTGTATCAATCTGGGTGAAGAGGGGGTGAGGTCGTAATCTAGAGAGCGGCAGGGAGTGTCCATACTGTAAGTTAGTACCTACTAATATATGTATATACAGGGTGTAACAAAATTCGTGTAGGTCCCGTTAACTGGGGCTTCTACTCACCATACTGAACAACTTTTGTTCTACGACTTTGCTGAAATCGCAAAAAAAAAAATTTGCTTTTCATACAAAACGATCAGCTAATCGACCAATTTTGTGCATTTTAGTATGGAGGGCTCAATTTTTTTTTGAGAATTGACTACATATGGGTTCCTTGGGGAAAGTTGTTCAGTATGACGAGTAGAACCCCCAGTTAACGGGTCCTACACCAATTTTTTTACACCCTGTATATTCTTTGCTCCTGGGGACCCTTAAATCATTTACACGTCTTGGCAACGACTATCTCCTCTCCCTCCTATGAGCGCCATGAAACAAACATCTAATACATAGGAAAATCTCCAAGACAGTGAGGAGCAGACTTGAAGTCTGGACCGGAAACAGCAGTCGTTCCGGCAATGATAGTTCCGGCGCTGACACTCAGCTCACTTCCGTCGTCTGAGGGTGCTGCTTCCTCTATATTGTTTATTCCATTGACAGAGTATCTGATGCGGTAGTTATAGCTTCAGCACTTTGCTTCTAGTACTTAGATACTTCGCTGACTCAGCTTTCATGCTTCGCAAAGTGACGCTGAATTTGACGAGCAATATTTGTGTTTACACAGGGTGTAAGGAACAGGTTCCCGAACACTGATTTCAGTCTATCATACCAAGATCATCATCGTCATCATCATCATCATATCAGCCGAAGGAAATCCACTGCTGGACATAGGCCTCCCCCAAGGATTTCCACGACGCCCGGTTCTGCGCTGCCCGCATCCAGCGGCTTCCCACGACCTTCACCTCGTCATCGGTCCACCAAGTGGGAGGCCTGACTAAGCTACTCGTGCTGGTGCGCGGTCGCCACTCGAGAACTTTACTGCCAACTTTAATACCAAGATAGTCAGCTTAAAATAAAAGTTCAGGAATGTAATGTGAACCAAGAATCCGTGTTTCATTTTATCCGACCGCCTTAGAAGGAGGGTTATGTTTTTAGAGTGTAGGTATGTTTGTAGATTTCTATCTACTGAACGGCTTAAAGGATTTTAACGTATTAGGTTTAGATTGGTCTTGAACCCATGAGTGACATGGGACACATTTTACCTGACTGGCCAAAACGAGGGGTTAAGTTTTTACGTCGGGTCTGGCTTTTTTTTTAGTGAATTCCTAATTTTTCTTCAACGAAATGTGAGTTAGTGATCGATGGCCGGGCGAGTTTTGCATCCCTCGATGTTTGAAAAAAGGAAAAAATCCTGAAAGAGATTCTAGTTAAACATGACTCAGAATGAATAGCTGATTGAATCCTATAAGTTTTCGGAAACCTGTGCCATACACCCTGTATATGTTATGAGATCTCGAAAAAGGCTATAATGATTTCGATGTTTGGTATATGTTTGGGCTTTGGGGGCAAAAAATGGATCGTTTACGTACACCGACCTTTCTGCGCAATAAGATTGGTAGTTTCAATGCACCAGATATACAGGATGAAACATAACTGACGTAGGTCCGGTTAACTGGGGGTTCTACTCATCGTACTGAACAACTTTCCTCAAGGAACCCATAGTCAGTTCTCAAAAAAAAATGAACAATTAGTCTATCAGCTGATCGATTTGTATGAAGGGTATAAACAATTTTTTTTACGTTTTCAGCAAAGTCGTAGAACAAAAGTTGTTTAGTATGTTGAGTAGAAGCCCCAGGTAACGGGACCTACACCAATTTTGTTACACTATAAGAAATAGTCCAGTAATTAAAGCGTTGGACTTCTTCCACGTGGATCTTGTGTTTGATGACCGGTCCGGTCGATTTTTATTTGTTTTTTCCGAGCACAACTCGGTTGCTCAAGTACTATAAGTATAATATGTAAGTAAGACATGATAAAATAGGAAGTATGTTGGGTTACCTGATACGACACATCTTTCTGAAAACCCTCATCATCATATCAGCCAAAAATCGTCCACTGCTGGACAAAGGCCTCCCCCAAGGATTTCCACGACGACCGATCCTGCGCTGCCCGCATCCATCGGCTTCAGGTCGTCGGTCCACAGGCCTTCCTACGCTACGTTTTCCGGTGCGCGGTCGCCACTCGAGAACTTTACTGCCCCATCGGCCATCTGTTCTAAATATTAATTCCTTAGTGGACTGTAGAGATAAAAGCTGATCATTTGGTGACAAGATGAAGTATATTAATGACACAAAAAACCATTATCAAAAACCATAAAATCTACGAGCTATGTGCCCTGCCCACAGTTTAGCTATTCTGTGAGCTATGTTGGTTACTTTAGTTCTCCTGAAAACCCTCATAAAGGAACAAAAGAAGAGAATAGGAGGAAGGCCAAGACGGAACTACATTTTTTTTTTTTTTAATTAAAAATTTGAGTGCGTTTTACTGCATAAAGAAAGTAAAGAATATGGCTTTTGTCGTGTCTTATATCAAAAGTTTAAGATGCTGATTGAGTACCTAATGATTAGGAGATCACCCCACTAACAAAAGCACTGCTTATTGAAGATGAAGAAAGATGAAGAATACCTAGATACATTGCTTATTCGGATAGGTAGTTAAACATTCGATGCCACTGGTTCTTACCTTGTTATGCGTCTTTGATACTACATTATAAGGAAACTAATGAAAACGCAAAAATATTCTTCTTATCAATAATTATTAATCCCTTGGCATATCTTATCTGATGGTAAGTCACGATCGGCATACCAAGATTCTCCAACGCAATGGGAAACTGGCCATCTTATCTTCATGCCGGAACACATCAACTTTTGGTTGCAAGGTTAAGATAAGATGATGGTAGCTAGCCACGCTTAGAAAATACCCTTTCACAAACCAATCCGAGTCTTACCAAGTTAGAATACGCTGGGTTTCGAACCCGCGACCTTCTTATATGAAGTTAATGTACTAACCAACACGCCACGGCGGCGGTTAAAAATAAAATGTTCATGAAGATAGTAATGAAGGGTAAACTTGATTGAATTTCATAGAATTCATCATATCAGCTCATATACCTCCCCACCGAGGGGCTCGAGCCCACCCTGAATTAGGGCGATCGGGCCTTAGTCGACCACGCCAGCCCAGTGCGGGTTGGTCAACTTCACACACAACCTGCGAGTTTCTTCTTTTCTTCCTTACGATCTTTTCCTTCACCGTATGAGCGTCGGATAAAAGTACAGAAATCTAAATTCGAAATCACATTAGTACGTGGCAGGATTCGAACCACCTCCTCCCGGAGAGGAGGCAGCGGCCATAGCCGTTACGCCACCGACGCCATAGAATTCATATATGACTCTTTTTGAATCAGTCTTTGAAAACTACATACATATGTAAATATATGAAACGCATAGTAAAATTCGAAGCCGGTTTCTGTGTAGATACTATTCAACATGGGATGACAATGATTTAGTGCCGTTAGAATATGTAAATAGGCGTCTGCTACGGAAGACGGGGTCCATTTTAAATTCTATTTTAAATTAAAGTGATCTCGTCTATGTAATATCTAGATTACAAATCGTTTCAGAAACTCCCGATTTCCATGATTGAGAGAAAAAGTAATTTTGTCCCTCTTAAATTTTATAGGGTTATAAATCAACGAGTTCATTTCGGGCCGATTCTAGGGAGTAATACTTATTTTCAGAGTTGAAGGCAAAATGGAAACACCATCTTGCCAAATATTTTTGGAAGGGCATTTATCGGGTTTGAATGGTATATGAAACACCCTATAAAAGAAATACTATTACACACATATCACCCCTTAGAAAACCAATAAGAACAATAATAAATAACTCTTATCATATTTCGAGTATGCTCCTGGTCGCATCGCGAGAGATCCGAACCAATATATCACTAGGAATTTACGAGGCAAGATACGACAGGAAAATTGCAAGAATGGTGGCGCAATCTATCTTAGTTGGGTTGCTTGGGGGAGGCTGGGGTAGCTCAGGAGCCCAGAGGGGGCAAGGGGGTGGGGCGAAGGGGAAACTTCGAGAGGTTATTAGTCCAAGCATCTGTTGTTGAGCGGGGGCGTGATGAAACTCCGCGGGTATACAAGTTAACAAATCTAATTGCTCAGTAGGCGCCCGTGTATACTCCTGCCTGGCTGACAAATGGCACCTCATGTGGTTAAGATACAGTAGCTGGCGGCAATATGTTACATGAGCAGGTGATCGTGGAAGACTTGGGATTTTTGTGATGTAACACGGGCGTGGTTGCATAAGCCAGTGAGTATTAGAGCGATGAATTAGCGGTAATGGCTGCTAAGCCGGTTCTAAAGCAATCTAGTTTTCAGTCAGCCAAAACTTCTAAGATCGACACTATCTTATAGGCTATCAGCAGATTCAAACTTGGTCTGTTGCGTACTGTCCTCAATTCCAGAGTGAGGCGTGGTGTAGGAGGCTTACATTTTTTTTTGAGTCCCCGCGCTTGTCGCAAGATAACGAAATACGAAAAGTTTAGTTCACCGTGTACCCACCTCATACAATCTTTTTTATGCTTATCTTTCTGTGATTTATGAGTTGTTCGGAGTCCAACAGCGGAAAGAAAGGAGGTAAGTATACAAAAGTAATTTATTTTTTAGGTTTGTTTTTCTTGTCTTTCCATCCATGCGTGTACTGGCCACGGGCAAACATGTTTTTGAAGTTGGCATTTTTGAGATGTCGCAATATGATTTATCACTGACCTCAAACGTGGGCGGGTGCTTAGTCCGATTGGTATTTTTGGGCTTACATAAAGCATAAATCAAATAGCCCAGTATAAATCATAATACAAAGCGTCACGTCTTTATTATTATGATTTGTGGCGCGAAAATTGTACAACGGCTCTGCATGATTCGTAGTAGTTCGTGTTTCTAAAGAAATTCCATTTAATTAAATTAATTTATATCTGAAAATTTTATCGATCTGCACGTTTAATTTAAGGTACAAAGTACTACGCATCGAAATAGGCGACGCATTTTATACTGGTCGCAGGGATCGCGATTTTTCTCAGCAATTAGAAAACATATAAAAAGTGATACTCTGTAAACTGATTCTACATTTCAATTACTTCATTTTAACTGTAGTAATTCGTGTTTCTAAAGAAATTCTATTGAATTAAATTAATTTGAACTAAAAAGTTCATCGATCCGTATGTTTAATTTATTCGCTTCACACCAGGAAGTCGCGGGTTCGATTCCCGGCGGTTTCAACTTTGCAAGACTGTTTGGTTGGTGGTAGGACATTTTCATAGCCTGCCTTGCTATCTACTACCATCTTATCTAAGTCTTGCGGCCAAACATTATTGTTAACAGCATTGATGTGTTCCTGCTTAAAGATTGAGATAAACAGATCCCCATTGCGTTGGAGATTCTTGGTAAGCCCGCTTTCATCTTCGGCATCACCGTCACTTACCATCAAGTGAGATGATGCCGAGGGCTTGTCAGTCGTGGATAAAAAACAAGGTATAAAGTACTACGCATCGAAATAGACGACGCATTGGAAACTTTGGTCGCAGGGATCTCGATGTTTCTCAGCAATTACAAAACATATGAAAGTGATATTTTGTAACCTGATTCTTCATTTCAATGACTTTATTTTGTCAGTTGCATAAACACGTTTCGTTAACTATTATAACAAAAAAAAATTGTAACAAAATAAACCTTTTTTAAAACAGAGATTTGCATTCTATCATTACAGCTCATGTACGTCCCCACCGAGGGGCTCGAGCCTACCCTGAATCAGGGCGAGTAGGCCTTAGTCGACCACGCGGGCCCAGTGCGGGTTGGTCGACTTCACACACAACCTTCGAGTTTCTTCGCAGGCGTGTGCAGGTTTCCTCACGATGTTTTCCTTCACCGTTAAAGCAATCGGTAAGTATGTACGTAAGTTTTTGAAAAACTCATTGGTACATTGGCCGTCCAGATTTGAACCCGGTACCTCTGGTTAGATGGACCGAGTCGTTACCGGTTGAGCCACCGACGCTTTTTAGCATTTAGCTTTTTGCATTCTATAGGCAAACTATATACCGATTTAGTACCTCTGAATTTTCTTAGTCGATTAGTCTAAACAAACACTTATTATCACTTTAATATTCTAGTGGGATTTTTTTTAAATGATTGTAGTTTTTAATTGAAACGGAAAAACATTGAAAAAGTGTAAAAGTGTGATATAGTGAAACTTTTATTACATATCTCAAACTTTTTCGTCTGTGTGTTGCTTAACGTGTGACGGTCGCTTTCGTCTGACGGTATGATGATCGTTTCGTCCTCTGTACCGTAGCGAGAGCAGCCATGATCGTTTCGTCCTCTGTAAAGTTTCACATTTACCGTGGTTTCATAAAACCACACACTTACTTTTTTTCTTTACTCTTTACACGTTAAGAAAAAAACAGAGACAACTGTTCCAATCAATGCTTCACCTTAAAAGCTCCGAATAAAATTTCACACGCGTCGAATATCGATGAAGTCAATCGGATTCTCTCAATTAAGGCTCTTTTGCCGAACCGGACATCAGCCGGACGGAATTATTCATGACGAAACGACCATGCTACTTATGGTCGATGATTTACTACTAAAATCTATACACGTCAAGCTGCCTCTTTTAATTAAGCTTATTTATTTTGTCCTCAGGTTTGTACTTCAAAAGCATGTGCTCCGAACATAAGTTTGGATAGAACGTACAGATAAGCCAGTATGAAATGATGTCGGTAAGCATATATTAGTTTATTTGTTTTGGAGAACTAGTTAAAGGAGGGATTACGACAGCATCGAAAATAAATTATGAACTCTCTTGTTCTAAAAATGTTTGAAATACCTAAGAGTGACGTCAGAGTTTTACAGCGTCATTTATGTATGTTTATTATTATAGCGTATTATGTTTGTTAGTATAATATTATGTGGCAATAGAAATACACACTGTGTGAAAATTTCAACTGTCTACCTGTTACGGTTAATGAAATACAGCCAACTGACAGACAGACAGAAAGCGGCGTTGGTCACCTTTTGTGTGTACAGGACCGTAAAAATGCTTAAAACGCGCTGATGAAGTTTTCTTGGCAGATTTGTTTCTTACTCACCTGCAGTCTGGCTTCACCTCGAACACTTCATACAACGGGCAAGAAATGACATTTCTAAAAACAAATGACGGAACATACAAAATCACGGCGAAATTCCATACGTTCGAAAACCAAACTACAACCAATCTGTATCAATATGGGTGACGAGTGGGTGAGGTCGCAATCTATCCAGGTCCATGCTGTATGTTAGTACTAATATATATATACTTTGGTTCAAATACTGGAAAGTAATACAATATTTTTATTGTATTTTTATACTATGACCAGTGTAAATTGTTCTTAAGAGCCCGCTGGAGTTCATAAATCCCATACAAACGTAGTATTTGATTCATTTGATAACCAAACAACCGATTTTGAATTTTATACCGATAATCGTATGACGTATATCTGTGTCGGTACCGCATTACTTTTTTGAAAAACGAAACAGGAATCCATTTAATACCAATAAACTTGTTTTCCGTCTTTTACCTTAAAAACAAGCTTATACATAATGAAGTATTCCTGTTTCGTTTTTCAAAAAATTAATACGATACCGACATAGATATACGTCATCCGATTATGGGTAAAAAATTATTTCAAAATCGGTTGTTTGGTTAACAAATGAATCAAATAGTACGTTTTTATGGGATTTATGAACTCCAGCGGGCTCCCATCCGGTCAAGTACCGGATTACAACAAAGAGACACACAATTATGTATCGTATTTATTCACGAATTGAGTTCAAAGTCGTGCGCTCTCTACTGGAACGTACACGTTCCAGGGGGCTTGAGGGGTTAAGATTGACTTTTAAAAAGTGTATTTAAGGTACCTACTTTAAATAAAGACTTTGAATTGAATTGAATTGAATTGAATTTATTTACAATATTTATTCCGCGCAAAAGAGTTTTAAAGTTTCCCTAGTACCCTACTGAACTCACACACCCAGAAAGCGCAGATCCGACTTGCACTACTTACCCAGTTTATTTAAGGCGGTATATTGGCTAATAAGCAGTGAGAAGCGCTAAGCAAAAAAATCAGGAAAATTATTCCCGCTTAACTTTTCGGCCTGAAAAAAAGATATTTTATATTCCAGGATATTACCTAGGGCCCTTGTAAGTTCATTGTACGATTAGATTAACTTGACTCGATCATAAAAAATACCAAACATAGCATAAATTGAAGCAAAGCCTGTAAACATTTTTAGGAAAAAATATTTCTTTTAAATTCGAAATTTATATCATAATTTTCTTCTCTTCAAACTGCGTAGTCTATGTTTATTAAAATTTTATTTATTTCACTTTTTCGAAACTTTTCATCGAAAAAACATTGAAAAAGTGTAAAAGTGTGGTTATTTTCTTTACTCATTACACGTAAAGAAAAAAACAGAGACAACTGTTAAATCAATGCCTCGCCTTAAATAACCTGGGCGACCGAGTTTTGCTCGGAAAAGGCAAAGACAAAGAAAAATATAAAAAATTCGAGCGAGACCTACAGTACTCGCATATGATGTGTAACATGTGACAAAATACTTTATAAAAGGACGGCAAAGATACGGCAGACTAGGCTGTATGGTCATAGATACCTTTTTCCGCGCTTATAGAGCCTGAAAAAACGCTACTCCCTGGGACACATTTCCGTCCCATGGGACACTTTTCCGTCCCATTTCACGAAATCACTCCCACAAATTGCAGGAAAGCGAGAGCAAAGATGTTACACATCAAAAACTGTCACGCAATACAAAAAAAATCGACCTGACTGGGATTCGAACTCATGATCTACAAGGAGGAATTCCAGAGCCTTGACCACTGGGCTATCGCTTATATTATAAGTGCAGTAAAATTACCATTTATATTGCAAGGAAAAGGCCATGTGTGTGAAAATTCGGTAAAACGCGTTTTTCAGAGATGATACTTAGCTAGATCGATTTTTTGCAGACCCCTATATTAGCAAAGAGTACCCTAGAGATACCCAGAGGATATGAAAATGCTTGCATTAGGTACTGGATAGACTAAGAAATAGTATATTATGCAACTAGTGATTAAAGGACGGATTTAAAGCGAGGGCCAAAGATGAATCACGAGCAAGTGAAGCGTTCTAATGACTGAATCACGACCGTAGGGAGTGAATCATGATGATTAAATCACGAGCGTAGCGAGTGATTCAAGTATTAGAACCCTGAGCGACGCGAGTGATTCATGGCCCTCGATATAAATCCGTTTTATTCAAGAGTTGCATACTGTACTTTATACCACGACTCCGAGAAAAAGAAACATTTAAGCGAAAATAGACATTTCATTAAGAAAAAAGTAATGTTAAATTAATTCAAATATTCATTAAAATTGGAACATTTACTAAAATAAAGAGTAATTTTCCTTGTGTTTGTACAATTTATAGTATTCAAAATAGCGCCAATTTACTAATGAAATGACAGCAAAGAACACAAAACAGTTTTTATTCTAATGCTGAACTCCTTTTCGAAAATATTGGACAATCAAGGAGTTTGCATGTCAAATATTCTTTGAATTACGAGTTTGTATCGAGTATTTTTTGCGCAAGGAGGATGTATAGCTGATATGCGAGGTCGAATATATTGGGTGTGTTCTAAATTCAAACACCAAAATAGTGATTAAAAGAGCTTTTTATTCACTGTTTTCAGTGAATAAAATAAGCTTTTTAGAGGAGCAATGGTATAAAAAAAATATCACAGTCTATTTCTATAACTCGGGATTAAAGAGATATCAAATAACAATGAGATATCATTTTATTTCAACCAAGACGTTTAAACACATGGAATTAGTAGACTAGTGCAGTGAAAATAGATCTTGGATTGTTATTATTTTTGCTCAGAGATGGTTGAGGTGGAAGGTGACATAATTTACTAATTAGCACATCCTGACATAGTTCCCGAGGGATCTGGGGAAAACTCATTTCCACGTTCGCGTACGTAGGCGTCGCAAAGGATTGAAGTGATTTTTTTGTTTAGAATTGGTTTAGGGGGTAGGTGTGAAGTGACATACTGCTAACCAGAATAACCCGATATAGTTCCTGAGGGGTCTAGAGAAAAGTCATGTCCACACTCGCGAGCCACTAGACGCTCGCGCACCACTCACCCTCAAGACAGTCATAAAAATGATGTCCACGTGGGCGAAGCTACGGGCAGAAGCATATAAACATAATAAATTAGTTCATCTTTCATAGTTTTTAATCATTAATAATATTAAGTTTAGCAATATTTATTTAATTACTCCCAACATTCTAGGGAAATAGAAAAAATCCCAGATATACTAGCTTTTTACTCTCTGACTATAAACTTATTAAAAATAAGTAATCTTTGATTGTTTTTAATTAAAGTTAAGCAGTATTTATTTAATTATAATAATTAAAATAAATAATTAAAATGTCGGAAATACTAGTTATTTGTTGTAAAAGAAATTGTTATAAATCTGCTATCGGTCTTAGGTGGGTACCCACTATGCCATTCTTCTTTTATCCAAATCTTTAGAGCCGTTTTCGAGATCTCAAAACTTATACTCATTTAATAGTATAGGATATACTGCAAAAGATGCAAAATATGGAAGATCATAACATAAAAGCATAATCTTCAGTTAACTTAGGTAGGTAGGTATATCACAGATCTGAAGAAACACATTGGCAATGCAACAAATCTCTCGCATTGCACTGGGCACGTCAAAACCGGCTGCAAGCATTAGCTCCGCAAAAGTGCATGCATTATGAAGATTGCACATCTAGCCAAACCCAGGCGGACTAACAGTTCTGTTGCCAAAAATCACACAATAAATAACGCGGGGGCAACTGCATGCATTATATCCGTACCTTATCTTAGTGAATTTGAAGCCAAGAATCGGCCATTATATATGCATTAAAATTACCTGTCTCGAATGAAAAATTAGCCAAATGTTGCGGGTGTTTAAACCTTATTACAGAGGTCTTTTCAGAAATTGCTGGTATGGTGAGTGGTATTCAGTAATTTGTGAAGTTACACATAGGTACATGGCCGTTGATTCGTGTATTTACCAAGCCAGTTTCTGCTTTGATGACTTCATAAATTTCTGATTTTTTTAAGGTCTTATGTAATCAACGCCTTTATAATTCAATTTGAATCAATTCTTTTTTTACCCGACTGCCAATAGGAAGAGTAATGTTTTCCAGGCGTATTTACGTCTGTTTCTTATTCTTAGCCTACAGTCTAAGCTTTTCGATGGATTTAAGAAAGTGAGGTCCACGCGGTGGACCGATGACCTGGTGAAGGTCGCGGGAAGCCGATGGATGCGGGCAGCGCAGGACCGGTCGTCGTGGAAATCCTTGGGGGAGGCCTTTGTTCAGCAGTGGACGATTTGTGGCTGATATGATGATGATGATGATGAGGTGTCGTTATATTTGTTTTGATCCCGTGAGTGTTTTTTTTAATCCACTATTAATAAGCCCTTGGCATCATCTCACTTGATGGTAAGTGACGATGATGCCGAAGATGGGAGCGGGCTTACCAAGATTCCCCAATGCAATGGGGATCTGGCTATCTTATCTTCAAGCCGGAACACATAAATGATGTTAACACTGATGTTTGGCGGCAAGACTTAGATAAGATGGTGGTAGCTAGCCAGGCGGGCTATGAAAATGGCCTACCACCAACCAAACCGAGTCTAACAAAGTTAACCCCGCCAGAATTCGAATCCGCGACCTTCTGGTGTGAAGCAAATGGACTAACCATTATGACACGGAGGCGGTTAAAACGGTGATATAGAATTGTTACATTGTATACAGTCAAGTTTATAAATTTACAAATTTAATTAAAAATTGCATTCACTCCTTGATTATTGATCAAATTCTTCACATTTGGGTATCTTTAGAGTTCTGTAGACGGGACGGGACACTATTACCAAAGTATATAATATTAGTACTAACATACAGTATGGACACTCCCTGCCGCTCTCTAGATTGCGACCTCACCCCCTCGTCACCCAGATTGTTACAGATTGGTTACAGTTTGGTTGACGAACGTATAGGATTTTGCCGCCATTTTGTTTATTCTGTCTTTCCTTTTTTGAAATGTCATTTCTAACCCTTGTATGAAGTGTCCTGGGTGTGCTATTACTAAGCCTCTGCTGACCATCCGTCCGTCCGTCAATCAGAGGGATGTAACCTATTTGATAAATCATAATAGTTACAAATTCTAAATTTTAACAGTAACAAATAAAATAAAGGCCATACAAGAAACGTCATTTTTTGAAACGTCAAGAAACTAGCGACATCTAGTAAGATCTAGTATCTCTACATAGATGTTTTGGTACGGAATCTTCAGTGCGCGAGTTCGACTCGCACTTGGCCGGCTTTTTAGGGTTCCGAAGTCGACTTCGGAACCCTTATAGTTTCGCCATAACTTCAGCGGCTTAGCTCAGTGACTATTAGTACTAGAAACCTGTAATTTGGCATGGGTATACATATTATTCACGTCGACAAAGTGGTACAATAAAACTTGCAAAAAAATTAAATTATTAAGCATTCAGCTTTTTTTTTGGAGTAGAGTGTCGTCCTCCCCCTCTAGCAGCTAAGCCGTTATTTCAGGACATCTAAAAAAATCGAAATAGTAGAAAATATAATTAATTTAAAAGAAAACTATCACTGCTAAGAAGGCTTTCTTAGTTTAGAAGGTGTGCAGTTTGTAAAAATATTACAGATTTTCATACAAAATATTCGATTACCAACAGCAAATATAATTTTGATTTTTAAAACATACATTTATTGTATGAAACGACCACCCTGGACACTTGATACAACGGGTCAGAAATGACATTTCAAAAAACGAATGACGGAACAAACAAAATGGCGGCGAAATTCCATACATTCGACAACCAATCTGTATCAATCTGGGTGACGAGGGGGTGAGGTCGCATTCTAGAGAGCGGCAGGGAGTGTCCATACTGTATGTTAGTACTAATATATATACTTTGACGGAACCCTACTATGCGCGAGTCCGACTCGCACTTGGCTGGTTTTTTTTTGTTGTATACCTACAATTTGTCAAAACAGCATTCATGAACGATTAAGTTATTCTCTCCACATACTCGGCTGGACATGTTTTAGCTACATTGTATAATCAGTGGTTTCTTCAAATAGCAGTCCTACATGGTTACATAAACTCGGTATTTCCAAAATAATGCGTGACGTCATATTTGCGTCGGAGTGTAAGATTATTTTCAACCGACTTCCAAAAAGGAGGAGGTTTCAATTCGGCTGTATGTTTTTTTTGTGTGTTACCTCAGAAATTTTGACTGGGTTAACCGATTTTTATGATTCTTATTTTATTTGAAAGCTAGTGCTTCCCGTGTGGTCTTATATAAATTTTATCAAAATCGGTGTAGTACTTTATTAGAAAATTAACAAAAACCAAAAATAATAATGCAAAAATATATACTAAGTTGTTGCTATGGACGTCGATTTTTTAACGTTTTAAATTTAGCGTTTTCAATTATTTTTCTCAAACATGCTTGTAAATTTGAGCATTATTTTGACAACCTTCTTCGAGATAAATCGAAATTTCTTGTACTGCACAAATATATGCAAGCAGTGGCCGGCAAAAGATGTATGAAAATCCCTATCTGTCATGTTTTAGCGGCCAAATAAATTACTATGTAAACTCATATCTGTTGTGTAATTTTAAAATGGAACGATCTTTTACTCCGAAACATGGCAACCAAGGAGGTAACTTATCAAAGATTTTATTCAAAGTTCGAACTGGCTTGCAAATAGAAAGCTGTTTATTAAAAAAAAAGAACGCTTTGGCGCGTGAAAAAAAATATTGTTGTTCGTTGTTCGTCATTGATTTGAAAAGTAATTGTATTTCAAGTACAACCGTATTTTCAAATAAAAAGTTCCTAAACAAAAAGTTACTTTTAATTTCCGCGCATTATTTGAAAAAAAGTATACTATACAAGCCTTGGCCACAACTAGGCATTGACGGACTTACGTTTGTGTGCCTCGGCCCACATTTACACGTTCGTCCATCAATGCCTCTGTTGCTGGCCGCTGCAGTAATGTACTATTAATTAATTTAAGAGGTAAAAATCAATACTTTGAATTTTACTTTGAAAATACATAATATGATCCGTTTATTAACTAATTTCTTTACAATACAAATTCAAATTCTTATTAATACAAATTTAGTTGGTAAAGTTAGTATACATGTTGTAAAAAAAATTGTGTAGGACCCGTTAACTGGGTGTTTTACTGATCATACTGAACTACTTTCTCCAAGGCACCCATAGTCAATTCGCAAAAAAAAATGTCGACACTCCATACAAAAATACACAAAATTGATAGATCAGCTGATCGTTTTGTACAAAGAGTTAAAAAAAAATTCGCGATTTCAGCAAACTTGTGGACCAAAAGTTGTTCAGTTTAATGAGTAGAAGCCCCAGTTAACGGGACCTACACTTATTTTGTAACAACCTGAATATTCAAGGCTAGGATGCTAATAAATAAGTTATCTAGGTTAATAAGTAGTTGTTATCAAGAAATGGAAATCTGATATCGCGACAAATAATGGACTGTCGAAAGCCAATACCTTGATGAATATTCAAGAGATAAAGAACATGAGATTTCTGCACCAATATAGTCATTTTAGTGCAATTAAATATCTTTTCTAGTTATTTTAGTCATAAACTATTTCTTATTTTTTATTTACGATTTGGGAGCGTTAACCTGCGATCAGATCGGAGTGGAAGATGGAACACGAATTAAAACTCTTTTACTATGGCCTTGAAGATCTACAGATTAAAATAATAGAATGAATCTAAGCTTGGCCAGATAGAATCAATAGGAAGGTGAAAGCCTCCGCGGCATAATGGTTAAGTCCATTAGCTTCACATTAGGAGGTCGCGGGTTTGATTCCCGGTGGAGACTAAATTTAGAAGACTCGGTTTGGTTGGTGAAAGGGCATTTCCAAGCCCGCCTGACTAGCTACCAGCATTTACTCTAAGTCTTGCCGCCAAATATCAATGTTTACAATATTAATGTGTTTCGGCTTGAAGATAAGATTGGAAAGGCTTAATGAATAACCGGGCAAGTGTGAGTCAGAACCGCACACAAAGGGTTCCGTACCATCATACTAGATGGCGCTAGTTCCTTCACGTTTAAAAAAACACGTTTTTTGTATGGATACCCCACTTATTTTAATACTTTTCTTAATTTTCAGTATTTGTTGTTATAGCGGCAATGATATACATCATCAGTGAAAATTTCAATTGTCTAGCTATCACGGTTCATGAAATATAATGAAATGAAATGATAATTTATTTGCATCAAACATGGTAGTAGGATGTTTAATATAATTTTTAGTGCAATCATGTTTCGCCTGTGCAAGGCATGCAAATGTTTATTATAGATTATAATTATTTTGTCACGTAAACTTTAAAAATTCAAATGTCAACAAGTTTATTTTTGTCACAGAGGTATTCATTAACGCTATAATAATTTTTGTCAATAAGCCATTTCAACAATTTTGTCTTAAAGGTTTTCGATTCAAGCCTTCGTAGTTCAATTGGTAAGTTATTATATATTCTAACGCTCATACACACACAATTTCGGCTATACATTTCAGTCAATGGGATTTCGTTAAAAACTAGCCTGTATGGATCTCTAAGGGTTCTTGTGGTTTTGTCACTGGCTTTTTTAAATAATTGCAGATGTTGCTTCACAAACAGACAGAGCTCAAATATATATAGCGCGGGTAGTGGCAACAGACCAAGCTCCTTAAATAGTGGCTTGCAGGAGTCTCGTGATGACTTGCCAGCTATAGCTCTTACACATTTTTTTTGTGCTATAAAGGCTCTTTTCCAGTGGGTCCCATTTCCCCATATAATAAGACCGTAACGGAGCACCGAAGCTACACACGCATGATAGGCAGACAAAACAGTGGGCATGTTTGTTAGACTTTTTAGGCGCTTTAGGACGTACACAAATCTGTTGAATCTCTCACTTACATTCTCATGTTGTGGTTTCCAGTTTAGTTGGTTGTCAATTTTGAGGCCTAAGAATTTCGTGTTATACATCTCATTAATTTTTATGCTTCCATGTTTTATTTCTAATTTACGAAACCTATTTTTGTTAAAATTAATGTAGTTTGTCTTTGAAATATTAATCTGTAAGTTATTCATGTTCAGCCATTTTATTATAACATTAATAGGTTTATTTATGTCAGATTCGTGATTGTTAATTGTATTATTGTCAGTAATTTTCCCTTTTGTTGTCACTACTATAGAAATGTCATCAGCGAAGAGAACGCACTTGTGCTGAGTTACATGAGGGATGTCATTTATATAAAGTACGAAGAGAAGGGGTCCAATTACGCTTCCTTGAGGAACTCCGCATCTATTGTATCTGTAATCAGAGGAATATACGATAGCCTCATTTTTATTATTGTTGATTTTAGTTAATGAAACTTTTTGTCTTCTTTCTAAAAGGTAAGACCGTATCCAGTCAAGAGGTAATCCTCTTATTCCATAAGAATTAAGTTTTTTATAAGTAGATCGTGTTCTTCAAAGTCATATATGATATCTCGTACACAAGTATAGCCTGGTGACAGACGAACAGACAGACGGACGGACAGCAAAGCCTTAGTAATAGGGTCCCGTTTGTACCCTTGGTTACGGAACCCTAAAATTATTAGCAAATTGGCTGGACTAAGGCGTCTCCTGTAGAAAGGGCAATTGTAGAATTTTTCACTTATGAATCTCAATAATTCTTTTTTTTTTATTGTGTGCGTTTAATACATCTCATCTGATGGTAAGTGACGATGCTGCTGCCTGACCTCACCCTCTTATGTCACCCAGATTGATACAGATTGGTTACAGTTAGGTTGTGGAACGTATAGGATTTCGCCGCCATTTTGTTTGTTCCGTCATTCGTTTTTTGAAATATCATTTCTGGCCCGTTGTATGAAGTGTCCAGGGTGTGCCGAACGACAGGCAACTTTGCGGCGGTGCTCAAGGCTTTCCTCAAGAAAGCCGTGAATCATTCGTAAATAAAAACTTTTAGATATCTCGTACATATCGATCAGCTGATTTGCCAAACTTGTACGGGAAATCATTTAATTTTCATAATACCTGAGTTTTTAGGGAATGTTACATTTATAGTGTTTAGAGTTAAAGCTACAGTTTAAATTTAGTGTAATGTTTTTTTTTTTTTTATCAGCCTGTATTTATAACCGATCATTTGTGCGAGTCATATGCTTGACTATAAAAACGATACAAGCATTTCTTAGAGAGTGGCCGCGCGCGTAACGCCCGCGCGGGGCGTACGCGCGGAGAGTACGCGCGGCACGTACGCGCGGGGAGTACGCGTGGGGCTTACGCGTGGTTTGAAACCAGCCTAAATCAATTTACAATATACTTAAATAGTCACTTTCTTTTCACTCTAGCTAGACATAATTAAATATATACTGAGACAAAAACTATATTCTGTCCCTACTAAAGATAGAGTTCTTGTTCCAGTACATACCTACCTATTATAGTACCTAGGCCTCCCCCAAGGATTTCCATGACGACCGGTTCTGCGCTGCCCGCATCCAGTAGCTTCATGCGACCTTCACCAGCTCATCGGTCCACCGAGTGGTAGGCCTGCCCACGCTACGTTTTCCGGTGCGCGGTCGCCACTCAAGAATGCCTATGTCCAGCAGTGGACGTCCTTCAGCTGATATGATGATGATGAAGATGATGATGATTGAATAAAGTACCTAGGTGTAGTAGGTGAAACCATAATACATTAGTGTCCCTATTAAAGATAGAGTTTTTGATTTTGTATACATTAGTTACGTTTATCTAGACTGAAAAGACATTGACTACCTATATTGTGAAATGATTTCGAGCCACCATACGCCCTGTGCACCTACCTACTTATATAAATATTTTTTGTTTTATTTTACACTTTCTAAAAATTTCAATTTCTTCATTATATAAGTACCTACTTAAGTTCTTTATTAGTAAAATAATTTTAAACAAAAATAAACCGACTTCAAACGTACTAGTCGCCACTACGATTTTTGAAGGCTTCCCTCGATTTATCTGGGATGCCATCATCAGATCCTGGTTTCCTTATCATGATACCACCCCTGGGATATCTCCTTTCCAACAAAAAAAGAAACATCAATATTGGTTCATAAACGACGAAGTTATGCGCGAACACACATAAAAAAAATATATATGTACGGTCGAATTGAGAAACCTCTTTCTTGTTTTTTTGAAGTCGGTTAAAAAATAAAAGTACTGTTATATTTTTAGTTTTTGGAACAATGAAAATATGACTTGACACATAAATCCAAAAAAATACAACACATTGACAGGACGCACTGGCAACTTCCGATGCACGTGAACAGAAACGGTGGACATGTCCCACATGAACCTCGAAACCATCTGCAATGCACACCACTTTATCTACTTTTGTTAATACACCTATAGACTTTGTAATACGACCGTCAAATATCCGTATCGACATTATAAAATTACGATCGTGACTTTCATTCGTAGACGTTGAAAGCTTACGGCAATGTTTTATTTAAAAGCGAAGGCGCGAGAGCCATATATCATTTGCTGTCCTTCAGCGCGATTGTTCGATTAAAATTTAAGAATAAAACTCAGGAGAATACCAGCCTAATTGCGTCGATCGTTGTACTTGTGTCAATAGCAATAAAAATAAAAGTAAGTTGCCTTAAAAGAGTTGTAACTTTATTAAAAGATTTTCAAGAAATAAGAATAGGGATGACGAATGCTAGTCATCCGACTTACTTTTTATCATCTGTCAAAATCGACATTTTGTTCTAAAAATGTTTGAAATATCTAGGCGTGACGTCAAATAGTTGCAGCATCATTTATGTACTCATTTTGTGATTTTGGTGAATTAAAAATCGAAGACTTCATGGTAAACAAAACGAGTAAGGTTTTCCGAAGTTTAAGTGGGAGGGCAATTTAGTGATGAAAAGTTCATAATTTATTTCTGATGCTGTTGTCATCCCTATTGCAATTGGACCGAAAGTCGTATAATTTCATCTTATTTGTAGCAGTACGATGATTATCATTGAAGTTAGGTGAAACGGGTTGCGTCAAGACGGTTGACGAGAGCCTTTCAAGTCCAGAGCATCATTAAGATACAGTGAAGTGCAAAACTGACGCCGAGACAATCGCTCCTTAATAATAAAGGCTGACAAAACATCAGTAGGATTGGTAATAATTTTCGAAAAACTTAAAATCTTTTAGGTACAAGCTTTTATTTGCAAAAGAGTTTTTATGCTCAAAAAGCCAAATGCTCAAATGAATATAAAAAAAAGCTCGGTTCCAAATTCAAATAACTTTAGGAATTCATTAAAATTTAATAACCCGCTGCGTAAAACATAAGCCCTCTTTTTGGCCAGTCGGGTAAAAATGTATTCTATGTCACTCACGGGATCAAGACGAATCTAACGATACCTCATACGTTAAAATCCTTCAAGCCGTTCAGGCGGTAACAGGGAACATATAAATCTACATACTGCAGCATAATTTAATTAAAGTGGATTAAATAATATAACAGAGCGGTATTGCTTTTGCTACATTATACGTAGAATTTTTACTCGCAGCCTAAATATGAATTTCGGAAAGAAAATAAATTTTGGGGTAATATGGAATACTTTTATTTTATAAGATTAGAAAAAATTGGGTAAAGAGTGAAACAATTGATGACCGTCGAAATGTGTGTTTCGATGAAAATATTTTAAAGTTCTGTGATTTTTCTTTGTGTTTTCAAGACCTCCTATATTTAACAGGGGTAAGTGATTTATGCTTAGAGACAGCTATCCATTTTTATTTGTTGCCGTTGCGAACTAAATTTTTATTTATGTTCGTAGGGTCTTCCACCCGGCCCGAACGTATCATTATTACCCTGGATTACTGTTAGTCTAATAAGCGTCGGTGGCTCAACCGGTAACGACTCGGTCAATCTAACCAGAGGTACCGGGTTCAAATCTGGACGGCCAATGTACCAATGAGTTTTTCAAAAACTTACGTACATACTTACCGATTGCTTTAACGGTGAAGGAAAACATCGTGAGGAAACCTGCACACGCCTGCGAAGAAACTCGAAAGTTGTGTGTGAAGTCGACCAACCCGCACTGGGCCCGCGTGGTCGACTAAGGCCTAGTCGCCCTGATTCAGGGTAGGCTCGAGCCCCTCGGTGGGGACGTATATGAGCTGCAATGATGACTGCTAGTCTACCACCGGCGTTTGTTTCGCCGCTCTGCAACTGCCTGCCGCTTACCCAAAGGGAAGTGGAACCTTTGTTTCTATCTAATTTTAAGGCCCATTGAAGTTGGTTGTCACTAGTGACCAAACACTACTACTGGTGATCAAGCATTACGACCTGCCGCGCCATTTTGTTATCTCTGGTTACCAAGCACTGCTACTGCCCGGCAAGGTTCTGCTGTCTTCCTCCAAGCGCAGCTGCTGGCCTGCGTGTTCTCCTGTTTCCGTTTACTATGACAATTTAACGTTTAGTTTAAAATTATTAAGAGTATTGTACACCCAAAGTTTTTCCTACAACTTTGGGGGGTAATTTCGACACCTAATAAATTTACTCCATTTATTTTTTTAGGAATTTATTCGATCATTTTTTACACCTGGGGGGACGATCGATCGTTACCTAACCTTTTTTTTTGTATTTTAAAATTATGTAATGTGTTGTTTTTATATTTAGTCTATTTCCACGGTCATCCACTTGTTTACGTTTTTACCCAATTTTTTCTAATCTTATAAAATAAAAGTATTCCATATTACCCCAAAATTTATTTTCTTTCCGAAATTCATATTAAGGCAGCGAGTAAAAATTCTACGTATAATGTGGCAAAAGCAATACCGCATTGTTATATTATATTTAACCCATTTTAATTAAATTATGCTGCAATACATACACTCGAAAAACATAGCACTCCTTCTTCTGAGGCAGTCGGGTAAAAAGAGGAGCACAGTATTGTATTTCCTACGATTCTATTGAAAAATAAAGGATGATTCTAGGACCTTTTTGATTACACCTCTAAAGTTCATCACCAGATCAACTTCAAAATAATAAAAGGATCTATTGTCACCGGGAATACGGCTTAATTCAAAATTTCAACTTTATTGGACCCCTGGAAGTTGCTCTAAAATCGAAAGTAAGATTTGAACTAAACAAAAATGTATACATAAAAATTGAAGCTTAAATAAAAGCTTTAAAAAGCATGGATGGGAAAGAACTCATAGAATTAGAGACTCTTAGCAGTAAACAGAGCACAGACAAAATGACACAAAGACACAGCAACAGATATAGTTCTCACAGTATTATGATGTCATCTGACTGAATACTCATAATCAACAACCCCTACGATTGCAGCAAAAATAGATATACAGGGTGTAAAAAAAATAAAAAGCTCCATAGAAAAATGCACAAAACTGCACAATCAGCTAATCGCTTTGTATGAAAAGTTCATTTTTTTTTGCAATTTAAGTAAACTTGTAGAACAAAATTCGTTCAATTTGATGAGTAGAAACCGCAGTTAACGGGACCTACAGCAATTTTGTTACACCCTGTATGTTTAATAATTGTTGTCCGATACGTGAGCTTAATGTCTTCATCAATAACTGATAATTTATGTACCACACGATCGGTACAAGACGAAATTGTGGCCGCCGGCTCCCCTTTGTAATCAGAGCAGAATTATAAAGCCATCGGAGCACCGCAGGGTTTGTTACTTGGTATGTATTATGAGTTCGTATCTCAGTGAAACGTATTCGATTGGCTGGATTCGAGACGAAGTGAAAAAAATTGCGCGATCGATCGATCGATCACGAACGAAATCAAAATAACAGCCAATTGTGTTTTGTTAGTAGAATTAGCTGTTAATCATGAAATATAGTAGATGCGTGTGAGTATGTAAAAAGGTTACCTAAATTACATTGTAAAAAAAGCTAGCCTTGAAAAAAGGTATATAAAAACACTAATGAAAACGTGATTCAAAGCTATTGTACAGTTTTTATAAGTAGCCAGTTATATAGCCCCATTGCGTTGGGGAATCTTGGTAAGCCCGCTTCCATCTTCGGCAACATCGTCACTTACCACCAGGTGAGATGTTGTCAAGGGTTTACCAATTGTGAATAAAAAAAGGCATTTAAATAAACATAGACATTCAAAAAAAAAATCATGTGATTTTACAGATACTGTAAAAAGTTTTTTAATACTAAGTTACTAAATTTATTTCAAAATTGTCAATTGAAATAAGCACTGTGGCCGTTTTTTGTATAACAATTGAGCCTGTGACGTCATCACTTTTTATCATTTTAAAATCATAAAGGAAACCGCCCAAGTGCTAGACAGAACCGCCCACAAAGGGTTGTGTACCAACCATCATACTAGATTGCGCTAGTTTCTTCAAGTTTCAAAAAAACACGTTTTTTGTATGGAAAAAGTAAAAAAATGAGGGGTTTTTTTCACTTTTTAAAATTTTTATTACTTGTTATTTAGCAGCAACAGAAATACATCCTATGTGAAAATTTCAACTATCTAGCTATCACGGTTCATGAGATACAGCCTGGTGACAGACGGACAGCGAAGTCTTAGTAATAGGGTCCCGTTTTACCCTTTGGGTAAGGAACCCTAAAAAAATACTAAGGATTGAAAAAAATTAACATTAAAATTAGATCTTTACAGAATGTAACAAAGTTGGTGTGGGACCCATTAACTGAGGGTTCTACTTATCATAAGTACTGAAAAACTTTCCCCATGGAACCCATAGTCAATTCTCAAAAAAAAAGAACTCTTTATACAAAAAGGCACAAAACTGGCTGATCAGCTGATTGATTTATATAAACAGTTACTTTTTTGCGATTTCAGAAATGTCATAGAACAAAAATTGTTCAGTATGATTATTAGAAGCCCCATTGACAGGACCTACTTACATCAAATTTGTTAGATATTTTAATTAAAAAATATTTACAAAAGCCTTCATTTTTAACAGTGTCAAAGCGGCATTTGACTAGCAGTCATTTGAGTTACTTTTTATCAACTGTCAAAAACGACATTTGGCTCTGAAATTGTTTGTGTTACTGGCCTGTGTGTGACGTGATTGTCTTTGCCGAACTTATTTACAGATGATCTTAATAAATACATATAAAATTGAAAATGGATTTAAACATTGCATGGATAAAAAAATGTTTTTTTGATTTTGTAAGAAAAGTGCTATATAATTATTATTATTATTAGACATTTATTACAGACAACTTAGTCCATAGTTTTGTTAGTAACATAGATCTTAATTCTAGAGTTAGTAAAATACAAAAGCAAAACGTATAAAAACAAAGAATTTAATACAACAATCTGCTGGATCCATGCATCCGGACCCAGCGACCCAGCATTGGAGAGTCCCACCGGTCTACAAATACGCTCAGGATTCTGTTGGAACTGGCACGAACGCATAATGCATATCTTTATCTATAGATAAAATGAAATTATGAAATCTAATGCAAGTCAGTCTGGCCGTTCTATGGAACCGATATACTTATTATTATTTTTAAATGAAAAGTATTTACGCGCAGATAAACCAAAAAACAAAACAACCAAACTTTCCCTTTTTTAATTTTTTTTTCTCATATTATACTCTAATTAGGTCTTCGTAGCTTTCTTTCTCTAGGGTAAAAGCCAAATAGTTGCCATCCTTTTTGAAATCACTCTATATCTCTCAGTACATAAAGCAAAATAATTATAAATACAAAATAATCAGTAAAACTGGCTGGTACTTTAATTTTTTACCTACACATTTATGAAGAGTAAAAAAAACATTATCTTCAGCCAAATGTTTATAGTTTTATTATGGTATTGTATCTCTATTTGTCATTACTGTATTGTATCTCTGTTTTCTCACAAACCAATTTTTTATATCTCAGTCCCGTTAGGGATCACCCCCGATCTCCGGCGACAAGGCGTTGTATGATGTCACAAGACACCAAAGGGAATCAATTCTCAGCCACGCTCTAGATCGGACGTTCTCCTAGGGACTAGCTTAGCTTACCGAATCTCTGTACCTTGTATTTCCTTGATATATTTTGTGTTTCCTGGGTCAGATTATACCTTTATCAGTTTCACCAGAACTTCTGAACTTTCATCAAGCGACTTCCAAAAAGAGGAGGTTCTCAATACGACTATATGTTTTTTTTAATGTGTGTGTCACCTCAGAACTTTTGACTGGGTGAACCGATTTTGATAATCCTTTTTTTATTTGAAAGCTAGTGCTTCCCGTGTGGTCTAACACAAATTTTATTGAAATCGGTGTAGTACTTTATTAGAAAATTAAGAAAAACTAAAAATAACAATGCAAAATTGTTCGAAGTTGTCGCGATTGAAGTCGGTTTTTTTTAACGTATTTAGCGTTTTCAATTATTTCATACGCGACCTAAGTCAATACACCCAACTCGTAGTGTATCGCAACACATATACTCGAAGAACATTACCCTCCTTCTGGCGCAGTCGGGCAAAAACAGATGCGTACCTACCTATCCCAACACAGTTTCAAATATACAACTTGATGAATGTCGATCATTTTGAACAGAAGATTGAATTTGGTTCTTGTTTACCGAACCGAAGATAAATCCCTGCAGCACAAGCTCTCGAGGTTTCGGTGGCTATTTTTAACGACCTATTTTATTAGTTTTAAAGAAGGTCGTTAAGATTACTGAGGCGTCGGTAGCTTATTGGCCTTTGAAATATTGAGTGTAAGGAACGGCACCAAAGAAATAATATTACTTAAAAAGTTAAAATATGAAGTATCGCTGTTACTTACAATAAAATTATAGGTACTACAGAGCTTTCTTAATAGCATATTTATTTTTGGCGTGATGATTATTACGGAGAAAGGGTGTTATGCAATATTACATCAAGATTATTTTCTCTTTTTATTTTTTACTAGGCAACTTGATCTTATGAATAATCATACTTCATAGATTGCATCTTTTTTCGTTCCAATATTATCTACTAGCTGTTTCCCGCGGCTTCACCCGCGTAGACAACGTTTCTATGACTCTTTGAAGGTGCGCAGTGCGCGAACCGCAAGCGGCTCGCAAGCATGGTAAAATTAGCCCATTTGTTAATCCCGGTCCTAATCTATCTGCCTACTAAATTTCAGCCAGATCCGTTCTGTAGTTTTTGCGTGAAAGAGTAACAAACATATATCCATACATTCTTACAAACTTTAGTAGGACTAATAATAGGAAGGAAGGATTTATGACCGTTATCGTAACAATTTTTAGAACCCTTATTTTGTTACATTTTAACTTTAGATTTACTATCATATTTCTTAGCATCTGTGTTTTTATGGTATTTTCTTCTTTTTTTTTTATTCACGTTTCGTAAGCCTTTGGCATCATCTCACCTGATGGTGAGTGACTTTGATGCCGAAGATGGAAGCGGGCTTACCAAGATTCCCCAACGCAATGGAGAACTGGCTATCCTATAAGCAAGGCGGAACGCAAATGTTGTTAACACTGATGTTTGGCGGCAAGACTTAGATAAGATGGTAGTTGGTAGCCAGGCATGCTTAGAAAAGTCAAAAGGCGGGCTTTTATTAGCTGCGAAAACTGCTTCTATATACATGAAGTACCTATATACAATCATTTATTTATTTATTTTATTTATTTACACTTATAGTACACCAAAACAATTGTACTCATGTTTGTATAATAGCAGTAAATTTTCCAAATACAATAAAATGAAATGAATAAATGATAAAAAGTCTCTTAGCCCACTTAGTTTTAGATTGATTGATTGAAAACACTTTATTGCACAACATAAGAGAAAAAAAAAGATACAATGATTAAGGAAGTTGTACATATAGGCGGTCTTATCGCTAACAAGCGATCTCTTCATTGATTTTCATTGTTTTATAATAAAGTCTTAATATAAAATAAAATACAGATTTATTCATCGTACAATGATGTTTTAATAAAAAATATCATACGATCTTTCTGCAGGCGCACAGACAACTGACTTGTGTGCACTGATATGAATATTGTATGGTTCAGAAATAAACCGAAACCAGTTCCCTGTAATATCTTCATCAAGAGGTGTGTTCAATCGATTGTAGCGCAGTAATGTTAATAATAATAGCAGTTACGCCACTGAGCTGGCGCAATCTGTGCAATTTAACAGAAGCATTATTATTATGTACGAAAACTTTTATAAATATAAATTAAAAATTATAATTCATCATCATCATCATCATATCAGCTCATATACGTCCTCACCGAGGGGCTCGAGCCTACCCTGAATTAGGGCGATCGGGCCTTAGTCGACCACGCAGGCCCAGTGCGGATTGGTCGACTTCACACACAACCTGCGAGTTTCTCCGCAGGCGTGTGCAGGTTTTCTGCAAATTCCAGGTGAAGCTGCAGCATCAGGTCATGGTTAACATGTTCTTGTAATATCATTGAAGTAACAGGATACCAAATTTTGAATTGATCAGACATTGTGAGTGGGTGGAAGTTGCTCGCATCTCTTCATCAACTGGAAAAGAGATGAATATCTTCACAAGTCCAAACACGATAACTCTGCTGTAAATAAGTGAGTAGTTGGGTATCCTGCAAATTCCAGGTGAAGCTGCAGCATCAGGTCATGGTTAACATGTTCTTGTAATATCATTGAAGTAACAGGATAAAAATTTTGAATCGGTCAGACATTGTGAGTGGGTCGAAGTTGCTCACATCCCTTCATCAACTAGAAAAGAGATGATTATCTTAAAAAGGGCTGAACAGGTTTTCTTGAATAATGGGAAATGACACTCTCGATCAAGTCACTTTTCAAAAAAATCTCTTGGTCAGTAAAATTATCTCAAAAAGTGCTCAACTAAAATATAGTCTCTCCTAAAAAAAAATTTTAGGCAATCCAATACGAACTTCTAACTTTGTAAGACTCGGTTTGGTTGATGGAAGGACATTTTCTAAGCTCCTGGCTAGCTATTACCATCTTATCTAAGCCTTGCCGCCAAACATCAATGCTAACAACATTAAGATTAAGATAGCCAGTTCCCCATCGCGTTGAGAAGTCTTGGTAAGCCCGGTTGCATCTTTGGCATCATCGTCACTTACAATCAGGTGGAGATGATGCCAAGGGCTTACCAATTGTAAATAAAAAAATATTTATTATACATCACAACATAAATAACAAGAAAACTACAGAAGAAATATAAATAGTAGGTAATTAAGAAAAAATATAAAATAATGAGAAATATAAAATAATGAAGAAATACTAATATTTAGGTAAGTAAGCGTCGGTGGCGCAATGGCAAGCGCCGCTTCCTCCTGTCCGCGAGGTCGTCGTTAGAATCCTGTCACGTACCAATGTGTTTTTCGAATTTCGATAACCTACATATGTACGTTTGTTGGACGACGCTCTTACTGTGAAGGAAAGTAATAAATACATACTTACCTAAATATTTTACGAATATTTACAATTATTATCTAGGTAACTACCAGTTAATTCACAATTACCAACAAAAAACTTAAAGTGCACATTTGTGAAAAATTTATGCACTTTTTACTGTCTCTAACTATTTTAAAAGTGGAATTAACTTTCACAATTATAATAAAATTAATAGTTAAGTTGTTGCACATATGAATTTGATTCAATTAAACACAGGGTTGGTGTGGTTAAAAACATAAATTACTATTTTTGTAGCGCACTCCGAGAGTGTACACGGCTTTTAATTGACGAAAAAAATTGAACGAAAACGTTAATTAAAATGTTTTGTATTCAGACCATGTATAGGTGCGTAACGTAAAAGCCTTTAATCAAAGTGTGCAAGTTTTTAAATAACTTAGCGAGATGCCGTTTTGCTATACTAGTATTCTTTCACGGATTTGTCTGTGCATTTGTCTGTGGATTTGTCTCAAAACAACTTTAATTTAAAATGGAATAAATCAAAGAAAAAAATTACCCAAAACTTTTTTTATATTTTCAACTACAATGAAAGTATAAAAAATAATAACATTACTTACTTTGTATTATCATAAAAAATATTGTTCTATTTTTTTTTTAATTTATACTTTAAAATATTAGTCATAACTAGAGTTGAAAGTAACGGTGTAGGTAGACCTATCTTTGGGATTTTTTATAGAGCCAAAACGTTACGGAACATTAATAACAATAAGAGCATTTTTTCAACCTTGGGTTTTCTATCGTTTAGGAGTAATTGACGTCAAAAATAACGAAAATCTGTAATTTTACCGCCTTAAGCACTATTTGCGAAATTTAAATGAACAATTCCTTGATCACAAATAGAGAGCAAAAATGTAATCATTTCAAAACATTTCTCACTCTCGCAGTTAGTCATTTAGCTCACCCTTAATATCGATGCGAGCGCAGATAGCCCCGTGTTTACGTCGCTTAAATTAAATTGCTTGTGTTGATTATTGTGACACCGCTTTTTGTACGTGTCGAGATTTATTTCTCTCGACCCGACTATGTGTGTGTAAAGGACATTATATCTACGCGAATATAGCAACAGCATCATCATGTCAGCTCATATGGGTCCCCACCGAGGGGCATGAGCTAACCTGAGTATAGGCGATAGGGCCTTAGTCGACCACGCGGGCCCAGTGTGGGTTCGTCGACTTCACACACAACCTGCGAGTTTCTTCGCAACCGTCTGCAGATTTCCTCACCATGTTTTTCCTTCACCGTAAGCAATGTATATATATTAGTACTAACATACAGTATGGACACTCCCTGCCGCTCTCTCTATCTATTGCGACCTCACCCCCTCGTCACCCATATTGATACAGATTAGTTACAATTTAGCTGTCGAACGTATAGGATTTCGCCGCAATTTTGTTTGTTCCGTCATTCCTTTTTTGAAATGTCATTTCTGGCCCGTTGTATTAAGGGTCCAAGGTGTGCCGTAAGAGCGTCGGATAAACGTACATATGAAATCTAAATTCGAAATCACATATTGGTACGTGGCAAGATTCGAACCACGACCTCCCGGGCAGGAGGCGACGTACCTAGCCGTTACGCCACCGACGCTCCCAAACAGCATGTAGAGATGTTTCTTTTTTATGTCCATGCAAGCATAATTCGCACGTCATCAAAAAACGATTCGGAGTTGAAATGAAATTTATCTCCACCAAACAACTATGCTTTACCGCTTCGCAACGCCCACAGCGCGCCGCGGCCATAATAAAATTATATTCTCATAAAAATCAATATAAACACTATAACATTCTATAAAAGCCGCCACAGTTTGGCTTAACGTCTTCATTAGGCCGTGCACGACCTCCCGATTGCGGGGTCTCGGCTCTCGATGCAATTTTCGAATCGAGCCAACCTGTACTCTGTGCCAGGGATGTTAGGAAGCTCCGCAACCGAAACTATCGGACATCCGAAATAAAATAATATCCGTAACCGTCACCGAATCCGACATAAAAGTTTCGGGTAATATCGGATAGGGCCGGAGCCTAATTGCGACACGTTATGACAGGTTGATTTGTTGATTGGCCGGGCAGCGGTCGACACACGCGCGCAGAGTGACCAGATTTAGCAGAATTCTGCAATTTTAGCAGAATTTGACCCCCAATTTAGGTCTTAGCATATTATGTCGCAGAAATCCTTATCCGAAACTAACGGATAATCCGAAATAATTTCATATCCGTATCCGTATCCGGTATAATAATCATTTCTATATCCGTAATTTCATATCCATAACATCCCTGCTCTGTGCAGACTCAGTAATTTGCGTGGTGCGGCCCCGATTTGCGGGTCGGGCCGCAATCCTGAGACCGTCCGTCCGACAATTTTGAGATGTCTGGTCAGACAATTTTCGAACGAAACTGATTGGTGTACGCGAGGCTGGAGGTGGCCGAGTCCTGAAGTAATTTGAGGGTTGGGGCAGGTCGCAATTTTGAAATTACACCGATCGATCGAGTACTCACTTCTTATTCCGAGATTTGCATGAAAACCTTAAGGCTAAAATTTATTATTTATGAGGATAATATTGTCATGGTAGACTCATTAAATTGATGTTCAAAACAATTACCTGTGTCACAAACTAGATAATACTACGCTTGTGTTTCATATTATGATCTACTAACTTTTTCCCGCGGCTAAGCCCGGGTGTCGTCGTTTTTATGTCTGTGAGTGTGTTTTGCGCGAGCGGCAAGCAGCTCGCAAGCTCGGACACGAGTTTTCTCCAGATTCCTCAGGAACTATATCGGGCTATTCTGATTAACAGTCTATGTCACATCCCACCCCCCTAACCAATTCTCCAAAAAAATACTTTAATCCGTTGTTCTTTTGCGACGCTGCTGACGTACGCGAGCGTGGAAATGAGTTTCCCCAGATCCCTCGTGAACTATGTCAGGATATGCTAATTAGTAAATTATATCATTCTTCACCTCCTCAACCATCTCTGTGCAAAAAATCACAAAAATCCTTTTTTCCATTGCGATGTTAGAGAAATTAACTAAAAAACGTATTTATTCATAGTTTCCTCAGTAACTGCATCGGACAATGTTATTTTCACTGGATAAAAAGTAGCTTATGTCCTTCCCAGTAACCCAGGCTACCTGTAAGCCAAATTTCATCAAAATTGGTCGAGGTGTTGAGGTAACAAAAAACAAATACCTTTTACTAGTACTAGCACTAGTAAGGATGAGATTCAGAACCATGTCTATAGTTTTTACTTGCTTAGGTACTTTTAAGAATTCAGTACTGAAACTACATTTTAATGTCAATACATACCTACTTAATTAGGGCGGTAGAGAATCAAATTTTAGTAATTATGTGTGTTGGTGAATTTAGCTTTCGAAAAACCCGCTTGTAATAAGCCAAAAAATATCGTTTCCGTAAAAATTGAACAAAATTAGAGGCACAAATGTTCTATTCAGTCGGTCTTTTTAGTAAAAAAAAAATATTATACAACCTGACCCCGAGCATTCGTAACAAAATGATTTATATTAAGGGCTAGTTAATTGTATTTTTCACCCAAAAAACGTGGGGCATTATCTCCGGCGGGCGACAGGTAACAAATCTTGCTTTTTAAATATTACTCATCGCGTTCGATTCGAGAGCGCGAGCGAGCGCGCTACGATGCTTTATCACCACCTACTTGGCGTCCCGCGGTTAACGAATAATTCTTTAGTCCCCCTAAACTTTATTCAAATGCGACACACACTCATCTATCTATCTCTTTTGCACGCATAAAGATTAGTCATAGGCACGCTCTCGCCGTCTCGCCCCTCACTAAAATAGACTGCCCAAGCGCAAAGTATTCGTTGTCAAAACTTTTGTGTATAAGCCGGGCAATGGCTTACGAAATTTTCCCCCTACCTAGTGACTTTTTTTGTACAGTCGTGCTTGTGTGTTAGGGTCGTAAAGTTGTGTTGGTCGAAAGTTTTTGACTTTGATATGGCGTTTAAAGTAGGGTTCCCGCGCTAACTCGGGCAGATGCTATCGTCTGTGGCTCTGCTAGGTGTTCCAAACACGATTTCTTGGTACGGAAAACACTGCCAGTTGTAAATAAGGATTTGTATAGGCTTAACGTATCGAACAAGTGTGTAAACTGCGCTTTACTGGTAGTCTAATCAGAACCTTATCGTCTGATAAGTAGTAAGTACGACAAATAGTGAATCAAAACTAAGGAGATTTGAAAACGTCTTATGTTACTTGGAGTGGTTTGATGATAGTTTTAATGGTGGATTAGTGTGAAATTGATTGAGATCTGTGGTCAAAATATCGGCAACTGAAACGGATATCTGGTGAACGTAAGTAAATTTTATTAAGATAATTTAGTTAAGTTAAAAAAGACCTGTTTATTTAGAAAACATGTTATAATTATTTTTAACTGTTTTTTTTTAAATAAAGTTTGGTTCATTTGTTTAGCTCTTTAGAAGGCCAAGATGGAATTAATCGCGATGTCGACCCGCGAAGTTATCCCATTCAATTCAAACCCTACTTTGTTTCGATAAGATCAAAGCTCAATTTGGTGATTTACGAATATGAGACCTTTTCAAAATATTTTTTAAAACCCTTGACTTAGCTTTAGGAATTCAGACAGTCAAACCTCATTTGCTCATTTTTATTATTCTTAAAAATCTAAATTATGCATGTGCTTTTTTTTCCTGTTTTTGTGTAGAACCTTTGTTGTGTTTTTTTTAAGTTAACAGTATTTTGTTTTACTATATTACCTATAGCAACACTTTAAAAAAAAAGAAATAAAGGAGCGTTTGTGATTTCTATAAAGGTTTTTATACCGATAAACTTTAAGTACTTTTTAATCGACTTCAAAAAAAGGAGGAGGTTTCTCAATTCAACCGTACATTTTTTTTATGTGTGTTCGCGGATAAATTGTCGTTTATAAACCGATTTAGATGATTCTTTTTTGTTGGAAAGGAGATATCCCAAGTGTGGTACCATGATAAGGTAACCAGGATCTGATGATCGAGGGAAACCTTAGTTTCGTTTTTTTTGTTTGTTTAAAATTATACAATAATAATTAATATGCGGGGACAAATCACACACGTTCATCTGTCCCTACACTTGGATTGCCTGAACTATGTGAACCAGAGACTGTAAATAGATATTTAACATCCAGAAACAGAGCAAACAAAATCTGTTTGTCTTCTGTTAGCCCTGAGTGGGAATCGAACGCCGATCCTCGGTCTAGCAGGCAGGAACGCTGCCACTGAACCAACGGATCAGTCATCTCACTAATATAATAAAGTCAAAAGTTTGTGAGTGTGTATGTTTGTTACTTCTTCACGCAAAAACTACTGAACGGATCTGGCTGAAATTTGGTAGGTAGACAGATTAGGACCTGCATTAACACATATGCTACTTTTTTTCATGCTCGCAAGCTGCTTGCGGCTCGCGCACTGCGCATCCTCGAAAAGTTATAGAAACGTTGTCCACACAGGTGAAGACGCGGGAAACAGCTAGTAATAAAATAAAATGTCTACTAACTTTTCTCGGCAAAAGCTGCGAGCTGCTCAAAATCTCAGGATTTCAAATAAAATAAACACACACAATAAAATATATAGGTAACACAATACACACTCTCTCTCCTGAGCTGAGTGTAGTGCTTTTATCACTAAAAAGGTATTTTTGTCAGCGACTTCCTTAGATAGCGAAGGCTTTCCCGCCACCAAGGAAATGAAATTCTTATCGTGCCTCCGTGGAAAGAAGCCCACTTCTTTCTGTTATCCGCGTTGGAAATATATCGAGGGGGGCCAAAATCGAGCCTTGCAATAACATCTGATTGCGTGGAATCAAAAGAAAACATCGAATGAAATTGTATCGAAGAAAAGTGTTTTTAAGGGCGAAGATTTAGGAGATTTTCTTCTTGTACATGGATATGTGGTTGAAGAAGCTAAAAAACCGGTCAAGTGCGAGTCGTATTGGCTCAAAGTAGGGTACCGTAGTCTTAAAAAAAATGTGTTTTTTAAGAAACAAAATTATTTTTGCAGTTGGTAATACAATATTTTGTATTGAAACTCTGTGTGTATTTAAAAATCCAACTGCACATCTTAAGTTGGTAGACTCTTACTCCTAAACTAAGAAAGCTTAGTTAGCCGTGATAGTGTATGTCCTACTGTTTTTTTTTTACAATTGTCCTAAGTAGCGGTTAGCTGGCCGGGGGAGGGGGGGGCACTTAACTCTAAAATAAAATAAGCTTTTTAAAGATCAATATTTTTGAGGGACCTGTCCATCGACACCTCGCACCATCGGACAGACGAGAAAAAAAAACCGGCCAAGTGCGAGCCAGAACCGCACACAAAGGGTTCCGTACCATCTTACTAGATTGTGCTAGTTCCTTCACGTTTAAAAAAAACACGTTTTTTATATGTTAGGGTGTTTGTCGTTTTAGCGGCAACAGAAATGGTACATCATCTATGTAAATTTCAACTGTCTACTTATTACGTGGTTCATGAAATACAGCCTGGTGACAGACGGACAGACACACGGACGGACAGCGGAGTCTTAGTAATAGGGTTCCGTTTTACCTTTTGGGTCATCACCATAAAACATCATAATAAATCATAGAAATCGAAAAACGTCCACTGCTGGACAAAGGCCTTACCCTACCTTTACCCTTTAGGTACGGAACCCTAAAAATTACCCCCACTTTTATGTGTAGGGAATGTACCTTAATTAATCATCATCATCATCAGACGTCCACGTCCACCTTAATTATTTTTACGAAATCATTTTACCACTTTGTCGGCGAAATTAATATGCAGATACCTATCATCATATCAGCTCATATACTTCCCCACTGAGGGGCTCGAGTCTACCCTGAATTAGGGCGAACAGGCCTGAGTCGACCACATGGGCCCAGTGCGGGTTGGTCAACTTCACACACAACCTGCGAGATTCTTCGCAGGCGTGTTGCAGGTTTCCTCACGATGTTTTCCTTCACCGTTAAAGCAATCGGTAAGTATATGTACGTAGGTTTCGAAAAACTCATAGATATATTGGCCGTCCGGATTTGAACCCGGCCCCTTTCGGTTAGGAGGACCGAGCCGTTACCGCTTGAGCCACCGACGCTTTTTACCGACATGCCTTGAAGACAAAACATATTCTACGAGTCTAGCGCAGCGTGAACATTTTGTCAAAGTTTACGATTTAAAAACTCAAAACCATTTGGATCGGATCTGTTTAAGGCTTTAAGATGCCTCAATCCGAGCAGGTTGAAACGTGTTAAAATTATAACGAACGTAAGTCTATTAGTTTTAAGTTCAAATCAATGCGGGCTTTAATGCGGTTGTAACGTTGAAACCGAACGCCGAATTCTCGATTTGTACATGTTTTTATCACTTTTCTATACTTTCAGTTATTTTAAAAAAAAAAATTTAATTAAAATGAAAGGTCTTAAAGTCACCGATTTTTTGTGTGTTGGTTTCATTCAACATTAACTATTTGTTTTCGAGAAAATTTTGCAAATAATGCTGAAAACAGGGTCTACAGTATACTTTTTTACATCAAAAGTGGTCATATTTTTAAAATCGTATTCAATTGAATCGATTTTTTTATTACTTTAAGTATATAATGCATTTTTTCTAGGGATGCATCCGATACCGATACCGATATATCGGCGATACTTCGGTTTTGCCGATACATCGGTATCGGCGATATTTTTATGGCAGATTCAACGATACTTTTCAAATTTCGCGCTTTAAAAATGTAATGTAAACGCGCGTGTTGTCCCATCTATTTCGTTGCAAACGAGGCATCTGTCGCATCTGAGAGACTATTTTCCACCGCAGGTCTTATTCAAACAGACTTGCGAAATCGCCTTTGCCCGCAAAACTTAAGAATGCTTTGTTTTTTAATAAATAAAAATCTTATAAATGTTAATTTTCATTACCTACTAAAACTATTAATTAATTGTGTTTTATTTATTCTACCTCCCTTTTTGAATTCAATAAGCGTATCGGTATCGGTATCGCCGATATTTTTATAAGAGTATCGGTATCGGTATCGTATCGGCAAAAAGGCGTATCGATGCATCCCTAATTTTTTCCCATAGTGATAGCTTTACACAGTCTTTCAATAATTTGAATTGAATATTGCCATTTCACCTATCTTAAAGCCTTAAGAATTTTCAACAATGATGTTGCCTTAACATTCTGACGCTGCGCACAAAATTTACGACGGGTCTTCTCTGCGCGAACGAACACTGGCCGCCTGATGTTTCTAAAAATGTGTCAAACTTTTTTAAAAAAGTTCTTTCATTTAACTCCGTCCGGCCTTCCTCTGTAGCCTTGGGGGTTTTTATCTTTTGTTTATTTTTTATTCGTCTTTAGAACGGTCGCTTTAGTGAATTTCGGTCAAAGAAATCATTATAAAAAAAGCGGCCAAGTGCGAGTCGGACTCGCCCATGAAGGGTTCCGTAGCAGCGGATTTGGTAAATTGCGGTTTACGATTTATGACGTATTAAAAAAAACTACTTCCTAGATCTTGTTCAAACCAATTTTCGGTGGAATTTTGCATGGTAATGTACATCATATATTTTTTTTGTTTAATCATTTCATTCATCACACACATTTTACCACTTTGGAAGTGTCTCTCGCGCAAACTATTCAGTTTAGAAAAAAATGATATTAGAAACCTCAATATCATTTTTAAAGACCTATCCATAGATACCCCACACGTATGGGTTTGATGAAAAAAAATTTTTGAGTGTCAGTTCTAAGTATGGGGAAACCGAAATTTATTGTTTTTTTTTCTATTTTTGTGTGAAAATCTTTATGAGGTTCACAGAATACATCTACTTACCAAGTTTCAACACTATAGTTCTTATAGATTCGGAAAAAAGTGGCTGTCACATACGGACGTACAGAGAGACATGACGAATCCATAAGGGTTCCGTTTTTTGCCATTGGGCTACGGAACCCTAAAAAGTGGACGCTATAATATTATTTAAGCTTTCTTTTAATTGATTGCATCATGCATTAAAAAACCCGGCTAACTCGGTCAATGCAATGAGGGTTCCGTGCCAAAACTCTTTTTTGCGATTACAAACTTTACATTTGCAGTTGGAGAATTGACCGTGACGTATAGCGATGTAGGTGGGAGAACATTGTCTCAACTACAAAGTTAAGTTTGTTCATTAATTTGATTGTAGTACTCGTTGATGTTTGTAGGATTTCGTATACCCATTCATTCATTCATATCAGCTCATAAACGTCCCCACCGAGGGGCTCGAGCCTACCCTGAATTTGGGGGATGTGGCCTTAGTCGACCACGCGGGCCCAGTGCGGGTTGGTCGACTTCACGGACAACCTTCGAATTTCTTCGCAGGTGTGTGCAGGTTTCCTCGCGATGTTTTCCTTCACCGTTAAAGCAATCGGTTAGTATATGTACGTAAGTTTCGATAAACTCATTGGTACATTGGCCGTCCGGATTTGAACCCGGCACCTCTGGTTAGGAGGACCGAGTCGTTACCGGTTGAGCCACCGCCGCTTCGTATACCCAATCAAATTAAAGTACAAACTTAAGAGGGAACGCGGGCGCCATTTTTTCCATACAAACGTAGTCGCCTGATTCCTTCCTGGATTAATGACAATAGAGCATCAATGTTTTTTTCATCAAACCTTTATCTACCATGGCCATGTCTCTATGTTATGTTTTTTCCCATATTCTAATTATAATGGGAAGTAGAAGTCTTAAAAAACTGAGAAAATTGCCCAATTGAAACGTCATTTTCAGACACCCACCAGAATAATAATACGCATATTAACAATAAAATGAAAACAAAGAGGCATAGGTAAAGCATTTTTTTAAATTACTTTTGAAAAAAAAATATCATTGCTCAAGTTTTGGAGGAGGAAATAGGAGACTGCGAAATGCTGTTTCGCTTAATTTTAGTGCATTTTATCGGTCTGCGCTGCAGTTCTCCCTTTCTTGCTGTTTACGGAAAGTTTTGGGGGAAGAAGACAGCAACATTTTATTAAAAAACCTATTATTTAGACCGCGTTTTTTTAGTTTGTTCTCCCATACATCGATATACGTCGCGATCAATTTTCCAACTGCAAACGTATTAAGTTTGAAATCTCAAAAAAACAGTTTTATGTTATATTAACTACAAATTATAATATATATATATTATTTTGATTATTTTCTCTTACTTGTGCTGTTGCTTCTTGTCAGATTGCCTCCCACTCGGTGGACGGATGACCTGGTGAAGGTAGCAGGTAGCGCAGAACCGGCCGTTGTGGAAATCCCTAGGGAACGCCTATGTCCAGCTGTGGACGTCCTTCGGCTGATATGATGAGGTTAAAGAAAATTATTTTACAGGTTTTGATTTATTTGCGAATATCAAAATATGTGATATAAATGGCCGTAAAGGGCCGTATATTTTCGTTGCTTTGATTTAGAAGCTTTATTTATTTACAGCATCAAGGGACCGTAGCCACGATTAGTATTAATTTGAACTTAATTAAGTTAAACAGCGCAAGAGAAAAAGGGCCTTTACGGACAGATAGAGGGACAGACAGATATGGAAGGACGGATACACGGACGATCGGATGGACGGACAGATGGACGGACCACGAAGTGGTTCATTAAGGGTTCCTTTTTTCTTTTGTGGGTACTGAACCCTAAAAATGAAACCAAAATACAAAGCTTATTTACTGTCATTTGGGCAATTCAATTTCTAAGTACTTACGTATTACCAGTAAAAACTGTTTAGAGCAAATCAACTTTTATTCTCTTTAGGTATGGTTTACATTTAAAATACAAAACCAGTCATCACATAATATATTCACAATGGTCTCTTTACTAATCGTTTGCATAGAGACTCATCCGAATTGGGTAAAAAAACCTTATCCAGCAGATAACAGCTTAAAAAGTATCAATTACGGTATCCGATTAGACAAAACGGCAGACAGCTCTTTTTGGGCTGGTTAACTGCGTAATAAAGTATAATAACGTATGGGCGAATAGGAGAACATGTAGAAATAAACTAGTCACGTCGAATCAGTGTCACTAAATATGGAAAAAACCAAATTCACATAACAAGTTTATGCTAATTATGTAGGTACAAGAACACAAAATATTTTAAAAAAGAACACAAGTCGGTAGACTGGCGAGTAGCGTCTACATCGCCGTTATTATTTTCGTATTCGAATTTCGAATTTAGAGATGTGTGGGTGTATGAATTAGAAGATGTTTAAGTAGACGATTGCGTGGGTAGATGGAAATATTTATAAGATGTTTTTTCGTAATGTTTAGGTTATATAAATTTTGCTGAAGTCGGCTTTGTCAATGAGGAAACTGTAGAGAGGAAGAGGCTAATGCGTGGAAAATTAGTTCATAAAAGTGTTTTTTTGCTTATTAGCGAGACAACAAAAATTTTAGTAACCCAAAATACTCATATTAATTCTTAAATAATTAGTAGATTTTGATGAAAATAATATGTCTAATTTTGGTTATATAATAAGGGATCGGACTGCATCAAAAATAAATTTTGAAATATGATTTCCTAAATTGCTCTCCTCTTGAAGTTTCAAAAAACCTTACTTGTTTTGTTTTCCTATCACATCACCAATTTTTAATTGATCAAATTCACAAAATAAGTCCGTCAATGACGCTTAAAATCTATGACGTCACTTATGAGTATTTCAAAAATTTTTAGAACCAAATTTCGTTTTTGACCGATCATAAAAAGTAACTCAAATAACTATCAGTCCGATCCCCTATTATCTCATCATTGTTTCTTTATATTAGGTCTGCACCTATGAAATTGACGATTGTATAAAAAAGTTTAAAGATGAAAATTAATATTAAGAACAATAGTTATTAAAACAAAGTTTATTGACAAAATAGCATTAGAATTTTAGAAATTAAATGGTGGTAAACATATGCCTATTGTTTAGATATTTTGAGAGCACGGTGGCTTTAACCCCCTGAAGTCGGGTTTATTCACCTGAAAAAAATCGCCTTTATTAAGGCAAAAAATACACATTCAAATACAATAACATACAAGCTCTAGTAGAGTTATCGCAGCAGTTTCTTCGTTACTAATGTCATATTTGGGAATACCCCGCATAACATTTTGTCACTTTCAGGAAAATTCAAGAAAATTAACTACTCTAAAAAATTGCCCCATCTGACCACTAGTTACCAATAAAAGACCATTAGTTTAGTAGTGTCACCATAAGGTCAATAATAAAAAAACAATATTTTTTTTATTTTCAGTAAAAATTGACATTGAAAAACTGAATCGGCAATTTCATAGATAAAGACCTATTATTAAAGCTGGGTCTACATGGACACAAAGTAGATCTCATTTGTGACATGGGGTAAGTAGGTACAGCCATAGTAAAAAGAAAGAATTTTACTATGGCACAGCGCCCTGTTGGTTGATAGACTTTATACGACAGCGTTCCTCCGTTCAAAGTTCTCGAGTGGTGACCGCGCACCGGAAAACGTAGCGTAGGCAGGCCTCCCACGCAGTGGACCGACGACCTGGTGAATATCGACCGATGGAATCTTGGAAATTTATCATCTGTCAAAAACGACATTTTGTTCTAAAAATGTTTGAAATACCTAGGCGTGAAGTCATAGTTTAGCAGCGTCATTTATGTTCTCATTTTGTGATTTTAGTGAGTTAAAAATCGAAGACTTGATGAAAAACAAAACAAGTACCTAAGGTTTTCCGTACTTTAAGTATGGGGGCAATAGGGGATCGGACTGCATCAAAAATAAATTCTAAAAATGATTTCCTAAATTGCTCTCCTCATAAAGTTTCAAAAAACCTTACTTGTATTGTTTTTTCCATCATGTCTTCAATTTTTAATTCATCAAATTCAGAAAATAAGTTCGTCAATGACACTTGAAATCTATGACGTCACTTGTGGGTATTTCGAACATTTTTAGAACAAAATTTCGTTTTTGACAGATGATAAAAAGTAACTCAAATGACTAGCAGTCCGATCCCCTATTTAGTTCATAATTTATTTCTGATGCTTCGTCATCTCAATCGCCTTAATTTTATTGTTTTTTTTTATTTATTTGCACCTGTTAAGATAATATTATATGTATAACATACCTCAATAAAGTAGGTCTCTACAGTAACAAGGATAGTCAGACGTAAAGAAATCGTTCATCTCATCGTCGGCATCGATGCTCGGTTATGTATTGTGTTTTTTTTTCCTAGTATTTTTTTGGAACGAGCTTAAGCTAAGGCGCGGCCCGGCCGGCCTGCTCGTATCGCGAGTTTGAAGCCCAACCCTAATTTTAATGGCTGCTTGTTACGTTTCGTCCGTGTTAGATAGTATGGAGTAGGCTTTTGGTTTTATATCCGTCATTTAAATTTATGACTATAAAAAAAATAAAAACCGGCCAAGTGCGACTCGAGATTAGACAAACAGGGTTCCGCACCAAAACTTTAACTGCCAACAGAAAAAGACCTCTCAGTACTTACTTTGCTCTAGGTAAATAGGGGTCTATTTTTTCAATACTTTAGAAATATATTTTTTCCTGTGGGAACGGAAGGATTTTAGATTTTATTATATAGGTTTTTCTGTAATCTATGCATTCAAACTGTGATGTTTTTCAATATTTTAGGCTCAGTAGTTTCGAAGATAAGGGGGGAATGATCATTTTTGCCTATTTCCTTAAATAGCTTCTGAAATATTTATCGTAAAATTAAAAAAAAAACATAATTGAAATTCTTACAGCAAGCCCTTTGATTTGATATGTCACACAATATATTTTGAAAAACTTTTTAAAAGTTTACTGTTTTACACCCCAAAGGCCCTTTATGTTTAAAATAATTTATTTACGTTACACGTCCGTCTTTGGGTCACCATAATACATAATATGTGTACCAAATTTCAACTCAATCGGTGCAGTAGTTTCTGAGATAATTGGCTGTTAAAGACGGACGGACAGACACACGAGTGATCTTATAATAGTTTCGTTTTTACCTTTTAAGGTACAGAACCCAAAAAGAAACATTTTGAAATTCGATTCAAGTAAGTTTACTCGTTTGAAAACGAATGTTTATTATTATTAAATATGTTTTCATAACATGGCATTAAATATATTTGTTAATACAATAATTCTTGGTGTTGACTCTTTTAAAAGGGCCTTTGTACTATAAGAAGATTCAAGGTGACACAAACAGCGATGGAGTGAGCTATGCCCGAAGTAGATATCCCAAACGTGAACAATTCAAAAATGGATTTCCGAAAAATGGAGCGATAAGACCGCATCTCTTAGATTTTATTTTTAATTTTGCATATATATTTATTTTGATGTACAATAAAGAGTGATTTGAATTTGAATTTGAGAACCAAAACAATCTATATAGGGTGTAACAAAATTGGTGTAGGTCCCGTTAACTGGGGCTTCTACTCATCATACTGAACAACTTTTGTTCTAAAGGACTCTGCAGAAATCGCAAAAAAATAATTTTACTCGATCAGCTTATAGACCAATTTTATGCATTTTAGAATAGAGGGTCCAAATTTTTTTTGAGAATTGACTATGAATTGGGGAAAGTTGTTCAGTATGATGAGCAGAACCCCCAGGTAACGGGTCCTACACAAAGTTTTTTAAACCCTGTACAACTCACATCATCGCTAAACTTAGGTAATGGCGGTAGGTGAGGCACCTGCCTCGTAGAACAGACACCCGATGGGGTAGTAAAGTTCTCAAGTGACGACCGCGCACCGGAAGGCATAGCGCAGGTAGACCTCCTACTCGGTGGATCAATGACCTAGTGAAGAACCCAAGACGCCGCTAGATGTGGGCACGCAATCCTCGAGGAGGCTTTTGTTCAAGAGGGACATCTTTTGGCCGATATGATAGCCTTAACCGCCTTCGTGGCGTATGGTTGAGTCCATTAGCTTCACATCAGGAGGTCGCGGGTTCGATTCCCGGCGGATTCTATCTTTGTATGACTTGGTTTCGTTGGTGGAAGGGCTACCACCATCTTATCTGAGTCTTGCCGCCAAACATCAATGTTAACAGCATTAATGTGTTCCGGTTTAAAGATAACATAGCCAGGTCCCCTATTGCGTTGGGGAATCTTGATAAGGCCGCTTCCATCTTCGGCATCATCGTCACTTACCATCAGGCGAAGGGCTTACCAATTGTGGATAAAAAAAATAACGAGTGGCACTCGGGGGCTGCTGCGGTAAAGCTATTGCACAGCATTTTGTATCAACTTATGCAGTTATAATTATTTATTTATTTTTTATTTATGCTATTTACCAGTACCGTATATCCTTGGGGCGCGGGATGTTTATGTAATAAATTAACACTAAGAAAGTTACACCAGTAAAATTTACTAAGTCCTTTTAGAACCGCAAATCGCTAATAGATGGCACTGTAAGTTGTTTAGAACTCTGCCGAGCGTGAGGTGTTAGGTTTTATTTTCGTTACGAAATTTCTTGATTCTGTCGCCGTGCTCAAAGCCCGCGATAAAAGCTATGCAATAGCTTAAAATGATGTTAGACCTGAGAAAGAGCTACCACATCCAAGGAATGCAGCTCCCGGCACAGGAAGGTATTGACGCAAAATAACAAAATACGGGACTTTTACGAGGCCTCGTAATCGCCTTTTGACCACCTACGTGGCGTAATAGTTGAGTTCATTAGCTTCACATCAGGAAATCGCGGTTTGGATCCAATTTTGTAGAAAGACTCGGTTTGGTTGGTGAAACGGCATTTTCTAAGCCTGCCTGGCTAGCTACCACCATATTATCTAAGTCTTGGCGCCAAATGCTGTCAACATTGATGTGTTCCGGCTTGAAGATGAAATAGCCAGTTTCCCATTGCGTTGGGAATCTTAGTATGCCCGCTTCCATCTTCGGCATCATCGTCAGGTAAGATGATCCCAAGGGATAACAAATTGTGGATATTAAAAAAAAGTTTTAAAAAAAAACCGACTAAATTTTTTTTTGAGGTCGGTGTCAGCACACAACTACTTACAAGTACATAGGTACCTACGCATCAAATGTTTTAGATTCAATGGTTTCAAATAACAATGCATGTGTTTCATTAAAAGATACAGAGTGGTTTCCATCATCATGAATGTAGGGACTAAAATCTTCCATCATCAGCTCATCTATATAATCTGAAAGAATACAACTATCGGGCTATGTGTACCTACGTATCTATCCATGTATAATATTTAAAGAATTATCATCCAACTCCTAACCGTTAATGAGTTGTACCTTCCTTCATCAGCTCATCAACATGAAATGATGACTATCAGACGCAAATACTTTAATACCTTTTTTTTAATAAACTTATGATCCCATCATCAGATCCTGAATTGGTGAAAATGGGACCCCTTTGGGAGAATACTCTTTCGAATAAAAAATAATTTTGAAAATCGGATCACAATCGGCGGAGATATCGCGTAACAAACATAAAAAAACATACAGTCGAATTGAGAACCTCCTCCTTTTTTTAAGTCGGTTGAAAAAATGGAATGAGACTTTTTTTTACTAAAATTACTCTGATATAATAATAATCATACATAATATGTTGGTAGCTTGAGTTATAAGTGTTAATTGATAGGTGGCGTATTTAATGGCCGCTATCAAACAACGATAAATTAATAATTTATTAGTTAGACTTTTAATTAACTTTGATACCTATAGGCTGAATGATTGATTGTGTGATATACACAATTAAACATTCTACATACATGCTTACTTTATACAAGGTGTAACAAAATTGGTGTAGGTCCCGTTAACTGGGGCTTCTACTCATCATACTGAATAACTTTTGTTCTATACGACTCTGCAGAAATCGCAAAAATATAATTTTACTCGATCAGCTGATAGACCATTTTTATGCATTTTAGAATGGAGGGTCCAAATTTTTTTTGAGAATTGACTATGTATGATGAGTAGAACCCCCACTTAACAGTCCTACACCAATTTTTTTACATCTTTTAGCCACCTGGTTAAATCTTCCATTTGATTGAAAGGCCATCCCGGTTCAGCAAAGTCATTGAACGTTGCATTCATTTAAGGACTTGGTCAGTTGTCCTTTAGTCATTCAATTGAATGTCACCGATTTAACACCTAATCACAATTTCGGTAGATAGATTGAGTCCAAGGCAAAAGTTGCTGCAATGAAGCTGGGCATTCTCTCTGAGGTGAGACGGTACTTAACTCCTGGACAGCTTCTTTCTTTATATCAAGCACAAGTCCGATCTTCGAAGTATAAGTTCGCTCACTCTTCCCTATACAAGCTATCCAGCTTTGGAATTCTCTTCCCGTTTCTATCCGACAAGCTCCTTCTCTCACTTTAATCAACGTGTTAGCACTATTCCTTGTTATACTGATCAATATTTATAAGTATATATTAATTAGTATTTTTTTTTTGAAATGTAAGTATACTTTATATTATTATTTATATATTAGTATTTTTATTACATGTTGTATTGTGATTTAGATTTTAGATGTGTAGTTAAATTGTTCTTTTTTCAACTTTGTTGCATATGTTTGCTTTGCACAGCCCTTAATTTTGCTTAATTGTATCCATTCACCGGGTTGCCTGGAAGAAATTGCTTTAAGCAATTAGGCCGCATACATTGTACAATTTAAAAGTTTACGGTCTTGTACAATAAAGCATATTTGATTGATTGATTGATTGAGTATCTTGTATTGGAAACTGAACGACTTTTACCAAGCAAAAAAAAAGCAAAAAAAAAATAGGCTAGGGCTGTGTCAGGGTACATAACAATTTCAATTTTCCTCCGTGAGTTGATAACTAATGAATGATGTAAGCTTATTCTAAGAAACGAGGTTGTTATACAATTGGCCGGTTCTACCGGAAACAGATTTAATAAGTCTGTTTCGTTATATCCGCTGGATTCAATTTTCTGACCTGGTATATCCTGTATGTGATTTTAAAAATATTTTGACTTATTTATATTTGACTAACCGCCTCCGTGGTGTAATGGTTAGTCCATTCGCTTCACACCAGTAGGTTGCGGGTTCGATTTCCGGCGGCATCAACTTTGTATGACTCGATTTGGTTGGTAGTAGGGAATTTTCATAGGTCGCCTGGCTAGCTACCGCACCATCTTATCTAAGTCTTGCCGTCAATCATCATTGCTGGATACAAAAGTAATATTGCCATATGCCAAATAAGCACACGCTTGCGAAGAAACTCGCAGGTTGTGTCTGAAGTCGACCAACCCGCACTGGGCCCGCGTGGTCGACTAAGACCCGATCGCCCTAATTCAGGATAGGCTCGAGCCCCTCGGTGGGGACATATATGAGGTGTCATGATGATGTCAAATGTTACCCAAACTCGTCCAATAGTTTGGGAATTTGAGCAACGGAGGGAAGCAGAGACACAAACACACATAGATTTTTTTTTGGTTTTTGTTTTTGAGACTCTTTTGTGTGTCTAATACAATCGATTGACCTCAACTTCGATTTTTTTGTCATTAAAATACTTTCATCACTTTTTTGAAATGAATTGAAATGAAAATGGCCTTTGAACGTGAAGGCTTTATTTAGGCGCTAGGTACTAGGGAAAATAATGCCTTAGTTACATTGAAAGATAGATAGGTATTTGATTGATTGATTGATTGAAAACACTTTATTGCACAGCCTAAAAAGAAAAAATATAAAATGGTTGATGAAGTTGTACATGTAGGCGTTCTTAACGCTTTAGGTGCAGGAAACATGAGAAATCATTATTGTGGGGTAGTAGTGGGCATTATATAAATTCTTAAAAATAAAATGCAACCAAACTACGTAACACGTAAATAAATAATAATGATATAAACTAAAATACATATTATACATAATACATAAATAACATATATAAGTACATACATAACCAGATTAATGATGATGATGAAAACAACGAGACATTAGTAATTTATGCAACTGTTATGTAATGACAGGTCTTAAAACACGACTGTATTTTAACGGAATGAGGCGAAGCCGAAGTTTGTTAATAGAATCACACGAGTGTTTTAAGACCTAATTGCAACTGTTGCATGCATTATTTTATCTACAAACATATTATAAGTACTCTTAGATGGGTTCAGAAGCCGTAGGGAAAAGACCAGCATTGCTACTAGTGCTACCTATAAAATATCTATAGACTATAGATATTAAAATAATGCATTAAAAAATAAATTTGAACAAATACAGAAACAAATTAAATTATGTATTGTAATAGTTGTAATTGACATACATTATACATTAGAACAATGGTAATATTTAATGGTCCTGGTTGTATGGTAGTGGGAGGGTCTTGGTTGAGACCCACTTGAGTTTAAACAGCTGTTCCAAATTAAAAATCATAACGTTACAAAAATCGATACTGTAATAACATTATAGTACAGATTTTACCTACTACCACAGACAAGAAAGTTTTCATAGTAAAATTGCTTGTCATAACGCTGGTCATTGCCTACGGATTTTGAAAGCATTTTAGAGGACTTATGATATGTGTGTAGATAAAATATTATTCCTACATTTTATTAGGCTATTTATTTTACTTTTGATACCAAAACGAAGCAGTATCTGTACAAAGAGTACAGAATCAAACCTGAAATATTATATTTGTATTATAATTATTTTTATTACATTTCAAGCAGTTTAATTTATAGAAATTACAGAATCAATTACCGAACAAGCTAATACCCTTTTCCTAATATATTAATTAAACCGGTTCAGGCGGGTTCCTGTGTCCGGCGCGTATTAATACAAACTATAAGTCATCCGGCTGCACTCGCGGCTAACCCTTCCCCGCAAGCTGATGCATGAATAACGAGCCGGCGTCGGCAGTGTTGCCGTCAGGGCAATCTAGTTTTTGGCTTAGCCAGAGGAAAATGTTGCTAGATTCATAACAAATCCGACTTCAAAATTCCGTTAGAAGTGGCTAAAAATACAAACTGTAAGTCATCCGGCTGCACTCGCGGCTAACCCTTCCCCGCAAGCTGATGCATGAATAACGAGCCGGCGTCGGCAGTGTTGCCATCAGGGCAATCTAGTTTTTGGCTACGCCAGAGAGAAATGTTGCTAGATTCATAACAAATCCGACTTCAAAATTCCGCTAGAAGTGGCTAAAATACAAACTGTAGGTAAGTCATCCGGCTGCACTCGCAACTAACCCTTCCCCGCAAGCTGATGAATGAATATCGATCCGGCGTCGGCAGTGTTGCCATCAGGGCAATCTAGTTTTTGGCTACGCCAGAGGGAAATGTTGCTAGATTCATAACAAATCCGACTTCAAAATTCCGCTAGTAGTGGCTAAAAATAATTCAGATTGAGGCTTGGATGAAAACGGAAAATAAAGTTTTAAAACTATTTAGTAGGTAGGTACTGCTTTAATTCAAAGACACAAAAATTCCACAGTTGAATGTACAAACTAAACAAATTAAAAAATAACAACATATAATTAACATATAAGTAACATATAATTGTAGCAGGCTTTTTTTCTTATTTTGAGCTGGTGTCTGATCATTATGATTGAATTAAGCGTTACCGCACATAGTCTAAGTCTGCAAACCTTTACGAACTAAGAAAATTACAATAGTAGCCAGATGTGGCTAGATTTAATTGAGTGGCTTAAACAGTTTATTATTATCATTATTTGGTTAATACACTAGCAGCTCTAAGAGCTGATGCGTGTATTATCACTGCACTTGTGTTTTAAAATGTTTATCGAGTCTGTTTTTAAAACTGTTGACTGTTGGAGCACTTATGACTGTTGGGAGAGAGTTCCATAGCTTCATCACTCAAAATGGCAAAAAGTGTGTTATGGGGTTGCTAGCACATGGAGATTTTGTTAATTTCAAAGAGTGCCCTCTTAAACCTTTGTTCTGCTTCATCATGAACAGTTCCTTTAAATATCTCACATTATAATGTTCATAGAGTATCTTGTATGTTTCTATAAGGTCTCCTCTCTTCCGTCTCTGTTCCAGTGTAGTCAGGTTTTGTAGCTAAACCCGTTGGAAATCCGCTAGATCTAGCGAAAAAGTGGCTTAAACGGCAACACTGGTTCGGCGGGGCCTCACAGGCCCGCCACTACCCCGGCCGTGTCGGATCGACCAACAACGCTTTTTGTTACATTCAACGCATAATTGCTGAAAAGTTTTCACGCCACACCGTTCGTTCGTTGGTCACGCGTATTTTATTACTATGAAATTGAATTATTTATGACGCTCGCGACCATTGTGCGTGGGACAAAGCGGCTGCTGAATTTTAATATTGAAATTATGAAATACAGAAACTCACCTATATTTATGTGCCTGTACATCTGTGATTAGTATTGCTCGGGTCGGTCGCCGAATGACATATCAGAGCGGGGAGGCTTAATTGCGCCGGCCCTAAAGCCTTCAGGAGATTTATGTATATTCAATCCCGGCCACCTAATCCCATTCCTGGCCGGGTCAATCCGGCCCCGGAAAAGGTTTTCCCGGGTTATTTTCCGTAGAACTTTTAATCCTGCCGAATACCGACATACATCATATAGGATTAAGAGGTTTAAATTGGAAGTTACCGACGTCCGAAATAAATTTAAATCGGCCGCCACTCGGGGTATTGTGATATCGGCGCGGGCGCTGCCGATGCTAAATGAAAGCCGGTCTAAATCCTGTGAAGAACAGCCGATTAGGAATAGAAATTTCATAAATTCTGACCAATTTGAATCGAAATGCATTTTCACAACAGTAAATTGAATTCAGTGTATGTAATTTAATGTATAAAATTTAAAAGTAATAAATAAAAAAAACACAAATTAAGAGTTATAATTATATTTAAATTAAAATGTCATACAGACTTTAAAAATCGGTCAAGTGTGAATCTGACTCGCGCTCCGAGGGTTCCGTACAATCACTCCTCTCCACATGAGTACAACTCTTAGACAAAAACTATTATACCAACCTATTTGTTTCATATATAAAACATCAACGAGAGCAACAGAATAAAAAAATTCTTTTTTATAAGTTCGTTTTTGATATTTTAATTAGGATATATGTAGTAATATAACCATTGCACGTTTATAGGTTTCATCTCGTGAGTGACACAGGATACTCTTTTACCCAACTGGCAAAAAAGAGAGGTAATGTTTTTACGCAGTCAAGTATTTATTTTTTAATTAAATTGGTTAGTTTATTTATATAGGTACATCATTAAAAAAAACGGAAAGTTTTTCTGTCATTACTCGTACCTAGAGTTCGATTAGCACACTAACGCCGCCAATAGAAATAAATAATTTACTTTTTTTTATTGACTTTAATCGAAATCATTGAGTATTTTTCGCATATAGGGGGGGGGGGGGGGGTTAAATATGTTTTCAAAAACTTCTAAAAGTGGATACTTTTGACAATATCGACAAACAACTTGCTGCTAATAGGTTAAGTTATACAACAACAATTGAAAAAAACCTTGTGTGTACTAAAATTAAAAATTTAAAAAACACTCAATGTAATTGCTAATCGATTCTGCTTCAATACAAAAACTACATGACGGATTGAATCCAAATTTATCAAATATATTGAGTAGACACAATATATCGATGTTTGTAATTAGTATATTGATCATAGTAAATTTAAACATAACTAAACGAACGAGGGCTTAAATTAGTTTTTGTACTGAAAGTTTGAAACCTGCTCTTATTTTTGTCCGTTTTATATTAGTACTTACATCGAAAACTAATTACAAACGTCGATATGTGTCTACTCAATATATTCGCATAGTTCGGATTCAATCCGGTATGCAGTTTTTGTATTAAAGCGGAAATAAATTTGTATGGAAACTCGAGCCTCCTGGGGACCCTAAGACTTCTCCGTCCCTAAAATTAAAATCAAACGAAATAGCTTGAAAATAAAGTTCTTGTCAGCTCGTACTGCAACGTGGCTGATACTTCAATCGCTGCGGACGAACGAAATTCATTATAAATTAAATAAGAAGAATCATCATATTTTTTCGATTAAAATTGCAGCAGTTCTATACATACAACTATAGAAAAGAAAATGTGCAATAGAATATTTTTTTCTTTAGTTCTGTGTATTAAAATAGAATTCGAGGAAATCAAAATCACTCCTCATGTCCTGTAAATTACAAAACAATCTATTTTTTTAGTGGTAAATTATTAAAAATTAAGTTGATCGTTGGCGGCGAAATTAAGCCTTAGAGCCCATCTATTCTATCATAGACCATCTCAGTCTCACCAACACAAGTTTACAAACACATCGTAGGTAGGCAACTGGCTACCCAGCGCAAAACAATATGAACAATATAATTTTTTTATAAAAAAATCCCTAATTGGAGTTAAAAGTGGTTAGTAAGTTGGTCTTTGGTGGCGGTATAAGCCTTAGAGCCCATCTCTTCTATCATGGACCATCTCAGTCTCACCAACACAAGTTTACAAACACATCGTAGGTAGGCAACTGGCTACCCAGCGCAAAACAATATGAACAATATAATTTTTTTATAAAAAAATCCCTAATTGGAGTAAAAAGTGGTTAGTAAGTTGGTCTTTGGTGGCGGTATAAGCCTTAGAGCCCATCTTTTCTATAATAGACCATCTCAGTCTCACCAACACAAGTTTACAAACACATAGTAGGTAGTGAAACGCTAACTATCGTTTCGAGCCGATCTCTTTTGTCGCGTTTCATAATTAAATTCTTTTTTGATGTCGTTGCTCTATGGTATTTGAATTTGAAAATTGTTGTTATTTTTTGACAAGAAAAACAAAAGGTTGACCGTGATCCCGTCTACAGATGCGAATTTAAATTTTTTTTGATAAATTGTTTTATAAGTCGTTATTGAGGCCCACAATTTTATTCTATGGTAAGTAATTTGTATAAGGAAACCGCTTTGCGTGTATTTTTGGTTCTGCGGCGAATTACATTGTTATATCTCCGTAGGGTTTCATCCAGCCCCTACGAGGTTGACGTCCCCGAAGTTTTACAATAAAGGATTAATCCCGGGATGGAGCAGTGCTGATCACCAGCCACTCCTTTCTACTGCCCGCCCAGCTGCTCGCCATAAGGGAAGTGAATTTATTTTATTTTTTATCCCGAGCGACTCTCTGACTCTCTGACCTTTCCGCCGACCTAGAAGATTTCCTGTTTCCAGTTTCTGACCATTAGTTATTTATTTTAAATTTTAAAAGTGTTTTGTATCTGATACATATTTTGTTAAAAAGATAGGGTAATTCAGATCAAACTGAAATTTTAAACTTAGTAACTTATTTAAGTACCAAAGGGACGGTGACGATCGTTGCCTGCCGGCATACTATAAAATAACCATTTTATATACAGATAAAATTGTAACCTTAAATTTATTTCCGTAAATTCTCCATAAATATATTAGGTCATTGTTTTTAATTGTCTACACGGTCAACCATTGTATATTGTTCATATTGTTGGTCATATTGTTTATTGTTCCTTCTTTTTAGGAAAAAATCATAAAATATATTTATTCTAATTTACCCCATAATATTTTTTTCTTCAAACTCCATTTAGGCCTGAACCTCTAAATCGTACGTATCGTATGTGGCAAATTCCGTGAGGGTTTTTATCCCCAGTTCCCTTTATTTTTGTCACATATTTATGGCGCCCGAACTAGTGTTTTACCCCCTTTTCTGCCTTTAATCTTTCCCTAACGAACCCGTTTTTTTGTCGTTCGTGGGTGTATCCGTATTCCGGATATTATGGTTCAAGTTTTAATACCTCAAGACCCTTACTTAATTTAATCGTGCAGTTTTCTTTGAAACATAAGGTTTTTTTGTTTGTATGCACGGTATTTTTTTGCTTCTCTTAACACGGGTCGTTTTTTCCCCGGCTTAATGGCATTATACCTCTTTCGGATAATTGCTTACGTGTTGTTGAGTTGTTTTTGCCTGTGTATGCCCTTACGATTCCAAGAGAATTTTTAATTTAAGTAGTCAATGGCCAGACTCTAGATTTCTTTCAGTCGAAAGTCGGGACAGACTTACTTTTAGTTCACGATTATTTAACGTTGTTTTAAGGGAATAAATCTTTAAGGGTTACTGTTTGGAATATTTTTACGCGTTGCTTTGCGAGGTACTCCTTAAATTTTTGGCGTACCCTGTTCACTTTTATGTGACAACGTTTCTGTATTCCGCAGTATTGTTTAGATTTCTTGAGGTCTTATAACAATTTCCCATTTTTCAAATTTCTTTCATTAATCTTGCCCTTGTCTTACCTCAAATGGCCTATTTTTCGGTAGAGTTGTCCCTTTAGACTCTTGCGTATCGCGTTTCAGACTTCCGGTGTTAATTTTATCCGTGAGTCGGATTTTCACGCATCCGCCTTTACCGTTTTTGTCCACATTTTCGCTGGCGTAACCGACTATGTTTCGCAAGTTTTTTCAGTTTTTGACAACCCTACTGGTCTTTAATGTTTTACTAGTTCTGGGGTTTTTTCCCTCGAGATGTGTTAAGCTTGACAGCCCTACTTGCCTATTGTGCGGAGTGCTCCTTTTTTCCTTCTTCGTTCTCTCTTTATACTATCTAGTTTTAATTAGTTGTTTAGTTATGCTCTTTCGGCATTAGTTGACTATTTTAGGCTGTGCATAGCGATCCCTTAACACTAGTGTGTTGTTGGGGTTATTAAGTTGGTTCACTTTTAGATGGAGTTTTTGCCGTTTGTATGTGTACGTTCGTGTATAAATGTCAATTTCTACCAGCTTCAAGTAAACGTTCGTAGTTAACTAGTTACTTAGAGAGTTTTTATTTTTTTCTTCTTCAGGGCTGTCCAACGTCCATAGGGTTGTCCAAATTTCAAAAAATTTTTGGACTTCTCGCCTTTTTTTTGTGAGTTTGTGGGTATTTTGAAACGCTAACTATCGTTTCGAGCCGATCTCTTTTGTCGCGTTTCATAATTAAATTCTTTTTTGATGTCGTTGCTCTATGGTATTTGAATTTGAAAATTGTTGTTATTTTTTGACAAGAAAAACAAAAGGTTGACCGTGATCCCGTCTACAGATACGAATTTTTTAATTTTTTTTGATAAATTGTTTTATAAGTCGTTATTGAGGCCCACAATTTTATTCTGTGGTAAGTAATTTGTATAAGGAAACCGCTTTGCGTGTATTTTTGGTTCTGCGGCGAATTACATTGTTATATCTCCGTAGGGTTTCATCCAGCCCCTACGAGGTTGACGTCCCCGAAGTTTTACAATAAAGGATTAATCCCGGGATGGAGCAGTGCTGATCACCAGCCACTCCTTTCTACTGCCCGCCCAGCTGCTCGCCATAAGGGAAGTGAATTTATTTTATTTTTTATCCCGAGCGACTCTCTGACTCTCTGACCTTTCCGCCGACCTAGAAGATTTCCTGTTTCCAGTTTCTGACCATTAGTTATTTATTTTAAATTTTAAAAGTGTTTTGTATCTGATACATATTTTGTTAAAAAGATAGGGTAATTCAGATCAAACTGAAATTTTAAACTTAGTAACTTATTTAAGTACCAAAGGGACGGTGACGATCGTTGCCTGCCGGCATACTATAAAATAACCATTTTATATACAGATAAAATTGTAACCTTAAATTTATTTCCGTAAATTCTCCATAAATATATTAGGTCATTGTTTTTAATTGTCTACACGGTCAACCATTGTATATTGTTCATATTGTTGGTCATATTGTTTATTGTTCCTTCTTTTTAGGAAAAAATCATAAAATATATTTATTCTAATTTACCCCATAATATTTTTTTCTTCAAACTCCATTTAGGCCTGAACCTCTAAATCGTACGTATCGTATGTGGCAAATTCCGTGAGGGTTTTTATCCCCAGTTCCCTTTATTTTTGTCACAGTAGGCAACTGGCTACCCAGCGCAAAACAATATGAACAATATAATTTTTTTATAAAAAAATCCCTAATTGGAGTAAAAAGTGGTTAGATAGTTGGTCTTTGGTGGCGGTATAAGCCTTAGAGCCCATCTCTTCTATCATAGACCATCTCAGTCTCACCAACACAAGTTTACAAACACATCGTAGGTAGGCAACTGGCTACCCAGCGCCCAGCGCCCACCCCGGGGTCACGTAGCCAGTAGCCGGTGAACACGGAATTGGGTACGTAAATCATTAATCAGCTGTGTCATTTGTTCCCGCCAAAATTATTAATGACCACCCGTAGTCACGAGCTTACGTCGCCTCTTTAAAATGCCGTTATAGGCCGTTACAGCCTCATGTGCTGCTAATATTATACACTTTAGATTAATATGTCGCGTAAGGGTAGGCGCTTCCCCTAATAGAAGGGAGGTTGACTTGAAGAAACTCATGTGGAACTACACAAATTAATTAAAAGTTAAAAATCCGACTGCGTAAAAACTTGACCCCTCTTTATTACCAGTCGGTTAAAATGTATCCTATGCCACTCACGGGATCAAGACGAATCTAATGACACCTCGCACTGAGGATCTGGAGAATGTTGCGCTCTTTGACACATTTGTAGCAAGGGATCTAACCGTACGACAGCATTATGTAGTGACATTACTTTTCTTAATTAAAAAAAAATAATCCTGTTTTTAGGACAATTTATTAAGAAAAAAAATTGTTTTGTTGATTGTGCCGCAGTGTAGATGTAGATTCCCAAAACCGTACTTGCGCCCGTCGCATTATAATTTTTTAAAATTTTCAAAGAAGTTTAGAAAAAAGAATTCAAAAGGAAAGCGTTTCCTCTTCATACTTTCTATAACAGATACTCTTAGAAATGCAAAACACACAGCTCCACAAATCGTGCGGCCACAAATCCCAGAAACTTGACATCAACTACGATAAATCAAACCCTTCTGAACTTTCAGAAAATTCGCCGTGGCTAATCAAGTGTGAACTTCTAACCAAGTGTTCTCGTCCAAAAGGGTAGAGGTATTACCCGCCGGAGTAGGGTTGGTGCCTGAGGGCTTAGGGGACACAATACACTGCCAGGGTGAGAGGATGCCATTGATAAATGGCTGTGTAATTGTTCCCACATAATGTACAATAACTGGCATAGATAAACATGCAGATGGGTTATTTATGTGTTCGCAAACGTCCAAGCATTCTGATTGCAGGTTTGCTAAATTGTCGAGATTTTTTCTGATTGCACATTGAAGCTTTTTGTTTTTTTTTTGTTTAAGAATTTACTAACGTCTCTGAGTACAAAAATCCTTTTGAGACATTCCTTTTTTTTATTTGCTATATGGTGCATTACACATCTTCTCTGGAGTTCTTGACAGCATTTGCATCAGCCTCTTTCTGAGGTGGAACACCCGGTTGCAGTAGGGCGTCTAAAAAACTGCATCCAGTGTAAAATTGATTTTCACGTCCTCTTTCATGTTATTTTCACATTGCTCACGTGCACCAGACGATTTTCTCCAAAATGCACTACTTTTTAAAAGTTAATTCTAGCAAAAACTATAAAATAAAACTACGAATGCGTTCACCACCCGTCAAAATCTCCCCGCACGAGATTGTTGCTCGTAGTTTTGAACCTACTAATTCTATGACATGATGATATCAGAAGGCTTATTCAATACATGTACCTTATCTACGCTAAGCCACATACCTATACTAACAAAAAAATATAAAGTATACATAACGTAAAGCATAACAAACATACATAATGTATACCTATCTTATTATACCTAAACTGGTCCACATTAGAAGATTTCTAATAAAAACACCGGGTTGTCTGAAAGAAATTGCTTTCGAAAATTGTACCGTTATAATTATAACTTATAGTACCTTTCATAAGGTTTTTTTTTATATTGTGTTTATTTTTATCTTTTAGTGTGTGCAATAATGAATATATATGGTGACTTTTAATTAGTTCTTAATAGCAAACGATATGAATGTACTCGTGGTTACAAACAACTTTCCCAAAGAAACTATATGTATATGTCAAATATGAAAAAAAATTTGGTCTTTTATTCATTTTTAGCGATTTGATAACTTAATATGTATCGAGAATTGATTTTTTTTCTGATTTGACATACAGTTTTTTTTTTGGGAAAGTTGTTTGTAATCACGAGTACATTCACAATATATCCTTGCTATCAAGAACTAATTAAAATTCACCTGTATAATTATTCAAATTAGATTCTTCAAATAGTAGTATAATTATTATACAAAAATAATATTTTTTTAAATAATGACAACTCAACGGAAGAAGACGTGTCTGCCACTAAAATAGAAGTGTCTGTAACTAAATTAACGATTTCTGCTCATAGAGGCATCAAATAAATACCAACAACTATTTTTCTATTAAAACTCAGCCATTTATAAAGAACTCAAACTGCGTTATCTTTGGAAACAATCTACAGAAGTCTATTGTTACCCGCTAAGTAAGTATCTTGTATCTTTACGCACCTTTAATTAAAGATTAAGTTGACCTTTATTAAAAGGTGAGAAGGTAAATTGGTACCCTGTTTTAGTAGGTATACGTACTTATGTGGTAGTTTTCATTGATGATTTAATTCATTTACTTAAGGCGAGGTATTAATTGGAACAGTTGTCTCTGTCTTTTTCTTTACGTGTAAAGAGTAAAAGAAAATAACCACACTTTTTAATTTTTTCAATGGATTTTCGTTTCAATCAAAATTACAATGAGAGTATAATAAAAAATAACATTACTCATTTTGTATTATAATAACAAATATTGTATATATTTTTTTAAATTTATACTTCAAAATATTAGTCATAACTAGAGTTGAAAGTAACGGTGTAGACCTATCTGGGATTTTTTTCTATCGAACCAAAACTGTTCAATCGTGTTTCTAATAGTTTTTGACTTTAAGGAACATCATCAACAATAAGGGAATTTTTTCAACATTCGGTTTTCTATCGTTTAGGAGTAAGTGACGTCAAAAATAACGAAAATCTGTATTAATACCGCCTCCTTAACAGGTATACCTATGAGAGTATGTCTTACGCAAAGTAGGTAAAAGTAACTAGTATCTCATCTGTGATAATAGTGTTATTTAACATAAACTAGTTTTCCGCCCAGCGCCTCCCCAGGTGCTTTTACTTTGCCGAAAACCTTTTAAGGGGGGTTCCCACAACAACTGCGTATTAATGAAATTTTGGAGATTAAAGATTTATAAAAAAAAAACTTTTATACTTATTTTACATATTTTACACGGTGTACGGTGTGCCTAACAAAATTGGTATAGGACCCGTTCACTGGGACTTCTACGAATCATACTGAACAACTTTCCCCAAGGCACCAATACCTAGTCAATTCTCAAAAAAATCAACGCTCCATTCAAAAATGCACAAAATTGGTCAATCAACTGATCGATTTATATAAAAAGTTTTTTTTTGCGAATTGACTATACCTAGGTCCTCTGGGGAAAGTGATTCAGTATGATGTGTAGATATAGCTTGTAGAACAGACGGCCGTTAGGGTAGTAAAGTTATCGAGTGGCAACCGCGCACTGGAAGAAGTAGCGTAGGAAGGCCTCCCACGCGGTGGACCGATGACATGTTGAGGATCGTGGGAAGCGGCTGGATGCGGGCAGCGCAGGACCGGTCGTCATGGAAATCATTGGGGGTGGCCTTTGTCCAGCAGTGGACGTCTATCGACTGATATGATGAGGATCTTGACTAAAAGCCCCAATTAACGGCTCCTAAACCAATTATGGTACATCCTGTTTAGAAGAAAAATGATTCCTAGGTAACCTTTTTACTGTGTCTAAGCTATGGCACATATGAGATATTACATAGTTACTTCGTAAGCTATGGGTACAACAGTGGCCAGCATAGTCAAGTGGTAGATAAGGTATCATTACCTTTTCTTTCGATTAAATTTTCTCTGGAAAGAAAGAAGCTTACTTAAATGTTCTCCTACTCAACGCTAGATGGCGCTGCTCTTAATTACAGCGTAATTATAATCCTAAGCTCTACTAACACCTCGGCGGCAATAAATGTCGTGTTTTATTATTATTTTACTGCCCGGCTCAGTTATCAACGTTGTTTATTGACATTCTATTACAAAGCAGTAAATAAACAAGCGTGTAACCGCAATAAAATTGGTCGTTTATCATCCGATTCAGATGGAGGCGATAGTGTTGTGACGAGTGCACCGCAGTTCAGCTTTATGCCACTAGGTGGCGCGATTTATGTCAACGCTAATGTTCAACTTTACAAGTCTATTTGAGTATCGGCCGTTTATGACGGCATTAAATTTTATGGCGTATTTAATTAGATTTTAATGGGTTGTTATTAGATAGACGAACTTGTAGCATTAGTTACTACTAAATGGTAGTGCAGCGCACATTAGCTGGCTAGCAGGCGCGTGTTTTTATTATTTTCAATGGACCTTTTAACCGTTCAAATAAATTCCAGGCAGATACCGGTAGGTAGATAGGTTTGATACCCATTTTAAGTTTGTTATTAAACATGTGTAAACGTGTTTAAACATTTGTGTACATTGAAGAAATATATATTTCAAGCAGGCAAATACCTATCTTATACTTGTAATTATTAATTATCATGGTAACTTTATGAAGTGAGTTTGATATGTATGATGGATTATGATAGACTTTCAATAGTTACAGAAGATGGCATCGTTAACTTTAAAAAAAACTTGGTATGCCCGCTTCCATCTTCACTTACCATCAGGTCAGATGATGCGAAGGGCTTACCAATAGTCAATTTAAAAAAAAATACCAATCCAATCGAATGTTCTATTAAATTAATTCACTAACAACATCCGTCATATTGCCGCCATCGCTCTCTTAATAATAATAATAATAACAGAATAGGGGTAAGGCTACCCCTAAAAATTAAAAATGGCCGCCGTTGGGATCGTTCTCGATTGGTGGCTATAACTCATTGCGCCGCGAGGGGGCGCCGCGCGTCATTTGTCTATGTCCGACCCCCTCCCTAGCCCCGGCTGGCTGGCCCTGGAGAAATGTGCGGCAAGATGTAGGGACTAGGGACTAGGGTGGTTGTGTGACATGATTTCAACAAAATTGTTGTGTTGTAGATTGGTCTATTGTTTCTTTATTTTCTACGTCACTCTCGAGTGGTTTCGTGCCCAAAGGAAAAGTAGGTATATATTTTAGTACTAACATACAGTATGGACACGTACTGCCGCTCTCTAGATTGCGACCTCACCCCCTCGTCACCCATATTGATACAGGTTGGTTACAGTTTGTTTGTCAAAAGTATAGGATTTCGCCGCCATTTTTGTTTGTTCCGTCATTTATTTTTTGAAATGTCATTTCTGGCCCGTTGTATGAAGTGTCCAGGGTGTGCCAATGGTAACGAGGCCCTATTACTAAGCCTACCACTCCCGTCTGTCCGTCCGAGCTTTGAAAAGCTGTATCTTTAGAACCGTAATAGGCTACCTACTCGATTAAAATTTTTCCAGAGTACTGTTATACATTGTAATAGATAATTTTGACCAAAAAAAAAAACGGATCTCAAACAGGAAACTAATGTTCTCCTCGATTTCTCTGGGATGCAATCATCACATACTGGTTTCCTTATTATGGTACCACCCTTGTGATATCTTCTTTCCAACAAAAAAAGAATCATCAAAATCGGTTCATAAACGACGAAGTTATCCGCGAACACACATAAAAAAATATGTATATACGGTCGAATTGAGACACCTCCTCCTTTTTTTGAATTCGGAAAATTGGGGGTATGTGTCTTTTCAAGGTTTTTTGTCTTTAGTATATTATTCTATTGTAAAAACGGTAATATTATATACTACAAGCGTCAAACTGTGTGCTTATAGAGCAAACCTTAAAATAAAAAAAATATGTCAAAATCGGCCACGTGTAAGTGGTACTCGCACCACGCTTGTGTCTCGCGCACCACTCACGGTGAGTGACTCACCTTCGAAAATAGTCATAGAAGCTAGGTCTACGCGAGCGAAGCCCCGGGCAAAAGCTAGTATCTACTATATTAACGTAAAAATTTGGTACCTACTTAAGCAATCCAGCAATGTTTATGAATGTATCAAAGCTATAATTCAGAGGGACAGCTTGACACACTGATTAAGTTTCTGAAAGTTCTACCTTCTGGAGATCGCCACAAAAGCTCTAGTCGACCTTATTTTTAAGGTCATAAAAAGGTAAGTTCCAAAAACTGCTACACGTGCACGTTGAAAGATAAGTTTGTTGTTACACTCTGTGCGTGATAGAAGGCAGTTTCGGAACGCACCGCACGCACAGACTACCTACATAGAAATTATTTTAATAAACTAGGTTACTTAAATGTTTTGGATTTTCCCTTTTTTTTTGGACAGGAAAGTTGGGGAAAGTTATTTGACGCGTTTTATAAATTAATGGCTCTTAAGAAATAAAACAAAAAGGTTAAGTCTAAATTTATCTTATTTTAGTTAGATACTAGCTGTTTCCCGCGGCTTCACCCGCGTGGACAACGTTTCTATGACTTTTCGAACCGCTTGCGGCTCGCGAGCGTGAAAGGAGCCTATATGTTAATCCAGGTCCTAATCTGTCTACCTACCAAATTTCAGCCAGATCCGTTTAGTAGTTTGTGCGTAAAGAAGTAACAAACATACACACTCACACACTCACAAACTTTCGCCTGTATAATATAATATAGTGTGATGTAACCTGAGTCTGATGATATCCAAGTGCGAGTCGGCCCCGCACACTAAGAGTTCCGTACAATCATAAAATTAAAAAAAAGATCAACGAGCATACGGCGCGGAGGATACCTGCCTACGTATTCTGTGACAACTGGCTACCTACCTCTTTGACAGACCGACAGACGGACGGACGGATCTTCAAGGAAAGAGTGAATAGGCATTATTTGAGTTTTCGTGTACCATCCTCGACTGCATCATCATTCATCGCTTACCATCAGGTGAGTTGGAGTCAAACGCACTTAAATTTTTAATTAAAAAAAATCTTTTAAGATAAAGTTCATACAACGTAATAAAATTCGTGTAGAACCCGTTAACTGGGGCCACTGAACAACTTTCCCCAGTGAACCCAGAGTCGATTCTCTAAAAAAACCCAACCACAAAGAAGTGAAAACTTTTTACAGTTTTATAAGTTTTGACCCTCCGAGTGTCCCTGGTACTTACGGTGTCGGTTAAATTACAGACTGTGTCGCGAGTTCAATGGTTTTTTCCCATCTCAAAAATGTCCAACTTGTCAACTTCTCAAAAATGTTCACTTCAAAAATCGACGCTCCCAAAAATGCTCAAAATTGGTCAATCAGCTGATCCACTTGTACAGTGTTTTTTTTTTGGGAATTAATTTTTGAATGTGTCTCTTTGGAAAAGTGGTTCAGTACGATGAGGATATAAACCCCAGTTATCGGCTCCTGAACCAATTTTGTTACACCCTGTATATCGAAAACTTCAATGGTAATAACTCATTCAATTCACCCATAATATGGCTACCATTTTACTTAGTGTAAAAATAATCTGCGCACCTTTTCTCTAATATGCAATTCCAAACGAAACTATGCTATAAATAAATCAGCGACAACAACTCTATCTACTTAGAACAAAGCATCCACAATGATTATTATCTCTTAAACAAACTTAATGCATTTAAGGCTAGTAGTGACACGGTGTTGAGACATTTCATTGCAACCTTTAATTCAACTCTACTATACTTTATTTCCTTTCCAATAAAGCGCATTATCGTCAAAACGGCCTGTAAACGCTCGAGCTTAATAACACAAAGTTATGTTTGCGGTCGAAGTAAACACTTTTGCTTGGGACACAGTAGAATTCACTCAGTCCTTGGTGGTAAATTATGGTGGTGTGAATAGTAAAGGTTCGCTAGTCGTGATCGGGGTTCGTGATTGCAACACGCTTCGTGCCCTTTGCTAGGCCCGTAGCCGTGAAAAATCACTTGAACATATGCAAGCTGCCTACCGAGCGCTGCGGAACGTTCTAATTCACCGTAACCCGTACAGTTAGCAGGAAAATGGATAGTTAATTACTTCAAAATTAATTATGAACTACAGTATAAACTCTGTAAAACGTCACTCGATATAACGATTCACTCTTTGAAACGTCAAAATTTTCTGACTCCAGTTGGTTTACTTTGACGCTAATTTCTCTGTGTATAACGAAAACTCTCAATAACGTCACCAAAATTCCCGGTCCCTTGAGTGTCGCAATATAGAGTTTACATTGTATTATATATCTAATGAACAGCTTAAAACCTAAAAATATTTTAACAAAAAATTAAACCGACGAAAAAGAAAGGAACTGAAAAACGAAAAATAAAAATAACCTTCTTAGTCTAACTAAGCTCCTACACTAATGGCGCCCAAAAAAACGGAACGTTCGGCAATTGCCAACAAAGTGACGAAGCACGTCGCTGCTGTCGTTTAATTTTACGGAATAATTGATTTGCTTATTTGTTTGATTCGCGTCGACTTAAAATTATTTAGGTATGTATTTACATTAGTGTAGGAGCTGAGTTAGACTAAAAATTTCATTTTTATTTTTCGCTTTCAGTTCTTTTCTTTTTTCGTCAGTTAAAATACAGACAATTCTGCAGCATGGATAAGTGTTTCAATAAAGTATACTTACGGTTCGTGAAACTAAAACATTTGTTTGTGTTTGACTTTTCTGAAATGTTAACTCACAAAGGTCAGACTTTACGAGCTGTTTTGTTTTGATTCTAACGGAGATTTACATGATAGCACAACATATAACTATCCGTGTGAACTGCCCTACTCTCGTCAAAGGCATTAACGACAAATTCAATAATTTTCATGTATTACTTTTCGTGTTATATTGTTTTCATGTCCAAATGACATTGTTTTATTGACATTATTAACTGATGTTTGTTTGTTTATAGTTTTTTAATCGCTATCTTACGACCATCAGAAAGAGAGTAACATGCACCTATTTTAAATAAATATTTTGAAATCTTGAAATCTTTTAACATAGCTTTTAACCAATAACAAGTATTCAATATATTTATTTTAAAATAGATGCAAAATACACTCTTTCTGATAGTCATAAAATAATAATAACAATGTAATTTGTGAAGAATCAAGAAATAAACAATAATTAGTTAATAACGTCAAAGTTCAATCCTTGATGTAAACCAGATTATGTCATTAGAACATGAAAACATGACACGAAAAATTATGCATAAAATCATTGAATGACATTAATACCTTTAACAAGAGAAGGCCAGTTCAAAATTAATGCCTTTAACAAGAGTAGGCCAGTTCACACGAACAGCACCCGGTCACGAGTATAACGCGAGAGTCAGCCATCGCTCCCATCAACCATATTAGAGGGAAAGGAACGACCCGGCTCCCGATGCGACACCATCCGCACGAACATTTCTAATCCGCACGAACAGTGTGTATAAAAACCTTAAAATTCTCATAATAACTACACACAAACGAGGCTATTTTTAGTTGCATGACACTCAATCAATACTAAGTAAGTTTTCATCATCATTATCATCATATCAGCCGAAAGACGTCCACTGCTGCACAAAGGCCTCCCCCAAGGATTCCCAAGATGACCGGTTCTGCGCTGCCCGCATCCAGCGGCTTCCCGTGACCTTCGTCGGGTCGTCGGTCCACCGTGTGAGAAGCCGGTTTACGCTACGTCCTTCGGTGCGCAGTCACTACTCGAGAACTTTCCTATCCCAACGTCCACATGTTCTACGAGCTATAATGTGCCACGCCCATTGCCACTTAAGTTTAGCGATTCTGTAAGCTATTTTGGTTACGACTCGGTTGCCTTGGTTCTCCTACGGATCTCCTCATTTCTGATTCAATCGCGTTAGGAAACTCCAAGCGTAGCTCGCTAGTGTCAACTATATTTATTTAAATCATATTTTAAATGTAACTGACGGCAACAAAAAACTTTACTGAAGAAACCGTTGGGCAGTGGGCTTACTATCATCATATCAGCCAAAGGACGTTTACAACTGGACATAGCTGAACATATAGCTCGTAGAACGGATGGCCGTTGGGACGTTAAAGTTCTCGAGTGGCGACCGCGCACCGAAAAGCGTAGCGTAGTCAGGCCTTCCACTCGGTGGACCGATGACCTAGTGAAGGTCGCGGGAAGCCGCTGGATGCGGGCAGCGCAGAACCGGTCATCGTGGAAATCCTTGGGGGAGGTCTATGTCCAGCAGTGCACGTCCTTTGGGCTTACCAGTTGTGAATTAAAAAAACAATAAAAAGAAAATCGCTTATCAGCTGATCAATCTAAATATATATAGCTCAAAGGTTACTGACTGACTGACTGACATAGTGATCTATCAACGCACAGCTCAAACCACTGGACATATCAGGCTGAAATTTGGCATGCAGGTAGATGTTATAACGTAGGCATCCGCTAAGAAAGGATTTTGGGAAATTCCCACGGGAACCGTAAAAATCAGGATCTGCGCGGGCGACGCTGCGGGCATCCACTTGTTCAGTATAAGAAGTGCAACAATCTTTTTTAAAAAGCTTTTATTTAAATTGCGATGTTTCTATGTATATGTATGTTTGTTTCGGTCAAATCTTAAAGTCGATTTTAAAGCGACTTCTAGGGCTTCGATTGAGCTGAAATTTGATTTTGAAGCTGTACTCCCGGTGACCATAATATCCTTTTGGTATTTTGAAGTTGATCTGATGATGAACTTTGGAGGTGGAGTCAAAGTCCAAGGATCGTGTTTTATTTTTAAAAGAATCGTATCAAATACAGTGCAAGCCATTTTTTAAATTTGGAATCGTGCCGTGAGCAATTGGATTTTGATCATAGAAACTCTTTTTCAAACAAAAGCTTATACTTATCTAAAAAAAAAAAAGGTTTTTCTTCAACTTATTGCTAACTGTGCCCGAGACTTCGTCCTCGCGAAGGTTTTGAATTTTCCCACGGGAATTCTTGAATTTTCCGGGATATAATGTATCCTATATGTTAACCCGGGCTTTAAGGAAGCACCATACAAAATTTCTTTAAAATCGGCCTGGCAGTTTTTGCGTGATGCGCGAACATAAAGACAGACAGACAGACAGACAAAAATTCTTAAAGTTGTTGTTTTGGCCTCTATATCGTGAGTAATTTCCACCACATTTATTATTTTCCAAAAATATTTCATGTACAGACACGGCCTCGTTAATTATTATAGCACAAAATTATGAACAAAAAAAACCGACTTCAAACAGGAAACTAAGGTTCCCCTCGATTTCTCTGGGATACCATCATCAGATCCTAGTTTCCTTATCATGGTACCACCCTTGGGATATCTCCTATCCAACAAAAAAAGAATCATCAAAATCGGTTCATAAACGACGAAATTATCCGCGATAACACATTAAAAAAATATATATAATATATACGGTCGAATTGAGAAATCTCCTCCTTTTTTGAAGTAGGTTACAAACCAGTGTAAGGTGGAGTAAAATTCAGGTGCAATGGTACCTAAAATCCAATTAAACAGGTTTTTAGAATTCATTTTTGAAGTTGTTAACAGTAAATTCATAATCTAGGAAAACATATTGGTATTATAGAGAATAGTTACGAGGGATTATATCGAATGGAAACACGATTTAATAAAGTTGTCTCGATAGAATAATTTCGCAAAGGTACCTCTTTTCGAGCCATTTTATCGTCTATTTTCGGTTTTATTCTTAAAATAAGTAATTTGATAATATGATTTATTTACTAAAATAAAGTTCATAGGTGACTTAAGGGAAAACATCGAATGGATTTTTATTTAAGATGAATATGATGAAAATAAAAACCAAAACATCGAAAAAGTGCAAAAGTGTGGTTATTTTCTTCCCTCTTTACACGTAAAGAAAAAGACAAAGACAGATTTTTTTAATAACCACTGGGCCTTAAAACTGGTTTTTATGCCTACTATACTTGTAGACAATGGAGCAAATAAGCATTTGGCATCAGCACGCAAGCATTTATGCACTGTAATGCCATTCCTTGCAAATTCAGCTACTGTTCAGCTCAGCCATATCATAACCATAAAGGTATGATCCTCTATGATAAAATCCTTACTAGTATTATAAATGTAAAAATGTGTTTGTTTGTTACCTCTTGACGCTACAACAGCTTGATCAATCTTGACTAAATTTGGCATGCAGGTAGCCTGTGTCACTGAAATCGACTTCTAACCACTTCCGTGACGTAATAGTTAGTCCATTCGCTTCACACCAGGAGGTCGCGGGTTCGATTCCCGGTGGGGTCAACTTGTAAGACTCGGTTTGGTTGGTGGTGGTAAGGCATTTTCTTAGCCCGCCTGGCTAGCTACCACCATCTTATCTAAGTCTTGTCGCCAAACATCAGTGTTAACAACATTGATGTGTTCCGGCTTGAATATAAGATAGCCAGTTCTCCATTGCGTTGGGGAATCTTGGAAGCCCGCTTCCATCTTCGGCATCGCCGTCCCTTACCATCAGGTGGGATGATGCCAAGGGCTTACCAATAATGAATAAAAAAAAAGTAAGCCACTTTTATTCCATGAATATAGCATAGCCCGATGCAGTGCCTAAGGGGACCAAAAAAATCTCTTTTTTTGCTTAATTTCTTTTGCATCCCAACAGAACAATGGATTGTTGTGATTTTCTGCACAGAAATGGTTGAGGGGGTGGGAAATGACATAATTTACTAATTAGTATATCCTGACATAGTTCCCGAGGTATCTGGGGAAAAGTCATTTCTACGCTCGTGCGCGTGTCGGCGTCGCAACGGAGCAACGGATTAATTTTTTTTTTGTGTAAAATTGCTTACGGGGATGGGAAGTGTCAAAGACTACAATCAGAATAGCCCGTTAAAAATCTTGAGGGATCTGGAGGAAACTCATGTCCACGCTCGCTAGCCGCACTCACAGTCTTAAAAACGACTTCCACGCGGGCGAAGCCGAGGGCAAACGCTAGAATACAATAGGTTGATTTAAATATCTGCTCCGCTGTCTTCTTTGTTATTCATTGATTCATCTTAAGTGAAATGGAATGCTTTTTAAAATTTCTTTTACGAATAGTTATTTGAAGATTTCCGAAATTCTTAGTGATATCCTAATCTATCTATAATATAAAAATGTATCGCAAAATATGTTGGTAAGCGCATAACTCGAGAACGGCTGGACCGATTTCGCTAATTATTTTTTTGTCGAGTTCGTTATTGTCAGGAGAAGGTTCTTATGTAGGGTAGGGTAGGGTAGGGTAGTGTAGTGTAGTGTAGGGTAGGGTTGGGTTGGGTAGTGTAGTGTAGGGTAGTGTAGTGTAGTGTAGTGTAGTGTAGGGTAGGATAGGGTAGGGTAGTGTAGGGTAGGGTAGTGTAGGGTAGGGTAGTATAGTGTAGGGTAGGGTAGTGTAGGGTAGTGTAGTGTAGGGTAGAGTAGTGTAGTGTAGGGTAGGGTAGGGTAGGGCAGTGTAATGTAATGTAAGGCGGTACGTAGTTCGCCGAGACAGCTAGTAACATTATAAATGTGAAAGTTTGTATGTATGGATGTTTGTTATTCTTTCACGCTTCAACCACTGGACGGATCGGGATGAAACTTGGCGCACATATGGGTTAGGTCCTGTAATAGGACATAAGCTACTTTTAATACCGGGAAGACGTCTTATTCCCACAGTAAAATGGAAAACAACGCGGGCGTAGCCGTGGGCGGACGGCTTGTTATTAATATACATGTATTAAAATATCCCTGTGACTAAAATTATGTTAATAAGTAAGATTAAAGTTGTTACTGCCATTCAGTGCAATTATGCAGTCGATGAACATCTGACTGATCGATCAGTAATAATTAATCATCATCATCAAATCATCAAAGTCCACCTCGAGAAAACGACCGGTTCCGTATTGTCCGCTTCCACCCAGTGGGATGCCTGCTTACGTTTCATCTTCCGGTGCGTGATTGCCACATGAGAACTTTACTGCCTCAACGGCCATCTGTTCAACGAGCCATGTACCCCGTCCACTGCCACTTAATTGCAGCGACACGACAGCAATTAATCACAAATACTTAAATGATTGATAGGAATTTGATAGGCATTTGATATGCATCTATCTACAACTGTACCGATCGATAAACGGATACATAGTGATTGAAAGTATTTTGATTTAAAATTCGAACACTGACACTGTGCCTCTTTGACCAGTATGGCGCACAAGGGCTCATAAAATATTATTACTCTATTCTATTGGAGACGTGCTAGCTCTTGGATCGATTGTATGTTGAATTCTAATGTAAATCGTATTCGGTGGTTTCTATATTGATTAATGACATTATATCTACTTCTTCCGGGAAGTATACTTATGAAATTTTGAAGGTGTAAGTGTGCAGATCATTCCTAGTAGTCTAGCCATAGTAAACAACAACTTACTTATACAGGGTGTAACATTAAGGTGCGGGCTTGTACTCATCAAACTGAACCACTTTTGTTGATTTTTTTTTTGAACTTTTTATAAAAAAAAATATAAAAAATACGAGTGTGCTTTAGACCACACGACTGAAGTAAAACTTCTGTAGCTTCATCTATATGTATGAAAGTAAATACTTAGTCTTCAGAAAATAATCAAATCTTAATCAAGATATATGGAGGTATAGACAGTCTATGAAAAGAGCTTTATTATCCTCTAAAAAGGCTCAAATCTTTTTTATCTTATATATTTGTTGTAATTGTATTGACAACCTATATTGTTTTGGCAACGGATAGTTTTTGTAAACAAAAATAAATAGTATCTCTTTTTCTATTTTCACTAATTTATATATCCCTGTCAACTTCCGTTCGCCTCGCCCGATTCCACTTCCGTAACGCTCTCGTCACGCATCCACCAGCTTACTCCCCAAGTCAAGCGTGCGTAAAGAAGTTTTACTTCAAAAAACGCGATTTTACTAAAGTTGTATATGGAGGAAGTAAAGGATTTTTATGTTGTGTGACATGAAAATAGTATATGGAGATGGTGGCGCATCGGGAGTCGGATCGTTCCTTTCCCTCTAATATGGTTGATGGGAGCGATGGCTGACTCTCACGTTATACTCGTGACCGGGGGTGCTCTCTGTGTGAAGTGGCCTACTTTTGTCAAAGTCATTATAATAACATTCAATGATTTAAATGTATTACTTCTCGTATAAATCCTTGGGGGAGGCCTTTGTCCAGCAGTGGACGATTTGTGGCTGATATGATGATTGATGATGATGATGACTTCTCGTGTCGTATTGTTTTCATGTTCTAATGACATCATTCTTATATCAAGGATTGGATTTTGACGTTATTAACTAATGATTGTTTATTTCTTGATTTTTCACAAACGACATTATATGTGATTACTATTTTATGACAGAAATACTATAATTTGCACATATTTTTAATAAATATCTTGAATCTTGAATTTCATGATATTTAAGCGTTTACAAAATGAGTTCTTCCATCTTCTTGACCAGCTAAGTACATAAATTATCTATCATCATCATAGTTATGAACATATTGCATTATAGATAAAATAAAATTTAAAGTTAGAAATAGACGTGACTCACAAGTTGAATTCTAAGTTATGGGTTTACCATAATAGATGGCGCTTTCGTCGGCCCGCCACAAATCATCGCAAGCGCATCGTTGCAGGCAGCGGTGGCTGGTGGCAAATCGACTGGAACCTGGTTTTGACTTATTGAGATGTTTGCGCAACCTGTATGGTCTTTGGCGTTGTTTTGGTTGTCAACAAGCCATTAATTACCATTTATGAGGCAAGATAATATGAAAATGAAGAACCAATCGATAAATGTCTTTACAAAAATGCTCCTATCAAAAATACATGGTTTTGTTCGTCCGTAGATACTAATAGGGTCTTAACAAAGCTATGCACTTAGCTTTAACTGGAGCTTGTCGCGATGAAACTGGTCAACTTTCCCCGAGAATTCCATAGTCAATTCGTATCAGCTCATATACGTCCCCACCGAGGGGCTCGAGCCTACCCTGAATTAGGGCGATCGGGCCTTAGTCGACCACGCGGGCCCAGTGCGGGTTGGTCGACTTCACACACACCCTTAGAGTTTCTTCGCAGGTGTGTGCAGGTTTCCTCACGATGTTTTACTTCACCGTTAAAGCAATCGGTGAGTATATACTCATATGTACATAAGTTTCGAAAAACTCATTAGTACATTGGCCGCCCGGATTTGCATCCGGCACCTCTGGTTAGGGGGACCGAGCAGTTACCGGTTGAGCCACCGACGCTTTTATAGTCAATTCGTAATTCGTAAATTTTTGGACTTCCTATACAAATCGATCAGCTAGCGAGCAAACTTTGTATGGAAGTCCAAACATTTTTTTGCGAATTATCCATGGGTTTCTTAGGGAAAGTTGTTCAGTTTTATAAGTACAAGCTGTAGTTAAAAATAAGTGCATGCTTTTTTTAAGACCCTATATTGCTCTGCACGATACATCAAAAAGTAACAGGTAGGTAACACACAGATAAAATAACTTCTTGTTAACATTCAGCAAGCAAAAAAAACTTAAGGCTTTAAGATGGGTAAAATGACAATATTCAATTCAAATTATTGAAAGACTGTGTAAATCTATCACCATGGAAAAAATATATAATATAGTTAAAGTAATAAAAAATCGATTTAATTGAATACAATTTTAAAAATAGTACCACTTTTGATGTGAAAAAATATACTGTAGACCCTGTTTTTGGCATTAATTGCAAAATTTCTCAAAAACAAATAGTTAATGTTGAATGAAACCAACACACAAAAATCGGTGACTTTAAGGACTTTCATTTTAATTGAAAACAATTTTTTAAAACTTATTTGAAAGTGATGAAAAGTAATAAAAACATGTAAAAATCGAGAGTTGGGCGTTCGGTTTCAACGTAACAGCCGCGTTGAAACCCGCATTGATTTGAACATAAAACGAATAGACTTATGTTCGATATTATTGATGCTAGTATCAACCTTCTCGGAATGAGTGATCTTAACGCCTTAAACATCGAATGGTCAAAATATGGCTACAAAATAGAAGCACAAACCTACACAGTGTCTCGCGCAATAAATATCAATATACGTAATGGCTTGAAGCAATAAATTAAAGTCGCCAATATGTCATAGATGGGTAACATCAAAGATGAAGCCTCGTTTGATAATTCATTTCCACTGGAACTTGTTAGATTAAGTAATTGTTATCTATCCTCTTACCAACCACCGGACAATGACATTCGAAGGAGATACTTTCTTAGATTTTGGAGATTTCGTACCTGGTAAAGGGAGAGTTCTACCTAAGCCTTCGTTGTCCGTCTGTATGTATTACCTTTGGAAACGTCATAAGCTGAATATTTCACATAATATGTTTTATTATGAACGATTTACTCAAAAATAAAAAATAAATTGAAAAAGTGAAAAATTACAACAATTTATCGTTTTTTTTTTGTTTTCGCTGTATTGTAATAACGGTAAAACATGCAATCATAAACGTTGTGTCATTATAGCAATAATTTTGAAGTAAAACAACAAGTAATAAAACTAGCCAAGTGTGAATCGAACTCGCGCTGTGGAGTCGAACTGAATTAAAAAAAAAACATTTTTCAGTCGCTCGCGTTGATGTCTTTTGTTTGTCGTTAATAGGTATCATTGTTACACTTGTGTGGAGAGGTGTAGTGGTACGGTTTTTTGGTCAAATTACTATTATACTTACTTTTAAGTTATATGTAACTGTATCGGATGAAATTTAAAATCAAATTCACAAAAAAAACACTTTAACGTTATTGGAATACATTCTGCAAATTGTAGAAACAGTAAAGGCGCCATTCATCTGTCTGACAATTTCTAGTATGATCATCATTTGTAACTTTATTATCATCATTTGTAACTTTATTATCATCATTTGTAACTTTATTATCATCATTTGTAACTTTATTATCATCATTTGTAACTTTATTATAATCATTTGTAACTTTATTATCAGAAACAAACAAAGTAAGCTCATTTTCAACCGATTTCCTAAAAGGATGTCCACAATATATAGGGATGACGACAGCATCTGAAATAAATTATGAACTCTTGATCACTAAATGACCCCTCCTACTTAAACTTCGCAAAACCTTACTCGTTTTATTTTTCATTTATTCTTCGATTTTTGATTCACAAAATGAGTACATAAACAACGCTGCAAAACTATGACGTCACGCCTAGGTATTTCAAATATTTTTAGAACAAAATTTCTTTTTTGACAGATGATAAAGAGTAAATCAGATGACTAGCATTCGTCATCCCTATTCGACTATATATGTTTTCTTTTCGTGTGTGTTACGCAATATCTTCGCAGATTGTGAACCGATTTTCATGAATCTTTTTTTATTCGATAGCGTATGCTCCCGAGGTAGATTCATATAAATTTTTAAAGAAAGGTGTAGAACTTCAAGTGAAAATTAACAAAAACCAAATATAACGATGCAAGATTTTACTAAGTTGTTGCGATGGTTTTTAAACGTGGTCAGCGTTTCCAATTATTAAATCTGTGGTGTGTCTAAGAATGATTTGAATTTTTTTTGACGTGATAACGTCTTATAAATCGATGAACACGGGCTGCATACACGAAAAAGTGTGACGTCATTGTCGCGTTACGCCTGAGTGACACACGGTCACGTTACCCATGTCACGTTACGCCTGACCCAAGCGACTTTATTTAAGCTACATTTTATTCTGACCTTGTACTTGGACTGGGACGGACGGACGGATGGACCTACCTAACATCAGTGTGTCAATGGATTAAAAGTACCAGGCTTTCAGGAGTTTACAAGAGCTGTTCCAATGCGGTCGATTCTCTGTGAGGAAACACAATAGTCCATTTTGATTTCTTGTATTTTTGACGTGGTAGACAGGGACTTGGACGGGTACTTGGTCGGGCACTTGGACGGGGACTCGGACGGGCACTTGCACTGGGACTCGGACGGCTACTTGAAAAGGGACTTGGACGGGTACTTGATATCACGTAAAATTATCGTCCGTAAACCGACTTTACAGACAACCGATATTTTAAACAAAATTTCACCCGCAGCAACGCAAAATCTAAACACTGCACTATCTAAATCTGATCTGCACACATGCATTGTTAATCATTCGTTTGCATACCAATCTGCATTCGTAGCGCAATGTAATTTATAATTTCGACACTTTGGCAATTAACATTTGGATTCGACGCGCGATTGGTCGGCCGGTTGGCAGTGCAGCGCGACCGGCGCAGGCGCAGACGTCGTCGTGGGCGACCGACCGTACTGCAACGACCAGGGAAATGCATTGACTGATTGATGGATTGATTTATATTTAGTTCTCTTGCTACGAGTAAGTATAGTGTCTACATAGGGGATGTGTACAGTACTTGTTTATTACCGATGGCGATATCATTTTTTTTAAAGTACAAAGTGCGTTAATTTAATATGTTAAATATTAACCTACATTTAACAAAAAAAAAAATTTGCAAAATTTTGTATTTGAAAAGTATATGCAACTTAAAATATAATAACAGTAAGAAAAATCTGATAATATTTTTTTGTTCAAAAAAATTTTGTTTTAAAACTACAGTAGTAACAAGAGGGTTAAGTAGGAAAACAAACAAAATATATTGTTGATAATAAAACAATGGGCAACAAATTCAACAATTTTAATGTATTAATTCTCTTGTTATGTAGTTTTCATGTCCAAATGAAATGAATTGTTTTAATAAAAATTATTTTATTTACATTGTTAGCCGAAGGACGTCCACTGCTGGACATAGGCCTCCCACAAGGATTTCCATGATGACCGGTTCTGCGCTGCCCGCATCCAGCGGCTTCCCGCGACCTTTACCAGGTCATCGGTCCACCGAATGGGAGGCCTGCCTACGCTACGTTTTCCGGTGCGCGGTCACCACTTAACTGATATTATGATGATGATGATGACATTTTAATTTAATCTGACATTATGTAATGTAATTTATTATTTTATATCTTACCATCAGAAAGAGTGTCGCATGCAACTTTTTTGAATAAAAAAATTGAATCTTTGAATCCATATGCAAAAAACTTAAGGAGCTGTGAGCGGGGCACATTGCTTGTAGAACACATGACCGTTGGGACAGTAAAGTTTCGAGTGGCAACCGCGCACAGAAAGCCGTAGCGTGGACAGACGACCTGGTGAAGGTTACGGAAAGCCGCTGGACCGGTCCTCGCGGAATGGTCTTCGGTCTTTGTACAGCAGTGTACGTCTTTCGGCTGATATGATGATGATGAATAAAAAAAAACATATGAAAAACACACGACATTCGTCACTTTTTAGATACAAAATATTAGTAAGTATACGAAATTTATAAATAAAGTTTTTTCTCATTAATTATCAATATATAAAAACTTAAACATTATCCCAAGGCAAATTGGTTGAACCTTCAATACTTGTTAATGTATCTCCTTAACGTTTTTTCACGTATCAATTTGTCAGTCGCTGTGATAATGATGAAAGTTGTGAGTGGTCACACTGTCACATCTGTCGGTTATCTTATCTGTGGATGCAGGCGCCTGGCCAATCAGCAGCTGTCTATCGTATCAGCCACTGCTGGGCGGCTCGCAGACACTGCTAATTGGAATTGAGAATGATACATAAATTATGCGACCAACATGTTGTAGAATTTCTTGTTTATTTCGAATTTCAAGAGTCTAGACTTTGCTAGAAATAATCATCATATTAGCTCATAATATGCGTCCCCACCGTGGGGCTCGAGCCTACCCCGAATTAGGGCGAATTAGAAATAATGTCAAAGATCAATTTACGGAAAATTTTTGGATAAATTAAAAAAATCATATGGTTTATCTACATTGATGTTTAAACTATTTCTGTAACTTCCTATCTTCTTTGAAGTTACTTATACCTATCAAATAGTATGTGTTTAACCAGGAAATTTATTGTATTTATTGTGTAAACAGGAAAAACGAATTTCAAAACCCGGCAAAATTACAGAGACTTAAATCTGCTAAGCAATTCATCACATCAGCTCATATTCGAGTACGTCCCCACCGAGGGGCTCAAGCCTACCCTGAATTAGGGCGTTCGGGCATTAGTCGAATACGCGAATCCCAGTGCGGGTCGGTCGACTTCACACACAACCTGCGAGTTTCCCCGCAGACGTGTGCAGGTTTCCTCACGATGTTTTCCTTCACCGTAAGAGCGTCGGAAGTAAGTAATGTTATAATAATTTTAAGTAACTTCAAAGAAGATAGGAAGTTACAGAAATAGTTTAAACATCGATGTAGAACCATATGATTTTTTTAATTTATCCAAAAATTTTCCGTAAATTGATCTTTGACATTAACGTACATATGGAATCTAAATTTGAAATCACATTGGTACGTGGCAGGATTCGAACCACGACCTCCCGGACAGGAGCCGGCGGCCCTAGCCGTTACGCCACCGAAGTTCTTTACGCTAAACAGTTAAATACGGTATTTTACTACTGGTCATTTGAGTAACTTTTTATCAACTGTCAAAAACGGTATTTTACTACTGATCATTTGAGTAACTTTTTATCAACTGTCAAAAACGACAGTTTGTTCTGCAATTATTCGCGTTACTGACATAGTGACGTCATAAGTGCCATAGCCTTTAAGGAACTAATTTGCTATTTTTTACAAATATAAAATTATATTTATTGAATAGTTTTTTTAATTTATTTTTATATGGTAAAATAGCCTATTCCGTGACTGTGCATCTTTTGAAAACATAATAATATGTCTGTTCTTAAAAACAAACGTAAAGGGGTTTGAAAGTTATTGGCACACTGAGGATTAGCCATTTTGTTTATATTTTTTTCAAAATGGCGTCGCACAATCTAACCTATGTTTTTGGATAGAGGACTTATAGAAAAACAAAAAATGTCATATAACATTTTGGCCTAAAGTGTCACGTTTCTGAGATAAGAAGTTAAAAATATTCAAAATTATTATGGAATACTTATATGTATATTCAATTATCTCCGTAACGTGACGTTTTAGGACACTATGTTACATGACATTTTTTGTTAGTTTGTATGTCTCCTATCCAAATATATAGGTCTCAATGTGCGACGTCATTTTGAAAAAAATATTAAATGGCGGACTCTAGTACTTAAGCCAGTATCCATACAAAAATTGTCAATCCCCTTTCATAATGGACAGACAGTGTGACCAGCTCCTTGGCAGTAAATCAGGATCAATCGCCAGCCGATCCACGGTCTATTGCGCCACCACGGATCATAAACACGACACCGACACCTTTCTTTGTATTTATTTTAGACACACAGTAATACATTAAGATCAGTACTATTTGAATTGTATCTTAATTAATAAATCAGGCTTCGTCTATCTAATTATTTATAGTCGATTGAGTAGACTGACACAGCAATAATTAAGTATAAACAACTTTCATTTTTAAGGTTCCGTAAAAACAAAACACGTAAAAAAACCGACTTCCATCGCAACAACTTTGTACATTTTTGCATTATTATTTTTGGTTTTTGTTAATTTTCTACAAAATTACTAAACCGATTTTAATAAAGTTTATATGAGACCACACGGAAAGCACTAGATTTCAAATAAAAAAATAATTACAAAAATCGGTTCACCCAGTTAAAAGTTCTGAGGTAACACACATAAAAAAAACATACAGTCGAATTGAGAACCTCCTCCTTTTTGGAAGTCGCTTGAAAACGGGACCCTATTACTAAGACTTCGCTGTCCGCCCGTCTGTCTGTCCGTCTGTCACCAAGCTATATTTCATGAAACGTGATAGCTAGACAGTTGAATTTTTTACAGATGATGTATTTCTATTGCCGCTATAACAGCAAATCTAAAAATTAGAAAAAGTGAAAAAATAAGGGAGTCTCCATACAAAAAACATGATCATTTTTTAAACATAAAGAAACTAGCGCCATCTAGTATGATGGTACGGAACCGTTTGTGTGCGGTTTTGACTCGCATTTGGCCGGTTTGTTATTTGTATATCTGAGGCTTTTAGTTTCTAATTTCAGCAACTATCTAGAAGTAAAACATTAAATCAAAACAGGATTTGTAATAATATCATGAACAAGCTGTTTCCTGCGGCTTGTTTCGTGCTCAATTCCCTGTGGGAATAACTCATATGGACTTATTTCTTATTAAAATCTCAAAGCGAACCTATGCGTAAACTTTACGCTTTCAAGGTCTCCAAGGGCTTAAGCTGGGCGTTGATGGACTTTTTTTTATATAAACACTAGCTATTGCCCGCGGCTTCACCCCCGTAGATATCAAGGGTGCGCGGTGCGCGAGCCGCAAGTGGTTCACCAGATTTTTTTTCTTCCTAAAAACCTATTACAGAACAAACATTTGCGAAATCGGTCCAACCGTTCTCGAATTATGCAGTTACCAACAAACAGCATTTCATATTTAGGGTTCAGAGTAGTAATTATTTAGTGAGTTAAAACTGCAAACTAAAATCGGAATCCGGTATTGTACTGCTAGTCATTTGAATTACTTTTTATCAACTGTCAAAAACGATATTTTGTTCTGAAATTGTTCGTGTTACAAACTTGTGACGTCATTGTCTTTGACGAACTAATAAAATTTTAAATGAATAAGTTTATATGCTTTCGTAGGAGAAATTCTATTTAGTGAATAACATTTTTTAATTTATTTTAAACACTGTCAAATACCCTATTCTGCGTCCGAGCTGCACAAAAAATATTATACGCAGCATTTAAAATCACGTTGCACCTCATAGTACTACTGTTCAACACGAGTTGTATATTTTTTTTATCAATTTGTCCATCGCATTGATATGCGAAATGTCAACGCGTATATTCGCACGTCGCATACAAACGATTAAAAAATCGTCGCGGTAGGTGACTGGAATGATGAGGCGAGCGCGCAGGCAGCTTTAATAGATTTAGCTTCACACTTTGCTTCTTAATTGTCTAATTTGAAGCAAAATAAAGGCAAGGTTTGGTTTGCTAACACATTTGCGATGGTATGCACAAGGACTTTCTTTTGGAACGGGAAGTATAGACAAAAGGCTGTTGAGAATAGTAAACAGTGTGATATTTAACTCTTGAACCTGCATAAATGCAGTCTAAATGCCCTACACGTGATCGCCGGTGATGCTAAGTACAACACCAGGCAACCGCCGTCTATCCCTTGGATAATAAGAAAGATGCAGCTGTGCATAGTATACCAGTTATTCTCTTTATCTACCCTGACTTACCTTGAAGTATTACAGCTACTGACACTTTTTTATTTGCCTGAAATACCAGTATTGTCGGTAGAGCGTCGGTGGCGTAACGGCTAGGGCCGCCGCCTCCTGTCCGGGAGGTCGTGGTTCAAACCCCGCCACGTACCAATATTATGTAGAATTTAGATTTCAAATGTACGTTTATCCGACGCTCTTACGGTGAAGGGAACACGTCGTGAGGAAACATGCACACGCCTGCGAAGAAACTCGTAGGTTGTGTGTGAAGTCGAGTGGTCGACTTAGGTCCGATCACCCTAATTCAGGGTAGGCTCGAGACCCTTGGTGGGGACGTATATGAGCTGATATGATGACCAGTATTGTCAAGTATTTTTCCATGTTGGAAAACCATTTTGGCATTTTTCCTCATCCAGAGCATAGATCAAAATCTAGAACTTGTCATCTATTTTTTAAATTTTTCTTAAACATGTAAGGACAAGAAGCAATTAAGAGGCTTTATGCTTCTGTTAGCCTTGGATTACCTATGCTTGTACCAGATTAATATTCTTGAACATTTACCTGGAGTATAGGTACTGACACCGCTGTACAGCCTGTTGTATGTGGGTGGTCAACAGACTAGGTTATCTAGGTACCTTACATGTTCTAGATATCTAGAATCGGACACGGATTTCGAATACTAATCAATGTTTAAATCATCTTTATTGGAAGATACCTACATATTATGTACTACATCTTTTGACAGGAAAATAACTCGAAATTCGAAATCAAAAATATATACGTCTGACGTATTCCTATTCTTTAAAATAAAACCTTATTTAAAATTTATTTAAAACATTAGACTCGTTTTTTGGCTTTAGTCTCTGCCATATACACTATAAGAAGGATGAAGAATCCACAAATTTCAAAGACAATTTGTCATTCATTACTCATCAAGTATAATTCAAAAACAAAACTAAAACAAACCATGTTCTCACAGCAGTAAAAATAGAGGGAAAAGACGACGACACCCATAAATTGCAGCTGAAAAGTAACCAAAACATTATACAGTTGCATAACAGTACAGTTACAGTAAATAAAAGAGGCAAAAGGAGCAAAACTGTGCACGAAACTGTGCGCTTTTAAATACGGACGATGTTGAGCGCGGGTAAGGCAAAGACATTTATGTTCACTAAACAAGTAGTAAAAGTCACTACTTGAGCGTTTTTATGGCACTCATAAATGTCAGATTGTGCGCCGGGGTTTAGCCGGCCCGTGCGGGACTCTCGATTCCCAACGGGCTGAATAAGGTGTGCCAATTTAACATATTTTTATGGATCGCGCTCTAATTGATTTGTTCAATTATTTTTACTGATAATTTCGTGGCTTCCTTGCTACTTGCGAAACAGGCAGCGACGCCGTCGGTCACCACTTTTAATGACACTAAAATGTATGACCACATCATATATAATGTTGTGAATAACAACTTCTTTATTATTTCAGGTAACTTCTTCCTCATTGTTACTGAAAAAGAAAGCATCATCAGATGGTAAGTCTACCAGAAAATCCTGTGTAGCTTTAAAGACATTAAAAACAATAACACGATTGACTACAACCGCAAAATTTAGCACATATTCCACATAACAAGGGTAAACGCTCTAAAAGGAAGGCTTCTGTGCAGATGGTCGCAAGACGGACGTGAGAATAGTTCTGTAAAGTGGCGCTGCAACGGCCTCTATGCAAATTATTGCACCATTAAACACCTCGTTGTTAGCTTTACGTTAGATTGACGTTTGCTCTGTTCGCTGAAGACTGGTTGAGCTCGGAGATTTGTATGCCGGATACGTCTGATGGGTGCTTGTTTGTTAAATTACTGTACTTCAGACTGGGTCTTCTTAGTGCAGTGATGGTGCGTGCTAGAGGAACAAACCGATTCTGACACGTTTTGAGGTTCCGTTCCTCAAAAGGTAAAAACTGAACCATTATAGGATCACTCGTGTGTCTGTCTGTCCATCCGTCCGACCGTCTGTCACAGCCAATTTGCTCGGACAATACAGGAGCGATTGAGTTAAAATTTGGTACAAATTTTTAAGACGGTGACCCAAAAACGAACGTGTAACGTAAATAAATTAATTTTAAACATGATGGCCACTTTTAAAGGGGGTTAATTAGAAAATTTTAAAAAAAGTTGTGTGGTATATCAATTTAAAGGGCTTGTTGTGAAGATCTCAAATATATTAAATGCTTTCGTTCTCACAGAAAAAAATAAATTTCTCAAGTCTAGAATAAGTAGACCCCCCTATTTACCTAGAGTAAAGTACATACTGAGAGGTCTTGTTCTATTGGTGCCGAACCTTGTTTGTTTTGACCCCGGGAGTCGCACTTGGCCGGAATTTCAGAATAATATATCTTCCAAAAACATAATTATATTGAAATAAGGGCCAAGTTTCCTTTCCAAAAATAATGTGTATAAAAGTGATGACATCTATTTTTGCTGCCAAGCTTTCCATTCTTGAGGTAAATACCTACCTACTTCTACTCAATGCATCATTCGTTAATTCCCTGTTATTTTCATTGACCTGCTAGCCTTAGACTATAATGTGGGTTATAATATAAAATTAATATACATATGAGTACGATATAAATATATATTCAATAGCTTTTGCCCGCGGCTTTTTATGACTGTCTTAGAGGGTGCGCGGTCAGCGAGCCGCAAGCGACGCGCGAGCGTGGACATGAATTTTCCCCAGATCCCTCGGGAACTATGTCTGGATACGCTTATTAGTAAATCATATCATTTCCCACCCCCTCAACCATCTCTGTGCAAAAATCACACAATCCAATGTTCCGTTGCGTTGTTAAAGAAATTAACCATAAAATAGTATATTTTCAGTTCTCTCATTAATTGCATCGGGCTGTGCTATTTTCACGGGACAAAAAGTAGTCTATGTCCTTTCTCGTGACACAGGCTACCTGCTTGCCAAATTTCATTAAAATTGGTCAAGGCGTTGAAGCGTGAAAAGGTAACATATAAACCAACACATTTTCACATTTATAATATTATTAGTATATTAGTAAGGATACTAAAGATTAAGTAAGATGCTATATAAAATTGTTTCACAGTATGTTGCTCAGTGTTTCAGCCTGGTATGAAAATGTTGACAGGGCCTGACTTTGTGCAAATGAATTTAAATAGCTCGCATTTATAAGTGATCGATTTGCTATTAGGGCTGCCGATATATTTCATTTGAATTTAATTTGATTGTGTTATACTTAAATTTAAGCGTCGGTGGCTCAACCGGTAACGACTCGGTCCATCTAACCAGAGGTTACCGGGTTCAAATCTGGACGGCCAATGTACCAATGAGTTTTTCAAAAACTTACGTACATATACTTACCGATTGCTTTAACGGTGAAGGAAAACATCGTGAGGAAACCTGCACACGCCTGCGGAGAAACTCGAAGGTTGTGTGTGAAGTCGACCAACCCGCACTGGGCCCGCGTGGTCGACTAAGGCTTAATCGCCCTGATTCAGGGTAGGCTCGAGCCCCTCGGTGGGGACGTATATAAGCTGTAATGATGTGTTATACTTAAGTTAACAATTGATGATTTTCGTTTTCATCTTAGTATTTTTCTTTTTTGTTTTTCAGGGTTCCGTACCCAAAGGGTAAAAACGGGACCCTGTTACTAAGATTTCGCTGTCCGTCTGTCACCAGGCTGTATTTCATGAACCGCGATAGCTAGACAGTTCAAATTTTCACAAATGATGTATTTCTGTTGCCGCTATAACAACAAATACTAAAAATTTGAAAAAGTGAAAAAAAGGCTCCATACAAAAAACGTATTTTTTTTTAACTTGAAGAAACTAGCGCCATCTAGTATGATGGTAAGGAACCCTTTGTGTGCGATTCATACTCGCACTTGGTCGGTTTTTTTTCTTTGCTATTATGATGGGACTAGCTTATTATGTACCGTTTTATGTTCAAGTTTTAGTAAGTTGGTAGATAGAACCAACTTTGTAGTTTTTACCGTATTTAATGAGCTGAATCATATTTATTATCTATGCCAAAAATAACCGCAAAATGTAATTTTTGTTTGTGACAACCCTACGGATTTGTCCTAGGGAATACACCTGCTTCTAAAGGAGGGACATGTGTATGGTGGCTTCATGACTTTTATTGACACAACCGTGTTTATTACGCATAGCCGTACCTTCAGCTAGGTTCGACCCATTGTGGGTGAAGTCTTAGACGAAGAGCGAGTTAGTGGTCAAGATACAATGAATCAATATCGAGATACCTACATTAGAATCCTTAGATAGACCATCATCATATCAGCTCATATACGTCCCCACTGAGAGGCTCAAGCTTACCCTGAATTAGGGCGATCGGGCCTTAGTCGACCACGCAGGCCCAGTGCGGATTGGCCGACTTCACACACGACCTTCGAGTTTCTTCGCAGGCGTGTGCAGATAGACCATCGGAAAATAGCATTTTAAATTCAGCTGTAATAAAGGAAATTTGGTCTTAATAAAAAACCAGCCAAGTGCGAGTATACTAGCGCACCGATGGTTCCGTACCGCCACACCACTTAATGCCAGTTAATATCTATTAATTACAAACAAAAAATACCAACGCGAGCGACATAATTTTATTTTTTATCAGTACGGACTCTTTATCGTGAGTGTACGACTCACATTTGACAGTTTTTATTAATTGTTGTTTTACTTTAGAATAAGAATAATAATCACACGAAGTTTTACGCTTGTACCTATGTGTTACCGTTTTTACTATAAAGCAAAACCAAAAACCTATAAAAACACGAGCCCCCCCCCCCCCCCCATAATTTTTCTTTTTTTATTGTTTTATTATTTGTAGGTAAATCCTCTATAATAACGCATTCTACAAAAAAAATCAGCAACCTACCATATCACGCTAACAATGATACTGCCTTTAAAGTTTAGACAGACATACCGACAGACGGACAGCGTAGGCTTAGTAATAGGGTCCCGTTAACTGGCAGGGTTCCCCTAAAAACTACATGTCCAGTATTTAATGGTATTAGTATCAGGTGTAATGTATAATATTACATATTACTCTATATTCTTAGTCCTTCTATATTATTAATAATAGTACTAATATAGACTAGCACTAACACGACAATTTTTTACCCGACTGTGCAAATAGGAGGGTTATGTTTTTGAGTGTATGTATGTATGTGTGTTTATTTATTTCTTTGGCACGCTCTGTAGCCTAATTAGTATCGTAGTTTTCTGATAAGGAAGAGTGAAGTTTCTGATTTTTATCCTTTTTTTTTCATATGTTAAAAATACTAAAGATCTAAAAAAAATTCGCTTATAACTTGGACAGCTGCTAAATACTGAACGTCGTTTTATGGCTTTTGAATTACGAATTACTAAAAGGAAAATGAGCCATGGGAATAAGACCCTACTTGGTGTTGAGTGGGCTCCCCTGGCTAAGGAATTTTATAGGAACTGAGCTGGAACTGAGTCGGAATGGTTACAGTTGACTAACATTCGTAACGTAACGTGTGCGGTCGTTTCAGCTTTCTTTTGCACATTGCCTGTTTCCTGTGTAACGTTGAGTTATGGCAAAGTATACACCATTATTTTTTTATCACCTGCAAAACTTTTTTTTTTATTCACAATTGGTAAACCCTTGACAACATCTCATATGGTGGTAAGTGACGATGTTGCCGAAGATGGAAGCGGGCTTACCAAGATTCCCCAACGCAATGTGGAACTAGCTATCTTATCTTCAAGCCGGAACACACCAATGATATCAACATTGATATTTGGCGGCAAGACTTAGATAAGATGGTGGTAGCTAGCCAGGCGGGCTTAGAAGATGCCCTACCACCAACCAAACCGAGTCTTACAATTGACCCCGCCGGGAATCGAACCCGCGACCTCCTGTGTAAAGCCAGTGAACTTTGCTTCTGAGCTATTGAGGCGGTAAACTTTCAGATGTGATTCAGTGTACGATATACGATCAATTTCAATTAAGTAAAAAACATAGGTTTATTTTTGTCATTTTTTAAGAACGAATTATTCCCTCAAACGAAAATAACTAGATAAGGTGTGCATAAAAAACACGTGACATTTAGGAAATAAATAATTTCTTATGTACATACTTATTTTTTTTATTAATTAAACCAGTTAGTTGTAAGGTACTGAATCACATCTGAAAATATCGCAGGCTATCGCAGGTGATAAAAAAATAACGGTGTGTAGATTAGTACTAACATACAGTATGGACACTCCCTGCCGCTCTCTAGATTGCGACCTCACCCCCTCGTCACCCAGATTGATACAGATTGCTTGCAGTTTGGTTGTCCAACGTATAGGATTTCGCCGCCATTTTGTTTGTTCCGTCATTCCTTTTTTGAAATGTCATTTCTGGCCCGTTGTATGAAGTGTCCAGGGCGTGGCTATGGTTCGTCATATCGTCAATCATGTTTAGACTGTTCTGTGTATTTTATTTTCTATAGCTACTTACTCACCCCGGACACTGCATACAACGGTCGTGAAATGACATTTCTAAAAACAAATGACGGAGCAAACAAAATCACAGTGAAATTCTATACGTTCGAGAACCAAACTATAGTCAATCTGTATCAATGTGGCTGACGAGGGGGTGTAGTCGGAATCTAGAGAGCGGCAGGGAGTGTCCATACTGTATGTATGTAGGTACTAATATATATATTTTGTTACTGTATTAAAATACATAATTGTTTATTTTTATGGTTCCGTAGCTCATAAGGTAAAAACGAAACCCTATAGGATCACTCGTGTGTCTGTCTGTCCGTACGTCATTCACAGGCAATTTGCTTGCAATCTACTGGATCATTATTTAGTACACGTATGTAAGTTGGTGACCCAAAGACAAACGTGTAACGTTAGTAAATGAATTCAAACATATCGGCCACTATTTTGGGGGGGTGGGGGGTAAGTTTTAAGTTTTAAAGTTATTTAAGAAAATCGGCAAAACTTGACCATCAAAAAAAAAAATCCCCCTACCCCTAATCCGAAACTGCCGCGTTTAAAATCTTGAAAATATTACAGTATATGAGGTCCAATGCATAGATTACAGGAAAATCTATGAGCAAACAAATCTAAAGTCCTTCCGTTCCCACAGGAAAATTAAAATTTCTATTGCCCAAAATAAGTAGATCCCTATTTATCTAGAGCAAAGTATGTAGTAAGAGGTCTTATTTTGTTGGTAGTTGAAGTTTTGATGCGGAACCCAGTTTGTGTAACCTCAAGTCGCACTTGGCCGTTTTATTTTTAAATTGTTATCTGCCTCTACTTTTCACAATATTCTTGAAACATTCGGGTAAGACTTAACAACAACAACTTAGTGAGATTGGCTTATCCGCAATCATGTGGATAAGGATTTTGAAACTTTATTAAACAATTATTTTTTTTATACAACAATTGGTAAACCCTTGACAACATCTCACCTGGTGGTAAGTGACGATGTTGCCGAAGGTGGAAGCGGGCTTACCAAGATACTTCAAATCAGTCCCTTTTTTCCTTGTTCTGTTATTTTTTTTCCATATGTCCAGTTGTCATATTAGCCGGGATAAGGTCAGAACTATCAAAACCTATTTCAGGACTAGTTAGCCACCAATGCTCAGCTTTACCTTGTAGTGGAGAGCACCAATCGTAATGGCGCGAGGGTGCATGTTGGCGATCGCAGCGCCTCGATAGCATTGTGGGGACCTGCGCAAGCGGCGATGGCGTTGCCGATTGCGGACGCCTGTCGCTTACGTGTCGCTTCCCGTCCGTATCTCGGGCCGCATCGCACGCAAATTATAATCGATACCATTATTGTAATATAGAGTGTAACATTGGCACCACTATTGTTCCTTTTCTTTGCTCGGCAAGTGAAGTTCCACCACATTGTTCGCCGTGTTTGAAGCTTTTTTGTCCTTGTTTAGCGATACATCGCTATTTTAATTACGGCTTTCAACGCCCTTGAGATTTATTTCTTTTGATTCATCTTTGAGCTTAATGATACCGTTATTAGCGGGGAGTTCTGACGAAATGTCAGTTTGTGTTGGATGTCTAATTTGAGGAGCAGTCGGCAGGTGATGTGATTGATAAAAACTCAATTTTAGTCACGTGCTCCATTGGTTCAACATCCGAAAACATATTTTTTTGGCATTGGTCATGGAATATTTCCTTTTAATCAATATGTATTATAAATGTAAGTGTACAACGTGCGTGCCGCTGAAACTCAGAAACGAGACCCGGTACGAAGAAGGAAGTTATATGGTGTGGTAGCCATCCTGAAGAAGGTTCCTGTTTTTACTTGAAGGGCGTGCTTTTCAAGATATATGACTAGAAGTTTCGCCCTCTTGAAATTTCTAGAACAGCCCAGACCATTTGAGACTATTTGAGAGCATTCCGCAACAACATCCCAAATCATCGTGGAACATTCCAGAACACTCGCGAATGTTGTGAACAGTTTGGACCATTCGAAGCCCTTTGTGTGAGTGGGCTACTCTCTGCGAGCGAATTCGGGTACTTTAGCTAGTTTATAATATAATGATATAAAACTACGTATACAACCTATCCGACCGATTTCGGTCATGGCGACCACTTCGACTCCTAGCCGGTTCGCCGCGCGTGCTCTCGAAGATGGTTCATGTAGTCAAACTTCGCAGCGAAACTCCTCGCGCACTGAGGGCATTTAAGTATGCCACCCTCGTAATTGTATGAAATGGTCGCAGGTGGTCGGGCCTTTAACTGGTCGCGTTTGGTATCAATGTCAGCTTTACGCTGATCCACGAACTCGCGCACTTGCCTATTCACAATCCTGCGCCATTCTGGCCGTTCTCCTGCCAAACTCTCGCATTGAGAGGGTTCTATGTTGCATCCTTTCATATGTCGCTTCAGAACATCTTTGTACCGGAGGAGCTGTCCGCCATGTTTCCGCTTACCCTCCTCCAGTTCAAAATAGAAGTTGTGCTTCGCCACTCTCTCCTCCTTCATACGTAACCGCACAAAAAAAAAATAAAAAAAAAAGAAATGTCTGTTGTATATTTATACAAAGTGACACAGTAGGTAATTGGAAATTTTGTGCGATCGTTAGCGTTCCAATCAGTTTAAGCTCCGTGTTTACTGAACTGCAATCTGTCATCTGTGATTTTTAAATTTTATGTCATCGTATTTTCACACGTAGGTATCCTATCCATACAAAAGTACTTTTTTTATTGAAACTTTAGCGGAAAGGCTTTGTTTACCTGCTTATGCCATAATTAGGACTAATGTATTTTAGTTACTTCCATAGTATAAGCACAGTATTACGATACGGCTTACAGTAGCGCAACGCTTTTGATGTCGCACGATGCCGCCATGGCGTAGGTACTAGCAGTAGTAGCCTGTAGCCAGCCTGGCAAACTCGCCCCGCCGCTCGCTACCCCGCAAGTACCCTTCCGTTGCTCTCCGTAAGTACCTTCGTTGCACTACTGTAAGCCGCTATATTGTAATACTGTGGTATAAGTAATGTCTTATAACATCTTACAAAGTATGCGGTTGATATAAAAACTGTGTGTTTTCAACTCGCAGAAAAGAGCTATCCGTACAATCAACAGATACGGTCCCGTAAGTCGTTACAGAATAAGTTTTTTTATTTATTTGAGTGCGTTTGGCTGCACCTCACCTGATGGTAAGTGCTGATGCAGCCGAGGATGTAACACGCAAGCTCAAATAGTGCCTATTCACTCTCGTCCTGAAGATTCATAAATTATACGAATCGGGGAATACAGACGCCGGAAGGGAATTCCACTCCTTGGCCGTTCGCATGATGAAGGAAGAAGCAAAACGCTTCGTGCGAAAAGGTGGAACATTGACGACAAAGGGGTGGAACCGCACTCCGCGCCTGGTCGTCCGATGATGAAATGGAGAGGGGGGAATGAGGTCGTGAAGTTCCAGGGCACACTCTCCGAAATGAATCCTGTAGAACGCTGATAGACAGGCGACTTTGCGGCGATGCTCGAGGCTTTGGAGCCTGTTTGATACAAGTTCCTCGTCGCTAATGAGTCTCCTAGCGCGTTGTATAAGGAGATCAATATTTATATGAAAACTAGCTGTCCCGGCGAACTACGTTCCACCTTACACTACACTATACTACCCTACCCTACCCTACACTACATAAGAACCTTCTGCTGTCAATAACGAACTCGACAAAAAAAGAATTTGCGAAATCGGTCCAGCCGTTCACGCGTGATGCCGTGACCAAGGGAAATAGGCATTCATTTTTATATATATAGATGTGAACTCGAGCACCATGCTACTTACGGCTCTAGTAAGATACAGTCAGAGACATGTCATCAACAACGTGAGCAAAATGCTACACGTAAAAACACAGTCACACAGAAACACATCAGCGTGAGCATCATCACCAAACGAAAAACAATAGGTAGGGTTTAAGAAAGATACCTTTGCGCATTTAATGCGTTCAATGCCTGAATTACGCTAACAGATTTATACAAAACAACTTTTCAACCAACTTCCAAAAAGGAGGAGGTTATCAATTCGGCTGTATGTGTTTTTTGTATGTTTGTAACGCGATATCTTCGCAGATTGTGAAACGATTTTCATGATTCTTTTTTATTCGATTTTGTCAGGTTGGTCTTATACAGGGTGAAACATAAAGTTGCAGTGATACTTTAAGGTGGGCTTGCACTCATCAAACTGAACAAATTTTGTTATGCAATTTTGCTGAAATCGCATATTTTTTTTCATACAAAACCGGACAATCAGCTGACGGAAAATTCCAAAAAAAAATTAGCGATTGCATCAAAGTTGTAAAACAAAAGTTCTTCAGTTCAATGAGTATAAGCCCACCTTAAAAGTATCACTGCGCCTTTATGTTACACCCTGTATAAATTTTATCAAAATCAGTAAAATACTTTTTTAGAAAATTAACAAAATCCAAAAACGATAATACAAAATCATACTAATTTATTGCGATGAAAGTCGAATTTTTAACGTGTTTAGCGTTTCCAAATATCAGTTTAACGCTACACTAAGGAAATGCAAAACATTTTTAATTTTTAGGTTATTTTTGTCTGTCTGCTTAAAAGCAGACCATTTATGGCGAAGTATTGATTGAAACAGTTGTCTCTGTCCTTTTCTTTGCGTGTAAAGAGTAAAGAAAATAACCACACTTTTTCACTTTAACAATGGTTTTTCGTCTCAATCAAAAACTACACTAAAATTATTAAAAATAATAACATTACTCACTTTGAATTATCATAACAAATATTGTTGTATATTTAAAAAAAATATATATTCAACATATTAGTCATAACTAGAGTTGAAAGTAACGGTATAGACCTATCTGGGATTTTTTTCTATCGAACCAAAACTGCTCAATCGTTTTTTAATAGCTTTTGACTTTAAGGAACATCATCAACAATAAGGGTATTTTTTTCAACCTTGGGTTTTCTACTGTTTAGGAGTAATTGCCGTCAAAAATAACGAAAATCTGTAATTATACCGCCTCAATATGTTTTATTTCGACTAGTCGTACGACGTCTCGATCAAGGCTTCGCCTGGGCGTACTTGTTGGACCGTGTCTTTATAAATCACACCCGCTTGCTAACATTGTCTCGAGTTTTAACTCATAAATACGATGTGTTCTTGTCTTTATTCTCAACTCCAGCCAGTGCATGTCTGATAAGACGCAAAGGTCTCAATTATTGAAGCTGTTTATTTGGATATGTAACTTTAACTGAGGGGTATAGAAGCAAAGTGACCTTAGTCCTATGTCACTGAAAATCGAGAATCCATCTTTTTTGTTTTCACATGAATACAGTTTTTATTGGAATGAGGCGTGTTTGCTGCTTAAGTCGTTTTAGAAAATAGATTTACTCGAGACTGAAGCTTTTTTGCATCTAAATTTTTTTGCTGACATATAGCCATAGACACAAAGAAAAACTTGACATTCACATATTAAAAACCACCAAATAGGGACTGAGGTCACTTTGCTTACACCCCTAAATTCTTGATAGGGTAAAACCACGATAGTTGCTCCAGGGGTACCACCCCGATTGTAATTACTCTAGTTTCGCGGATGAATTGCATGCTATTATATTAATCTATCGAAATATTAAAGATACGTAATGTTTTTACTCTTCATAAATTTGTACTTAAAAAATTAAAGTGCCTACCAGTTTCTTTTTCTACTGACATAATATAGAGTGATTTCAAAAAGTGTAGCAATTATTCGGCTTCTACCCTATAAGTATCTAATCTAGTTATGATTACGTTTATAAATCTATTTTTTGTAACTGTTATTTCGAAATACATTCATTCATTCATTCTACATACCTACATACTTCATACCACACATAAGTAGTACGAGTTGCTATTATGTATTATCATCTGTGGTATCAGTATTAAAAGAAGGAACAGTTACTTTGTTGATATAAAAAGTGATAAATGATTAGACCTTATCGAAATTCGATAAGCGGCAGCCTGAGTAAAAAAAAATACTGCAGGCAACAAATAAATAATAGCCCTACATTTAATTCTGATAGCTAAAGAGAAAAAAATTGAAATTTTGAAACAATACAAGGTTGGTGTTTAGCAAATTGCGAGACACAACAGCTCTGATGACGTAGAACAGAGCTAAACTGCTCCAAGCTATAAATTGACTCGGTATAAGGTCAGGGTTCCCATACAAACGTTCAATGCTCGATGCACTACACCGCAAAGTGGTCATTCGTTTCAAATAAATTACCATGTAATGGTGGGCTAATTTGCATACTCTACCCGTTTGTAACGGCACCGTTGCACTCAAAAATAACCTCTATTTTTGAAGATGCAGGACAGGATTTCGGTAAGCTGTCCCATTTCATTCAAGAGAGATGCGATCGTGTCGCCGTTACGGTTATTTTAGGAACTGATATAGTTTTTGGAAGTTCCTGCACCATCTCAGAGATGGCGCTCGTATCGCGGACGATGGTTCGCCACTAAGGGTGCGCTAGGGGTTGCAATCGAAAAGGTTCACGACTGAGCCACAGGGGATGTTTTGCAGAGGGTGAGTTGTTGTTAGTACCATTTGATAGGTGGCGCTGCGCACCGGAAGTATGTTTCTCTGAAGGGGATGATATCATAGATGTCGCACTGTGTCACTTGAAACTTTTCGTGATAGTAATCCAAGAGTTTTCTTATACCTACTTACTTACTCTTTGGTATTCTGTGCTTCATAGGTAGAACTTACCTTACGTATATATGTACCATACTACGAGTAGATAGCAGCTTCGTTCGCGTAAGCATCGCTTTTACTCACGACTTCTTTCCCGCTATTTTTGTATCCCGTGGAAATTTTAAAATTAACTTATTTATTTTAACTACCTTAATCCGTCCCAGTGGAGAAAAAAACGAACTACCTACTTACCTCATTTATTTATTTTATTTACATTTTAAACCAGGATAACTCATATTTATGTCTGTAGCAACAAAAACATAATTAATTAATTAATTGGACCCAGTCGCAAAATGCATCCGTGCAGTAATAAAATAACAATTAAATAATAGTTTTTGTCTCCTTATGAGCGAAAAATACTCGATGATTTTGATTGAAGTCCATAAGAATGAGTAAATTACTTATTCCTAATGGCGGCACTAGTGTGCTAATCGAATATCGAGACGAATTACTATCAAGAAACAAACTGCGTTGCTCAACCAAGCTTCCCCAATCCAACAAAGAAAGTGAAAGCTTAGCTTCATGCAAATTTATAAGTATCCCAAAACACACCTTAGACTACCGTTGTATTGTGTTGTATTCGGAATCAGTTGCACAAGCACATTTAGCGCCATTGTGTTTGACGAGCCACATAAATCTTGTCTCCATACCTTCACACCTCGTCCCGAGGGAGTTGACCCAATTCCTGGCTTGGTTCTTTTGTTGACTTCCAACATTGCCAGACAATAAAATTGCGTCTGATTTACCTACCTGTGCATTTTGCTAAGGAGTTTTCTCTTTATGAGGACAGACTTTATATTTTAGCTAATCACGGTCATTTTTAGGGTTCCATAGTTAAGAAGGAACCCTTATAGTTTCCGCATATCTGTCTGTCTGTCCGTCTGTCCATGGCTTAGTTCAGAGATAATAGTACTAGAACGCTGTAATTTGTCATGGATATCTATACCACACCCCGGACACTGCATAAAACGGTCGTGAAATGACATTTCTAAAAACAAATGAAAGAGCAAACAAAATCACAGCGAAATCCTATACGTTCGAAAACCAAACTATAACCAATCTGTATTCATCTGGGTGACGAGGGGGTGAGGTCGGAATCTAGAGAAAGGCAGGGAGTGTCCATAGGTACTGTATGTTAATACTATAATATATATACATTGCCTATACCTACATATTAATCACGCCGACAAAGTGGTACGACGTACACGCTTGACAACGGCCTTTCAACGGGATTTCAACGACTGGTCCTGTGCTGCCCACATCCAGAGGCTTCCCGAAACCTTCAACAGATCGTCCGTCCTACGATTGGTAGGCCTGCCTACGCTACGTCTTCCGGTGCGCGGTCTTCACTCCAGAACTTTGCTGCCGAACAGACATCTGCTCTACAAGCTATGTGCCCCGTCTACTGTAACATAAGTTTAGTGTGTAGCTTGGTAATCTTGGTTCTCCTACGGATCTTCTCATTTCTGATTTGACCACGTGGGCGACTATGGAGCGAGCAATGCTCGGAATATGCTCACTCTATCGATCACAAAAAAAAAACAAAAAAACACAGTTACAGTGTTTTATTCAATAATTTAAGTGTCAGGCAGAGATGTAGAAAATCTACACATTATGATGAAAGTTTAAAATTTTTAAAACCCGACTTATTAAATATAATTTGTCCTATAGCTGTGGGACCAAGCCTGTCTAACACAAGGCCCACGGGCCACCATCCGGCCCGCTTAGGCACTTCATCTTGCCCATGAACTAGTTAAACTTTCAACCGACTTTCAAAAAGGATGAGGTTATCAATTTGACGGTATGTTTTTTTTATGTGTGTTACCTCAGAACTATTGACTGGGTGAACGGGTTTTTATGATTCCTTTTTACTTGAAAGCTAGTGCTTTCCGTGTAGTCCCGTAAAAATTTTATCAAAATCGGTGTAGTACTTTATTAGAAAATCAACGAAAACCAAAAATAATAATGCAAAAATATACTAAGTTGTTGCGATGGAAGTCGGTTTTTTAACGTGTTTAGCGTTTTTAAGCCATCTATTGTATAGTTATTGCGCGAAGCTACCTATACATTTATTTCGCGGCACCTAAGTTAAATAAAGATATAGATAATAGATGCATTGTGCAAACAAAAAAGGTGTAAGTTATGACATTACGTATGTTTTTTAAAAGTGACTCTTCATCCTAACATAAGTAAATAAGAATTACTGTTTTATTAAGAAATCACTTAATTATTGGACATTTTCTTTGGCCCGCTGCGGCTATAAAAATCCTAAACCTGACCCTCCACCAGATTATGTTGGACACCCCTGACTCTAGGTCCTAGGAAGATCAAGATAAAAATAACAACTTGCAGTTCATAATTGTAAACTCTAAATACGTTAAAAAATAACTTTAATTACAACAACAACCAAGTGTATGGTTACGCTAATTTTTTTTTGTTTTTGTTAATTTCCTAAAAAAAGTTCTGAACCGATTGTGATAAAATTTTAATGGGACCAACTTCAAATACCGATTCAAGAAGAAAAAAAATCGAAAATCTAACAACGTTTACTTACAAGCTTTTAATATTGCGTTGTCACGCGATACACATATGCATGCAAAATTTCAGCTTAATCGGAAACCGGGAAGTGGGTCAAATTTAACTTGTAAGATTTCATTACAGACACCGGGACAGGTGGAACTAAATAAAAGCTTGTAAAATCATTTAAATCGGTTGACATTTAGCGAAGATATCGAGAAAAACCACACAAAAACCAGCCAAGTGCGAGTCCGAACCACACACAAAGAGTTCCGTACCATCATACTAGATGGTGCTAGATTCCTAATTTTTTTTGAAAAAACACGTTTTTTGTATGGGGTATTTTTTCACTTTTTTTAATTTTGTAGTATTTGTTATTATAGCGGCAACATAAATACACCATCTGTGAAAATTTCAACTGTCTAGCTATCACGGTTCACTAAATACAGCCTGGTGACAGACGGACTGACATACAGACGGACGGACGAACAGCGAAGTCTTAGTAATAGGGTCCCGTTTTTATCCTTTGGGTACGGAAACAAAAACAAAAAATGTTTCAAAGTTGTATTTGGCTGTTGTAATTGAAGTCGCTTTTTAACGTGTTCAGCGTTTCTATATTACATCAGCTTATATACGTCCCCACCGAGGGGCTCGAGCCTACCCTGAATCAGGGCGATTAGGCCTTAGTCGACCACGCGGGCCCAGTGCGGGTTGGTCGACTTCACACACAACCTTCGAGTTTCTTCGCTGGCGTGTGCAGGTTTCCTCACGAGGTTTTTCCTTCACCGTTAAATCAATCGGTAATTATGTGTACGTAAGTTTTTGACTCATTGGTACATTGGCCGTCCAGATTTGAACCCGGTACCTCTGGTTAGAAGGACCGAGTCGTTACCGGTTGAACCACCGACGCTTTTCAGCGTTTCTAATTACCAGCAAATACATTACTAAGAAACGTAACATTCTGGACAGATTACTGGTCGGAAACTCTAGAGGAGCTACACTAAAACGAGCAGCAAGTAGGCACCGGTTGATACATTGCGTGCTAACTATATGAATTCGTGCTGTGTACCCGTCTGTGAAGATAACGGACGCCTAGTGAGCGCGTGCGCACTTTATCTCCATTGAGCAATAGAACAAATTAAGGATTGAACTGAACTAAACACGCAAGGGATCTAACTGCCTCCGTGGCGTAATGGTTAGTCCATTCGCTGCACACCAGGAGGACGCGGGTTCGATTCCCGTTGGAGTCAACTGAAGACTCGGTTTTGTTGGTGGTAGGGCATTTTCTAAGCCCGCCTGGCTAGCTACCACCATCTTATCTAAGTCCTGCCGCCAAACATCAGTGTTAACAGCATTCAGGTGTCCCGGCTTGAAGATTAGATAGCCAGTGCTCCATTGCGTTGGGGAATCTTGGTAAGCCCGTTTCCATCTTCGGCATCATCGTCACTTACCATCTGGTGAGATGATGCCAAGGGCTTACCAAATGTGGCAAAAACCAGTCTGGAGTGCCGACAGAAGTGAAAACTTTTTACAGTTTGCTTGTTTGTAAACTCCTTAGTTTGATGAGTGCAAGCCCACCTTAAAGTATCACCCACCACACTTTTATGTTACACCCTATGTATATATATAAAATTATCGTGTCACAGTGTTAGTAATATAATTTTGTTTTTTAAAATTACTTTTCGCGAATCCGACTCGCACTTTTGCCGGTTTTATTTAAATTGTAACAATGCCGATTGCGAATCTCATGTTGGTTTCTTGGGAAAGGCTCTGTATCCGTTTCCTGGACAGGTATCACTATCTTACGCACCGTCCCCATATAATTTGTGATCTCTTAAAATTCATAATTAATTAGTCAAATAAGTTGGACGGTAGATTTTGCTTAGTGTACTGTTTACGATTGACTTTTATACTTTTAAAATTTATTACTATTCTGACGATCATATTATCCTCTGACAAATTATTTAATATACTTTATTGTAATGTGACATTACATCCTGTATAGTACATAGTACCTTTATATTATAACAGAAACAAAAACACCCCGTACCATACACAAATAAGCGAACAACTATCGAGGCAAGCATGCAAGCGAGAAATTCAGACGTCTCGTGCGTTATACAAACACACGCATATGATTTATCTGGAAACACGGGTCCGATGACGTTTCCACGCAATAAATTCCGGCCCTCGGGCAGGCAGACGTATCGGGACCCGGGACCGTGAAGAGGCCCGACGACGGAGCGGATAGGTCGGTCGGTGCCATCGTGAACGCAGCACAGGGCCGGATTTCCAATAGTTTCGACACAGTATTACAATATTAAGACACTCGAAGGTTGTGTGTAAAGTCGACCAACCCGCACTGGGCCCGCGTGGTCGACTAAGGCCTAATCGCCCTGATTCAGGGTAGGCTCGAGCCCCTCGGTGGGGACATATATGAGCTGATATAATAATAATAATAATAACTACAATATTGTATGTATGTAGTATGACTTACGGAACTGAGACATGGTCGCTTACTATGGGCCTCATAAGAAGGCTCAAGGTCACCCAAAGGGCAATGGAGCGTGCTATGCTCGGAGTTTCTCTGCGTGATCGAGTCAGAAACGAGGAGATCCGCAGGAGAACCAAAGTAACCGACATAGCTCACAGAATCGCTAAACTGAAGTGGCAGTGCACATAGCTCGTAGAACAGATGGCCGATGGGGTAGTAAAGTTCTCGAGTGGCGACCGCGCACCGGAAAACGTAGCGTAGGCAGTCCTCCCACGCGGTGGACCGACGACCTGGTGAAGATCGCGGGAGGCCGATGGATGCGGGCAGCGCAGGACCGGCCATCGTGGAAATCCTTGGGGGAGGCCTTTGTCCAGCAGTGGACGTTTTTCGGCTGATATGATGATGATATTGATGATTACAATCTTATTCTTTTCGAGTCAACGGCAAACTCAGATAGTCCCATCCCAAAACCGAGCCACGAAATTGCCTTGTCAGTGGCCAGCATCAAGTCCTCCCGCGTGCAGGTGACAGGGCAAGAAGGACAAGTAATGAGGTGGTCCATCGTTTGAGGGACCGCACCACACCTACTCTCTAGGTTCGTATCTCCAATGAGTCCCAGTATTACAATATATAAACTGTCGGTGGCTCAACCGGTAACGACTCGGTCCTTCTAACCAGAGGTACCGGGTTCAGATCCCGACCGGTCAATGTACCAATGAGTTTTTCAAAACTTATGTACATATACTTACCGATTGCTTTAACGGTGAAGGAAAACATCGTGAGGAAACCCGCACACATCTGCGAAGAAATTCGAAGGTTGTGCGTGAAGTTGACCAACCCGCACTGGGACAGCGTGGTCGACTAAGGCCCGATCGCCCTAATTCAGGGTACGCTCGAGCCCCTCGGTGGGGACGTATATATGAGCTGATCTGTGTGTGTGTGTGATTACAATATATATAGCGGCTTAGAGTAGCGAGTTTCCAACAGGCTATTATGGGCTAGTACTTACGCCGCTGGCGCATTGTGTGACATCAAAGGCGTTGCGCTACTGTAAGCCATATCGTAATACTGTGGTTTCGTTGAACTACCGGTTTTTTATCTTTTTTTTTATATTCACAATCGGTAAGCCCTTGGCATCATCTCACCTGATGGTAAGTGACGATGATGCCGAAGATGGATGCCGGCTTACCAAGATTCCCTAACGCAATGGAGAACTGGCTATCTTATCTTCAAGCCAGCACACATCAATGATGTTAACTCTGATGTTTGGCGACAAGACTTAGATAAGATGGTGGTAGCTAGCCAGGCGGGCTAAGAAAATGCCCTAACCACCAACCAAGCCGAGTCTTACAAGTTGACCCCACCGGGAATCTAACCCGCAACCTCCTGGTGTGAAGCGAATGGACTAACCATTGCGCTACGGAGGCGGTTATTGGAATTTATATATCAATAGCTACTAATAAACTTAAGCTCGTCAGAAGTTTTCAGTCACCTAAAAGGCCATACTCATTTAATGACAATAATCTGTGAGCTGTAGACCTCGCGAGTTTTTCGAAGTGGCTTAAATATGATATTTTTTGACGTCAAGATAAGTCGAGGTGTTGAAGCGTGAAAAGGTAACACACAAACAAACAAACACATTTTCACATATATAATATCCTTACGATAATAGAGAACAAAAATATACTCTTGTTAGGTAGAACAGTTGTTAGGTTGTAGGAGAACTACTCGTAATAGCATGAGGTGAAAAGTTCCTCAAGATAGGTTCGTCTCAGAGTCATGATATGTGAAGTGATACAGACTCTCGGAGCGCTGACTTAAGGTGCATTTTAATTCGTTACGAGCGCCTACTCACGGTAGGCTAATTTATCGAAAGTTGCATCCGTGACGTGCAAGATATTATGAACGTTAGCAGCGTCGTAACTAAGTTTAAATTCGCATGTTTGCTATCACAAAGTGATGTCTCTTTACTTGTTATAATCTCTACTCTTAGTCAGAGTGTCATTTAAGGTTTCAGCTACAACTACATTGATAAGGCATTTGATATTTTTATTTACTTTCGAACGACAATGAAGCGAGCGCTAGCGAGTGACAAAGGAGTCAAGAAGATATTGTGATTGCAAACAAAACAAAATTGAGATTTTGATAGGGATCGATTGTCTTCGACAAAAAAAAAATAGGTAATTGTGTGTGTCTGTCTGGTGCTGTAGTTCCCAAACTACTGGACGGATTTGTAAAATTTGGATTAGGGCAATATTATTTTTATATATGCAGCCGTTACTTTGAATTTCCCCTATCTTAATTTTTAGGGTTGCCATGCCAGCATAGTAAATAATAAAAAATAAAATAAAATAATTTTATTGCAGACAACCGAGATCCATATTTGTGTTCACAGAATACTTTATATAAATACGCAGTTTAAGTAACTAATAACTTATTGAACAATAAGCTAGACCAATGCTTAAATATGTTACTATAACTAGATATAATACAATTTTCAGATTATTACCCAAAAATGGCTCTAACAGTTTTGATAAAACTCGGTAGGTACGTTACACTAACTACACGTGGTTTCACTCTGTAGTTTGTTATTCCAATTAAATCGAAATAAGATAAATCCTATACAAATCAAGGCTGTTCGTTACTTTTTCTCAAAAATGACTATAACGATTTTAATAAAACTTTGTGAATAACTAGGAACTAATAAGGCCTACCTATTGTACTGGGTAGTTAATTATTCCAGGAAAAATCTGAGTAAGGTACCTCTCAAACAAACCCAAAAATTTGTAAATTTTTCATCAACTCTGATATAGCTAACTTTATTCTTTGCTACTTAATGCAATGTTTATTGTTGATTTGTGTATGTCCGACTGCGACAAACAGTGAAGGCTTCGTGAGAAAGTGCACAGCGTGGCTACACTATTTATTATTATCCTTTTTCCATTATAATCCCTAAACAGTACCAAGTATAACTTGCATTTGTTTCATCCCTAAAGCCGCCAAGCCCAAGTATATATATGTATTAGCACTAACATACAGTATGGACACTCCCTGCCGCTCTCTAGATTCCGACCTTACCCCCTCGTCACCCAGATTGATACTGGTTATAGTACCAAACTATAACGCATGGGATTTCGCCGTGACTTTGTTCGCTCCGTCATTTGTTTTTTGAAATGTTATTTCACGAACGTTGTATGCAGTGTCCGGGGTGTGCCTATACCATGTTTCCCTTCGAGTAAATCCAAGCCTGCAGTGGTACGGAGTCACAGCTGGGTACACCCGGGCACAGTCCGGCACCCGGGTATAAATCTGGCGCATCCGGCCGACCACCGCGCCGGTAGTGGCGACGATTATTCACCCAATATCGAGTTCTGCCTTCACTAGCTAGCTTCTAATCTTCGCTTTCACCACACGATTTATAACCATTTCGATATTGTCATTTTCATCTTTTTCCGGATGTGTGTTCAGCGTAGTGAAAATTTTAATCTGCGCGCCGAATGGGATTCTGTGTGCCGCCTTACATTTTCAAGCGACTTCCAAAAAGGAGGAGGTTCTCAACTCGTCTGTATGTTTTTTTTTATGTGCGTTACCTCATGTAGGAGTGTGGTGGGGGGAACCCCGCAAAGAAAATCCATAAGATAGACTGCTCGTCTTTATTTTTTTAAGTAGTAGTAAAAAAAAATACTTACAATAAATGTGCTGTGTGATAAAATATAACCTCAAAGTGCAGTTGTACAGTGTTTGTTGGTCATAAACAGGCTGCTGCAGAGCTGATATCATCTTATCATATCCAAGGTATGCACTTATTCGACGGTTATTCATAAGATTTTAAACACAACACCAGTAACATCCACGAATCACAAGTTCACAGCCACAAACTATTTTTCATTGAACAGCTGATTGGACAAAGATAATAATGACTTTCACAGTAAGGGAGTTGCGTTTGGTTGCGTAGTATAGATCATCTTTGACGAAAGCTCCAACTGGTGCATATAAGCTGCGTTCAAAATCACGTGATTCCTTTTTTGCCTTTTGTATAATCTTTTGAGGTAACAATTAAATAGACTCAAAATGACTCCAAACAATGGAAAATGTTACAAATGCCGAAAAGTAATAAAAAAATAGAGAATATTTACATTGTTCAATATGCAAGTAGCAATTTGATATTATATGCGCCAATGTATCATGGGAGCGATTTAAGATGATGACTCCAGAAAGGAAATCGAATTGAAAATATACGAAATGTTTCGAACAAAGAAAAAAAATTATAACTTCGGATAAAAATACTATGCAGGAAAGTATAAAAACACCATCAAAATCATCTGACACCTCCACTGAACATAATATTGTAGGTAAAGAAACTCCCCAAAATTTTGTTTTAACCGATCGTAATAAGTATAAATTTAACATATCTACCCAAAACTCATTTGAGTCTCTGAAAGGTTATAATTCAGAAGAATAATTTGCTAACCCAGGTGTAACCTGTAACCTCAACAGAAGTTGTCCTAACATAGGTGTTAGCCAAAGTGAAGGCTTAGAAGAATTGATGACCAGGATTGCGAATTTAGAGAACAAGCTCCTTATAGCAGAAAATGAGATCGAGAATCTACTGATGGAAAATAGCAGTCTGAAAAAAGAAATGAAAAAATATAAACGTCAAATTTACATACTCACAAGCATTTGTAGATCGACACCGAAAAAGAAGGTTTCTAAAGTTAACAAAAATCTTAATAAGCAACAACAATTGAATTCACCCGATTCGAACAGAAAGATGAAAGCCCTTTAACTCAAAATAAATGTGAAGGAAAACATCGTGAGAAAACCTGCACACGCCTGCGGAGAAACTCGCAGGTTGTGTCCACGTGGTCCCTGGGCCCACGTGGTCGACTAAGATCCGATCGCCCTAATTCAGGGTAGGCTCGAGCCCCTCGGTGGGGACCTCCTCCTTTTTGAAAGTCGCTTGAAAATACCGAATAATAAAATCTGGTCAAGCGTGAGTCTTACGAAATGAATTAGAAAAAAATTTTTTTGCTCCCGTTGTTTTTTTAATTAAAATGAATAGCTATCATTGTTGTACTTCCTTTTGTGCAAAGACCATACTGAACCCTTGGTGCGGGAGTCTGACTTTCATTTGGTTGGTTTTTTATTGTTAACTAGTTGTTTCCCGCGGCTTCACCCGCGTGGACAACGTTTCTATGAATTTTCGAGGGTGCGCATTGCGCAAGCCGCAAGCGGCTCGCGAGCGTGTAAAAAAGTAGCTTATGTGTTAATCCAGGTGCTAATCTGTCTACCTACCAAATTTCAGCCAGATCCGTTCAGTACTTTTTGCGTGAAGAAGTAACAAACGTACACACTCACAAACTTTCGCCTTTATAATATTAAGTGTGATGCCCCTGTCTTAGTACAAGAGAAACCAAAATTAGATATACATTCATCAAAACAGATGAAATATTAGTAACTTGCGAAATACAATCCGTATTCGAGGTCAAGTGTAGGTTCTCCCACTCTAAATCAATGTCCACTTTCATTAGGCTAAGTCTACAGCCTCTTCGCAGTAAACACACGCCCTTATACTGCGTCTAGACGTGACCTGGCTTACCTTGCTACAAACTTATTTGTCATATTGCTTAGTGACTTTTTCAGATACCTAATTATTTTTCACATTATAAAATAGTAAAAAAATATTTCAAATTTTTATGACTAGGTACTATGGTGCAACGTTTGAGACTTCAATTTTATTAAAAAAAATTTTTTTTAAATAGTTACTAATTATTACAAATTTTAATAACTAAGTATATGGTATCACATTTGAGGCTAAAATAGTTATTTTTTTTTTAAAAATAATTAAAAAAATCAATTTTTTATTGTATCACATTTTAGAATTTAATAGTTATTTCGGTACTACTATTTAATTTCATCTGTGTTATTTATTACTAAAGTCCATTTATTCGGTCTGTGAAAAACTCGAGGTGCTAACGATCGCACTTTTTTGGGAGACTTCCAGTTTTTCTCAATACCTGTGATCCCAATGTATCGCCACATTTTTCCATCGGTCCACCAATCCGCAAATCACACACGGCTAATACGCGAACGGTCCAAATAAATCACCTCGCCATTTTTGTTTTCAACGCACCGATAACTCTTTTGTCATAGGGTGATGTAGTAGTAGGTGGCTAGGGGTCGATGGAGTTATTTATATTGTCGTATTTTCCTCGCTAGAAGAAAATTTCCTTTCTGTTTGCTTCATGGGTCAGTGATCAGATTCGTTCGGTGCCCGCTGCGCCGCCGCTGCCCGAACGGTCGTCGCGTTTGAGGTGGCAACTGGAATTCAGAAAAGACATGACAATTCAAGTATTTCTTTTATAAAATATGTAAATTAAATTAGCCATTCAATGAACTGCCTAGCTGGTTCGTTAGATGGCGGCATTCAGCTAATTGCCTGAATGATAATACATTTAATGACTTAACTGGCTGATGCTTAGGATATTCATTAAACGAGCGGAGCGAATACAGAAGTAGGAGCTCCGAAGGGGCTCTGTCGACTGAGAAACGGAACAATCGAAACTAAATTGAGAGCGAGCGAAGCGAGAGCGAGTGAAGCGAACTCAGAATTTCGGAGAACCCCCGAGTCATAGGGTTCGGAGGCGAGCTTTCCTCGAGTCATTGTGTTAGTTTGAACATAAAAATATAGAACTAATTGGTAAAATGACCATTTCTTCCTCCCACCTCCCCCCTTAAGCACTCCTCCCCTTGAGGTGGGAATTTAAACTACCTGGTTAGCAGAAGTTGAACGTTATCGATCTAAGCCCTTTGCCATGGCGTTTAATTGAATGGCTGAGTAATAATTCAGGCAATTAATTGAAAGGCGCCATTAAGTAAAAGGCTAGGCAGTTAAGTGAATGGCTAACTAAGCTAGATGGCTGCGACATGATAATATAGGCACTACAAACATTGCAGGTTAAATATAAGCTTTTAAAATAACGTATGTCACTTAAAAAGTTTTTAAATTTACGTATGTCACTTTAAAAGTTTTTAAATTTACGTATGTCACTTTAAAAGTTTTTAAATTTACGTATGTCACTTTAAAAGTTTTTAAATTTACTTATGTCACTTTAAAAGCTTTTATTTCAACTGCAATATTTGTATGTATGTATGTATATTTTTCAGTTCAAATCTTGCGATCGATTTTAGAGTGCTACAAGTTGACCCCACCGGGAATTGAACCGGCGACCTCCTTGTATGAAGCGAATGAACGAACCATTACGCCACGGCGGAGGCGGCCTTTTCGTAACTAGACTTAATATTATTTGTGGTAATTTTATTTTAATTTAATTAGACCATGGTCCCGCTGCTCTCCAAGGTTTAAATTTTTAATGTGGCAGCGACCTCGCGCGCGGTACGGAGGGCGCGACGGGGCTGCACTAGTAATGAATTCCGATCTGAAGTTCAGACACGATTAACAATCTCCTTTGCTAATAAGACAATGAAAGCAATAAAATACCCCCTTTTAATCAAAGACTATCTCTTATTAATTTACTAGCTGTCCCGGCGAACTTCGTTCCACCTTACACTACACTACCCTACCCTACACTACCATACACTACCCTAACCTACACTACCCTACCCTACCCTACCCTACCCTACACTACCCTACCCTACATACACTACACTACACTGCGCTACCCTACACTACACTACTCTTAACTACACTACCCTACCCTACCCTAAAACCAATTAATTTTTGACTAATATTTTTTTTTATTGATAATATTTTAATACTTATTAGTCAGGAATAGTTCCCATAGGACAAATGCAAAAACACAAAAATCATAAAATTTGGTTCAGCCGTTCTTGAGTTATAAATGGTGTAACTAACACGACTTTATTTTATATATATGTCGATTATTCTAGATTTTCAAGATTAAACTTTTTTATCTATTTTCCAGAAAAAAAAATCAGTTACGCCCTTATTTTTTATGAGCAGGCACCCCACGCTTTCCAGTTCACAGCCATGCTTCCCTATACCCTAGCCCCCAGCAAAGGTTTCCGAGGCCTCTGCTGGGAAATAATTGTTTATTTTCGACAGCCCTACACTTACGTCCAGTTCGGTTTAGTGACCGATTATGTGTTGCCACCCTCACTACTCGGTTTCACGATCACTTATTTAGATTCATTGTGCTCTGGCAACACTTGTCTTACATTGTTTTTGCTTAGTGCTATGTTGAAATTGTCAAAGGGGTTTGAAAACTCTTATATGGAGACTGGCATGGTAACACCACACCCCTAGACACTTCATACAACGAGCCAGAAATGACATTTCAAAAAAGGAATGAAGGAACAAAAGAAAACGCGACAACCAATCTGTATCAATCTGGGTGACGAGGGGGTGAGGTCGCAATCTAGAGAGCGGCAGGGAGTGTCCATACTGTATGTTAGTACTAATATATATAATTTGGTAACAGGTCCGTCATTTTCAAAACAGCCACGCACAACTTTAAATAGAGAACATATAGATGAACAAAAAATGACATTAAGCAATATTCCTTAAGGTTATCCAGGAGGCTGTTCCATACAAACGTAGTTCTGCTTTAATATAAAAACTACATGTCGGATTGAATCCAAACTTTGCAAATATATTGAGTAGACATATATCCATGTTCAAATCTGGACGGCCAATGTACCAATGAGTTTTTCAAAAACTTACGTACATACTTACCGATTGCTTTAACGGTGAAGGAAAACATCGTGAGGAAACCTGCACACGCCTGCGAAGAAACTCGAAGGTTGTGTGTGAAGTCGACCAACCCGCACTGGGCCCGCGTGGTCGACTAAGGCCTAATCGCCCTGATTCAGGGTAGGCTCGAGCCCCTCGGTGGGGACGTATATGAGCTGTAATGATGATATCCATGTTTGTAATTAGTTTCATCGTAGTAAACTAAACAAAGCCTTAAATTATTTTTGTAATGAAAGTTTGAAACTGCTCTTATTTTTTCCGTTTAGGTACATCGAATACTAATTACAAACATCATTATGTGTTTACTCAATACATTCACAAAGTTCTGATTGAATCCGGCGAGTAGTTTTTAAAGCGGAACTAGGTTTGTATGGAAACTCGAGCCTCCTGGGCACCCTTAAAACTTCACGTTACGGAAATAATTGGACTTAGAGAAATAAAATGAAAATATTTCGAGGCATTCTCCAAATTCATATCCAATTATACGTAATGTGTCATTTTAGGACCTTATGCTAAATGATTCTTTATTTTATGTATGTATGTATGTATAAATTCTTTATTGCACACAAGGAATAATCACAAAATGGTTTTATCAAACTTAAGTGTACAAAGGCGGTCTTATTGCTAAAAGCGATCTCTTCCAGACAACCCTGGGCAGATGAGATATATTCAAATATATTAAACGATCTGATAGCAAGTGTATTTTCCAAAAGGCATTTTTTTTTATGTGTCCCATGTTCAAATATACAGGTTTCATCGTGCGACACAATATTTACAAAAAAAATAAAATCACTATGCCAATAATTTTCCGCCCATTTATTGATTTACTTCTCTTTTTGTTTTTAATATATCACATTTTACACAATTCTTTCACATTAAGAATTGTAACGTTATCTTCATTTGCAGCCCAATTAGTAAATCTATACTTGAAAACGCTAAACACGTTAAAAAACCGACTTTCAGCGCAACAACTTAGTTATACATTTTTGCATTATTATTTTTGGTTTTTGTTAATTTTCTAATAAAGTACTACACCGATTTTAATAAAATTTATATGGGACAACACGGAAAGCACTAGCTTTCAAATAAAATAAGAATCATAAAAATCGGTTCACCCAGTCAAAAGTTCTGAGGTAACACACATAAAAAAAAATACAGTCGAATTGAGAACCTCCTCCTTTTTGAAAGTCTCTTGAAAATCATATTAACAAAAACAAATAAATTTTACCGTTAAAACTGATTAGTAACGCAAACCAGAGAGATGATCGAAATCATAAGAAAACCAATATAGGTAACTAAATGAGAAACTTATTCTATTAAGTCCCACCAAATACCTATTTCGACCATAAACAACAAACATTGTAGATAAGTAGGTATGTACTCTACCTATGTAGAGACAACATACAAACACACATAGAAGAGCATAGACAACAACAATGGCAAATGTCGGGGATCACTCGCGACCATTGTACCGTGGCGCGGGAGGCGTTACGAATCAATGGAGGGAATTATCGGCACTACTAAATCTATGGAGCAGAGTATGTTTTTTAAAAAAGTATAGAATATACAACACACATATCAATTTAAGACAGAATAAGATATTTATTGATAATTCAGCAATATCTAATACAGTAAAAAAAAGTTGTTTTTTTTCAAACCGGCCAACTGCGTGACGGATCACACATAGTGAGGGTTTCATAGTCTTTAATTTATACCTAAAGATCTTGAAGAGAACACGCAATTTTTTTTTCATTAATAATTCCTACTTAATGAGGAGATCCGTAAGGAGAATCAAAGTAATCGACGTACTCGTGAGAATCATTACAATATAGTGGCAGTGGGCGGGGCACATAGCTCGTAGAACAGATGACAGTTGGGGTATGGTTTTCTCTAGTGGCGACCGCACATCGGAAGAAGTAGCGTAGGAAGGGCTTCCACTTGGTGGACCGACGACCCTTTGAAAGCCGTGTGAAAAGATCTCCTTCCCATCGGTTATTAAATCTACGAGCTGCATGGCTCACCTGCAGTTAATTTTTTTGAATTTTCCAGAAAGTAACGAGGGGTATTGTTATCGCAGCAGTTATCGTAGAGCTTTAAATTTAAAAATGTGTATTTTTTGCCTTTAAAACTGGTGATTTATTGAGTTGAAAAAACTCGTCTTCGTGAGTTTAAAGCCACCAAGCTCTCAAAATATCTAAATAATAGGCACACATTTACCAGCTATTAATTTATAACACTTGATTGCTATTTTGAGAATAAATTTTGTTTTAATAACTATTTTTCATAAGTATAATTCTCTGCTTTAAACTTTTTTATCAAATCTGCAATTTCATACTTAAACACCTAATACATTGTTTGACAACTTGTTGTGAAAATCTCGAATATATTTTTTTAATAATTTTAAGTTAAACAGCTTTTAAGTTATTAAAGAAAATAGGCGAAAATTTACAATTTCCTCCCTTTATCTCCGAAACTACTGCTCCTAAAATCTTGACAAAATCACTGTATTAGAGGTTAAATGCATTGATTACGGGAACATCTAAGAGAAAATCTAAAGTTCTTCCGTTCCTACAGGAAAAATGAAATTTCTAATTTTTTGAATAAGTAAACCCCTACTTACTTAGAGCAAAATATTTACTGAGAGGTCTTGTTCTGTTGTTAGTTAATGTTTTGGTGCGGAACCCTATTTGTGTGACCCGAGTCGCCCTTGGCCGGTTTTTCCCATGACCTTAATAATTATCACGTAAAGAATCCCCTTGCATACGAGTAGCTTTCTTTTAGCCCGCTGGCTTGTCGATGAAGCTAATATGAAGTAACCGACCACGATTTTGGATGCATACTAGATATTGGTAGCCGAATTTCGTAATTACATAATTATATGGATTTAGATTTAGACTAGACCACACACGACAAGGTTAAATAGAATAAACTGGTTTTAGTGATTAATTCGCTATCCAATGATTTATGGTTATAGGTTAATGGGCTATTAGGATAACTAATGGCTCTAGCAACAATTTGAATATACGTTGATACTTTTTCTACAATAAAATTAAATATGATGATTCTGATTTTTTTTGGATATATGTAGATTTCTATGTTCTTACTACTGGCTACACAGCCACGTCAAGATCACTTTCCTTGGACTAATTTTGATAAAATTCTCAATTTTACTGTGTATTGTTGTGTTTGTATATGATACGCTATTGCGTCGTAGATTATATATTTTTTTTAAATTGTTAATGTAGGTACTTACTTTTCTTCTTTTTTTTTATTTAAAATTGGTAAGCACTTGGCATCATCGCTTTAGAAAATTAGCAAGACAGAAGACAATGGTACCTTCACAAACAAAAGACATCTTCGCGCGCGACAGAAATACGCTTTTTTAGAGTTCCGTACACCCAAAAGGTGACCAACGGGACCCTATTACTAAGCCTCAGCTATCTGTCCGTCTGTCTGTCTGTCCGTCTGTCAGCGGTCTGTATTTTACGAACCCTAATAACAAGAAAGTTAAAATTTATGAAGAATGTGTTGTTGCCGCTATAACAACAAATTTTTAAATTTGAAAAAAGTGATCTCTTTACAGAAAATATGATTTATAAAGGTATTTTAGAAGTATTTTTGATTCAGCTCTATCGAAAAAACGGTAACACATGCAAGCGTGAAACTTGATGTTATTATAGTACTTATACTGAAGTAAAATAACAAATAATAAAAACTGGCCAGGTGTGAGTCGTACTCGCGTTAAGGAGTCCGAACTCAATGACAGAAAAAACATATTTTTGTCGCTTGCGCTGATGTCTTTTATTTGTTATGTGAATAGTTATCCTTATGCTATGCAGTTGTGTGGAGAGGTGTGGTGGTACGGAACCCTCGGAGTGCTAGTCCGACTTGCACTTGGCCGGTTTTTCTAATTTTTATTATTTGTTGCTATAGCAATGGCCTTTGTCCAGCAGTGGACGATTTGTGGCTGATATGATGATGATGATGATAGCAGCTATCTGAAAATTTCAACTGTCTACCTATTATAGTATGCACTACCTTTTTTCAAACGACTTCATTATGCTTTTGTCTCCAAACACCGGGTTATCTGGAAGAAATTGCTTTGAGCGATAAGACCGCTCAAATTGTACCGCTATAGTACCTTTATAGGTAAGATTATTTTTTTATATTGTTTTTGTTTTTTTTGTTTTTTTTAGTTAAGATTTTTAAGTTTTTATATTATTTTTATGTATAAAGAGTATCTATCTTATAGTTCAAGATACATAGCCCGCTTATAGACTGACGGACGGACAGCGAAGGCTTCGTAATAATAAGGTCCCGTTGGTCACCTTTTGGGTGTATGGTACCCTAGAAATGAAAAATGTTTTTTACTGAGTTGTTACGACTGAAGTCGGTTTTTCGCGTGTTTAGTATTGTTATGGTTTTACATGTTGTTAGCTACTTTTTGTTTGAGTATTTTATGTGTAAGTGTAAGAAACATTCTCCTTTCATTATTTCATCGTGAACATTTTGTAAACATTTACCGTCCCGATTGGAATAAACTTCGGTTAATGTGCATGATCTATTAAAATTGTAAATGAAATTATAAAAAAACATCGTTCATTCAAACATAATATTAGTGAAGAATTTAAGTAGTATTTTGTCTTATATGTAATTTTTAGGGTTCCGTAAAAACTGAACCCTATTACCAAGACTTCGCTGTCCATCCGTCCGACTGTTACCAGGCTGTATTTCATGAACCGTGGTAGCTAGACAGTTAAAATTTTCACAGATGATGTATATCTGTTTCCACTATAACAAAAAATACAAAAAATTTAAAAAAGTGAAAGTCTTCGCACAAAATACGTGTTTTTTTAAACGTGATGAAACTAGCGTCGTCTAACTATTGTGCGTGGTTCTGACTTGCACTTAACCGGTTTTTATTTATTTTACCATTAAATTAGTTGTTAGTCTTCCAATTAAATAAAAATAAAATAAAAATAGTATGGTAGCTGATGAATGTCGTCTCCACAGCAGGACTTGTTCCAGATTAGTTCGTCCTACGCAGCGTATCGGTTGAAGAGGTAAATGAAATGCTACCCAGGCCCGGAGGGGAAAAGTTAAATTACTGAATTTGAGGGTCAAAGACATAAGTCTTCCGAGGCGCACACTCGCCTACTGTGCGCCGTAGAAAATGTACAACTTTTAAAGTATGTTTGGTATGTTTTTAGATCTACAAGACAATACAACACTGGTAACTTTATCCCACTTTCTAATGATTTTATTTAATTATTGCATATGCTTTGTTATCAATCTCCTGACTTGAAAAAAAATAAAAAAAATACAGTTATCAATCTCCTGATTTGAAAAAAATATTTAAAAAAACATTAAGGGTGTTAGTTATAAAATAACGCCTGGTAAAATCGGGGTAAAATTGCAGGTTTTGCGTAGATTAGATTAGATTTATTTACTTCATATTATCAATGTCGTATTAGAATATAGCTTATTAAATAATTAGTCAAAGGATATGATCGTCAGAATAGTAATAAATTATAAAAGTATAAAAGTCAAACATAAAAAGATAAAAGAAAATTAAAAATAAAACACATTGATAAAAATGACAAAATTATGTCAAAAATAGTGTAAAAATAATGTCAAGAAATGTGATAAAAATATCAAAATAGTGTAAAGTATGATAAATAAGCGACCCGCTTCGCCAGAGTTTTATTTTTGTTAACAGGATCACCAGATAGCTGGGCTAATCTGAAGCTTAACTGAAAATTTCATCAAAATCGCTCTAGCCGTTTTGAAACCCACAGGGTACGTAAATGCATACACACATCGACTTTTATATTAACATAGATTTTTCGGAATACACGTATTTATAAAATATATTTAAGACGCAAAAAGCCGAGAAAATCTAATAAAACTAAACAAAATTTCAAGCTCATATATATTTATAAGGTCGCACAAAATTGTTTAAAACGCTTGGCTTTGATTGAGTTCGTTACATTTATTCATTTCCCCTTGCTCCAAATAAGTGAGTTAAAACATAGCATCAACAGTTGTAGCTCACAAAGAAAAGTTGACTTTAACATAAAGACTCACAGATCATTCTCCTACATACAGAAATATTTTTCTTTAGATTTTTCCGCACATAAGTGGTCGATTCTGAATTTATGGGAAAGGAGCTTAGTGAAAGCCCTTGGGGGTTTCCCGGTCTATTTCAAAATTGTACTGTATTGTTATTTCGCTTGAAGGGCGCAGTCAAATATTTCTTCTTCAGTCTAATTATAGTAAGTACCGTATCAAGCGGCCATGTTGAATATTTGAAATGAAGTTATTAAGTAATGGGAAACAATAAAATAAGTGGCAAAAGCATTAGAGGAACAAGTCCCTAAACACATTTGATGAATGCATCCCATTACTACGATATTGCCCCAAATTAAAGCGGGGTAGGTAGTTTAATGACCCCGTTTACTGTTATCTCTCGTGATCGCTACCAAGGCCCTTCTAAAATGCCGCCAAATTTAAATTTTGGACGTCATAATCTAACTTGGGACTGCGATGTAAAAAGCTACCTGACAAAAAAAACATTTGATTTTCTACGCATAGTAATTTGCACTGTAAACAAAGTGAGTAGGGTTGGAATTGTTTCAATACGATAAAGAACCATCTGCCGTTATTCAAAAAACGCATTGGAAATTTCGAAAAAAGAACCGACGCCATAGCAACAGATGCGACATGTTGGATTCCTACAAGCAGATGTTTATTAAATTCCGTCATAGATTAAACTTAAGGATACTTTTGTTTTTCCCGTTTCTTGCATTGAACGAATGTAGCGCCTTAAACGGCTTGACCCTTTGCTTTGTGATATGCGGGCAAGATAATTTGATAATTGGTTTCGTCGTCTTTTGTTACTGATGTGTATCTTATAATTCATTGCTAACAATTACATCCTTATCCTCGTCGATTTCGCGCATTGAATTATAATTTTGGTAAGTAATAAAAATCTGTTTTAAAACTACTAAAATGTAATTATTTTTTTGTAATATTATTATTAATAATATTATTTTTATTAATATATTATTGCGTTGGGGAATCTTGGTAAGCCCGCTTCCATCTTCGGCAACATCGTCACTTACCACCAGGTGAGATGTTGTCAAGGGTTTACCAATTGTGCATTAAAAAAAAAACGTATTTAAATTTTGACTACAAGATTTTCAATTAAAACTTAAGCTTTGATAACGGAGCTGAGCGATGAAACAAATGTAAAATTTCACGGACAATTTTTATATGAATTCGTGGAACTTTGGCACTGGTTTAATCTAAAACTCGTTTTAACTGCCGTCGAACATGCAACGTTCGCGTGGACAGAAATTAGATAAAAGTGGAAAACAATTCCATCGGAAACATTTCGGGAATAAGGAAGCACCGAAATTTTCACAGCATAATTTCCGAAGAATGTTTTTGTCGTGTAAAGGTTATCAAAATTTTATTCAGTTTTAAATTTATGTGCCACTTTTCCTGCATTACGGGGTTTATATCGTTTTAGATGTCGTTTCGTGACAAACTTTTCAATTTGACTTTTATTATTTTAGGCATAGCACCACGTTGAGGCGGTAATATTACAGATTTTCGTTATTTTTGACGTCCATTACTCCTAAACGATAGAAAACCTAAGGTTGAAAAAAATACCCTTATTGTTGATGATGTTCGTTAAAGTCAATAGCTATAAGAAACTCGATTGAGCAGTTTTGGCTCGATAGAAAAAAAATCCCAAAGATAGGTCTACAATGTTACTTTGAACTCTAGTTATGACTAATATTTTGAAGAATAAATTTAAAAAAATATACAATAATATTTTTAATCTTAATACAAAGTCAGTAATGTAATTATTTTTAATACTTTTATTATAGTTTTTATTGAAAATAAAAACCATTGAAAAAGTGGAAAAGTGTGGTTATATTCTTTACTCTTTATACGTAAAGAAAAAGATAGAGACAACTGTTCTAATTAATACCTCGCCTTAAGATTTGACAATATTGCTGCTTAAGATTTATGTACAGCAAAGAGATTTAAAATAATGAGATGTTGTTTCAAGAAGACTTCATGAAGGGAAAGGAAAAGGCGCCCGAATGGGATATTTATAAAAGCCGTTTAAGTACCAAATTTGGTTCTCACACACAAATTTACATCTAATACCTTTAACATTTGAATCTCGGAAACGGCTTAAACGATTTGCTTGAAAATTAGTACACGGGGTTTTTTGGGGGCAAAAATTGATTTAGATATGTCTCATCTCTGGGAAAATGCTATTTTCCGAGATTTTCGCACTGGAGTATGCCGCGCAGAGTGTATCGAAGTTAGCGTATTTTTTAAATGTTTTTAACGTCTCTGGGTACTATGCCCCGAGCAAAGCTCGGTCACCCAGATCCTTCTTTCTAATACAGCAACCATAAAGTTTCGTTTTTTTTTACTTGTCAATGAAGACAAATAAACCTACTACTTCATAGATAAGTACTTACTTTGTTTTGAATTTGACATGTAAAAATATAAATAACTGATGAGTGTTTTTTCTTTTTGTTACATATGAATACGGATATGTATGAAAGAGTTAAAAGAAAATCCCTTCTCCCACTTTCACCTTCCCTCCCTCTCCTAGAAGCTGCCGCATAGGTTTCGATACAAAAAAGGCATGACAATTCTGCTCCATTAAAGGGCGCCGCATTTTTTTCCTTCATGTTAATAGGAGCACAGATGAGATAGTAGTCACTTAGGATCTTCCCGATCCTGTCGCGTCTTCTCTCCGATCCTGCCGCGTCTTCTTTCCGATACTCCCCCGTCCAAGCAACGACCTAAGCCGAGGTACGTGCCCACCTGGTATTTTTTTTTTGAAAGGACAAGCTTGTTGTTGGCCGTTGGGGCCTTTACAACTTCACCGGGCAGGGGAGGCGAGCACGGAAGGCACTCAACCTAGTGCGCTCTTAGGCAGTTGCATCGTTTTGCTTTGCATTTAGGTTGAGTGCCCTCCGCACTCGCCTCCCTGCCCGGTGAAGTTGTAAAGCCAACGGCCAACAACAAGCTAGTCATTTAGAAAAAAAAAGTTGCTTAGGAGTAGAAGCTATGCGGGCGAGTGTACTGAGCTTCCTGCGTTTTCGGCGGTACATTTCTGTGTTTGTCTGACGTCACCCACCGCCACGGTGAGTAGCTCCACACAATGGCAGCCACGGGCTATTCCGGCCTCGCCCTCTTGGATATAATATTTATGAGGGGTATGTTTTCACTCTATAATTACGTATCGATTCGTGGCCCGCGTGACGACCGCCCAAATATTATTCATGCTACGACCTCTTCAATTACTATTATGTAGGTGGGCCTGTAGCTAGCGTGTTTACGACAATTTTTGATTAGAGTCGAGTTTTTACCCGACTGCCTCAGAAATAGGGTTATGTTGTTCCAGTGTATGTATGTATGTAGATTTCTATGTTCCCTGCTACAGCCTGAACGACTTGAAGGATATTAACGTGTGAGGTAGATTCGTCTTGATCCCGTGAGTGACATAGAATACATTTTTACACGACTGGCTAAAAAGAGTTTTTACGCAGTTGGGTTTGTTAATTTTTTTTAATGAACTCCCAAAGTTATTTGTGTAAAAGTGCTTATCAAAATCATGAAAATATTGTTACAGCAAGTAAATTACTAAGTAAATACCATACCTTCTCAAATAAATTGGCTTAAAAATAATCTTAGAATGACAAATAAAATGACAATGGTCTTAGAAATTTTCAAATAAAGGTTCAGCAAACAGTAGCAATTCCAAAATACAAAAGATCAATGGCACAAAGATAAAATAATAAGCCAAAAGTGAAAGTGTAAGCACGATTGTAGTCCCGTTGGCATCGTACCTGTTGCCGCCTTATTTACGACCCAAAACAAACGCTTTATCTCAGCTGGCCCATATAATGCGACCATAAAACCCGATTCTTAGCACCGATTCACAATTTACATCCTCTTGCCTTGCGTAACATTCTTTTTGTTTATAAACAAAAGTTTTCAAGGTTGCCAACCTTACAAATTCGCACGAACTGCTTTTGGATTTAGTAACAAAGTCCTAACCGTCCGGTAAAGGCGCCAGTGTGTGTGTCATCGATTTAAATAAAAAAAAAGATAAAGATCGCGAGTTTATTGAATAAAACGATAAGGGCTCAATTAAAATTCATTGCGCGACAATCATTACGTTCCTGTACAATTTATTGCTGTGTTTTAAACTGGTTTACGTAATAACGGAATGGAGCTGCCATAAATGTGGATGGGTTGTAAATAAATACTTAATAAATTATTATGCCAGAAGTTTTCGCTTCTTGGGTATACCTACATCTTCACAAGGATCTCTGTGCTTGGTGTTACGATCTTTTACGACCTGAGTCATAATAATAATGACGGAGCAGATAATAAATTAATTTAATTAATCACTCATGTTGATCGGGTGAGTGATTGTGCATGTGTATGTCTCATTTTTGATTTGGAATGAAACTTAAGGCGGTAATATAAAAGATTATCGTTATTTTTGACGTCAATTACTCCTAAACGATGGAAAACCCAAGGTTGAAAAAAGGAAATCCTTATTGTTGATGATGTTCTTGAAATCTAAAGTATTAGAAACACGATTAAGCAGATTTGGCTCGGTAGAAAAAAATCCCAAAGATAGTCTACACCCGTTACTTTCAACTCTAGTTATGACTAATATTTTGAAGCATAAATCTTTAAATATATACAACAATATTTGTTATGATTATGATAATACAAAGTGACTAATGTTATTATTTTAATACTTTCATTATAGTTTTTGATTGAAACGAAAAACCATTGAAAAAGTGAAAAAGTGTGGTTATTTTCTTTACTCTTTACACGTAAATAAAAAGACAGAGACAATTGTTCCAATCAATACCTAGCCTTAAATGGTGCATTAGATTAAGTGTGAGAGATAAAGATAATATACAATACACTGATCAGTCTTAGCTAGAATAAATCAAGTATTGGAAATCAGAATATCCGGCGAGGCGGGATGCGCCAACAAAAAGTAGAATCGAATCTCGCTTGTGAACAAAAAGTGCACAAAAAGTATCTAACGCGAGGAATGGCGGCCGCTCAGTCGCGGAGGGGAGACGCGGCCAGAGTGGGGACAAAAAACTAATAATAACAGCGTGTGTGTCACCCCATCAGCGCTGTGGGCCATTCCTGCCGCACCTACCCGACGCGACGTCGCTCGTGTGAACTTCTGTATGCCATTTTGAATTTGGGAATTTTCGTAATGAAATTTGGTATGCCGTTTTTAGTAGGGATAACGACAGCATCAGAAATAAATTATGAACTCTTGATCACTAAATTCTATCCTACTTAAACTGCGGAAAACCTTACTCGTTTTGTTTTCCATCAAGTCTTCGATTTTTAATTCATCAAAATCACAAAATGAGTACATAAATGACGCTGCAAAATTATGACGTCACGCCTAGATATTTCAAACATTTTTAGAACAAAATGTTGTTTTTGACAGATGAAAAAAAGTAAATCAGATGACTAGCATTCGTCATCCCTTTTGCTTTACACACACCGATATTTTTGAAGTGAAAACTTCTTTAGGCGCGTTGGGCATTTTTGAGATGAGAAAAAAAACCATTGAATTCGCGACACTGTAACCGTCACCGAGACCCCGTACCAGGAACACTCGGAGGGTCAAAACTTAAAAAAAATCTTAAGGTGCATTGGGCATTTTTGAGATGAGAAAAAAACTGTTGAATTCGCGACACTGAAACCTTCACCTACCCCGTACAAGGAACACTTGGAGGGTCAAAACTGTAAAAAGTGTTCACTTCTTTCGGCATTCCTGGAATGGTAATTTTTTTTTATTGTATTCCTTCAAACTGATTACCTTAATGCTTTTAACCCACTTTTTACTAAAAAAAAACTTATTTCGCAAAATTGAATATTTTTTTAACGCATGTCCTACTTAAAATATAGGAATTTTTTTTTTAAAAAAAAAGTTTGTTAGCAAAAATGTTGTTTTAAAACGACAGTTTAGTAACAAGTGAGTACAAACTACAAAAGTATTCAAATCTTAACATCCAGCCCTGTTAACTTGCTATCAAAGTTTTAAACTTTCACGGTGATCTAGTTGCAAACATACAAAGTTTCGCATTTTTAATATTACTAGGGATAGTTCTAGCAGCTTACCAATCCATTTTATGATCTCTGCGTGCTTGATAGCAGTACTAATCCAGCGTGTAATCTGAAGTAATTATAACATGGTCCCTTGTAGGCCAAGTCACGATTTCGGCTATCTAGCATAGCATGGGCATGGAATTTTAAAAGTGTTTCTTATACGTACATACTGCTGCGGAACACGATATAAATATAAATAGATGGTAGCAGCTCTGATTACCATCGTCTCAGGTTGGCGACACACTTAGGGCAAAGTATATTTAATAGTACTAACATGCAGTATGGACACTCCTTGCCGCTCTCTAGATTGCGACCTCACTCCCTCGTCACCCAGATAGATACAGATTGGTTACAGTTTGGGTGTTGGACGTATAGAATTTCGCCGCCATTTTGTTTGTTCCGTCATTCCTTTTTAGAAATGTTATTAATTCTGGCTCGTTGTGTGAAGTGTCCAGGGTGTGCTTAGGGTCCAGACACGCGGACTGCATTCCAGCTGCAAATTCGCAGTTTGGATGCAGCTTAAGAGGAAACGCCGTCTAAAGAATTGGTATTTGAATAAAATGTTGCTGTCTCCTTCCCCCAATACTTTACGTATAAAGCAAGAAAGGGAGAACTGCAGCGCAGACCACAAAGAGGCACTAAAATTTACCAAAACAGCATTTCGTAGTCCCCTATTTCCTCCTCCAAAACTTCAGCAATAATAATATTTTTGTCATAAATAATTTAAAAAAGGCTTTACCTATGCTTCTATGTTTTCATTTTATTGTTAATATGCTTCTATGTATTATTTTTATGGTGGATGTCTGAAAATTACGTTTTAATTGGGCAATTTTCTCAGTTTTTGAAGGCTCCTACTTATGGGAAAATACAAAACATAGCGGCATGGCCATTGTAGATACATATTAATTTCATGGAAGAAACATTTTTGCTCTATTGTCATTCATTATCCAGGGAGTAAGCAGGGACTACGTTTTTATGGAAAAAATGGCGCCCGCGTTTCCTCTAAGCGCAAGTTACTAGGAGAACCGCATCTAAACTGCATCCAAACTGCGAATTTGTAGCTGGAATGCAGTCCGTGTCTGGAACCTTAGGATTTTTGAGCTCTGTTTTGTAAAGGTCGATTACAACCTTCCCAGTAAGCCAATTATTTGTTGTACCTTGTGCATAACGTACACTTCTTCTGCTATTCTTTTCTGGAAGAAATTTCTCATAGATCTCTCTCTCGTGGTCCTCTCACATCAATGACGTCAGCAGGCGTATGCATTTTTCTTACCACTCCCTTAAGCGACTCCAGTTCTTTTTGCCTTTTAAAACTAAAATTATGCTCGCCCAAACCCTTCTGTTGCCGCTGCTCGATTATGCAGATGTCTGCTACTTGGACGCCACTGAGGAGCTCCTCAATAAGCTCGAGCGCCTACAAAACCTCGCTATCAGGTTTGTGTTCGGCTTGCGAAAGTTCGACCATGTATCAGAATATCGGTCTCGGCTTAATTGGCTCCCTGTCCGCCAGCGTCGTAATTTACACATCCTCACACTCCTCTACAAAATCCTCAAAAATCCTTCCTTTCCTGAATATCTCTGCTCCCGTTTCCAGCTACTACCTGTACCTTCCCCACCCAGACGTAAATGTGTCACCAAAACTCTGGTAGTTCCCCGCTCCAATACTAAATTCTTCTCCAATTCCTTCACTATTGAAGCTGCGAACCTCTGGAACAAGTTGCCCGCAAACATTCGCGACTGCCCCTCTGTTAATACTTTCAAAACTAAACTTAAAGAGCATCTTTTTTCCCTACAGAACATGTACGTTTGTTAGTATAGTATTTATTTTAGTAAGAACATTAATTATTATATTTTAGTTATGTATTATATATGTTATTAATTTATATATTATAAGTATGTGTTATTTATGTACGTACATTAGGTTAGTTTATATTTGATTGTATTTTATTTAGTTTATAATTATGATTAATAAGTACACACAGGTTTACCTCCCATACTTTAAAGTCTCCTAACACCCGGTAAGGTTGGCTGGAAGAGATCTCTTATAGAGATAAGTCCACCTTTGTACATGTCCTCTCTAAGTTCTTGTCATTTAAATGTTTGTGTACAATAAAGGATATATATATAGAAATAAGCTGTACCTTTTGTATGTTCTTATCTAGTTTAATGTTTGTTTGTCCCTATCTCTGAGTACAATAAATTGTAAATAAATAATTAAAATTTGATTTGCGAACGACAAAAGAGTCTTGGTGTGTACACAACTTAATTTTTAGACCGTGAGCTCGAGCAAAAGCTGGTGATAATCCTGGATGTAGCAGCACGCTACGCTAACCACGACCGCCACTTGGTCTCCGACGTTACCCGCCTTCGCCAGTGTGTCCAGCCAAATATTAGTATGTACTAACATACAGTATGGACACTCCCTGCCGCTCTCTAGATTCCGACCTCACCTCCTCGTCACCCATATTGATACAGGTTGTTTATAGTTTGGTTCTCGAACGTATAGGATTTCGCCGTGATTTTGTTTGCTCCGTCATTTGTTTTTAGTAATGTCATTTCACGACCGTTGTATGCAGTGTCCGGGGGTGTGGTCCAGCTCTAAAAAATGGACTACTTTCCCTATTTAATCATTTTAGTACTATCATACAGTATGGGCACTTCCTACCGCTCTTTAGATTCCGACCTAACCCCCTCGTCACCCAGATTGATACAGGTTGTTTATAGTTTGGTTCTCGAACGTATAGGATTTCGCCGTGATTTTGTTTGCTCCGTCATTTGTTTTTAGTAATGTCATTTCACGACCGTTGTATGCAGTGTCCGGGGTGTGGTCCAGCTCTAAAAAATGGACTACTTTCCCTATTTAATAATTTTAGTACTATCATACAGTATGGACACTTCCTACCGCTCTTTAGATTCCGACCTAACCCCCTCGTCACCCAGATTGATACAGGTTGTTTATAGTTTGGTTCTCGAACGTATAGGATTTCGCCGTGATTTTGTTTTCTCCGTCATTTGTTTTTAGTAATGTCATTTCACGACCGTTGTATGCAGTGTCCGGGGATGTGGTCCAGCTCTAAAAAATGGACTACTTTCCCTATTTAATAATTTTAGTACTATCATACAGTATGGACATTGGACACTTCCTACCGCTCTCTAGATTCCGACCTAACCCCCTCGTCACCCAGATTGATACAGATTGGTGCTAGTTTGGTTCTCGAACGTAAAGGATTTCGCTGTGATTTTGTAGAAATTTTATCAAAATGAAAATTGTACTAAATTGTTGCGATGGTTTTTTAACGTGTTTAGCGTTTTCATTTATATAATCTTGGTGTGCCTAAGAATGATTTTAATTTTGTTTGACGTGATAACGTCTTATAAATCGATGAACACGGGCTGCATACACGAAAAAGTGTGACGTCACACGGTCACGTTACCCCTGTCACGTTACACCTGAGCCAAGTGACTTTATTTATGCTAAGTACATTTTATTCTGTACTTGTATACTTGGACTTGGACGAATAGACAGACGAACCGTCACACTAAAAAGAGGCAACAGTGTGTTTATGTATTAAAAGTACTAGGCTTCCAGGAGTTTACAAGAGGTGTTCCAATGCGGTCGATTCTCTGTGAGGAAACACAAAAGTCCATTTTGATTCCTTGTATTTTTGACGTAATAGACTTGGACAGGGACTTGGACTTTCCAATTATTATTATACTAGGTTCGAGTAGCTTTAATTTCAACTGATTATTTAAAAAAACTTTTATCTTCAAAAGCAGCGTGCGAAAACTTGCTTGAATTGACAAAAGGGACAGTGCGAATGCTAAATTAAATTCAAATATCGAGAAGGAAGTCGCCTCCCTCGCGTCTTGGCGCGACGCGGCGCAAGATTTATTACGTTTGTCCTTCGCTTATTTCATTATTGGCCTGTCCCTGAGACGGGCCTATTAAAAATTGGATTTGAAACTTGTACACACAGATTGTTTTGTCCTTCTATGTAGGTTTTATCATAATTATCGATTTAAGGCAAGGCACCGGTAGAGAAGCGGAGAAACCCTTTTGCTAGATCAATTTTTTTGGGTAATTACTACTAAATATCGGTCTTGCAAAAAATATTGGACATACTTAAGGATATTGTCTGAGGAATGTGTTAATATGTTACACGATAGTGTGTACTTTATTCGATCATAAAAAATCTCAAAAACAGGTCTAAAACGTCTAAAAAAAGTCTAAAACGAATTGTTTGTTAATAAAATTTCTAAATTTGTACATTGTTTTTATATTCAGATATTTCTTTTTACGTACTACAGAGAATCTGCTAAATTTTAGTTTTTAAATTGAAGTCTTAAGAGAAATAACAACGTATAACATTGAAAAAGTGTAAAAGTGTGGTTATTCTCTTGACTCTTTACACGTAAAGGAAAAAACAGAGACAACTGTTTAACAAATGCCTCGCCTTAATCATTAACCGTGTCCTTACATTCATCATATCAGCTCATATACGTCCCCACCGAGGGGATCAAGCCTACCCTGAATAAGGGCGATCGGGCCTTAGGCGACCACGCGGGCCCAGTGCGGGTTGTTCAACTTCATTCACACACAACCTGCGAGTTTCTCCGCATACGTATGCAGGTTTCCTCATGATGTTTTCCTTCACCGTAAGAGCGCGTCGGATAAACGTAAATATGAAATCTAAATCCGAAATCACATTGGTACGTGGCAGGATTCGAACCACGACCACCCGGAAAGGAGGCGGCGGCCCTAGCCGTTACTCTACCGACGTTCCCTTATTAATCCTTACGTTATCAAGACATAACTATCTTTTGATATTTCTGTAGGCACCTCAGAACCAAAAGACTGGATATTCCTAGGAATTTTTATCTACTAGTAGTATTATTCCATTTTCGCTATTTTTTATCTCTCTCCTTTATCTTCTTCACTCTCTTCATATGCTATATAAGGGATGTGGATAAGGAAAGACGCCGGTTGCCTGATGTCATACTTAGCATCGCCCACGAATACGATTAGAGTATTTAGATTTATACATACGGACGTGTGCATCGTGACCTTTACATACATCTGGAATTAGATGTGTGGGTTTCCTCATGATATCCTTAAAAGCGTCGGTGGCTCAACCGGTAACGACTCGGTCCATCTAACCAGAGGTACCGGGTTCAAATCTGGACGGCCAATGTACCAATGAGTTTTTCAAAAAAAAAAACCTTACGTACATATCTTCACCGATTGCTTTAACGGTCAAGGAAAACATCGTGAGGAAACCTGCACAGGCCTGCGAAGAAACTCGAAGGTTGTGTGTGAAGTCGACCAACCCGCACTGGGCCCGCGTGGTCGACTAAGGCCTAATCGCCCTGATTCAGGGTAGGCTCGAGCCCCTCGGTGGGGACGTATATGAGCTGATATAATAAATTTTACTTACTGTTAAAGCATTCGGTAAGATTAAATGTATTTAAGTTTCGAATAACTCATTATTGCATTGGCCGTCAGGATTCGAACTCGAGACCTTTTGTTAGGAGGACCAAGTTGTTACCGTTGAGCCACCGACGCTAATCGTGTTTTTAACCAACTTCGAAAAAGAAGAAGGCTCTTATGTTCATCTGTGTATATTTTTAACCAATTCAAAAAAGGAGTAGGTTCTATGTTCATCTGTATGTATTTTTATATATTTTCACTGACATTTTCGCCGTTTTTGAACCGATTTTTTTATTATTTTTTATTAAAAATTTGAGCGCGTTTATCTGCACCTCACCTGATGGTAAGTGCCGATGCACGCAAGCTCAAATAGTGCCTATTCACTCTCGTATTATTCTTTGTTTATTGATAAATAATATCTCCAGGGTGGTCCCTTATAAATTGTATCAGAATTCATTAAGTACTTTAAAAAAAACTAGCCAAGTGCAACTCGGGGTCACACAAACAGGGTTACCCACCAAAACTTATACTTCCAATAAGACAAGACCTCTCGGTACATTACTTTGCTGTAGGTAAATAGGGGTCTAATTAGTATTTTAGAAAAACTAGATTTTTTTTTAAGTTTTTCTGGTAATTAGCATTTAACCTCATATACGATGTTTTTTTTAATATTAATAACAATTTTAAGATTTTAAGCCCATTAGGGGGAGGGGGTGGTCAGTTTTCACCTATTATCTTAAAAAAATTCAAAACTATTTAATTAATATCAAAATATATTTGAAACTTTCACAACAAGACCTTTTATGTATATGTTACACACAATATAGTTTGCAAAACTTTTTTTATTATCTTATTTAGCTCCCAAAAAATTTTTTTTCAAATGTAATATTTACATATTTTTTTTCAAATGTCCTGAAATCGCGGTTTAGTTGGCATCACTTTAAAGCTTAATATTTCGCAAACGGACCCCTGAGTCTAAAAATAGTTTTGAACTATCTACCTATACACATCAAAAATAACACGGTTAAGTAGCCTTTCTTAGTTCAAAACTAATAGTGGACCAACTTAAAATGTGCATTTGGATTTGTAGAAAGTTCATAGAAATTCCATACAAAATGTTTTACTAATAACTGCTAAAATAATTATGTTTTTATAAAATATACATTATTTTCTTGAAAATACCACGGAACCCTTCTTTGCGCGTGGTCCGACAAGCACTTCGCCACTTTTTTTTATTTTTTTTTATTGATTTGTGAATTGCGAATATAAAAGTTATCAGATATTAATTACTTCATTTTTATTTTTCAGGTAAGCTTCGCATATGCATAAGGTAAAGAAAACAAATTTTCTTTGGTTTATTGACAGTTACAACTACGAATATAGAACAATAGGTAGATATCCCTCCGATCGAAAAATATTTACTTTGAAGGAAAATTATAATTTATCGCTGCCAAGTTTTCACTTTCACCCTTTTGTTAAAGGGAAAGCACTAAAACGGCATCGAGGGTTAATGGATTGAATGTTTCAAAACAAAAATAACTTGAGAGGGTTAAAACGCCATGTAAATAGAACGAAAATCGTTCTCGAACTGTAAAAGCGCGCAAAAACTTTTTGATGGTCTCTCACTGAGTTTGATAGTACATGGAAAATATTGAGATAAAATCAGTAAGATAGCATTATGTAGTTCAAGAAATACATAATATTTTAAAATATCAAAACGTCGCCCTATGAAATCTACGGTGTGTATAATATCACAAAACCTTAAAGATTTAATAATGTTTGCACCTTGCAATTTTATCTTCTTATCGCACATATACAATCACTTATGAATAGAAAGCCATGAATGAATATCTGTCCCGTTCACACTAGGGAATAACCTTATCAATCTAACGCGAATCGAACAACAGCGTCGCATGTTTGATTTATACAGTCGCTTAGTAGAAACATTACGGATAATTATACTGCGTCCGCAACTGGTTAATCCTTTCGCAAATTGATTACATGGCTAATTAATTGATAACGTTTACGGTAAACTGAGATTAACATTATAGAGATTTTACTAAAGTTGCAATGTAATGCCACTACATAGACTTAGATTTCCCAGGAGCGATAGTAAAACAATAAAATTATTATAATTACTTAGTGATTGTCTAAGATGAAAAATAAAAATACATTGGTTAATTTTATTATTCTTATGAGGATATTAAATAATGTACTTACAAAATAATATCATCATCATCATATTAGCCACAAATCGTCCACTGCTGGACAAAGGCCTCCCCCAAGGATTTCCACGACGACCGGTCCTGCGCTGCTCGCATCCATCGGCTTCCCGCGATCTTCACCAGGTCATCGGTCCACCGCGTGGGAGGCCTGCCTACGCTACGTTTTCCGGTGCGCGGTCGCCACTCGAGAACTTTACTGCCCCATCGGCCATCGAGCTACGATACGAGCTATGTGCCCTGCCAACTGCCACTTCAGTTTAGCGTTTCTGTGAGCTATATCGGTTACTTTAGTTCTCCTGCGGATCTCCTCGTTTCTGATTCGATCACGCAGAGAAACTCCGAGCATAGTACGCTCCATTGACCTTTGGGTGACCTTGAGCCTTCTTATGAGGTCCATAGTAAGCGACCATGTCTCAGTTCCATAAGTCAACACTGGCAACACACACTGGTCAAAGACCTTAGTCTTGAGACAGTGCGGTATTTGGGACGTGAAGATATTGCGAAGCTTCCCGAACGCTGCCCTAATAAAATAATAATATACAAACATGATAATAATATAACATGATTATTTGTTTTTTTTTCTTAGAAGCTGCTTTTCACTCAGTACGGTAGGTCCATGTTTGTGGTGTGAAAGATCTTTACACAGGATGTAAAATTATGTCTGAAGTTTTAAGGTTTATTCAGAGACGACTAGCATACAACGAAAAAGTAAAAAGAATGCATTTTTTTACGTTTCATAGAAGATGCTTCTTATTCAGTATGGAAGGTCCATGTGTGTTACATGAAAGATCTTTACACAGGTGTAAAAAAATATGTCTGAAGTTTTAAGGTTTATTACAGTCGACTAGCATACACAGAAAAAGTTAAAAATACGATTTGTTTTACTTTTCATAGAAGCTGCTTTTCAGTCAGTTCCATGTTTGTTACATGAAAGATCTTTACACATAATGTAAAAAGTATTTATGTCGACAAGCATACACAAAAAAAGGAAAAAAAAATACACACTTTTACTTTTCATAGCAGCTACTTTTGATTCTCCAACCTAAAGGCGAAAACTTCTCAATGTTCCTTATCTAATTGATGTTTGATCATATAAAGTAGCCTAGCTTTCTTTAAAAAAAAATTAAAAAAAAAATTATACATACTAAATAGTGTGATGTGAGTTTGTAAATTTTTGGACTTGTATTTGATTTACCTAAGTATTGTTCTGCCCTGTGCAGCAAATTATTTTCTAATTTTGTTTGAAAAAATTCTACACACAAGGATATACTTATCGTGGTTCGTTAATTGAACATAAGTATAACAATTGGAACCCAAAGGGCAATGGAGCGTGCTATGCTCGGAGTTTCTCTGCGTGATCGAATCAGAAACGAGGAAATCCGTAAGAGAACCAAAGTGACCGACATAGCTCTCAGAATTGCTAAACTTAAGTGGCAGTGGGCGGGGCACATTGCTCGTAGAACAGATGGCCGTTGGGGCAGTAAAGTTCTCGAGTGGCGACCACGCACCGGAAAGCGCAGTGTAGGCAGGCCTCCCACTCGGTGGACCGATGACCTGGTGAAGGTCGCGGGAAGCCGCTGGATGCGGGCAGCGCAGAACCGGTCGTCGTGGAGATCCTTGGGGGAGGCCTATGTCCAGCAGTGGACTTCTTTCGGCTGATATGATGATAACAATTGGAAACGCTGAACATGTTAAAAAATCCGACCTCAATCACAACATCCAAGTACAATTTTTTTTGGAGTTTCTTAATTTCCTAAAAAAGTGCTTATTTATTTTATCTAAATCCGATAAAATAAATATGGGACCAACTTTGCAGACAGAGTATTGAATCACACTAACTTTATAAAGACGAAAGTTTGTGAGTGTGTATGTTTGTTACTTCTTCATGCAAAAAAATACTGAACGGATCTGGCTGAAATTTGGTAGGTAAACAGATAAGGACCTGGATTAACACATAGGCTACTTTTTTCACGCGGCTGCGCACTGCGCACCCTTAAAAAGTCATAGAAACGTTGTTCACGCTGGTGAAGCCGCGGGAAACAGCTAGTAAAAAAATAATCATGAAAACGGAGGATATCGCGTAACAAACATACTAAAAGAAAATATGTACAGTCGAATAGAGAACCTCATCCTTATTGAAGTTGGTTAAAAATTTAAAGAATCTCAGACTCAAACAACCGGCAAACGTATTTCACATTTCGAACAGTCAATTGGAGCCGTTCAGTGGCAAATCCCAAGACGTCTCGTGCGGAGTACACCTCCACAAAAGCCGAACAGAAGTAGGAGCTCAGCTCACGAGCTTTTCAAGGGTGGTGGATGCTTTCGGCGGGAAAGCAGCGGCTTGAAGCGGGGGGGTGGAATGGAGAAAGGGGGAGAGGGGCGTGATGGCTCGTATTGATTTAGTGCCGTCGTCGACGGAGCTATGTACTGCTAGGTAGGTGAATATCGCTCCATGTCGCTTGATGCGCTTTCTTTAAGCGGCTTAGAGGTTTGCAAGCTAAAGTCGCGCTTAACGAAGGTCTAATGTTGATACTAAGCTACAAAAAAACATTAGATATCAGAGTAGAAATTAAATAAGTACCTTTCTAGCTTTACTCAAACTAATTAGAAATTACATCTACTACCTCTACAGGATGTAAAAAAAAATTGGTGGAGGCCCCTTACCTGGGGGTTCTACTCATTACACTGAATAACTTTTTCCAAGGAACCCATATCCAATTCTCAAAAAAAATAATTAAGCCTTCATACAAAAATGCACAAAATTGGTCGATCAGCTGATCAAATTGCATGTATCTTCTTCTTCTTATCAGCTCATATACGTCCCCACCAAAGGGCTCGAGCCTACCCTGAGTTAGGGCGATCGGGCCTTAGTCGACCACGCGGGCCCAGTGCGGGTTGGTCGACTTCACACACAACCTGCGAGTTTCTTCGCAGGCGTGTGCAGGTTTCCTCACGATGTTTTCCTTCACCGTAAGAGCGTCGGATTGCATGAAGATTTAAAATATTTATTTTCCGATTTCAGCAAAGTCATAGAACAAAAAGTTGTTCAGTATGATGAGTAGAAGCCCCAGTTAACGGGTCCTACATCAATTTTGTTACTTCCTGTGTATATACCTAGGTATTTTTCTGAGGAGTATAAGATATCAAAATTGATGACTTATAACCTCTGCCTGCCTATATTCATTTGATCATTCGGCTTATGAGCATAAAAGCTCTTTTCAAATAAAAAATTGTACCTAAAAGCTTTTAGGTTTTTCGAAAATTATTTACTGTGTTCATTCAAAAAGCACAAAAATAAAGCGCTTTACACTGCTACACTGCTGAGTTCGCAGAACGGAGCTTCCCAGCGTCGAAAATTTAAATGGATATTTAACTTTAGTCTCAAGGTACCTAAAGTCTATTGTCTTTGGACACCTCATGCTTTCTTTTTGGGGTTCCATAGTAAATGTAAGGAAACCTTGTAGTTTTGCCATATCCGTCCGTCTGTCTGTCTGTCAACGGCTTATCTCAGAGACTCTTAGGTACTAGAAAGCTGTAATTTGGCATGGGTATACCTATATTTTTATCATGCTGCATAGTGGTAAAACTAAATCTTTTAAGAAAAATTCAGGGTACTGCCCTACACATAGCTGAAATTTTTTCGTCTATCCTATAATGTGGAATGTCGTTGGATAGTTCAAAAATATTGCAGGTGTGTGAAAACAGTACGTTTTCCGCTTAAAGGATTCGTTTGCAAAATATTTTACTTTAGAGTTATTAGCCAGCTAAACCACCATTTCTGGATATTTGGGAAAAAAATTAAATTGTATGAATTATAATCAATTTATAAGAAAAATTATCAGAGCCAAGTAGGCTTTCTTACTTTACGAGTAATAGTCGACCAACTTGACGCAGCAGAAATTTTCGTTCTATTACATACTGCAAAAATAAAGATTTAAAAAAAAAACATAATAAATATTGAAAGGACTACGGAACCTATTGCGCGCGGTCTGACATGCACTTGGCCTCGTTTTTCTTAAAAGCAAATACTTGCAACGTTTTAGCGAATGCATAGTCCGGATTCTAAACGTTAGTAGGTATTTAAATTCAGAACTTGTTGGGAGTTTGTACTGTCTCACAGGGATTGTTTTACTGCTAGATATAAGATTGTAATAAACAAAAAGCGGCCAAGTGCGAGTCAGAACCGTACACGAAGGGTTCCGTACCATCATACTAGATGGCGCTAGTTTCTTCATGTTTTAAAAATCATGTTTTTTGTATGGAGACCCCATTATTTCTTCACTTTCCCTAATTTTTAGTATTTGTTGTTATAGCGGCAATGTAAATACATAATCTGTGAAAATTTCAACTGTATAGCTGTCACGGCTCACGAAATACAGACGGGACAGACAGACAGACGGACGGACCGCGGAGTCTTAGTAATAGGGTCCCGTTTTCATCCTTTGGGTACGGAACCCTAAAACCGGCTAAGTATACAAGAAAAAAGTCACGTTTTTTGAGGCCCCACGCAACGAGACGTTTCTTGTATTGAGACCCCCTTTAATTTTAATTTATTATTTGTTATTATAGCGGCAATAGAAATACACACCGTGTGAAAATTTTAATTATTTTAATTACCATCAGGTGAGTTGCAGTCAAACGCACTAAAATTTTTATTAAAATACAAATATCTACATCATCATATCAGCTCATATACTTCCCCACCGAGGGGCTCGAGCCTACACTGAATTAGGGCGACCGGGTCTTAGTCGATTACGCGGGCCCGGTGCGTGTTGTTCGACTACACACACAACATGCGATTTTCTTCGCAGGCCTGTGCAGGTTTCCTCACGATGTTTTTACTTCACCGTAAGAGCGACGGATAAACGTATACATATATGAATGAAGTCTAAATTCGAAATCACATTGGTGCGTGGCAGGATTCGAACCACGACCTCCCGGACAGGAGGCGGCGGCCCTAGTTGTTACTCCATAGGTAGAGGTAATAAACGGTTAATGAAATACAGACCGCTCACAGACATATGGACGGACGGACAGCGGAGGCTTAGCAATAAGGTCGCATTGGAACACTTTGGGCAAAGTATATATATAAGTACTATGTTTTGGGCACGGACCCTAAAAAGTGGAGAAAATATATATGTTTTTCTTGGCATCCTTTTCCCACTTAAACCCTAATGAATCCCCAAATCAAAATATTTACTTACCTGTTTTTTTTCGTAGCTTTTAATAACTCAGCTATAATTGTATCTGCGATTAAAAAACGTTAAATTCGTTTACAAGAGTATCTGCGATTAAAAAACGTTAAATTCGTTTACAAGAGTATCTGCGATTAAAAAACGTTAAATTCGTTTACAAGAGTATCTGCGATTAAAAAACCGGTCAAGTGAAAGCCGGATTCACACCCAAAGGGTTCTGTACTATCGTAGAAAAAAAACTGCGTTTTTGTATGGTATAGGCACAGTATATATATTAGTACTAACGTAAACACTGTGAAAATTTCAACTTTCTTTTCTATTACGGTTCACAACCTAAATTAAATTATTTTACTAATCCTAGTTTATCATATCAGCCGAAAGACGTCCACCCACTGCCAAAGTCCTCCCCCAAGGATTTATACGACGACCGGTCCTGCGCTGCCCGCATCCAGCGGCTTCCCGCGAATCTCACCTGGTCTTCGGTCCACCTTGTGATAGGTCTTCCCACGCTATGTCTTCCGGTGCGGTCCACTCGAGAACTTTACTGCCCCGACGGCCATCTGTCTTATTCTAATTAAATTTACTAAATAAGCAAGCATACCAAAACTTTTATAAATTCGTACAACCCAAGTGAAATCTAATTTATCAGAATGGAGATTAAAAAACTTGTTCAATAAAAAAAAACATTAGCTACAAGTCTCAATTAAGTTTAAAACTTAGTTAATTAATTAATTTTAGGTATAATTTATTGATTTTATTACTTTGTAAATATTCATTTAGCATTTTGATTTTTAAACTTGTGGGAACATTTTTATCTGGTATACTTTACGTAAGTTTAGCTTCTGTTTAGTAGCTAATCTGTGGTCGAGTCATAAACACTTTATTGGTGTTGCGGTTCGTTTTATAGCCGGTTTCGGGTGAGCTTCCTACTTATTTTAATTATTGCTTTAATTGCTATACCACCAGTGATTAAGATCGCATCGTTATGTGAAATCAAATTTAATTCACGTACGCACAAAAATCTCACCGACGCTTTTATACGGTGAAGTAAAACATTGTGAGGAAACCTGCATACGCCTGCGAAGAAACTCGCAGGTCGTGTGTGAAGTCGACCAACCCGCACTGGGCCCGCGTGGTCGACTAAGGCCCGATCGCAGGGCAGGCTCGAGCCCCTCGGTGGGGACGTATATGAGCTGATGTGATGACGCAAAAAAAACGATGTAGTTTTCTTTTTTTTTCAAGAAAAAAAAAGTTATAAAACTTATAACAGGATAAAGTTTTTACGCAAATTTCAGGCAAAGGGTGAGAAAGTTGTGTGACTTAAGTGTTGTTGGAAAGTTTTATTATACGTTTACTTGACTCAAGAAGTTGATATTTGCAATTCACAGACAGAGGAGTGGCTTGGCACTTGGCAGGTATAGGACTTCAAGTTATCTTTTATTTATAACTATGCAAAGAATCCCTCTTTCTAATATTTTACCATTGGAACTCGATGGCATCACCTACGTGCCTACAACCGACCATTACCCATACAACTCATGCCATACAAACTTAAAATTACTACTTCTAGCTTGTCGAAAATGGAAATTTTATGCTCTTAGGCAAGCCATGAAATATATTTATATTTGTGAAATACTTTATTTTAAAAAGATTATCGAATTTTAAGATGAAAACCTTAAATCACTAATATGTATTTAGTGAAAACATTTCAAAATGTTATCTATGCACAAACTAGAATTGTATGACAGCTTATTATGTGTATAAGGTTTCTTAGCATCGGCCCGTCCATTCTCAAGAATAAGTAATTTTAAGTTTGTATGGGAAACGATTACGAAGTGAATACGCTGTTACATCGAGTTCAGTTCGAATTCGAGTTCGACAGTTTATTTTTTTTTTTTTTTTTATTCACAATTGGTAAGCCCTTGGCATCATCTCACCTGATGGTAAGTGACGATGATGCCGAAGATGGAAGCGGGCTTACCAAGATTCCCCAACGCAATGGAGACCTGGCTATCTTATCTTCAAGCCGGAACACATCAATGTTGGTAACACTGATGTTTGGCGGCAAGAATTAGATAAGATGGTGGTAGCTAGCCAGGCGGGCTTAGAAAAAGCCCTACCGCCAACCAAACCGAGCATCACCTACAACCGACCAATTACCCATACAACTCATGCCATACAAACTTAAAATTACTACTTATAGCTTTTTTAAAATGGATGGGCCGATTCTAATGAAATTTTATGCTCTTAGGTGAGTCCGGAAATTGTAGTTTGTGGATACATAATATTTTTGAAATACTTTATTTTAAAAAGATTATCGAATTTTAAGATCTTAAATCATTAATATTTAATGACAATACTTTTTGAAAATGTTATCTATGCACAAACTAGAATTGTGTGACACCTTATTATGTGTATAAAGTTTCTTAGCATCTGCCCGTCCATTTTCAAGAATTAGTAATTTTAAGTTTGTATGGGAAATGAATACGAAGTTAATACGCTGTTAAGTCGAGTTCAGTTCGAGTTCGACAGTTCACATATAAATGTTTGTCCAGTGGTACCACACTGCGAAGTCCGGAAACCAGCGGGTGTCCACGTAATTATATTCACCGCTTATTTTTGAACTTTCACGTGAGCTCTTTATTTCGAGGTTTTTTTTGGTCTAAACTTCGTTTGATTTACGTCAGTTCAGTCGGATTGTGTGAGTGTTAGGGAGCGACGAAAGCTTTATATTTTGACTGAAATTTATTCCCTTTTAAACGATATGCGAGAAATCCTCATTTTTGGGATGAACAGCCAAGCTCGTAGGGAGTGAAATAAATCTGTGTATTATCATTCTATAAGGCATATATATATATACATATATATTGTTTGCAATTAGTACTGTTCTCAACATCATAATGTTATCATCCTTTATGATGAAGTCCACTAAACAGTTGGGGTGGCCCCAAAGATGTCCACAACGACCAATAGTCTGCTGGCCACATCCAGCGGCTATCCGTGACCTTCACCAGGTCATCAGTCCACCAAGTGGGAAGCCTACCTACGTAACGTCTTCCGGCGAGTGTTTGCCACTCGAGTACACTACTACCCGAACGACCGTGCGTTGTCCACACAACATTGATAATTTGATATTAATTACCAAAGTATAAGCTCAGACTACCAATTTTTTTAAACCAACTAGGTAACTGTTATTATTGTCATTTTAAAACCAACTAGGTAACTGTTATTATTGTCATTTTAAAACCAACTAGGTAACTGTTATTATTGTCAATTTAAAACCAACTGGGTAACTATTATTATTGTCATTTTAAAACCAACTAGGTAACTGTTATTATTGTCATTTTAAAACCAACTAGGTAACTGTTATTATTGTCATTTTAAAACCAACTAGGTAACTGTTATTATTGTCATTTTAAAACCAACTAGGTAACTGTTATTATTGTCATTTTAAAACCAACTAGGTAACCGTTATTATTGTCATTTTAAAACCAACTAGGTAACTGTTATTATTGTCATTTTAAAACCAACTGGGTAACTATTATTATTGTCATTTTAAAACCAACTAGGTAACCGTTATTATTGTCATTTTAAAACCAACTAGGTAACTGTTATTATTGTCATTTTAAAACCAACTAGGTAACTGTTATTATTGTCATTTTAAAACCAACTAGGTAACTGTTATTATTGTCATTTTAAAACCAACTAGGTAACTGTTATTATTGTCATTTTAAAACCAACTAGGTAACTGTTATTATTGTCATTTTAAAACCAACTAGGTAACTGTTATTATTGTCATTTTAAAACCAACTAGGTAAACGTTATTATTGTCATTTTAAAACCAACTAGGTAACTGTTATTATTGTCATATTAAAACCAATTAGGTAACTGTTATTATTGTCATTTAAAAACCAACTAGGTAACTGTTATTATTGTCATATTAAAACCAATTAGGTAACTGTTATTATTGTCATTTTAAAACCAACTAGGTAACTGTTATTATTGTCATTTTAAAACCAACTAGGTAACTGTTATTATTGTCATTTTAAAACCAACTAGGTAACCGTTATTATTGTCATTTTAAAACCAACTAGGTAACTGTTATTATTGTCATATTAAAACCAATTAGGTAACTGTTATTATTGTCATTTAAAAACCAACTAGGTAACTGTTATTATTGTCATTTTAAAACCAACTAGGTAACTGTTATTATTGTCATTTTAAAACCAACTAGGTAACCGTTATTATTGTCATTTTAAAACCAACTAGGTAACTGTTATTATTGTCATATTAAAACCAATTAGGTAACTGTTATTATTGTCATTTTAAAACCAACTAGGTAACCGTTATTATTGTCATTTTAAAACCAACTAGGTAACTGTTATTATTAAAACTAACTAGGTAACTGTTATTATTGTCATTTTAAAACCAACTAGGTAACTGTTATTATTGTCATTTTAAAACCAACTAGGTAACTTTATTTATCTGATCCCTGGTCCTTACCTTTCCCAGCTTGGAAAGAGACCCCTGTCCCAGCAGTGGCGATACTTATGGGTTAACAACAAGTTTAAACTACCCACCAATTTTTCAAAACCAACTAACTATCATTTCGATTGTTTTTCTTTTTAGTACCTCATCATATCAGCTCACATACGTCCCCACCGAGGGGCTCGAGCCTAGGTACCCTGAATTAGGGCGATCGGGCCTTAGTAGACCACGCGGGCCCAGTACGGGTTGGTCGACTTCACACACAACCTTCGAGTTTCTTCGCAGGCGTGTGCAGGTTTCCTCACGATGTTTTCATTCACGTACATATGAAATCGAAATTCGAAAACACATCGGTACGTGGCAAGATTCGACCTACTACGTCCCGGACAGAAGGCGGCGCCGCCCTAACCATTACGCCACCGACGCCTTTTAGTAACTACAGGATGTGTAACTAAACCGGGTATTTAAAAAAAAATGATATAGATACTTAATAATACTAAAAGTGCTAGAATTGGAAACGTAACAAAAAAAAACAATTATTTCCCCAGACACCTGCAGCGAACCCAACAGTTTTCCTTTTCCCGGTAGTTCGCGCTCCCTTGCACTTCCCGGGCAAAAAGAACAAAAGAATCGCTGCGTCTGGCCTTTAGAGGATCTACTTCTAATGTTGTTACAAGTACCCCCCACCTACCTCTGTACATAAGTGACTTTATAAAGTGATAAGGACCTGTTTACATTTGAGCGTACATCATTTTTTTAAATCAATTGTTAACGTTGAACGAGTCACAGCACTATCTCGACTAAAACAAAACCAGTGATCTGAGAACATCACTATATGCATATCAGATGACTTATGTGACGAAAGAAGCAAGCTTTTGATGGATTTATCGTTTTTAATCGAGATTTTTTTTTATATTTAAAGAGATAGTTAATAAATTCCTCTGTAGTCAATCATTATGTTATCACTCTGATACTTACGCAATTTTTTTTTAAATTTATTCCCTTTCTTAAAAAAAATTCAAGTTGTGAAAATAGCAATATTAGCTTTTTTTTATTCACAATTTGTAAGCCCTATTGGCATCATCTCACCTGATGTTAAGTGACGATGATGCCGTAGATGGAAGCGGGCTTACCAAGATTCCCCAACGCAATGGAGAACTGGCTGTCTTATCTTCAAGCCGGAACACATCAATGTTGTTAACACTGATGTTTGGCGGCGAGACTTACATAAGATGGTGGTAGCTAGCCAGCCGGGCTTAGAAAATGCCCTACCACCAACCAAACCGAGTCTTACAAGTTGACCCCACAGGGAATCGAACCCGCGATCTCCTGGTGTGAAGCGAATGGACTAACCATTACGCCACGGAGGCGGTTGGATTGCATTTTAAAACTGTTAAAAATCGTATAATACTATACAGGCATGTTCCTTAACAAAAGGCAGTGAATTCTCAAATTTTCTCTTCCTCTACTTTGCAAACAAAATTTTAATCGTGATTTATAAGATTTCCATTCCTATAACGCTGAGTCACTCACAATAGCGCTAATAATCCAATTAAAATTTTCCTCTAGACTCCTGTCGTGTTACAAATTCGTATAAATCTCGCCCGGACGCGTCCGACGGAAATAACCTTCAGTCAGTCCATAAATTCCATTCTATTTAAACAATTTCAAAAGAAAAATCAAAATTCAACCGCACACAAGACGTGTCCTTGCTTAGAGAGAAAAAAACGTTACATTAACCTGAGTTTAACTGTGTATTTTTAAACTACGTGCTGTGTAAAAGTTTTTCTTAATTAAGTTCAAAACGAATTTTGCATTTGTACATTCGGTGGCGCAACGGCAAGGGCCGCTACCTGCTATCCGGGAGGTCGTGGTTCGAGTCTGCCACATATCAATGTGTTTTTATTGCGATCTCATATGTACGTTTATCCGACTCTCTTAAGGTGAAGGAAAACATCGCGAGAAAACCTGCACACATCTGCGAAGAAACCTGAAGGTTGTGTGTGAAGTTGACCAACCCGCACTGGGCCTGCGTGGTTGACTAGGCCTGATCGCCCTAATTCAGGGTAGGCTCAAGCCCCTCGGTGGGGACGTATATACGAGCTGATGTGATGATGATGACATTCTGGAGACCCAGCCATGTTGGATCTGTGAAGTCTAAGACTCTTTGAGGTCGTTCCGTTAAGTTTTTTCTTTCCCGACTTCAAAAAAGTGGGTTATCAATTCGACCCGTATGTATATAATATTGTTGGAATTGCACAACATTTGAGTATTTTAGACTATGTGGGCTTCTAAACAGGTGTGCCAAATTTTATAAGCGTATGTTTGTATGTATGTATGTTTGTCAGCGTATTTCTTAGAAACTAGTAATCATAATGCAATAAACTTTTTTTTATTAGATTAAGCACCTTTCAACTTAGAGAACAATGTAAATTTCATTAAAATCGGATCAGTGGTTTTCATTACATGGACTGTTAAGTGTTTACCAATCACTGGAAAAACACGTCATCAAAGTGATGACGTGAATGGTGAATTATTATTACAATAAGTACTTAACACTATGGAAGCGGGGTAATTTGTCTGTTCGTCTATCACACTTGATCTATTAAGTCAATTACCCTAAAACTTTGTGTTAACGGAGACAGGCAATCGTGCGGGAGCCCCAAGTTCCATAATTGCTGTAGTTCAGAATCTCGGGACGATGCATACATACAGGCGCAAGTGAATCAGCGCACATGCCCATTACTATAGTGATGTCGGCTTTGACGCAATTGGAATATTGTTATAAGGTGTGCCAAATTTTATAAGCGTATGTCCGCGTATTTCTCAGAAACTAGAAATCATAATGCAATAATATTTTTTTTTATCAAATTAAGCATACATACAAATTCTTTTTTTTTTGCATTATCGTCACTTACCATCAGGTGAGATGATGCCAAGGGCTTTCTAACTGTAAATAAAAAAATTAAAAAAAAGCATTTAAAAAAAAACAAAGATATATACATAAAAGTAATTTAATATCACTAAATAATTTAATTGAAATTAGTACTGGGGCCGCTTATTTTCATACTATTTGATCCTTTAAAATTATCACTTAAAGTACTAACATATGAAAATTAATAAAAGTAACCAGTGATTAAAAAGAAAAAAAAAACTGTTCGTTATAAAGTCTGTATTTTTATTTAAAAAAATTTTTTTAACAACTCCAATTTTCGAAGGAGTTGGAACACTGCATGGATCCTTATACTGTGGTCAAGCTGTCTTAACAAAAAACCTTTTACGGTACAAAGCCTATTATCCTACGAGTGAAGTCGCGGGCAGCAGCCACTGAAATTTAACCAACAATTTTAAATATACTTTTCTTCTATCTTTGTAATGTAATTTTTTCTCGTCGTTATCTTAATCGCAATCAATGTTAGTGTTCTCGCCCGATACTCATCTTATCGAATTAAATGCAAATTTCACGAAACCAGACGCCTTGAAACAAACAAAAAAGTTATTTAAAACAAGTCTAGACTTGTTATATTATGCTCTAGATATTATACTAAAAGAAAAAATTGCCGTTAAATTTTGACTACACTAAGAAATGTTCAGTTCACGCTTAAACAGAATTTTAATTGATGGTTAAGCAAGTTTTTTCGCGAACTATACTTTATCTTTTAAATCTGTGCATGTTTAAATACTTAGGGATCGTTCAACAATTACGTGATCATTTTTGGCCGTTTTTTTAACCCCCCCCCCCCCCCCCTATGTGATCACAGCGTAATCTTTTGTTTTTTTAACCCCCCCCCCCCCCTCGCCTTGATTACGTAATCTTCGTCCGTGCTTAAAATGTTTGCTGTTTATTAACACTGACACGTATGTCATGTTTCTATGAGTCTTAAATGACCTAAATTTGTCTATAGCAGGGGAAATCCCGTTCCATCTATCTAATAGTTAGTGTTACCAGTAGTAGACTTCAAAATTGGACGTAAATATTTTAAATATGTAGTTTATAAAATGATAACGTAATCATGGATTCTCCCTCCCCCCCCCCCCCCAAATAATCCAGATGTATATACAAGCATCTGACCCCCCCCCCCCCTTCCGGTGATCACGTAATTGTTGAATGATCCCTTATCTAGGATTCAACTTGGCGTATCTACTTAAATTATACCATTTATGTATATTACAAAGAGTTAAAATTTGCAGGTATGTTAGTAAGTTTGGATGTAAGATGTAATCTAAGAAATTGCTTATCCTATTTCAAAAAAACTTTAACTTTAAGTATTTTGAGTGGACCTTCTGGATCAACTCTTTGTGTGGATAACCTAAAAAAACCGGTAAAGTGCGAGTCAGAGTTGCGCAAAAAGGGTTCCGTCCCAATGTACTAGATGTCGCTAGTTTCTTCAAGTTTCAAAAAAATCTAGTTTGTTGTATGGGAGCCCTCCTTAAAAACGTCGTGGAAATTATTGGGGGAGGCCTTTGTCAAGCTGTGGACGTTTTTCGGCCGATATGATGAGCCCTCCTTAAATATTTATTTTATTCTCTTTTTAGTATTTGTTGTTTTAGCGGCAACAGTACTACTTTACCTGTGAAAATTTTAACTGTCTAGCTATCACGGTTCATGAAATAGAGCCTGGTGACAGACAGACGGACGGACAGTGAAGTCTTAGTAATAGGGTCCCGTTTTTCCCCTTTGTGTACGAATTGCTTACCAATTGTGAATAAAAAAAAAAAAAAAAAAAAACCCTAAAAAATACCACGATCCGCTTGCGGCTCAAGTACCGCGCACCCTCGATATCTGTGCGGGTAAAGCCGCGGGCAACTGCTCGTATAAAACAAAAGTACTCCAAGTTTTACTGATTACAAATCATATTTTAACAATATTAAAGTCTTTTAAAAGCTGATCGGTCTTTACTTATGTTAACTTTAAACCATACAATAAGTATATAAAAGCACAATTTAAACATAGTACATTTAATAAGCTAATCAAATGGTCAGTTTATAAAAAAAATACATTGAATTTGGAAAACCAGTTTCGATTATCGATTGTCAATAAATAAAATAAATGGTTCAGAAATTTATTGACAGGTGCACGGAAAAAAAATATGGTACCCGTAACCAGAAATCTGTTGCCATTAGCCCTTTTTATTGTACTATATACGACAACTATTGGGTTAGTTAGCTTTACTCCTCGTTTATAGTAGAAAGGTTTTACTAGACGGAACTGTGTATATTGCTGGAAGCTACAATGTGATTCTACCGTTTATGCTAGACGGAACTGTGTGTGTATTGCTGAAGCTACAATGTGATTTCTACTGTTTATTACTAGACGGAACCGTTGCGTTTTGCTGAAGCTACAATGTGACTTCTACGGTTTAAAAATTAAGTTTGTAAGTCATAAAAGTAGAGTGTGTAAAATTTATTGTACGTTTGTTATGTTTAACTATTTTTTTTACTATATTGAATCAATCGCATTGTAATCTCTGCTATTATATCTTGTTGGCATGACCAGCTCTTATATAGTCTCTACAATTAGGTTAGTATGTCCAACAGTAATAATGGTGGTTTAAACTATACGGTTTGCAGCGTCTACTGAACTGTTTAGTACTGTCTACTATTTCTTTCAGTTGTCTTTATTATAGTATAGTATGAAATACTTTACATATGTAGCTCATACCTATCTTAATTGTAGCGTCTACTACTTCTTTTAGGGGTTTTTACTAATTCAATTGTACCGTCCACTATAAGAATTATGGCTTCTACTATATGTTCAGTAGCTTTTCCTAACAGCATTGTAGCATCTACTACTTCTTATATTGGTCTTCACTATTCAATTTGTACTCTCTACTAATAAGTAACGTGGTTTCTACTATTTGTTTAGTAGTTTTTACTAATTCAATAGTACCGTCCACTATAAGAATTATGGCTTCTACTATATGTTCAGTAGCTTTTCCTAACAGCATTGTAGCATCTACTACTTCTTATATTGGTCTTCACTATTCAATTTGTACTCTCTACTAATAAGTAACGTGGTTTCTACTATTTGTTTAGTAACTTTTACCTACCGTATTGTAGCGGCTACTATAAGACTTGTGGTTTCTACTATGTGTTCAGTTGCTCATACATCGTCATATTTTAGTGATATTGGTGTCGATTCGGTGTAACACGACTTAACCTATTTGACAGGATTAAACTAAATTTACGCATTCTGTCTTTTACTTTCTGTATCGAAAAGACAAGGATAGAATGCTTAAATTTACTTTAGTCCTGTCAAATAAGTTAAATCGTGTCACACCGAATCGACACCATTGTTATTAAAGCCCAATGACTATTTTCATAAAACTGCGCATCTTCACTGAGAAACATGGCTAGTCAAGAAAAAAATGGTCTACTTTGTATTTTTTTTTATTCACAATTGGTAAACCCTTGACAACATCTCACCTGGTGGCAAGTGATGATGTTGCCGAAGATGAAAGCGGGCTTACCAAGATTCCCCTACGCAATGGGGAACTGGCTATCTTATCTTCATGCCGGAACACACCAATGATATCAACGTATGCAGCCATTTTTTCAGTTTAGTTGTTCAGTTTTAATAGTCAGTGGGATTCGGTAACAAAACCAAAAGTTGACGGTGTATGACTGAAAACTTAAATAATGCCCATACATAACGATATTAAACACAACATAGTGTAGGACTTTCCTCAAGGAAACCAGACAATTAAAAAAAATGTTGGCCTCTCTTTATAAACTTTTCAGTGAGATCGACTTCATAAACCAGTTTTGTATGGAGGCCAAACTTTTTTGAGAATTGATCCATGGGTTTCTTGGAGAAAGATGTTCAGTATGATGAGTAGAAGCCCCGGTTAAGGGGTCCTACAACAATTTTGTTACACCTGTATACACAATGTATGTTCATATAAAGTTAAATTGTACATTTAAAAAAATACTCCTTATTTTATGCTGTACATACATGAAAGATGTTAATTCAAACCACAAGACTTAAAGTAGTACAATTTTATAATATACTTGCACACAGCCACCAAATCAGATAGAATGATACTAAGGTTTCTTAGTGACCCAGGAATGCCTCAATATCAATCATTACCATACCTAACTGAAATTAAGTTTGTCATTTTTCCTAGGTATTTACATAAAATTATTGTGTACTTATATTCTCTTATAATTGCAATAATATATTTACAAAAAGTTCATATTATAATTCACAATGCAAGTCAGTAACAATGACAACACTTAACTTCGTAAAAAGGATTAGGTGTATATCTGTGTAAAAATTAAACCATGTTTAAAAACTAATCATTAGGTATTTATTACCAGTCTATAAAAAAAGTTAAACAATTGTTTATGCTTAAACTTACGTGTCCTTCAAAGGCACTCTTAACTTTGAAAGTTGTACTTAAGTAATCACAGCTTAACTTGTAACATGTACATAATATTTATGTAGGAAAATTTACTAAAAGTCTTTATAATCACAATTGAATCAACTAATAATCTTAGCTAATAAACCCTACATTCCTTCTTACTCTTAACTCGGAAAGATAAGAGACGTCAGTACGCATGATTCCCATACAAGCATAGTAACGATTTAATTTGTAAACGGTAAGGCGGACTAAAATCTTAAAAATACGAACAAAACAATGACTTAATTAAATCGATGTCTGAAATCAGCTTTATTGTGAATATTAAGTTATCAACATTGGCATCAAAATTAAGGAGACTTTTGGAATCTTTTTCTTACTTTCTTGTTTTATAGTGTTTTTTTATAACAAAAGCTAATTTCAGACATCGATGTATCATTTTCATTTCATTCTATATTCATTTAAATTTTTTAACATTAAATTATATTTCTATCAATTAAATAAAACTAAGATTGCTTTAGTATGGATTCATGCTAACTGGCTTTATATAAATACGGCTTGGCCTTATAAATGTAATTGTAAGTACTTAGTCTCTACGTAATATATACTATATTAAGTCATGATTATCACAATTGAATCAACTACTTATATAAAAAAAGCTTAACTTTCTAATAATTGTTTGTACTTAAACCCAATACCCTTATACCTGATTTATTGTTCGCCGGGTTAAGGCTAGTAAAGCCAGCAAAAAAACGCTAAAAATTTTTAGCATTAATTACATGACGTTTACAAACCATACTTTAAAAATGTTCTTAAATGATCTAACAACAAAATAATTATATGAGTATGTAGGTATTTTCTTCTAGCACAATATACAGAGTGTAACAAAAAGGCGTAATTCATCAAACTGCTCAACTTTTGTTCTACGACTTTAATGAAATCACGAAAAAAAATTGACATTGCATGCAAACTTGACTTTTGCATCAACTCATCGATTTGTAAGGGAAGTTTTTTTTGCAATTTCATTAAAGTCAGAGAACAAAATTGTTCAGTTTCATGAGTACATGCCCACCTTAAAGTATTATCACGCCTTTTTGTTACACCTATAGAATAACGAACCAAACAGCTAACATACATAATGATACATTTTTAAGATTCATTTTGCATTTTTTGCTACCATACTACTTTACATATAATACAACACTACCATTAACCATCTACCATTATTGACAAAAAAACTAATTAACTAGGTATTTATATGGATGACCTTAAAACAATATGTCGCCTATTACTTGTTATTGACGATGTATTTGGTATGTAGGAATAAATTGAATCATATTCATAGAAATTAATATTTTCAGTTAGATCTACTTCGTAACTATATCGTCTTTCATCAAAAAACAGTGTTTCAAATAAACTACATTCGAAAACAATGGTGTTTGGTTCATGTATTAAGTAAATTTTTTCAATCAACCCAAATTTTGGTGTCAACACATTTTCACATATATCTAAAGTCAGAACCATATTACTTGTGTATTTGATGCCTTTGACATTAGCCCAAGTTACTTGGAATATTGATTGATAAGGTGAAATATGACTTATTTTTCGTGCAGTGTCTACGTTCACCGGTTTTTCTTTTGCCTCAACATCGTAATCATCATGAAACAATGCTAGAGGTAGAACAGTCTTGCCATTATGTGATATTATTTTCTTTTGCCATATCTATATCTATAAAAATGAGTTGCTGTTAGTTAGTCTTGCTAAAACTCGAGAACGGCTGGACCGATTTGGCTAATTTTGGTATTTAATTATTTGTGGAAGTCCAGAGAAGGTTTAAAAGGTAAAAAATATGTAAATTGCTCGGAATTAATTAAAAAAAATGAAAAAATAAAATATCAGTCAAAAACTAATTGGTTTTAGGGTAGAATAGGGTAGGGTAGAGTAGTGTAGGGTAGGGTAGTGTAGTGTAGTTAGGGTAGGGTAGTGTAGGGTAGGGTAGTGTAGTGTAGGTGTAGTGTAGTTAGGGTAGGGTAGCGTAGTGTAGGGTAGGGTAGGGTAGTGTAGTGTAGTTAGGGTAGTGTAGTGTAGGGTAGTGTAGTGTAGGGTAGGGTAGTGTAGTGTAGAGTAGTGTAGTTTAGGGTAAGAAAGTATAGGGAATGGTAGTGTAGTGTAGTGTAAGGTGGAACGAAGTTTGCCGGGACAGCTAGTAAAAAACTAAAAAGGCCTGTGCCAAGGGCAAGTTGTATGAATGCCTAAATAATAGAAGAAGGGAATACAGAGTCACTGTAAATAAAGAAGAAACATTACAATCAAGATAAAAAGTAGAGGAGAATGAGCAAAATGATGACGGTGAGATTTTTACCTCTAACACTAATAAGTTAGTCATCTGTCAGTTATTTCAAGCTATTTAGAATACCCTAAACTAAAAATAAATATTTTATTTTTTTGACAGATTTACAACAGAACATACTTTGGTTAAATAACTCTATATATATAGAGCCATGGCAAATGGTGGAAGAAAAGTGGAGAAAAACATCCTCTCTCAGGCTCAATGCTCTGAACAAAACTAACAAAACCGTTGCCGAATACATGGTTGAATTCCCTTGTCTACAGACACCAGCTGGGTATAATTTGTTACTGGAAGATTTTAAGCAACGTTTTCCTGAAAAAGAACAAATGTTAACTACCCTCACCTACAGTACATTACCCTATGCTACCCTACCTACACTACCCTACCCTACACTACCGTACCTTACACTACCCTACCCTACATTCACTACACTACATTCACTACACTACCCAACCCTACACTACACTACCCTATACTATACTACCTTACCCTACCCTAACTACATTACACTACCCTACCCTACCGAACCCTACCCTATCCTTACTACACTACACTACCCTACCGTACCTTACACTACCCTACCCTACATACACTACACTACCCAACCCTACCCTAAATTACCCTATACTATACTACCCTACCCTAACTACACTACCCTACCCTACCCTAACTACACTACACTACCCTACCCTACACTACATACACTACACTACCCAACCCTACCCTACACTACACTACCCTATACTATACTACCCTACCCTACCCTAAAAACACTTCACCTACACTACACTACCCTACCGAACCCTATACTACCCTACCCTACCCTAACTACACTAACCTACCCTACATACACTACCCAACCCTACCCTACACTACACTACCCTATACTATACTACCCTACCCTACCCTAACTACACTACCCTACCCTACCCTAACTACACTACACCTACACTACCCTACCGAACCCTACACTACCCTACTCTTCACTACCCTACCTATCCTAACTACACTACACCTACACTACACTACCCTACCCTACACTACACTACCCTACCCTACCCTAAACTACCCTACCCTACCCTAAAACCAATTATTTTTTGACTGATATTTTATTTTTTTATTTAATTCCGAGCATTTTTATATTTATTTACCTTTTAAACCTTCTCTGGACTTCCACAAATAATTCAATACCAAAATTAGCCAAATCGGTCCAGACGTTCTCGAGTTTTAGCGAGACTAACGAACAGCAATTCATTTTTATGTATATAGATAGAAGAAGAAGATAGATTATTTATGTATGGAACAAAGTAAGTTCCCACATTCTCTTTTTCAAAGATATTTTTGATTTCTTGAGCATAGCTATAAAGCGTGTTGTCAGAAACCTTTGAATTTGGATCATCTAATAAAAGATCTTGCACAATTAGGTTGCACAGTTTCCTTCTGCTGTTAGAAGACACCAGCCCTTCGTCTTTGTGAAGTCTTAAAATGTTTCTTCCTTCGATGGAGCTTTTTGAAATTTCCAATAAGGGCTGAAATATAATTAAGACAATGTTAAAATTAGTAATCCAAAACGAACGAAGCGATCATAGCTCAGTGCGACTTGCGTAATCAAGCAGGTTAACTGACGATAAGTACGGTCATTACCTGGATGGGTTTTTATATGAAAATGGAAGTGCATTTGTGACTGTTAGTTGAATTTTTCTTAACCGTTGGTGTCATTTCATTTCATAGTTTCTCTGCGTGATCGAATCAGGAACGAGGAGATCCGTAGGAGAACCAAAGTAACCGACATAGCTCTCAGAATTGCTAAACTTAAGTGGCAATGGGCAGGGCACATTGCTCGTAGAACAGATGGCCGTTGGGGCAATAAAGTTCTCGGGTGGCGACCACGCACCGGAAAGCGCAGTGTAGGCAGGCCTCCCACTCAGTGGACCGATAACCTGGTGAAGGTCGCAGGAAGCCGCTGGATGCGGGCAGCGCAGAACCGGTCATCGTGGAGATCCTTGGGGAGGCCTATGTCCAGCAGTGGACGTTCTTCGGCTGATATGATGATGGTATCATTTGCTATCAGTAGATGGCAGTCGTTATGCTGTGTCTGAGGCCTTATAGGTAGCTTAAAAACTACTGACAGAAAAACTATTTCCACGCTAACTAGCTATTTCCGCTTAGCACGGCACACCCTCATTTTAAAAACTATTATCAGTGTGGGCTAAGCTATGGACATAAGCTAGTAGAGTATAAACTAAATACATAGTTAAATATTACCTTTTTTTGCTGCAACGCAGAACAGGTGACCAAAACAGTAAAAAATGATGAGTTTATGTTGTCCTCTATAACGGAGCTGTTCCCGCTAGTACTTGTGGTTTGCTGTTCTAAGCCTGTATATAATGTTGAGGGTGATGGGATGTCCTCTCGAGCGGAGCTGTTCCCAATACTAGTAGTTAGCTGGTCTAAGCCTAAGGTGTATAATGACGAACCATGGCCTACTTCTGTTTCTTCTTCACTATCCTGCATTGACTGCAATTACAACAATATAAAATTATTAATTATTTTCAAAAAAAATACTGCATCTTGTTTTCAATTTGTAAAAAAAGCTTAGCAATGAAAAAAAGTAAGAATATGTGATTTGTGTTAAATTAGTGAAGGTTAGTAGAAATAAAGCTACTTCTTCATAGATAGGTGGTATACCTATTTGGATAAAACAGCTAGGTAAAGGTCTTACCAGTGTTGTCGCTTCCGAGGTGGGAATTTCATCATCATCGCTTGTAATTTTTTTCTAAATTTCTAGATTTTGTAGGAGTCTTGCTCTATCTCCAATGGGTTTTATGAATTCTTTTACTAAAGTGTTAGTAAGGAATTTCAGCTAACTGGCATCAATTTTATTTGCTGGTGGTTAATAGGAAATAATTGTGTTAGTATATTGTTTGCGGGCAGGCCAAGACCAGTCATAGTGGAAATTATTGGGGGAGGCCTTTATCCAGCAGTGAACGTTTTTTGGCTCATATTATAGTAATAATGTTAGTAAGTTAGGTAGGATCATAAAGGAAAATTTGCATTAGCCCTGCAAAGATAAAAAAAATTGGCCAAGAGCGAGTTGGAAGTTAGAACAAAATGATCACCAGTGGTACGTATTAGTATACTTTGCCAGTGGTTCAAAACTCGTGACAAGATTAGCCATACTAGCACATAGGTAGGTGTAAGGTACTAACTGGGTTGCAGTGCACTTATGAGGGCTGCAGATTTACCGTCACCGCACCTGACATTGTAAGATCTGCGAGTTTTTATACTCCCCAGTAATGTTGTAAGCTATGGCGAGGGCCACTCCAAATAAAACCAAGTCTGACGGAGCCCCGTTGCCCCGGAGCACCTTTACGGTGGCATGGTGACCTAACCTACTTACCCCACAAAGCTGGCTCCGTCCTACTCGGTTATATTCGAAGTTTTCTACGCCTTATTTTACAAAATTATTGGGATTTATAAACTCGCGGATCTTACAATGTGACTGAGACAGGGCCAAAGCATCCTTTCCGCGTACCATGCCACCACACTGAGACAAGCGTGGTGATCACAGCAAACAAAAAGCCCCTGGATATATCTGCTGAGATGCACCCCAACCATCAAATCGTACACAAAATAAAATGGCGGAAACAAACACAGAAAACGCTACACAGATACCTGTTTAAAACGGTTTTAAAATGTTCAGTGCCCACTTACCTTCAAATATCTCTATGTATTCTTCTAGCGACCATTCTTTCATAAGCAACTTTATGTCCATTTTCGAATTTGGGCATAAAAACCATCACACAACACGACCGAACAACCATCGTACGACTCGTACGCAAAAAGAAAGAAAGCTGAAAGATCAGTGATCAGTCAGTCGGAGAGAGTATGACACAACCAGTGTGACCATATCAAAAACAAAGATCAAGCCAAGATTAAACTAAAAACTGTTCAAAAACTTCCAAACCTATCAAGTCAATACCGTATTATGAAATAAAATAATTCTACGACCTACGACTACTTACGCTGAGTTTTGTCAAAAAAAACCGGCCAAGTGTGATTCGGACTCGCGCACGAAGGGTTCCGCACCATTATTATCACGCTTTTATTAGCTACACCTGTATGTTTGTATGTATGTAACCGACTCCTTTGGACTCAACCTGGACGATACACTCGTTGTGTAGATTGCTAGAAGAAGAATACGCAAGAAAGATCGCAAAACAAAATACGCATGTACGGGGTGTGGAAAGGCCATATGCCTAGATCATGCTATTTTTTCTTGCAAAAATTGTGCGGATTTTGAACAAAATTTCTAAGGTGTTCCAAAACTATTTTCTAAGGTTATATATTGTTATTTCTACTAAGACCTCATGTTCATTATTTTTTTGTGATTTTTGAAAAAGAGGATGATATTTTGTTACTAAAAACTAGTACCGTCGATCTCATTCGGTTAATTAATAAAAATATATAAAATATACAGCAGTTTTCATTTTTATTACAAATAAATGTGAAATATAATATACACCACTCATGTCATGTAATTTCATTGAAAAAAGTATTTTAAATGCGGGTTTGTATTGGGGTATGTCACACCCCGCTACATACCATATGTAAGTTTTCTTCACCACACTCCCGCCGGGTTAAACGGCCAGATTTAATTCAAACTTTGTAGACTTATCAAGAATGAGCGACAATATAATAGTTTCATAAGTTTGAACTGAACTAAAAAACACGCTTATAAAGTACATCAGACTAAAAAGTAAATAATAATTCTTAATATAAGTTGAAAATAATTATTAACAAATTACTAATCAACGATTATTATATTGACCAGGGAAAGCCTTCATCAGAGGATGATAAGGTATTACGAAGCAGTACATGTATATTCAGTTCACATAAATCATTTTACATGAATCCTACTGACCCTAGCGAGGTTTGCTCGTTAATAAAAAATCTTAGAAACACCAACAGTGCAGGATACGATGAAATATCAACCAAAGTAGTGAAGCATCTATGTTACCTTATATCTCCTATTCTTAGTCATATAATAAATATTTGTTTGGAGCTAGGAGTATTTCCATCCAAGCTTAAAACAACTGTTATAAAACCATTACACAAAAGAGACTATAAATTTGATATGAACAACTACAGACCCATTGCTCTGGTTTCAGTATTTTTCAAACTATTTGAGAAGGTAATTTTTAATAATCTGTATAATTATTTTGAATCGAATAATATTTTAATAAAGGAACAGAAAGGTTTTCGAAAAAATCAATCAATTAACGGTGCTATTTACGAGTTTTTAGATATGATCTATTCTAGAATGGATAACAAACAAACAGTGCTCGTAATGTACTTAAATATGTCTAAGGCATTTGATCACGTGCAACATAATATCCTAATATTCAAGTTAGAGACATATGGCATAAGAGGGAACACACTTTGCCTCTTAAAATCATATCTCAACAACAGAATACAGGTAACTAAGTTAAACAGAATATATACAAAGTCTCGAATAGAAAGAGTATATATAACTTCTGAAAGAATTATAAACCATGGACCATAAATGGACCAACGTGTTCATTGAGGATTTCTTCCACATATCTTTCGCTAGTTAAAGAGCCGTTTTCTATGAACACCAGTTCTGTGCGACTCTCAGAAGAAATTCCGGCCCACACATGTACAGACCCACCACCGTAGGCTACTTTTTCTTCGATGCATGCTTGCTTGAATCTTTCCCCTGGTCTTCTATAAACTCTGTGTCTTCCATCGTGCTTGTAGAGCATAAATTTTGATTAGTCGGAGAACATAACTTTTGACCAATCTGCAATACTCCAATTTAAGTGGTTCTGGGCATATCTTAGTCTTGAAATACGATGCCCACGCTCCAGTTTAGGGCCATTTGCAGGTCTAAGTGGTTTCAAGTTAGCTTCAGCAAGTCGTCGCCTTACTGTCCATGCGCTTGGGTTACTTCCTCCGAGGCGTCGAAACTGATTTGTAAGTTCAGTTCCTGTGAGAAAGCGATTACGAAGCATTGTGTTCACCAAGTATCGATCTTCTCGTGCTGTGGTACACCTGGTTCTGCCTGTTCCTGGTCTGCGTAGGTTAGAGCTAGTTTCCTCGTAACGTTGGAGAACTCTTTGTACTGTTGAGAGCGACACACCGACAGTCGTGGCTGTATCGCGCTGACCCCGGCCGTTTTCCAGCATTGTGAGTATTCTGGTGCGTTCTTCAGGTGTAAGCGACATGATTACTGCTTAAATAATAAATATTGAACACTATCAACATGGTTTATGTACCCACTTAAATGACAGATTAGAAACAAAAAAGCAAAAACAAATGTAGTAATTTCGTAGTTCCATCTTCGAAAGTCTCCGTTTCTCAAATTTGATTTTTTTATGAAATAACTTTACAATAACTAAGAAGTTTTAATGACTTCATTTAAGGAGTATTAAATTGTCTATTAAACACAATTTATTCCATGAAGCTAGCCTTCTTAGTTTCCGAGATTTTTAGGATTCTTTAAGTGACCCGGATTCATCGCTCTCGAGTGTTGATGGTTTTGTCTTTGACTTCCTTGTCTATAATCTCATGTGCACATGCAATGATAACATAAGTCTCCGCCTGGAAGACTGTTGCATATTGCCCTAGACTAATACTCGCTGAGTAATCCTTAGCATAAACGCCTGCACCAGCACCAGACTCCATTTTCGATCCGTCTGTATACCATGTAAGAGTGTTTGGTCCTTGTTGCTTAAGTCCTTTACTCCATTCTTCCCTCGTAGGAACATAGATTTTATATTCTTTTTTGAATATGTGCACAGTCTGTATCTTGTCACATCCCATGCGCATAAGCCTTTCCATACCTGTGTCTAGTTATAGATTGGTATGTCTGGTTTTGGGCATGTCAAAATTCCACATGCCATTTAACGATAACCTGTGTAGGGCCTTGGCCGCATCTGTTTGAATGTGTATTTGAAGCGGCTTTAGATTTAGCAGCATTTCCATAGATGCAGTACGTGTTGTACGAAATGCTCCGGTAATTGCCAGGCAGGCCAACCGCTGAAGTTTTGTCAGTGTTTGCCCGCACGTGCCTAACTCCGTTCTAGGCCACCACACAATGCTGCCATAAGTAATAATGGGTCTTACTATCATTGTGTATAGCCAATAGATGACTCTGGGTTTCAGACCCCAGATCTTTCCGTACGCAGATCTTAGTATACCAAAGATTTTTGTGGCCTTGACCATGATCCTTTCTGTGTGCAGACTCCACGTTAGTTCTTTATCCAAGGTCATGCCTAGATATTTGACGCTCGTGGACCAGTTTAGTTCTGTACCATACAGTTTGAGAGTTTGTAAACCTTGTAGGTTTCTTTTCCTTGTGAATGGTACAACCTTTGTCTTGCTAGGGTTAATCGACAGGTGATTTTCACCACACCACCTTTCAACTTTTCGCAAGGCCTTTTGCATTATTTGCGATACTATGTTCGGAAATTTGCCGCTGATTAGTATAGCCAGATCGTCAGCATAACCAATCGTGTAAAGAGGTCTGGTGTTCAGCTCCTGTAGGAGCAAGTTGACCACTAGGCTCCAAAGTGTTGGTGACAGAACGCCACCTTGTGGGCATCCTTTTGTAGTGGTGGCAGTAACCTCGTCCCCCATTAGTGAAGATGTTATGATTCTCTTCCTAAGCATGATATCTATCCATTTGCATAATGTTTGGTCTATGCCATGGGAGATAGCTGCATTCTTGATTGCCTCGAAAGTAGTGCGATCAAAGGCTCCTTCTATGTCAAGGAAGGCAGCAGCACATACTTCCTGGTTCTCCAACGCTCTTTCCGCACGTGATACAACAAGGTGAAGTGCTGTTTCAGTCGACTTGCCAGACTGATATGCACATTGTAGTCCATGAAGTGGTTTTTTCCGCAAAGGACCCTCCTTTATATGTTTGTCGACCAGCTTTTCCAAAGCCTTTAGTAGGAATAACGAAAGGCTTATGGGTCTTTAAGACCTCGGTTCATCATATCTGTCTCTTCCTGGCTTTGGCAAGTAGACAACCTTCACACGTCTCCAGATTTTAGGAATATATCCGAAGGCGATACACGCTTTGTATAGCCTGCATAATGGCTTAAGTAGCGCCTTTGATCCTTTTTGTAGTAGGATGGGGTAGATCCCATCTAGTCCTGGCGATTTCAATGGTTGAAAGCTACCTATAGACCATAGTAGCTTTTGCTCATTTACTACCTTCTTAGCTACGTCCCAGTCTTTTTTCCTCGTTTGAGTATTCAGCTCATTCCGAGTTACTGGGTCATCCTTTTCGCTATCTGTTATTTCACAGCCCGGGAAGTGGGTTTTAAACATCACTTCCAATGTTTCGTTCCCAGATTCAGTCAGTTTTCCCTCTTCGGTTCTAATAGATTTTAGCTGATCTGATTTTGTAACAGAGAGCGCCTTTGAGAGTCTCATTCCTTCAGGAATATTGTCAATACTTTGACAGTGTACTCTCCACTTTTTCCTTTTTCTCTTACGAACTTCTAGGTTAAATTTAGTAAGAGCTCTTGAGTACTCAGTGAAGTCATTTTTCTTCTTGGCTTAATTGAATGCCCGTCTTGTGTCTCTCCTCATTTTTTCAAAATCAGAGCTCCACCACAGATCCTTTTTGGCCATGACAGCTTTTTCAGGACAGTTTTTAATCCAGGCAGTTCGTATCGCGTTAACAATCCTATCCGCCTCGATCTCTATGTCAAGTACAGATTTTAGTTTACCTCGCACTTCACCTAATTCATCCTTAAGATCCGTCACGTAAGATTCCCATTCAGTGTTCCGTGGGTTTCTCCTTCGTACAGTCTGTATCTGGTTATCAGTTCTGTACCTGAAGCATATGTACCTATGATCAGCACCACTAATTTCTTGACCCTTAAAAAAAGGCAAGCGATGTTGAAATAAGGATGCGGTCTATGTAACCAATAACAAATAAACATTATCTTTAAGAAAATTACTTTGACAAAAAGTTTCCTGAATCATAACAGTGATCAAAATTTATAGCTCGCTTGTAGAATACCTTAAACCTGTAAAGTCTGCCATATGAAACTTTTTGATTCAACGAATGGTTTACGAGTTATTTCGCAACAAAAGTATTAAGAGTCGGGAAATTTAAATAATTGACCTTAATTTTTCATTACCTTATCGTTTAGTACCTACTAAAGAAAATAATCATTATTTTATGTGAAAAACTTTTTCGTACAGTTAACCGTTTCTGAGATTTACTTTTTCCTTTCCTTCACAGGTCAGTGACCTTCAAACAGTTTTCATGAAAATAATTACCTATACCAACCCTAGCTTTTCTGTAAATTTCTCCTATTTTACCTCTCTTCGCTGGTCTTGGCTGATAAACAGCGTTGTGCATGTATACCCTACATGCACAACATTATGCTGACCCCGGGCCCTTTTTTTCTGGCCAGGCAGTTAACTTTTTGTTTTTAGGTGTGTTCTATAATAGTGCAACTCATTTATGAATTACTTAATTTTAATGTTTTATCTTTATTGCTTGTTTGTTCTATGGTGCTGGTCTGTTAAAAAAATAAATGATTTATGTATGTATCTCCTCTACCAAAAAGAAGGACGTCTTTGAGAAAAAATATTGACCTTCACTTTAATGAACTTGACAAAAAGTCTCTTAAATCGTAACAGTGACCAATAATACTTTTACAATTTATTGTGCTAGCATAATTTTTCGAAGGTGAAAATATGACCTTCATTTTTATTAGCCTGGCTTTTAAGTACTACAGAGATAAAAGCAATATCAACCAAATCAAGGGTACAATTCTGCTAAAAAGGCAGAAAGCTGCTAAATATGGTCACACTGACGTAAACAAAATGGTGCTATCTAGTATCTACCAATCACTGCCCCTGCCGCCTTTTATAGCATCGCGCGCGCTTGCAATTTCAGCGACTCGTATTGTAGACTCACATTTTAATAAACTGAACAATATGGATTGTAACGCTAAAATTTTGTTAGGTACCTGTAACCCATATAAAGTCAACATTACGTTTCGTAAAGTAATATGAACATTAAGGACTGTAAATCGAACTGTCTAACAAAATGATTACCTACTCAATGATGACTCCAACACAAAATATTATACTCAAAGCCCGTAGGTACTCCACTTATTTTATTATTTATTAGTCAGCATTAACATTTCGCGAAGTGTAAAAGTTTAAAAGTTTACAATATGGTCTTTAAATTGGGCAATATGGATTGTAATCATAAGTCAAAAAAATTGTGACCTGTATCCCACACAAAGTCATCATTACATTAAGTCAAGTAATATATTACAATATGGACTGCAAATGGAGCTGTCCGTTAACAATATGAACTGTAAAGCGAGTTATATAGATTATAATTCGACAAATTGTTACATGTATCCTACAGAAAGTCAACATTACATTTCGTCAAGTAATATTAACATTATGGACTGTAAACGAGCCTTCTATAAAATTATTTGTTACCTGTACCGCACTTAATGGTCAATATTACATTTCGCAAAGTGTAATGTTAATAATATGGACTGCAAAGTGAGCAACACGGATTGTAACTCAAAACAATTGTTATCTGTATCGTACGTAAAGTCAACATTACATTTTTAAAAGTAATATTAACAATAAAGCCTGTAAATCGAGCTGTCCATCAAAATGATTAGTTGCCTGCACTCCAGTCATGGTAAACAATGCATTTCGCAAAGTAATGTTAACAATTTGGACTGTGAATCGAGCTGTCTATCAAAATTATTTGTTGCCTGTATCCCATATATAGTCAACAATGCATTTTGTAATGTAGTATTAACAATATTCGATTTACTATAATCTTACATTAGTGCTAACGCAACAGATTCTCTCCTTAACTGAACAAATCCTTATTCAAACTGAAATTATATTTCTCATAACAAAAAAAATGTCGAGTTAACAAATTTCAGTTTACTAGTAAAATATTGTATATTGTAGAAAATATTTTTTTTCCGTGTGGAATATAAAATTGGTGGTTATTTGGGTACCGTACCCAAAGGATAAAAAACAGGATCCTATTACTAAGACTTCGATGTCCGTCCGTCCGTCCGTCTGTCTGTCTTTTCGTCCGTCGACAGGCTGTATTTCATGAACCGTGATAGTTAGAAAGTTAAAATTTCCACAGGTGATGTATTTCTGTTGCCACTATAGCAATAAATACTACAAATTAGGAAAAGTGAAAAAGTAGGGGGGGTCTCCGTACAAAAAACGTGTTTTTTTTTCAAACGTGAAGAAACTAGCGCCATCTAGTATGATGGTACGGAACCCTATGTGTGCGGTTCTGACTCGCACTTGGCCGGTTTTAATTTAAAATCTTGTGTAATCTGGCATATTAGATATTTGTTAGTAGACGCCCGCGGCTCCGCCCGCGTGGACATCGAGTGTGCGCGGTGCGCAAGCCGTAGCGTGTTTTTTTTTGGTCATAAACTTTCACTGGCGTGCGCACAACACTTCACCTAAGTCTCATCGTAATCGGTCAAGCCCTACTATGTCGAGTTTTAGCGTGACTATGGAACAGAAATATTTTTTTTACATAAAAAGACTTTTGATACACAGGTTTTTATCAAAACGAAACAGTGTTATTGACAATAGTTACAAGTCAGTTACTAATTTGAGCGTCATTAAAAATGCACAGATATCTTTGAGATAACGAATCGATTAGTAAATGTCTTTACTTATCGATAAAAATATCAGGCACGTACATCGACGCGATCCATCGATGTTTGAATCGATATCAGAATCGTTGGTGGCACTCAGTTAATCATTTTATACGCACCTGCTTGCATACATATTCATTGCCTCGTATATGACTGCGTTTACGCAAGTATCAATGAAAGTTTGCGACATTCCCGATGCAAAATAAAAACAAAAGACGAACACTGGAATTAGCTACGAATTGCAATTAAATTTTATCGCAATGTTTATAAAGTAGTTAATGCAGACATTATCTTGTTTTTCGCGAAATATTTAGGAGTGATCAATTATTTGGCGGTCAGGAATTTTGATCATCATCATCATCATATCAGCCGAAAAACGTCCACCGCTGGACAACGGCCAAGGATTTCCACAACGACCGGTCCTGCGCTGCCCGCATCGAGCGGCTTCCCGCGATCTTCACCAGGTCGTCAGTCCACCGCGTGGGATGCGTGCCTACGCTACGTTTTCCGATGCGCGGTCGCCACTCGAGAACTTTACTGCCCCAACGGTCATCTGTTCTACGAGCTTATTTGATACAATTAATAAATTGTACAGCCACACTGTGCATGCTTTCCGCGTAGCCTTCACTGTTTTGGATATTAGCGTAGGAAAATAATATAGGAAGTGGATTGATTCATAATTAATATTATCACTTGATAGAACATCAGTAATAGTTACTACCTGCAAATTTTCATCAAAATAGATATTTTTTGAGCTTTTTTTTGGTGTATAACAGCTAGCCATAAATGGCAGCCCAGCTAGGAGCTGCTCAGAATTCATCGAAAAGTTATCACAAAAAAACTTTTTATTTCAAACTATGACCAAACGATGTCAATCGGTTTACTGGTTTAGCCGCTAGGGAAAAGTTTGATGGACGGACGGACGAAAGGGCTGGATGTTGATGAATATGTTTTTTTGTTTACTAGTAATAATTTTTGAAAAACCTTAAAACTTTTAGGTACAAGCTCTAAGAATATAATATTATTGTATGCTTGCGATAGTAGGTTCTTGGTAATTAATTAATTAATTATTTCGTATTCTTTTCAACAAACCCTTTCAGTTGATACTCATATCCGGGGGAGGCATAAAAAATAAATAGTCCGCTATCTTTGGAAGTCCGCCATATTGGATTTAAAATGACATCACTCAGCTTACCATGCATTGTGCTCATAATTACCGGAATGTGGTTCTAATTTCGTTTTCAAGATTCGTCCCAAACTAACTAACACGGCAAGTTAAAATAAAGCTTGTATTAAAAAAAAACACATTTAGGGTAAAATATTTTTTTTTTCACGATTACTTTCTTTACTATCGCTGGGCTCGGTCGCTCATATTTAAAGATGTTAAAATATGTGCTAATGTATTATTATGCTCTTGCAAACATTGAAAAACAAGCAAGTGCGAGTCGAACTAGAACTCCGAGAGTTCCGTACCTCCACACCTCTCCACACAACTACATATTATAATGACAATGTTACCTATTCACATTACAAACAAAAGATATCAACGCTAGCGCCAAAAATTTGCTTTTTGTATTTTTTTGTCAGTTCGGACTCCTTAGCAGTACGACTCACACTTAGCCAATTTTTATAATTTGTTATTTTAACTCAGTACCTATTAGTTCTATAATCACACCAAGTTTCATTTTTGTACGTATTACCGTTTTACGAGAGGGCTAAATCAAAAATACTTCTAAAGAATTTTAAAAAAACACGTTTTTTGTATGGACATCCCCCTTATTATTAACTTTTTCTAATTTTTGATGTGTAACATCTTTGCTCTCGCTTTCCTGCAATTTGTGGGAGTGATTTCGTGAAATGGTACGAAAATGTGTAACAGGAAGTCGCGAAAGCGCGGAATTCTACTTTACGAGAGTCCGACTCGCACTTGGTCGGTTTTTTTCGTTACTGTCAGATCCGCCACCCAGGTACAATATCGTCATCAAATCTAACTAACCTAAAGTATTTTGTCACATGTTACACATCATATGCGAGTAAGGTCTCGCTCGAATTTTTTTGTTATATCGGCATCAGAAATACATATTCTGTGAAAATTTCAACCTTTTATCTACCTATTACGGTTCAACCTGCTTACCGATGGTCACCCGTTGGTTGAACGGAACCCCAAAAAACACATCTTGGGTAAAATAAAGATTTTTTTTCACAGCGAAAATACTTTCTGTACTATTGCGATCAGTACATCATAATTATAAATGTTAAAATATGTACTATGTATTATTTTGCTCTTGCAAACATTAAAACAATTTAAAAAAAATTAGATATCGTTACGTAACAGTAAAAGCAACAACTGTAGTCAAAGAAGAAAACAAAAGCTAATTTGCAAAAAGCTTTGTAAGCCAATGAAACACGATACAATCACGCAACGTTATTGATTACAGACTTTCCTCGCAATACTTTTGCTAACGAACCTTCCTAGATGCTAGAGGTAAACAATAGAATAAGGGATCCTATGCAAAATAGTAACCAATTAGAATTGTTTCGTTAAAGAAAAATGCGGGGCCGAATTCAATTTAAAATGAGATTCGTCTACGCTCCCCGCATCGAACGGGGCGAAATTGAAAAAGAGGAATAAAAAAATCGAGAGTGGAATAAATAAAAATAGAGATACCGCTACAGTGCAAGTCGACGTTGAAATGAAAATAAAAAAGCGCAAAGCTTTTTGCGGGAGAAATAAATTAAAAAGTGTCACGATTTTGGGGTGGACCTGTCCCGTGTAGTGTAATTTCTTATTGTAGACAGCAAAGTATATGATGATCAGCAGAGATAGGAATAGGTAAGGCTTATTTACCTAAGAGCGTCGGTGGCGTAAAGGCTAGGTACGCCGCCTCCTGCCCGGGAGGTCGTGGTTCGAATCCTGCCACGTACCAATGTGATTTCGAATTTCGATTTCATTTGTACGTTGATCCGACGCTCTTACGTTGAAGGAAAACATCGTGAGGAAACCTGCACACGCTTCCGAAGTAACTCGCAGGTTGTGTGTGAAGTCGACCGACCCGCAATGGGCCCGCGTGGTCGACTAAGGCCCGATCGCCCTAATTCAGGGTAGTATCGAGCCCCTCGGTGGGGACGTATATGAGCTGACATGATGATTTACCTAAACTTCGAGGAACAGAGACGAAAATTGGAGACTTCCTTACTACATTTTTTTATTTTTCGGGACATTTGTCCCGGGATACGGGTCATGACTTAAGTACATTAAAAATTAATGTTATTCAGCATAATTGGTATACGTTTACCTAAAGTTTGTGACTAGAAATAATTGTTACAACCACTGAATTTTTTAACTGTATCTTATGCAATGTTTTATATCAATATTGAGTGCTTTGAAGAGTGTTGTATCTATATTCTATAACTCTATCAGTAATATTAAAATGGTAAAAGAAAATAAAACAAAGTGAATATTGTTGTGACAATAAGTTGTTGTGTGGGATTATTGTATTAATGTGCTGATTTCATGTGTTTTTTTTAAACTATATTTTTATTTTATTTATTTTTATTATTACAAATTTACAGTCTCTCCAATTTTCTTCTCTGATCTTCGAAGTTTAGGTAAATAAGCCCTACCTATTCAAATCTCTGGATCAGATTCGCTTCACTCATTACCCAACTGCTAAAAAAGTACGGTAAAGTTTTTTGGGTGTATGTGTGTATATCTGTTTCTTTGGCCAAGCCTGTAGCTTGGCTTGATCGACTTTGGAGTACGAGATATCGTTAGATTAGTCTTGATCCCCTGAGTGACAGTAGGATACATTTTTACCCGCCTGCACAAAAAATAGAGGTAATGATTTTTTGTGTAGTTGGGTTAATGTTAATATTATTTTTTAATTAAATTGGTGAGGTTAATTATTGGATGTCATCCCTTCTTCGTTTATAAGATGCAATGAACGAATACAGTATTTTTTTCGTGAATATCCCTATTTTTTTTTTTCAATAATTGATAAAAAATAAAATTTGTCTTTTTGTAAAAAATATTTTCTGCAATTTTAATGAAAATATTTTTGTTTCCAAAATTTGCTCATTTATTTCCAATTTGTTGTATCACGAGATGATTAGTAAACATGACAATGTCCTTTTTTTAGGGTTCCGTAGCCAAATGGCAAAAAACGGAACCCTTATGGATTCGTCATGTCTGTCTGTCAGTCCGTCCGTATGTCACAGCCACTTTTTTCCGAAACTATAAGAACTATACTGTTGAAACTTGGTAGGTAGATGTATTCTGTGAACCGCATTAAGATTTTCACGCAAAAATAGAAAAAAAAAACAATAAATTTTAAGGGGTTCCCCATACAAAGAACTGAATCAAAATTCGCAAATATTGTACGTTTACGATTTGATACTGTTTTCGTTGAATAAAAAACATCGATCACGGTTACAACGAACTACAAGAACTTTTTATATCATGTTACTTGCTACTACGGAACCCTTCATGGGCGAGTCCGACTCGCACTTGGCCACTTTTATTAGATAGGTACACGGAAAAAAATACGATAAAATCGCCGAAAACTAATTATTTATCGGCCATAATCAGTTGTAGTTCACAATAACAATGAAATGCATTTAAAACTGTAGGCGAGTCCACAATACTCAGGGGAAACTTTCACCTAAAATTATATATTTTGTGGGTCGTCACGCTTTTCCAGGGCGAGGGGGCGAGGGGGCGGGGGGGAGGGCAGGGGCCGTTTGGAGGGGTGCTTTGTGCTCGCCGTAGGTGGCTGGGCGGTATGTATAGTCGAGGTGTGATTGGCATGACTATTAATTGCTTTGATTTCTTGATAGAAGTCTTCCTTAATTCGCAGTTAGAATTTTAGTTATTTTTAGTTTTAGTTAGAAGGGTTTATTTATTGATGTACAGAAAAAAGTACGTTAAAATAAAATCTGACTCGTACTGTATAAACTATTATTCTGCGTCTTACTTTGGTTTGGTAATATATTTATTATTGTATTTATGTAGTTATTAGTTTATAATTTATTTATATAGGTATGTATAATATATATGCTTATATATATAATTGGCTGTCCAGATTTGAACCCGGTACCTCTGGTTAGATGGACCGAGTCGTTACCGGTTGAGCCACCGACGCTTTTTTTTTTTTTTTTTCAAATCTGGACAGCCAATGTACCAATGAGTTTTTTAAAAACTTACGTACATATACTCACCGATTGCTTTAACGGTGAAGGAAAACATCGTGAGGAAACCTGCACACGCCTGCGAAGAAACTCGAAGGTTGTGTGTGAAGTCGACCAACCCGCACTGGGCCCGCGTGGTCGACTAAGGCCTAATCGCCCTGATTCAGGGTAGGCTCGAGCCCCTCGGTGGGGCCGTATATGAGCTGTAATGATGATATATATAATTATTTATTTTACAGTCCTAGTAAGATTTTATTTGTTAGTATCTAAAAAGTTATAAAAGCTTAATATATTTTAGTCTAAGTTTAAAATTATCATTCATTTTTTTTTGTTGTTGTTGCACGCGTAATATGTACCTACCTGTCTCCTTGCTTTTTCTCCGAGCACTGCGTTGTCTGGTAAAAATAGCTCTTAGCGATAATACCTCCTAAATTGTACGTCTTTTAGTTGTTAATAATTAAATTTTGTATATGTATTTATTTATTTTTATGTACAATAAAGAGTTATTTGAGTTTGAGTTTAAAATTTAAAATACAAAAAAATATTCTTCGGTTTAAATTCAAATCACAAAAACATGGTTTTGCTTAGTTTTAGTGCAAAGGGAACAGATAAGATGACAGGTTACTATGGCACACGCCTTAAGACAGTTGCTTGCTGCTTTACCAACACTATTGCAGCCCTCGGAAACTTTTAACAATGGATCACGAATAAACACCTACACTTGGTGGTATACAGGTGTTTTTCTTTCTAACCTCTGCCTCGTTGTGTGGCACTCACAGGGACCGCCCGCCCGTGCTGTTGCGTATTAGGCGACGATATACATGGCAGGCGGGGGGGCGGGGGTTATTTTCGTCTCTTTATGTTAATTTAATTTTATAATAAATGTTAATATCCTTTTAATTTAGTAGGCACTATATGCCTGTACTTATTGAATGAAAAAATTAACTATCGGGGCCCAAAATTAGTAAAAATATAAGAATTATACATTATTTATCTAAATAATGTATAATTCTTATATTTTTACTAATTTACTATCTAGATTGCCCCTATATTTTTTACCTTGATAGAATAGATATTTGATAAAATCAATGTATTATACTGCTATGTCTTAAACGAAACTTTCTATCAATTTGCCTTTCTTCTTCAGATTTATACTGATCATATTTTAAATAAATAAATAAGGTCACTAACAGTTTAACCCATAAAATAGTCAGATGATATTGATAAAAACCATTTTCGGGTATCCACTAATGAAAGTAAAAATCATGCTCAAATTCGAGAAGTAAAAGTGAGATATTTATTTTAACAATACATTGTAACAATAGCTTGATTACACAGGAATTATGAGGTTAATCTTATCACATTAAATTGTTGATTTTCTTCCTCATTTCTAGTTGTTTGATTTAATCCGATATTAGTTATGTATATGTAGGTATATTCTTGGGTTCAAATTCAAATCACAAAGACATGGTTTTGCTTTGTGTGAGTGCAAAGGGAACAGATAAGATGACAGGTTACTATGGCACACGCTTGCTTCTCTACCAACACTATTACAGGAATCAAAGAATATTATTGGTACCAAAGAATCAATAAATTTAAATGTCTTACGTCTTAATTAAAGGACTCGTCTATAAATACGGGCCAGTTCTAATCCAGCCAGCACTTAGTTGCGGGGGCAATCGGGCGTTATACGCATTCCTAACGTTTACACAGTTTTCTGTCCTGAAACCAAAGTTGGACGAGCTCGTTTCCGCTACCTACAAATTAACAGCTATCTTATAGCCATTTCACCGAGCTCTATCTATACCGAATTATAAATGACGTTTGAAGGGTGAGCTTACTCAGATTTTTAATTAAAATCGGTGAATAAAAGCACTCATGTTCACCGATGATCACTCAACCAGCTTTAGTGTCAGTTACCTACGCGTATGGTCGCGATATTAATCATACTGAAAACGAGTAATTAAAACACTGGTGCATGCCTGGGATCGCATTTCCATGTAAAGTTCAGATTACATTGCTGGTGATTGTAGTTTTTCCTTACATAACAGCATATTTAACCCCCAAAACCAATGCTGCTTCATGAACAATAAAGAAATTTTTAACAGACTTCAAAAAGGGAGGAGGTTTCTTAATTCGACAGTATATGTATATTTTTTTGTATGTGTGTTCGCGGATAACTTCGTCGTTTATGAAACGATTTTGATGATTCTTTTTTTTGTTGGAACGAAGTTATCCCAAGGGTAGTACCATGATAAGGAAACCAGGATTTAATGATGGCATCCCAGAGAAATCGAGGGGAACCTTAGTTTCCTGTTTGAAGTCGGTTTCTTTGTTCAAAATTATGTAGTAAATAAAAGGCTTCCAAAAATTTGGTACTAGTTAGTGTTCCGCACTTAAAGCCAAAGAGTTCGTGCGTTCGTCTGTCTGTCAGCGGGCTGTATTGCATGAACCGTATTAGGAGACAGTTGAAATTTTCACTGAGTGTGTATATTTCCGCTAATAAGAAATAATAAAAATTAAATTAAATTAAATATTAACGGGGATAAGTTTTTATATCATCTACAAGATACGTGATATGTTTTAAAAGCTTTTATTTAGTTTGATCTGTCCCGGTGTCTCTAATGAAATCTTTCAATTTAAATTTGACCCACTTCCCGGTTTCCGATTGAGACGAAATTTTGCATGCATACGTATGTACCTCGTGACAATGCAATATTAAAAGCTTGTACTTAAAAGCTTCTAGGTTTTTAGTTCTTTTTTTGTACGACGGTACGGAACCCTTCGTGTCTGTAGTCGACTCACACTGGCCAGTTTTTTGTTTTCACGATGTTGTCCAACTACGACGCTACAAATTTGCTACAATTTTGTAGAGCGCGTTGATGTTTTTTGTAAGACTATTAATTATTATGTTTTAATTAATATTTGTAATTTTTTCAAATGGATGGATATTCATAGTTTTGTAATCCCACAACAAATGAATAATTTTAAATGTTTAATAGTTGTTTCGTAATAGCGATACAGTCTTTGTAATACCAAAGTATATAATATATTAGTACTAACATACAGTATGGACACTCCCTGCCGCTCTCTAGATTGCGACCTCACCCCCTCGTCACCCAGATTGATACAGATTGCTTACAGTTTGGTTGTCGAACGTATAGAATTTCGCCGCCATTTTGTTTATTCCGTCATTCGTTTTTTGAAATGTCATTTCTGGCCCATAGTATGTATGTGATAAGTCGCAATCATTCGCAGGGTTTAGGCGACTAATGTCTAATATCGGCATTCATGCGACGATGTCTAGGATGTCTTTGGAAAGTAAGAACGAGTTCTAAAACAAACAAACTAAGTATGAAACAAGTATTGTAGGCTCTTATCCATAATTAGGCGAACTAGTTTGACAGATGAAGTGTTGACAGGTATGCATGAAAACTAATGATGGGGTTAATGTCGATATTTTAGTACCGCTTTGAGCTATGTCTGTCAAGTCTGCCACTTTTAATACACGATGAAAACAATGACGAAACGTTTACGCTCCAATTAAAAAAAATCTTGTCGGATTATCATCATCATATCAGTTCATATACGTCCCCACTGAGGGGCTAGAGCCTACCCTGAATTAGGGCGATCGGGCCTTAGTCAACCACGCGGGCCCAGTGCGGTTTGGTCGACTTCACACACAACCTTGGAGTTTCTTCGCAGGTGCGTGCAGGTTTCCTCACGATTTTTTCCTTCACCGTTAAAGCAATCTGTGTCTTGTCGGATAATGAATTTTATTCAGTAAATGAGTCATCATCATCATCATCATCATAAATATCAGCCGAAAAACGTCCACTGCTGGACAAAGGCCTCCCTCAAGGATTTCCACGACGACTAAACCAGTAAATGAGTATATTAACAAATTTAAATTATTCTTATTGAAATGACATACAGACAGATTGATTTATTTATGTATGCAGCAAGTATATTATAAGGGTAACATATTACTTAGGTAATTATATCTTATAGTATTTTTTTCACTCCCAATAAGAACTTTTGTACACGCCTCTACCGTTCGTATTTCATTACTTTTTTACTTACTAGAAAACTCTTACAGAGTTAATTGTAAATCTATGTTTTTTTACTTAAGTATGTTGAAAATAAATAATATTGTTTGAAATACCTAGGAGTAACGTCACAGCTTTGCAACGCCATTTATGTACTCATTTTGTGATGTCGATGAATTAAAAATCGAAGACTTGATGGAAAACAAAACGAGTAAGGTTTTCCGAAGTTTTTTTTTTTTATTATTCACAGTTGGTAGACCCTTGACAACATCTCACCTGGTGGTAAGTGACGATGTTGCCGAAGATGGATAAATTAAGTAGTATAAATTTAGTGATTAAGAGTTCATAATTTATTAAAGTAAACCTTTTATTACATCGTCTCAAATTTTTTCCTCTGTGTGTCGCGTGACGGTCGCTTTCGTCTGACGGTATGATCGTTTCGTCCTCTGTACCCTAGCGAGAGCAACTATGATCGTTACGTCGTCTGTACCCTAGCGAGAGCAGCCAAGATCGTTTCGTCCTCTGTAAAGTTTCACTTTTACCGTGGTTTCATAAAACCACACACTTACTTTTTTTCTGATGCTGTCGTCATCCCTGTTTAGCTTAAACTTGGCGACCAATAGGTCAAGTCGGAGAGCAATTGCGCCAAGTTCGGCCCTATCCCGAACCCCAGAAAGTTTAGGAAGAATTTTTAATCAGCAGCGCGCGCGGGGGCGGAGGCGTCGCGACGGCGCGGCAGTTCGCGGCGGCTTGGCGCGGCGCCGCCCGCGGATCGCCTCGCCAGTCGACCCAGCCGCCATGGCGCGCCCGTACGTCCGCTCAGCCTTGCCCCCCGCCAGCGGGCCCACTCGCTCGACCCAGCCCGCGCGGCCGCTCTGAACCGCTCGCGCGCGGCACCCACCAAAACTGAATAAGTTCGACAAATCCTCCTCTTACCTGGACCACTACATAGACAAGTGTTTAAGTGTTTTTTTTTTAATTTCAGTAGTACAAAATTTGTAAAAAAATATCTTCTGTAGTTTCTAAAGTAAATGTTAGTATTTTTTAAAGAGTACAAAATTATAAATTTAATTCATAAGTAGCACAGTAGCGTTTAGATTAAAATACGAATAAATAACAGGGTCAGTTTTTTATGAATTCAATGTGATTGTAGTATAAGTCGCCGCATCGAGATCGCTACTGTTCAAACTGCTTTAAGATAATACGGAGAGAAACTATTAAGGTGAGATATTATGGTAGATAAAATCTGTCAACAAAGTATTTTTGAAAACAAATGTGATGTGTGCATGATTGGTTACGATCGGAATCCGAGCTTATGAACTCATGTATGCTATACTAAAAACAAAATCCATCCTAAGTTTCCATACAGCGTTCTTTGCAAAGCACGGAAACAATCAAGAAAAATGCCACACAAATAAGTCGACAAAACGAAAATATAAGATATTCTCAAAATATTTGCCCATATCGCCAAGGGTGCTTCTATTCGTGCAACTAAGCATTTTCCATAGTCAAATCTCATTAAAAAAAATGATTCTCCATGCACAAAATTGTTCTATCAACTGATCGATTTGTATGGAGCCTATCATTTTTTTTGCCAATAACTTATGAGTTCCTCGAGAAAAGTTGTTCATTTGCACGAGAAGACACACACCTTAGACTATCGGCAGATGTGTAGCGACCCCGCGCCACAAAGAATGGTTCATCTACAACTTCAACAAAACAGCCACGATTATTTTTTCAAAATCAAGAAAAGTAAAAAAAAACTACGAAGTGCAGTGATTAGACTCGGTTTGGTTGGTGGTAGGACATTTTCTAAGCCCGCCTGGCTAGCTACCACTATCTTAACTAAGTCTTGCCGCCGAAACATCAGTGTTAACAACATTGATGTGTTCCGGCTTGAAGATAAGATAGCCAGGTGTCCATTGCGTTGGAGATTCTTGGTAAGCCCTCTTCCATCTTCGGCATCTTCGTCACTTACCACCAGGTGAGATGATGCCAAGGGCTTACCAATTGTGAATAAAAAAAACATTCAGAAGACCCTCGGAAACTCAGTGGACTGCGTAAAACAAAGAGCATGATTTTAACCGCAATTTTTTTTTATTGAAAATTTGAGTGCGTTTGACTGCGACACACCTGATGGAAAGTGATGATGCAGTCGAGGATCGAACACGCTAACTCAAATAATACCTATTCACTCTTGCCTTGAAGATCTCAAATAAACATTGTTATGTTATAAGTACTTCTGTTTGATCTGTTTGTTTGTTTATTTGTACTTAGTGCTATGGAAGAGCTAGGCATCCAAGTTTCTTTATTTTACTTAAAAGGATGTCCAAACACAAAATATCATGTAAAGTCTACCGTTACAAAATAATCAATTTTTGATTTTTGATTTTGAAATGTATGGAAATGAATGGCCAGTTTACTGTGTGCTCTCATCGGAGCAGTCCACTGAGTTTCCGAGGGTCTGCAGAATGTTGTGCACTTTGACATATTTGTATCTATGGATATCACCTAATGACTTCACTTCGTAGTATTTTTATTTATTTTTTATTATATCAGCTCATATACGTCCCCACCGAGGGGCTCGAGCCTACCCTGAATCAGGGCGATTAGGCCTTAGTCGACCACGCGGGCCCAGTGCGGGTTGGTCGACTTCACACACAACCTTCGAGTTTCTTCGCAGGCTTGTGCAGGTTTCCTCACGATGTTTTCCTTCACCGTTAAAGCAATCGGTAATTATTTGTACATTGGCCGTCCAGATTTGAACCCGGTACCTCTGATTAGATGGACCGAGTCGTTACCGGTTGAGCCACCGACGCTTTTTGAGCTTGAAGAGCTTTTTTAGTATTTTTACTTTACTTGATTTAAAAAAAAATATCGTGACTGAACTCTCTCTGTATGAAAATGTACTGAAAAAACTTAGGTGGCCCATATGTTGTCTTGATATGATTGTAATTAGTTGAGTTCCACCTGAAATCTTCAATTAATTCTCAAATGTTTATAAACACTTATCGTTAAGTCACAATTCAATTTTTATTTACAACACACTTGCTCGTAAAATGACCCTTATTGCACAGCTTTTAGTTTCATAATACAGCTTATTCTATACACGTTCTTTTGACTTTAGATATATTATATCATAAGTTCTAGATAAATAAACAGGAGTTTATAAGAAAATAGTATTCATGACAGATCACTTTAGTATAACTAAAAGTCCTGAGCATGCCACTTCCTCGGCGCGCGCATTAAAAATTAATCTACTACGTTTAATTTTCATACTATTGTGTGATTTTTTTTAAAGTTTAAAAGAGGTTCGCATATGTTAAAAAAACAAGGAATTTCTATTACATGTATTAGATACATAGAGCGTCGTCGGCGCAACGGCAAGGGCTGCTTCCTCCTATCCGGGAAGTCGTGGTTCGAGTCCTGCCACGTACCAATGTGTTTTCGAATTTCGATCTCATACGAGTATGTATACGTTTATCTGACGCTCTTACGGTGAAGGAAAACATCGTGAGGAAACCTACACACGCCTGCAGAAACTAGAAGGTTGTGCGTGAAGTTGACCAACCCGCACTAGGCCCGCGTGGTCGACTAAGGCCCGAGCGCCCTAATTCAGGGTAGGGTCGAGCCCCTCGTTGGTGAGTTACATATAAATTCCTTGATTGAAAAACGTCGTATAACAGTCATAAACATTAGTAATTCACTTCTCTCCGTCAGCTCGAACTCTAATTCTACCTTGACTGTAATGATCAACTTAGCTCACTCGTGTCATAAATTAGTAATTAACATCTACTTCTCAATATTTGCTTAAATAATTGTTATTCTAATAATTTTAAACAAAAAAAACCGACTTCAAACAGGAAACTAAGGTTCCCCTCGATTACTCTGGGATGCCATCATCGGATCCTGGTATCCTTATCATGGTATCACCCTTGAGATATCTCCTTTCTAACAAAAAAAGAATAATCAAAATCGGTTTATAAACGACGAAGTTATCCGCCAACACACATAAAAAAAAATTAAAAATATGTACGGTCGAATTGAGAAACTTCCTCCTTTTTGGAAGTCGGTTGAAAATGAACTAGTAGACCCTTATATTCTAATACAAACAGCATACGAACTGTTTCCAAAGACAACGTCTATGATTTAAGTCTAGTCGCAAACTCCTAAATCACCGAGCGGCGGTGCCGACAAGACTCCTACTCCGCGTGCAATCCGCAAATTGTTTGTCGCCCGCCTAACAATTATATTTAGACCGAAGCTAAGTCCGAATGAATACCGAATGCCGATCGTACGTCGAACGCTCCGACAATTGTTTCCAATTTCAAATTCACCAATGAAACTTTAACAGCATTCAGTGAATGCAACCGACTATGTTGTGTCTGATATATTGCTCCCCGCTTTTGTTTACAAACGTTAAAATAACCCTCCTTTTTTCGTAGACGGGTAATAAGCTAAGCGTTGACCAAATGAATAGGTGAATGCCTATCAAGTTCAGAATCAAATCAAGTCCCTATTTACATAACGAGTTTACAACCACGTTTTTGTGACTTAGAATAAATTTTCACGCAAGCGGAAGCAATGTTTTTTGTGTTCAAAGCTCATAAATTACAGAAAAAAACCGGCTAAGTTCAAGTCAGAAACAGCACACAAAGGGTTCCGTATCATCATACTAGATAGCGCTAGTGCAAAGGGCTCCGTACGATCGTACTAGATGGCGCTAGTTTCTTCATGTTTAAAAAAAACACGTTTTTGTATAGACTTCCCTTATTTATTTTTTAAAAATTTTAGTATTTGTTGTTATAGCGGCAACAGAAATACATCATCTGTGAAAATTTAAACTTTCTAGCTATCACGGTTAATGAAATACTGCCTGGTGACAGACTCACAGCGAAGTCTTACTAAAAGCGTCCCGTTTTTACGCTTTGGGTACGGAACTCTACACTTTTTGGACAATAGTTGGAATAAATTAAGTATTTTGAATGAGAATAATGAAAATTCACACATATACATTGCCCAATTTGCAGCTAAACGTTTCATTATAGATGTACTTGAAGCCTATGAGAATTATTTTAAAAATAGAATAGCTGCTATAGTGCGTGACAATAAAAAAAAACCGGTTTTTCGACCATAACTTTTTTGGATTTCAAATTTTTTTTACATTTCTTCACCATCTGATAGATCTTGTCAATCAGCGTCCTTTGACACCCTATTTATCTATGAACTACCAATAACTTCCATACAATCGCCGTGTCGCACTAAACTCTTAAATGGGACCTAGTACCCAGCGATCTAAAAGTCATTTTCAATGACAAAATGACCATTGCATTGATGAGTACCAAAAAACATCTGAATAATGCAAAAAATCCTGACATTTTCAAAGTCAGGCCGGAATCCTGACAGGACCCTAAAATTCCTGACATGTCAGGACAAATCCTGACGTCTGGTAAGCCTATACATACATATCTCTTACTTGTACAAATAAACAATAATTAAACCAAGAGTAAACACGATTTTATTCAATGATAAAGATGCGCCAGCACAGCGTTATGTATGATATCTCAGCGATATTTAGGTATGAGATCTTCATTGTAAAATTACAATCCATACGTTTACTTAGATACAGTCGAGTTCATTAATATATTGGCAGTGCCAATAGTTCAAAACATTGTAAGCGTCAAAATGAATATAAAGTTCTATACAAACATAATATGTGTAGATATCAATAAAATGTTATCATGTAAACGGTTCATTATTTGTTTGTATAGAACTTTAGAGGTATTCATTTCGACGCTTACAATGTTTTTAACCATTGGCCCTGCCAATATATTAATGAACTCGACTGTACCTACTTACCGTCAGCAAAGAAGATTTAAATTTTGAACCATTTTTTTGTAACTCATTTCAAGCAATAAATATCCGTCGTCTTACTAATAACAACAAAGTCATTAACAAAAACTTATCTATCAAAAAAGCTCAAAAACAATCCGAATAAATTTGTTCCACTAAACTTGCACAATAACGGACGGTTAAAGAATAGGAAACCACTAAATCATATTCGGTCTTTTGTGCGGACATCACAAAAGAAAAAGAACTAGACCATGTAGTTTTTACTTCGTTTTTATCTTTTTAGACGCGTGGGCCTAACGGTGCTGGCAGCATTATGTTACGAAGGAGACCCAGTGTACGTGAATAAGATTGCGCAAGAGGGGTCTTATTTGTGTTTTTTTTTTGTTCACGACTTTTCGTGTCCAAGGCATGGTTGCGTTGGTATTCCGAACGCATTGTTACGGGGGTGGCCGGTGAAAGCGAGTCTTATCTGAGCCATGTCAAGCTTGGGACGTTTTGTTCGCAAGTTTAAGATTAGAAGTTAGTTTTGGCAGCGTAAACTTACATGCTGAGTTGTGATAAGTCTAAGTTGGGCTTGCAATACACAGCGCAATGAGGAAACGTATTACATACATTGTTAGTGTTTTTGAAAACAAGTAGAGTTTTAAGAATGTTTCAAAAATTATGTTTTATTAAGTATATACAAAACCTTTGTTGAATTGTGTTATTTAACATTAAAATAGAACAATTTACTGGAAAGAAGTTAAGTAGGTAAGTAGATATATTGGTGTCATATGATAACTACTTCTTTGAAATCGCTGCGGAAAGATTTACATATATTATGACTAAAATTATCAAAAGTAGCTTTTCCCGCGGCTTTGCTCGCGTGAGCATCGTTTGAGGTTTAGCGGTACGCAAGCAGCACGTGGCACGCGAGCGTAGACAGCAGTTTACTCCAGATCCCTCGAGAACTATGTGTATCGGGCTGTTCTGATAAGTAGTATACATATCATTACTCATTTTTATCCCCTTCAAGCATCTCTGTGCAAAAAAACAACAACAATCCATTGTTCCGACCAAAAAAGAGGTTTTTTTAGCTCCCTCAGGATCTGTATCGGACTATGCTATTTTCACGGAGTAAAAGTAGCCTATGTCTTTCCCCATGACACAGACTACCTGCGTTACAAATAAACAAACACATTTTCACATTTATAATAGGTATTAGTAAAGATTATTGAGACAGACAGACGTCTTTTGAACTCGTTTTAGTTTGGCTGTCCAACCACAGATGAGATACTAGTTACAACGTGTCCAACTTCCTCTCAAACTTAGGGATGATGACAGCATCAGAAATAAATTATGAACTCTTGATCACTAAATTGCCCTCCTACTTAAACTTCGGAAAACCTTGCTCGTTTTGTTTTTCATCAAGTCTTACATTTTTAATTCACCAAAACCACAAAATGAGTACGTAAATGACGCTGATAAACTATGACGTCACGCCTAGGTATTTCAAACATTTTTAGAACAAAGTGTCGTTTTTGATAGATGATAAAAAGTAACTCAGATGACTAGCATTCGTCATCCCTATTTCTTAATGACAATTGTAATTTGTGTAACTTTCTAAATATGTTCTAAATAGTTTTAAATTTGCACGCTTTTACCATAATTCACTGAGTTTATTATTGCTGTTTTGAAGTTCTGTGAGGCTACAATTAAATAGTAATTTGGAATGTATTGCACATTGTGTCGTGTGTTTTGCTCTATTTGTAGGCATTTTCGACTAATAAATAACACTAAGGTTTTAGGTTAATTTGGTTGTGATGCCGAAGTTTAAAAAAATATTATAAAGAACCATCAGATTTATTTTTATAGTATTTTCTCTATATTTTTTGAAGACAATTACTTGATAAGCCTTGGGCTTCATCTCACCTGATGGTAAGTGAAGATGATGCCGAAGATAGAAGCGGGCTTACCAATATTCCGCACCACCTACGTAATAATAAAGTCGATTAGCTTCACATCAGGAGGTCGCGGGTTCGATTCCCGGCGGAGTCTAACCTTTGGAGACTCGGTTTGGTTGTTGGAAGGGCATTTTCTAAGCCCGCCTGGCTAGCTAGCGCCATCTTTATTAAATCTTACTGGCAAACATCAATGTCAATAACATTAATGTGTTCTGGCTTGACGATAAGATAGCTAGTTCTTCATTTCATTAGGGAATCTTGGTAAGCCCGCTTCTATTTTCGGCATCATCATCACTTACTATCATCACTTATCACATGGACATGGGTCTACACAGGAAGCGTTACAGAAACTAAACTAAACTAAAAAAAGAACGTCAAAATCTGTTTACAATCGGCTAAGAAATCGCGTAACAAACTTTAAAAAAAACATACAGTCTATTTAAAAACCTCCTCCTTGTTTTAAGTCGGTTGAAAAATTTTTGTTTCTCATAACTTTCATATTTTAATTGACTCTTAAATCACCTAACTTCTGATATATTTACAGAATCAATTTTAATTACATAAAATCGGTGAATATAAGCATGTCATGTTCACCGATGATCACCCAAACAGCTAACAGCTTTAGTGTCAGTTACCTACGCGTATGGTCGCGATATTAATCATACTGAAAACGAGTAATTAAAACACTGGTGCATGCCTGGGATCGCATTTCCAAGTAAAGTTCAGATCACATTGGTGGTTGATTGTAGTTTTTCCTTACATAACAGAATATTTAACCCCCAAAATCAATGCTGCTTCATAAATATTAAAGAAATTTTTAACCGACTTCAAAAAAGGAGGACGTTTCTCAATTCGACCGTATATATTATATTTTTTTATCGGCTAAGAAATCGCGTAACAAACTTTAAAAAAAACATACAGTCTATTTAAAAACCTCCTCCTTGTTTTAAGTCGGTTGAAAAATTTTTGTTTCTCATAACTTTCATATTTTAATTGACTCTTAAATCACCTAACTTCTGATATATTTACAGAATTTTAATTACATAAGGTCGGTTTTTTATTTTTTAAGTAAATTGCTAAGGTGTGTGTGAAGTCGACCAACCCGCACTGGGCCCGCGTGGTCGACTAAGGCCCGATCGCCCTAATTCAGGATAGGCTCGAGCCCCTCGGTGGGGACGTATATATGAGCTGATGTGATGTGACGAATGAGACAGACAGACGTCTTTTCAACTCGTTTTAGTTTGGCAGTCCAACCACAGATGAGATACTTGTTACTCGAGCCCCTCGGTGGGGACCTATATGAGCCATCGAGTTATATGTACAATATAATATGATGATTGATGATGATAACTCGATGATATGAGCTGATATGATGATACGCACTCTATTAACAAAAATCAAATTATATGACAAACCATTTACAGATATTATACAATCATCTTCATCTTATTTCTAACACGACCAGCATGAATGTTTTGAGTAGGAAGAACCTTTCATCATGTACCTTCATATCGAGTAGACTGTAAGTCAGGTTACGAATAAAAATAGCATGAAAACAGGCTAAAGTCCCTCGGTGGGGACGTATATGAGCTGATAAATTAATGTCACACTTTTTGATACTTGCATATTATGTAAATTAAAACCCATATTATGGTACTTAGCATACGTTCGGTGGCGTAACGGTTACGGCCGCTACCTCCTGTCCGGGAGCCCGTGGTTAGAATCCTGCCACGTACCAATGTGTTCTCGAATTTCGATTTCATATGTACGAGTACGTTTATCCGACGCTCATACGGTGAAGGAAAACATCGTGAGGAAACCTGCACACGTCTGCGAAGAAACTAGAAGGTTGTGTGTGAAGTCGAACAACCCTTAGTGTATTGTTTTATCGCAGTATTAAATTAATATTTTGACAATATAACACACCTTTACGCCATGCGGTGGCAACTGATATGCAAAACATGGAAGTGATACTGCATGCGCAATATCGCGGGAATATGAAAATCTCACTGAAAATTGCAATTGATTTTTTTTATACCGCTTCTGAATTGAAAAAAGTGTTGGCCAACAAACAAAACTTTTTTTATTACAATACTTGCTTTTGCCTGCGGCTTCGCCCCGTGGTTTATGACCGGTTTTTAGGGTGAGTGGTGCGCGAGCCTCAAGCGGCTACTCGGACATCAGTTTCCTCCAGATCCCTCAGGAACTATATCGGGCTACTCTGATTAGCATTCTATGGCACTATCTAAACCAATTCTCTACAAAAGAATCACTTCAAGCCGTTGCTCCGTTGCGACGAGGACGTACGCGAGCGTGGAAATGATTTTTTCCCAGATCCCTCGGGAACTATATCAGGATAGGCTGAGTAGTAAATTATGTTATTTCCCACCTCTTCAACTATCTCTGTGCAAAAAATCACAACAATCCATTGTTCTGTTGCGATGTTAAAGAAATGCACCAAAAAAGAGTTTATTTCAAGTTCCCTCGGGAACTGCATCTGACTATGCTATTTTTACGGGATACAAAGTAGCCTATGTCCTTCCAAGTGATAAAAACTACCTGCAAGCGAAATTTAATCAATATTTCAATTCAATTCAATTAGTTTATTTTCTTACCACAAACTTTGTGGGAGACTGGAGCCTAAACTAGGAAAATAAAATTTCCTGTATTTTAGGTCTCCAGGCCCCCTAATCGGCTTATAGGTAAATAAATATATTAGTGGTTCGATGTAGCAGACGTTGGTCGAGGTGTTGAAGCGTGAAAAGGCAACAAACATACACATTTTTCACGTTTATAATATTAGTGAGAATTAAATTCATAAATTCACCAATAATTAGCAATGAATTTGTCAAGAATAAACTTTCCTTTCGGTGTTATATTGCTGTTACTGATAGTTACTATAAAAAAACATAAAAATCTAAGAACTTTCCCATAATAATAATCTCAGTTCGTACGAATGCTTTACGGCCATTTTACTGTAAATAAAAAGGGTTTATTTCATTACGGTCCGCTAATTTTGTTTTCGAAAGCGTGAACATTCAGTAATTGTAATTTTTTAATTGGAAACAGAACTAATTAATTTTCTCTGCAAAATTTGTTTAACATTGAAACAAATACTTTAGACGAATCAATGTTATTGGTCTTAATTCCAACAGACTGTAACAGTTTTTGACGTAAAATGTTTTTAAAATGACATACGGTTAGAAAACTGAAATGTAACAGTTATAACGAAAGAGATTTAGATATGTTTCCAGTAGAACCGGCTAATTGTATAACAACCTAATTTCTTCGAAAAAACAAACCTCAATAGTAATCTAACCACGGAGGAAAATTGAAATCATCAACCGACTTTCAAAAAGGAGGAGGTTCTCGATTCGACTGTATATTTTTTTATGTGTGTTACACCAGAAATTTTGACTGGGTGAACCTATTTTGGTGATTCTTTTTTATTTGATAACTAGTGCTGTGGTCCCATATACATTTTATCAAAATCGGTGTAGTACTTTATTAGGACATTAACAAAAACCAAAAATAATAATGCAAAATTGTACGAAATTGTTGCGATGGAAGTCGGTTTTTTAACGTGTTTAGCGTTTTCAATTATTTCACGTTAAATCAACGGCAGTGTGCCTCGACACAGCCCCGCCCGATTTTTTCCATACCATCAGTAAAAAAGTGGGTACTGGCAATTAATAAATACTATCAATAAATAATACATAGTACGTTTATTTATAGCATAGTACATTTTGAATGATATCAGTTTAATTCCCCTTTCAAAATAAATAAAGAAATGTGAACAGATGCGTGTCAGACCACGCGCAAAGTAGAGTTCTGTATCTTTTCATTAAATAAATGTTTATTTTGAAAAACCAATTAAGTTTTGCAGTATGGAACATAAGATTCTGTATAGAAAACCCATGAACTTCATACAAATCCAACTGCACACTTTCAGTGGGTTGACTTTTACTCCTGAGCTAGGAAAGCCTTCTTGGCCGTGATAATTTTCCTTTTATATTGATCATATGCCCTGTATATAAATGTATAGATTTTGTTTATTACAATAATATTTCCAGTACTTTTCAGAGTTTCTAAAATAGTGGTTTAGCTGGTATGACATGCAATTTAAAAAAAACACTACTTTAAAACTTCATATGTAGCAAAGGAATAATTCATAGAACAAATGATCTTAGTAACCCCTTATTAGTTTAGAAAGACCTATTGGACGATACTCCACACGATAAGCTAAATGAACAAAAAAAATCAGCCTCACTTTTATGTAGGTAAAGGAGGTACCTTAATTTTTTTTATATATATTACTCCATAACTTTACAGGGATAAAATATGATTTGTATAACAATACCAAATTTCAACTTTTGTAGCTGTAAGTCTTTTAGGAAAATGACTATAAGGTACCGACGGACAGACAGACAGACGGACGGAATTGACGAATCTGAAGGGGTTTCGTTGACGTAAAAACGTATAAATTGTTTTTATGTTCACGTACACTTTGTGAAATCTTTATAATATCTATAATTAATGTTTCATCCACGTTACAGTTTGGATGAAATAAATGTAACAACTTTAGTGTTTCCACTTTTGATATAAACGTCAAAAAAAAATCTGACTTTAAATGCAAATTGATAAGCTCATTGGTTATTTTTCAATGTTACAGTCCAAAAAATGTTGACGTTCATTTCAAAGTGGCAGAACAAAACTGTCACTACGCTAGTATATACTAATATATATACTGTGCTGTCAAATTTCACTGGAATTGTAAAGTGGTTATATTTTGCCATTAAAAATAACTTTGTAGATGTGCCTCCCATATATAAACTTGTATATCGCTTGTGGCCGTAATTCGACTATTGTGAACATGTATCGTGCAGTACCTTTCGAATGATTTAAGTTTTATTTCCATTCTTTCATAACAAACACAAAGAAATCCATCAGGTGAGATACAGTCAAACGCACTCAAATTTTTAATACTAAAAAAAAATAAAAAAAAGTTACGTAAATTTTCCATGATATTTAATAAAATAAATCCTTGCTAATGATACACTATTAAACAGTTATTCTGGAACGCAGTGAAACAAGCCTAAATATATAGTCTGTACAAAACGTTGCGAATGGCTGGGCTGTTGTCTGAGCGGTCTGTGTAAGGGCAATAAGATGGCTGTAACGACCCAGCTGACTGGGGGTATCCCCGGCCTTCCGTCTAGATGGGATCTTTGCCGCATTTCTGTCCTTAATTTGGAAACAAAAATGCAAGTTAACTTGTATAAAATTTTAATTTTAATTAAGGTTAAAAATGAAATCATATTATAAACTAATAGAGCACAATTGCACGCACTCTCCATACAAAAAAAAATTCAACCTCTGAATATTATCCGATCACAATGCGGCTGCCGAACTTCAGTTTTGAAGTATGTTTATAGTAAGTAACTGAAATTTCTCCGATTTTTTTTTAAATAGTCTCTTAAAAAAAAGTTTGCACACTAAATTGATACGTAAATAATTTGATTTATAAATGGAAGATACTTCAATGAAAATAATTGTAAGAAAAAATACTTTAAATTAGGTTCTTAAAAAAATAATATTTAAAAAAAAACAGGTACAATTTTTTTTGCAAAATGGGGCAGCTTAATGGTCTTTAAATATGTTATTGACACAATAAAAGATTTATAGGTTTTCTTTTTAGAGTTCCGTACCCAAAGGGTAAAAACGGGAGCCTATTTCTAAGACTCCGCTGTCCGTCCGTCTGTCTGTCTATTTAATGACCGTGGTAGCTAGACAGCTGAAATTTTCACAGATGAGTCGCTATAAAAACAAATACAAAAAATTTGAAAAGTTAAAAAATACAATAACTTACGTACATACTTACCGATTGCTTTAACGGTGAAGGAAAACATCGTGAGGAAACCTGCACACGCCTGCGAAGAAACTCGAAGGCTGTGTGTGAAGTCGACCAACCCGCACTGGGCCCGCGTGGTCGACTAAGGCCTAATCGCCCTGATTCAGGGTAGGCTCGAGCCCCTCGGTGGGGACGTATATGAGCTGTAATGATGATGATGACAATAAACGTTTTTTTTTAAACATAAAAAAACTAGCGCCATCTCGTATGATTGTACGGAACCCTATGTTTGCGGTCTCAGAACACAGAAATTTGCGGTTCTGACTCGCACTTAGCCTGTTTTTTTCAATACAATTAATGATTTGTAGTGTTTTACTAATTTTGGCCATTATAATTTAAAAACTGAAACCTAGCTTTTTACTGTGTCAGTCAATATCATATTGAAAAATCATTTTGATCGGATAATATTCAGGGGTTCTATTCTTCCCTCCCATCGTGCGTGACATCGTACTAAGCAGTTACACAATAATGTTGGTAGGTACTATATGTAGGTAGGTATCTATATAAATTGTACTAGCTGTCCCGGCGAACTTCGTACCGCCTTACATTACATTACACTGCCCTGCCCTACCCTACACTACCCTACACTACACTACACTACCCTACCCTACCCTAAACTACCCTACCCTACCCTACATACACTACACTACACTACCCTACCCTAAACTACTCTACACTACCCTACACTACACTACCCTACCCTACCCTACACTACCCTACCCTACCCTACCCTACCCTACACTACCCTACCCTACCCTACCCTATCCTATCTCTCAAGTTGGATCGAACTGCACATGGTGTGCGAATTTTATTATAATCGGTTAAGTGGTTTAGGAGTCCATTGAGGACAAACATTGTGACACGAGATTTATATATATTAAGATAATAAGATTACAGCATGTAGATTCTCCTCATGGGATATTTAGAAATAGGTTATCCCATTTCTTTATTTTCTTGTTGTGGGACTTCTTGTATCAAAAATTTTTTTCACGATTCTCGAAGTTTTTCCTTCTGGTCGTTTTATGTTTGACAGCCCTACTTGCCTTTTGTGCGGTGTGCTTTCCTTTTGACCTAATAGTTACGAATTAACTATTTAGTAATCTGTGCTAATAGCTAGTTTACTGTGATACAAGATGGCTAAGATTCAATATTTCTTAATTAATAAAGATTTGTAGGTAGATGAATTTCTAAAGTGTATACTTAGAATAGACAGTGAATATCAAAACTTAATTTATACGGAGAAGATTTTCTTAATTATTATATGTATTTCAAACTTTTAAAAGCTTTTGTAGTCGTCGATTTTTAATTTATCTATAAGTTACGATAGTATTAATATATATACTTTGTCTAAGTAATTCTAAGGTTGGATTTAAAACTATACTAATAACAATCTTTTTATTTCTAATCTAAGAAGAGAGTTTCCGAACACATTGCGTTGGGGAATCTTGGTAAGCCCGCTTCCGTCTTCGGCAACATCGTCACTTACCACCAGGTGAGATGTTGTCAAGGGTTTACCAATTGTGTAAAAAAAACAAAAAAAAAAACATAAGTCTTCGTAAACATACCAATTAGTGACTTAAACTATTAAAAAAATCATGATTAATTTATTAGCAAAATTATTAAGCGTGTTGGTTTTATTGTTAGACCTACTGGGCATAAAGTTCTTAATGACTAATTTTGTTAAGAAGTTGAAAATTTATGGCTAATTTGCTAATTTTACGAGTCACTTTTATGGATACCTTAAAAACTAACTAGGCATAGATAAATAGGTTGTTTTCTTTTTTTTTATAGGTATTGCATCTTACGAGTAACTTCTTTTACAATATTTTTTTTGCGACCTTTGTTGTCGTGATGTCGCGGTATTAATCCTACTAGTCCTACTAATATTGTAAACGCGAAAGTTTGTTAGATTGTATGGATGTATAGATGTATGTTTGTTACTCTTTCACGCATAAACTACTCAACGGATCTGACTGAAATTTGGTAAGTGGACAGATTTGAACCTGGATTAACACATAGGCTAATTCTTTTCACCGCAGGCACCGCGAACCCTCGATTAGTCATAGATACGTTGTCCATGTGGGTGAAGCTGCGGGAAACAACTAGTATATTATATTACAGTACAAAGATCAGATATCCTAACAAGTGGTTATAGGAGGTTAACAATTCGACTGTATGTTTTTATATGAATACCTTCAGAAATTAACTAGGCATAGATAAATAGTTTAAAATCTGAGGTAAATTATATAAATATTTTATGTAAATGCAATCTTTTTTTTTTATTCATAGACAACATTTTATTCTCTTCAGGAAAAACTTACTGTTAGTAAACTTTAAAATTAGACTCGTATAAATTATAAAAAGTTTGTAATGTAAAGCACACTAGTTCTGTAAAATTAACTTTAAAGCCATTTTTCGTGCAACTGTACTGAAAAAAATATTTTTTTTAACTAAGCGTATACAGCCAACGCACACACTAAATATAAGGTGTAAAATCTCAAATGTACTGTAGTTACAGCCTGGCAAAAAAGGGTTTGGGGAAAATGGGGGCGCTTCTTTTACACTTACTCATTCTTATGCCGGTAATACTACATATTTTTGTTATTTTACTCCTTAATTACTCCTCAACGATAGAAAACCCAAGGTTGAAAAGAACACCCTAATTTTTGATGATGTTCCTTAAAGTTAAAAGCTATCAGAAACACGATTGAGCAGTTTTGGCTCGATAGAAAAAATCGCAAAGATAGGTTTACATCGTTACTTTCAACTCTAGTTATGACTAATATTTTGAAGTTTAATTTTTTTTAAATATACAACAATATTTGTTGTGAAAATACAAAGTGAGTATTGTTATTATTTTTTATACTTTCATTGTAGTTTTTGATTGAAACCAAAGACCATTGAAAAAGTGAAAAAGTTTGGTTATTTTTTTTACTCTTTACATGTAAAAAAAAGACAGAGACAACTGTACCTCGCTTTAAGTAATCAGTTTATCGATAGTATAATATTTGAGATTTTTTTTTAATTTATTTATTTACATTTATAGTACCTACACCAAAAACAATTTCGTAAAGCTAATACGTAGAGATACAATGTATAATATAGTGTACAGTAGGCGGTCTTATTGCTAAAAGCAATCACTTCCAGACAACCTTTCATTACAGAAAAGCACGAAATACTTAATTTTACAATACGGCCAGAGAAATAAGCAACTTAATTTACTAACTTAATAATAATAATACATGCTAATATTATTATTCTATACATATATATAGTAACTATTATATAAATATATATGTACTTATATAAAATTACTTAAATGAAATTCAATGAAATATATAAAAAAAGACATCTACTACGCAGCAATGACAAATCCGTTGACAGCAAACTAGTGTTGCCATTAAAAAATCAATTAGTTCCAACTGTAACTCTTTTTGCCAAACTATACACAGTCAATGTATGTACTGAGATTTAGTTCGAAATTCAAAGTCAACTGCGAACTATTTGCTATGCAGAGCGGCAAAGGTATCCCAGATTTTTCGGGCACCGCACTCGGCAGAGGCCCGAGCCGAAATGTATTATAATTTAACTCCCACCAAAAACCTCCCTTTGAAGTTTTGTGACTAGAATTCTCTATTAGTGTGACTTCAGGAGGTTTTACGTTAGTATGGAGACATAAAATTGGATACAAAAATTATGAGTCGTGCATAGAATATAACCAATTTAATTAAAATTAAAAACTCGACTGCCCGTCTTTCTTAACAGTAAAACTGTGTAATGGGATTAAGACGAAAATTTCAACTGTCTTGCGATCACGGTTAATTAAATACAGCCTGGTAACAGACGGACAGACATCGAAGTCTTAGTAATAGGGTCCCGTTTTTACCCTTTGGGTACGGAACCCTAAAAAAAGAGATTAGAACGGCTCTCAAACAGCTAAAAAAAATAAGGCACCCGGTGATGACGGAATTATGGCTGAATTCCTGAAATCAGATGAAATACTGTTTGATATTCAGAAGTTGTTCAATTCGTTATACTCAAGGGACAAACACCTGAGGCATGGCACAGAAGTGTGGTGGTGCTCTTCTTCAAAATGGGCGACAACATCTTGCTGACCCATCTCTTTTCTGAGCCATGTCTCTAATTTGTTTTCGAGAGTCATTACGAATCGTCTTGCACGCAGGTTTGACGACTTCCAGCCTCCCGAACAAGCCGGTTTCCGAAAAGACTTTAGTATTATAGACCACATACATACGCTGCGGCAGATTACACAGAAGACCGAATAGTAATATAATCATTCAAAGCCTTGGATTCGGTCGAAACTTGGGCTGCGTGACAGTCTCTCCAGCGGTGCGAAATTTACTATCGATATATCGAGGTACTGAAGTGTTTGTATGAAAATTCCAGCATATTTGTTCGCCTCCAAGACCAAAATTCGAAACCTATCCAGCTGCAGCGAAGGGTGAGAAAGGGAGACGTCATATCTAAGAAACTGTTCACCGCCGCTATGAAAGATGTCATCAAGTTTCGCTATATCTTCACGTCCCAAATACCGCAGTGTCTTAATATCAAGGTCTTCGACCAGTGATGACATACGGAACTGAATGGTCGCTTACTATGGGCCTTATAAAAAGGCTCATTCATATTCATAACAGCTCATATACGTCCCCACCGAGGGGCTCGAGCCTACCCTGAATTAGGGCGATCGGGCCTTAGTCGACTATGCGGGCCCAGTGCGGGTTGATCGACTTCACACACAACCTTCGAGTTTCTTCACAGGTATGTGCAGGTTTCCTCACGATGTTTTCCTTCACCGTAAGAGCGTCCGATATACGTACATATGATATCGAAATTCGAAAACACATTGGTACGTGGCAGGATTCGAAACATGACCTCCCGGACTGGAAGCAGCGGCCCTAGCCATTGCACCACCGACACACCGACCCTTCAAGGTCTTCGAAAGATATGATGATGATGAATGTTTATATTTTTTGTTAGGAATCCTACATTCTGCTAACTACAGCTTAACTTAATTTTAACTTACATAACTGCAATTTAACCTCCAGTCAAAGTATATATATGTGTATATTAGTACTTTAGTACTAACATACAGTATGGACACTCCCTGCCGCTCGCTAAATTGTGACCTCACCCCCTTATCACCCACATTGATTCAGATTGGTTACAGTTTGGTTGTCGAACGTATAGGATTTCGCCGCCATTTTGAATGTTCCGTCATTCTTTTTTTGATATGACATTTCTGGCCGGTTGTATGAAGTGTCCATGGTGTGCTCCTACTTCCAACTCGCAACGGTCACGCAGGTCAGCTAGCCCCACGGAATAAGGACATTCAATTTTTGATTGAAAGTAACAATTACATTAGAGTTGATTACAAGCCGTCGATGTGGGTAGGGTATTCTCTTGCCTAATGTAAGGTGCAATTTTTCGTATTATTTCCACACAGTACGAGGTGTAGGCGGGGCGGTCTGAGCACGCACGGTACATGTATAGCTCTAACGTTCTACGTACAGTGACAAAGAAAACGCTAAACACGTTAAAAAACCGACTTCCATCTCAACAACTTAATACATTTTTGCATTATTATTTTTGGTTTTTGTTAATTTTCTAATAAAGTACTACACCGATTTTGATAAAATTTATATGGGACCACACTAGAACCACTAGCTTTCAAAAAAAAAATAATCATAAAAATCGGTTCGCCCAGTCAAAAATTCTAAAGTAACACACATTAAAAAAATCACAGTCGCAATTGAGAACCTCCTCCTTTTTGGAAGTCGCTTGAAAAAGAACTCCATTCCGCCTGTTATTTTTTTTATACTTAAGGCCTTAAGATAGGTCAAATGACAACATTCAATTCAAATTATTGAAAGACTGTGTAAAGATATCACTATGGAAAAAATATACATTATAGTTTAAGTAATAAAAAATATATTTAATTGAATACAAAAAATATATACTTTTGACCCTGTTTTTTGGCATTAATAGCAAAATTTCTCGAAAACAAATAGTTAATGTTGAATGAAACCAATACACAAAAATCACTGACTTTATGACCTTTCATTTTAATTGAACACATTTTTTTTAACTTATTTGAAAGTATAGAAAAGTAATAAAAACATGTGAAAATCGAGAATTGGGCGTTCGGTTTCAACTTTACAGCCGCGTTGAAGCCCGCATTGATTTGAACTTAAAATAAGTAGACTTACGTTCGATATTATTTTAACACGTACCGACCTGCTGGGATTCAGGCATCTTTAAGCCTTAAATCTGTAATCTTAGACAGATTGTTCTCAACCAGACATACCTATAGACTTTTATTGCGTGTAAGTGAATAATCTTTTTTTACAACAAAAAAAACGTCGTTCAAGTGTATATCTGACCACACATAGTATCACCCGTCATTTCCTGACATATTTTTTTTCGAAAGGACAAGTTTTGTTGTTGGCCGTGGGGGCCTTTACAACCTCACCGGGTAGGGGAGGCGAGTGCGGAGGGTACTCAACCTAATGCAAAGCAAAAAGATGCAACTGCCTAAGGGCGCCCAGGTGGGCACGGACCTCGGCTTAGGTCGTTGCTTGGACGGCGCGCGGCGGAGGATCGGAGAGAAGCGGCCTGGTACGTGCCGGTAGCTCATATCCTGACAACTCTCTTAGTCTAAAGATACCTACCCTGAACAAGGATAGAAAGGCCTAGACTTTGTCTTGAGAACGGAACACATCGTGATACAAATATGTTTTCAGAAAGTAAAAAGACCCAATGTAATGACACCCCACACGAGGGGGGTACATAAATATATTTTTTATGCCCCTTTTACTTGTGTTGGAGGCACTACTAAAATATTTTTTTATGAACAACTGACTTGCATTTTTACAAGCTCTTATTTACCTTGCAATGTTAGTATATATGTAAGTCCATTTTAAATCTTGCGATCGATTCTAGAGCGATTTTCGGGGGTCCTATTTAGCTAAAATTTATATGAAACCGTATCCCGGTGTCTATAGATCCTTTTGGTATTTTGAAGTTGATCTGATAATGTACTTTGTAGGTGGAATCAAGGTCCCAGGATCGTCTTTTATTTTCAATAAAATCGTAAAAGAATGTGCTTTCCTTTTTTGAATTTGGAAACGTTTATTTATATTCATTTGAGTATTTGACTTTTTCAGCATAAAAATTGATGTAAAATAAAATATTGTATTGTGTGTAATCTACCTAAAAGTTTTTAGGTTTTTCGAAATGAGCTTATTTAATTTGGGTCACAATAAAATTAAACAATTACTTTATTTAAAAATGGTTTTCGAAATAGGTACCTTTAATATTATAAGACTTATTCAACGATACCCGCTTCAAGGGGGTATACACTCAAAAATAAATTCATACTCTTTTTAAATGTAGGGGAGGCTACCCTATTTTTTTTTAATAGGTACTGACTTCATTTTCTATTTCTGATTATAATCAGAAATTTATGTTTACATATTATGTACTAAATTTAAATTACATTACTTTAGGTTTAATAGTGGCAGAGAAAATTTAACCTGATATGGCTGGACGAATGGACCTGTTGAAATTATAAGAGGTTCGGTTTTTTCCTCAATTTAGCTCCAGAACCCTAAAAAACTGTCCTATACTTGTTACCCTTTTATTTAGAACCTACAATAAAATTTAACGTTGACAAACAATTGACTCAAGATTTCTTAAAATACTCGATATAAAAAATTAATACGACGCTTCACTTTACAACCACAAAAACAACCAAAACAAATGTTTCAAATCACTTATTGAAATCATTAATGAATTAACCGCTTAAGCTTTTTTTTTCCAAGAAAATGTTACAATGTAGCCCGCTAAAGCCGTTTAATTTGTTGTTAATTGCATGAAATTTATTCGAAAACCGCCGCGGGTGCGCACCGGTTAATAATTTCGAATTCGATACTAATTGACGCAAAAAATCGGTTCGGAAATTGTTGCCGAGCGAATGTTCGCGCTCGAATTGCGATGCTTTTATATCACAGAATGATAGCAAGCTTTCTTTTTTGTAATTTTTATAATTACATAGAATACAGTAGTTTTGTAGCAAGTAATTAAACAGTCGTATAATTACGAGTACTCACTTGTTGGTTTACGCGTCGGTGGTGTAATGGCCAGAGCTGCTGCCTCCTGTCTGGGAGATCGTGGTTTAAGTCCTACCATGTACCAATGTGAATTTTTGAATTTAGATTTCATATGTACGTTGTTCCGACGCTCTTACGGTTAAGGAAAACATCGTGAACAAACCTGCACACGCTTGCGAAGAAACTCGAAATTTAATATGTAATAATTTTTTTTTACCATTACGGTATAGGGCAAATTCAAGAAGTGAATATCACCAAGGATATTCCATGATATATTTTCTTCTCACGAAACGCATATTTTTGTACCATTACAAAAAAGTTTTGACTCCAATTTTTACCTGTCTTTGAAAGCACACGCTTTAGCGCATGCGCGGTGATATTCTGGGTTTTGGTGCAGTTCATACCTACGTTTTGTTGTACTGAATTTCAGGGGAATTTCTTTTCTTACTATTTTAACTTTGATAATTTGTTTAATAGGTTCAATCCCAATCAGATAAAGTAGTGTTTGAAACTGCACATAACTAGGTCATCACATTAACTCATATATACGTCCCCACCGAGGGGCTTAAGCCTACCCTGAGTTAGGGCGATCGGGCCTTAGTCGACCACGTGGGCCCAGTGCGGATTGGTCAACTTCACACACAAACTTCGAGTTTCTTCGCAGGCGTGTGCAGGTTTCTTCACGATGATTTCCTTCAACGTAAGAATGTCGGATGAACGTACATATGAGATCGAAATTCTAAAACACATTGGTACGTGGCAGGACTTGAACCACGACCTCTCGGATAGGAGGTAGCGGCCCTTGCCGTTGCGCCACCAACGCTCTCTAATGCATAACTAGGTAATACTCCCGATTGTGCAACAGTTTCATAAATTACTATTACCAAAGTTGTTATAAACATAAGTTTCTAAAAATATTTGTCGTCTTGTCTCATTACATAAAAAATATTACCCTAATATATATATCTTAGACACTGACTTTGCAATAAATATAAAAATGCACTAAAAATTAATTTTGCTGCCACTATTATTAATAACGTTAGTGGCTAAACATATTTTTCCCATCACCGTATTATGTAAAGTTAACCTTAATATCCATGTTTCAACTGTTTTAAAATGCTTATATCCATTTCGTTAGCAAATGAGTCACTTAATAACCCAGCGCCACACAAGAAGTTGGACCGCGACCGGTCTGTCGCTACGACTTCTCTACACGACTGTACATCTCGCTCAGCGGTCAAACTAATCATAGACACTATAATAGTCTTTATAAGTAATAGGTACAAGTGAGTACATACATGGTCAATTGAAATCTTCCGCGAATTTTAGTTCTAACTTTTTTTTATTCATATATTTTACTAGCTTTTTCCCGCGGCTCCGCCCGCGTGGACATCGTTTTTATGACTGTCTTTAAGGGTGATTAGTAAATTATGTCGTTTCCCACCTACTCAACCATCTCTGTGCAAAAAATCACAACGATCGAGTATTTTTTTAGTTCCCTCAGGAACTGCATCAGGATTATGCTATTTTCCCGGGATAAAAAGTAGCCTATGTCCTTCCCCGTGACACAGGCTACATGCATGCCAAATTTCATAAAGATTGGTCAAGGCGTTGAAGCGTGAAAAGGTAACAAACTAACACATTTTCACATTTATAATAATTATTATTAAGTAAGGAAGTAAGGATATAGCGGAGTCGGTAGCCTAACGGCTAGGGCCGCCGCCTCCTGTCCGGGAGGTCGTGGTTCGAATCCTGCCGCGTACCATTGTGTTTTCAAATTTCAATCTCATATGTACGTTTATCCGACGCTCTTACGGTGAAGGAAAACATCGTGAGGAAACCTGCACACGTCTGCGAAGAAATTAAAAGGTTGTGTGTGAAGTCGACCAACCCGCACTGGGCCCGCGTAGGCGACTAAGGCCCGATCGCCCTAATTCAGGGTAGGCTCGAGCCCCTCGGTGGGGACGTATATGAGCTGATGTGATGTGAAGCCCTTGGTATCATCTCACCTGCTGGTAAGTGACGATGATGCCGAGGATGGAAGCGGGCTTACCAAGATTCCCCAACGCAATGGAGAACTTGCTATCTTATCTTCAAGCCGGAACGCATCAATGTTGTTAACACTGATGTTTTGCGGTAAAACTTAGATAAAATGGTGGTAGCTAGCCAGGCGGGCTTAGAAAATTCCCTACCACCAACCAAACCGAATCTTACAAGTTGATCCCACCGGGAATCGAATCAGCGACCTCTTGGTGTCTAGCGAATGGACTTACCATTACGCCACGGAAGCGGTTAGTGTTACTTTCTTATTGTTAATTAGATATTAACTGGACTATAGGCTTACGAAGTAACTAGTATATCATCTGTGACTAGGCAGGCCTCCCTCTCGGTTGTAAGATGACCGGTGAAGGTCACAGGATGCCGCTCGATGAGGGCAGCGCAGGGCTGGTCGTTGTGGAAATCCTTGAGGGAAGGCTTTTGTCCAGCAGTGGACAAAATGATGAACTAATGATGTCAACAAAGATAAAATTAGAACAAAAAAATAGTTTTTTTTTTGTTATTAGCACAAAACTCTAACTTTTTAATTGAAAAAAAAATAATAAGGATAAGTATTTTCATAATAAAAACCGTCCAAGTGCGAGTCGGATTAGTACTGAGGGGTTCTGTACCAAAACACAACTAAGTACGAAACCCTTCAAACATCAATTATTTAACCTGTACAACAATCGGATAATAAGACTTACTTAATTTTGAAGTTGAAAAAATTTTCTCCTATACATCGTTATACGTCACGTTCAATTCTCCAACTGCAAATGTAAGTGTGTAATAAAAAAAAAGGTGATTTTACCACAAATTTACCATTTTCGGTTTTTTCTCTTTGTTCATGCTATGAGACCTTGCTTCTTGCCAAATTTCTTGATTCTAGATCAACTTGAAGTACTCTGTAGGTTTTTATTTACTTGCAAGTATCAAAATGTGCTTCAACAGACAATCCAATCAGATATGTCTATCAGAAAAAAAATAGATAGACAACAAAAAGAGATAGATGTGACAAAAATGGCAGTAAAATGGCTTCATCTCTTTGACTTTAAAGCTTGATTCTTTACAGCTTCAAGGCACCGCAGACTTTAGTATTAGATATAATTTTTTTTTCAAAAATGCTTGGAAAATTGAGCATTATTTTGACAACCTTCTTCGTGATAAATCAAGATTGCTGTACTGGCCAAATACATGCGAACAGCGGCCGGTAAAAGTTGTATGAAAATTCATAGCTAACGATTTTAGCGGCCAAATAAATTACTATGTTAACTCTTATCAGTCGTGTAATTTAAAAATGGAATGATCTTTTACTCCGAAACATTGCAACCAAGGAGGTAACTTATCAAAGGTTTTATTTAAATTTCGAACTGGCTTGCAAATAGAAAGCTGTTTATAAGTAATACTAATTAGTTTTAATTTCCGCGCATTATTTGATAAAAGTACTATACAAATGGCAAGTTGGACTTAGTATGTGTGCCTCGGCTTCGCGTCGGCCCATACTTACACGTTCGTCCATCAATTGCTCTTTTGCTGGCCGCTGCAATAATGTACTAATAACTTGATACTTCCATGCGACAGACAACGAAGTGATTGTGTAAGGGTTCCTTTTTTTACTTTTAAAGTACGGAACCCTAAAATACAATAAGTACGTACATACAATTAAAACACCAAATAGTATAAAAATAAAATTGATTTTCCTAAAGGAATATTATTTTCCTTCCAAAAAATGTGTGTATTAGTGTGACAAATACCAGTAGCATACTGTTATTATTTCTCCGTTTGTCCCTAATATGATGTTATCTACCGGCGAAGGGTCGGTCGGCGATCCAGCCAGCCACTTAAGCAAGCTATTTATATCACCCGACTTCTGTCGGAGGGAACAGACAGATTGGACGAACTGAGCATCTGTCTAGTCGGCGATTGTCTGTTCTTAATTGACTGATAAAGTTAAAAAATATTATAATACGTTTTGGGCCTTTTTGCTTTTCGTTCTTTGGAGCGAATGTATTATTAATTTATTATTTTGGTATAATGATGTGGTTTTAGCTGTTTAGACCTAGGATATATAGATTGTAACGAAATTGGTGTAGGTCTCGTTAACTGGGGCTTCTACTCATCATACTGAACAACGTTCTCCAAGGACCCCATAGTCAATTCTCAAAAAAATATTTGGACCCTCCATACTAAAATGCACATAATCGGTCGATCAGCTGATCGATTTGTATGAAGAAAAGGAAAGTTTTTTGCGATTTCAAGTCGTAGAACAAAATTTGTTCAGTATGATGAGTAGAAGCCCCAGTTAACGGGACCTACACCAATTTTGTTACAACTTGTATAGTCACTGGGCAACTGCTCCTTGCATCGCCTAAACGCGTGAAGTGTCCCCAGATTTCACTATGAAACTTGGGGACCTCCCCCGTCTTGTTTGGCCCTTGGCATATATTAGCTAGCACCGGTATATACGAGTACTATATATACATATATAAGGTGTAACAAAGTTATCTGAAACTATTTTAACTGGTGATTCTACCCATGAAACTGAACAAATTTCCCATTGGAACCCATAGTCATATCGTACAAAAAAATTTGGCTCTCCTATACTAACTCGATCAGCTGATCAGCCAACTTAGTATGGGATGTTCAAAATTTTTTTTTGTGATTAGACAATGGGTTTCATGGGGAAATTTGTTCAGTTTCATGGGTAGAAGCACGAGTTATAATAGTTTCAGCTGATTTTGTTAGACATTATAGGTATAGCGTATTTTTTTTAAAGTTTTATATATTACTAGCTGTTTCCCGCGGTTTCACCCGCGTGGACAACGTTTCTATGACTTTTCGAGGGTGCGCAGTGCGCGAGCCGCAAGCGGCTCGCGAGCGTGGTAAAAAGTAGCCTATGTCTGAATCCAGGTCCCAATCTGTCTACCTACCAAATTTCAGCCAAATCCGTTTAGTAGTTTTTGCGGGAAAGCGTAACAGACAGACAGAGTTACTTTCACATTTATAATATTAGTAGGGATTACTCATATTTAAGGGTTCCGTAACCCTGCGATCCCGCCTTCGCTGTCCGACCGTCAGCAGGCTGTATTTCGTGAAGCGTAACAGGGTCGATAGTTGAAATTTTTTCACAGCGTGTATTTCTGTTGCCGCTCTAGCAAAGTATATAATATTAGTACTAACATAGAGTATGGACACTGCCTGCCGCTCTCTAGATTGCGACCTCACCCCCTCGTCACCCTGATTGATGCAGATTGGTTACCGATTTCGCCGCCATTTTATTTGTTCCGTCATTATTTTTCCATTTCGTATGAAGTGTCCAGGGTGTGCCATTATTAAGTCTCCGCTGTCAGTCCGTCCGTCTGTCTGTCCGCGGGCTGTGTTTTATTAACCGTACCTAATAGGCAGAAAGTTGAAATTTTCACAAAGTTTCTATTGCCGCTATAACAAGTAATAAAAATTAAATTAAAGGGGGCGCCATTTAAGAAACTTTTTTGTCGTGCGTATTGGATTTCGCAGCCATTTTTTTCGTTTCGTCATTCGTTTTTTGAAATGTCATTTGTGGCCCGTTGTATGAAGTGTCCAGGGTGTGGCTCTAGTATAACAAAAAATGTAATAAAAATTATATTAAATTAAAAATAAAAGAAGGCCACCCATACAAGAAACATATTTTTATATCGTGAATAGTATTTAAAAATACCTTGTGGTTTATCTTGTTAGATGATACAGAACCCTTCGTGTGTGCATCCGCCTCGCACTTGGCCGGTTTCCTTAAATATGTAGCTGGTCCGTTCAAATAGCTAATTCCCGCGCTTAGTTTTTATGTAAGAATATGAGATCAGATGACCTAGGTAAACGAGTTGAGATTTTTTACCCGACTAGGGGCAAATTAAAAATGAAGGGTTATGATTTTAGCAGTTGTTGTATGTATGTTTGTATTTACGTAGGTAAGTTCCACTCTACTAACTAGATTTTGATGAATGAGGTGTCAATTCATCACCATCATATCAGCCGAAAGACGTCCATTGCTGGACATAATCCTTCCCAAAAGGATTTCCACGACGACCGGTTCTGCGCTGCCCGCATCCAGCGGCTTCCCGCGACCTTCACCAGGTCATCGGACCACCGAGTGGCAGGCCAGCTCCCCTACATTTTCCGGTGCGTGGTCGCCACTTGAGAAATTCGTTATTATGATCTTGATAATAGCTACATTATATATATGGACAAAATAAATATGACAGATGATACATTATAAAAAGTGGGAGAATCTAAATATATTATATAACTCAAAGGTGACTGACTGACTGACTGACATAGTGATCTATCAACGCACAGCCCAAACCACTGGACGGAACGGGCTGAAATTTGGCATGCAGGTAGATGTTATGACGTAGGCATCCGCTAAGAAAGAATTTTGGGAAATTCCCACGGGAACCGCAGAAATCGGGATCTGCGCGGGCGAAGCTGCGGGCATCCACTAGTCTGAAATATTTGTTTTGATATCGTATCCAGCAGTGGGATGTCAAATAAAATAGGACAAAAGTCTAAGTTGAAAAATATAAATACATATTAATACAATATTGACTAAATGCATTAACAAATGACATTATACAGACCTAGTATTCTTACTATTATAAATGTGAAAATGTGTTTGTTTGTTACCATTTCACGCTTCAACACCATTGCATAACCAATCTTGATGAAATTTAGCATACCGGTAGCCTGTGTCACTGGGAAGGACATATACTACTTTTTAATTTTTATCCCGTGAAAATAGCATAGTTCGATGCAGTTCCTGAACTAAAATATACTCTTTTTTCTGGTTAGTTTCTTTAACATTGCAACGGAACAATGGTGATTTTTTGCACAGAGATGGCTGAGGGTTGGGAAATGACATTATTTACTTATTTGCATATCCTCGCGGCTCGCGCACTTCTTACCCTAAAAGACAGTCAAAAAAAGGTAAATAGGTTAAAAAACCGACTTCCATCGCAACAACTTAGTACATTTTTGCATTATTTTTTTGGTTTTTTTTAATATTTTAATAAAATACTACACCGATTTTGATAAAATTTATATTGAACCACACGGGAGGCACTAGCTTTCAAATAAAAAAGAAATCATCAAAATCGGTTTATTCAGTCAAAAGTTCTTAGGTTACGCACATAAAAAAACATATTGTCGAATTGAGAACCTCCTCCTTTTTGGAAGTCGGTTGATAAAATGGATGTCCACGCGGGCGAAGCCGCGGGCAAAAGCTAGTATAAAGTAAGCAGGAAACTAGAAACAGTTACCAGACTCACACTTAAGTATTGTATCTAGGCCAAGAACCACTTTACATAATACTAGCCCAAATGGGACTTCTTAAGATAAACTGTGAGAACATTTGACACCGCACTCAATGGAATTGTAATAATTCTCATCAAACGGCAGATGAAGTCATTTTTGGAATCAAACGCCCATTCATAGAAACCAGATGCTTGGTCTTATTAAGGCGAGGTACTGATTGGAACAGTTGTCTCTGTCTTTTTCTTTACGTTTAAAGAGTAAAGAAAATAACCACACTTTGTCACTTTTTCAATGGTTTTTCGTTTCAATCAAAAACTATAATGAAAGTATAAAAAAATAATAACATAACTCACTTTGTACTATCATAACACATATTGTTGTATATTTTTTCAAGTTTATAATTATACAAAATATTAGTCCTAACTAGAGTTGAAAGTAACGGTGTAGACCTATGGTGGTTTTTTTTTCAATCGAGTCAAAACTGTTCAATCGTGTTTCTAATAGCTTTTGACTTTAAGGAACATCATCAACAATAAGGGTTTTTTTTTCCAACCTTGGGTTTTCTATCGTTTAGGAGTAATTGACGTCAAAAATAACGAAAATCTGTAATATTATTAAGACTGTTTATGTGATTATATTATGTGAAGCCGTCGCAGCTCAGTGTTTTTTGCGTGGTTGGGTTGATTAAACAGGTTAACTGATCCGAAGCGCGGTCATTACCTTGATGGATTTGACTGTTAGTGGCATTTTTCTCTACCGTTTCCATGCTCGCAAGGCACCTATCAATATATGGCAGTCGTTAAGGCATGTAAGGCTCGCAGATGGCCGTTGGGGCAGTATAGTTCTCGAGTGGCGTGGACGTAGCGTAGAGGAAGACCTTCCACACTGTGGATCGACCTGGTGAAGGTCACGGGAAGCCGCTGTATGCGGGCAGCGCAAGACCGTTCGTCGTTGGGCGAGGCCTTTGTCCAGCAGTGGACGTCTTTAGGCTGATAGATATGATGATGATGATGATGGATAGGCGGCATGAAAAATATCTGACACTACACATCCACGCTCGCTACACATACACCATACTGGACTTGGCAATGACTTCTATATTACTATATAGCGAAGGACTTGGCCAAAATAATAATTTTAAATAACTACTAATTTTAACTACCTCCGTAGCCCAGAGGCAAGGTTCACTGGTCGCGGGTTCGATTCCCGGCGGGGTCAATTGTAAGACTCGGTTTGGTTGGTGGTAGGGCATTTTCTAAGCCCGCCTGGCTAGCTACCACCATCTTATCTAAGTCTTGCCGCCAAATATCAATGTTGATATCATTGGTGTGTTCCGGCATGAAGATAAGATAGCTAGTTCCCCATTGCGTTGGGGAATCTTGGTAAGCCCGCTTCCATCTTCGGCAACATCGTCACTAAGGCCACCAGGTGAGATTTTGTCAAGGGTTTAACAATTGTGAATAAAAAAAAACTGAAATTTAAATTTTTATCAATTTGCTGATGGTAATGTGTTTTTTTTTTGTTCCAGGTAAATGCAATGACTTAAAAACTTCCTTGAGTATTCGACTCATAGGTAGGTCCCGACCGGACGAGACACTCAATGTTTGGCGAGTTCGTTTTGAATAGGGGATCGGACTGCATCAAAAATAAAATCAGATACAGTGTAAACTCTACATACTGACACTCAAGGGACGGGGCATTTTGTGACGTTATTTAGAGTTTTCGTTATACAGAGAGAAATTTGCGTCAAAGTAAACCAACTGGTACCAGAAAATTTTGACGTTTCAAAGAGTGAATCGTTATATCGAGTGACGTTTTACAGAGTTTACACTGTATATGATTTCTTAAATTGCTCTCCTCTTGAAGTTTTAAAAAACCTTACTTGTTTTGTTTTTCCATCGCGTATTCAATTTTTAATTATTCAAATTCACAAAATGAGTTCGTCAATGACGCTTAAAATCTATGACGTCACTTGTGGGTATTTCAAAAATTTTTAGAACAAAATTTCGTTTTTGACAGATCATAAAAATTAACTCAAATGACTAGCAGTCCGATCCCCTATTGTGAGTTTTGCGATCTTTTAATAAAAGATCCCAAAACTCCTTGCGCAAAAGCGAACAAACTAAAATCTTTTTTGATACAAACTAGTAGAAACTGCATGAAGAAAATGCTTTGAACTTTTACACAAAAGCCCCCAGGTAAGTACACCATGTAATAGGTAGTGCCGTTTATAGAATAGGAGTCTTATCCGTATGAAATGGAGATAGGCGAGCGAGGGAGTGTGAGTGAGATGAGTGTATGGGTGTCGGTTACGCCCTTGTGAGCTTAGCGCTCAGCTGTCTGCTCCGCGCGGTGATGTTTGAAACACGGGACAGGCGGAGCTTAGCTACAAATCACTCAATGTCACTTTTTGACATTTGAGATATTAGGTCTTTTTTCTATAACGCCGCCACCTCTTATTTCTCCGTAGGTACTATACTGGTTTTTTAGGTATTTTGACGACTTTTTAAGTTCTGTGGTCTTTTGTTTTAAGACTACTTTTTCCCATGGCTTTGCCCGCGTATGTATAATTTTTACAAGCTTTAATTTAACTTGCAAAGTGTGTATGTTTGTTCGGGTGAAATCTTGCAAGTTAAATTTAAACCACTTCCCGGTTTCCGATTGAGCTGAAATTTTGTATGCATATGAATATCGAATGACAAAGGCAATATTAAAAGCTTGTATACCTAAAAGTTTTTAGGTTTTTCGAATATAATTATGACTGTTTTCAAATAAGCACGGTTGCGAGCGCGTGGAATAAAGTTCTTATCAGATCGCTCGGGTACTATGCATTTTTCTAGGATAAGAAGTATCCTATGTTGTTTTTCGCCCTTTACTCGAGCTCAGTGTCAAATTTCAGCGAAATCGGTTCTGTAGTTTTAGAGAGAACGAGTAACAAACAGAAAAACAAACACAATTTTAGATTTATAACGTTAGTAAGGAATACGGATATCACTCAGTAACTGGCCATAAAGAATTCACACGTTTTAATAGCAAACGCCATAAAGTTTACAGCTAGTGAGGCATTGTTCAAGTTTAAAACGGTTGGTTGGCTCCAACAAAAACACCAACTATAATAGACCCATCTTGTTCATAAACCAATTAGTTTTTACGGTTTGTAAAGGGGTCTTGTTTAGTGGCCATGTTTCGAGGAAGTGCCCTATTAGGGTCATAAAAGTTCCGAAACGTGACGTGTCATGTCTATCCTCAGTTTGTGTTTGTACTAATCATACTTTTATGGCCCTTTATAATTTAACTTAATATGCGCATTGCGCAATGGTCATTTTGGTAACATATTGATAATAATATTCCATTATGCAAATATGATAGTGTTTTTACATTAAGGCATTGAATTGTCTGTATTTTTCTCATATTTTTCTTTGTAGGCGGATTTTTTTTTATTATTATTATTTTTTTTTTGGCATCGTCTCACCTGATGGTAAGTGACGATGATGTCGAAGATTAACACAGGCGCCGCCAAGAAAAATAAATAAATTGAAAAATAAAAAATAATTAAATAGTGGGACATCATCATATACGTCCCTACCGAGGGGCTCTAGCCTACCCTGAATAAGGGCGATCGGGCCTTAGTCGACCACGCAGGCCCAGTGCGGGTTGATCGATTTCACACACAACCTTCGAGTTTCTCGCAGGTGTGTGCAGGTTACCTCACGATGTTTTCCTTCACCGTTAAAGGAATCGGTGACTATAATATGTTTACATACTATTTGTAATTAGCATGGTCTATATCCTTCCTACTTCCTTTCTTCTTTTTTTATTATTTACAATTGGTAAACCCTTGACAACATCTCACCTGGTGGTAAGTGACGATTTTGCCGAAGATGGAAGCGGGCTTACCAAGATTCCCCAACGTAATGGGGAACTGGCTATCTTATCTTCATGCCGGACCACACCAATGATATCAACATTGATATTTGGCGGCAAGACTTAGATAAGATGGTGGTAGCTAGCCAGGCGGGCTTAGAAAATGCCCTACCACCAACCAAACCGAGTCTTACAATTGACCCCGCCGGGAATCGAACCCGCGACCTCTTCTGTAAAGCCAGTGAACTTTGCCTCTAAGCTACGAAGGCGGTTAAAAAGTTATGTTATGTACGTAAGTTTCGAAAAACTCATTGGTATACATATTGTAATTAATTTAAAAGGAAAAGTAGGCTTTCTTAGTTTAGGAGTAATAGTCGACCAAGTTAATATGTGCAATTTGATTTGTAAAGAGATAATAGTTTTTTCCATAGAAAATGTTATATTAACTATTACTGCAAAAATAGTTTTGATTTTGAATACTACATTTATTTTTTGAAAAGATTACCCTGGGAACTAAACTTTGCACGTGGGCCGGCACGTACTTAGCCACTTTTTATGTCTTATCCTTCCTTGTTAGAATATTATTAAGTTAGTTCAAATCAAAACCATCTCTCTCATACGGTATGTTACCGCAAAGTTAGGTAGGTACATAATAGGGGATCGGACTGCTAGTCATTTGAGTTACTTTTTATGATCTGTCAATAACGAAATGTTGTTCTAAAAATGTCTGAAATACCCGCAACGCAAGTGACGTCATAGATTTTGAGAGTCATTGACGAACTTATTTTGTGAATTTGATCAATAAAAAATTGAAGACGTGATGGAAAAACAAAACAAGTAAGGTTTTTTGAAACTTCAAGAGGAGAGCAATTTAGGAAATCATGTTTTAGATTTTATTTTTGATGCAGTCCGATCCCTTATTATTTATTTATAGCTAGGACACATCCAATCATTCTGTTTTAGATGTGATAACGATAACAGCTTTTATGTGTTTTAAACATTGGTAATAAGATTCAATATTAAATTAGGTGTCCTAATTTCGAAAATAATCCGAAAAGCGTCGTGGCTCAACCGGTAACGACTCGGCCCTCCTAACCAGAGAGGTCCCGAGTTCAAATCCGGACGGCCAATGTGCCAATGAGTTTTTCGATACTTAACGTACATAAACTTACCGATTGCTTTAACGGTGAAGGAAACATGCACATCTGATTCTAGATGTGTATGAAGGCCGCGTTGCTCACGTCCGTAGGTGTAAATCTAAATGCCCTGCACGTGACCGCGGGTTTTACTAAGTGTAACAGGCAACTGCCATCTATCCCTTAGATAGCACGGTTAATTGTGCCACACGTTAAGGCGGTAATATTACAGATTTTCTTTATTTTTGACGTCAATTACTCCTAAACGATAGAAAATCCTGGTTGAAATAAAAACCCGTATTGTTAATGATATTCCTTAAAGTCAAAAGCTATTAGAAACACGGTTGAGAAGTTTTGGCTCGATAGAAAAATATCCCAAAGATAGGTCTACACCGTTACTTTCAACTCTAGTTATGACTAATATTTTAAAGTATTTTTTTTTTGAAAATATACAACAATATTTTTTTAAGATATTACAAAGTGAGCAATGTTATTATTTTTTATACTTTCATTGTAGTTTTTGATTGAAACGAAAAACCATTGAAAAAGTGAAAAAGAGTGGTTATTTTTTCTACTCTTTCTTTACACGTAAAGAAAAATACAATCAATAATACCTCGCCTTAAGAAGAAGAAATATACATTGGCAATTTTACATGAAAACTGCAGAGATCTGAGATAATCGTAAATTACTCTATTATCCAATATGTAGTATAATACTTACCAAGAAATAGGGATGACGAAATTGTCCTCCCACTAAAACTTCGGAAAACCTTACTCGTTTTGTTTTCCATCAAGTCTTCGATTTTTAATTCATCAAAATCACAAAATGAGTACATAAATGACGCTGCAAAGCTGTGACGGGTATTTCAAACATTTTTAAAACAAAATGTCGTTTTTGACAGATGATAAAAAGTAAATCAAATGACTAGCATTCGTCATCCCTATTTTACATGACAACTGCATGGATCTGAGATAATCGTAAATTACTCTATTATCCAATATGTAGTATAATACTTACCAAGAAATAGGGATGACGAAATTGTCCTCCCACTAAAACTTCGGAAAACCTTACTCGTTTTGTTTTCCATCAAGTCTTCGATTTTTAATTCATCAAAATCACAAAATGAGTACATAAATGACGCTGCAAAGCTGTGACGGGTATTTCAAACATTTTTAAAACAAAATGTCGTTTTTGACAGATGATAAAAAGTAAATCAAATGACTAGCATTCGTCATCCCTATTTTACATGACAACTGCATAGATCTGAGATAATCGTAAAATACACTTTTATCCAATAGGATTTAATACTAAATACCAAGAAATTGCCAAATTTGCCTCGTCCATTATTATTACCGAAATTAACGCAAACTGTCCAAACATGTAGAAGGCTGTGCTTTGTCCTAAATAACAATGAGTGACTGAACCGAACTTTTGTTTGCACAATTAATTATTTCTGAAACACCGAAATACTTGACAGTTCAACCACATGATCTCTCGTTTGTTTCGGCGTCTAACGGTCATAGTAAAAAGAGTCATAAACACAGCGGGTGCCTTACGGTCATACTAAAAGTACTCATGATTGCACAATTTTTCTGTAACACTTGACGTTCTTAAGACCTTTACATAAGAGATATTTTTGAGAGTCTAAGCAGTCGAAGTTTGTATGAACACATTTTTTTTTCACGCATTCTTATTTTAATTTCATTGTAGTTTAAAGACAAAGTTAAATTACGATATATCTCTGCTATTATTTCTTTGACGTTTTTAAGGTTCCGTATCCAAAGGGTAAAAACGGGACCCTATTACTAAGACTTCGCTGTTCGTCTGTCTGTCTGTCACCAGGCTGTATTTCATGAACCGTGATAGCTAGACAGTTGAGATTTTCACAGATGATGTATTTCTGTTGCCGCTTTAACAACAAATACTAAAATTTAGAAAATGTGAAAAAATAAGGGGGGTCTCCATACAAAAAACGTGTTTTTTTTAAACATGAAGAAACTAGCGCCATCTAGTATGATGGCACGGAATTCTATGTGTGCGGTTCTGACTCGCACTTGGCCGGTTTTTTTCAAATGATACATATATCAAATTCGTGTTACAGACACGTCAATAATAATAGGTTTGTTTAATAATCTGACTATGATACTTTTTAAAAAGCATAAAATCGACGTCTATCAGAATGTAAAAAAAAACATTTATAACATTAAGCATTATATTTCAATTTGGTACGTTTAATAACGGTATAGCGAAAATAAAATGAAACACATTATTTTTTTACTTACGACTTTACGATCTAAGTTAACATTAAAATGAGCTTAATGATTAATTTAATGGGATCTACTTAATTTATTTACCATGCTCAAACATTAATTTTTAATCTAATTTTTGAAACAAATTGCATGTTGAATTGTTAAGCTAATTAGGTAGGCACGTGCTAAAGAAACCGTTGCGGTGCAAACTTAAAATGATCTTTTTATAAAGTTCTCCATTTTGGTTTAAGGCATGGATAGATGGGGCTGACGGGGGTTTTCTAATATATTTACCCCCCAGTGAGTACACGTGATGAATGGACACTGTATATTGAGAACCGATACCCACCTAAAGATATTGTCTTGTGGTCATGTAGTTAACAAGATTATCTGGCATCTTGAAGCAAATTTAATTACAAGGGACCCGGTGTAAGATTGGGAGTTGAGCGAAAGTTAAATTTGATTAACTGTTTATTTCAGACCTTAACGCAGTGGGTACAATGTTATACTGTAACGTGGTAACGCTGTTATATAACCTTCTTTATTCAACCTATTTTATTTCATCTATTTGTTAACCGACTTCAAAAAAAGAGGAGGTTTCTCAATTCGACCGTATATATGTATTTTTTTATATGTGTGTTCGCGCATGACTTCGCCGTTTATGAACCGATTTTGATGATTTTTTTTTGTTGGAAAGGAGATAAGTATCCCAATGGTGCTACCATGATAAGGAAACCAGGATCTGATGATGGCAGCCTAGAGAAATCGAGGGGAACCTTTAACAATCGTAGTGGCGACTAGTGCGTTTGAAGTCGTTTTTTTTGTTTAAAATTCTATTACGCATGCGCTGGCACATTTTAATCCATGTGTCACATTTTGAATAAACTGTGACAAATATGATTCAAAATCCATTCTATTTCCTATCTTCAATTTTTTTCACCATCATAAATATAAAATAAAATATTATGTAAAAAAAACTGTGAAGCTGATTCTTTCTAAGACCGAGTCGTTCGTCGTTACGTCCAAAAAGTTTCGTCCGAATGGACGTAACAGCACCTTCCAATATTACTTACTTTTCTTGTCGTCTTTACGTGTGACCATGGAAATCTGAGGGAGATAAATACAGTCAGCTACAAAAGTCTATAAAATTAATTAATCTCGGGTACGATTCATTTATGATTTTTTTGTAATACGTATTTGTAATTTAATTGTGTATTTAATTGTGAAGCGTCGGTGGCTCAACCGGTAACGACTCGGTCCATCTAACCAGTGGTACCGGGTTCAAATCTGGACGGCCGATGTACCAATGAGTTTTTCAAAAACTTACGTACATACTTACCGATTGCTTTAACGGTGAAGGAAAACATCGTGAGGAAACCTGCACACGCCTGCGAGGAAACTCGAAGGTTGTGTGTGAAGTCGACCAACCCGCACTGGGCCCGCGTGGTCGACTAAGGCCTAATCGCCCTGATTCAGGGTAGGCTCGAGCCCCTCGGTGGGGACGTATATGAGCTGTAATGATGATGTGTATTGTTTTTCTAATCAATTTTTTTAGGTCTTATATTTCATCAAATAAATTTGTAAATATCCGTGGGCACGTGAGGTCATTGCGCTCGCACACTAATTGATAATTTTATGACAACGGCACCACAATGTGACTTATTCATGTCAGGGATTGGACGCTTGATGACTGAATGCAAGAAAATGCTAGAAACGAATGCGAGGAGTACTATTAGTTAATACTAATATTATTATAATTTTTTTATACAATGTATTGGTATGCTACTGCTGTTATGTTGTATTCTTATTGACAATAAATTGAAATTGAAATTACCCACGCTCTTCCCATACCTATTACCAACCTACCGTAACTACCCGTCGTGCCACAATATGTTCCTACTTCCTATCTGTGAGTGGATTACACAGGATGTAACAAAACTGCTGTAGGACCCGTTAACCGCCTCCGTGGCGTAATGGTTACGTCCATAAGCTTCACATCAGGAGTTCGCGGGTTTTGTATGACTCGGTTTGGTTGGTGAAAGGGTATTTCTAAGCCTGCCTGGCTAGCTACCACCATCTTATCTAAGTGTTGCCGCCAAGAATCAATGTTAACAGCATCGATGTGTTCTGGCTTGAAGATAAGATAGCCAGTATAATATATAAGCGGCACCTATATATACGTGTATAATTTTTTTTTCGCAACTGCCGGAACAATTTGTTAAAAATGTTAAATTTAAAAACTTGCCATAAATTGGTCATAAAGTTACACTTATTTTGTGTGATCATAATCTACATAATGATGCGGTCACACCTGCTTAACCCAAGTTAGCGGCTCGAGTTTACGATCCTTGGAGGATCCATGTTATTATGACTGATGGTGGGCAGATAATACGCTTTATGCTAATTAAGTGCCGACTATAACTGCAGGCACATAGTTCGTAGAAAATATGGTCGTTGGGGTAGTAATGTTCTCGAGTGAAGATGTAGCGTAGGCAAGTGGAGTGGGGCTTTGGTGGACCGACGATCTAGTTAGTACTAGGTAATATATATACTTTGATCTAGTGTAGGTTTCGGAAAGCCGCTGGATTCGGACAGCGCTGGACCGTTTGTCGTGGAAATCTTTGGGGGAAACCTTTGTCCAGCAGTGGACGTCTTTCGGCTGATATGATGAACTGCATGTATATTAGGTATTTCGAAAAATCAAAATTGATCATGCTTTCAAGCAATTTGAAGATATTTGTATTGCAGATAGCGAGGATGCGTATACAACTAAATAATTAAAATAAAAAAATAATATTCAATATTTATACCTACTACTCATCCTACTAACTGTATTTATCAATAAAGATTTTTTTAATCTTAGGCACGATTCAAGATTCAGGATTATATAAATTTATTCAAAATGTGCAATTTACAGATGTCATTTGTGAAAAATCAAGAAATAAACAATCATTAGTTATTAACATCAAAATCAAATCCTTTGAAATAAAACAAATTATGTCAGTAGAATATGAAAACAATATGACACGAGAAGTTATACATTAAGATTTAAGATCATTTAATGCCATTAATGCATTTGACAAGAGTAGGCCATATTTTGAACTATGTCGTGCGTTACCGATTAATAATACTAAATTAACGATTCACAGAGGACATTTATAAACGACTTCAAAAAAGACGGAGGTTTTCATTTCCGCGGAATATTCTAGTTTATATAAAGCTAACGTGTGGAAAACGAACCGATAATCGAGCGCTATGGGCTACCGATGTTCTTAGAAAAACAAAAGAGATTACTCATCCCGACGCTCGAACTCTATCTGCGAGGGTCCCTTGAAGCGCACCGCTGCGGCTCGCCTAGCAGCGTCAGCAGAAATAGCCACAAATGAGCTGAATTCCTCCGGGAATACCTACGTTACAAAATTTTTGCGAGAAACAAAGGTTTTACCACACTAAGGTTTTTTTTACACATTGAACTATGGTTATACGTTTCTTTTCAAAATAATAATGTTATGTTTAGAGTAGGTTTTAAAAAACCCATATCTAGAGCCAGTTGAAGACACATCGCAATTGCTTGTTAGGGTTCCGTACCCAAAGGGTAAAATTAGGACCCTATTACTAAGCCTCCGCTGTATGTCCGTCCGTCTGTCACCAGGCTGTATTTCATGAACAGTGATAGCTAGACTGCTGAAATTTTCACAGATGATGTATTTCTGTTGCCGCTATAACAACAATCCCAATACAAAAAACGTGTTTTTTTAAAACATGAAGAATCTAGCATCATCTAGTATGATAGAATGATAGACGTTTGTTCCTGAGAATAAAATAACCTACCCAATTTAATAAAAAACCAAAACCCGCCTGCATTTAAACACATTTTCCCTTCTTTGGGCAGTGGGGTCAAAATGTGGGGTCAACTCGCACTCCAAAATCCGTCAAGCCGTTTAGGCTGAAGACTTAGCCAAAGAAATAGACATAAACAGGGTGTAAAAAAAATGTTGGAGGACCGATTAACTGGATGTTCTACTCATCATACTGAACAACTTTCCCCAAGGAACCCATAGTCAATTCTAAAAAAAAAAGTAGACCCTCCATACAAAAATGCACGAAATTTGTCTATCAACTCTTATCGATTTGTATGAAGAGTTATTTTTTTAGCGATTTCAGCAAAGTAATAGAACAAAAGTTGTTCAGTATGATGACTAGAAGCCCTAGTTAACGGGACATTAATCTATTTTGTTACACCCTGTAACATATGACGTAATTCTATGACATATGAATTATTAGAAACAAAACTACAGCCTATGTAAAGTGTCAGCAATGTTACGAGTCATTATGTATATTTTTATTACAAGATAAATCTAAGTTACTTTTTTTGACATTGATTTATAAAACTAGTACTATTACTAATAATTATCATTATTAGATGTATATTTAGGTATTAATAATATTATTAATACTACCAATTACTTTGTACTTCAATTATATTTTAAGTACATTAACGTGCAACAGAACATGTTGTTAATAAAATTTTCATTTTCAGTTTTCATTTATACATACATCCAAAAAACATTAGGTATACCCTCTTTTTGGAAGTCAGACAAAAATCACTAAGATAGGTAATTAATCAAAATCCTATCCATTAACAAACGCACACCAACAAACACACACGTCATCGGACTGCGTGAAATGAAAAATGTGTTAAGGAAGGGTCGTCTCACATCTCGTATGGTCTAACCGTACACTCCCCTGTGGGACCGAGACGCAAGACGGAGCACAGAGAAAGTTTGAGTGACGTACCCCACCGCCGCCCCTTCCCCCCCTACGAAGATTTACGGCGCCATATTGGATTGGGACAAGATGACACAAGGCCCGGATAATTTGGGCAACGGTATCACGTGACGGGCCCAAACTGTGGAACGGCGAACAGCACTTTAATTATGATATTGTCGAGTTTATTTCTGAAGTACCTACAACGAAGTAACTAGTGTCTTATCTGTGCTACAGTGAGTAGAACATCGAAGTATGGATCTTGCTCACTGTTGTTTTAAGAACTTTTTGGACTAACAAATGCCTATAGTTTTTAGTGGACAAAAATCCTTATTTATATTGAGCATTGACAAGAATGATGATAAAAACCAATTAAGTGTGTGTTGGACCATTCAAAGTATAGGCAAAGTATATACAGAGTGTAACAAAATTGGTGTAGGTTCCGTTAACTGGGATTCTACTCATAATACTGAACAACTTTTGTTCTACGACTTTGCAGAAATCGCAAAAAAAATTTTTTTTTCTTTATACAAATCGATTAGCTGATCGACCGATTTTGTGCATTTGTGATTTTGTGAAGGGTCAAATTTTTTTTTTTTGAGAATTGACTATGGGTTCCTTGGAGAAAGTTGTTCAGTATGACGAGTAGAACCCCCAGTTAACGGGACCTACACCAATTTTATTACATCCTGTATATTAAGTTCTAACATACAGTATGGACACTCCCTGCCGCTCTCTAGATTAGGACCTCACCCCCTCGTCACCCAGATTGATACAGATTAGTTACAGTTTGGTTGACGAATGTATATGATTTCGCCATTTTGTTTGTTCCATCATTCCTTTTTTAAATTTGTCATTTCTGGCCTGTTGTATGAACTGTCCAGGGTGTGGTATTGGGTTATGTAGCCATTACTCCACGTCACGTAACGCAATTCACGGGCAAAAATTCGGTTAAAACTGTAAAGACTGGGACAGACAGACAGACGGAGGAAGTAATTCCGCATTGTACTACGGAATTTAAAAAATGGGTTAGTCATAAAGCTTTTACAACGCTCTCAAATGCAAGGTAGAATCGTACTTAGGCACTTAAAATATAAACTAACTCATTGGTGAGGCAATAAATAAGCACGGCTGCATGCATTCGCGCGCGGCCTCTGATGTTTTGACACGCATGCGTGGATCGTGCCAAGCCAATGCGTGTGTGCACTTTGAATAGGTGCAGTATTTAAATGATTCTCTCATGGATACTGATTGATTAGGTGCAATGATTTTTTATCATATTTTGATGATAAATAATATCATGTAAAAGAAAAAAAGCGTCAGTGGTGTATCAGCAAGGGCCGCTACCTCCTATCCGGGAGGTCGTGGTTTGAATCCTGCCACGTACCAATGTGTTTTTCAATTTCGATCTTATAAATATGTTCGTTTATCCGACGCTCTTACGGTGAAGGAAAACATCGTAAGGAAACCTGCACACATCTGCGAAGAAACTCGAAGGTTGTGTGTGAAGTTGACCAACCCGCACTGGGCCCGCGTGGTCGACTAAGGTCCGATTGCCCTTATTCAGGGTAGGCTCGAGCCCCTTTGCATCCCTTGGTGGGTACGTATGTATGATCTGATGTGATGAAACGAAAAAAACTTGGTAACCTAACCAAAAGCCATTATGGTCATTCTACAAACAACCTCTTCTCTTCTCTTTCTCCTATGTTGCTGTGCCCAAAAGGTTCCATGATGCGATCTATAAATAAACCTAAGTACTTACTTCAAGCACAGATAACAGAAACTACTACAAGCTTTGTAAAAACTACCATTTGGTATGCAAATAAACTGTATTGAGTGTTGAAATTAAACAACTGTTTCCAAAAAACTTAGCTGAAATCATAATAAAGAATTTGGCCATCGAACTGATCGTTTTGTGATGAACTTATTTTTTGTCACGTTTAAACATTAGGTAGAGCGTCGGTGGCGTAACGGCTAGGGCCACCGCATCCTGTCCGGGAGGTCGTGGTTCGAATCCTGCCACGTACCAATGTGATTTCGAATTTAGATTTCATATGTACGTTTATCCGACGCTCTTATGGTGAAGGAAAACATCGTGAGGAAACCTGCACACACCTGTGAAGAAACTCGAAGGTTGTGTGTGAAGTCGACCAACCCGCACAGGGCCCGCGTGGTCGACTAAGGCCCGATCGCTCTAATTCAGAGTAGGCTCGAGCCCCTCGGTGGGGACGTATATGAGCTGATATGAAACATTAGGTATAGAAGTTGTTGAGTTGAATGATCAGTGTCATGAGTAGAATAGTTCTTTTTTTAAGAGTGGTTTCGAATTAAAATATTTTTATTTATTCACAATTGGTAAGCCCTTGACACCATCTCGAGGAGATCCGTAGGAGAATCAAAGTAACCGACATAGCTCTCAGAATTGCTAAACTTAAGTGGCAGTGGGCGAGGCACATGGCTCGTGTAGAACGGTAGGCCGTTGGGGCAGTAAAGTTCTCGAGTGGCGACCGCGCATCGGAAAACGTAGCGTAGGCATGTCTCCCACTCGGTGCACTGATGGCCTGGTGAAGGTCGCGGGAAGCCGCTGGATGCGGGTAGCGCAGAACCGGTCGTCGTGGAAATCCTTGGAGGAGGCCTATGTCTAACAGTGGAAATAAGCACGGCTCGAATCCAGGAAATGAAACGTCCTTCGGCTGATATAATGATGATGATGGCATCATCTCACCTGATGGTAAGTGACGATCATGCCGAAGATGGAAACGGACTTAGGTACCAAGATTTCCCAATGCAATGATGAACTCGCTATCTTATCTTCAAATCGGAACACATCAGTGTTATTGGCAATGGCAAGACTTAGATAAGATCATTAGATTTATTGACCCTAAGAGCAGGCAAGGTCGTCCAATTTCATATATTTCACTAGCTGTTTCCCGCGACGTCACCCGCGTGGACAACGTTTCTATGACTTTTCGAGGGTGCGCAGTGCGCGAGCCGCAGGCGGCTCGCGAGCGTAACAAAAAGTAGCCTATGTGTAAATCCAGGTCCTAAGCTGTCTACCTATCAAATTTAAGTCAGATCCGTTTAGTAGTTTTTGCGTGAAGAAGTAACTAACATACACACTCACAAACTTTCGCCTTTATAATATTATATATTATTATAGTGTGATTTCTTATCTGTTAGAACCCATAGAACCCATAAACGTCCCCACTGCTGGGCATGGGTCTCTTCCCAAACTCGGTAAGGTTAGCCATATCCCACTCACGGGGGCCAAGTCAGTGGGGGTTAGTGGAGGTCGTAGGGATAGTGGCATACCCCACTGTCAGAAATTTTTCAAGCCGCGTTAAGGCATCTGACATGACTTAACAATTACAATCTAGTGATAGTATCCGGCACCAATGGCTTAACTTGAAAAAAAAAACACTTTTACCAAATCCAATCCAGGAAATGACCTTGCTTCAGGTCAGTTAACCTGCATGATCGACCAACCACGCAAGTCGCACTGAGCTGCGGCCGCTTTGCTGAATGTAGAAGCTCAACAAAACATAAAGGGAGCCAAGTTCGATACAAAAAAATACAGAGATCTTAATGTGTAGGTACCAAAATCTATAGTGGTTTTATAAATCATAGTAAACACACTTCAAATTGAAATATTTAAATAAGTCTTCTCCAGAATGTCCAGTCAATCAATCATAAAAAAAGCTATTTTCGGACGTCAATATCTTAGAAATGGTAAAAGATATATTTATGAAAATTGGGATTCTACGTAGCAGAGGGGGTCTCATTAGATACACAAAATCGCAAGTGTGTAAGTCAAACATATTTTAAGTTACAGGTAGGTCGAAAGTGGCCCGAAATGGTACGTGTAACGGGGGTATCGCCTTTTTCTTTTCTAACTTGGCGGACACATTGCCGTGTGTCTAGAAAACCCGCGGCCGGTGTCGCCCTTTTTTTAAACTTGGCTGACACACTGCCGTGTGTCAAGATATTGCATATCTTTAGCCTTATTCCTCGAAGAATACTCACACTGATACAGCCAGATTGCCAACTAGACACCAAACACTTAAGGGTGCGAATGCGAATACTGCAAAAACAGAAATCTCGTTAAGATGACAATTTATGGGTTGTTTTTGCTAAATGAAAATAGTCGCGGCCCGTGAACAGAGCAGACCTTTTTTGATTTTCTTAATGGAATCTTTCCGCTTGGGATTTCTGTCGAGCGTTAAGCACTTCTTCTTACTCACAATATCCATAGTTCGAGATTTGTGTGGGCCTGTTTTTACCCGACTACAAAAAAAGGAGGGTTTTGTATTTTACAGTATATGTATGTATGTATGGATGTTCATCTGTTCCCTCGTATTTCCTAAACCACTTAACCGATCTTGACAAATGTGGTGTCTTTGTGTCATTAGTCCGCGCTTCATAGGATATAACTATAGCATATAAAAAAACAACATGGCGGATTTTATAGGTAAATTGTTCATTTTTACAGTAGGATATTATGCTATCACTACTTTTTTATTTTTTTTATTAAGCCCTTGGTATCATCTCACCTGATGGTAAGTGACAATGGTGGCGAACATGGAAACGGGCTTACCAAGATTTCCCAACGCAATCGCAATAGGGAACTGGCTATCTTATCTTCATGCCGGTACACATCAATGTTGTTAGCATTGATGTTTGGCTGTAAGACTTAGATAAGACGGTGGTAGCTAGCCAGGCGGGCTTAGAAAATGCCCTTCCACCGACCAAACCGAGTCCTACAAAGTTAAACTCCGCCGGGAATCGAATCCGCGCCCTCCTTATGTGAAGCTAATGGCCTTAACCGTTACTTTAATTGTTACAATCTGTCCAAAACGACATTTTGTATAAAACAATTTTTTAAATTGTTTATTTTATGTTCATCATATCAGCTCATATACGTCCCCACCGAGGGGCACGAGCCTACCCTGAATTAGGGCGATCGCGCCTTAGTCGACTACGCGGGCCCAGTGCGGGTTGGTCGACTTCACACACAACCTGCGAGTTTCTTCGCAGGCGTGTGCAGGTTTCCTCACGATGTTTCCCTTCACCGCAAGAGCGTCGGATAAACGTACATATGAAATCTAAATTCGAAATCACCCGGACAAGAGGCCGAGGCCCTACCCATTACGCCACCGACCAGTTAGTTTATGTTACAATTTTGTGATTTTGATTAAATGAATAAAAATTTAAATCGTCATCGAAGACCAATTTTAATTAAACTTTACTAAACATAATATTAAATTATTAACGGTGAAGGAAAACTAACGGTGAAGGAAAACATCGTGAGGAAACCTGCACACGCCTGCGAAGAAACTCGAAGGTTGTGTGTGAAGTCGACCAACCCGCACTGGGCCCGCGTGGTCGACTAAGGCCTAATCGCCCTGCTTCAGGGTAGGCTCGAGCCCCTTGGTGTGGGGACGTATATGAGCTGATATAATAATAAAAAAATATAATATTAAAGTAAAGTTCTTTAAATTTCAGTAACGAGAGCACTTCCATTAACTATATTTTTATTAATTTATTTTTGTGCCGTCAACTTTGCCTACCCAATTCTTGGCACGATTTTCACGGCAACATTGTTGACAAAATCGATAAAAACAAAAAAGTACGTAACGTATATTTAAATGTAATTGATGAACAGGGTGTAACAAAGTGAAGTGGCTTATACTCCATACTGAACAACTTTGGTTCTAGTAGTTTGCTGAAATCGCACAAATTTTTTTTACTCTTCATACAAATTGATCATCTGATTGACCAATTTTGTGCATTTTAGTATGGAGGGTCCAACTGTTTTTTAGAGATTGACTATTGGTTCCTTCGGGAAAGTTGTTCAGTATGATGAGTGGAACCCCCAGTTAAAGAGTCCTACACCATTTTTTTTACACCCTGTATAGCCATAGTACCATGGTACCGCAGGAGAACCAAAGTACATAACCGACATAGCTCACAGAATTGCTAAACAGAAGTTGCAGTGGGCAGGGCACATAGCTCGTAGAACAGACGTCCGTTGGGGTAGTAAAGTTCTCGAGTGACGTAGCGTAGGTAGGCCTCCCATGCGGTGGACCGACGACCTGGTGAAGATCGTGGGAAGCCGCTGGATGCGGGCAGTGTAGGACCGGTCGTCATGGAAATCCTTGGGGAGGCCTTTGTCCAGCAGTGGACGTCTTTCGGCTGATATAATGATGATGATGATATAGCCATAGGTAGGTACCTCTTTAATTAGTCGTTGTTTTCATTTCGCTCTGGGCAATAAAGCTTTGTGACGTAGACACAAACTTTCTTTGTATTAAAGCAACCAGTCGGAAGCGGTCCATGATTTATTGCGAAGCAAATTTTTATTTCCATTTTCGTTTCATTCCATTTTTTATTATTATTTTCCCACAATTCCTCGCAGCTTTTCAGTTGCAAAAAAGTCGCCGTGAAAAGTCGCTTTCGTTTAGTGCAAATGGAAAATGGAGGGAAAATAAAGAAGCTAGCGTTGGCATATGTGCAGCGAGAAACTTGAGCGTTATGACACACCCTGGACACTTCATACAACGGGCCAGAAATGACATATCAAAAAACGAATGACGGAACAAACAAAAAGGCGGCGAAATCCTATACGTTCGACAACCAAACTGTAACCAATCTGCATCAATCTGGGTGACGAGGGGGTGAGGTCGCAATCTAGAGAGCGGCAGGGAGTGTACATACTGTTTGTTAGTACTACTATAATATATACATACTTTGATAATAGGTTCCGTCGGACGTTTTTCTGTGTGTTAGCGGGCTGTATGGCGTGATCATGAACCATAATAAGTAGACCGTTGAAATTTTCACAGAGTGTGTAATCTATTGCCGCTATAAGAACAAATAAGAAAATTAAAAACTAAAGGGCCCACACAAAAAACATGTTTTTTTTATTGTACGATGCAATGGTACGAAACTCTTCGAGTAAGAGTTCGACACGCAATTGGCCGTATTCGTAATAACATACAGTATGGACACTTCCTGCAGCTCTCTAAATTGCGACCTCACCCCCTCGTCACCCAGATTGATACAGATTGGTTACAGTTTGGTTGTCGAACGTATAGTATTTCGCCGCTATTTTGTTTGTTGCGTCATTCGTTTTGTGAAATGTCACAAAATTTCTGGCCCGTTGTATGAAGTGTCCAGGGTGTGCTATTATTCTACAATACGGCTTCCACGGATACATTTTGTTCTAAACTCATTTTCTAAATAAATGATAATACAATGCCTCTTAACTTATCTTAGTGCCTGCATTTGTACCTCGTTCTGCGGACTACCCAAGGGAGGCTCTAAGCTGAGTACACGCCACTCTTTTTGCCCTCTTCCCCTGTCACGCTTTCGCTTTCGTAAGTTCAGATGTTTCTGTCTCGCTTTTGTGTCTAGTTAAAACTATGGAGTTGCTGTTTACTAATTCTTTTTTAAATAAAACTCTTAGTAGAATCAGTGCTACCAACGTTGTAAAGTGTGAACGTGGTGAAGTAAAACGTTTTCTTTTTTCGCTATTTTTTCCTATTTATTTGCTCTTTTGCTCTTTGCCTCATTCATTTCACCATCATCTGTGGTCAGCAATATCAAATTAAAATCAACTATGTATTATTATTAATATAGTACCTATATTCATGCGAGGTATTGGTTGGAATAGTTGTCAATATCTTTTTCTTTACGTGTAAACAGTAAAGAAAATAACCACACTTTTTCACTTTTTCAATGGTTTTTCGTTTCAATCAAAAACTACAATGAAAGTATAAAAAACAATAACATTACTCACTTTGTATTTCCAGAACAAATATTGTTGTAAATTTTTAAAAATTAAAACTTCAAAATATTAGTCATAACTAAAGTAACGATGTAAACCTATCTTTGCTATTTTTTCTATCGAGCCAAAACTGCTCAATCGTGTTTCTGATAGCTTTTGACTTTAAGGAATATCATCAACAACAAGGGTATTTTTTTCAACCTTGGATTTTCTATCGTTTAAGAGTAATTGACGTCAAAATAACGAAAATCTGTAATATTACCGCCTTAAGTAAGTTCTTTGACTTCACACATTATCACCTATTATACCTAGATATTTTCACCGATACTCCACAGAACTCCTCGGCAACGACACAGGTCGTTTTATTTATTTTGTTTTATTCCGTACGGTTTGTCGTTCCCCGCTGCTTCCGCAGACAGTTTTGGTTAGTTTTCTCTGTTTTCCGTATAATAAATAATAAAACTCATGCTAGGACACTTGGTAAATACTTTCAGAATGTTTTAGCTCTTAACATAGTTAGATAGAAGGCTCTTTCAGCTTTCCAAGGTTGACTGGAAGAGATCCCGAAAGGAATGAGCCCGCCTTTTGTATCCTATTTTTTATATTTTATAAAATTATTTATATTTTTAATGCAATTAAAAGTTTACAAAAAAATAACGTGTGGCACTCGGGGACTGCCGCGTTAAAGCTATTGCATAGCATTTTTTATCAACTTAAGCAATTATAATATGTTTTATTTATGCAGTATTTACCAGTACCATATAGTCCTTGGGGCGCGGGATGTTTATGTAATAAATTAACACTAGGAAAGTTACACCAGTAAAATTGGCTAAGTCCTTTTAGTACCGTGAATCGCTAATAGATGGCACTGTAAGTTTTTAGAATTCGGCCGAGCGTGGGGTGTTAGGTTTTATTTTCGTTACGGAATTTCTTGATTCGGTCGCCGCGCTCAAAGCCCGCGATAAATGCTATGCAATAGCTTTAAAAACAAATAAACATATAACATCTAAGTAACAAAGTTTAACGATTGAACTCAACATTCGATTATATTTTATTACACGTCAATAGTCTTTTTCAGAACAAAATAACTGTAAAACCACTAACCAAAACCATGATTACATTATGCAGATAATGTTATAATAATACAGATACGCAAATGATACATAGCATTTTAATATTCTATTAGTCGATGTAAAACCGTACATCGAGGCAGATATCATGTAAGTAAAATATCGGTAAACGATTGAACATTATGCTCCTTTTGTGTATCGATATATCATTTGGTGTAATAAGGGAGATACTGTCATTGGATGATACGATTTTTCATAGATCAAAAATGAAATTGGCACGCGTGTAGTTTTATGTGTTTCTGATAAATAGGTCTGTGATATTCAATAGGGTGGAGCTATTGATGTCTATTGTGAGTCCATTGATTTATAGTTTCAGCGTAAAATTCGAATTTCCAAAACACTGCTGCCTTTTTTAATGATTCGCTTTTTAATCGGTGAGCCATTAATGATTTATATTGTGTGAAAAAAAGAGTCTTCGTGGATTTTTTTTTGTTGTCAACTTAGATGTCTTTAAACAATAGTTTATGTCTTTTTTAATAAATTACAGATTGAAATCATCAGTCACTAAAGAAGCATTATTCAAGGTTAATTATTTACCTTTTATCAGTTAGAATTTTTCGTATAGAAAACTTTTTTAAAAGCTTTTATTTAACTTGAAATGTTTGTTTGTATGTATGTATGTATGTTTGTTTAGGCCTCCCACGAGGTGGGCAGACGACCTGGTGTAGATCGCGGGAAGCCGATGGATGCGGGCGGCGCAAGACCGGTCGTTGTGGAAATCCAGCAGCCATTGTCCAGTAGCGGACGTTTTTCGGCTGATAGATCGATTTTAGAGCGACTTCCAGGGGTCCGATTGAGCTGAAATTTGGAATGAAGCCGTATTCCCGGTGACCATATTTATTATTTTCATGAGGATCTGATGATGAATTTTGGAGGTGGAATCATGTTCTCAGAACCTTCTTTTATTTTCAATAGAATCGTAGAAAATGCAGCCTTTTTACAAGCTTTTATTTAACTTGCAATGTATGTATGTTTGTTCGGGTGGAATGTTGCAAGTTAAATTTGTCCCACTTCCCGGTTTCCGATTGAGCTGAAATTTTCATGTATACGTATATCGCGTGACAATACAATATTAAAAGATTGTACCTAAAAGTTTTTTAGGTTTTTCCAAAATTATTTGAATTTGGAACCGTGTATTTATATTCATTTGAGCATCCGTGTGAGAGATATGGTGGTAGGTCATCACATCACTGGGGTCACTACACCCGTTGGTAGGACCGTTTAACTTTAAAAGACCCACCGTACCACCAGGGGTATAGCCAGGGGTACGGTGGGTCTGCAATGCGGTTTTTGAGCATAAAAACTCTTTTCAATTAGAAGCTTACCTATACAAAGTATATATATTAGTACTAACATACAGTATGGTATGGACACTCTCTGCCGCTCTCTAGATTGCGACCTCACCCCCTCGTCACTCAGATTGATACAGATTGTTTACAGCTTGGTTCTCGAACGTATAGGATTTCGCCGCCATTTTGTTTGTTCCGTCATTCCTTTTTTGAAATGTCATTTCTGGCCCGTTGTATGAAGTGTCCAGAGTGTGCTTATACCTAAAATCTTTCGGTTTTTTGAATAATTGATATATTTTGAATACAATCCTCACAATCCCATAAAATAGTAGCGTTTTACAGATTTTTCATCGTTTAAGTTTACGTTTGTAGTCCGCGATCGTGGAAGAATCAATTTTATTGGTAAAACAAGCTGCGGTCTGATTTATGGGCTACGAACGTGGCCCGCGATAGCGTGTCACCGGCCCGCCACGTTCGCACCTCGCTCTAGAATTTTCTAGAATATTTCTTTTTGTTTATAGCTGCTGCACTCTTTACTATACTAATATATATACTTTGGTATTTTTTTTTTTACCCGACCACCCAAAAAGAAGGGAAAATGTTTTTCAGGTGTGTGTATGTAGGTCCGTGTCTTTGGCTGAGCGTGTAGCCTAAACGGTTAGATGGTTTTTGTAGTGAGAAATGTCGTTAGATTTGTCTTGATCCTTGACTTAGGATACAGTTTAAGCGTACTCCAAAAAAAAGGGGTAATGTTTTTATATACAGTCGGTTTTTTTTATAAAACTCTGTTAAATATTTGTCCAAAAGTTTCATCCTCACTTGTTTACAGATTTAACAAGAATAGCTACCATTGTGTTGATTTTGATAGGTTATTTCAGAAAATTAAACTCGTTTTAAAATTTCATTAACATCTCTACAAATCACCGTGTTTTTGAAAACATACAGACTTACACAGCATAGACACAGTATTTTTATTCCTCGCTCATATTTTTGCTAATGACAATATTTTTTAAAGAAATTAAATTATCAAGAGCATTTGTTTACATTCACATCACATCAGCTCATTTATACGTCCCCACCTAGGGGCTCGACCCTATCCTGAATTAGGGCGATCGGGCCTTAGTCGACCGCGTGGGCCCAGTTTGGGTTGGTCAACTTCACACACAACCTTCGAGTTTCTTCGCAGATTAGTGCAGGTTTCCTAACGATATTTTCCTTCACCGTAAGAGCGTTGGATAAACGTACTTAAGAGATCTAAATTCGAAAACACATTGGTACGTGTCTGGACTCGAACCACGACCCTCCGGGTAGGAGGTAACTGCCCTTGCCGTTGCACCACCGACGCTCTTACATTCACAAGAAGATAATTCCTAACATTTGATCTTTTAAAACAATAAGCGATGAACATCCAGGTGTTGAGATAAGAATCATAACACGTCTGATAGTGATAATTCCACCTAATAAAGTACCTCATACTTCCCGAACAGCTCTTTCAATGTCAGCGTGTTCATGCTGCGTAACAATACATTTGCAAGCAGGTGGACCTTCCATACTATTACTTCACGTAACCGCCACTGTTGCCAATCTACACGATAAACAGTCATCCAGAAACCATACATCATGTTCGATGACTACTGCTATTAATTCGTACATTTACTAACCAATTTGCTGAATTTTTTAACCATTTGTCACATTTAATGTGTTGGTTTGTCGTTGTAACCACCTGATATTGTGAATGATAATGATTAATTAAAGCAAATTGCTCAGGTTGCACTGAGGGACAAGGGAAAAAGATATTTTTTTTATCGATTACACTGTGACGTCAAGAGCCTTTATTTCTTCAGGAACATTCGTAGTGGATTACTTGTAATTGATAATATTGAGTTTAATTGTTTGTTATTTTAAAAAGAGATTCATCATATCAGCCAAAAAACGTCCACTGCTAGACAAAGGCCTCCCCCAAGGATTTCCACGACGACCGGTCCTGCGCAACCCGCTCGATCTTCACCAGGAAGAGAATCACATTAGCTCATATATACGTCCCCACCGACGGGCTCGAGCCTACCCTGAATTAGGGCGATCGGGCCTTAGTCGACCACTTGGGCCCAGTGCGGGTTGGTCAACTTCACACACAACCTTCGAGTTTCTTCACAAGCGTGTGCAGGTTTCCTCACGATGTTTTCCTTTACCGTAAGAGCGTCGGATAAACGTACATATTATGAGATCGATATTCGAAAACACATTGGTACGTGGTACCCGAACCACGACTTCCCGGACAGGAGGTAGCGTCCCTTGCCGTTGCGACACCGACAGAAAGAAATCAAAGAAATAGTTTTAGATTTTGATTTAAATAAATAACGAAATCCTTTCTTTGCTGTAGCATTTATTAAATAAATATCATCGGATGTGCCAGTTTTATAATATCCAGACCCAGATTTTATAATTGCCACAAATAGCACTTTCATTTCTATCTCCAGGTCCAATCTAAAGTGTTGCAACATTGTTCGTCCAGAAATATCTTGCGAGAGCAGAGTCGGATCAGCAGGATTAGGGTCACGTATGTGGAATAGCACACGATGGACAGAGATAGCTGCGTTTCGTGACTTGCGATTACTTTTAAAATTGTTGGTGTTAGACTGTTCTTCTTACATCAGACCTACATGTAGCTTACCTATATGAAACATTGAAACCAAATTTATAAATACTAACATACTTTAACTGAAGGACTCTCGGTGTTTGATCAAATGACATTAAACTATTGCACAAATATTATACAATAGGAATGTTCTGAATATATAAGAGATAAGTTTTATATACAAAGTGTTGTCTATAGTTATTAGAGTGCAGCCACTTTTTTTATAATCCATTAAAAAGCTTTTTTCATTAAACACCCCATCAGTCATGTGTTTTAATTGGTGCAGCGGAGCCAAGCAATAAGATACACTTCCTCATCCATTTCAAGTCCGGTTTCAATTTCTAACGGCTCCACGCAAGGAACTGTTTAAATCATGCGCGCGCACCGAAAATAAACCAACGATCACTTCTCCGTTGCGTCGTAAATTCACTGCTAATTTACAGCCCCTCAATGCTATTAATAAATACTCGTCTCCACACACTTTTGTCTTCTCGTGACAAAATATGCCATCGCTTGAACGGATCTGTCATAACAGAATCCTCGTTGTTAGGATGTTGTTGGGTTAATGGTAGCCTCTCTCGCTACCAACCACTACTACCAACATTATTACTTGCTCGCAGTTTACGTGATAGTTGTTTATTTTATTACTTCCCACTATCCACTGATTAGTGTATTTTAAGCCTCATTTAACACAACTATGTGTTTAAATAATCTATTAACACTTTTTGCTTGGTTCTCATCATTATGCATCTTGTTAGTGTAATGGTCTTGGATGGTTCGCTACAATGTATTAGTAAGATCATTCGATGTAGAAACTTCGTCAAAATTAATAGCGTCATGTATTATTTGTTTGTTTAGCAAGAAATTTGTTCAGTCAGGGATAGGTAACGAAAGTTATTGAGTGCCAAGTGGAGTGAGGCGATGGAACAGCCGTCGTAGCTTCTTGCCAGAGCGCTGGTAAGATATCGGTTGCTATTGTTAACAAATTCTCAGGCATTGTAACTATTTGTCTTGTTAGTTAAATTTGGATCACAATGATAGACATTCAACATAGATATACATACAATTATATCCACAAAACCAAACAGTTTTTTTTAAAATCTAGGTTGTCTGTTTATAAACCATTTTCATAAATGCTTAATGATACTGTTTGGCAATAACATTGGTAAGTATATTGAGTGTCTGTCTGTCTTGCTTTGTGTTAACAAAATGTTCCACATAGTTATTCTCGGGTTGGCAATTCATCTTCGCCTGACAGCTCAAACGCCTCTTCCTTTTGATTGATCAAAGCGATCGATCATTGCAAATAGAGTCTGAAATTTCTCTAATGTCAACAATCAGATTCTTGTGCTCTTTTAATTCCTTCAATTTTTAGTAGTAGCCGTTTCGCTAATCTAATGGTTTCTTTAATTAAAAATTATAGCAATTTTATTTCAGTATCATAAGTATTACTAACATTATCATGTGTATCTTAATTGAATCTCTCAGTATTGTTGCCAACACTTGATAGTTTGTTATAATTATAAATGTAACAAATTTTCTAATCACCTTCACTTATATTTTTCGTTTATCATCTAGGTCGGCTACTGAACTTATATCATTATTATTATTCAGTTATGTGCCGTTGCGAGCAGCCGGAGACGTCGTGGCCGCGGTGCCAACTATGGCGAGCGCGTTAATGTTGCCTCGATGCTCCCGCGCATGTTTTTATCGCGTCTGGTTGCTTGGTCATTAGTTGACATATTCGGTACCACACACCGTGTCATTTGAAATAGATTTTAGTGGCGAAAACTGCAACGTTGACTAAGTGTCGGTGATTATTAAGAAAGGATTTATTAACGCATTGCTTATCTATTGTTTTATTAGTACCTACATGAACTTTGCAATACAATTGAGAGCATCTTTGTATACAACTTCGTAATAATTACGAAAAATACGAAAATCAGATTCACAAATCAAGATCTGTTAACATCCGTACAAGGATAAATTCGTAATGCAAGTATGTAGGTACGTGAGAAGGGCCCGTCATGTTTTATTTATTCGCAGCGGACTGGTAATAGAGTCGTGCGTACCGTGAGAGCGGTGTGCACGTTTTTTGCCGACCGTACACCAGACTTGTATTGAGACGTCTCTGGATGCTGATGTCTTGTTGCTGTCTATACCAACTTTCGACATGACGGAGACATTTTACTTTTTAATATATTTTTTTTTCATTATGGCAAGCGTTAAAAACATGGCCAGTTAACTTTACACAACAATGTAGATAGAATTGGCTGCAAAAAGTCGTCATATATTATTTTGTGAAACTTTGTTGAGTTTTTTACTGAATTGACATCAGCCTTATAACAAAACGATCTAAAGATTTTCCCGTGTCTGAATACAAAAAAAAAACTGTCGCTATTAAAAGCAGTTTTCATCAAAAATGTTTTCAAGCGGACAGCTGCAAAAGGATATTAAAAATCCATTCATCACACTAACGACAAAAAATAAGCATTCAGATCCTCAGTCGAACACCGCGACCGGGAAATCTGTAGAGACGAGGAGGCATTTCCACCCCTCTCCCCCCGGTCCGTCACAGGGGGAGACCGCCCCTTTTGACAGGAAATGATTGTCTAATATTAGCTTTGTTATAAGGTCCCGCTTTTGGGATTTGTGCTCACTTCAGAAGCATGTTTACTGAAATTCTAACCTACTTGGTCGTCGCTACATCTCCAAGTTAATATCGATAGCAATTTTAGTCGTCAGTAAAGTGTAAACATCAGTCTTCTAATATATTTCATCATCATCATCGTCATCATCATATCAGCCGAAGGACATAGGACTCCTGCAAGGATTTCCACGACGACCGGTTCTGCGCTGCCCGCATCCAGCGGCTTCACGCAACTTTCACCAGGTCATCGGTCCACCGAGTGGGAGGCCTTCCTACACATTTTTCGGTGCGTGGTCGCCACTCGAGAACTTTACTGCCCTAACGGCCATCTGTTCTACGAGCAATGTGCCCCGCCCACTTAAGTTTAGCAATTCTTAGAGCTATGTCGGTTACTTTGGTTCTTTTATATATCTTATCTTAAGTATGTAGCTGGATGTCTCATGCGTTCGTCTGCCACATCTAAAATTCAAGATTAGAGTTACAAATTTAAAAAGAACTCCGGGTCATTGACCGTGATCTGTGGAAGAATTTTTTCAACACCCTCGATATCACAAGAAAAATCTCGTGACTTTTCTAAAATAAACCGGACTTCATCTTGAATGAAATTTATTAGTGCGACGTCAGTTTCGGGTACAATTTTCGTGACGCGCCTTGGAAAGTGAAGCCGTTACTATGAATAGAGTATCTCAGTTAGATTCCTGTAACTGTGGGGCCCTTACTGAAAGATTTGTGTGATCCAGCTGAGTCACGGTAAGTTCTGGGACAGGAAGAGCGTTTTTTTTTAGTTTCATGACAGTCGACATCTTCTCTACAATGTGAAGGTGACGAGAACTGTGAATTTTGTTATCCTTCCATACATATATTTAGTATATTGAGCGTCGGTGGTGCAATGGCAAGGGCCGCTACCTTCTGTCCGGGAGGTCGTGGTTCGAATCCTGCCACGTACCAATGTGTTTTCGATTTCATATGGACGTTTATCCGACGCTCTTAAGGTGAAGGAAAACATCATGAGGAAACCTGCGCACGCCTACAAAGAAACTCGAAGGCTATGTGTGAAGTCGATCAACTCGCACTGGGCCCGCGTGGTCGACTAAGGCCCGATCGCCCTAATTCAGGGTAGGCTCGAGCCCCTCTGTGGGGACGTATATGAGCTTATATGATGATATTAATTATATATTATTAATATTATAAATGTGAAAACGTGTTTGTTTGTTTGTTACCTTTTCACGCTTCAACGCCTTGAAAAATCCTTATGAAATTTGGCATGAAAGTAGCGTGTGTCACTGGAAAGGTCATAGGCTACTTTTTATCCCGTGAAAATATAATAGAGTATATAATAGATGCAGTTCCTGAGGGAACCGAAAAAACACTATTTTTTGGTTAATTTCTTTAACATCGCAACGGAACAATGGATTGTTGTGATTTTTTGCACAGAGATGGGTGAGGAGGTTGAAAATGATATAATTTACTTATTAGCATAATCCTCACATAGTTCCCGAGGGATCTGGGGAAAACTCATGTCCACGCTCACGAGTCGCTTGCGGTTCGCGCACCACTCACTTATTTTGATAAAAAAGATGTACACACGAGTGAAGCCACGGGGTAAAACGCGTTCTCTATTATAAGTCAACTTTATAGTTCAGATGAAAACCAAACACGAAAAAATCTTCGAACAGTTTTGTTACTCAATTGAAATGGGTCGATAAGCCGCATCAGTTCACGTCCGTTACCGAATATCAACACAGCACTCGTACTTAAAACCACCACAATTCAATCCGAATAATGAAAATACAAATTAAATCAGCGATTATGGCATGCGACCGCAAATACTTTTGGCGGTGCAGCAATAATGTGAAATTCACATATTGCGATCTCGCTTGTAGATAACAGAAATAATGGGGTTCAAAAATGGAATTAATTCCAGGTTGATGATTTCAAATTGAAAAGTCACATCGGCTCGCGCCATAACTCAACTCCTGAAACGTGTCCGGGCGGCTGCGGCGGACGCGCGCCTCTCAGGGTTGCCATCATGTTTTATTTATCAACTTTTATTTTTATATTTCTGATATTTCTCGCCGTTCACAATGTTATGGTTTCATATAATAAATCACTGACTTAGATAAGTGTTCGGATTTGTTATTGATGCGTCTAAAGACGACGCTTAAATTAACCTATCTCCACAGTTTTGGCACACCCTGGACACTTCATACAACGGGCCAGAAATGACATTTCAAAAAAGGAATGACGAAACAAACAAAATTGCGGAGAAATTCTATATGTACGACAACCAAACTGTAACCAATCTGTATCAATCTTGAAGACGAGGGGGTGAGGTCGCAATCTAGACAGCGGCAGGGAGTGTCCATACTGTATGTTAGTACTAATATACTCCTATTACATAAATACTTTGACTAGGCATTGATGGACTTACGTATGTGTGCCTCGGCTTATCCTCGGCCCATATTTACACGTCCGTCCATCAATGCCTCTTTTGCTGACCGCTGCAGTAATGTACTATTAGTAGACTGTTAAGCTTAACTAACTACTGCAAACACCTTTGAAATATGCTGGTAAACTTTTGACCAGCTTGTTCTTCCTTTGGTGCTTTTAAGCGACGAAGGAGTGGAGTAGGTATTGTAATGGCAGAAATAATCGAAGTTGAGATTTTGATGGGGATCGAATGTCTTACACTAATAGTACAAAAAACAAAAAAAAATGTATTGTATGTGTCTGTGCGTCCCTTCGGTGCTCTAACGTCGCTTCTGGACAGATTTGTCTAAAATTTTGGTTACAATATTTTTTTTATATCTCTTCAATTTTCTCTTATTTTGATTTTTTACTGTTGCCACCATAGTAAAAATCACTTTTTAGTTTTTTTGACCGAAAATGGCTCGAACGATATTGATGAAACTCTGTGCATTGCTATAATTTTATTTGACCCACCATATGCCGTAGTTCGTTATTCTAGGAAAAATCGGAATCAGGTACCTCTCATAAAAACTCAGGTTGTTTGTTCCTTGATTTTTTAAAAATGAAAAAAAATTAAAAATTAAAAAAGGAAAGTTTTTTTCTTTGTTGCTAAGCAAGCATAATGTTTTTTTTTGTAGATTTGTGTATTTGTAGTGTAAGTAAGTAAGTAAATATGCTTAATTGCACGCCAAAAAACAATACAGAACTTTATAATTTGTAATAAGTATACATAGAGTGCAAAGGCGGCTTTAAGCAATTCCTACCAGATAACCTTAGGGATTGAAAGACAGGTAAACTAGTAATTATTATAACTAATATAAATAACCTATTATTATAACTAATATACTTTCATACATACATATACATACTATAAATATATAAACACGCAAAATAACAGTGAACAGTTTCAGTAATGACAAAAGTTAAAGTAATGGTCCTTGAGACGTTTGAGCAGGAAGTAGGTTCCACAGACGCACCGATTAAACCATAAAGGATTTGCTCAGAAAGTCTGTATGGCACGTAGGAAATGCCAAGAGAAATTCATCACATGACCAAGGTTGGCAGTCAGAAACAGCCTCTCTGCGCTGATAATTAGTCCTGAGATACGGAGGAGCTACTGGGCTGTGCAATATGTTAAAGAGTACATATTAAATGCATTTCACGTCTCAGACGGATGGGAAGCCATTTCAGATTAATTCGATACTCTGACATATGATCAAACTTCCTCAGTAGTGTATGTGTGACAGAGATCGTGGGAAGCTGTTGGATGAGGACAGCGCAGGATCGGTCGTTGAGGAAATCCATTTGTCCAGCAGTGGACGTCTTTCGGCTGATATTTTGAAGATGATGTGTATTTGTACACTAGACGGTAAAAGCTTCGCGAGGAAATATGCACAGCGTGCTGTGTACAATTTACATGCTTTTTAGTGAACACAAAAACCTTTGTGGGGGAATAATATCCCCTCATAAAAAAAACTCATTGCGATTGTCACACTACCCAACCCACCTCTAAACAATTCAATTAATCATCCTATAGAAAACAATATGCAAATATTAGCATATTTTGTTTAACTCTTATGTAATTTTAAAGGTTTTTTTTAATGTTTTTTTAAACATTTTTATGTGCCTGCTCTGCATACCTTGCATGTGTTTGTGCAGCCCTAGTGTGTTCATCGTCACAGTCCTTTGTCGGAGGTCTCTTCCGCTTCACCACGCTGGTATCTACGAGTTGCCGCCCTACCCGAATATTCATGAACAGGCATACATTGGACTATGAAAATAGATACTAGATACCTAGTCTACAAGTTATAACAGCTTTTTCCCGCAGCTTTGCCCGCAGTTTTGCCCAAAGGATGTTTAGTCGCGCAAGCGGTTCGCGAGCGTGGAAATAGGTATTGTCAGGAAATAGGGAGGGGGTGGTAGGAAAAGTATAAGTGTTATTTTGAGGAAAACTAGGGTATGTATAGATTTTCTTAAAAAAAACCTGTTATTGTGACTTGTCCCAGAATATTTATTTATTATTTATTTATTTATTTAATATTCCCGTTTGATATTTTTTTAGGATTCCGTAGCAGATAACGGGACCCTATTGCTAAAACTACGCTATCCGTCTGTCTGTACGTCCGTCCATCCATCTCTCTGTCAGTCAGACATTTAAAGAGATGTATCTTTGGAGCCTTGCTGAATTTTTCACAGAAGTTTTTGTTGAATGGAGTTAGAAGAAAGGACAAGGAAGAATTTAGAGTAAAGCAGGAACTAACTGGAATGAGACCAAAATGAAGACAAAAAAACATTTCAAGCCGACCCCAAATGATTGGGTATAATGCTAAAAAATTAATCTGATGATGCCAGCAAAAACTAAAAATTAAGAACAGAAAAATCAAGAGAACAAGACACTTTTTTAATAGTTTTTGCTCTATCGTAAAAAAGGTAATAATACATGCAAGCGTTAAACTTGGTGTGATTATAGTACTGTCATCATTGTCACCATATCATAAATTAAATCAACAAATAATGAAAACCGGCAAAGTGTGAGTCGTACTCACGTGAAGGAGAAAAAATATCATTTTTCTGTCGCTTGCGTTGATATCTTTTGTTTAAAATGAGTAGGTATCCTTGTTATACTTGTGCAAAGAGGTATAGTGGTGTGAGAGTCCGACTCGCATTTGGCCTGTTTTTTTTATGCGTCAGGTAGCAAACTAGTTTTAAAAGTCATCATCATATCAGCTCAGATACGTCCCCACCGAAAGGCTCGAGCCTACCCTGAATTAGTCGCCCACGCGGGCCCAGTGCGAGTTTCTTCGCAGGCGTGTGCAGGTTTCCTCGCTTAGTTATAAGAGTAGGTAAATAAATTTATCGCAGCTTATCTGATCTATTTAGCAAAATATACGATCACCACTCATCGATAGATATAATTCACAATCAGAACCAGATCAACTTTCTTCAAATAATATATGCAAATGATCCACTTTCCTTTCCACCTTTCTACTTTGTTTAAAATATTTTTCAATATTTGGCTAACCTATTTAATTTTACAATGTAAAAATTAAACCACACATTTTTGAGTGCTTTTTAGACTTCCTTACACCAAAAAGTGACCAACGGGACCTTATACCACACCCCGGACACTGCATACAAGGGTCGTGAAATGACATTTCTAACAACAAATGACGGAGCAAACAAAATTACGGCGAAATCCTATACGTTTTAAAACCAAACTATGGCGAATCTGGGTGACGAGGGGGTGAGGTCGGAATCTAGAGAGCGGCATGGAGTGTCCAACTGTATGTTAGTATCGACTAACATACATATGTACTTTGCTATTACTAAGCCTCTGCCACCGAACAAATTGACAGTACTCGTGGGAGGAACCAAAATAGTACAGGTCGAAGTGACCACCTTCTTGGGATTTGAGCTTGACCGAGGGCTGACGTGGGCATCTCACATAGATAAACTGTGTGGGAAGCTCGGAAGTGCATGCTTCGCGTTGCGTCGGCTCACCAGGGTTGTCCCTAGGAAGGTGGCTCGCTCATGCTACTTCGCCACTGTCAACTCGCTGCTCCAATACGGCGCAGAGCAGTGGGGGCGCGCCTCAGACTGGGAGCGCGCCTTTCGCATGCAAAAGAGAGCCGTGCGAGCAATCGTGCAAGTGCCGCAGGACACTCCCGCGAGGCCATATTTTATAGACCTTAGGATCCTTACCTTACCGTCGATGGTTATACTGCAGACAGCAGTGTACGTTTTCAGCCACCTTGATAAGTACAAACGACCCATTGATGTGCATTCGCGTAACCTCCGCAATTTGGGTAGACTACTGCCTGTGCCACGCCGGCTTGCTAAATCGGACAAGTTAGTACACGTCATGGGTCCAACTGTTTATAACAGGCTTCCCGAGCAGGTCACCACGGCTCCCTCCCTGAGTTGCTTTAAAAGCAGGCTCAACACTTGGCTGATCGAGCACGCGTTCTACAGTTATGAAGAATTTTTAAATACTAAATCTATTTAAATAATGTGATAATAATTTTATTATAATTTTATTGTTTTTTATTTACTCATTATTATTTTATAATAATTTGATATTTGAATTTTAGTTAAGTATAATTTATTTGACATGTAATATATTGACATATTATGAATAAATAACTATGAACTATGAACTATCCGTTCTGCTAGCGGGCTGTATTTCATGAACCGTAATAGGTATATTTATACAGTTGAAATTTTCAGAGTGTATATTTTTACTGTCGCTATAACAACAAATATAAATAAAAAAAATCAGTAACGTAATTTTTGGTTTTTGTTTATGTCTGTTTTGTTTTGTATTTGTTTGTACACAATAAACTTTGTAAATAAAAATGGTACGGAACCCTTCGTGTTGTATTCCGACTCGCACTTAGCCGATTTTTATGACTGTAATCGAGGTGGATCGTATGAATTGTAAGTTTCGGCATTGACTTCATACAAAAGTCCCATAGAAAAGGCACTTTCAGTTTTCCAGAATTTTCCAATTTTCCGAGGTTTTTTTCAATTTGTCTTTCCCTAAAATCCATAATCAGATTTTTGAGATAAAAAAATCGGTCCAGCCGTTCTGACGGGATGACGAAATCGCGCATCAGAAATAATTTATGAACTCTTGATCACTAATTTTCCCTCCTACTTAAACTTCGGGAAACCTTACTCGTTTTGTTTTCCATCAAGTCTTCGATTTTTAATTCACCACAATCACAAAATGAGTACACAAATAACGCTGCAAAACTATGACGTCACGCCTAGGTATGTCAAACATTTTTAGAACGAAATGTAGTTTTTGACAGATGATTAAAAATAAATTAGATGACTGGCATTCGTCATTCCTATTGCATTTCATTTTTATTTTTCATAATATCAGCTCATATACGTCCCCACCGAGGGGCTCGAGCATACCCTGAATTAGGGCGATCGGGCCTTAGTCGACCACGCGGGCCCAGTGCGGGTTGGTCGACTTCACACACAACCTGCGAGTTTCTCCGCAGGCGTGTGCAGGTTTCCTCACGATGTTTTCCTTCACCGTAAGAGCGTCGGATAAACGTACATATGAAATCTAAATTCGAAATCACGTTGGTACGTGGCAGGATTCGAACCACGACCTCCCGGACAGGAGGCGGCGGCCTTGGCAGTTACGCCACCGACGCTTTTTATTTATACATAGTATAGGCACCAATTTGTAATTTTTAGCGGACTGCGTTAGAGGGGGGGTTATGTTTTTGGAGTATATGTATGTATGTTTCTTTGGCACGCCCTGTGGCTTAAACGGCTTGATGGATTTTGGACTGCGAGGTGTCGTTAGATTCGTCTATATTCCGTGAGTGATATATGATACATTTTTACCCGACTGGCCAAAAAAACTAGGATTACGTTTTTATGCAGTTGGGTTTTCAATTTTTAATAAATTCCTAACTGTTAAAAAAATATTGTCTAATAAAATCTGTTAGGACATTAATTCGTTTATTCGTTTTTGTTCTATAGAAATGTTTAATACACAAACTTGTGTACTATGTAAATACTGTTCGGTGGCAGCGCTCATGTATTATGCAGACGCTTGTCATGAACATTTGTCGGTTCTACTTAGGGTTACCAGATGTTAAATTGAAAAGTCCTGACAAAAAACCTATTTTTTATCAAAAAGTCCTGACATTTTACTGAAACGTGCGCGGTTTAACGACGCACAGTAGTCATAGTAATAAAACAGCACTTATAATATTCCTTTTGAGTGCCAAACGGTCACTCTCCGACTCACAATCTGCCATTGAGCCTACTCTAACTCTCCACACAATGAAAAAATCACCATTCATTTAAGTCCATGGGCTGCTTGATAAAAGACCTATAAACACTTAAATAATCAAAAAAATCCTGACATTGTCAAAGTCCGGCCGGAATCCTGACTGGTGCATGAAAATCCTGACATGTCAGGACAAATCCTGACGTCTGGCAAGCCTAGTTCTAGTAGTGTTTCAGGCGTCCCCACTCCTTCAAATTCCAGTTTTTAATTCATGCTACAGAAACTCTCTTATTTATTTTGCGATTACGAAAAGAACTAACGAAGTCATTTTTCAATTCATTATTACGTAATAAAGACTCTTCCGCAATCATCTGATTTGTATATAATTAAAAAGTAGCTAAGCGCGTGTCGGACCGCGTGCGAAGAAGGGTTTCGTAGTCTTTTTAAAAAATAAATGTATATTTTTAAAACTAACTTTATTTTTCTAGTTGGCACAAAACATTTTGTATGGAAAATCTATGAAATTTTTAAAAATTTAACTGTAAAGACAGCGAAACATCAAGCTATACAAAACCAGTATAAGCTGGCCGCGCGACGCCTTTGCGCTTCAACATACGCGAGGCCCGCGTATACTGGTTTAGTATAGCTTGATGTGGCGCCGTGTGTACATAAAGACTTGGTCGAGTATTACTCCAAATTGAAATCTTACTTGGTTTAGCCGTAATATTTTTTCTTTATAATTCATTTTATATTATTTTCATTATATTCTTTTTGCAATGCTTTTCATATTTCCTTCAATTGTGATTTATTTCTAACAAAAATCACCACTTAAACACTTATTATTTAGTAAAAGAATATTTACATGTAGGGAATTACCCTATTTATTTTGTTCCGCATCTTATAGGGGTCACTTTGAGCAAAACGGCTGTGACATACCGACAGACAGAGCGACAATCAGACAGAAAAACGGACGAAGCGAAACTATAAGTGTTCTTAGTTTTACTAAGGATCCCTAAAAATAAGCAACTTAATCACAATTTCGACGGTGAAAAAATTACATCCTTATTTACGTGTTAATTAAAATGCAAGTTAATTAGAAAAAAAAGCTTCGTAACGTAAATCATTCTATCCACAAGTCAAAGTCAGGCAACGCCGTAGGCCTCCGAAGAAACACAATAATTCTACCTGCATCCTTATCTGACACATTTTTTCTGATAAGTTGGAAAGAGAAACCACCATTCACGAGCACATTCACGAAAAATGGGGCCGTAATTTGCCTGCACGAAAATTTGATAATAAATCATAATAGTTTTAGACAGAGCTAAGGTAAAAAAATATACCAATTTGGAAAGTGAATTGTAAGCCATGGCGAGCACCGCCGCCCAGCCTGTTATTAGAGCAATTGGGTTATTATGTTGGCCGTATCTAATCCGAAAAACTAAATTGGACCCGCCGCCGCCGCTGCCGGCGAATGGCCGATAGGTTCAATCATTCAAACTTTTGGGTCGCACGAAATTCGCTGCGGAAGTAATAAGGAACACGAAAATCTCGACCGAAGTCGCAAATTATCAAAATAATACATCGCTGTTATTTCGCTTCATAGACAAAACATCGCATCGATCGATCCGAAAAAAAAAACATTTTCATCGAAACAAGTCGGGACCCCTATTTCGCTACGGCTCATAGTTGGGTACAAATTAAAAAGGGGTTCTCTGTTGCAGTACATATTTCAAAGTTCACATTTTATAAACAACCCCGCGTTGCCCTTTGATATCCCTCACTTAACTCATATTTCATTCAATATGACCATAATTGAAGAGATGGGTTTGGACATCATTACAATAAACCACCCAGTTCAACGGCCAAAGAGTTCATAATGGTTTGAAGATGTATGGACAGATAAGAAATATCGCATGGACAATTGCCTCTTTCACAATTTGTATCTTTAGCATAGTTTACTGGAGGAACAGGTTTTCCTTGCGTGTAAGTTACGATCTGAACATTTTTTTGTTTTCATTTCAAAACGCGTAGTTCCATTGTATTATCAAAAACATCAAATATGAATACCAAATAAGGGTTGGGACAAAAGAAAAGCTGTCAACTTTTTTAATTTATGCGCAAACGAGTACATGAAAATGTAATAATAGGAGCGTGTTGGTAAATATATGAACGCAATAATTCGTGAAGGGCCGTTTCTGAACTCGACGGCTTCTATTTTTCTAAAATTTCACGGTAGATATATCATACTGGGCGCTCGTGGAAAATTGTGAACGTCTTCATTAAAATTGTCGAGTGGCTCTTAATTTAAGAGCATAAAATCATCATAAAATGGTTATGTTGGTCTGACAACATCTGTGTGTTTCGGAGACTAACGAAGTGTTTTGTTACTTTAACTGACCAATGTCAACTTTTAAGATTTATCGTGCAGTGTAATAAAGTTAGGTGTAAGGGCTCTTATGTAACTAGACAAGTTTGAGTTGAGTAACGGTTTAGTTGCCTAATGAAATTAGCAATTTAGAAACATAGTGTTGATTAACGGTAAATATTTTTCTAAAATAAATAGCACAACATGTACAATAGGAAGAAACAGTAACAGTAAAACATCTGTTTTTTTAAATTCACAATAGGGGATCGGACTAGCAAGTCATTTGAGTTACTTTTTATGAGCTGTCAAAAACGAAATTTTGTTCTAAAAATTTTTGAAATACTCACAAGTGACGTCATAGATTTTTTGCGTCATTGACGAACTTATTTTGTGAATTTGATCAATTATAAATTGAAGACGTGATGGGATATCAAAACAAGTATGGTTTTTGAAACTTCAAGAGGAAAGCAATTTAGGAAATCATATTTCAGATTTTATCTTTGATGCAGTCCGATCTCTTACTGGTAATTCCTTGGCATCATCTCACCTGATGGTAGGTGAAGATAATGCCGAAGATGGAAGCGGGCTTACCACGATTCCCCAACGCAATGGGGAATTGGCTATCTCATCTTCAAACCGGAACACATCAATGTTTTGCGGCAAGACTTAGATAAGATGGTGGTAGCTAGCCAGGCGGGCTTATAGAAATTGCCCTTATACCAACCAAACGGAGTGAAACAAAGTTAGAGTAAGCCGGGAATCGAACCCGCGACCTCCTGATATGTAAATGGATTTAACCATTACGCCACGGAGGTGGTTATCTATAGGAATAATACTAGGAATTAGATAAGGAAGTCAAAAGGCACATAAACTCTAGTAATATCGGTGTCAATTCGTTCACCTTTTTGTTTACTCTGCAAACGGCATAACACTATCAATAAATTAATACTTATTGAATTTGTTTAATTTCTCGTACATCCGCTAACTTATTTTAATTAGTACCCTCAGTTAGTAGATATCACATTTATTTGTTGATAAGCATTTTGTTTTGATATTTTTCAATAATTTATTGCATCAGTGTCTATGATAAAAGTTCACTTTTTAACTGCAATCGACGTGATTAATTACTTTTTTCTTGCAATTTATTGTTTAAGAAAAAAAGCGATCATGTGAAAGTTGACCTCGCGTAACGATGGTTCCGTACCATGAGAACAATTATGCATATTCATTGCAATAAAAAAAACGTCAAAAAGAGCGAATAATATTTTTTTTAAAAATAATATATTGGGATCCTAAGCGCGAGACAACTTGTACACTTGGCTAGTTTTTAATATTTTTTGTTTTACTTTAGGATCAATACTAGGTATCTATAATCAAACCAAATTTGGCAATTGTATAAAATAGAAAAAAAATCGTTTTAAAAAAGTATGTTTATCTGCCTATTTATAAGAAAACCGTGCCTGAATGACTGACTGAATGATGTATCAACGCACAGCTCAAACAACTGGACGGATCGCGTTGAAATTTGGCATACATATATAAATTATGATGTAAGCATCCGCTAAGAAAGGATTTTGGGAAATTCCTACGGGAACGACAAAAACAGGACTATTGTTTTTATAATTTGATAGTAAATCCGTCGTAATGACACGTTTAAGAACTACGGCCAATGAAATGTCGTACAGACGGACAGACAGCGTAGGCTGAGTAATAGTGTCACGGAACCCTAAAAAGTAAGTTACCTAAGTGAAATCTAGTCTATAATTTATTGTCTTTTGCGCATTGGCTTGTGTTATTTATTGGCCATTAATGCGTCTCTGATTTCATTAATAAAGTGACGATAGACGATTCTTAAACTGAGTTTAAGGCGAAGTGTTGATTGGAACAGTGGTCTCTGTCTTTTTCTTTACGTGTGAAGAGTAAAGAAAATAACCACACTTTTTCGATAGTTTTTAGTCTCAATCAAAAACTACAATGAAAGTATAAAAAAATAATAACATTACTCATTTTGTATTATCATAAAAAAAAATTGTTGTATATTTTTTTAAATTTATACTTCAAAATATGTAATACCTAGTCATAACTAGAGTTGAAAGTAACGGCGCACCCTGGACACTTCATGCAACGGACCAGAGATAACATTTCAAAAAAGGAATGATGGAACAAACAAAATGGCGGCGAAATCCTGTATGTTCCACAACCAAACTGTAAACAATCTGTATCAATCTGGGTGACGAGGGGGTGAGGTCGCAATCTAGAGAGCGGCAGGGAGTGTCCATACTGTATGTTAGTACTAATATATACCTACATACTATTATATACTTTTTTAACGGTATAGACCTATCTATGGAATCTTTTTCTATCGAGCCAAAACTGCTCAATCGTGTTTCTAATAGCTTTTAACTTTAAGGAACATCATCAACAATAAGGGTATTTTTTTCAACCGTGGGTTTTATATCGTTAAGAAGTGATTGACGTAATATTACTGCCTTAAGCGCGGAAATATACTTGATCGAAAGACGAGTTGAGAGGTATCCTGGCCATGTTTTACGATCAAAATGAACTTGACCATCACATAAGCAGACTCTTCTGTTGCAGTGACCCAGTTATCAGGCTGACTCCTGAACCCGTCGCCATATTAACAGTAATAGACCTAGATAATGGAAGTCACAGGTCGTCAGATAAAAAGAAGGCAACGACTTTTTGGAGCCATTTTGTTCCTGGATTTCTGATAAAAATGTAATGAATGCATTCATTGTCTAGTGAACTTTTATCATACTAATTGGATTACTATATTATAAATGATTTTAATGGCAAGAAGCCTTAAATAATTAAAACTTTTTAAAGGAACAATAGTAATGCAATTTTTTTTAGGTAGGTATAAACTTTTATTTATAGTTCGAATCCATGACACAATTTATCGGTCGGCCATTATCAAGTTGTACATGTACATATATTGGCAGTGCACTATCGAGTCGGGAATGATTGGTACCACTTAATGCATGTTTCCAAATTCAAATTAGGCGAGAAAACAAAATACGATCCTGGGACCTTAATTCCACCTCCGAAGTTCATCTTCAGATCAACTTCAAAATACCAACAGGATTTAAGTACTGTCACCCGGAATGCAGTTTCATAAAAAAAGTCTTTTCAATAGGAACCCTGAAAGACGCTCTAAAATGTAATGCATGATTTGACCTAGAAGGACAAATAAAATATAAACTCATTCAGTAGTCGTTTTTTTATATGAGATTTTTTTTACTATATTCAATAGCTTGTATTAAAAATTATTTATATTTTAGCCCACAGTTGAACTTTATAAAAAAAAACGGTAAAGTGCAAGTCAGAACCGCGCACAAAGGGTTCCGTACCATCATACTAGATGGCGGTAGTTTCTTCACATTTAAAAAAAACACGTTTTTAGTATGGAGACTTTCTTTTTTTTTTATTTTTAGTATTTGTTGTTATAGCGGCAACAGAAATTCATCATCGGTTAAAATTTTAACTAAATGTCTAGCTAAAAGAGTTGATGAAATACAGCCTGGTGACAGACCGATAGACAGAAAGATAGACAGACGGACGGACAGCGGAGTCTTAGTAATAGCACACCCCGGACACTTCATGTAACGGGCGCGAAATGACATTTCTAAAAACAAATGAAATCACGGCGAAATTCTATACGTTTTCGAGAACCAATCTTAAACCAATCTGTATCAATCTGAGTGACAAGGGAGTGAGGTCGGAATCTAGTTAGTACTAATATATATACTTTGTTAATAGGGTCCCATTTTTACCCTTTGGGTACGGAACCCTAAAAATTAACAATAGATACTAAATCCTAAACCAAAATAATTAGGCACAATATTTTAAGAAAGAAAAAGCAGCCAACTTGCGCTCCGAGAATTCCGTACCAACATACCTCTTCACACAACTACGACATACCTATTCACATTACAAACAAAATTATCAACGCGAGCGACAGAAATATGTTTTTTGATGTGTAACATCTTTGCTCTCGCTTTCCTGCAATTTGTGGGAGTGATTTCGTGAAATGGGACGGAAATGTGTAACATGGGACGGAAATGTGTAACAACGAGAGTCCGACTCGCACTTGGTCGGTTTTTTTCGTTACTGTCAGATCCGCCACCCAGGCACAATATCGTCATCAAATCTAACTAACCTAAAGTATTTCGTTACATGTTACACATCATATTATGCGAGTACTGTAGGTCTCGCTCGAATTTTTTTTTTTAATATCTAGACCTAATGGTTTAGACTTTAGACTGTCCTAGCGCGGCTAGCGCTAAGAGCGTCGGTGGCGTAGTGGCTAGGGCCGCCGCCTCCTGTCCGGGAGGTTGTAGTTCGAGTCCTGCCACGTACCAATTTCGAATTTAGATTTCATATGTACGTTTATCCGACGCTCTTTCGGTGAAGGAAAACATCGTGAGGAAACCTGCACACGCCTGCGAAGAAACTCGCAGGTTGTGTGTGAAGTCGACCAACCCGCAATGGGCCTGCGTGGTCGACTATTATGGCCCGATCGCCCTAATTCAGGGTAGGCTTGAGCCCCTCAGTGGGGACGTATATGAGCTAATATGAATGAGACCTAATGGTTTAGGCTGTGAGTTGTCTATCTGTTAGTTTAGAAATATTTAATTTAGTACTTATCCTCTGGTTAGGGCGTATGAATAAGTAACGGAAATATACAGGGTGTTAAAAAAACTGGTGTGGGACCCGTTAACTGGGGATTCGACCCATCATACTGGAGCCCAAAGAAATCAGTCAATTCTCAAACGAAAAACTTTGAACTTCCATACAGATTTGCACAAAACTGGTCATTCAGCTAACCCTGTTTGTATGAAGAGTACTTTTTTACGATTTCAGCAGTTACTGAACAAAACCAAAACTTGTTCAGTATGATGAGTAGAAGCCCCAGTTAACGGGACCTACACCAATTTTGTTACACCTGTATAAATGAAATTTCAAATAATATTTCTCAATTTACTCTTTAATCTGCGTCAGTATATAAGTAATGAGTTTTATATGGTTTAGGTTCAAGCAAAGAAGTTGTATATTTTAATAAAAACTTTTTTGTAACGTCTACTTTGTATTAATGCTCCTAAATTCCATATTTTAACATTTTTTTCCCTTTGTTGCAGGTAAGGCGTCTCGCTCGATCCGCGGAAACGGATACGAAATTCAAATTGCGAATCCCCCATCCGTGTGTGTGTGATGTGATTGTTTGTTTTGTCATGTGCTCGCCGCGCGATTAACAGTTCAATCTTGATTTACATAAAGTCGTATTTCAAGTTCTCGCTGCCCCCATCCAATGAATCACGTGTGTGTAAGTAAACGACAGCTGAAAATCAGAGGGAAGCTTTCTGTCTCGTTCGGTTTGCGAAAAAAAAGGTAATATCGCGAACATGGATACACGATGAATGATGGAGGCGATTTATAAAATGTATTATTGAGCGTTTTTGTAAGGAGATAATTATTACTTTGATTTGTTAGCGCATGACATAGTGTGACGCACTGGCGTATAGACGCTCTAGAAATCTGTGGTGTAACTCAAAATAATTCACATTAACAAAACAATTAAAAAAAACGCGTCTAAAATTTTTCTTTTTAATAAATTAGGTATAGGTAGGTACGTACCGGTTCTATAGATACCTAATAACAGTTTCCTTACTAGATTTGCTAGACTTCCTTACTTTTTTTTTTCTACAATTGGTAAGCTTTTGACATCATTTAATTAGGGCCCTAGTAGCACAAACAGTGTTTTCATTTATTTTTTGTTAGATATTGGTTTATTTTTCTGAAAGCTTTTCTTTATCTTATCTGTAATTTTAGCTAGATTTTTTAATTTTTCAATCGTAAATTAAATCGGGCTCTACATCTTCAGGTAGGTAGGTAACATTTTAAAATGCGATAAGAAAAGGAGGTTCCTTTTTTTAGGTAATACATTGTTTTAAACAGACTTCAAATGAAAAGGTTTTCAATATAACCCGTAATATATACATCAAGATATGCTAATTAGTAAATTATATATCATTTCACACCCCTTGCAACCATCTTTGTGCAAAAAATCACACAAAAAGTTCCCTCGGGAAATGCATAGGACTTATGCTATTTTAACGGGATTAAAAGTAGTCTATATCCTTTCCCGTGACACAGGATACCTGCGTGCCAAAAATTCATCAAAATTGGTCATGGTGTTGAGGCGTGATAAGTAGAGATGGGCCGAATATTCGTTTTATATTCGGTATTCGGCATATTCAGCAGCTTTACCGAATATTCATATTCGGCCGAATATTCGGCTGAATCACCCAATATTCGGCAAAGTGATACTCAAAGTTTTTACTTTTATTTTTTGTAGAATAATGTATATCAAGATCTGTTTTTGCCTCGTGGTGTAATCTTATTATGGCGTATTTTTCAATCACTGCTCTGATCAAATGTGTTCTGTGATTTAGTGTAGCTGGCTGCTGTAAAGAGCGTGAATATAGTGTACACCTGATGTTTTGCTGATATTTCTTGATGTATTTTTGCAGTATCGAAATACGTACGATGTCATATTTACTGATCTTTGACAAATATTTGTTGATATTATATACTAAAAAGAAATAACATAAAATAAATATTTAAAAATATCACACTGGATAAAAAAAATGAAAACACTTTCTAAAATCAACAAGTCCAGTTTGTATTCAGGCACATATTTTTTTTTTACCTACTATCGGTATTATAATGTCACATCTGCGTGTTTTAGTCTAGTCTAGTTGTAGATGGCTGTCAAGTACAGTGACGGAATTTAAATGTTTAGCAGATTCAAGTCTCTTTAATTTTGCCGGGTTGTCAAATTAGTTAGACGTGTCATTCGTCATATCTCGGAAATGTATGTAGGTACTTATAACCCGGCAAAATTTAAGTTTCGTGAATCTGCTAAACAATTAACATCCGTGTACGTACCTAGCTTGACAAAGTGGATGTAACTGAACGTGCCGAAAATCCGTAAGGGATTAAATGAAGAAATATTCTTTTCTCAATCTTTTCTATTGTGGTATTACGATATTATAAGCTATTTATTCACATGACCAACAAATAATTGTATTTACTTGACAACTGAATTGTGTTGTTTGTTTACATCCAAGTTATTTTTGGTATTATTAGTACCGTACGCGCCCACACAGCTTAAATGTCGAACCCACATTAAAGTAAAATGTACTGTCCGCAGTCAAGTTTTGTCGAACAAACTCAGTGTTCGGATCGCGAATCTAGTAAGTACATGTATATCGATGAATGTACCGAATATTCGGCCGAATATTCGGTTCGGTAAAAGTTTTACCGAATATTTGGCCGAATGTTCGTATTCGGTGAAACCCATGTTCGGCCCATCTCTAGTGATAAGGTACAAACAAACATATTTTCAATGCATAACATTAATAAGTAGATGCGTATGTATGATCTGATTGATCACGCATAACTTTTTACAGAGTTGTCCGATTTCTATAATTCTTTTTTTATTGGGTTTAGTATACTTTTAAGTTGGTCCCGTATAAATTTTATCAAAATCGGTTTACTATTTTTTTAATAAAATTAACAAAAACATCAAAATGTAACAAAAATGTAGTTGTTGCGATTGAAGTAGGTTGTGGCAGCATGCAGCGTTGTCAATTATTTACTTACTAACAATACGTCAAAACATAAGTATTTAAATTGAATGTATTTGGCACATAAATGATTGTATATCTACGGTCATAACACAACAAATGATTACATTAAAATTAGATCTGCAGGTAAAAGTTAAAAAACCATGATGAAGTGACTAAAAGAACGTACCTTTATCGGACTGATAGAAAACTCTATCATATCTATCTCCGTAGAGTTTCCCGCCCATCCGTAGCCGCTACATGCATTCACACGCATTCAGCTAATCTCCTGTGCAATCGCCACATAGACGCATAACCGACCGTTTTGTAGAACCGATACGGCTCACAATCTCCCTAGCAGTTAGGCATCATTTCGTCTGGCCGCGTTAGCACGTTGCATGTTCGCACTCCCACCAGCGTACACACACGCACTTGACATACTCGTATGTATGAATCATGGTTATTCCTATGTGTGTGTAGCTTTTGCGCTTCGCTTCGCTGGAGGCTGTCAGTGTGTTTGTGTCCATCGAGGCACGTGCACGCATCGGCGTCTATGTGTGTGTGCCCACTCATGGCAGCGGACTATGACGGCTCGTAGATTTGACAGCTAGCTCAATGCGGGTTCAGACGTTCATTAAACGACCGTTGTAATTTTTGTGAAATACTACACGTTTCGAGAACACAGTTTGCCGTGGTTCAAAGTTGAAAAAAAATAAAATTGGCGCGTTTCTGGTGGATAGTTTTTTAAATTTGTTTTGATTTTGGAATGACGTACAATCTCGTTTGGAACTGGCGATTGATTTGTGAGATGCCCCAACTTTTGAGGAGTTTACGATGATCACAATTAGATGCGCTCCGTTGGGAATCAGATCGAGGGGCAGCATGAATAAAATATCGTTCGCGGTCTCGGAGACCCGACTAAACCTAATGATATTATTAAATTCGTCGAGTGGAAAAAAATAAATGTTGCTACGCTAATGAGGGACGTAAAAGCCATGAACTAAATCAATTATGACAAAAAGAAAAAGGTGATGTACCAAAAATAAAACTTTTTTTTTTTTTACTTGATAACTACAGTTTTAGTGAGAAGCTATTTTTGTACAAACAGTGCTAGTAAATGTGAAGAGTGATTGTTAACACATTTTTTTCTATAAGTTAAGAATCATTTGGAGTTTATTTTTCAAAGTGGAATACGAAGCGGTGAGTTTTACATTGATTTCAATTAAACTTTTCTTTACTATTTTCTTTATCCTAGCTTAGTTTTTTTACATTTTAATAGGCGATTAATACTCGATAACGGTGACAAATAGTCGAAAGGAAATATAAAAATGCAAATTAAACAAAACAGCTGTATCGGCATCATCGCAGGAATAAATTTTGTAAAGGTGCGCGCACATACCACGAAGATTTATAGAGAATCGTTGGGTATTAGAAATACGCATTATTAAACACAGTTAGCGTTGTACTTATGTACAGGCATAACAAAAATCTTTACCTACTGTAAATCTTTAATGTTTACAAATTACACCTAAAATAAAATGCCTAAAATGATTTTAAGTGTGATTTAAGGTGTTTTATTTTAAGTATTTTAGGCATTTTATTTTAGGTGTAATTTGTAAACAAAAATCTTTGGTATAATATTGAGTTTATAAGCAAGTTTACGAGAGAGCTATTCCAAGTTAAATTATAAAATATGTAGTTAACTGTTTTAAAATAGAGCAGATATAAATCATTCTTTGTGGGTTCATATTTAATTTTTAGGGTTCCGTACCCAATGATTAACAACGGGACCCTATTACGGGAAGCTGTCTGTATGTCCACCTGTCCGACATTTCAAATGCTGTATCTTTTGAACCGTAATAGGTAGCCAGATTAAGTTTTCACTGAATATGTGTTATTAATATTATAGGAGACTTACTGACAAATAATAAAAACAAATAAACGTATATAAGTATGTATATCAGTCTCTGGTAACCCATAACACAGGGAATCCTACTTTGGGGCCAGATGACCACGTGTGATTTGTCACAGAATGTTTATTTATTTAAATTAAGGAGGTCCCAATACGAGAAAAATATTTTAAAAGGTTTATTTGTTTTGCTTTATACGTAAAAACGGTTATATGTATATAAAAGCATTAAACTTAATGTGCTCTTAATTTAATAATAATGACTCGGTGGCTCAGTGGTTAGTGCTCTTGACTGCTGATCCGAGTGTTGTGGGTTCGATCCCCACCCAGGGCAAACATTTGTGTGATGAGCAGATATGTTTGCTGTGTGTCTGGGTGTTAAATATCTATATAATATGTATGTATTTAAACGTATATAAGTATTTATATCAGTCTGTGTTTCCCATAACACAGGGATCCTACTTTGGGGCCAGATGACCATGTGTGATTTGTTTCAGAATATTTATTTGTTTGTTTTTATTTATTAATAATCCTAAAATAAAACAACAAGTAATAATGCCAAGTAATAATTTAAATTAAAAACCCACTACATAAAACTTAAACTTTCTTTGTTAGCCAGTCGGGTAAAAATGTATCATTCATACATATGTCACTCGCGGGATCATGACTAATCTAAAGACACCTCACTCCAAAATCTATTGAGCTGTTTAGCCTACAGAGAGTGTTTGAAATGAATAGATAATATCATTTTTGTACTAGTTGGAGAGGCGTGTTGTTTCCTCGACTGCATCATCACTTACCATCAGGTGAGTTGCAGTCAAACGCACTCAAATTTTTAATAAAAAAATAAAAAAAATGGTACGGGACCCTCGTTGCACAGTTCTGACTCGCACTTGACCATTTTTTTGTTTTTGACAAAAAGCATCTAATTTAAATAAGAAAAAGTCCAAGAGAAGTCAATGAAATAAAATAATTTATCAAATTGTAAAAAAAAAACATAACGAAAGAATAGCTTTATTCCCCGATTGTTTTCCTTTTAACACCCTGTATATGTCGGTTGGGTCGCTTTTTGTAGGAGTAGCCGAAAGCAGGTACATTTGAAGAAATCGTTGTCATTAATCAACATCATCCACATCCAGCCAGTGGTTCCTTTAAATAGAGACGTATAGAGGCGTGCTATAGGGGGGTTGAAAAGTGTAGCACCGCCTTAAGAATAGGTCATTTTTTAGTAGTGGAATTCCCTGCCGGCGTCTGTATTCCCCGATTCGTATAAATTACGAATCTTCAAGTCTAGAGTGAATAGGCACTATTTGAGGTTGCGTGTTATATCCTCGGCTGCATCGGCGCTTACCATCAGGTGAGGTGCAGATAAACGCACTGATTTTTTTAATTAAAGAAAATAGTTTCTGTAAATAAATGTAGACGTCCACAGCTCACACATAAAATTTCTATTTTATACATTTTTGTAAATAAATTGGTTTAGAAGATTTCATGCCGCATATTTTCTTATTTTTAGGGTTCCTTACCTAAAGGGAGCACATGGACCCTACTTCTAAGTCTCCGCTGTCCGTCCGTCCGTTCATCCGTCTGTCTGTCAGTGGGCTGTATTTCATGATTCGTAATAGGTAGACAGTGAAAATTTTAACAGTGTGTATTTCTATTGCCGATATAACAAATAATAAGAATGATACTATAGTATACTATAAGAACGATATTTGTATACTATAAATTAAAGAACACAAGAAAAATGTTTTTTATACGACAAGGAACCCTTCGTGTGCCAGTCCGACTCGCACTTGGCCGGTTTTTTTTTTCATGAATTAATTCATTACTTTATCTTTTTAATTATACCTTTGATTTACACATGTTGATGACACTTATGATGACTTTTATCAACTTTTATGGTTTAATTCCGATTGGAATGACCATAAGTCCATGGTCAGGAGTTGGTATCACTTATAGAATAATTAAAAACCCGTTACCCGTTAAAAAAACACGTTAAAAAACCGACTTCCATCGCAACAAATTATTGATAAAATTTATATGGGACCACACGGGAAGCACTAGCTTACAAATAAAAAAAGAATTATAAAAATCGGTTCACCCAGTCAAAAGTAAACATACAGCCGAATTGAGAACCTCCTCCTTTTTGGAAGTCGGTTGAAAATAGCAGATTTTTAAAGCAACATTAATTTTCACAGTTCATATGTGTGATGACGTCACGCTTGAATTCGGACTCATTGTAAACGCCCAATGGTTTAATTGTCTCATTAATGTCAGTGGGAATATTTTTTTCTACGTGTCACAATAACAATACGTTTATAATATAAAATATTTTCAGGTTAAATAACCTATAAAACTTTGTATAAATTAATGTAAATTTATATTACCTACATTACATTTTGTCAGTGTGTTTAGACAGTTATCCTATCCTAGTCCTACTAATATTATAAACGCGAAAGTTTGTAAGAATGGATGAATGTTTGTTACTCTTTTACGCAAAAACTACTGAACGGATCTGGCTGAAATTTGGTAGGTAGACAGATTAGGACCTTGATTAAAACTGCTTGCGGCTCGTGCACTACGCTCCCTCGAAAAGTCATAGAAACGTTGTCCATGCGGGTGAAGCCGCGGGAAACAGCTAGTAACCTATATAACTTTGATTAAATAATGTAAATTTACAATTCATTTTGTCAGTGTGCCTAGTTATTTGAAAATAATTGTAAGCAAATCGGTTGGATAGAAAGACCGGACGGAGTCGCATTAGATTTCATAACATCTTTTAATATATAGATTATATTATAAAATATATTTTAAACTTTTTTCTTGATTAAGTATCATTGGTTACAACTTGTGGGGACTTCGTGATTATTGTTAGGTATATTACGAAGAGACCCACTCCTTTCGCGCGCAATCTTATATATATATATATATATATATATATATATATATATATCTCTATCATTTTGCTTTTTGGGGTTCCGGAGCGAAAAAGTTAAAACATCGAAATTTTTCAGGGTAGCCTCCTCCTACATGTAAAAGGGGGATAAAAACAGAGATATGCTATATATAAGGGCAGGAATCTCTGGATAAAAATATTTTTAAGTACACCACTCGAGCGGGTCTCATAAACAAAAACAAAACTTTTTTTGGACACTTTTTTTTTACAGATTTTTTGAGTTCCAATGTGACACTTTTCGTGTCCCCACCATGTTTGTGAAAAATATTTTTAGGGGTGCCTCCTATACATTTTTAAGTAATGACTCCGTTACCGTACACTATGCGTTATCCGCCATTCAATTGACCATTTTTAGTGTTCTGCACCTCAAAAGGAAAAAAACGGAACCCTTACAAGAATACTTTGTTTTCCGTCTGTCTGTCAAGACCCTTTATCTTGGGAACGCGTGGAGGTATCGGGTTGAAATTAAAATTATATATATTATGTACTCCGGTCTACAGTCCCTTAATGAAGCTGTAAAAAAAATCTTCTAATTTAACGTAAAAAAAAATATAGCCGTTTATGCCGCCATTTTGACACTCTCGAGGGAATCAAAATTTTTAGGGTATTTTCTGTTGACCTAGAACTGTGAAATTTGGCAAGTAATACCGTTTTACTAAAAAATTGCTTAAGTGCGTGTGTACCACGCGCCAAGTAGGGTTCCCTAGTAATTTTATTTTTTAAAAAACAATTGCAATGTTATTTTTGCTGTAGAACATTTTGTACGGAAAATCTATGAACTTTATATGAAGTCAACTGTGCATGTACAGTTAGTCGACAATTACTCCTAAACTTAGAATGTGTAATTGCTATTATAATTTTTCATTCTAATTAATTATATGCACTATTTTTTTAAAATAGTGGTCTTGCTGGTAAATTCACCGCTTGAAACTTAATATTTCGTAAACGAATAATCTATCCAAAAATGATCTTGGCAAACCATCAACAAGTTTTTAAGACCTATTCAATGATAAAACACACGATGGGGTAAGTGAATAATAAAAAAAAAATACTCCCACTTGAAGATACATTAACATTTTTATAGGCGTCACAGATTTTTTAAACCTTCTAGCTATAGTAGTCATTGAGTAAAACGGCTGTGACATACTGACGGGCAGACATATATACAGATATTCCGAATCTATGATGGCTTTTAGTTTGAATACAAAACCCTAAAAAGGGAGTGTGGTGCGCAAGCCGCTCCGCTAGCGCGCGGGTTCGACTCGTAACTTACCTACTAGATACATATTAGGTCTTTACCTATGAAATTGCCGATTGTACTTATAAAAAAATTTAAAGATGAAAATTAATATTAAGAACAATAGTTATATTAAAACAAAATTTATTCTCAAAATAGCATTAGACTATTAGAAATTAAATGGTGGTAAACATATGCCTATTCTTTAGATTTTTGAGAGCACGGTGGCTTTAAACCCATGAAGTCGGGTTTTTTCACCTGTAAAAATCACCTTTATTGAGGCAAAAAATACACATTTTTAATTTTAAAGATTTATAGTTATCGCAGCAGTTTCTTCGTTACTAATATCATATTTGGGAATACCCCGCAAAAGATTTCGTTACTTTCAGGAAAATTCAAGAAAATTAGTTAGTCTAAAAAATTATCCCATCTGACCAGTAAGAAAACGCTTTGTTCTATTCAATGGTACATAACTCAGGGGATTGGAACATGACAGACATGCCTTTAATTACTAATAAAAGACCATAAGTAGTGTCACCATAAGGTCAATAATAAAACACAATAACTTTTTTATTTTCAATAAAAATTGGCATTGAACTTCAAAAACTGAATAGGCAATTTCATAGGTAGAGACCTATTATTTTTTTATCTCGCATAATCTTACAAGTTAGATTTGAATTTTATCTGTATCATGTTATGCAAATGTAAAAGGTGCTTAATTATATCTCTTTTTCCTTTTTTGCGATTAAGAAGAGCATATTTTTTGCATAATTATAATTAATTATTTAAATATGACTTATATGTACAAGCATTAAACGCAGTAAGGTACTTACGTTGATTACAACAACAGTATTCCACTATCTCGGTATGATCTACAAAGAGAGTCGTGTTAACTTATCTTGTAATTGCTTAATCTGTCATGCTATATTTTAAAATTAATAAATAATATTGCACGACAAATTATTATGTTGTCAATTATGACTGCTATAAATAATTCGCTTTAAATACGAAAGTAAAGGTATTCTTTGTTGCATACGAATGTACACCATACTATACAGGGTGTCTCATGGCTATGCCACATGGAGGGAAAGTACCTTGAATATTGTTGATGGAACATTTTACTGAAAGAAGACATTATTTTAATTAAAAAAACAATTTAAACTGCATTCATAGATATTTTTAATAATTAGATGGTTAAACCGGGAATTGAACCCGCTACACGAGAAAAAAAAATAGCGTTCGAAAGGCTTCATCATAAGGATTATTTTTTGCGAAATAACATAGTGTCAGAAATAAAAGGAAGATCATGAATTTTAATATTTTTAATTCAAAATTAATCAATTTAATTTATCAAATGCTCAAAATGAGTCCCATTCTGTTGAATACAAAGTCGCACTCTTTTGATTATTTCGCTCCCTTCCTTATATTTCTGACACTATGTTATTTAGCAAAAAATAATCCCTATGATAAAGCCTTTCTATCGGTATGATAAAGCTACAGGGTATTTTTTTTTCTCATGTAGCGGGTTCGATTCCCGGTTCAACCATGTAATTATTAAAAAATCTATAAATGATGTTTAAATTGTTTTTTAAATTTAAAGAATTGCTAAACTTAAGTGGCAGTGGGCAGGGCACATTGCTCGTAGAACAGATGGCCGTTGGAGCAGTAAAGTTCTCGAGTGGCGACCATGAACCGGAAAACGTTGTGTAGGCAGGCCTCCCACACGGTGAACCGATGACCTGGTGAAGGTCGCGGGAAGCCGCTGGATGCGGGCAGCGGAGAACCGGTAGTCGTGGAAATCCTTGGGGAAGGCCTATGTCCAGCAGGGACGCCCTTCGGCTGATGTGATGAAATTAAAATAATGTCTTCTTTCAATAAAATGTTCCATCTAGAATATTCAATGTACACAGCCCAGCACATCAAGCTACACACTTTGGACTTTGTACCGTTCTTATGCCGAATGGGTATGGATCAGAATCGCACTACGAGTGTATAGCTTGATGTGCTGGCCTCTGTACTTTCCCTCCATGTGGCATAGCCGTGGGACGCCCTGTATATGTAGATTGAGTTTTTCTAGTGGCCATTATTCTAACGGTCCCTTTCACCGCTATCTTGGCCATCAGATGGACTGCTTTTTTAAACTGCCTTAATAAAGTGAACAGCATGTAAGATTTTAATGCCCGGCCATAGCTCAGATTTGGTTGAAGCGATAATTCTCCGTGACGCGCACGACTTTCTAGCGGCTTGTGTGGATGCCGCCTTGTGTCCACTAATTCGGCGACGATGCCCTTTTCGTGTCGACATTCAGAGTTGGAAGTAAAAAGTTCTGAGCTTTCACTACCTTCTTCTAGCTTTTTATTTTATTGAAAATTATATACTTTACAAAGTTTATATCATAACCGAAGATAAATCTAAAATTTGTTAACGTGAAAATTCTTTGAATAATTTCAAATAATATTTCATAATTTCTGCCAATTAACGTTTAACTCTAGATCTGCTCTTCCGAACATTCTGTTACAATAACCTAACAATTTTAAATTAAAATACATTAATACAATAAATAAATGACGATGGGAAACTGTTTAAGTAATTCAAACATATTTAAAACTGAATGTCGTTTTTGACAGATGATAAAAAGTAACTGAAATGACTAACAGTAATCATCCTTATTTTTAGGGTTCCCAAAGGGTAAAAACGGCACCCTATTACTAAGGTTCCGCTCTCCGTCTGTCTGTTCGTCTGTCAGCAGGCTGTATTTCATGAACCGTGATAGCTAGACATCTGAAATTTTCACAGATAATGTATTTATGTTTCCGCTATAACAACAAATACTAAAAATTAGAAAAAGTGGAAAAAAGGGGGGTCTCCATACATAAAACGTGTTTTTTTTAAACATGAAGAAACTAGCGCCATGTAGGATGATGGTTTTTGAAACATGAAACTAGCGCCATCTAGTATGAAGGTACGAAACCCTATGTGTGCGGTTCTGACTCGCACTTGGCCGGTTTTTTTTTTTATATTTTAAGTCTCTGTTAGTGTAACACAATCGATCCCTATCAATATCTCAATTACGATTTTTTATATTTTAAGTCTCTGTTAGTATAACACAATCGATCCCTATCAATATCTCAATTACGATTTTTTATATTTTAAGTCTCTGTTAGTATAAAACAATCGATCCCTATCAATATCTCAATTACGATTTTTTATATTTTAAGTCTCTGTTAGTATAACACAATCGATCCCTATCAATATCTCAATTACGATTTTTTTTGCCATCACAAAACTTTCGTCACTCCTTCGTTGCTCGAAAGTAATAAAAACATTATGTCATATTAATAGCTTTGGGTCTGAATAACTATACTGCGATTTCGTCCTTCAAGTAGGACCGGGAGCCTTACGACGTAACAACATTTACGTACACATAACAAACATAATTCTTTTTATGGCTAAAATGATCGATGGTCTGTGGTAACTAACGTTTTATTGGCTCTAAAGTTTATTTACAGTCAATAAACTGTCAACTAAGTGATTTGAATAGCTGTTTGTTTCAGGTACGTTGCTGTTTTAGCCACCTTTGACCTAGTTTTTAACATTATTTTCTAGAAATAACGATAATATAACGTTTGTTTTATTTTATTCCTTACTAGTTTTTTTCGCACGGCTTCGACCGCGCGTCGATGTCGTTTTTATCGAGGGTGCATTGTTCGAATCTTGAGCTTGTACAAAAATCTTATACAAAAAAAACCACTTTAAGTTTTTCTCGAATTTTCTAATTTTTCGGGTAATTTTTCAATTTTTGATTTTTTATGATCGAGTAAAGTACACACTATCGTGTAACATATTAGCACATTCCTCAGAAAATATCCTTAAGTATGTCCAATATTTTTTAAAAACCGATATTTAGTAGTACATAATTACACAAAAAATTTGATCTAACAAAAGGGTTTCTCCGCTTCTCCTACGGTGCCTCGCCTTAAATAGTTGACACTTTCGATGCCACTGTTAACTCTAGTTGTCATAATCATTGTCATCGAATTGTCATCATCATCGTGGCAAAAGTGTTACATAGTTAAATGTACTATGTTACATGTGTTAAATAGTTCTTATTATTTTAATACACTTTTTTTCCAAAAAATTAGTTCGTACTTAGAAATTTATAAGATTTAGAAATAGAAGTTATACGCTTTCTGATATTGAATTAAAGTTAATAACGAAAAATTTTGTTTATAAAAAAACCGGTCAAGTGCGAGTCGGAATCGCTTGGAGGGGGTTCCGTACAAATCAATTTTCCGTAAGAACGTTAAGACTTTAGGATTTTTGTTTAGGTTTGCCTTTAAACTCTAAGAGATGCCCTAATTTTTTTTAAATAAATTTACTAGTTTTGAAGATTAGGGGCGGGAAGTGCTCGATTTTCATATGTTTTCACTAATATCTTTTAAACTATGCATTTTAAAATTGTTGTTGTAGTAGGTATTGTAGCGATAATAAAAAATAGTGAGCTATAATATCACCACTGATCCAAATTAAACGTATAATGTGGTGAATCCATGGTGATATTTCGGCTCACTATTTTTTTATATTATCGCTGCAATACCTACTACAATTTTTTTCAAAAGACAGTACCGATACTGTAGCGATAATAGAAAATAGTGACCTAAAATATCACCATGAATAGATCCAAACTAAACGTATAATGTGGTGAATCCATGGTGATATTTTAGCTCACTATATTTTTATAATAACGCTACAATACCTACTACAATTTTTTTCGCAAGACAGAACCGACGCAATCCCATACACGCTACCCTTAAAGCATTAACCAATGAAAGTGAATTATCTTCGGTTTGATATATTAGCGTTAAGTAAAGATAATCATACGCGAATTGCTGGTTTGACATGAGAATTGGTTGAAATTAATGTGTATTATAGGCTGAGGAACACCCCGCTCGTTTGTATCGCGAATTTGTAAAATTATCGAACGGACGATTTGAATATTAATCTTGCGCCTGAGTCGATCGGAGTCATTAGATCGTTGAGGTTTTTCCATGAAATTTTTGATTGGTTTTCGGTTGTTGTTCATAAAAAAATAATATTTAGTCTTGACTGATAGAGTATTAAAATGATTATTAATGATATTATCAATGGTTTTTTTTTAACAAGGCATGGGTCTCTTCCCGAACTCGGGAAGGTTAGGCCATAGGGTAAAACCAGGATAGTTGCCCCAGGGGTAGTTGCCCTGATTGTAATTTGTAATTACTCTAGTTTCGCAGATGAATCCCATGCTATTTTATTAGTACTACTAAGGCAAAATGCGACTAAAGTTTTTGTGGGATAGATGTCCTGATTCTCGGCGATACATTTATCCTTAACTTAATTTACATGGATGAGGCAACTATCCCCTATATGGGATAGATGTCCCATAATGTAGAGGTTCCCAAAAATCTCTAATAATACTCTGGAAATTTTAAAGATAATATCCTCTCAACTGTCAAGCTATAATAACTTCCACCCTCCGTCTGTCGCAACCGCCAGATGGACAGTGACAGACAGGGGTTCTGGGTGCGCTATTGTTTATTTTAATTGGATTTTTTGTGAATCTAAATGGAATATTGTGTATTTCCATATAAAATATTAATCTAAATTAGAGTGCTTATAACATAAAAATAAAAGAACTGTAATCCTTTTCTTGTAATTTAGACCATTTAAGTAACAAAACAAAATGCCAAAATAACAGTCACAAAAAAGGCCATAGTTTGAAGGACAAGTTTACACAGAAAATCAGAAGTATAAGTTATATATGTAATATAAAACAAATAATTACGTACCCTGGCATCGTTTTCACCACAAATCTTTGTCAGAAACACAGAAACAACAACGTAAATTGTGCGCACATTCACTCGCGATTTGAAGTACGATACATGAATTTTGAGTGAAGTTTCTCTGAATATTTTTGTACTGTAAGTGTGGCTAATGATTGGCCACAGAGGTAGACAACTTCAATCCCATTCATTTCCTAGCTTTCTATTGGTGCATAAGCAACCTTTGATTTAGTTTAGGCGCTAATTTGAACCGCCGTTAATCGTTCCGCCTGGCGACCAGCGACAGACACGGGTTTTTTTTTATTTTGCCGCCTGGCGGAATGCGACAGACGAGTGGATATTTTTTACTCTTTATAATTTTGAAGGTAAAAAATAAAAGTACCGGCCTCTTTTACTAATAAAGTATTTTGCTTTACATAAGTGTGGCAAGTATCCCGCTTTTACCCTACTTCCACACGGGGACCGGACCAAGTCCGGAGTGGTTTTAGGGCTAGTGGCGATCTGCACAGCCAGAAAGTTTCAAGCTGTCGATTCAACAGCCATGTCAGAGGCTCCTCTGCGACTGTTATCTAGTGATAGCACTATAACAGCCTAACGTGTCTTGTAAAGCATGGAAACGGTCGAGGTAAAAACATATTTTTCGTTGAATGGTTCTTCCTCTTTCTTTATTTTTTGGTTCCGTACACGCAAAGGATGACCAATGGGACCCTATTCATAAGCTTCCGCTGTCCGTGCGTCTGTCCGTCTGTCTGGCTCTATTTCATGAACCGACAGTGAGGTAGATAGTTGAATCGCAACAACTTCGTAAAAATTTTGTTACATTTTTAGGGTTTCATACACCCAAAGGGTGACTAATATGATCTTATTACTAAGCTTCCGCTGTCCATCCGGTCTGTCTGTCAACGGGCTGTATTTCATTAACCGTAATAGGTAGACAGTGAGGTGAACTTAGGTAGGTAACTTTAAGTTGCCTGGTAGAAATCGCTTAAAGCGATAAGGCCGCCTTTCACTTTATGTATATTACAAATTATAAGTCCTGTATTGTTTTTTGGCGTGCATTAAAGTATATTTACTTACTTAGTTACTAAGACAGTTGAATCGCAAAAACTAAGTAAAAATTTTGTTACTTTTTTAGGGTTTTATACACCCAATGGAAGACCAATAGGGCCTTGTTACTAAGCTTCCGCTGTACGTCCGGATGTCTGTATGTCTATCAACGGCATGTATTTCATTAACCGTAATAGGTAGACAGTTGAAATTTTCACAGAGTATGTATTGCTATTGCCGCTGTAACAGTAAATAATAAAATTTAGAAAAAGTGAAATAATAAGTTAGAAAAATTTCAAAAAACGTTTTTATAGGTATTTTAGAGGTATTTTTGATTTAACCCTATATCTAAAAAAACAATTATACATGAAGCGTGAAACTTGGTGTTATTATAGTACTAATGCTGAAGTAAAACAATAAATAATAAAAACTAAGGACTTCGAGTTTAATAAAAAAACACTTTTCCGTCGCTCGCGTTTACGTCTTTTGTTTGTAAAAAGAATAGATATCATAGTCATAGTTTTGTGGAGAGGCGTGGTGGTACGGAACCCGCGGAGCGCGGGTCCAACTCACAGTTGGCCGGTTCTTCCATTCTTGATTTAGTTTGTTTACATCCTCCATTTGATTAAAAAATGGATATTAATGATTTTGCTAGTTTTTACACGAATTTCTTTTGAATATGATATTATGTTTTACAGATTATAATACTATTACAGATAATATATTTTTTACAGATAGACCCACATAGAGAGCATTTTCTCTAACACACTTTCTTAATTATAACATCCTGTATTCGCTCAATCGACATATTGCCGCCGG